>CAWUFW010000334.1:807500-3207500 GCA_963921515.1 Calotriton arnoldi
CTGATGACGTCACATATTACATCACTCATGACATGGTCAGTGACATCACTGATGACATCACTGATGACATCTCAAATGACATCACTGATGACATCACTGATGACATCATCCAGTGACTGTGTGTTTCTGTAAAGTTTAAATATTTTTAATATATATAGGAAAAGGCGTATTGAAGAATGAGTGGGTGTATAAGTGTCTGTATGGATGATTTAGTAGGTGCGTGACTAACTCTATAAGTGAGTGATTAAACGTATCTTACTGAATGCATGGGTTAGTGACTAAACTGGGTGAATGTCTGTATCCGTCTGTCTGTTGCTGTATAAGTGGCTGCATGGGTTTGTGAATAGCTACATGAGTGTCTATATGAGTTATTGATTGGTTGTCTGAGTATCTGTATGGGTGCCTGAGTGTTTGTGTGGGTGGGGTGTGTGCGACTCTGTGCATAGATGTGTGAGTGGGTGATTCACTGGGTGGATGGTTTCAAGAGTGCATCTGTGATAGACTGTATGGGTGGGTAAGTGTGTGTAAGAGTGTGTTAGTGAGTGAATGTATGTCCCAGTGGTACATGTGTGAGTAACTACATATGTGAAAGGCAGTATATATGTGTGTTGGAGTATATAAATAGCTATAAGCGAGAGTGTGTGATTGTGAGAGTGACTGTATGGATGAGTGTTTGCTTGTATCAGTGATTGTATAAGAGCGTAAGAATGTGCTAGTATTTGTATGAGTAAGTGAGCTGGTGTGTGTATAACTGTATAGGTGAGTAAATGGCAGTGTGTTTAATTATTTGCATGACTGACTAGGTGTGTGAGTACCTCTATGGATGAGTGGCGGTGTTTGAGTGTCTATATAGGAGTATAAGTGCATATGATAGTCCTGTACTGAGTGACCGTAAGTATGAGTGACTGTACGGGTGAGTGAGTGGATGTGTGTGTGTAGACCTAAGAATCAGTGAGTGGGTATGTAGTTATTGGTGTTGGAGTGTCTATGGTTTTGCGAATGGCAGTCTGTAATTTAGAGTGGATGTATCAAAGGTTATATTAGGGTGTGAGGAGGTGCATCAGATTATCACGTGGATGATGTCATCAGTGATGTCATCAGTGATGTCATCAGTGATGTCACTGACCATGTCATGAGTGATGTAATATGTGACGTCATCAGCAGTGCATTGCGGGGGCGCGAGTTATAGTTAGCTGAACTAACTATAACGGGGGAATTTCAGGGGTTTTGTACGAGTGCAATGTCCAACTAACTATAACTGTCCCTAAAACCTATGGTTTTTTCAGTGAATTTTAAAGGTTTTTTAAATGCTAATTTCTAACTATAACGTGCCTGAAACCTATGGTTTTTTCAGTGAATTTCAAAGGTTTTTTAAATGCTAATTCCTAACTATAACATGTCTTAAACCTATGGTTTTTTTCAGTGAATTTCAAAGGTTTTGTAAATGACAATTTTAAAATGTATTAATTGTTATATTTATTTTGTTGATACTGATTTACTACATTTTTTAAACTATTCATTTTTAGATATTTTATTTTTTAAATTACATTGTAATTACATTATACATTACATTACAAAATATACTTTCTCAGAATGAATTACTTTAGTTTAAATACTTTGCAAATAGGCAATAGACTTTTAAGTACAGTAGTTACCGTTGTTGCAATGGGCAACACAATTTCAAACACAATGCAACATTGAGCTCAATGCGAATTTCTAGTTAAATGCAATTAGTTACTTTATGGATTACTTTTCTAACCACAGGACTGGATCCTAGATTCATTCCTGCGACATCTCCTGTAAACAGTTGAGTAAAAGCGTTTTGGTTACAGTAGTGATTTTTAAGGAATATTATTGTATTTTAAATGTTGACACTTAGAAACTTTTTCACATAGAATCAACAATGTTATCCTATGGGAGGAAATTCACTTAGCAGGTAAGTAGTGTTATCGTTACTTTTTCTTACTCAGTGGTGGATCCTGGATCCAGCACTGGTGCATCTCCTGTAAACAGTTGAAAGAATGTGTTTAAGTCATACAGGCGATTTTTAAGGAATATTTGTAGTTTGTGAAAATCGACACTTTGAAACTTTTCTGCTGAAAACCAGACAATGGATTCCTATGGAAGGAAATACAAGTTACTGGTAAGTACGGTTAGAATTACTTTTCAGGGTCAGTGCTGGGCTAAAAGATGCAGCACTGGGTTCTCTCCTGATAACAGGTGAGTAAATCGGAATTCGTAGTTCGGCTGATTTTAGAGGAATATTATAAAGTTCCAAAACTCCACACTTAGAAGAATTTCCAAGTGAAACCAGTCAATGTTAGCCTATGGAAGGAAATTCAAGTTACTGGTAAGTACGGTTAGAATTACTTTTCAGGATCTGTACTGGGCTGAAAGATGCAGCACTGAGGTCTCTCCTGATAACAGGTGAGTAAATCGGAATTCGTAGTTCTGCTGATTTTAGAGGAATATTATAAAGTTCCAAAACTCCACACTTAGAAGAATTTCCAAGTGAAACCAGTCAATGTTAGCCTATGGAAGGAAATTCAAGTTACTGGTAAGTACGGTTAGAATTACTTTTCAGGATCTGTACTGGGCTGAAAGATGCAGCACTGAGGTCTCTCCTGATAACAGGTGAGTAAATCGGAATTCGTAGTTCGGCTGATTTTAGAGGATTATTTGCGCAATGGTGAAGGAAGGGGTGGGGCCTGAGGTGACATGTCTGCAAACACACCCCGTGGCGCGTTTTAAGTTGGGGGATTAAGTACCCTTGAATCATGAGGGTCCCTGAGGTCCAACTAGCCCACCCTGTACCTCCAGTATGCGCCAGGAGCTGCGTTGCAGAGAGGTGTTCAGAGGCCACGCCCCTTTTACACCTCTCTGCAACGCAGCTCTGTGGCGCTTTCTGGACGTACCTGGTGGGCTAGTTGGCCCCCAGGGACCCTCAGGATTGAAGGGGATTTAATTCCCCATCTTAAAACACGCCACGGGGCCTGTTTGCACACATGTCACCTGAAGCCCCGCCCCTCTCTTCACCACTGTGCAAACGCGCCCGTGGCGCGTTTTAAGTTGGGGGATTAAGTCCCTTGAATACTGAGGGTCCCTGGAGTCCAACTAGCCCACCATGTACCTCCAAAAGCGCCACAGAGCTGCGTTGCAGAGAGGTGTAAAAGGGGCGCGGCCTCTGTACACCTCTCTGCAACGCAGCCCCTGGCGCATACTGGAGGTTCCTGGTGGGCTAGTTGGCCCCCAGGGACCCCCAGTATTCAAGGGGAATTACTTCCCCTTCTTAAAACGCGCCAGGGGGCGCGTTTGCAGACTGCTGCAGGGAGGGGGCGGGGCCTCCGGCACAATGCCGTTTTTTCTTTTTTTTTTATGGGAGGGGGCTGCGTGACCCCCTTCCCTCGGCCACTTTTGGCCCCGGGGACCCCATCCCCGGGGCCTGAGCATTTAAAAAAAAAAAACGGGAAGGGGGCCGCGTGGCCCCCTTCCCTGGGCCTCTATTGGCCCCGGGGACCCCATCCCCCGGGGCATGCCCTCTTTTTATTTAAAAATATATATATATTTGGAGGGGGCTGCGTGGCCCCCTCCTCAGGCCATTTAAGGCCCCGGGGACCCCATCCCCCGGGGCCGGCCTTGCCCTTTTTTAATTTTTTTTATTTTATTTTTTTAGTTGGGGAGGGGGGCTGCGTGGCCCCCCTCCCGGGCCACTTATGGCCCCGGGGACCCCATCCCCCGGGGCCTGGCCTCTCGTTGGAGACTGTGGGGGGGTCCCCAATCCCCCCACAGTCCCAGCCGGCTCCCCGCCTCCTGCGGGAACCGGCATTGCTTTTCCACATGGGGAGCAGCTAACATGCTGCTCCCCGTGTGGAAAAGCAATTGGGTTTGCATTTTGAAGCGAGAGCAGGTTTCCTGCCTCTCTTTCAAAATGCAAACTAAGTTTGCTATGACAGGACGGGAGCCGCGAGGCTCCCGTCCTGTCATAGCAAACTACAGTGTCCCGGGGTAGGCACCCCGGGACACTGCAGGAGCCAGCCCTGGGGGTGGCGGTCCCCAGGGCCATCACAGGCTCCAGGAGGGGGCAGCGCGGCCCCCTCCCAACTTGTTCAAAGCCCCGGGGAGGTGTTGGTCCCCGGGGCTCTGGGGGTCCGTAACGGCCCCCATATTTAAATCTTTAGTGCCCCAGGGAGGTGGCGGTCCCCAGGGCGAGTGGGGGGGCTGGAGCCCCCCCACACAGGTTTTTTAAATAAAAATATAGAAGCCCCAAGGGGTGGCGGTCCCCGGGGCAGCGGGAGGGCAAAGAGCCCTCCCGCCATCATTTTTTAATAAAGCCCCGGGGGGTGGCAGTCCCCGGGGCTTGGGGGGCCGTAGAGGCCCCCCATAAACAATAAACCCACCCTCGCATGCCCCCGGGACTTGGGCCACCCGGGGGCAAATTTGCATCGAGGCGCGGGAAACCGCGCTTCGATTTTTTTTTTTATCGGCAGGATCCGCGCACCCGGAGCGCATCCTGCCAATTTAAAAAAAAAAAAAAAAAATTTTTGGTCCTGGGGTCCTTATAGGACTTCCTGAGCAGGGTTAGGGGGTCAGGGTGTTTCTACCCTGCCCCCTTTTTGCGTTTTGCGCCCTTGTTTTTGTCTTTTCTTGTCCCTCGGTTCTACCGAGGAACAAGATGGCTGCCAACACTTCCTGGTTTGGAGTGTTGACAGTCAATTACCATGCAGCTCGTGGTCGGGAGGGTGCGCGGATCCTCCGTGCCTCTAAATATCGAAACTTTTATTTTCGATTTTCTCAGCAACTACTGAACGGATTTACACCATTTTTAAAAGGGTGCTTTCTGCACCAAGCACTACCTTTTGCCAAATTTGGTGTAATTCCGTTCAGCAGTTTTTGCTGTAGCCTTGCATAAAGTTTCCTATGGGAAATCGATTTTTTCACTCTTATTTTTTGAATTTCTCCGCAACTACTGAACGGATTTACACCATTTAAATAAAAGGTCGCTTTCTGAACCAAGCGCTACCTTTTTGCAAAATTTGGTGTAATTCCGTTCAGCAGTTCGGGCTGTAGCCGTGGCTAAAATTTCCTATGGGAATTAACATGGAAAAAACTGAGAAAACGCGTTTTGGGACCCCCCTTTTTTCTCGGCCCCCGCTTGACGAATCAACCCGAGACTTTCAGGGTCGGAGCGGAGCGCCCCAACAAGTTTGAAGCTTTCGCGAAGATTCGTCAACCAGCGCAAGAGTTATTTCAGATAGAATGTTGCGGATTTCCTATGGATAAAGGTCCTAACTATAACTATCTACTGGCGTCCGCCAGTAGATAATATATATATATATATATATATATATATATATATATATATATATATATATATATTCCTGCTACAGAGTACAAAAGCACAGCACTCACGGGAAACTGCTAAATATATAAAATTAAAGTCACTGTTTCCAAAAGGAATAGACCACCCACACGAAGATTGCATGAATATGGCTTCTTTTAATGAAATGGGCCTCCCACGTCCCAGCAGCCAAGAGACGCGTTTCGGCTGTAACAACAGCCTTTGTCAATCTGATGGACGCCATGTTTTACACTTGATATATAGTACCCAGGTCATGGAAATAGTAAACAAACTGAGAATACCTCATGTTAACACACAAACAAAATAGACTGCCTAATACATATAAAATACATTGCGGAATGTGTGCTGACATGAGGTCAAAAATACACAGTATAACATGTTGGATAAACCAAATCCACTTGTGTTAAATAATACCAGGCGCCAACCACCCCACGTGGCACTAACATGTCAAATGGGCTGCTAAAATTCATATCATGTTGTCGACCAGAACTGCCTTGTCTAATTACGAATTCCTCTTGCCTACCAGCTGCTGAACATATCTTTCTGATACTCATATGTTAAAATGCATAAAATTCTATCTATTGCAGAAACAACGTTTAAATAGCTATATACATTCTTTTAGACATTCAACAGTACTACGTATACCCCTTAAAAACAATTGGCATCACATAGAGGCTAAACGCAACCACATCACTGCAGAGAAATCCCGAGGGACTACTGGTCCCATAATGCCCTAATGAAGCATAATCTATTCAGAGATGGCACGTAGCGAACATAATAGTGACAAGTACTGTTTAGGAAAGCTGTAAAAAGTCAGTGAAAGTAAAAAACTTAATATTCCTGCAATGTTCTCGGCAAAGATAAGAATAAAATAAAACAACCAGCAGAATGTAACGTTCAGCTTGGAGTACGAGCATAGCAGCAGATCCAAGGCATCACAGTCTATCAACTCGGAAACTTCCGCTGATTACAACAGCCCAATGCAAATCACAATGCGGGGTCGGGGGAGATCGTCACATAAAGATTGGTAAACACCGCAATCCTCACCCAACAGAGAGAATACTCATAGGGTGCCCAATCACAAGATTTGCCACGGCCTGCTGAGGGAAGCTGTAGAGTGCATTGCAAAACTCCGTCTCCGCGCAGAAAATCAGGTGATTTCCCTGCGTCGAGTCTCCGTCTCCCACACCACCCATGCTTCAAATTACTCATCCTGAGGCTTCCTCTGGGGGCAGTCGGAAAAGTACTTCCATGCTAGCTCCTCCAAGTTGCGGTAACTCCGGCCGCCCAAAACAACTGGTGGTGCGTGAAGAACATCAACCGCCGATGTTCAGTAATAATAAGTAAAGGCCCTGTTTCCAAAAGGAAAAGACCATGCACACGAAGATTGCATGAATATGGCATCTTTTAATGAAATGGGCCTCCCACGACCCAGCAGCCAAGAGACGTGTTTCGGCTGTAACAACAGCCTTTGTCAATCTGATGGATGCCATGTTTTACACTTGATATATAGTACCCAGGTCATGGAAATAGTAAACATACTGAGAATACCTCATGTTAACACACAAACAAAATAGACTGCCTAATACATATAAAATACATTACGGAATGTGTGCTGACATGAGGTCAAAAATACACAGTATAACATGTTAGATAAACCAAATCCACTTCTGTTAATTAATACCAGGCGCCAACCACCCCACTTGGCACTAACATGTCGATATATATATGTATATTTTTCTACACATAAAAAAATAAAAATACAGCAAATAAACTGTAAAACAAATTAAAATAATTCCAATTTGATAGTACATAAAAAGTAAACCATATATAAAAATATGTTTTACTGGATATATCAGTGTATAAATATAACAAACATAAATCTAAATACACAAACACATAATATTAATAATATATATTTGACCAATATTAATAAAAAATAAAACTCTATGAATAATAAACTATTCTGACTCCTATGTATACAACAGTAGAGAAAGCGTTAAACTCAGGAGGAGTAAAATTTACTATTCCCACTCTAGTCTGTGCAACATTAGGGAAAGCATTGGACTAAGTAGGGAAAACATTTACTATTCCCACTCCAGTCTGTGCAACAATAGGGAACACATTGGACTCAGGAGGGGTAAAATGTATTATTCCCACCCCAGCCTGTAAAACAGTAGGGAAAGTGTTGGGCTCAGGAGGGGTAAAATTTACTATTCCCACTCCAGTATGTGCAACAGTAGGGAAAGTGTTGGATTGCAGAGGAGTAAAATTTACTATTAACTACCCACCTTTTATCCCAACAAGCCCAACAACCCACACCTGATACATATATCTTAAGTACACAATTTACATATTTAACTATCTATTAAATAATTATTATTGACCTCACCCTCTAGATAGTGGCATGCTTCATCCTAGGGCCGCTTTTACACCCTGCTGCAGGCCAACATGCAGGGTGGAGCGCAAAAATATATATTTTTTAAAACTCTAGGGATCTATTTCTGCAGAGGCAGTGATTATGGTTAAAACTATCTAGTAGAAATTAGCGTCCCTGTCACCCTCTCTGCTATATATCATCAACATGTTTCTTGCCAATATTTCTAGTCCCCTAGGGGTCTATGGCATGGTGTGAACTACCCACACAATATATTGGAGGTATTACTCACTTGTACAGTAAAGTATGTCGTTTTTATTGCTATTTTAATTTGATACATTCATTTCGGTTTGTCATAGGAATTTCCCGAGGTGTTACTATAACAGGACAGTTAAGTATACACAATAACCCTCACCTAAGAAATAATAGCAGTGAGGACAATACGGGATCTACATCCTGATGAATGCCATAGACCCTTAGGGTGCTAGAAATATTGGCAAGAAATATGTCGATGATATAAAGTAGAGAGGATGACAGGGACGCTAATTCCCTTAGTACACCCCGACATATATATTTTTTAACCCTGCCAGTAAGGACCCAAGAATAAAATAGTATAAAGTGTACCCTACTAGATAGTATTAACCATAATCACTGCCTCTGCAGAAATAGATCCCTAGAGATGTTTCAAAAAATATTTTTGCGCTCCACCCTGCATGTTGGCCTGCAGCAGGGTGTAGAAGCAGCCCTATGATGAAGCATGCCACTATCTAGTGGGTGAGGGCAGTATTAAAAACCCTAAGGGTTTTCCCAGGTTATAGATTGTGAAACAATCAGTGTATTCTAAGGCCTTCCCTTCTTTATGTGAGTAGGTAGACATTGTTTGAGTGAGGACTAGGGAAGGTTTGTTTCCTCTCGTCCCTTCTTTTAAGAGTGTGGTTAAAATAATTATTATTAACATTAATTATTTATTCATTATAATTTTATACTTCCCACCCTGTACCCTGAAAAACCCCAATACCTGCAGCTAAAACATAACTTACCATCCTCTACCCATACAAACCACACAATCTGCAACCCACAACCCGCACCTAAAACACAACTTAAAAAATACATTAATTGCACAAATTACATAATTAATTATCAATTAAATAATAATAATTAAAAGGTAATCAATAATTAATTATAATTAATTTACTTCCCACTCTGTTCCCCTACAAACTCCACAACCAGCACATAAAACTTAACTTAAAAAATAAATTAATTCCACAATTTACCTAAATAATTTTCAGGTAAATAATATTGATAATTAAAAATTAATTACTAATTAATTATAATTAATTTACTTTGTACCTTGTACCCCTACAAACCTCACAACCCTCTACAACACTTAAAATTACAATAAACAATTAAATTAAATTTAAAAACAACAAGAAATTTACAAACTATATTAAAAATATTAACAATAATTCTACAAATAATTTATAACATATACAACTAAAACATATACTAAAATATATAAAAGTAATTTAAAAACAATATTATTAACAGCAATATTTTTGTAAACAATATTAACAACAGATAATTTTTGCAACGATATTAACATAGATATTTTTGTAAATTATTTTAATAGCATAGATATTTTTGACATCGATATGACTTACCTTAGAAAATCGTTATTCCTGTCAATGATATTCCTGCATCACAATATTTGTGGATCACTATATTAAAAATTGGATATTTCGGCATCTCGATATTTTTTGCTCGATAGTTTTTCCTGAATGCCTCTTTGTATACAACTGTTAGGCCATTGTCAAAATGCATATATAAAGGATGCAAAAAAAGAAAATCACGGGGTAGAAAATTCTTCACTAGGTAGCAAATCCAGATTTGGATGTGAACTCCTATTTGCACCTGACTCAGGATTCCAATTCGGGCGCAAACTGCACACTCTGATTGTATTTGCCCACACCAATTTTGACAGGCCAATCCCGATGTATTCTATGCAGGCAAATTACATGAAGTTCACGGTTCCATAGCCAGGAATGGGGAAGAACAGGCAGTTATTCCCCGTTCCATGGTTCACAACTCGAAAATATGGCGTAGCATTGCACCTGCGATTGACTGCACCCTTCAGTTATGTAATGTATCGCACTAAATTTGCTCCAAAGTTGTAATAAGAGACTACGAGGCATATTTACAGTGAAGTGGCAAAATGTGTTGTTAAGCCAAGAAGGCTAACGACAACCTTCGCCACTTTGGAAACGCAGGGCTGCACCATATTTACTAGAATATGGCGCAGCCCTGCATTTCCCTCTGCGCTGGCGCTAAATTAAAGCTGCCTAGCGCCAACGCAGGCACCCTTGCACCATAGTGCCAGGGTGCCTGTGTTGAGGGGAACATTGTTTAAGTGCAGGAAGGTCCGCCTTCTTGCACATAAACAAACTTTAAATGCCATTTGGTAACTTCAATGTGTGCTGCTTAATGCAGCACACATAGAAGTTGCAAAACAGCATTTCTTTTAAATGATTGTTTATGTGCAGGAGGGGTCACCTTCCTGCACATAAACAATCATTGGCGTTTTGCTGTTTCTATATGTGCTGCTCAAGACAGCACACATGGAAACAGCAAAAACGAGGAGAAATAAAGCATTTCTCCTCTTTTTCGCCTGTTTAAGACCAGGTTTTCCAAGGGACCCACGGCTGGGCATACCCTGCCAACTTAGGGCGAACAAAGCAAACACAAGGAGATGATGGACGGGGCGCTGAAGCTCCAGGGAAGACATGGCTTGGCAGGTCGGACTGGACTGTTCCCATGAGGCACAGGGTCAAGACTGATTTGCATATAGCTGTGTCTGAACTGGGGTGGCGAAGTGAGCTAAAGAATGATGATGGATTCAACCCAGATCTGTGACTGGGGGTGAGTGTCTGAAAAGTTTCAGCGCTCCGTCCATCATCTCCTTGTGTTTGCTTTGTTCGCCCTAAGTTGGCAGAGTATGCCCAGACGTGGGTCCCTTGCACACTTTGCCACTGGATTCAAGCTAGCCTGGCTGATGAGGGCTGTTAGCCCGAAACCGGTCCCAGGATGCTTGTTTCCGGTCCAGGGAAGACATGGCTTGGCAGGTCGGACTGGACTGTTCCCATGAGGCACAGGGTCAAGACTGATTTGCATATAGCTGTGTCTGAACTGGGGTGGCGAAGTGAGTTAAAGAACGATGATGGATTCAACCCAGATCTGTGACTGGGGGTGAGTGTCTGAAAAGTTTCAGCGCTCCGTCCATCATCTCCTTGTGTTTGCTTTTCTTTTGCATTTCCCACAGCTGTGCACTGAAAACGGCATCGCAATGGGAATACAAAAGAAGTTCCAGAACGGCATGGACTGGAAGTCCATGCCGTGCTGGAACTTGGGGTGCATGCAAATAGGGGGGCACATGTTGTGCCCCCCTGAATGCATCCCCATGGCAGTGAGGGCATGGGGGCCTTGTAGGGCCCCCTTTGTTTACCTACCGCCAGCCTTATTATGGCGGGCTCACTGCCATGATAAGGCTGGCGGTGGGGAAACTCGAAATATGCTCGGAGGAACCCAGCGGTCCCGCCTTGCATATTGGATATGCCTGTCCGCTGCACCACTGCCAGGGAACGGCGGCTCTCTGGCACCTCGGAAAAGGGCAGCGTCAGGACCGCCACCGCTGCGCCACCATGAGTCTGGCAGTCAAACACCGCCAGACTCTCAATTGGTCCCTCGTATCTTACAATGAGATCTACAATATACAAAGATACATCAATTAATACAACTTTAAAAAGGAGCTAAAAAAGTAACAATTTTACAACACAATTTCATTAACTGGGCAATTTATCAGCTCCATAGCAGCTCTGACTGTTGCAATACCATATTTTTAATAAGTGGTTTTAAAAATCTCTGTTGGTAGACTGTTAAAATAGGACAGACAAATATAATATGTTCGATAGTCTGTATGTCATTATAACATAAGGTGCATATTCTTTCCTCCCAAACTACATTCTACCATGTATCCATATCATTCTCCATGGAGCAATTTTTCATGATATGTTTTAGATAATTTTTAAGATGAACAAAGCTCATATTCTGAATATCTAATCTAGTCAAAGAAATGTGTTGAAGTGCAGATAAAATGTTATTTAAAAACGGACCAGCGTTTGTATTAGGAGAGAGGCATTTCAAGGCCATAAGACTCCTTAAAGACTTTTCTTTGGCATGTAGAATACAATGTTACCATCATAAAATAGCAGCTAGACCTCTTATGTTAGTGCTCGCCAATTCTAATTCAAGCGTTAGAGCTTCTATTGAAACCATGGAATTTTAAGTGCAAATATTGCGAAGAATCTTCCCCTCCACCTTATGCATAAAGTGTCATTGATTAATATATATTGTCTCTATAGCATTTAAAAGGGTTGGTGGAATCTTCATTTTGTATGCTTTTAAGAGATGATTAAAGTGCCTGTGTCCTCTGGCTCCATAAAGTGCCTTTAAGGCATTTCCATGGGCATATGCCTTATTTGATATATGTGTAATATGTTCATTATCAGCCAGATTTGCCAACATAATTCTTCCGAGATAAGGGTACAACTTTACTACTTCTATGGTTGAATTATTATGAAACCACTTACACTGTGTATTGTTCGACATCCCATTGGACAAAACTTCATGGCCTTGTTTTTATTTATATTAACCTTTAGGAACTGAGCGTCAGAGTGAGATTACAAAATATCAAGGCATTTCTAGAGGCCTTTGGAAGTCAGGTCTAGCAAAACAATATCATCCGTATAAAGAAGTGTCCCTAAAGGATAGGAGCCTAGTTTTGGGGCATCACCAGCCACCTTACTCAACACATCAGGCAGAGCCACCGTATACAGTGAAAAAAGTAGGGACACCAAGGGAATCCCTGTTTCAAGCCATTTCTGATAGGCATTTTAGGAGTCATGCCCGCTTACCTCTTAACATGACACCCAGTAGATTGTGAAGAGCAATGATAAGTTTTAGGATACCACCTGACATTCCCATGGCACTCAACTTTCTCCAAAGGGTCTGCTTGTCTGTGCAATCAAAAGCAGTTGAAATGGAGGCCGCATAGACAGGTATCCCTCTTTGTTTCACATATTTTTCCAAAACAAGATAAAGTACAATATTATCCAGAGTTGTGTGACCAGCTTTATACCCTGCCAGCTCCAATGGTATAATATTGTTTCCTCCACCCATTCTAGTAGATTAGATAAAACACATTTAGAAAAAATCTTTCCTGTGGCTTACAACATGGTAATCTGCCTATAGTTTCTAGATAGGTTTAATGGAGGGGCCTTTTTAAATAATAACGCCAAGATAACACTACCCCTCCATGAACTAGGTACCACCCCAGTATAATAAGAGTAGCGGAAAAGCGCCACTAAATAAATGGACCATAGGTCCAGGTCTAATTTTACGACAAGGGTAGGCAGTTGGTCTGGACCTCTTTCCCCGGTATTCCTAGCAGCTTTAAGATAATGCAGCACCTCCTGCCTAGTAGGAGGGCTAAGGGGAGATCATTTCCCAGCTGATACCTCATCTAGGCAATCTATAACACTGTTCCTGGGTGTCTGTGTATTCAAAACATAGAGAGAGGTTATGTATTCTTGCCACTCCATGGTATTAATATTATTTACCTTAGGTTTGGAGAAGGTGCCATTATTTTCCCCTATAATTTTCCAAAAGGCTTTTAGATTTTTAGATTTTTCTGCTTCTGTTATTTTTACCCAGATGTTATCAGACCTACATCTTTTTTGAATTCTTACACAGTGAAACAAGTGTTGAGGTATCTTGTGAACTGAGGGCCTAATTCATAAAGGTAAACTTACACTTTTGTGTAGGTTTGCTCTTGTTTGCTATTTACAATGGTATTTTACTAGTAGTACCTTTATGACTGTGGATTCTCCGAATACGAGGAGATAGGAATATAAATAATTAGTATTGAGAGAATTGAGAGAATTTTGCTCCTGGATGATCTTAGTGAACATTGAAAAAATCTTTCTCTGTGCTCTTGAGATTTGTTCTACTGTCATAGCATCAGAAGCTACAGCATGTGCAAGGGCAATAGTTTGGTCAACCCAACCTGCTATCCGATCCATTTTTTAGTTTACACTTCTTCATCACGTAGTGACCAGAAGGTCAGAGGAGGTCAGGGAGGGAAGAAGAATAGGCTTGAAACAGACATAGAATATGGCTTAGAGTCAAATTCTATGTTGATTAGATGTGGAGTCAAACTTTTAGTGCTAGCTGGGAAGCATTACAAATATGTAAGCGTCTTGAGGAAGAACCTGACCTCCCAGCAAATCGGTGTCTTCATAGGTCTTTATTGCTCAACATTTGTAATACACAGATACCCTGGATCACTTGCCCAATCTTGCCACACACCCTACTGATTGTCCCTGGTCTGCAAATGATTTCAATATATTCATCAACATTCCAGCAGTAACCCAGCATGCTAATCTGCCAAATTTGAATGCCATCTATAGCATCGGCTGAGGAAATAACTGGAGGCGGGGATGCTGCCAGTAAGTGCTGATGCACTAAACACTGGTCGCAAAATTCTGGTCACAATTTGCGACCTGTATTTTTGCGACCAGCATGGTATTTTGTGCACCGACCTATGTATTAATAGGTCACTTGGCAAAAAAATGAATCGCAGTCAGTCACAATTCAACCTACCTTATGAATATTAATAAGGTAAATCAAAAATTTTAACCCACTATAACTCACTGCCATCGCATAGTTAGTGGACTCCTCGGGTCAGCAGACCACAAAGTCTGTGACTGCTTTTTAATGAAGCACACTTTTTTAAATGCAGCCCATTTTCCTTGAAGGAAATGGGATTGCATTTAAAAAGAAAAAGTTCTCATTTGTTGTTTGTTTTCAGAGGTGGCAATTTTTAGGTCTTGCTAAAATATCAATGTTTTGCAACAGGATTTCAGTCGCAAAATATTGGCACATAGCATACCAATTCGGTATTTGGAAGGAAACCTACAACATGCCCCTTCTAAATGCTGCACCAATATCCATTTCTAAACATTTAGCATTTCAGAAACATTTTTCTGAATTACTAAATGCAAAAGTACAAAGTAAAAAGGGTTTTAACATTCACAAAACCTCTTATTTACTGATTTGGAGAATTTGCAAATGAAACCCTTTGTACATCTTGCTCTTGTCTTCTGAGGTGGTCTGGGACTCGACATCACTGGGATCCTCTGGCCTCCCTCTTGCGCGTTCCTCTATGACAGAGTGTTTGTCAATGTGCCAAATCTCTTAGCCCCCAGGGCAAAACACAAACCAGCATCCTCTGGCATGCCACACCATATTTGTGTGAGACTGCAGATGCTTCTGTCTGTGGCACACTTATAGCCCTAACCAATTTTCAATAACTTTCATGCCACAGCTAGTATCTATCTTTATATCTTAAGATTCCATATTATAAATCTTATAAGACTCTTGTGCACATAGTAATATTCTGATAAATATGCATGATATAGATTGTACTAATACTGATATTTCCACATTAAATTGTATGTATTTATGTATGTATATGGTATTTCTATAGTGCAACCCTAGACAAAAGGAAGCAGAGCGCTGCACATGGTCAAAGACAAGCAGAAAGTCAAGGAGAGGAGGGGAAGCTTGGTTGTGGGTGGTCAGCGATATTTCTAAATACTAAGGAACACGAGTTAATGATTATTTTTGAATATACAGGACCTTGCCATTAGCTGGAATCAATTAGTCGCTAGGTAATTGAAGATGTAAGTGCTAACAAGGCGCTAATGAGGGAGGTGTCTTTTAGCACTTGAAGTAACAACACAATAGAAAACAACATGTCAATAGCAGCTTGTCAAAGGATCTCAGGGAGGGACTCAGTAATGAATGTACAAAAAGTACATCCTTGAATCCTCACTGCATTAAAAAGGCGTTTGGCCCAAAGAGGTCAGTGCCAGTTTCATAAAAGTGTGCACGCTGGGATATGCCATGAGTATTTTGCCCTTCATGGGTGGGTGACAGTTATTTGATGTCGACAGGCATCACGCACTTGTGTGTGGCACGTTGTGTGCCTGGCCTAAGTTATATGCGCGATGAAGAGCCTTTTGTAAACTGCTTAAGACCAAATCAATGGCACACAGGCTGATCTAAGCGGCATTAAATTGTGTGCACCTTGCACTCATTTGGAGAACGCTTTTATGGTGGTCTAACCTTTGGCCATTGGCCTCCAGTAGTGACGTAATAAATACACTATGAGAGTACACGTCACTTGTTGTGGGCACTGGGCCAAACACCATGGCAAGAATATATTTTCTTTTCCCACTTCTTATCCCTTCCATCAGACCAGACCAGACGCTCTCATTTCTCAAACTGACTTACGTCTTTTTCTTTCCTCATTCATTCCACTCCCTGGTTTTTTAGGTCGAGCCTAGCGCAGTGCGCATGCGCTGCTCTATGGGGAGGCCTCTTGGAATCACTCCAGACTTCCCCGAAACTTTTCCGTGTGGTTTTCAACTTCCACACATTCTATTGGCCTCTGCATGTGGCTTTCAAAAATAAAAGCACGCAATTGGCCAAAGGCGGGTGCATGTCCCACCTTTTCTCTAAATGTTCACTCCCACGGCCTCCAGCTGTCGGGAGCGAGCAGTGGCGCGCAGGCTGCCAGCTGCATTCCTCCCTTGTCGTGGATCATGTTACAAATTAAACATAGCGCGGTCGCTTTCACTTTCGCGGCCGCGCATGCTTGTCTTCCACACTTGTCTGTGCTTCTTTTTCATGTTCACTCCTTTATTTGTTTCTTGCACTTTTTAATTTGTCACGCTATCTCCCATTGGTTTATTTGATTGTTCTTTTTCATGTTCACTCCTTTATTTGTTTCTCGCACTTTTTAATTTGTCACGCTATCTCCCATTGGTTTATTTGATTGCAAGCACGTTATTTAATTAAAAGTCGTCGTCTAAAAAGGCAGCGCACGCCTGCAAGGCAGGCATAGTCATGTCAGCTTAGCAGACCGCCGCACTTCCGGAGCATTACCGGTGTGTATACCATGGACACTATGCTTCCAATTCCGGAGCATTACCGGTGTGTATACCATGGCACACTATGCTTCCACTTCCGGATCATTACCGGTGCGTATACCATGGCACACTAGGCTTTTACTGCCTGAGCATTACCCATGTGTATACCATGAACACGATGCTTCCACTTCCGGAGCATTACCGGTGTGTATACCATGGCACACTAAGCTTCCACTTCCGGAGCATTACCAGTGTGTATACCATGGACACTACGCTTCCACTTCCGGAGCATTACCAGTGTGTATACCAAAATGGCACACTATGCTTCTACTTTTGGAGCATTACCAGTGTGTTTACCATGGCACACTACGCTTCAACTTCCGGAGCATTACCCGTGTGTATACCATGGCACACTAGGCTTCCACTTCCGGAGCATTACCGGTGCATATACCATGGCACACTAGGCTTTTACTGCCGGAGCATTAACCATGTGTATACCATGGCACACTACGCTTCACTTCCGGAGCATTACCAGTGTGTATACCATGGACACTACGCTTCCACTTCCGGAGCATTACCAGTGTGTATACCACCATGGCACACTACGCTTCTACTTTTGGAACATTACTGGTGTGTTTACCATGGCACCCTACGCTTCCACTTCCGGAGCATTACCAGTGTGTATATCATGGCACACTAGGCTTTTACTTCTGGAGCATTACCCGTGTGTATACCATGCAACACTACGCTTCCACTTCCGGAGCATTACCCGTGTGTATACCATAGCACACTAGGCTTCCACTTCCGGAGCATTACCGGTGTGTATATTATGGCACCCTACGCTTCCACTTCCGGAACATTACCGCTGTGTTTACCATGGCACACTACATTTCCATTTTTGGAGCATTACAGTTGTGTTTATCATGGCACGTTACGTTTCCACTTCCGGAGCGTTACTGGTGTGTTTACCATGACACACTATGCTTCCGAAGCATTACCGGTGTGCATACCATAGCACACTTCCGATTACTGGAAATGCTCCACTTCCAGAGCATTACCGGTGTGTTTACCATGGCACACTATGCTTCCAGTTCCGGAGCATACCGGTGTGTATACCACGGCATACTACGCTTCCACTTCCGGAGCATTACCGGCGTGTATACCATGGACACTATGCTTCTAATTCCGGGGCATTACCAGTGTATACCATGGTACACTAGACTTTTAATTCCGGAGTACTACCGGTGTGTATACCATGGCATACTACACTTCAACTTCTGGAGCATTACCGGTGTGTATACCATGGCACACTACGCTTCAACTTTTGGAGCATTACCGGTGTGTTTAATATGGCACACTATGCTTCCACTTCTGGAGCATTACCGGTTTATACCATGGCACACTAGGTTTTTACTTCCGGAGTATTACCGGTGTGATTACCATGGCACACTATGCTTCCTATTCCGGAGCGTTACCGGTGTATACCATGGTACACTAGGCTTTTACTTCCAGAGTATTACCGGTGTGTTTACCATGGCACACTACGCTTCCACTTCTGGAGCATTACCGGTGTGTATACCATGGCACACTATTCTTCTACTTTTGGAGCATTACCGGTGTGTTTACCGTAGCACACTACGCTTCCACTTCCGATTACTAAAAATGCCTCACTTCCAGAGCATTACCGGTGTGTTTACCATGGCACACTACGCTTCCAGTTCCGGAGCATTACCGGTGCGTATACCATGGACGCTATGCTTCTAATTCCGGAGCATTACCGTTGTATACCATGGTACAATAGGCTTTTACTTCCTGAGTATTACCGGTATGTATACCATGGCACACTACGCTTCCACTTCCGGAGCATTACCAGTGTGTATACCATGGACACTACGCTTCCACTTCCGGAGCATTACCGGTGTGTATACCATGGCACACTAGGCATTTACTTCCAGAGCATTACCCGTGTGTATACCATGGACACTATGCTTCCAATTCCGGAGCATTACCGGTATATACCATGGTACACTAGGCTTTTACTTCCGGAGTATTACCGGTGTGTATACCATGGCACACTATGCTTCCACTTCTGGAGCATTACCGGTGTGTATACCATGGCACACTACGCTTCTACTTTTGGAGCATTACCGGTGTGTATACCATGGACACTACGCTTCCACTTCCGGAGCATTACCGGTGTGTATACCATGGACACTATGCTTCCAATTCCAGAGCATTACCGGTGTATACCGTGGTACACTAGGCTTTTACTTCCGGAGTATTACCGGTGTGTATACCATGGCACACTATGCTTCCACTTCTGGAGCATTACCGGTGTGTATACCATGGCACACTATGCTTCTACTTTTGGAGCATTACCGGTGTGTATACCATGGACACTATGCTTCCAATTCCGGAGCATTACCGGTGTGTATACCATGGCACACTACGCTTCCACTTCTTGAGCATTACCGGTGTGTATACCATGGACACTATGCTTCCAATTCCAGAGCATTACCGGTGTATACCATGGTACAATAGATTTTTACTTCCTGAGTATTACCTGTGTGTATACCATGGCACACTAAGCTTCCACTTCCGGAGCATTACCTGTGTGTATACCATGGACACTACGCTTCCACTTCCAGAGCATTACCGGTGTGTATACCATGGACACTATGCTTCCAATTCCAGAGTATTACTGTTGTATACCGTGGTACACTAGGCTTTTACTTCCGGAGTATTACCGGTGTGTATACCATGGCACACTATGCTTCCACTTCTGGAGCATTACCGCTGTGTATACCACGGCACACTACGCTTCTACTTTTGGAGCATTACCGGTGTGCATACCATGGACACTATGCTTCCAATTCCGGAGCATTACCGGTGTGTATACCATGGCACACTATGCTTCCACTTCTGGAGCATTACCGGTGTGTATACCATGGACACTACGCTTCCACTTCTGGAGCATAACCGGTGTGTATACCATGGCACACTAGGCATTTACTTCCGGAGCATTACCCGTGTGTATAACATGGCACACTATGCTTCCACTTACGGAGCATTACCGGTGTGTATACCATGGCACACTACGCTTCCACTTCCGGAGAATTACCCGTGTGTATATCATGGACACTATGCTTCCAATTCCGGAGCATTACCGGTGTGTACCATGGTACACCAGGCTTTTACTTCTGGAGTATTACCGGTGTGTATACCATGGCACACTATGCTTCCACTTCTGGAGCATTACCGGTGTGTATACCATGGACACTGTGCTTCCAATTCCAGAGCATTACCGGTGTGTATGCCAAGGCACACTATGCTTCCACTTCCGGAGCATTACCGGTACGTATACCATGGCACACTAGGCTTTTACTGCCAGAGCATTACCCATGTGTATACCATGGACACGAGGCTTCCACTTCTGGAGCATTACCGGTGTGTATACCATGGCACACTAGGCATTTACTTCCGGAGCATTACCCGTGTGTATAACATGGCACACTATGCTTCCACTTACGGAGCATTACCGGTGTGTATATCATGGCACACTACGCTTCCACTTCCGGAGAATTACCCGTGTGTATACCATGGCACACTATGCTTCCTATTCCGGAGCGTTACCGGTGTATACCATGGTACACTAGGCTTTTACTTCCAGAGTATTACCGGTGTGTTTACCATGGCACACTACGCTTCCACTTCTGGAGCATTACCGGTGTGTATACCATGGCACACTATGCTTCTACTTTTGGAGCATTACCGGTGTGTTTACCGTAGCACACTACGCTTCCACTTCGATTACTAAAAATGCCTCACTTCCAGAGCATTACCGGTGTGTTTACCATGGCACACTACGCTTCCAGTTCCGGAGCATTACCGGTGCGTATACCATGGACGCTATGCTTCTAATTCCGGAGCATTACCGTTGTATACCATGGTACAATAGGCTTTACTTCCTGAGTATTACCGGTATGTATACCATGGCACACTACGCTTCCACTTCCGGAGCATTACCAGTGTGTATACCATGGACACTACGCTTCCACTTCCGGAGCATTACCGGTGTGTATACCATGGCACACTAGGCATTTACTTCCAGAGCATTACCCGTGTGTATACCATGGACACTATGCTTCCAATTCCGGAGCATTACCGGTATATACCATGGTACACTAGGCTTTTACTTCCGGAGTATTACCGGTGTGTATACCATGGCACACTATGCTTCCACTTCTGGAGCATTACCGGTGTGTATACCATGGCACACTACGCTTCTACTTTTGGAGCATTACCGGTGTGTATACCATGGACACTACGCTTCCACTTCCGGAGCATTACCGGTGTGTATACCATGGACACTATGCTTCCAATTCCAGAGCATTACCGGTGTATACCGTGGTACACTAGGCTTTTACTTCCGGAGTATTACCGGTGTGTATACCATGGCACACTATGCTTCCACTTCTGGAGCATTACCGGTGTGTATACCATGGCACACTACGCTTCTACTTTTGGAGCATTACCGGTGTGTATACCATGGACACTATGCTTCCAATTCCGGAGCATTACCGGTGTGTATACCATGGCACACTACGCTTCCACTTCTTGAGCATTACCGGTGTGTATACCATGGACACTATGCTTCCAATTCCAGAGCATTACCGGTGTATACCATGGTACAATAGATTTTTACTTCCTGAGTATTACCTGTGTGTATACCATGGCACACTAAGCTTCCACTTCCGGAGCATTACCTGTGTGTATACCATGGACACTACGCTTCCACTTCCAGAGCATTACCGGTGTGTATACCATGGACACTATGCTTCCAATTCCAGAGCATTACTGTTGTATACCGTGGTACACTAGGCTTTTACTTCCGGAGTATTACCGGTGTGTATACCATGGCACACTATGCTTCCACTTCTGGAGCATTACCGGTGTGTATACCACGGCACACTACGCTTCTACTTTTGGAGCATTACCGGTGTGCATACCATGGACACTATGCTTCCAATTCCGGAGCATTACCGGTGTGTATACCATGGCACACTATGCTTCCACTTCTGGAGCATTACCAGTGTGTATACCATGGACACTACGCTTCCACTTCTGGAGCATAACCGGTGTGTATACCATGGCACATTAGGCATTTACTTCCGGAGCATTACCCGTGTGTATAACATGGCACACTATGCTTCCACTTACGGAGCATTACCGGTGTGTATACCATGGCACACTACGCTTCCACTTCCGGAGAATTACCCGTGTGTATATCATGTACACTATGCTTCCAATTCCGGAGCATTACCGGTGTGTACCATGGTACACTAGGCTTTTACTTCTGGAGTATTACCGGTGTGTATACCATGGCACACTATGCTTCCACTTCTGGAGCATTACCGGTGTGTATACCATGGACACTGTGCTTCCAATTCCAGAGCATTACCGGTGTGTATGCCAAGGCACACTATGCTTCCACTTCCGGAGCATTACCGGTGCGTATACCATGGCACACTAGGCTTTTACTGCCAGAGCATTACCCATGTGTATACCATGGACACGAGGCTTCCACTTCTGGAGCATTACCGGTGTGTATACCATGGCACACTAGGCATTTACTTCCGGAGCATTACCCGTGTGTATAACATGGCACACTATGCTTCCACTTACGGAGCATTACCGGTGTGTATACCATGGCACACTACGCTTCCACTTCCAGAGAATTACCCGTGTGTATACCATGGCACACTATGCTTCCTATTCCGGAGCGTTACCGGTGTATACCATGGTACACTAGGCTTTTACTTCCAGAGTATTACCGGTGTGTTTACCATGGCACACTACGCTTCCACTTCTGGAGCATTACCGGTGTGTATACCATGGCACACTATGCTTCTACTTTTGGAGCATTACCGGTGTGTTTACCATAGCACACTACGCTTCCACTTCCGATTACTAAAAATGCCTCACTTCCAGAGCATTACCGGTGTGTTTACCATGGCACACTACGCTTCCAGTTCCGGAGCATTACCGGTGCGTATACCATGGACGCTATGCTTCTAATTCCGGAGCATTACCGTTGTATACCATGGTACAATAGGCTTTACTTCCTGAGTATTACCGGTATGTATACCATGGCACACTACGCTTCCACTTCCGGAGCATTACCAGTGTGTATACCATGGACACTACGCTTCCACTTCCGGAGCATTACCGGTGTGTATACCATGGCACACTAGGCATTTACTTCCAGAGCATTACCCGTGTGTATACCATGGACACTATGCTTCCAATTCCGGAGCATTATCGGTATATACCATGGTACACTAGGCTTTTACTTCCGGAGTATTACCGGTGTGTATACCATGGCACACTATGCTTCCACTTCTGGAGCATTACCGGTGTGTATACCATGGCACACTACGCTTCTACTTTTGGAGCATTACCGGTGTGTATACCATGGACACTACGCTTCCACTTCCGGAGCATTACCGGTGTGTATACCATGGACACTATGCTTCCAATTCCAGAGCATTACCGGTGTATACCGTGGTACACTAGGCTTTTACTTCCGGAGTATTACCGGTGTGTATACCATGGCACACTATGCTTCCACTTCTGGAGCATTACCGCTGTGTATACCACGGCACACTACGCTTCTACTTTTGGAGCATTACCGGTGTGCATACCATGGACACTATGCTTCCAATTCCGGAGCATTACCGGTGTGTATACCATGGCACACTATGCTTCCACTTCTGGAGCATTACCGGTGTGTATACCATGGACACTACGCTTCCACTTCTGGAGCATAACCGGTGTGTATACCATGGCACACTAGGCATTTACTTCCGGAGCATTACCCGTGTGTATAACATGGCACACTATGCTTCCACTTACGGAGCATTACCGGTGTGTATACCATGGCACACTACGCTTCCACTTCCGGAGAATTACCCGTGTGTATATCATGGACACTATGCTTCCAATTCCGGAGCATTACCGGTGTGTACCATGGTACACCAGGCTTTTACTTCTGGAGTATTACCGGTGTGTATACCATGGCACACTATGCTTCCACTTCTGGAGCATTACCGGTGTGTATACCATGGACACTGTGCTTCCAATTCCAGAGCATTACCGGTGTGTATGCCAAGGCACACTATGCTTCCACTTCCGGAGCATTACCGGTACGTATACCATGGCACACTAGGCTTTTACTGCCAGAGCATTACCCATGTGTATACCATGGACACGAGGCTTCCACTTCTGGAGCATTACCGGTGTGTATACCATGGCACACTAGGCATTTACTTCCGGAGCATTACCCGTGTGTATAACATGGCACACTATGCTTCCACTTACGGAGCATTACCGGTGTGTATATCATGGCACACTACGCTTCCACTTCCGGAGAATTACCCGTGTGTATACCATGGCACACTATGCTTCCTATTCCGGAGCGTTACCGGTGTATACCATGGTACACTAGGCTTTTACTTCCAGAGTATTACCGGTGTGTTTACCATGGCACACTACGCTTCCACTTCTGGAGCATTACCGGTGTGTATACCATGGCACACTATGCTTCTACTTTTGGAGCATTACCGGTGTGTTTACCGTAGCACACTACGCTTCCACTTCCGATTACTAAAAATGCCTCACTTCCAGAGCATTACCGGTGTGTTTACCATGGCACACTACGCTTCCAGTTCCGGAGCATTACCGGTGCGTATACCATGGACGCTATGCTTCTAATTCCGGAGCATTACCGTTGTATACCATGGTACAATAGGCTTTTACTTCCTGAGTATTACCGGTATGTATACCATGGCACACTACGCTTCCACTTCCGGAGCATTACCAGTGTGTATACCATGGACACTACGCTTCCACTTCCGGAGCATTACCGGTGTGTATACCATGGCACACTAGGCATTTACTTCCAGAGCATTACCCGTGTGTATACCATGGACACTATGCTTCCAATTCCGGAGCATTACCGGTATATACCATGGTACACTAGGCTTTTACTTCCGGAGTATTACCGGTGTGTATACCATGGCACACTATGCTTCCACTTCTGGAGCATTACCGGTGTGTATACCATGGCACACTACGCTTCTACTTTTGGAGCATTACCGGTGTGTATACCATGGACACTACGCTTCCACTTCCGGAGCATTACCGGTGTGTATACCATGGACACTATGCTTCCAATTCCAGAGCATTACCGGTGTATACCGTGGTACACTAGGCTTTTACTTCCGGAGTATTACCGGTGTGTATACCATGGCACACTATGCTTCCACTTCTGGAGCATTACCGGTGTGTATACCATGGCACACTACGCTTCTACTTTTGGAGCATTACCGGTGTGTATACCATGGACACTATGCTTCCAATTCCGGAGCATTACCGGTGTGTATACCATGGCACACTACGCTTCCACTTCTTGAGCATTACCGGTGTGTATACCATGGACACTATGCTTCCAATTCCAGAGCATTACCGGTGTATACCATGGTACAATAGATTTTTACTTCCTGAGTATTACCTGTGTGTATACCATGGCACACTAAGCTTCCACTTCCGGAGCATTACCTGTGTGTATACCATGGACACTACGCTTCCACTTCCAGAGCATTACCGGTGTGTATACCATGGACACTATGCTTCCAATTCCAGAGCATTACTGTTGTATACCGTGGTACACTAGGCTTTTACTTCCGGAGTATTACCGGTGTGTATACCATGGCACACTATGCTTCCACTTCTGGAGCATTACCGGTGTGTATACCACGGCACACTACGCTTCTACTTTTGGAGCATTACCGGTGTGCATACCATGGACACTATGCTTCCAATTCCGGAGCATTACCGGTGTGTATACCATGGCACACTATGCTTCCACTTCTGGAGCATTACCAGTGTGTATACCATGGACACTACGCTTCCACTTCTGGAGCATAACCGGTGTGTATACCATGG
This sequence comes from Calotriton arnoldi, assembly GCA_963921515.1. Classification (NCBI taxonomy): domain Eukaryota; kingdom Metazoa; phylum Chordata; class Amphibia; order Caudata; family Salamandridae; genus Calotriton; species Calotriton arnoldi. The sequence goes on from CAWUFW010000334.1 coordinate 833,290, forward strand.
CACATTAGGCATTTACTTCCGGAGCATTACCCGTGTGTATAACATGGCACACTATGCTTCCACTTACGGAGCATTACCGGTGTGTATACCATGGCACACTACGCTTCCACTTCCGTAGAATTACCCGTGTGTATATCATGGACACTATGCTTCCAATTCCGGAGCATTACCGGTGTGTACCATGGTACACTAGGCTTTTACTTCTGGAGTATTACCGGTGTGTATACCATGGCACACTATGCTTCCACTTCTGGAGCATTACCGGTGTGTATACCATGGACACTGTGCTTCCAATTCCAGAGCATTACCGGTGTGTATGCCAAGGCACACTATGCTTCCACTTCCGGAGCATTACCGGTGCGTATACCATGGCACACTAGGCTTTTACTGCCAGAGCATTACCCATGTGTATACCATGGACACGAGGCTTCCACTTCTGGAGCATTACCGGTGTGTATACCATGGCACACTAGGCATTTACTTCCGGAGCATTACCCGTGTGTATAACATGGCACACTATGCTTCCACTTACGGAGCATTACCGGTGTGTATACCATGGCACACTACGCTTCCACTTCCAGAGAATTACCCGTGTGTATACCATGGCACACTATGCTTCCTATTCCGGAGCGTTACCGGTGTATACCATGGTACACTAGGCTTTTACTTCCAGAGTATTACCGGTGTGTTTACCATGGCACACTACGCTTCCACTTCTGGAGCATTACCGGTGTGTATACCATGGCACACTATGCTTCTACTTTTGGAGCATTACCGGTGTGTTTACCGTAGCACACTACGCTTCCACTTCCGATTACTAAAAATGCCTCACTTCCAGAGCATTACCGGTGTGTTTACCATGGCACACTACGCTTCCAGTTCCGGAGCATTACCGGTGCGTATACCATGGACGCTATGCTTCTAATTCCGGAGCATTACCGTTGTATACCATGGTACAATAGGCTTTTACTTCCTGAGTATTACCGGTATGTATACCATGGCACACTACGCTTCCACTTCCGGAGCATTACCAGTGTGTATACCATGGACACTACGCTTCCACTTCCGGAGCATTACCGGTGTGTATACCATGGCACACTAGGCATTTACTTCCAGAGCATTACCCGTGTGTATACCATGGACACTATGCTTCCAATTCCGGAGCATTATCGGTATATACCATGGTACACTAGGCTTTTACTTCCGGAGTATTACCGGTGTGTATACCATGGCACACTATGCTTCCACTTCTGGAGCATTACCGGTGTGTATACCATGGCACACTACGCTTCTACTTTTGGAGCATTACCGGTGTGTATACCATGGACACTACGCTTCCACTTCCGGAGCATTACCGGTGTGTATACCATGGACACTATGCTTCCAATTCCAGAGCATTACCGGTGTATACCGTGGTACACTAGGCTTTTACTTCCGGAGTATTACTGGTGTGTATACCATGGCACACTATGCTTCCACTTCTGGAGCATTACCGGTGTGTATACCATGGCACACTACGCTTCTACTTTTGGAGCATTACCGGTGTGTATACCATGGACACTATGCTTCCAATTCCGGAGCATTACTGGTGTGTATACCATGGCACACTACGCTTCCACTTCTTGAGCATTACCGGTGTGTATACCATGGACACTATGCTTCCAATTCCAGAGCATTACCGGTGTATACCATGGTACAATATATTTTTACTTCCTGAGTATTACCTGTGTGTATACCATGGCACACTAAGCTTCCACTTCCGGAGCATTACCGGTGTGTATACCATGGACACTACGCTTCCACTTCCAGAGCATTACCGGTGTGTATACCATGGACACTATGCTTCCAATTCCAGAGCATTACTGTTGTATACCGTGGTACACTAGGCTTTTACTTCCGGAGTATTACCGGTGTGTATACCATGGCACACTATTCTTCCACTTCTGGAGCATTACCGGTGTGTATACCACGGCACACTACGCTTCTACTTTTGGAGCATTACCGGTGGGCATACCATGGACACTATGCTTCCAATTCCGGAGCATTACCGGTGTGTATACCATGGCACACTATGCTTCCACTTCTGGAGCATTACCGGTGTGTATACCATGGACACTACGCTTCCACTTCTGGAGCATTACCGGTGTGTATACCATGGCACACTAGGCATTTACTTCCGGAGTATTACCCGTGTGTATAACATGGCACACTATGCTTCCACTTACGGAGCATTACCGGTGTGTATACCATGGCACACTACGCTTCCACTTCCGGAGAATTACCCGTGTGTATATCATGGACACTATGCTTCCAATTCCGGAGCATTACCGGTGTGTACCATGGTACACTAGGCTTTTACTTCTGGAGTATTACCGGTGTGTATACCATGGCACACTATGCTTCCACTTCTGGAGCATTACCGGTGTGTATACCATGGACACTGTGCTTCCAATTCCAGAGCATTACCGGTGTGTATGCCAAGGCACACTATGCTTCCACTTCCGGAGCATTACCGGTGCGTATACCATGGCACACTAGGCTTTTACTGCCAGAGCATTACCCATGTGTATACCATGGACACGAGGCTTCCACTTCCGGAGCATTACCGGTGTGTATACTGTTGCGGGGATTCTGCACATATACAGAACTATGCGCAGGAAAACAGGACCACAGTGTATAGTGGTGTACCAACCATACCCCTTAGTACCCAAAATCCCAATCCGACTAGCTATAGTGTCACATTTGTTCTCCGTACTACAGCGAAGCTACCAATGATTAGACATCCCAGAACACGGACTCTTTCAGGAATCGCGGGAGCAAGAACACTCTTTCATTATTCACTCATACTTGTCCACAATGTGCGTATTAAGAGACACTGTATAGTTTAAAATGTTTATTTCAACTAACGTGCTCTAAGACACAGTACACGTGCCAGTACTAGCAGCATAATGCATAAAGTTAAAACAGTAAGCATGGTTACAATTCCATAGAATACAAACGGGGACAGCATTTTATAAAGACAGTGGATATAGGACTAAAAGGCCTTGCCACCCTCCCCGTGCTAGGAACTAGTTTATTATAAAAACAGAAGACCTCTGGGCTTTGTCCGGGGGACCCTCATACCTCAAGATCTAGATGCAAGGTTTACATCATCAGACAAGCACAGCTCTTCTCCCTGGAAAGGTTGTTCTCCAAGTGCCACAAACAGGGAGATCACAATATTAAAAGCACATGAATTTCTCCCGGTGCAGCTGTATTCCATGTTATGTCTAAGTGCGAGGGGCTGACCAGAACAGCAATAACAAGGGATGTTGTTTTTCGACCTTGTACATTGTGTTCAGACGAACCCTACAGAGGACATGAGAAAAGGTGAAAAGCAAAAAGACAGACAGTTCTAACGCTGAATGGGCACAAGCAGAGTCTGGAAAAACAAAGTCACAGAGTAACGTGTGCAAAGAAGGCATCATGGCAGCTAGGCCTAAGCTAACTTAGCAATGTCGACAATGAGGCCACAATCCACACTACACCCTCCCCTGGTCAGTCCATAGGGCAAGACATAGGACGAAAACAGAATTCGAATAGATGGAGCAGAACGTAAACGTCTATTTGTGGGAAATGTCCGTTTGAAGGCTATGGAATGGGAAAAAAAAAATTGTGGGATAAAAAAATTCCAGATAGGGCCAGAAAAGAGGGCACTCCAAGAGAATAAAAAATCCAGTAATGCAGTTCATTGAAAGTCGATGTCCCTAATCCATCAGAGTGTATGCGCAGAAAACTGTAACACCTTCCAGAAAGACATTATTGTCATCGTTTGAAAAAAGAGATGCCATCCAGTTCAACAAATCAAAACTGCATTCATGTTCCTCACAATAGGGAGCAGCAATCAGCATTGCGGGACAACTTGCGTGATACTCAATATAACTTCATTGTAGGAGATGCTGAGCATCCGCCCAGATATCCCATTGCACCAAGAACCCAAGTGCAGCCGCACGCGCCATTAATCCAGCCCCGGAACATTCCCGTTCATGGGCCACTAAGGGGCTCATCAACTGGTCGAAATCCGGGTCCGAACAAGACGCATTGGAGAGGCAAACATCCAAGGACCAAGAGAATGGACATCGTAAACAGGACATCACAGGTTGCACGCAAGTGAAATACGCAAAGTGATAAGAAAGTCCATAAGACACGCTGAGAGTCGTCATTGGTAGGATGCCGAAGCTGTCAATCATGCGATCACGGAGCATCCGTAGCCGCGCTGGGTCGTATAGACCCCCAGGAAGTGCAGCCATTGTGCAACAGGCAAAATATAAGCAATATCCCAGCAGCTAAGGCTAGGATCAATGGGAAGCCTCTAAAGACGCTGGAAAAAATAGAATGAATAAAAGCCGGAATTAGACCAAATATAGTCTGAAAGGAGGTCAAAAGGCCGGAGCCCACAACTTTAAAAAAGTGCACAAGACCTTCGGTATTAGATGCATTAAATATACGGTGAATCAGTTCACCGAAATGTTGGGGGAGGTTTGTGTTCAAAAGGGCCTGTATCTCACTGTGAGGTCTCCCTTGCGGAAGTGAGCATAACCTCCTGGTTCAATAATAGCGCCTTTATTCTGCTCAATTTATTGAAATCCGCCTTCAAAGTAGGTATGTAAGGCCAAACGGAACTATCTACCATCCCACGCGGGGGTGGAAAAAGCACATTTTTGCAGCACACAACGCGGTGTGAAACTGTTACAATGTAGGGGATGCCTGCCTGCATCCCACAGCAGTCATGATTATTTAAAAGCAGATAGCTACCATTTGCAAGCACAGTGAAAGTAGGTGATATAACAGGAGCTGGAACGCCCTTTAAAACACAAGCAAGATTCGGGGCACAAACATTACAAGCCCCGTGCAATTTAATGTTTTTACAAATGAGGGAATGACCCACTGTAGAATCGCAAGACTCCCCTGTGAGAAATACCTCCTTCTCATTCCTAAGGCACCTGTATGTGAAAGGAAGGGACCAAAGTTCATGTAAAAAGGCACTGCCTAAAGGCTGAAAACGGCCTACAGGATAATGTTTCATGCATGAACTGAATTCAAATAAAGAAAAAGGCAAAGTAATAGCCCCGTGAACCAGCCACACTGCAGAGTCAGTCTCCGCCACAGAGAATGGCAACGGCTCAATCTTTTCGATATGTAGGAGAGTGTATGTTGCATCTTTCATGGACATGAATTGCTGTTTTTCAGTCAAATTAAACGGTAAGAACAAGGCAGATGTATTTAAAAAATGCCATGGAACCTTCCCCATTTTCAGTGTTTGCAAAGTCCATGCAAACTGCATCACTGAACGCAATTGATTCTGACCATGATATAACACAGACACATCATCTTGTACAATATCAACAACAGATGAAACAATATTCTCTAGTGTGTAAATGCGGGCAGAGAGGGTGTTAATACTATTATCGACAACAGCGAGCACTTTTTCTAGATTTGCCTGATCTATTTCCAGTAAACGGGAAGCAGCTTCGATTTGTGAAAGCTTCCAGATTTCATTGTAGGTCGCATAAACAAATCTTTTAGGTCTTGGACCGCGAGGCCCTAGAACAAAGTCGGACAGATCAATGTTGCCTGATAGGAGGGATAAATGTTGTTTCACGGAATCCAATGTAGAGTGCTGCAACCACTGTTTACATAATTTACCAACAGAATATGTTGGAACTGTACGTGAGTCAGAAAACCTTGGATCTGGCCTATCCTGTTTGTAACCAGCAGCAGAGTTATGAAAACGCAGTTGGCAGGCGTTAGATGCTATGGGCCACGCCAACCAGGCTGACTGATCAATTGTAGAGACATTAAAGGAATTATTTTGAAACAAAGTTTGCAAACTCTCGAGGGAAATATTTAAATGCAAGCTCCTGTTTGGCCAGGAAGACAACACAGGAATGGAAGGTGCATTCAATTGTTTGGAAGTAGCCAAACCCAAACAAGTTGTTTGATATATAGTACTATTTAAAAATAATATTTGGGTGGGGATAAGGCAAGCACGGTGCAAAGCTTCTGTACCGCGTACCTGCCAAGATTTAGTGCCCCAAATAGATTTTAAGTCAATGGTATTCTTCCAGTGCTCATAGCCACCCACAGCTAACGCGTCTATAAAGGAACTGGAATACAGCAATTTGGTGTGGGTCAACATAACTTTTTGATTCGAAGAAACGTTCATTTTAAAATAATAGGACCCTGGGTTTGATCTATCAAAGTCAGTAAAGTAAGTAAATTTATTTTTAAGTGTTTGGGAGCTACCTTGCAGAGGGGTCGGGCAATGTTCCCACTGGGTATAATTGAAACTACCACGAAGTGTACTGGGTTTATGCAGAAAATGGTTACCGTAATGCTGGTAACAATATAAATCAGCATAATTAGTAGGCCTGGGCGGAAAACTACGCTACGCTCGCGTAGTTTGCGTAGTTTGCGCAACTACGCGCTACGCGAATTGCACGTAGCACAGTGCAAAAACGCGTAGCGGGCATTTTTTGCTTGCTCGCGGTCCTCAACGTCAAGTTGGCGACCGCAAGCTAACAAAATGACATCCCGGCAAGACTTTTTCCTCGTTAGTGATCAGCAACATCAAGTTGCCGATCGCGAGCGTGGAAAATAAACCTCCCGGCAAGATTCTCAACGCGGGGAGGTCAGGTTTCTCATTGCAAGGGGTCGCGTATGCTCGCGACCGCTCGCGATGAGAAACTACCAGTCCGTGTTGAGAAAACTGCAGCTCAAGTACAAATCTACTCGAGCGGCAGAAAACGACCGCTTGCACTGTGCAAGATGCCGTTTGCAATGATTGCACAGTGCGGACAAGCATCCGGCACTGTGCAATCATTGCGAACAGCATTTCCTACCGCACTACGCAGTTCGCGTAGTGCTACGCGTATCTCGCGTAGTGCGAAGTGCACTTCGCGTAGCTACGCGTAGCGCTACTACGCCCAGGGTTAATAATTAACAGAATTTAAGTACAAATCCTCAGCATTAAAAGTGGCATAATATTTCAAATCAGAAAATAACGATTCAATGGCATGCACATCCCAATCATCTGAATGAATATTCCTTTGTACCACATCACCCATGGAAACACGAAGCACATTTGGTACATTAATAATCTCTGTCGGTCCATGGATTTGGAAATTCACTGCATCCCACACGATGCCATCTGCAACTGGAAAGGCGGACATGTTCACAAATGTGTGGTCATGCTTCATGATGTGTGAAGAAGAATGCGGAGCCAAGGTTCCAGCAACAGAGTTCACCGCAGAGCGTTCTGGCAAGTAGTGACCATTGATGAGCAAGAAAAAAACTGTCACAAAGCCAATGGACATGAACAGGAAAATCAGGAATAGCACCAACCAGATGTATGTCCATGGAGGGACCAAAAAATTGTCTCTGAACCAGGATATAAAAACACTGAATTTGGTCGGGATAAGTGATGAGGTGGAAGACGAATCAAAAGAAAAACGAGTCGGGCTCAGTGGTGTTGTAGGCAAATGAGCCACTGACTCACTTGCGGGGTATGCATACTCGGTTTCCTCGTTGCAGGAGGAAGCCGGGAGATTGAGCAGGCGATCTGGCAAAGCGACCATCCCAATGGCAACATCAACGTCGGTGGAGACAGGAGGGCCACGATTTCTTGAAATTGCCGGACATGAAACCGCCGGTGTTACACTACTCAGGTTCTGCCAGATGTTGTAGCTTGACATTGTCCACTGAGATGTATCTCTTGTCTTTGCGACCAGGAAGCGGTGGTAAGATGACTGTACGAGTACCCTTCAAGCCAAGAACTGGAACCGGTGCACGATAAGAGGGGCCAAATTCTTTTTTGTTCCCCACCTTCTCTCGGACCAGATCTCCAATCTTCGGAAGCCAGCCGGCAACCGGAATCTGCAACGCAGCGTCAGTGGCTGAAGGTAAGTGTTCATGTGCAAGTCTGTCACAGGTCTCTTGTAAGTCCTGCACTATAGTAGAATGATTATCTACGTCAAAGATTGCGGCAGTCGCCGCCAAGTCTAGACCATCAAGGTCTGGCACAAACATCTGTATGCCAAAGAGCATTTCGTATGGGGTCCGCCCACCCAGAGATCTTCTAGGGAGATTATTAAGTGCATGTTGCACACCATACAAGTGGGCCAGCCAGTTTCTGCCAGTACCTAAGACTAGCTGTCAAGGATTGCTTTAAGTCACGGTTCATTCACTCCACAATTGAGTTTCCCTCAGGCCTATATGGAGACGAAAATTGCACCAGCACCCCCATAGACCTCATCGCATCCTTGTATGCCTTAGAGGCGAACGCTGGACCTTGGTCGGAATGGAAGGTGCCACAGGCAAAAATTCCCACAAAGACACGCAAATCCCTGATGACATTTTGAGCGTCAGCACTACGTTGTGGCCACACCCAGATGAAACGTGTGCACGAATCAACTGCAACTAAGATATACTTATATGCAGTGTCAGAAGAAAATGGACCGCAGTGATCAAGGTATACACAGCCAAAAGGTTTATTAGAAATGCAGAGCTGTGTTTGTGGCGGACGTGTAGCCGTAGAGGGCTTAATTTGTTGACAAATGTCACAAGAAAGGACATAAGTACAGGTTTGTTTATATAAACCACGCCACCAGTAACGCTGCTGCAAGATTGAAACAGTTGCAGACACGCCAGCATGGGCCGAAGCCAAGCCTTCGTGTGCGGCTGTTATCAAAGAATTTCTGCAGTCCGCGTTGGGAATCAGCCGATCACCAACGTCTGGAATTCTTACATAAGGAACCTGGTCGGGACTTAAGTGATAAGAGTACTTGGAAGAGAAACCCTGTGGGTAATTTGTATCTTCCTTTGTTGCAGCAATAGCTGCCAAAATCTCATTATCTATCTTTGTCATGGATCTTGTAACGGCTGCTACTGAGCACGTGGCTACTGCTGATTTGGAAGCTTCATTTACCAAACTGTTACCGACCGCGTGTGCGCCCACACGCTGGTGGCCAAGAGTATGAATCACCTGTGTGAGAGGCAGACATTGTTTAAGATCTGCCACTCGAACCCAAAGCATTTTATGCTTAATTGTGCTGCCTTTAGAATCTCTATAGTCGTTTTGCGACCAAAAGAATAGGTTGTCATTAAAAGCCTGGACACAGTAGTAAGAATCGCATACAATAAGTGTAGTCACCTTCGGGTCTGCAAACTCAAGGGCGAGCACCAAAGCACGCAGCTCGGCCAATTGTGAGGTACTGTCTCCCAGTGCCTGCGTGTGCACAACACTCGATTTGAACTCACCTTTCACCATGTGACCTGCCACAATAGCACATGCAGCTGAGTACGCATGCTTAGAACCCGTGGCAGGTTGTGCCGAACCATCGGTGTAAATGATACATTTGTACTCCTCAAGCGGCAGCAAAGACAGAGGAGGAGGATGAACAAATTCATACTGTAAGAACTCCTGTGTTTGAAGAGAGGAATCAAAGATGAAAGTGACATCCGGAGATGTCAAAGAAGTCGCCCATTGTATCCAACGGGGGTGCAAAGCCTTAGAGTTTGGTACACTTGCCTTTGTCACTGCCTCAAGGGCAGGATAGGGGTGACAACCAAGATGCGTTTTCCCTGTGCCAGTGCGCGTTCTTTTAGAATCGCCATTTGAACTGCAGTTAAAACTTTCTCCACAGTGGAAAAGCGCAACTCGGCAGAAGTGTAAAGATGTGACTTGTAGGCAATAGGTACTGTGTCACCTTCGTTAAACGTCAAGTACGTGAAACCTACGGCCCCTGGCACAATTCTGATCACCAGGTTCGTGTGGTTATCACGTGTCAACAGGAACTTAGATTCAAGTAAATCAGACTGCAAAGATTGCAGAATAAGCGAATGTTCCGGAAGCCAGCATGACTTCGAAAAGGTTGGTTGTATCAAAGCATAAAGAGGTTTGATACGCTGGGCATATTCGGGAATGTAAGAATGCCCGAAGTTCAAAAATCCCAGCAAAGACTGAAGTTTTTTCAGGGTCGTTGGAGGGCGCAGAAGTGCGCACTTCTCCAAGAAGTGGGGAGCTAAGCCCCTACCTTCATTGTTGAGCTCATAGCCCAAAAACAACACAGTATATTCTGCGATATGAGATTTGGCAAAATTAAATTTGTATCCTAAGACCGCGAACTCAAGAATAATGCGGTCTACTCGTGAAAGATGCGACCATAGTTCTTCGTCTGTCAGATATATATCATCGATGTACGAATACGCATCTGGGTCTATGCTGTCCAACAAAGAGACAACACGGGCGGTGAAGACCCCCGGACTGTTCTTGTAGCCCATTGGCAAACGCCGGAATTTGATTTGTTTCCCACCAGAAGTGAACGCGGTCCATTGGCCGCAGTCCGGGGATAAATTGTGAGTGTAAAAATCATTGGAAAGGTCAAGAGTCGTTTTGTATTTTTTACAAACAAAACTGTCTACGAGCGCAGAACTATGGGTATTCTGTACCGCAAAGGTTCAACAATGGGAGTTCAAATGCCGGTAGTCCAATACCAAGCGGTACGACCCATCGGGTTTAAAAACCGCGAAAAGGGGATTATTCATTGGTGACACGCATGTTTCAATTACTCCTTGATATTCTAACTGTGTCAGAATGTCAGAAACGGGATCCTTAGCTTCCCGCCGAAGGGGATATTGGGCTTGAGGCTGTGGCAAAGACCGCAATGGTATATCATGGGGTGGAGAATCTTCATCCCAGCCCACGTGATTACGGTACAATGCCGGGCCTGGGCCACAGCTCATTCAGCTGCGAGAGCCTCCACTTTGTCCTTGGGAACATGACGAGAAAAGCTCGGAAGGATTACCTCCTCCCCTCTATGAGCAGCAAGTACGAATGGGGGCGGCCAATCTGCCTCCGCCAACAAAATGTCATAAGAAGAGGTCAGATTTTCAAAAAAAATCCCTTTAATAACACGCTCAGTGTCACCTTCAATTTGCAGGACAATTTTAAATAGTCTGTCAGGGGGTGCCACTCGGGTGTCAGCAGTCTCGACACTAATGTAAGTGTCAGTTGCTGTCGCCTCGACATGAGGACGTAGTGCCTCCCGCACTATGGTAACTTCCGCTGCTCTGTCTAGCAGTGTCACTGCCCACGTCCAATTCAGGAGTCTCATTCTCACCGTCTGTGGCATATCTCGCTGTTAAAGCAGCAACTTTTTTCTTCTGAAACTGCTGACGAGGACGGGGAAATTCTTCCTGTTTCCCTCTGCCAGGTTGTCGAGGTTGGTCTCGTCCCTGTGGGGCATCACGACCCCTGCCTCTATCCTGGCGATCTCCTCCACCAGCCTGTGAGGTCGATGGTGCCTGCGAAGAACGAGGAGAATGCTTGTCAGGAACCTGAAATCTATCAGGAGATTTTATTCTCGCTCGGTTGCGCAAATCATAAGTGCGTTCAGAAGAGACGGAAACCGGTGACGCAGCACGCGACCCTGGTTTTGGTTGTTGCTTTCCCTGTTTCTTCAACTTCCAGTTCTTTTTTAGAAAAGAACGGTTTCTCGTCTTTATCAGACTGAGATTTTTGTTGTGGATGTGTTTGAGCTTGCGTTTTAGCAAAAGGCTTAACCCCCAAACTATTGCGGCCAATGGTTTTATAAGCCTGTGCAATCATTTTTGGTAATTCGCGAGGCTTGTCCGGCTCTGGGACTAAAGCCAAAGCATTAGCGACTTGAAAGTTGACTGCATCACCCTTGACGTTCGCAAGGATTAGGTCAGCCACTACATCGAACACTCCCACCAGTCTCATCCCCAGTTCCACAGCCGCTTCAGGGCAATGTTCATCTTGTACACGCTTAATCACGGTGGGAAGGAGTGTCATGGATGGAGTGCCGAAACACTTTGCATACACTGCTGCGAATACCTTGCCCCAGTTGTTGCATTCTGTCAACTCGGGAATTAAGTCTTTGGGCAAGCTAATAGTCAAAATCCTGTGTTTTTCCACAGGAGAGGTATTTGGAAACACCGCCTCCAGCTGGTCAAATTTTTCTGCAAGCCAATAAGGCAAATCATCCTTATTCTGTGGGCACCTGCCCATCAGCGAATTAACCATGATGGGACTTATGGTCACACCGCCATGTCCAGCTGGATGCACCGCAACTCCAGGAAGGGCCATCTGGACATTACCTGTAACATATTGTACTAAAGCTCTGTGCACACGGATTAAAGACGCATGCAACACGCGCAGTTCATCTACCGGAACCGCTAAATGACGTGGATGAGGGGTATACCCGGCCAAAACAGGCCAAGTGGCCCCATCTATCGATAAGGGGCCTAAACGAATCGGGGTGAGCGGATGTGGGAGGGCGCCATTAAACCAAACTCGGTGTTGCCACGCCGTGAGCGGTACTTCAAGAGCCTGATAATGCCGGTAAACATTCGGAAGGGCGGTGGGAGCGTAAACGTGGAACAAATTGTCAGCTCCTTCCGCCGCCGGAAAAGTGACCCATGAGTAAAACACCTCAAAGTGGTAAGCCGGATCAGCTTGGACCACAAAGATGAGGGTGACACCCGCGTCAGGCGCTCCATACGCTGTGAAATGAGCTCGGAGTGCAGCGCGGCTATGTGCCGGGATACTTATATTCACAGCCATTAAGACCAAGAATGAAAAACAACCTAGTGCGTGGCAGCGCAATGTAGGGTTAACATTAAAGAGAACACCTTTTAATAACTTCAAGCTTGAAAGAACCTATAAAAACATCAATATAGGAGGTTACACCCTCACATATGTTTCCGGAAACAGAAGTGAAGGGAATTGTGGACAAGCACAAGCACTTCTCAAGCGTCTCGCAGATAAGAAGCCCCACGTTGGGTGCCATGTTGCGGGGATTCTGCACATATACAGAACTATGCGCAGGAAAACAGGACCTCGGTGTATAGTGGTGTACCAACCATACCCCTTAGTACCCAAAATCCCAATCCGACTAGCTATAGTGTCACATTCGTTCTCCATACTAGAGCGAAGCTACCAATGATTAGACATCCCAGAACACGGACTCTTTCAGGAATCGCGGGAGCAAGAACACTCTTTCATTATTCACTCATACTTGTCCACAATGTGCGTATTAAGAGACACTGTATAGTTTAAAATGTTTATTTCAACTAACATGCTCTAAGACACAGTACACGTGCCAATACTAGCAGCATAATGCATAAAGTTAAAACAGTAAGCATGGTTACAATTCCATAGAATACAAACGGGGACAGCATTTTATAAAGACAGTGGATATAGGACTAAAAGGCCTTGCCACCCTCCCCGTGCTAGGAACTAGTTTATTATAAAAACAGAAGACCTCTGGGCTTTGTCCGGGGGACCCCCATACCTCAAGATCTAGATGCAAGGTTTACATCATCAGACAAGCACAGCTCTTCTCCCTGGAAAGGTTGTTCTCCAAGTGCCACAAACAGGGAGATCACAATATTAAAAGCACATGAATTTCTCCCGGTGCAGCTGTATTCCATGTTATGTCTAAGTGCGAGGGCTGACCAGAACAGCAATAACAAGGGACGTTGTTTTTCGACCTTGTACATTGTGTTCAGACGAACCCTATAGAGGACATGAGAAAATGTGAAAGGCAAAAAGACAGACAGTTCTAATGCTGAATGGGCACAAGCAGAGTCTGGAAAAACAAAGTCACAGAGTAACATGTGCAAAGAAGGCATCATGGCAGCTAGGCCTAAGCTAACTTAGCAATGTCGACAATGAGGCCACAATCCACACTACAATACCATGGCACACTACGCTTCCACTTCCGGAGCATTACCGGTGTGTATACCATGGACACTACGCTTCCACTTCCGGAACATTACCACTGTGTATACCACGGCACACTAGGCTTTTACTTCTGGAGCATTACCCGTGTGTATACCATGGCACACTAGGCTTGCACTTCCGGACCATTACCGGTGTGTATATCATGGCATCCTACGCTTTTACTTTTGGAGCATTACCGGTGTGTATACCATGGCCATTATGCTTCCACTTCTGGAACATTACTGGTGTGTTTACCATGGCACACTACATTTCCATTTCTGGAGCATTACCATTGTGTTTATCATGGCACATTACGGTTCCACTTCCGGAGCATTAACGGAGTGTTTACCATGGCACACTATGCTTCTGAAGCATTACCGGTGTGCCTACCATAGCACACTACGCTTCCACTTCCGATTCTTGGAAATGCTCCACTTCCAGAGCATTACCGGTGTGTTTACCATGACACACTATGCTTCCAGTTCTGGAGCATTACCGGTGTGTATACTATGGCATACTACGCTTCCACTTCCGGAGCATTACCGGTGTGTTTACCATGGACACTATGCTTCCAATTCCGGAGCATTACCCGTGTATACCATGGTACACCAGACTTTTAATTCCGGAGTACTACCGGTGTGTTTACCATGGCACACTATGCTTCCTATTCCGGAGCATTACCGGTGTATACCATGGTACACTAGGCTTTTACTTCCATAGTATTACCGGTGTGTTTACCATGGCACACTATGCTTCCACTTCTTGAGCATTACCGGTGTGTATACCATGGCACACTATACTTCTACTTTTGGAGCATTACCGGTGTGTTTACCATAGCACACTACGCTTCCACTTCCGATTACTAAAAATGTCTCACTTCTGGAGCATTACCAGTGTGTTTACCATGGCACACTACGCTTCCAGTTCCGGAGCATTACCGGTGTGTATACCATGGACACTATGCTTCCAATTCCGGAGCATTACCGGTGTATACCATGGTACAATAGGCTTTTACTTCCTGAGTATTACTGGGGTGTATACCATGGCACACTACGCTTCCACTTCCGAGCATTACAAGTGTGTACAGCATGGCACACTAGGCATTTACTTCCGGAGCATTACCCGTGTGTATACCACGGCACATTATGCTTCCACTTCCAGAGCATTACCGCTGTGTATACCATGGCACACTACGCTTCCACTTCCGGAGTATTACCGGTGTGTATACCATGGACACTATGCTTCCAATTCCGGAGCATTACCAGTGTATACCATGGTACACTAGGCTTTTACTTCCGTAGTATTACCGGTGTTTATACCATGGCACACTATGCTTCCACTTCTGGAGAATTACCGGTGTGTATACCATGGCACACTACGCTTCTACTTTTGGAGCATTACCGGTGTGTATACCATGGACACTATGCTTCCACTTCCAGAGCATTACCGGTGTGTATACCATGGACACTATGCTTCCAATTCCGGAGCATTACCGGTGTATACCATGGTACACTAGGCTTTTACTTCTGGAGTATTACCGGTGTGTATACCATGGCACACTATGCTTCCACTTCTGGAGCATTACCGGTGTGTATACCATGGCACACTACGCTTCTACTTTTGGAGCATTACCGGTGTGTATACCATGGACACTATGCTTCGAATTCCGGAGCATTACCGGTGTGTATACCATGGCACACTATGCTTCCACTTCCGGAGCATTACCGGTGTGTATACCATGGACACTACGCTTCCACTTCCGGAGCATTACCGGTGTGTATACCATGGCACAATAGACTTTTACTTCCTGAGTATTACCCGTGTGTATACCATGGCACACTATGCTTCCACTTCCAGAGCATTACCGGTGTGTATACCATGGACACTATGCTTCCAATTCCGGAGCATTACCGGTGTATACCATGGTACACTAGGCTTTTACTTCCGGAGTATTACTGGTGTGTATACTATGGCACACTATGCTTCCACTTCTGGAGCATTACCGGTGTGTATACCATGGCACACTACGCTTCTACTTTTGGAGCATTACCCATGTGTATATCATGGACACTATGCTTCCAATTCCAGAGCATTACCAGTGTATACATGGTACACTAGGCTTTTACTTCCAGAGTATTACCGGTGTGTTTACCATGGCCCACTATGCTTCCACTTCTGGAGCATTACCGGTGTGTATACCATGGTACACTATGCTTCTACTTTTGGAGCATTACCGGTGTGTTTACCATAGCACACTACGGTTCCACTTCCGATTACTAAAAATGTCTCCCTTCTGGAGCATTACCGGTGTGTTTACCATGGCACACTACGCTTCCAGTTCCGAAGCATTACCGGTGTATACCATGGTACAATAGGCTTTTACTTCCGTAGTATTACCGGTGTTTATACAATGGCACACTATGCTTCCACTTCTGGAGCATTACCGGTGTGTATACCATGGCACACTACGCTTCTACTTTTGGAGCATTACCGGTGTGTATACCATGGACACTACGCTTCCACAGCATTACCGGTGTGTATACCATGGACACTATGCTTCCAATTCCGGAGCATTTCCGGTGTATACCATGGTACACTAGGCTTTTACTTCCGGAGTATTACTGGTGTGTATACTATGGCACACTATGCTTCCACTTCTGGAGCATTACCGGTGTGTATACCATGGCACACTACGCTTCTACTTTTGGAGCATTACCGGTGTGTATACCATGGACACTATGCTTCCAATTCCGGAGCATTACCGGTGTGTATACCATGGCACACTATGCTTCCACTTCCGGAGCATTACTGGTGTGCATACCATGGACACTACGCTTCCACTTCCGGAGCATTACCGGTGTGTATACCATGGCACACTAGCCATTTATTTCAGGAGCATTTCCGGTGTATACCATGGTACACTAGGCTTTTACTTCCGGAGTATTACTGGTGTGTATACTATGGCACACTATGCTTCCACTTCTGGAGCATTACCGGTGTGTATACCATGGCACACTACGCTTCTACTTTTGGAGCATTACCGGTGTGTATACCATGGACACTATGCTTCCAATTCCGGAGCATTACCGGTGTGTATACCATGGCACACTATGCTTCCACTTCCGGAGCATTACTGGTGTGCATACCATGGACACTACGCTTCCACTTCCGGAGCATTACCGGTGTGTATACCATGGCACACTAGCCATTTACTTCAGGAGCATTACCCGTGTGTATACCATGGCACACTATGCTTCCACTTACGGAGCATTACCGGTGTGTATACCATGGCACACTACGCTTCCACTTCCGGAGCATTACCGGTGTGTATACCATGGACACTATGCTTCCAATTCCGGAGCATTACCGGTGTATATCATGGTACACTAGGCTTTTACTTCCGGACTATTACCGGTGTGTATACCATGGACACTGTGCTTCCAATTCCAGAGCATTACCGGTGTGTATACCATGGCACACTACACTTCCACTTCCGGAACATTACCACTGTGTATACCATGGCACACTAGGCTTTTACTTCTGGAGCATTACCTGTGTGTATACCATGGCACACTATGCTTCCACTTCTGGAGCATTACCGATGTGTATACCATGGCACACTACGCTTCTACTTTTTGAGCATTACCGGTGTGTATACCATGAACACTATGCTTTCAATTCCGGAGCATTACCAGTATACCACGGCACACTACGCTTCCACTTCCGGAGCATTACCGGTGTGTATACCATGTCACACTAGGCTTTTACTTCCGGAGCATTACCCATGTGTATACCATGGACACTACGCTTCCACTTCCGGAGCATTACCGTGTGTATACCATGGCACACTAGGCTTTTACTTCTGGAGCATTACCCGTGTGTATACCATGGCACACTATGATTCCACTTCCGGAGCATTACAAGTGTGTATTCCATGGCCGGTGAGGTACGTGGAAGTTGGTAAAAAGCAGCAATCCGTACACTCCATGGGGCTGTTCATGTAATTAATCAAACAGGAGCGCAAGCCACTGTCTCCAGTCTCTCCAGCAGCCTTAAGCAGCATCTTACACTTTCACTGTCAAAGTGCAAGATGCTGCTTAACGCTGCTGGAGGGAGCGGAGTCGGACAGTTTGACCACATACATATTCCACTCTAGTCTATTTGCTGTTGCTAGCATTGCAGCAGTCTGCTATGAACTGCTTATCTCTGTGGCCAGTATTGAAAAGACTAATTACAGTACTAAACACAGCAGCTACATTGCTCTACAACATACCTTAAAAACATTGCCAATATGTCTGGCTAAACACTTATAAAGTCCCAAAGACGAGACCTATTGGCTATGCCAATGCTTGTTTCTGTTTTTTGTTCCCTCTTCGAGGAGAGGTCACATAGACTACAGAAGACATCTTTCATGACATTTTTTATTTGTTACAACCAGTGGCTGCTGATGAACATTTGCAGTGGTTGGGTAGGAAGAAGTATCTGCCTCGAATTTGAAGGAGCGGGTGAGTAAAGTGAATGAGCATAACTTCGGTTAGGGGCATTTACCCTGACAATGTTTTGAAAAGAACAAGGCCCCATGATGCATTTTACTGAACATCTGTCATTTAAATTGTTTATAAATATAATTTCATTGTGGCATCTCGAGCAAGCATTTTCCTTCTCGCGGATGTTGGGGCTCACCCTCTCCAAGAAAACATTGAAACAAATAGTAGCAAAACCGTGAATTTATTACCACAATGATCATAAAAGAATTGCTACAGAGACATCTATGATGCAAGCCATCAAAAGAAATCTCGAAATTTGGTGTCAAGTGGTATATTAGTTTTTAAAATGCATATGGTATCTTTCTTCACCTCTCTTTACACCCTATCACTTCTGAGTACATTATCAGTCATATATTATGAGGAGAATCTACTTGGAAGAGAGATGGTGAAAAAACAAACATTATGCACATACCATAATCACAAGCTACAAACAGCAGAGTGTTATATCTTGAGTTCAATGCTTTTCATGCTCTGCCTGTAGAACCTTGCTATGATGTCATCTTATGGAATGTTAGCGGTCAATGTTCACAGTTGGCTGGGCTGAGCAGCATGCTGGCTGCTCCTGGTGGGGTCTCCCTCTGGTCTTGATCTGATCTTGTTCTAATCTTCAATAAATCTACTTGAACTATACCAACCTTCGTGGACTCAATCACTACAAGATTTTGGCGACGATCTTCAAAAGAACCTGCACCTACCACCTCTTCAAGACCTCAAGAAACTTTACAAACACAGGACCTACTGCAACTCAAGTGAAGCTAAGTCTACTGCCATCTTGACCCCACCAGTGACCTCCCATCGGTCGCCCACAGCAGTCTGCCAGTGTTCCTGCGCGTCTGGGGAAGTGCCACTACAAGAGCTGCCCATCCTGTCTTTGGCGTCTTCTCCCCACTATCTAACTGCGTCCTGTGCTGTGCTTTCAATGAGGGTAAGCCTGCCACTCCTTAACGTCTGCACTGTCTGGAAGAAGTGTGTTTCTGGCTCTATTCTGTGTTGCCTGCCATCTATCAACGTCTGCACTCTGGGAAGGAAGACTGCTGCTTGCTCACTGCTACCTCTACTTGTACTGTGCTTTCAGTGAGGGTAAGCCTTCTTACTTTGACATTCAAAGCCTTGTGTGCTCCTATTTCAACTACTCATGGGACAATTTTCCGTTTAGGGGCAGCATTTCCAATTATTGCTGTTCCCTTCATCTCTGTCTCTTTATTCAAGACGCCAGTGTTTTAAGGGTCCCAGTCGTAGCGAGGTGTTTATTTCAGCAGCGTTTACAACTTTTGACAATCTGTCATTTGATCTTTCCAGCTAAAGCTGTGCTCGAATTATATCCTGCAGCAATTGATTTTTCCTATGTTAGCTGGTCAGTGGGGGATTTCTGTTTTTTATTTTGGATACTGCTGGGGTTGGCGCTGCTACTTGGCAGTTGAATCTTTGCCATTCAAAATCTACACGAGCCTCTCATCGCGCGCAGCCTCTCCATACCTGTGTTCCCTCCGTGATGTCTCCCATGACGTGTGTGGAATCTTCAATCTCCGTGCCGTGGAGGACGTTTGGCATCCGGTGCGGCGTCTTTAAGCGTGCCGCCATTTTGTGGATGGAAAGGTATGCTGATGTGAAGTGAGTCTCTACACCTACTGCGTTTTTCTTTTGTTCCGTTTTTCCGGTGCTTTTGGGGTGTCATTTATGGCTCGGAACCTGGGGAAAATACAACTTTAATACAACCGTGCCATCTAGTGGCCTTCTAGCACCACTGCAGCATCTTCGAATTTCCAGCTGAATACAGTTTTAGATTCAAGTCTTTCAGTTTGCCAACCACGCTGTTTCACGATTTCTTCAATCAAGTCTGTGATCTCACAGGTACTCTCTCTCCGTGTCGTACTTGTGCCTGCCTGTCAATGTGGTTCACGACTGGAACTTCTTTCCCTGTTTCAACCTCACTCATTTACCTTACTTCTGGGATGCCATGTCTTGTCTCAAACTAACTGTTTCTGACTGAAAGTGCTGTATAATTATCTATCCACCGACGGCACCTGCACCTACTATTTTTGGGTCACAAAGTGTACATTGTCTGGTTGGTTTTCCTCAAGGATCTCTATTCTGATGTTAAGTTTAAAGTTTGCCTCCTTTTTCGTTAGGTTGCGAAACTTACATGGAAAATGCAATTTTTCATTGTTTTTTTTTAAAATTACTCAGTGTCAGGGGGTTGTTTTTTTATTTACAGCATATTCTTGCATTTTCGTTTGTTGGCACGTTTATGTTATGTTCCTTCCCAGAAGGGATTTTCCAGGGAGTTGTTATTCGGGTGAGTAGTCGCTCACCGGCGTGGATCTCTGGTCTGCCTTTAACGCTATTGGCCATGGACCCTAGGTATACGCCATGTTGGTAAACACCGTCAAGAGTCCATTTCACTATTCTGTTTTCCCTTCTAACAGGGGATCTTTGCAATGGGTTTTAGTCCCATTTGCCAGCAATGGGTCTAAGTCCCATCTGCTCACTGTATGATTGTACACGCATTACATGTTCATTGTTGTGTTTACCCTTCCACAGGGGATCTATGCAAGGGTGTCAGTCCCTGTGCATCAGTACGGGTTCCTACCCAGATACTTTCAGTTAACGGGTTCCTACCCAAAAAGCTAACGTTCATTTTGCTTTAGTGCACAGTGTGGAAGCTCCACACTAGTTGTCCATACACGGACACCTCTCGTTTTATTTGTTTACCCTACATAGGGTGTGCACGACTCTGTCTTCCTCCCTCCTGGGAGCTATGCAAGGGTGTTGACCCTTTGCATTAAGTAGATGGGTTCCCACCCATACACAATTTTTTTTTTTGCTTGGAATTTTTGATGAGTACCTACTCATATGTGCTGTATTAACACAGTTACATTACTACAGTGCACGGTATGGTTTTTCCACACAAAGTTGGTCCTTACACTGAGATGTGTATGGGGAGCATTACCAGTTTTGTGCACAACGCATCTCTATCTCAAGAGATTAGTCATGGGTTCTCAACCATGCATTGGAGAGTACATATTTAGCTTACGTTTTTATTCTATTTGAGTGCTTTTCATGATTTTATTGCTAAGTATGTTCCGTTTATATTGTATTTTTTTATTGCTATGTTTACACTGTTATCTTTATATTATATGCTTCATTATGTATTGATAATGGTGTCTTGGTGAGGAGTTTCCTCTATCCTTCCTCATCTTCCTTGTTTCTCTCTTCATCTCTGTTTTCCTTCTGAGGTTTTCTTCTCGGGTCTCTTGTGGATTCTGGGCTTTCCTCTGCTTTTCTGTTGTGTTTCCTTCTTCTGCATTCATCGCAGCCTGTAGCCCTGTGTTCTGTTAGTTTTCCATTTTCAGCCTTCATTCATTCCTGTTCTGGCCAGTGGGTGTGCTTTGGGGCAGTCTTTTGTGTTTCCTTTTCTTCTCTCTCTGGCGTTGTGGTTTTCTTCTTTTCTGTTGTGTAAGAAGGGAGGATGGTTTCTATGTCTGTTTTCCTTTCTTCTCTGTTACCTGATGTTGCTCCTCTTTAGAGTGTTTTGCGGTTCTGTTTCCTCTAAGTTTTCTCTTTCTGGTTTCTTCTCTCTTTCTCTCTCATTGTGTTCTTTTATTCATTTGGGAGAAAGGGGGATATGTTATATCTTGAGTTCAATGCTTTTCATGCTCTGCCTGTAGAACCTTGCTATGATGTCATCTTATGGAATGTTAGCGGTCAATGTTCACAGTTGGCTGGGCTGAGCAGCATGCTGGCTGCTCCTGGTGGGGTCTCCCTCTGGTCTTGATCTGATCTTGTTCTAATCTTCAATAAATCTACTTGAACTATACCAACCTTCGTGGACTCAATCACTACAAAGAGCAAGACAAATTGTATAAACTTACAGGATAAGATAGCAGGCAGGTTACACCAATCCAGCCTGCTCAGGCCCCAGACAGTAGTACTATGGTAATGTCATTCACACAAGGACCTAAATAGCAGCAGTTGCAAGTTGCATTAAGCCCCTTCCACTACCAAGGAGCCAAAAACAGTAATATACCTCCAGAGCTATAAATCACCACACGGATATCAAATTTAAATACATCTCAGGAACATTACATTTTACCCATTTAACATTAGCTTGACAGTTTCTGGAAATGTACTTGTACAAAGACCTCTATCCTGACCTATATACTTTACAGAGACCTAATTAGGTTCAAACTTACATGTATCCCAGAAAAGTTTATATAGTGACACTACACAAGATTATTACTTATTACTTTTTATTCATTCAAAAAGGTTTTTTCTTTCTTTTATAGACATTGTAAGAACATATTTTGTCATTTTTCTCATTTTAGATACAATTCAACAATAAAACTTTATACAAACAGACAAAAAGTATATTTTTTTTGTGTTTTTATACAAACAAAAGTATTCACATTAAATTTTTAGACACATCACACCCGCCTCAAATTACTCATATATACTACTAACATACTCTCTCCATTCATACCATAAAACACACTGCACATACAAAATAAAAACAGCAGAAATTTGACCCAGTTGGATGCCCTTGAGCTATGTAATAAGGGCCATACGTGACATTCCCAGAACAGAAGAAGGAGTTGTGAAGAGTTCTTAAATGACAAACACTCCTTAGTAGTGGAAACAGTCTGGTCTACGCGCGTTTCGGTGGGTAAAACCACCTTCCTCAGGACCAAGATGTTACAGATTTCAAATGGGGCTGGGGGTGTCTGTAAGATAAAAAGACAAATGCTTTTTTGTGTGCCTAGGATACAGTAATGAAAATTAATTCAAAAAGTATTTATTATATTATTTTCTCTCCAGATTCCAACCAGAGCGAGCTGGCTGATCTGACATCAAGGTGACCTTAATATCAGGTTCTAAGAGTATGTGCCCAAGATAAGAAGACCTGATATACCCAATATATACATGTAGAGAAAGTAAAAAGAAAGAAATAGTTCCACGTTGAAGAAACGCATGCGAGTTGCTCTGCTTACTCAATGTGTCATTTAAAAAAGTAGTGGGCATGCCTTTCAAGATATCAAGAAAAGTGCAATCATAGCTTGAACCATGCAATATGAGCATAAATACCCAATATACTGTGATTCTTTGGCATCAGAAAACTGTTCTTTCAGACTTTTATATATCTGCAACCAATTATTTTAGATTCCTATAGATTAAAAAATCAAGGTTAGTATCATATTGTCTGCTAGGGTTTGGTTGCATAATTGCATTATACTAAAGCTAGATTTACCCTCAAGGGAGGCGAAGAGCCTCCTATATATGCTAGAACCCACAGAGGGGCGTCCTCTCCTTTGGATCAGTTTTAATGGCAACACCAAGCAGGTCTTTGTGGTGTACACTACGTGTTTCTTTTTTCTTTTAAGGGAAATATATCTGTTAGATCAAAAAATAATAGTGAAGAAAAGCAGTTCACAGAAAAAACTAATTTTGACATATATCTCTATATATTAGATATGGTTCATTAAAACTCACAAAGAAATGACAGTGCATGTATTATGAGTCATGTTTTAAGCAACAACTTAAACCAAGTAACTGTCAAGTTTAAAAAGTGCTACCCTACCGTCACTTATAGTTCCAAAAAATTATTATAGCCCAAAATCACTTCTTTTCAGTAAGATGGTCAGGTTAGCAGATATGGCTCGATTTTTATTAATTTGTCATACCCATACCGTCCAGACACCTGTCACTTATTTCCATTTTCTAAAAAATATGCCTCAAGGAAATAAATACAAAAGAGGAGAGCATATTGCTGGAATTTCACACAACGTGAAATGGAGCTTATACTTCGAAATGGCAGCGTTAGCTTTGCATAGCCTCTAAAGACTCCGGGGCATATCAGCAACAACCGGCGATAATTATCGCTAAGCGCACTTAGCGCTAGGATAATTATCGCCGGCTATCGCTGGATGTTATCGCTGAGATAGCGCACTATCAGCGACGCTTATCTCAAAAGCGATAAAAATACCAGCGATAGCTGGGAAATCGCCGTTTGCAGGGAACATCGCTGGATTCCCAGCGATGTTCCCTGCAAAGCGGCGATAACCTGCTGATACGACCCTGTGGTCGTATCAGCATAATCCACCCCCTATGTTAAGCATAGGTAAGTCAGGATTTTAGCACACGTTAGTTTTTGGCGAAAACCGCCGTTTTCGCCAAAATCTAACGTGTGCTAAAATCCTGTGGGCTGCCTTGTAAATATCGTGATGTGAACATCAGCGATATTTTACAAGGTAGTCCATCCGGGGTACGCCCAGTGACGCCCACTTTGCATCTCATTAGAGATGCAAAGGAGGCGTCGGGAAAGGGTGCTAACATGCGATTATGCATGTTAGCACCCTCTTGTTAATAGGGCGATAGTTTTATCTCCGCTTTTTGGCTTTTAAGCCAAAAAGCGGAGATAAAGGCCTTGTTAATATGCCCCCAGTGTTTAGAGTTGTCCAGCATTTTAAATTCAAACAGAAAAAAATATATGAGAATTTTAGAGCAAAAGAAAACGACCCTTTGCCCTCAACAGGCATTGAGCGTAGTATTGCCATGGTAGTTAACTACGGCGCTAAGTATCTGTGACAAAGGTTGTCTAGCATTAACATCTCAGACAGGACGAATTAGGGGCATTTGAAACAGTAAAGCAGTAAGGAGGACTTTGCCCTTAAAAACAATGTGTAATATACACCTTTGTCAATTTACTACTAACTGTGAGAGGTTCTTCGTCATTTAGATGCTCCAATTTAAGAAAGCCGAAGGGATTTGGCTTCTAATAGATTCAATAGACAACGAGGTGGTACTGGGACGATACCCGTCAGCGATGTATATTATAGTTACTAGCGGAAATATCTTAGCAAAATTCAAGTGCAAAATACCATAGCATTTAGCAATAAAACGATTGCCTCAACGGTATGCTAACAGCTAAGGGTGATACGTAGTGACATAAAGTATGCCGGTAAGCGAAAGGAAAATGCCTTCTTACCTTCGGAGTAATTACTCGTAACCCGTCATCCGCGACATATCGTCCGCAAGTTTCATCGGCCATGTACCGACTGTTACTAACTATTCCGCTTTTATCTAAAGGACCCTTGTATTCCCCGCCTATTCTAATCGGGCTCAAGTCTCGCGATGTCCTCGACCCGACGCATTCGAGCTGGAAACATAGCCGCCATCTTGGAAAGGTGTCCTCAGTCCATACAGGCTGATAGGCGCAGATTACTCCCTCCTACCCGGTAATAATCATTGAAAAGCACAATTGTACACGCACACATATTATATCATATTTTGTGGAAGGTACAAAATCGGAATGTATATCCACATATTCTATAATAACTGCCTGTTCCAATCGCGATTACATCTCGCGATGTTATCGACTCAAATGATTGCGCGGTAGCTATGACCGCCATATTAGAGGGATGTTATTTGGACGTAAACACAGATAAATATAGGTATCTCTTTACTACCAGTTGTTAATTAGTTATATATAGGAGATATAATGTGCAAATATTTTGGCGTGTTTCTCAGTGATCGCGGCAGCCATGTTGGAGTTTACTTACACTTCCCAGATATTTTAAGTGCTTTCAAAGATTCGCAAAGTTCTACAAAATAGGCCAATATTCACAGATGGCCTATCAGTATGTTATACGTATATTTTTCCAAGGCTATCATATAAGTGAAGGAATTGAAATTTAGTCAAAAACAAGTTTGACAATTGTACTTAAATAGGGAAAAGGAAGAATATAAAAGGAAGGGAAAAGTGAGTTATGGTGTTAATAACCACATCTATTGTCAAAATATCCAGATTATCTCCTCATTGAGACCTTTTCGCACTGTGTCCCAATGAAAGATCCAATACGTTTCCTTGTCTTTTCTTATTTTGGCAGTATCACTGCCCGGTTTCTGGCTTATTTTCTCCAAAATAAGCCACTTAAGGTCATTCTCACTGTGATTCTTTTCTGTGTAATGCTTTACCATCGGAGATTGAAGCTTTCGTGTCTTGATGGCTGATTTATGTTCTGATAGCCTAACGCGGAATTCTCTGCCAGTTTCGCCTATATATGCGAGACCACAGGGGCATAAAATGCAGTAAATTACATTACTGCTTCTGCAGTTAGTATGGTTCATCAAATGGCCTGATTTGGCTCCATAAGACCACGTTTGTGTAGTAATGGCTGAAGGACATGCATGGTAGTCACCACAACTGTGATTGCCCAAAATGGGCGGAAGTCCATCAATAGTGCTTTGCCTTTTCTCTCTCATTGGGGGCTTGATTCTACTGTGCAGTACCTTGTCTCTCAAATTTGCATTTCTCCTGAAAGCGACAATGGGTTTGCTCAGAGGCATACTGTCCTCATTAGTATTTAAGATCTTCCAGTTCTTGTATAGGATCTGTTGTATCTTACTGTTGTAATTTGAGTGGTTGACTACACACACAAGTTTTTCCAAAGGTTGTTTTTCTCTGCCACTAATCAGACTATCTCTATCATAGTATTTCGCACGTTTCATTGCGTGTCTGACTAGGCGTTTCGGGTAGCCTCTGAGAAGTAATCTCTTCTGAAGTTCCTCTGCATGTTTTGTAAAGTCTCGCATGTTGGTACAATTACGCCTGATGCGTAGAAATTCCCCAAAAGGAATTGAATCCTTTTGGCAAGGAGGGTGAAAGCTACTATGTTCAAGGATGGTATTTTTTGATGTAGGCTTTCTATAGAGGCTAACTTCTATCTTATCCTCTCCACTCAGGATCCAAATATCTAAAAACTCTACCTTGCCGCGGGAGTATTTTGCAGTAAATTTAAGATTGCAGTCACTCAGGTTTAGCCATGCAATGAATTGTACTAGGTCTGTTTCTTCTCCTGACCAGACGAAAAATATATCGTCAATAAATCTATGCCATGCTTCTATATTCTCGTAGAAAGGAGCCATCTCATTAAAGATGTGTGTAAGCACAAATTCGCCCATGTAGATATTCGCTACACTGGGGGCACATGAAGCCCCCATGCTGGTACCCTTGATCTGATGATATAAGTCCTCTTTGAATTCAAAAAAATTGTAGCGAAGGACTATTTCGAGACATTCTAGAATAAAGTTGTCCGGTCTCTGACCAGGAGCTCTAGCCAAGAGGGTTGCCACCGCCTCTATAGCTCGGTCCTGGGGTATGTTGGTATAAAGAGACTCTATGTCTAGAGTTACCAAAAACTGAGTCTCACAATTAAAAGGTTTGTGTTCTATTGTCTCTATCATATGTCCCGTATCGTTTATGTACGAATCATAGAGTTTAGTTAATGGACATAGAAATGCATCCACGTACTGGGAGAGTGGTTCTGTACAGGGCCCGATGGATAAAATTATCGGTCGCATAGGTGGATCTTCTGTACTTTTATGTGTTTTGGGCAGGCCATATAGTGCCGGGATAACTGTATTGGTTCTATTGAGAAATTCCAATTCTTTTTGAGAAAGTAGCCATCAGAGAAGGCTTGTGATGTACTATTCTCAATTTTTGTTTTAAGTTCCAAGAGGGCTGTCCTTTTGCTCTGTTCATAGTGCTCTGGCACCGCTAGCATGGTGTTTACCTTTTCCTGGTATTTTTCACTGTCCATTACCACTATACCACCAGCTTTGTCGCTTGGCTTAATAGTGATATCTGCATTGTTCTGCAGATTCTTGAGTATTTGTCTTTCTGAAATTGAAAGATTAGGAGTAACCTTTGGGACATACCTTGTAATTTTTTCTATTTCCTTTATCACAGTCTTTTCAAAAATTGCAACCTCCGGTCCCACCATCTCCAGGGTTGGTGTAAATCTGGACGGAGGCTTGCAACCTGAAGAGTTTACATCTTGTTCTATTGGTATGCTATCAGCCATGAATTTTTTCAATCGAATTTTTCGAAAAAACTAAAAAAGATCTTTATTCATTTTAAAAATATCCGGCTGTGTACTTGGGACAAAGGAAAGGCCCTTGCTCAAAAGGTTAACTTCTTCTGTGGACAAATTGTGATTAGACAAGTTAAAAATAGGAATCAAATCTGTCTGTGAGGTTTCTCTATCTATGATTTCCAATATTGATGGTTCCTTGTCCACATATATGGCTGTGGATGTACTTGGTCTGTTTGCGGATAATGGGTACTCTCTTGTCTCTGGAACCTCACTCGGCCTCTGCCTCTGCCTTGCTCTAAAAAAGGTGATTGACCTTGTTGGTGTTGATTAAATGTATGCCCCCTGCGGTTTCTAGGATTATAGCCCAGATTTTCATTCGGTCCAGGACCATCATAATCCGAGTCCGATTAATTTGTTTCAGAAAATGTTTGGGGTTTCTGTTTTTTATAGCCACGCGTGTTGTACTGGCCTGTCTCATAGCGATCCTCTTGGTAAAAAGTAGCTTGGAGATAGGGATAAACCTTTTATTGTGAGAACCAACGTATGTCTTTTTTGAGTTTATCTGTTTTTTTCTTAAACAGGTAATCCTCAGATTCCTGTAGTTCTTGGTTTATATTTAACAGTTTATTCTTAGCATCTTCTACACTCGTGCTACTTTTCAGTTTTTCCTCTAATTCTGAAATTTCTTGATTTAGTATCTGTATCATCTCCTTTACCGTCTCTATGATGAGGATCATCCAGTCCCTGGAGCAACGGTTCGCAATCTGCGACCATCGCTCCAGGAACTGGCGTACCTCCACAAAGAGGGCTGGTACATTTCTTACTCTCAGGCCAGAGGGTATTGCTCCCGCTTTCAAATATTCTAGCTTATAATATGCGTGAGATTCCATTCTCTTAGCCTTTTTTCTCAAGTTAACTAATTTGTTCCACTCATTATTGTCACTTGTTGTGTTACTAGTGTCTCCACTAGTGCCAGCTATCTGTCCTATGAGTGCTGTAAAAACCTCATCTGTGAAACCGAAGGTTTTGAAGCCTTCCATGTCTGTCTCACAATTGGGTATGGATACCTCCTTAATTGTAAATAGCTACACGAAAAGAAAAGAAAGAAAAACGTGCTCAATAAAAATCCTGCCACCAAAAGGTGTTTAAGATAAAGAACAAAGAAGAAGAAAAAAGAAATTAAACTGCTCTGTATCTGGAGGAATGAATATGGAGCTATTAAGCTGCCAAATTTTTGCAGAAAAAGACCTCCGGTAAAAACCGTGAAAAGACAACTGTAAGGAAAAAGAGAGGCCCCCCTAGGGTACTTAAAGGTCTGAGAGGAGGGGGGAAGGGAACAACAAACTGGTACAAAGACCTCTATCCTGACCTATATACTTTACAGAGACCTAATTAGGTTCAAACTTACCTGTATCCCAGAAAAGTTTATATATTGACACTACACAAGATTATTACTTATTACTTTTTATTCATTCAAAAACGTTTTTTCTTTCTTTTATAGACATCGTAAGAACATATTTTGTCGTTTTTCTCATTTTAGATACAATTCAACAATAAAACTTTATACAAACAGACAAAAAGTATATTTTTTGTGTGTTTTTATACAAACAAAAGTATTCACATTAAATTTTTAGACACATCACACCCGCCTCAAATTACTCATATATACTACTAACATACTCTCTCCATTCATACCATAAAACACACTGCAAATACAAAATAAAAACAGCAGAAATTTGACCCAGTTGGATGCCCTTGAGCTACGTAATAAGGGCCATACGTGACATTCCCAGAACAGAAGAAGGAGTTGTGAAGAGTTCTTAAATGACAAACACTCCTTAGTAGTGGAAACAGTCTGGTCTACGCGCGTTTCGGTGGGTAAAACCACCTTCCTCAGGACCAAGATGTTACAGATTTCAAATGGGGCTGGGGGTGTCTGTAAGATAAAAAGACAAATGCTTTTTGTGTGCCTAGGATACAGTAATGAAAATTAATTCAAAAAGTATTTATTATATTATTTTCTCTCCAGATTCCAACCAGAGCGAGCTGGCTGATCTGACATCAAGGTGACCTTAATATCAGGTTCTAAGAGTATGTGCCCAAGATAAGAAGACCTGATATACCCAATATATACATGTAGAGAAAGTAAAAAGAAAGAAATAGTTCCACGTTGAAGAAACGCATGCGAGTTGCCATGCTTACTCAATGTGTCATTTAAAAAGTAGTGGGCATGCCTTTCAAGATAACAAGAAAAGTGCAATCATAGCTTGAACCATGCACTATGAGCATAAATACCCAATATACTGTGATTCTTTGGCATCAGAAAACTGTTCTTTCAGACTTTTATATATCTGCAACCAATTATTTTAGATTCCTATAGATTAAAAAATCAAGGTTAGTATCATATTGTCTGCTAGGGTTTGGTTGCATAATTGCATTATACTAAAGCTAGATTTACCCTCAAGGGAGGCGAAGAGCCTCCTATGTATGCTAGAACCCACAGAGGGCGTCCTCTCCTTTGGATCAGTTTTAATGGCAACACCAAGCAGGTCTTTGTGGTGTACACTACGTGTTTCTTTTTTCTTTTAAGGGAAATATATCTGTTAGATCAAAAAATAATAGTGAAGAAAAACAGTTCACAGAAAAAACTAATTTTGACATATATCTCTATATATTAGATATGGTTCATTAAAACTCACAAAGAAATGACAGTGCATGTATTATGAGTCATGTTTTAAGCAACAACTTAAACCAAGTAACTGTCAAGTTTAAAAAGTGCTACCCTACCGTCACTTATAGTTCCAAAAAATTATTATAGCCCAAAATCACTTCTTTTCAGTAAGATGGCCAGGTTAGCAGATATGGCTCGATTTTTACTAATTTGTCATACCCATACCGTCCAGACACCTGTCACTTATTTCCATTTTCTAAAAAATATGCCCCAAGGAAATAAATACAAAAGAGGAGAGCATATTGCTGGAATTTCACACAACGTGAAATGGAGCTTATACTTCGAAATGGCAGCGTTAGCTTTGCATAGCCTCTAAAGACTCCGGGGCATATTAGCAAGACCGGCGATACAATTATCGCCGTTTTAGCGGCAGGAAACTGCCGCTAAAACGGCGATAATGGGCTTGCTAATATGCGTTATAGAATTCCAATAGAAGCCCAGGTTAGATGTCCTGCACATCTAACCTGGGCTTCTATTGGAATTCTATAACGCATATTAGCAAGCCCATTATCGCCGATTTAGCGGCAGTTTCCTGCCGCTAAAACGGCGATAATTTTATCGCCGGTCTTGCTAATATGCCCCTCCGTGTTTAGAGTTGTCCAGCATTTTAATTTCAAACAGAAAAAAATATATGAGAATTTTAGAGCAAAAGAAAACGACCCTTTGCCCTCAACAGGCATTGAGCGTAGTATTGCCATGGTAGTTAACTAGGGCGCTAAGTATCTGTGACAAAGGTTGTCTAGCGTTAACATCTCAGACAGGACGAATTAGGGGCATTTGAAACAGTAAAGCAGTAAGGAGGACTTTGCCCTTAAAAAACAATGTGTAATATACACCATTGTCAATTTACTACTAACTGTGAGAGGTTCTTCGTCATTTAGACGCTCTGATTTAAGAAAGCCGAAGGGATTTGGCTTCTAATAGATTCAATAGACAACGAGGTGGTACTGGGACGATACCCGTAAGCGATGTATATTATAGTTACTAGCGGAAATATCTTAGCAAAATTCAAGTGCAAAATACCATAGCATTTAGCAAAAAACGATTGCCTCAACGGTATGCTAACAGCTAAGGGTGATACGTAGTGACATAAAGTATGCCGGTAAGCGAAAGGAAAATGCCTTCTTACTTTCGAAGTAATTACTCGTAACCCGTCATCCGCGACATATCGTCCGCAAGTTTAATCGGCCATGTACCGACTGTTACTAACTATTCCGCTTTTATCTAAAGGACCCTTGTATTCCTCGCCTATTCTAATCGGGCTCAAGTCTTGCGATGTCCTCGACCCGACGCATTCGAGCTGGAAACATAGCCGCCATCTTGGAAAGGTGTCCTCAGTCCATACAGGCTGATAGGCGCAGATTACTCCCTCCTACCCGGTAATAATCATTGAAAAGCACAATTGTACACGCACACATATTATATCATATTTCGTGGAAGGTACAAAATCAGAATGTATATCCACATATTCTATAATAACTGCCTGTTCCAATCGCGATTACATCTCGCGATGTTATCGACTCAAATGATCGCGCGGTAGCTATGACCGCCATATTAGAGGGATGTTATTTGGACGTAAATACAGATAAATATAGGTATCTCTTTACTACCAGTTGTTAATTAGTTATATATAGGAGATATAATGTGCAAATATTTTGGCGTGTTTCTCAGTGATCGCGGCAGCCATGTTGGAGTTTACTTACACTTCCCAGATATTTTAAGTGCTTTCAAAGATTCGCAAAGTTCTACGAAATAGGCCAATATTCACAGATGGCCTATCAGTATGTTATACGTATATTTTTCCAAGGCTATCAAATAAGTGAAGGAATTGAAAATTTAGTCAAAAACAAGTTTGACAATTGTACTTAAATAGGGAAAAGGAAGAATATAAAAGGAAGGGAAAAGTGAGTTATGGTGTTAATAACCACATCTATTGTCAAAATATTCACGTGACCATCCAGATTATCTCCTCATTGAGACCTTTTCGCACTGTGTCCCAATGAAAGATCCAATACGTTTCCTTGTCTTTTCTTACTTTGGCAGTATCACTGCCCGGTTTCTGGCTTATTTTCTCCAAAATAAGCCACTTAAGGTCATTCTCACTGTGATTCTTTTCTGTGTAATGCTTTACCATCGGAGATTGAAGCTTTTGTGTCTTGATGGCTGATTTATGTTCTGATAGACTAACGCGGAATTCTCTGCCAGTTTCGCCTATATATGCGAGACCACAGGGGCATAAAATGCAGTAAATTACATTACTGCTTCTGCAGTTAGTATGGTTCATCAAATGGCCTGATTTGGCTCCATAAGACCACGTTTGTGTAGTAATGGCTGAAGGACATGCATGGCAGTCACCACATCTGTGATTGCCCAAAATGGGCGGAAGTCCATCAGTAGTGCTTTGCCTTTTCTCTCTCATTGGGGGCTTGATTCTACTGTGCACTAGCTTGTCTCTCAAATTTGCATTTCTCCTGAAAGCGACAATGGGTTTGCTCAGAGGCATACTGTCCTCATTAGTATTTAAGATCTTCCAGTTCTTGTATAGGATCTGTTGTATCTTACTGTTGTAATTTGAGTGGTTGTCTACACACACAAGTTTTTCCAAAGGTTGTTTTTCTCTGCCACTAATCAGACTATCTCTATCATAGTATTTCACACGTTTCATTGTGTGTCTGACTAGGCGTTTCGGGTAGCCTCTGAGAAGTAATCTCTTCTGAAGTTCCTCTGCATGTTTTGTAAAGTCTCGCATGTTGGTACAATTACGCTTGATGCGTAGAAATTCCCCAAAAGGAATTGAATCCTTTTGGCAAGGAGGGTGAAAGCTACTATGTTCAAGGATGGTATTTTTTGATGTAGGCTCTCTTTAGAGACTAACTTCTATCTTATCCTCTCCACTCAGGATCCAAATATCTAAAAACTCTACCTTGTCGCGGGAGTATTTTGCGGTAAATTTAAGATTGCAGTCACTCAGGTTTAGCCATACAATGAATTGTACTAGGTCTGTTTCTTCTCCTGACCAGACGAAAAATATATCGTCAATAAATCTATGCCATGCTTCTATATTCTCGTAGAAAGGAGCCATC
Source organism: Calotriton arnoldi (assembly GCA_963921515.1). NCBI lineage: Eukaryota > Metazoa > Chordata > Amphibia > Caudata > Salamandridae > Calotriton > Calotriton arnoldi. The sequence goes on from CAWUFW010000334.1 coordinate 867,309, forward strand.
TCATTAAAGATGTGTGTAAGCTCAAATTCGCCCATGTAGATATTCGCTACACTGGGGGCACATGAAGCCCCCATGCTGGTACCCTTGATCTGATGATATAAGTCCTCTTTGAATTCAAAAAAATTGTAGCGAAGGACTATTTCGAGACATTCTAGAATAAAGTTGTCCGGTCTCTGACCAGGAGCTCTAGCCAAGAGGGTTGCCACCGCCTCTATAGCTCGGTCCTGGGGTATGTTGGTATAAAGAGACTCTATGTCTAGAGTTACCAAAAACTGAGTCTCACAATTAAAAGGTTTGTGTTCTATTGTCTCTATCATATGTCCCGTATCTTTTATGTACGAATCATAGAGTTTAGTTAATGGACATAGAAATGCATCCACGTACTGGGAGAGTGGTTCTGTACAGGGCCCGATGGATAAAATTATCGGTCGCATAGGTGGATCTTCTGTACTTTTATGTGTTTTTGGCAGGCCATATAGTGCCGGGATAACTGTATTGGTTCTATTGAGAAATTCCAATTCTTTTTGAGAAATGTGGCCATCAGAGAAGGCTTGTGATGTACTATTCTCAATTTTTGTTTTAAGTTCCAAGAGGGCTGTCCTTCTGCTCTGTTCATAGTGCTCTGGCACCGCTAGCATGGTGTTTACCTTTTCCTGGTATTTTTCACTGTCCATTACCACTATACCACCAGCTTTGTCGCTTGGCTTAATAGTGATATCTGGAAATGTACGTATTGCATCAGAAATTATACTTTTTTTTACTATGAATAAGTAAACCCAATACCAATAAACAAAAGCTTGCCGTTTTTATGAAAAAGTAACTACACCTTTGATCCACATACATTGGCTTGCCATTTTCACCAGTCTTTATGTATACTACTGCCAAAAATGGCGTGATTCTGCCATTAATGCCATTGATCATATCCTTCAGTTCAAGGGATGTCCTTCATATCACCGCTGTTATGCTAGGGATAGTCAGAGATAATGGCTGAATGTTTGCAATAAGTGAAGGATGGACCAGAATATACCAGGAGCAGCAAGACCTTTGTACAAAATTAGCCATATATGTAAAACATAACCCACATCTATGCCAGGCATAACCCAAAATCTGTAAACAAATACCCACAATAGGTTGAGAATGTGTGACCAATATGGCAGCGGTAGCCAGATTGCTGTCAAATACATTCACAATTAGTAAAGAATTGACCATCTATTTATATCCTGAATGTTTCAAAGAATGCTCACAATATGTAAAAAATGGGACATTAATAGCCAGAAAGTTGCTAATAATGCTTAAAATATATCACAAATGAGATGCTGGTATGCCAGAGATAGTCAGAATATCACCAGGAATAGCCACTTTATTTCAAGGATGGCCAGTATTATGCCAGTGTTAGTCAGAATGTCACCAAAAAGAATAGCCAAAAAAAATGATGAATATGGACCACTATTATTATATGAATAACCATAATCGTTCTATGAATACCAAAACCTGTCAAAAATGACGTAGTAGGGAGCGTGGCCAGGGCACGCATAGAGTCGCCGCTACCTAGCTCGGCTCCAGGACCCGTGACCTCTGACGTCATTATCTTGAGACGCCCTCAACCCTAACTGGGTCAGGGGTGGGTCAGTGAGGCAGGGGTGAATCCCAGGAGAGGGTGGATGGGACGGCAGCCGTGAACAGCTCGGAGCAGCAGCTGTGAGATGGGCCGGCCCTGGGGAATCAGACGCATGAGACTAGGGGTGATACGTGGGCCACCACCCAGTCACTCTAGGGGCCGGACCGAGCAAGGGAGACCCCAGGCCCAGCTTCAGCACTTGCGACCAGGTCTATAGGGACGGCGCAGTCACGCTACAATTATAGCTGATAGGAGTGGTTTCCCTGGGGAAAAACAGTGCTCAGACAGCAGGACCAGCAGTCAGGTGCAGGAGTGCCACAAAAAAACAATCAACAGGGTGCAAAAGAATCCCCTAAGTGGAGGCTCTGAATAAGACTATAATGCCCCGGAGGGCAGCCCAGACTTAACAGATACCTGAGGCGGTGGTGATATCAGGCCGGCCTCGGGGATTCCTGAAACTATAATACAACATGCAGTAAGCCTGGGGGAACCCCTTCCCAAGGTATGCTTGAAGCAGCACATAGGGTGCATTGGCAGCTATGCACCCCCTTTGGGTCGATCATGCCGAAGTGTTAGATCTAGTACGGAGGTGGGGAGCAGTCAGATCATCTTTTGGGGGCAAAGGCTGTGACTGGGACTCTGAAGAATCCACAAAGAAAGGACGGAAGCTGACACACCTCAATTTGAGGCCCAAGGGGCGGCAGTGAACAGAACGGCGTGCCTGCTCCTGCAAATGTGGAGGCATACACCTGGGACTACAGTGGTGGGGAGAACAGTAAGTTGCAGTAATGCGCCCAGAAAACTCACTGAGCCCAGCAGAACTCCAGGTGATGGAGGCCGAGAACTTGGACAGAGGAGGTAGGGAGAGGAGTGGTGGGAGTGCACGTGTCTGGGGAGCCATAGCATAGGAGACAGTAAATGTGTGGGGCACCGGTGTAGTGACTATTTTCCCGTTATGGGAAAATATCTTTATGGGTCCCCCCTTACTACTACAGGCTGAGGGCTACGCATTTCACCATGGACTGACTGATGGCTCTTGGTGGTGACAGCCCCCTCCTTCCTCCCTTTCCTGGACAGGGTGCTTTCTACAGGGTCCAACCCTCCTGCTCATGTAACCCACTGACATATGTCTTATAAATGCTGCTGGTGCCTGGATTCCTGAGTGACTCAGGAGTAATTGAACTTAAGGTACACTGGAGATGGGAAAATCAGTGTCTAACGGAGACTACCCCCACATCTGGCCAAGAGTTGACTGGGGCAAGGAACTAGCAGGGGGTGCTTGTGACGGGGTCCTGCCTGAGAGAGCTGTACTGTTGCTGCAACTGGGGGAAAACTATTAGCCCAATTTCGCATGATACTGTGCTCAAGTGTGGCAAGACCTGTCAGTGGTGGCCCCAACTACAGCTTTTGGGTGGTGTATAGAGAGAACAATGGCACACGCTGTGATGGCACCCGAGGAAGCAATCATGGTACGACCAAAGGTGCTCATGATTCCACATGAAGATTCACCGCGCGGGTCCGGTGCTAACCGGGACCCAATGACGAATACACCAGACCGAGATCTGGAATCCCACACAGCTACCCTTCTAGCAACTATAAAGGATACAAAGACCACCCTGGAATTCAAAATAGATGCAGTCACTCAAGAGGTCAACCGAATCCGGACTTAACATAGGAAATTGGTGGACCCAGTGGCAGAGATAGAATCTACTTTTGCCCTCACACACCCAACAGTGTCGCAACATACCACCCAAATACAAATGCTGGAGTGCAAAGTGGCTCACTTACAGAAGTGGGTGGAGGACGCTGAGAGTTGCTCCCGCTGCAATAATATTTGCCTAATGGGAGTCCCGGAATGGGCAGAGGGCCCGAGAATGGACCTCTTACTGGAGGAGTGGCTGGCATCAGTGGTATTGAAGTGGAAAACATCCAAATAGTTTAGCATGGAAGGTGCTCATGGGGTGCCAAGCCGACCACCACCTCCAGTGGGGCCTCAAAGAGGGATCATGGCCAGATTGTTTAACTTCTGGGATCGAGATGCTTTCCTCCAGAGGGCATGCACACATGGCCCGTGGATGATAGAGACAACCAGTTAGCACCTACCCAGACAATACGGTACTGGCTTAAAGACAGACAGAATCCTACTTGCTAGTAAAACAACACCTGAGAAGCCTAGACATCCTTTATGCCTGGCTGTTCCCTGTGAAATTGAGGATCATCTGTAAAGATTGCTTGTAGTTTTTTGCCTCTGTAGTGGAGGCCTGGGCCTGACTCGATCAGAAGGGGTACACCAACTACCGACTGAAAGGGGTGATTCTGCACAGCTCGAACTTTGGAAGGCACTCCAGAGAAGGAGGAACACATCACAGGCCACATCGACAAAAATGGAGTCTAGTCTGAGAGAACGAAAGTGGTGGTGGACCTCCAGCGGGCACCATGGCCAGATTATGAGAACAGATGGGTGGCACTCAACCAGGGGGAACTGACTCCATGGATGATGGGGGGTCATGGGAGGGTGACCTGGGAGATGGGACACTGCCTCAAGTTACACCAAAGACATCTGAAGAGATTGTCTGAAATGTACAATTTCAAATGTGGACGGGGCATGCCGGGGTCTACAATGGCCTCTTTTGAGACTGCCTGGGGGTCAAGAGTACTGCTTCAGTCCAAGCCCTTCCTTACATAGGGAACCTCTATTTACAGACTCCTGATGTTTGTGTTTTATTCAGATAAGTTATATGGGCGACGGACGTATCGTGAATTGGAGTGGCGGCTGATTCAGCGACCGCAACACAGTAAAGTAGGGAAGGGGAGGGATATTGTTAATTGTTTAAAGGTTATAGTGATGTGGACACCTCACCCTCTCTGGAGGGTTATTTACACCATGCCGGTTCGTTGGCACGGTGAGAGGGCACGACTGCATGTAGGATGACTCATCATATGCCCAAATTGTTACGTTGGAATGTGAATGGCCTAGGAAACGAGATAGAAAGAGGACTGGTGGTGAAAGGCTTCTTGGATTCCCTCTAGACAGTCACCCAAAAAGGAAGGGTAGGTGTGCCTGAGCTGTCATCCTGAGCAGGACGGAAAGGAGGAGCTGACGCTTACACCTGAAAGGGCAGTGTCCTGTTCCCACACAAAGGATGTATTACCCCCCTGTAGTGTGCCTGGAGGGAGGGCAGGAAGGGAGAACCTCTGTGAACTTCAAAGCTTTCTTTGAAGCCCCCCCCGCTTCAAAGGCCCCATGAGGTATAAGTACTGGACCTCTGGCACTACCAAAGCAGTACACGTTTGGACTTCTGACTACTCTGCCAGGAAGAAGAGATGCTGTGCTACTCAAAGAACTGCTACTGTGCTGGACTTCTGCTTTGCTGCACACTGCCTTGCTGTGCTCTTGCCTTGCTGAGCTACCCTGCTGCCTGCTGTTCTCCTGGCTGGGGGAGAAGGACTGGACCTGCATCACAGGGACTCCATGGGCTTACTGGATTGACTCCTGTTCCCAAGTCTCAGGTATATCAAAGACTTGAACCACCTGCATCTGCACTTGGTTTCTGAAAGCTGTGAGTCTGCCCTGCCAAGTGGTGCCATCCCAGTACTGGATCCTTGAAAGTGAGGCCTAATGTGCCCTACATCCAGAACCCATGCGATCTCATTGGAACCGGCGCATCTTCACTTTTGCGTGAGTTGGAACCAGGGCATCCCTGTAGTTGCAGGGAGCGACCCGGGTGTATCGCTCTCAGAACCAGTGCATCCTTGTCGTTGCAAATAGCGGACCCCGCACATTGCCCTTTGAACCAGTGCATCCTCGTCATTGCATGGAGCGGACCCAGCGCAATGCCCTCAGAACCAGTGCATCGCCTTCAGCATCGAGGCATCACCTACTGTAGGAGCAGCAGCCGCCATCATATCTGGAAACTTGAAACAGCGCTCACACTCGGAACAAACACATTGCCGCAGTTGCGTGGAGAAAATCAACGCATCTTCTCCACTACATCATTTAACACATACACATCACCTCGGCTGCACCTCGCATCCTCGTCGACGCATCCCAGATCAAGGTACTTTGGTTCAGCGGGCCAAAGTGAGTCCCTGTATCCAGCCCGCGCTCTATCACAGTTGGCCTGAACTTTAACTTTGCTCCATTCCAGCGTGACCAGATAACCCATTTAAGCGATTACTGCTGCTAGCGCTATTTTGACATTTATTCTTTAAAAATTCATATCTCGACTTGTACACATTGGATTTTTGTTGTTTTTTTGTTTTGATCTTGTTCTATTTATAAAATCCTAATCTATTTTTCTAACCTGGTGGGTAGTATTTTTGTGGTGTGTTCACTGTGTTATTGTATGAAGTGTTGCACAAATACTTTACACATTGCCTCTTAAGTTAAGCACGACTGCTCTGTGCCAAGCTACGAGAGATTGAGCACAGCATAATTTAAGTTGCATTATGACTTACCTTGAATAGGTTTGTGGTTCCTGCTTGGACAGGGTGCATACCTCTGCCAACCAGAATCCCAATTTCTAACAGGGCTGCTCACACATCTTAGAGAAGAATGTGATATGGCTCTCTCCAAATTTCTTAAATACTGCCAATTGACACACGTTCTGAGGGGACAGATTGCACCGGATGATGACACGATGGAGGATTGTCCACTAGAGAAACTTCTACTAGATGATCATATGATGATTAAAACAATCTCATTAACTTGTAAGACCCTCTTCAATAACACACAGAGGGTACTAACACATTACAAATGAAATGGCAGGCAGATGTGGGCAGTCTGAAGGATGATGAGTGGCAGGAGGCAATACAGTTTCCGAGGGTGGTGGCCATACAGACGTGATTCAGCTTAATTCAACGTAAAATCGTTCACAGTATTTACTACACTAGGGGACTCCTATAGAAGATTGGTTGGACATTGAGTGGCGAATCCCTCCATACCTGTGGTCACAGATGGTACTTCCAGCTCACATTATGGGAGTGCCTCAGGATCCGCTTGTTTTATGAGGGCATAAGAGTTCGGTTGGCGATGGCAATCGGGGACCCCCTCGCATTCCGAGCTCAATTGACAATATTAGGGGTGTGAAGAGCTTCAGACCTCAACTCGTATCAGAAGACCCTTGAGAAATTGGGGTTTCTCATAGCAAAGCGAGAGACTGTGCGGAGATGGGGAATTGCAGCTAGCCCAAGATTACAAGAAATTTGGTTTGGGAGATGGATGTGTGCTGCAAACAGGAAAAATTGATCCACGAGGGGCGAGGCTGCCCGAGGAAATTCAAGAAGGGGTGGGGGGGATGGACTGTGCGGAAATAAGAGGGAGTAACCGCGGGATGAGGGAAGGCTCTAAAAACATATGGTTAATTGTCATGGAAATAACAATGTGTCCCATGGTGAAAGACTTTATTCGGGATACATGATATACTATTTTTTTCCCTGTCATTGTGGGGGAGAGATTGGGGGTGGGGGTAGGTGACACTGGATCAATTTTATTTTAGGTGTTGTTTGATTACATGTTTGAAAATCAATAAATATATTTGCAAAAAAAAGAATGAAATGTTATTAGGCCAGTGGTTGTCAGAATGTCACTTGTATAAAAAAAAAAACAATGTATTAAGCATTGCGTACTGTTAATGGGGTAGCCAAAAAGTGCTCAAGAATGTATCCCATATGTCAGTGAGGGTCTGGTATTATTCCTGGATTAGCTAGAATGCTGTCAAGAGCATCCACAATGCAAGTCAAGTATTAGCTGCTGTTATGCTAGAAATGACCCAAATTTCCTAATATGGCAGGAATGGGCCACCATCTTGCCAGAGATAAAAAATGTCATCTAGAATCCCACTATGTATGATCTCCATATTTCAAGAATGAGCCTCTACCATGCCAGAGATAGCCAGAATGGCTTGTACATTCCCACAGTGAACCACTGCTCTGTCAGGGATATCTTGAATGACACCATGAATTCACACAGTTGTCAACAATGGACCACTATTATTCCAGGAATAGCCAAAATATTGCAATAATGCTCACAGTATGTCAAAGATACAAAGATGGTATGCCAAACATAGCCAAAATGTTGCTAAGAATGGCCACACTATGTGAAGGATGGCCCGATGTTATGCCAGGGATTAGCAAAATGTTGCAAATAATAACCGCAATGTGTTATAGACAGACCACTGGTGTGCCTTGGATATCCAGAATTGTATAAAAAGTTCACACAATATGTCAAGGATAGGTCACTATTATTTCAGGGATAGCCAGAATGTCACTATAAACACCCACAGTATGTCAAAGATGGACTTCTTTATACTAGGAATAGCCAGACTCTCATGGGTGATGCCCACAACTTGGTAAGGACACAGAACTATTACACCAAAGTAGCGAGAATGTTGCCAACAATGCTCATGATATGTCAAGCATGAATCAATAATATGTAAGGTATTGTCAGAGTGTCACCAAAAAGGTTGTCAATAGGTAAATTATTAGCACTACACATTATAGCCATGGCCAGCCCCTTGCCATCATGACTGCACCCTATTCTATACAAACAGGCAAACACACAAAATACAGATTTACAACCATGTCCTCGCACGCAACTAAATGCACAACTATCCAGTTCTTTACCCTGTCTCCCTCCCAGCTTTTTTTTTGCCAGCTAATCCTCTAACTTTGCTAAGGCCCATGACATAGCAACAGCATAGTAACAGGGACAGCTGAAAACTGTCATTAATTACTTGTTCCACTTGTCCTGTCCATGTCTCTGCCTCTTTTCCCAATCAGCAGAGTAGGAAAGGATCAAGGGAGACCTTTGCCTGAAAATGGGGTGGTACTTGCACCACTGCTTACTGAAACAGATTATATGGACTATTTTTCTCTTACACATACACACATGCCAAAAGAGAGCTACTGCTCAGTTGCCTACCATCTTCTTATAGTGCTTATCTTTAAGAGAGTAATTAGCTAAGCTCCTGAACTGGGTTTCTAACCCTCATACGTACTAATAGCAACAATGACAATGAGCGGTGGCTGGAAAATGACGGGGCTCTGACCATCAACCCTAATGGTTTTCAACCACCATATGTAACAAAGCCCCTTTCAACTTGTTATGTTTTTTCAGGTGGAGATGTCAGTCAGTTTTCATAAAATAAGATTCCATCCTTTGTTTTTCATTAAGATAAAGTAATACCAGTTTGTTTTAATGCAGAATTTAACTACACCATCTTCTCAACTCCCCAGAATACACTCTGAAGGCCTCATTCACTAGAAGTGACGCATTGCTGCGATGCGTCAGCGATGCGTCAAAATGAGTTACGAATTGCTACATCATTTTAAAACACCATGGATGTGCCATATTTACAGTATGGAGCACCGTGGCATAAGGTCCATGCTACGTGAAAAAACAATGACGCTGACGCCGGCATGATGGCGCAGCAAAAACTGACGCTTCAGTCGGAAAAATTTGTCGTAAGTGAGAATTGCTTCACTTAATGCGACCCAAACCACCTTACCGTCACTTTTCAGTGCGTGAAACATGAAAAAAAGATTTAAAATGTACGCAAAATAAAAATAAATGCCACAATTCACAGAAGGCAACCATGGAGCTGGGTGAAGAGAGCAGTAGCCAGGACAACAACGCCAGCACCAGCCAGGATGTCCAGACAGACTCCCAGAGGAAGAGGAAGTGCAACTTCAGTGAGGAGGAGAATGAGATCCTGGTCACTGTGGTGACAGACCACCAACATCAGCTATTTGTCACCTCAAAATTGCCATTAGGAAAGAAAGAGCCATTTGGCAGTCCACATTGATCAAGTTCAACAGCATGGGACAAGCAAAGAGGACAGTGATGGACTTGAAAAACCACTGGCATGACATAAAGTGCAGGATGAAGGAGAAACTGGCCATCAACCTGAAGGGAGCAATGTAGACCAGAGGAGTAAGCTCTGAGCAACAGGAGGAGCTGGATGCCTTGGAGCAGCTGGTGGAGCTGTTATCCCAGAGGAGTTGGTGGCAAGAGTTCCGGGACAAAACATTGCAGCCCATGAGGAACAACAAGGCCTACTGGGTAAGTCGCAACAAAGGGCAATGTGGGCAAAAAGGTCATGTCGTGCAGCTAAGTACCAGTGTTCCAGGGCAAAGGGCAGGTATGTGGGTCATGTACCTTTAAGCATCACATAAATGTAAGTCACACTGCCCAGTTACATGTTGCACAGCTCAGTCCAGTGCCATCTCTGTAAACTGGCACTTGTACTCGAAGGTACAATGTGAGTCACCAGAACTACAAGTCCCACAATACCAAACAAAAAACATGGGGCCTCAGTTCGAAGAGGCCATTGCTTTCGGGCCCTCATTTTGAAATGACACTCAGGTGGCACAGGCCTCTCACTCATATCTATGACGTGATGCAAAGCTACCATGAGTGGCTTTGAATAGCCTCTTAGGTATGGCTTAAGGTAAAGCAGTGCAAAGCACTGCCTTGCTTACTCAACATCAATGCGGCTTTGCATGGACTCCCAGATATGGTTCTGCACTGTGAGCCTTCAGAACATCAAGAAAAGTGACATTCTGGGGGCACACTGGGCTTGTAAATAAGCACCTAGATGTGGGAGTGAATGCTAGTGATGCACAACAAGGACCATGTGTGTTGAAACAAAAGATGGTGTGTGACTCTGATGGGCCTCTGGTTGTGCAGTGCATTGTAGGTGTTGGCTGAGCACATTGGACGGCGACTGTGTGGGATGGGGATACATTGCATAGGAAGGCATACGTGTACAACAAGGTAGCCTTACAAATACACATGCACTGCTGTGTCTGACAGTGTCACACTTGTGCTGTAGCTGGGAAGGGATGACATAGAGGAGCTCATTGGGGCACTATATCCTACATGTAATGTGGCCCTGGATGAAGATGTAGTACGTGGCAGGAGGTAGTCTGGAGGCAAATTGTCTCACCATGCCAGATATGTCAAAGTCAAAGGATGTGAAACTGGGATTTGTCAAGTTATAGGAAGAACTAGTTGGCCACCACAAGGTCCATGAGTCATGGATGGTAGGAGGCTGAAGTGGATGGGCCCAGTTGTGTGGCAAACTTGGGTAGGTACATGTCGCCAATTCCAGCACTAATACCTTATGGGGTGTTCAGGTTGACCCAGGGCCCTCTAAAACAGGCTGGCATGTCAGTCTACTGGATATGGTCATGCATATTGTTGGTGTTGTTGGCACATGAGAGTCAATGTAGCATCTGGGTTCCATCAGTGTGTGGCAATAAGCTGTGTCCCTGGTCCAAAATAAGAATTGCCAGAGGAGACATGAACAGGTACAATTGAGGGGGCCTGAGTCAAACAATGTGTGATACTCTGAAGATGAACTACTCTTGCATTGATGAATTGGGGTGAGTGTCAGTGCTAGCAATCTACATAGTTTGACTGGGTCCATCCGCTCAGAGTTGATACACTCTGCCCACTGTCCACAAATATGGAGTCAACTGTGTGTGTATTGAACTCACATGAGTATACACCACTCGAAAAACCATAATAAGAGCATGCACTTACACATCCCTACAGTGTATCAAGGCTGGAAGCTCTGTAGAGCTGTGCAGGATATGTGTGATATAGGGAACCCCTGGACACATGAATGCACAATGTGCATGCAAGACAGCAAAACAAGGCAGAGCGCCATGGTGTATTGTGTGAAAGGCAGACTGTAGGTTCATAACTAATTAATGTCCCAATCCAAATTACTTTCACAGGAGCGAACAGATGAGTACTGGTCACAGGGAATGCAGACTCCCTGGGGATTAGGTGCAATGTGCATAGTAGTGGTGTCAATAAGTCCAAATACATGGAGGCATATTTACAAGCCTAGTGCACCACCGGAACTTCATTTCTTATGATGTTGCGGCCATGCACTAGGCTTACCCATATCTGCAAGGCCATGTAAAGCTACCCTGTGTGGCTTTTCTTGGTCTTGCAGATATGCAGTGAGGCAATGCAGTCACTGCATTGCCTCACAATACAATGAGGAAGCGTGCCATGAGCGTTACGGTGGGTGTTCCATGTAAGCCCCATGGCATTTGACACATTCCCAGATTTACAGCAAGCTGGAAACCTGGGAATGCGTCAAAAGCCTGCACCTACCAATGGGACATGTAGCGGAAGCGCAACAAGGAGAAATAATATTATTTCTCCTCATGTTCTCCTCTTTCTATGTGTGCTACATTGAGCAGCACACATAGAAAGAGGAAATTGCCTCCAGTGTTTGTTTTGTGCAGGAAGGTGTCCTTCCTGCACAAAAACAATCATCCCTACAAAGCAGAAACACTTGCACCATGGTTCAAGGGTGCCTGCATTGGTGCATGGCAGACATTTGTGCCACAGTGCTGTGGAAGAGGACAGGAATGCGCTATATCTCATAGATATGGTGTATTTCTGCCCTTTTCTTTTGACGTACGACAGCACAGCAGGAAGGTTTGTGGAGCTGCCCAATGCCAAATTCTTGCAAATAACGGCCTGAATGTTAAACTTTTAACTCATGTGAACAACTGACATGGATCACCATCAACATAAATCTTTTCAATTCCAGAGAATTTACCACCAACTCATGACTAGCTGCATGTCCTGGACGACCATCCTGATGAGGATGACACATTGCCCACCCTCGACCAAGAATCCTCCAGCAAATCATGGACTCCATTCAAACACCATCTCCGGTCATGGGAAGGGCTGAAAGCATTTCGGAGTCTCCAGAATTTCCACCTATCACCCAACAAACACCACCTGCCAGCCCACCTCCAGCCCTGGACTCTAATGACCCTAAAAAAGGCTTCCAACATTGTGTGGTAGGAGTACAGCAGGGCTGGTAGATGAGATGCGAGGGGATGGAGACTGTGAAAGGCACTGTAGAGTCTGTAGGTGCCTCAGTCCCAATAAGGACACCTCGGAGTCTGTAAGAGGCACCTACGCTCCGCTTCATGGCTTGGAACAGTCCTTTACTGACATCCCTGGTGTCATGAGGCAGAGGCATGAGCAAATGCCCAGCCAAAGTGGCACCAGCAAGGTTGCAAACCAGCTGGGGGCAATACACAACATCCTGGAGTCCATGGAGCGGAAGCAGGACTACATAGCAACAATGGGTGCCTACCACCGCGATGTTGTTGCTGTGCTGGCAAATCAGCAGGTTATTCTCAGTGCTTTGCTGCCTTACTTGTTGATGCAGAGAAATGCTGCTGGGAACAGGGGATCCATATCTTCAGCCCCTGATGTGTGTGTGCCTCCGTTGGCTCCCACACCGTCAACATCACTCTCACGGGAGGCACCACACACATCAGAGGACGAAGATGTGGACTGCAGCTCTTTGCAATGAAAAATATGCCTGTTAGCATATCTCTGTGCCACATGGCCAGTTTCTCCAATGACCTGTGCCTTTTGCCATGCCAGTGTACTTTTCAACTGGCACTGTCCTCCATTTGCTTTCCCACCTGTGGATCTCATCAATGTGTGGACTGTCTACATGTTCTTTCTTTCTTAATGGCAATTTGTTCCTCCTCCTTACTGGAACACTCCTCTCCTCAACATGCCCCATTACATGTATCCCCCATGGACTCTGGACATCCAATGGCTCACATACTATGTTGGGGTTGTTGCCTCAAGGGCTGACACTTGCTCCTTGGTTCACGTGTCAATAAAACTACATTCCAGAATCAGCATGTTGGCTTTCTGGTCATAATTGGAGTAAGTAGACAATGGTGGATATGCTGACTCTTAAGGCACTACCTCACATCTAAATGAAAATGTATTTCTGTGACCCAGGGGGTAAATATGCACAGTGTATGCTAAATCTTTTATGTGATCCCTATCTGCTACTAAGTTAGCAAGCCCTTACCCAAGGTCACATGCATGAAGTGCAACAATTGTCAATCAGTCAATGGTAAGACTGAATGTTGTTTCTGACCAGATCGGTGATACTTCCATGCACACTAGTCAGCAAACAACAGTGAGGCAACTGCCAAAATGATGCTTGGGAGAGTGTGTTAGTGGCTACCATAATTGGGGCACGAAACACATCCTAGATTAGCAACAATGGTTTGACTCTGTCATACATAAAAAACTTGTAGCATCACATACACACACAGTGCTACGTTACGTTAATACCTGTTTTGGGCTGTGTGTCTATTCACAGCAAGAACGCCACTCACTCTTGCATGCCTCACATCAATGGTGGCACAGCACGCCATGGACGTGTCTTCTGTTCAGATTGCTCACCTTCACCTGGCGATGGCTCCATTAGAACTTTTGGGGGACTTACCTTAAGCGCCTTGACGACCCACATGTTTAGTCGCAATAATACACTGGATACTCGATCATTTGACACTTTCATATGTACTTGGTGCCATCAGCTTATGGTCTCACTTTAGGATTACTTGTGCATGATGCCACACAATACTTGCATGGGATACTATTAATTATCACAAACTTTGGGGGTGTGGCTTGGCCGAGCAGCAAGATGGCAGCCTGCTAAAGGGGCTCTGCCGGCCGGGCACAATATCCTACACAATTCTGGGCAAAAAGGGGTGCCTGCATATCCTGCCCTACGAGGAAAGATCCAGCTTATAACTGGGAACACAAACATACCCTCCTCGAGCCGATTGGTGGCTGGAAACGGCGGATGCGAACATCGTGAGGCAGAGGTGGCGCATGGTGTGACGGACCCGTGGCTGCGGTGCCTTCAGCGGGGCTTCCTATTCCGGCGCCCGCCCCGTCTGCCGCGCCGCGGGCCGCCGCTGCTGCCTCCCGGCCGAGACCCCCCGTGGCTGACCAGCGGCTGATGTTCGGAGGGCACTGGGCGGGTTGACGGCTCCGCGCGGCCCCGTGAGGCGTGCTGCCTAACTGAGCTGTGACCCGTGTGGAGTTGAGGCCCGCGCTGGGCTGAGCTGGGCCCTTGGCTGCTCCATGTGCACTGTTGATCAGGCGGTGCGATTAGTGCGGCGACACCCGCTGCTGGGGCCCCGCTCACTGACCACTGCTGCAACCGATCCCATTGAAGGTGAAGGCGCGCGCCACGTGGGGGACCGCGGTGCGGGCAGCGGCTGCCGCGGCTGCGGCCTGTGGAGAGATGTGCATCCCTGGCTGAGGAGCCTGATCCTGAATGCAGAGATGTGAGGCCTGGCCGAGTGGACCTGCAGCCACGTGAGTAGGCCTTGAGGCCCAAGCTCCTGGGGTCTGAGTGCTGGTGGGCGGGGGCTCCACTGCTTGAGGGGAACACTGAGGGGCGCTCCCCGGGCGCTGGGTGCTGCCCATCTCCTTTGGGCTCAGACGAGACTGTGCAGGCCCTGGGGCATAGCGCTAGAGGGAATTGAGCGAGCGCTGGGGGTATGCTGGGGTGGTGCAGGGCGCCGTAGTCCTGAGCGGTTTCATCTCCCGTCGCCGCTGGGGCTGCTGCGCGCCCATGTCCCTATCCCTGGCAGGACCTCAGCAGCCCTGTCTTGACCCCTCGGATGCGTTTAAGCCCGAAACAGGCTGGTTACTGCGTTGGAGCTGCAACTCACCATACGCCTCCTCCTGCAGACAAAGCATTCCGTGGCTGCGACGGCCCAACGGACTGAGCAACTCACCTTAATCTGCCCTAGGGCTCCTTACAACCTAAGCTATGGGGAAAAATGATCCCACGCAGTTCAAGCTGCCGTTTGAAAATAAACGCCTTACTCGCGCCGGGGACACGAACCTCTGAACCCGAAAATGAACCCACCCAAGCCGGAGATAAACAGGACGAAGACTTGAGCACCATTATGCTCAAGGTCCGCGCAAACCTCAAATCTATGGACACCAAACTAGATGCGCTGACAACTGGGCTCGACATAGTAAAGCGCCAAGTGAACACTCACGAGTCCAGACTAGACGCCCTTGAGAACCGCGCGGAGGAAGCACATAAGTACCAAGTGGACTCTAAAGAACACCTCCTCAACATGGAAAAAGTACTCACAGTGATAAAAGCGAAAAACGAAGATTTGGAAGCGGGCTCCAGGCGCAATAAACTACGCATCGCTGGCATTCCAGAAACCGCGTCTATTCCAAAAATAGAACCATATGTCGAGACTTTGCTACGTGATCTCTTCCCGACTGCACTCTCAGCAGTTTTTGTGGTAGAAGGCGCGCATCGATAGCTTGGCCCCAAACCGCCCGTCGGCAGTACACCTAGGCCCATTATTGCACGCTTGTTAAACTACCGCGATAGAGACTCGATCTTAAAGGCAGCCAGAGACCATGGCCCTGTCACCCACCAGGGCAATAACATATTCATATTTACGGACTTCACTCCCATGGTACAAGCTGCACGGAAAGAATTTCTCCCCGAGAAACGCCTTCTACAACGCGCTGAGATCCCGTATGCAATGCTCTACCCGGCAAAGCTGAAAATCTCACATGATGGCCAAGCACACTTCTTTACCGACGCCAAGTCAGCGCTCAAGTTTGCCAAACATATCTGCCCCGGGCGGACATCGCCCCGCACATCTAAACAAGCGGAAACGGCGGACAGACTTAGCGACAATGATTGATCACAGGGTCGAGTTTGGTGGACACATGCCGCTACACCTTATGTACACTATCCCAGCTGCTGCCTTTCTGCCATGAACCGGCTGCCCTAGCCCTTAGTCATGTACACTTATTGCTCTCTGTCTGTTACCTACACATGCCCCTCATGTTGATATGTACACCCGGCCACCCTGCTTCCTACGCAGGCAGTTCGCCGGTAATCCATGCCCCCACAGGGAGATCTCCCATGGTTTACACCGTTTGTTCTCTGTTTTGGTATGTCTGGGAGGGGAGGGGTAGGGGGCTCTCAACCTAATTGGGGGGTTGGAGTGGGTGGAGGGGTGGGTACGGTATTATGTATGTTAAGTTGTAAGTTTGAAGTCACTGCACGATCACTAACTCTATCCTCTTTATCACACACACTGAGACACAATCCCAACTACGTCACGCGACAGATAAGTTTATATAACGGTACCGCGTTTTGTACATTCAACAGACCAATAACTGCACGCCAGCGGTGCCTACGCTGCGCTACAGACCACGCCAAATGACAGAAGTCTCGTTTCTAACATGGAATATACGCGGTCTGAACAATCACAGAAAGGCAAGACTAACACACGCCTATCTGATCAGACATAAGATCGACATATGCTTTCTGCAAGAAACGCACCTCATGCGCGCTACCGACCCTAAGCTACACAATGGATATTGGGGGGAGGTTCACTCAGCAGCGTATTCTAACTACGCCTGCGGAACTGCTATCCTCATCCGTCGCAATATAGGCTGGACTACTGCTGATTCATATGTCGACCCTGAAGGCCGCTACGTATTACTAAAAGGCACACTGCACACAACTCCAATGACCTTAGCTGCTGTTTACAGCCCTAATAACGATGACCCTGTTCTATTTGAAACTATATGGTCCAAGATAACACTACTGGGGGAGGATACAATTGTCTGGGGGGGGGACTTTAATGCTGTTATGCAGGACTCCTTAGATTGTGAGGGAACTTCCCGGCAATTACACCCTAAAGCCACCAGCGTGCTCAACTCCATAACACAAGGATACAGGCTAATAGATATATGGCGCTCCTGGCATCCAGGCATTCGTGAGGGCACGTGCATCTCCTCTGGCCACAATGCATGGTCCAGGCTCGATTACTGGTTAATC
This sequence comes from Calotriton arnoldi, assembly GCA_963921515.1. Classification (NCBI taxonomy): domain Eukaryota; kingdom Metazoa; phylum Chordata; class Amphibia; order Caudata; family Salamandridae; genus Calotriton; species Calotriton arnoldi. Next base: position 884,622 of record CAWUFW010000334.1, read on the forward strand.
TCACAGGATATAGCGTCCTGGACCACCAGCATTAAACATGCGCCGCGCACAGTGTCCGACCATGTCCCGGTCCAGCTCACTTTGACTGTACCACTAACTAAGCCACGCACCTTTAGCTGGCGCTTGCCACCACATGCACTACGGGACACTGCATTTAGAGAGGAGGTGCGCGAGGAGCTTCTGCAGTACTTTGCCATGAATGAAAAATCTGTAGATTCCCCTTCCACACTATGGGAAGCCTTTAAAACAGTCATGCGTGGCACCTGCATAGTTAAACAATCTGGGGTATTAAAATCCATCTGATCCACCCTGGAACGGATAGAGAGGGAAATACATCAAGCAGAGACACTATACTTTCAAACAGGCCTGCAGACGCACTTAGCCATTATTCGTGGAAAAATATCCGAATATGAAGACGAAGCAATCCGTGAAACAAACTTCGTAGGTAAACATGCCAGGGCTCGCAGTTACGGGGAGGGTGATCGCCCTGGAAGAGCCTTAGCCTGCACACTCAAACAACAACGTACTTCCTCCTATATTACTGAGTTATTAGACGATGACTCCAGTCTTGCCCGTGGGCAATCTGCCACCCTAGATAGAATGAGTAGATTCTACAAATCCCTTTATACCGTGACTCAGGAATGCCCGAATATGGAGCTGCAGACCTATCTTGACTCCATCTAATTGGTCTGGTTAAGCAACTCCCACCGCGAATATCTGGATGTGCCATTTACAAAAGAGGACATCATCCAGGTTATTAACAGTCTGCCTGGGGACAAAGCACCTGGTTTAGACGGCCTACCAGCAGCATTCTATAAAACATATGCCGCCGAACTCGCCCCATACTTGCTGGAGGTGTATCAGGAATCCCTCGAAATAGGCCACCTTCCCCCAACGATGCGCGATGCCGTAATTGTGACAATTTTAAAGCCGGATAAACCAGCGAACAAATGTGATTCTTAACGCCCGCTTTCCCTCATTAAGACAGACACGAAGATACTGGCCAAACTGATAGCTAATAGACTACAGCCACTTCTCCCCTCATCGCAAGACCGGATCAATCCGGTTTTATACCGAGCAGATCCACCTCGCACAACCTACGCACCTTTTTCTCAATCATCCATAAACTAGACCCAAACCTTCCTACGCTATCGGCGTTCTTAGATGCCACTAAGGCATTTGACTCCCTTGAGTGAACGTTCCTCTTCACTATACTCCCCAGAATTGGCATAAGCCCAAACTTCCTGAACCTCATCCAATTGCTCTACACTAACCCGACTGCCAGACTCAAAGTTAACGATTTGATATCGGAACCGTTCCAAGTATCACAAGGCACTAGACAGGGATGCCCCTTCTCCCCTCTACTATTCGCAATAGCGATGGAACCCCTCGTGGCCAGAATGCGCCAACATCACACAGCCAGGGCACTGGTCCTCACAGATAGAGGATTGATAATATCGATGTATGCAGACGACATCACATTATACATACGCGAGCCCGAAACAAACCTCAATCCAGTTCTACACGAAATTCTCCTCTTCGGATGCATGTCCGGCATACAGGTTAACTGGGCCAAATCGACGCTCCTCGCCCTAACACCGGCCCCAATGGAGCTAGAGCTAGATGTCCCACTCACCTGGGCGAAGGAAGCGGTCAAATACCTGGGATTATGGCTCTCCAGGGAGCTACAAGAGATCTGGCGTATGAACTACGGTAGGCTTTTTGCATGGCTTGAAAGCAAAATTTCCATTTGGGCCAAACTGCCGCTTTCTTTAGCTGGCAGAATAGCAATCGCTAAAATGATAATTCTGCCTAAGTTCCTGTACCTGTTCGCCAACATTCCCCTTCCCCTTACGCAGGCCTTCTTCAAGCAACTGCGCTCCCTTCTTATTTCCCACGTCTGGGTGGGTAAACAACCGCGTATCCCATGGGAGGTCCTGACACTATCCTTAGCACAAGGAGGCCTTGGGCACCAGACTTCGAACTCTATGCATTAGGCGCTCAGGCACAATATCTTCACTACTGGGCCCACCCTATCCCATTTCAACCTCATGTTGCAGTTAAAAAAGATGTCGCTTTTCCAGCACCGCTGCCAGCCGCTATCTATTACACTTACAAAAGACCCAACGCAGAAATTAATAAAGTGGAGACGCTATGCTGGGCTTGGGAGGGTCTTAGACGCCGCGCACATATTCCACTATTATATGCACCATCAATGCCAATAGCTCATCACCCCAGCTTCCCTCCACTGCAGGATGCCAGCTCTATTCAAAGAGCCCGTCAGATGGGGATGTCCACTTTCGCTGACCTTTATCCGGACAATGAATTCTTAACCCGGCCACAACACCCAGACGGAACACGCACTCCCTTCCTAGAACTGCTGCTCTACTACCAACTCAGAGCCAACTGTCGGCAACTACACAGCTCATTCCCCTCTGCACCTCCCCAGCTGGCTTCATTAGAAAACATACTAGCGACTCCATCGCCCAAAAAGCTGATCACCCGCATTTACAATATTACACAATGTACTACCCCGATCACTACGCCGAACGCACTGGCACAATGGACAGCAGATCTTGACCCACCACCCACTGAGAAACAATGGGCCTACTGCTGCGCTCAACTTAAGCGCCTCTCTCCTAACTACAAGCTTAGGTTAATTCATTTTAAATACCTGCATAGGCTATACTGCACCCCAATACAGCTACATAAAATGGGCCTTAGACCCGACGCTACATGCTGGCGCTGCACAGATACACAGGTCTCCTTCCTACACTTAGAGTGGCACTGCGGCCCCATTTCCCTATTTTGGAACAAGGTGTTCGACATCATCAACGAAGTGACTGGTTTCCAATTAGCCCGCATCCCACTAACAGCCCTCTTGGGCCACGTAGCTGACGCCCCTCCAGGCGCAAGCCGTCTGTCAGCCATGATGCTCCTCCTAGCCAAGCATCGCATTGCAATACATTGGGATCACCAAGCGCGCCCAAAGTAAGCATGTGGATACGGGACATTGCCTATTGCCAAGAGATGCTAGCTGCGTACAGGGACCTGATGCCCACCGCGTCAAGACCCAAGGACATTTGGGCCCCGTTCATGGTATTAGCCGCTGCATGTACAGAACAAACACCTGATACACTGCCAAAGCAAACACACCCACAACCTTAAATAACCATACAGTCCTCAGGCGACCCCTCTCCAGCCCAATCAATCAGCGTGAGACGTGACTAAAGCCTTATCGCGCTACAACTGGACTGCTCGCGCGCACACCCTACGCATGGGCGTACTCACTAAGGGGGAAAACAGTAGCTATTCTACCCTACGTTAACCAACTTACAGCTTTGTTGTTATGTAGTACCAAGTGGTTGAAAAGCACCGCCCACCCCACGTAACCACAAATGTTATAATCTGTCACCATTCTTCCGACGCATGAATGTACTTACTCTGTCTCAATATTAGACCCTGTTGTGACTGCAAATGTGACACTTATGTTACCTTCTATGTTATGTTCACAATGATAAATAAAAAAAATTAAAAATAAATAAATTATCACAAACTTTATTTAGATGGTTCATATATGTACAAAAATTCTAAACAGGCACACAAGTGTTTGGCCTGTTGTTCGCTATTAAAGATTGTTGTAAAAACCAGGTGTTTAATGTAACATAGCAATAGGTATTATGCCAGGCAACTGAATTCTAGTCCAGATGATGATCCCAAATACTCAGGGGATCCAAACGCCGTCGACACACACTCTGACCCGCTAGACTATGCTTATATATATTTATTTATTTATTTATTTATTTATTTATTTATTTTCTGTTGGCATTTATATGATGGAATACAATTTCAAAATTCTGGTCATTGAAACTGTTCATGGAACTGATTATTGTATCTATGAGGACTATTAAGAAAAATTAACTATGTTAAGGGACCCTTGTTCCTAGAATTACTTATGTACCCTTGGTCCCTAACAATCCCAGGGTTTCCCTTGTTTCTAGATACCCACTCACAGTGACCAATCACTTCTGAAGATCCCTTAAGTGACTCCATTGCTAACTTGAAATGATCAACTCCTTAGGTGCTCCATCTAGTAACACACATTTACTAACACTGGCATGAACTCCTACAGCATGTGCTTCACCCAACCTAAGCAGATGTCACTACTGGCAAGCAGGAAATAAGTAAGCAGTTCCGAAAGTGCAAAACAGAATTTATTTAACACACACTACTGATCTTAACATCTAAAAAATAAAACCTATACTAATTATACCTATCTAAACTATGCCTAAACAAACCTAATTTAACTTACCTACACTATCTTTACTTAAAACTAACCTAATCTACCTAACCTTAACTTTTCCTACTCTACACATATACCACAAAAGGCAGGTTAAACATCAACTCCCTATCCCCCTTATACCACATTTGCACATGAGGCTAACATAAACTACTGCTATACACAAACTACCTAAACATTAAAACTTAAACAAATATATATTTTTCTGTTTTTTTGCAAATTTTGTTTTTATGCACATACTAAACATTAACCGCCCACCAACTTACCAATCTACCTACCCATATCCCCACCTGAAAACAGATAAATAATAAAATCTATAAAAACACTAAAACTAACCTAACTTAGGGTAGGCTAACTAATATCCTAACCTATGCTAAAAGTTTATACTGTAAAAAAAATTAGGAAAACTAGGGAGGGCCAGAAAGTTGGAGGGAGGGCCTACATTTTATATTCAATACGGTCCACAGTCTGCTGTAAAGTCTTCATCATTTGCATGAAGGTTGCCATCTGCAATTGAAGTCCTGCCAACATCAAATAATTTTCTTGCTCGCCCTTCAGCAACTGCCTCTATATCTCAGTTGACTGCAGTGCTGTAGTGATGGCTCGCTGTGGTGCCACTGCTAGTGGGGCTGTGGAGGGTCATGGAACTGGTCCTGGATCCCCACCATGGGAATCCTCCACTTGATGCCTGCTGCTGGCCCTGAAGGCCTTTGCAACGTGGTGTATGTGCCTTCATCTCTCCAGGCGGATCCAATATGCCTTTTTCTGCTCTGGGGTCATGTTGTCTGTTGGAGAGGAAGGACACATGAATCTGTCCAAGTTTACTTGTCACAATTGTCAACAGTTACTTGCATTAATTACTATTGGCAACGCAAGTGGCATGGCCTGCTAATAGAAATTACATCTATGTAAATTATCATGACCATCATGAGAAGCATGTACTCCTCCTAAGATAACAATGCTAAATAACCCAGTTTTTGGTCTTATTGGAACAGGAAATGGCAGTGTCTTGCCTCAATATCATACACTCATGTGTATATGAAGACAGATTTGGATCTATGATGTTGTGTGCACATGGTCCATATCAGTGCTCCCTGGTGAATGTCATGCAACATGCAAGAGGGTAAAGTCTATGGCAAATCACCTATGTGAAATGAGTGATGTGTATCAAGTACATTTATGTTGCCTCACCAATGCTTCACTGTTATGGCATATACACAAGGCCAAACACATAGCAGCATAGATTGACCCGGTGCCAGGTATTTCAAACATAGGCAGAGTTTCAGATTCGCGTAGGTGTCAGGTAACGCAGCACAACACCCAAAGATGCTGTGCTGCGTGACAGCGAGTGAGCAGGAGAGCACCATATTCACATAGAAATGGCTCTCTCCTCCTGTCTCCCTAGTGTTGGTGCTGAATTCAGCTGCCGAGCGCCATGCACACACCATAATGCCATAAAGCTAGGGAGTGTGCGTGAGTCAAGCATAGGTTTTATACTGGAATGATAGCCTTCCTGTACAAAATACTATGCTGAGACAAGTGAAAAAGCTTTTCCTACTTTGTATGTGTGCTGCACAGTGCAGAACACATGCAAACTCGGAAAAGCATGGAGAAATGAAAACAATTCTCCGTTTAATGCCTACTTTTCAGTGGAGTTAATTCTTGGTGCAAAATCCTTTCTACTGATATTTGAGAATAGGGTTTAGCATCAAAAAGCATGAATGGTGGCATGGGTACGCCCATGTACCACCCATGTAACGCCCCCAATGCAAAGTATTTCACGCTGCTTTGCGTTACTTTTCCATACAAATCAACGCAAATACCAATTTGCATTGGTTTGTGAATCCCAAGAAAGCTTTAGTGTCGGTTTGTAAAAGTAATGTTAACCCGATGCTTAACCTTTGAGAATCTGGGCTAGCTACCTCTGATTCAACAGAACTGTTGGATACTTCTCCAATAAAGACACATGAACATACCTGGGACACTATAACATAGAGCACCTAATGAAAATCAGACAGGAGCATGTGCTCCTTCACATACCCAATAGTCTGTCCCAACCTTCGTGTGTGGATTGTTACCTAGAAGACAACAACTCATATTTGCTCCATAAGATGATTGTGTGCATGCATGCGTAGAGCACAGATTTTTGAGTGTATTGAGCTGTATATCTCAGGTAATTGGCCAGCAATTATTCAATGGAGAGAAATCCCGGGGATACAGTATAGGTAACAACAGCATTTGGTGGAATGTGGAATGGCCTGTATGCTGGCAGCACAGTCCATACATGCCTGTGGTACTTAACACATTGGCCTTATGTCGCACAAAACACTACAAAGGTAGAGAAATGTGTATATTACAGGCCATTGGATGTATGGGGCAGGAGTCAGGCATGTGACAGCAGTGCAATGTGTGTACTGGTGACATGTCCCACATGCACTCATACCTATAATTCTGCACTGGTGTAGGATTCATCACAGCCTGTGTGGACCTGCCACACAAAAAGTTCCATAAATTCGCATGTGTATGCCTGCAGTAGCAATGTGCAGCAGACAGGGAGATAGAAGTTCATCCCTTCAATTCCATGTTCACATTGAGTTTAATCACAACTTCCTTTGTACGACTATGCTGTTTTGCCAAACTCTCCTATGGCACCGAATCTCACATGCCCCTGATATGCAGTACTCTGAGGGATACACTGGTACCCGTGATGTGGGATGAAAGTTGCCACATATCATGATCAATGTGGGCTAAGGGGTGAACCCAAGAAAGTCATTTGCATGGACAATGGACTTATGCACTCACTGCAACAAATGTGGATGTGTGATTTGCCCACTAGTTATGCTATCATGAATAATACATGTTAAGAATGCCAACTCACAAATACATATGCAGCATCTATACTAGGATGGAATCATGTTTTGGTTAAGCCTGGGCAGAGTTCGCGTAGCCTCGCTATGCGGAACTCTTCTAAGTGGTAAAAGAACTCCGGCTCACTACCCAGTGTCCCGCAAGCAGGCGGAGTTGCTTGTTCCGCCCGTTTGCATGACGTTTCAACTGTTCGGCAACGCAGATTGCGTGTTTAGGTGGAAATATTGCGCGAACTGCACCACGCGGTCTCACATGGGCACGGCCATCTTGTTTCTTTCTCTTTTATGATGCTGGGGCCTACTTTTTCAATCCTTCTTAATCCTTTCAATCCTTGTTTTCCCCCAAAAAATTCTGATCTTTTTTATTTATTATCTTTCCTTCTGTCTTCCAAAGTGTGTATCTTGTGTTTTTTTCTACTTTTTTGTGTGTTTTAGTGAGTTTTTGTACTGTTATTCTCTCTATTTCCTTCCTATTTTTTTTCACGTCCTTCCCTCTTCTTCCTTTCATTTTCTTATACTTTCTACATTTTAATTTCCTCCCCCCTCAGCATCATGGCAGAGAAGTGTGCCCCGAAAAAAGGCGGCACAAGGCTTCCTTGTGGAAGGCAGCGCCCGGAAGGGGTGCAGCCCCGGGCTTTGTTTTCAGAGGTAGAGGTTTTTTTGTGCAATGCCACCTCCTCTCCACCCTGGCAGTAGGTGGCAGGCCTTAGTCGGGGTAATGGCTCCAGGAGCACCAGCAGCACTAGGCGAGGGTGGCTTGCAGTGTATAACTGCTCTGGGGTCCAGTGCACCCACAATCAGCTGACTCACTGGTGGTTCGACATCCTGGACCAAGAACAGGAGCTGCTGGACTTGCTAGGGGTTAAGGTCACGGGACTCAGTGAGTAGCTAATAATTAATATTATTATTACTTGGGTGTTCTACGCTATTGATAATATTTTTTTTCTGAAATAGTAAGTATGCTGCTCACATACAGGTAAGTTACTTTTACAAATCTTATAATATGTGATCGTTATTCTAGACAAGCGCTCAGCACTACCTAATCGTACTTGTTTGTGACTGTGCGCTAGCTTGGGCTGATTATGTAAGAACTTAAGTAATGCAGACTAGAGAGAGACTCCTTTCCTTTGTCCTGTCACTTAGATAGTGGTAGTTAGTATTAGTAATTTAGCGCACGTCCTCTCACTTCAGTTCTTAGAACCTTTTTTGTAGCTCGCACAGTGACAAGCAACCAACCAATTTGGTGTATGCATGCGTCCATCTATACATTTAAAGACAAAACGCAGACTTAGTGAATTGGCCCATCGAAGGGGGTTAAGAATGATTGCAAATGAGATTGGAACTTAGAAGCAAATATCATTCATTGCAATTTATTAGTAATTCCAAAGTCTTTGGAATAGGTGGGCTAGGTAGGTTTAGGAAATGTGGAATAAATAGATCAGCTGATCATCGACTGCGATACTAGTCTACTACTAGTCGATCTGATTTAGGAAAGTTCACTGTTATTGCAATTGCTGTTTCCTGTCAAAAAATCTTCTTGTAGAGATTTTTTATTTACCACCAATTATTTTTTGCCTCTGTAATTATGTCTTACATCAGCATCCAGGGGCAGGAGGTCCTCCGAGGTGGGTGCAGGAGCTGGAGGTGCCTCTCGGCTGATGGCTCTGCTGGCCCTAGTAGTTCCTCCTTTTGTTAATATTAATATATATTTCCCTAACTTTCACCGCTCCTTATTTTGAACTATTTATTTCTACCCGTTTCCTAATATTTTTTTTTCCCCAAATCCTCTTCGATCTATCCGTTTCTAAATTCTTCTTATCCCTGCATTATTCTATTTACTAAGTTATTTTATATTTCTAGTGTCTGTATTTTACCTCAAACTGTCTCTGTCTTTACTAGTCTGTCTGTAGCTCCCTTTCTTCTGTTTTTTCAGTCAGCTTTCCCTCTCCCCTTACATATTTTGTGGTTGCCTAGAGGTGGTACTGTAAGACTCAGAGAACTCATTGGTCATGGTCACTTACTACTACTAGTACTAGCACTCCCACGCTGCCGTGCAGATTGAATGCCCAAGTAAGGTATTCTACGCATGTTTGTTGAGATGAGAAGGCTTTCTTTTACTATCTCATGTCATTATTGTTCAATCAGTAAAACAAGAGAGTGGCCATGGTCACGTTGGACACCACAAAGTTGTGACTTCTTCTTATCTAGCCCGAGTATTATTAGCAACAGTTGATGGTGAACTGATTACCGTGAACCATGGCTGGAAGGAAGTATGAGGACAACGGCCCCATTGCATTTGCCAACCAAGAAGACCTTATGAACGTCCAGTTGGCCACTACTATTTCTTTTCAAAAACTCAGATTCATCAATAGCTCTAGACACTCAGTCCAGTCATTTACAGGTTGTCTTCTTGAAAGGCTTTTCAAAAATTGCCACCAACAAACTGCCCAACCGGATATTTTTGATAGAACATGCTGTCTGTATCCGAATTGTAGTGATGTGTGTGGTGTATGTATTTTCACGTTTTCTAAAAAAATAAAAATAAATAGGGGGAGGCAGGCGATAGGGCATCTAAAAATGTGCAATGTTTTTTCTAACCGCACCGATCGCCAGGTCCAGCGGTGACGGCGGCACCATCCAGGAAGCAGATGCAGCAGCTGCAGGCGGTGAGCCAGTGGGCGGTGATAAGTCATATTGCTTGCTTATTGACAATTTATATACTTGCTGCAAGGAAGTACACTGTACTGTTGAGACTTGTGACCAGTTAAATACACCCCACTTTACTTAGCATATACTGCAGGAGTTGAGTAAATAACGGCCTTTTCTATCTTCAACTCAGCAGGGAAAGTTTCATGAAGAGTCAAACCTTGATGGGTTGATGGAAAAGGGAAAGAAGGATGAAAGGAGGAAGGAAGGGTGAAATGAAATATGACTGGCAGAGAAGGATGCGTGGGTCAAGGGATGCATATACTATAGGTGGCTGATAGGAGGATGCATGGGTGGGTGATGGATGGATGAAAGGTGAAAGGATGCCTGCCTGGGTGGGTGAAAGTATATGGGTGAACCTCCAGGGGGTTTGAGGGTCAAAGCAAGGACGCATGGGTGGTTTAATGACAAATGTATGTTGGTGAAAGGTTTGTTGAGAATGGGAGCCATGTTTGGATGGATGGATGGTATTAATAGGTGAAGACTGGATGAAGTGAATGTAAAACTAAAATGGTGACTGAGTAGCAAAGCCAAGGATGAAGAATAAAAAATACTAGAAGAACAATGCAATGATGAATTGAAAAATCCCTGGAAAGAAGAGTAAAGAAGGAATTTTTTTTTTTTTTTTGATCAAGGTTTTTGATTCAAAGGTTTGAAGTGGTATTTCAGACTACTCCCTTGACTCACAGTATTTTTCAAGCGCAACATATATTATGCACTCACCCATCATCGTCAATCGCCTCCCTCCAAGTCCCTACCCATGGAATTTCGCCAGTGACAGCCATGGGCTGAATGGTTACAATAGTAGTACCTCACATGACGTATTTCATTCATATAATAGTAACTAGTATTCATCTGCCTTGTTGTAGTCAGGGTGAAATTGAGGCAATTTTTTTAGCAGAGCATGGCCATGATAGGTAAAGAGATAATTGTCTAGTACAGCTGTCCCGTAGCAAAACCAAAGGGGATGATGGACGGAGTGTTGAACATTGCAAGCACTGACCCCCAGTCAACTGATCTGGGTTTAATCCATCATCATTCTTTAGCTCCCTCCGCAACCACAGTTCAGACATGGCCATATGCAAATCAGTCTGACCCTGTGCCTCATGGGAACAGTCCAGCCCGAACTGCCAAGCCATGTCTTCCCTGGACCGGAAACAAGCATCCTGGGACCGGTTTCTGGCTTACAGCCGTCATCAACCAGGCTATCTTGAATCCAGTGGCAAAGTGAGCAAGGGACCCACGTCTGGGCATACCCTGCCAACTTAGGGCTAACATAGCAAAACCAAAGGGGATGATGGACGGAGTGTTGAACATTGCAAGCACTCACCCCCAGTCAACTGATCTGGGTTTAATCCATCATCATTCTTTAGCTCCCTCCGCCACCCCAGTTCAGACATGGCCATATGCAAATCAGTCTGACCCTGTGCCTCATGGGAACAGTCCAGCCCGAACTGCCAAGCCATGTCTTCCCTGGACCGGAAACAAGCATCCTGGGACCGGTTTCTGGCTTACAGCCGTCATCAGCCAGGCTATCTTGAATCCAGTGGCAAAGTGAGCAAGGGACCCACGTCTGGGCATACCCTGCCAACTTAGGGCGAACATAGCAAAACCAAAGGGGATGATGGACGGAGTGTTGAACATTGCAAGCACTCACCCCCAGTCAACTGATCTGGGTTTAATCCATCATCATTCTTTAGCTCCCTCCGCCACCCCAGTTCAGACATGGCCATATGCAAATCAGTCTGACCCTGTGCCTCATGGGAACAGTCCAGCCCGAACTGCCAAGCCATGTCTTCCCTGGACCGGAAACAAGCATCCTGGGACCGGTTTCTGGCTTACAGCCGTCATCAGCCAGGCTATCTTGAATCCAGTGGCAAAGTGAGCAAGGGACCCATGTCTGGGCATACCCTGCCAACTTAGGGCGAACATAGCAAAACCAAAGGGGATGATGGACGGAGTGTTGAACATTGCAAGCACTCACCCCCAGTCAACTGATCTGGGTTTAATCCATCATCATTCTTTAGCTCCCTCCGCCACCCCAGTTCAGACATGGCCATATGCAAATCAGTCTGACCCTGTGCCTCATGGGAACAGTCCAGCCCGAACTGCCAAGCCATGTCTTCCTGGACCGGAAACAAGCATCCTGGGACCGGTTTCTGGCTTACAGCCGTCATCAGCCAGGCTATCTTGAATCCAGTGGCAAAGTGAGCAAGGGTCCCACGCCTGGGCATACCCTGCCAACTTAGGGCGAACATAGCAAAACCAAAGGGGATGATGGACGGAGTGTTGAACATTGCAAGCACTCACCCCCAGTCAACTGATCTGGGTTTAATCCATCATCATTCTTTAGCTCCCTCCGCCACCCCAGTTCAGACATGGCCATATGCAAATCAGTCTGACCCTGTGCCTCATGGGAACAGTCCAGCCCGAACTGCCAAGCCATGTCTTCCCTGGACCGGAAACAAGCATCCTGGGACCGGTTTCTGGCTTACAGCCGTCATCAGCCAGGCTATCTTGAATCCAGTGGCAAAGTGAGCAAGGGTCCCACGTCTGGGCATACCCTGCCAACTTAGGGCGAACATAGCAAAACCAAAGGGGATGATGGACGGAGTGTTGAACATTGCAAGCACTCACCCCCAGTCAACTGATCTGGGTTTAATCCATCATCATTCTTTAGCTCCCTCCGCCACCCCAGTTCAGACATGGCCATATGCAAATCAGTCTGACCCTGTGCCTCATGGGAACAGTCCAGCCCGAACTGCCAAGCCATGTCTTCCCTGGACCGGAAACAAGCATCCTGGGACCGGTTTCTGGCTTACAGCCGTCATCAGCCAGGCTATCTTGAATCCAGTGGCAAAGTGAGCAAGGGACCCACGTCTGGGCATACCCTGCCAACTTAGGGCGAACATAGCAAAACCAAAGGGGATGATGGACGGAGTGTTGAACATTGCAAGCACTCACCCCCAGTCAACTGATCTGGGTTTAATCCATCATCATTCTTTAGCTCCCTCCGCCACCCCAGTTCAGACATGGCCATATGCAAATCAGTCTGACCCTGTGCCTCATGGGAACAGTCCAGCCCAAACTGCCAAGCCATGTCTTCCTGGACCGGAAACAAGCATCCTGGGACTGGTTTCTGGCTTACAGCCGTCATCAGCCAGGCTATCTTGAATCCAGTGGCAAAGTGAGCAAGGGACCCACGTCTGGGCATACCCTGCCAACTTCGGGCGAACATAGCAAAACCAAAGGGGATGATGGACGGAGTGTTGAACATTGCAAGCACTCACCCCCAGTCAACTGATCTGGGTTTAATCCATCATCATTCTTTAGCTCCCTCCGCCACCCCAGTTCAGACATGGCCAAATGCAAATCAGTCTGACCCTGTGCCTCATGGGAACAGTCCAGCCCGAACTGCCAAGCCATGTCTTCCCTGGACCGGAAACAAGCATCCTGGGACCGGTTTCTGGCTTACAGCCGTCATCAGCCAGGCTATCTTGAATCCAGTGGCAAAGTGAGCAAGGGACCCACGTCTGGGCATACCCTGCCAACTTAGGGCGAACATAGCAAAACCAAAGGGGATGAAGGACGGAGTGTTGAACATTGTAAGCACTCACCCCCAGTCAACTGATCTGGGTTTAATCCATCATCATTCTTTAGCTCCCTCCGCCACACCAGTTCAGACATGGCCATATGCAAATCAGTCTGACCCTGTGCCTCATGGGAACAGTCCAGCCCGAACTGCCAAGCCATGTCTTCCCTGGACCGGAAACAAGCATCCTGGGACCGGTTTCTGGCTTACAGCCGTCATCAGCCAGGCTATCTTGAATCCAGTGGCAAAGTGAGCAAGGGACCCACGTCTGGGCATACCCTGCCAACTTAGGGCGAACATAGCAAAACCAAAGGGGATGATGGACGGAGTGTTGAACATTGCAAGCACTCACCCCCAGTCAACTGATCTGGGTTTAATCCATCATCATTCTTTAGCTCCCTCCGCCACTCCCAGTTCAGACATGGCCATATGCAAATCAGTCTGACCCTGTGCCTCATGGGAACAGTCCAGCCCGAACTGCCAAGCCATGTCTTCCCTGGACCGGAAACAAGCATCCTGGGACCGGTTTCTGGCTTACAGCCGTCATCAGCCAGGCTATCTTGAATCCAGTGGCAAAGTGAGCAAGGGACCCACGTCTGGGCATACCCTGCCAACTTAGGGCGAACATAGCAAAACCAAAGGGGATGATGGACGGAGTGTTGAACATTGCAAGCACTCACTCCCAATCAACTGATCTGGGTTTAATCCATCATCATTCTTTAGCTCCCTCCGCCACCCCAGTTCAGACATGGCCATATGCAAATCAGTCTGACCCTGTGCCTCATGGGAACAGTCCAGCCCGAACTGCCAAGCCATTTCTTCCCTGGACCGGAAACAAGCTTCCTGGGACCGGTTTCTGGCTTACAGCCATCATCAGCCAGGCTATCTTGAATCCAGTGGCAAAGTGAGCAAGGGACCCACGTCTGGGCATACCCTGCCAACTTAGGGCGAATATAGCAAAACCAAAGGGGATGATGGACGGAGTGTTGAACATTGCAAGCACTCACCCCCAGTCAACTGATCTGGGTTTAATCCATCATCATTCTTTAGCTCCCTCCGCCACTCCCAGTTCAGACATGGCCATATGCAAATCAGTCTGACCCTGTGCCTCATGGGAACAGTCCAGCCCGAACTGCCAAGCCATGTCTTTCCTGGACCGGAAACAAGCTTCCTGGGACCGGTTTCTGGCTTACAGCCGTCATCAGCCAGGCTATCTTGAATCCAGTGGCAAAGTGAGCAAGGGACCCACGTCTGGGCATACCCTGCCAACTTAGGGCGAACATAGCAAAACCAAAGGGGATGATGGACGGAGTGTTGAACATTGCAAGCACTCACCCCCAGTCAACTGATCTGGGTTTAATCCATCATCATTCTTTAGCTCCCTCCGCCACCCCAGTTCAGACATGGCCATATGCAAATCAGTCTGACCCTGTGCCTCATGGGAACAGTCCAGCCCAAACTGCCAAGCCATGTCTTCCCTGGACCGGAAACAAGCATCCTGGGACTGGTTTCTGGCTTACAGCCGTCATCAGCCAGGCTATCTTGAATCCAGTGGCAAAGTGAGCAAGGGACCCACGTCTGGGCATACCCTGCCAACTTAGGGCGAACATAGCAAAACCAAAGGGGATGATGGACGGAGTGTTGAACATTGCAAGCACTCACCCCCAGTCAACTGATCTGGGTTTAATCCATCATCATTCTTTAGCTCCCTCCGCCACCCCAGTTCAGACATGGCCAAATGCAAATCAGTCTGACCCTGTGCCTCATGGGAACAGTCCAGCCCGAACTGCCAAGCCATGTCTTCCCTGGACCGGAAACAAGCATCCTGGGACCGGTTTCTTGCTTACAGCCGTCATCAGCCAGGCTATCTTGAATCCAGTGGCAAAGTGAGCAAGGGACCCACGTCTGGGCATACCCTGCCAACTTAGGGCGAACATAGCAAAACCAAAGGGGATGAAGGACGGAGTGTTGAACATTGTAAGCACTCACCCCCAGTCAACTGATCTGGGTTTAATCCATCATCATTCTTTAGCTCCCTCCGCCACACCAGTTCAGACATGGCCATATGCAAATCAGTCTGACCCTGTGCCTCATGGGAACAGTCCAGCCCGAACTGCCAAGCCATGTCTTCCCTGGACCGGAAACAAGCATCCTGGGACCGGTTTCTGGCTTACAGCCGTCATCAGCCAGGCTATCTTGAATCCAGTGGCAAAGTGAGCAAGGGACCCACGCCTGGGCATACCCTGCCAACTTAGGGCGAACATAGCAAAACCAAAGGGGATGATGGACGGAGTGTTGAACATTGCAAGCACTTACCCCCAGTCAACTGATCTGGGTTTAATCCATCATCATTCTTTAGCTCCCTCCGCCACCCCAGTTCAGACATGGCCATATGCAAATCAGTCTGACCCTGTGCCTCATGGGAACAGTCCAGCCCGAACTGCCAAGCCATGTCTTCCCTGGACCGGAAACAAGCATCCTGGGACCGGTTTCTGGCTTACAGCCGTCATCAGCCAGGCTATCTTGAATCCAGTGGCAAAGTGAGCAAGGGACCCACGTCTGGGCATACCCTGCCAACTTAGGGCGAACATAGCAAAACCAAAGGGGATGATGGACGAGGTGTTGAACATTGCAAGCACTCACTCCCAGTCAACTGATCTGGGTTTAATCCATCATCATTCTTTAGCTCCCTCCGCCACCCCAGTTCAGACATGGCCATATGCAAATCAGTCTGACCCTGTGCCTCATGGGAACAGTCCAGCCCGAACTGCCAAGCCATGTCTTCCCTGGACCGGAAACAAGCTTCCTGGGACCGGTTTCTGGCTTACAGCCATCATCAGCCAGGCTATCTTGAATCCAGTGGCAAAGTGAGCAAGGGACCCACGTCTGGGCATACCCTGCCAACTTAGGGCGAACATAGCAAAACCAAAGTGGATGATGGACGGAGTGTTGAACATTGCAAGCACTCACCCCCAGTCAACTGATCTGGGTTTAATCCATCATCATTCTTTAGCTCCCTCCGCCACCCCAGTTCAGACATGGCCATATGCAAATCAGTCTGACCCTGTGCCTCATGGGAACAGTCCAGCCCGAACTGCCAAGCCATGTCTTTCCTGGACCGGAAACAAGCTTCCTGGGACCGGTTTCTGGCTTACAGCCGTCATCAGCCAGGCTATCTTGAATCCAGTGGCAAAGTGAGCAAGGGACCCACGTCTGGGCATACCCTGCCAACTTAGGGCGAACATAGCAAAACCAAAGGGGATGATGGACGGAGTGTTGAACATTGCAAGCACTCACCCCCAGTCAACTGATCTGGGTTTAATCCATCATCATTCTTTAGCTCCCTCCGCCACCCCAGTTCAGACATGGCCATATGCAAATCAGTCTGACCCTGTGCCTCATGGGAACAGTCCAGCCCAAACTGCCAAGCCATGTCTTCCCTGGACCGGAAACAAGCATCCTGGGACCGGTTTCTGGCTTACAGCCGTCATCAGCCAGGCTATCTTGAATCCAGTGGCAAAGTGAGCAAGGGACCCACGTCTGGGCATACCCTGCCAACTTAGGGCGAACATAGCAAAACCAAAGGGGATGATGGACGGAGTGTTGAACATTGCAAGCACTCACCCCCAGTCAACTGATCTGGGTTTAATCCATCATCATTCTTTAGCTCCCTCCGCCACCCCAGTTCAGACATGGCCATATGCAAATCAGTCTGACCCTGTGCCTCATGGGAACAGTCCAGCCCGAACTGCCAAGCCATGTCTTCCCTGGACCGGAAACAAGCATCCTGGGACCGGTTTCTGGCTTACAGCCGTCATCAGCCAGGCTATCTTGAATCCAGTGGCAAAGTGAGCAAGGGACCCACGTCTGGGCATACCCTGCCAACTTAGGGCGAACATAGCAAAACCAAAGGGGATGATGAACGGAGTGTTGAACATTGCAAGCACTCACCCCCAGTCAACTGATCTGGGTTTAATCCATCATCATTCTTTAGCTCCCTCCGCCACCCCAGTTCAGACATGGCCATATGCAAATCAGTCTGACCCTGTGCCTCATGGGAACAGTCCAGCCCGAACTGCCAAGCCATGTCTTCCCTGGACCAGAAACAAGCATCCTGGGACCGGTTTCTGGCTTACAGCCGTCATCAGCCAGGCTATCTTGAATCCAGTGGCAAAGGGAGCAAGGGACCCACGTCTGGGCATACCCTGCCAACTTAGGGCGAACATAGCAAAACCAAAGGGGATGATGGACGGAGTGTTGAACATTGCAAGCACTCACCCCAGTCAAGTGATCTGGGTTTAATCCATCATCATTCTTTAGCTCCCTCCGCCACCCCAGTTCAGACATGGCCATATGCAAATCAGTCTGACCCTGTGCCTCATGGGAACAGTCCAGCCCGAACTGCCAAGCCATGTCTTCCCTGGACCGGAAACAAGCATCCTGGGACCGGTTTCTGGCTTACAGCAGTCATCAGCCAGGCTATCTTGAATCCAGTGGCAAAGTGAGCAAGGGACCCACGTCTGGGCATACCCTGCCAACTTAGGGCGAACATAGCAAAACCAAAGGGGATGATGGATGGAGTGTTGAACATTGCAAGCACTCACCCCCAGTCAACTGATCTGGGTTTAATCCATCATCATTCTTTAGCTCCCTCCGCCACCCCAGTTCAGACATGGCCATATGCAAATCAGTCTGACCCTGTGCCTCATGGGAACAGTCCAGCCCGAACTGCCAAGCCATGTCTTCCCTGGACCGGAAACAAGCATCCTGGGACCGGTTTCTGGCTTACAGCCGTCATCAGCCAGGCTATCTTGAATCCAGTGGCAAAGTGAGCAAGGGACCCACGTC
Organism: Calotriton arnoldi; assembly: GCA_963921515.1. Classification (NCBI taxonomy): domain Eukaryota; kingdom Metazoa; phylum Chordata; class Amphibia; order Caudata; family Salamandridae; genus Calotriton; species Calotriton arnoldi. The sequence continues at coordinate 902,935 of CAWUFW010000334.1, forward strand.
TGGGCATACCCTGCCAACTTAGGGCGAACATAGCAAAACCAAAGGGGATGATGGACGGAGTGTTGAACATTGCAAGCACTCACCCCCAGTCAACTGATCTGGGTTTAATCCATCATCATTCTTTAGCTCCCTCCGCCACCCCAGTTCAGACATGGCCATATGCAAATCAGTCTGACCCTGTGCCTCATGGGAACAGTCCAGCCCGAACTGCCAAGCCATGTCTTCCCTGGACCGGAAACAAGCATCCTGGGACCGGTTTCTGGCTTACAGCCGTCATCAGCCAGGCTATCTTGAATCCAGTGGCAAAGTGAGCAAGGGACCCACGTCTGGGCATACCCTGCCAACTTAGGGCGAACATAGCAAAACCAAAGGGGATGATGGACGGAGTGTTGAACATTGCAAGCACTCACCCCCAGTCAACTGATCTGGGTTTAATCCATCATCATTCTTTAGCTCCCTCCGCCACCCCAGTTCAGACATGGCCATATGCAAATCAGTCTGACCCTGTGCCTCATGGGAACAGTCCAGCCCGAACTGCCAAGCCATGTCTTCCCTGGACCGGAAACAAGCATCCTGGGACCGGTTTCTGGCTTACAGCCGTCATCAGCCAGGCTATCTTGAATCCAGTGGCAAAGTGAGCAAGGGACCCACGTCTGGGCATACCCTGCCAACTTAGGGCGAACATAGCAAAACCAAAGGGGATGAAGGACGGAGTGTTGAACATTGCAAGCACTCACCCCCAGTCAACTGATCTGGGTTTAATCCATCATCATTCTTTAGCTCCCTCCGCCACCCCAGTTCAGACATGGCCATATGCAAATCAGTCTGACCCTGTGCCTCATGGGAACAGTCCAGCCCGAACTGCCAAGCCATGTCTTCCCTGGACCGGAAACAAGCATCCTGGGACCGGTTTCTGGCTTACAGCCGTCATCAGCCAGGCTATCTTGAATCCAGTGGCAAAGTGAGCAAGGGACCCACGTCTGGGCATACCCTGCCAACTTAGGGCGAACATAGCAAAACCAAAGGGGATGATGGACGGAGTGTTGAACATTGCAAGCACTCACCCCCAGTCAACTGATCTGGGTTTAATCCATCATCATTCTTTAGCTCCCTCCGCCACCCCAGTTCAGACATGGCCATATGCAAATCAGTCTGACCCTGAGCCTCATGGGAACAGTCCAGCCCGAACTGCCAAGCCATGTCTTCCCTGGACCGGAAACAAGCTTCCTGGGACCGGTTTCTGGCTTACAGCCATCATCAGCCAGGCTATCTTGAATCCAGTGGCAAAGTGAGCAAGGGAAGGGCGAACATAGCAAAACCAAAGGGGATGATGGACGGAGTGTTGAACATTGAAAGCACTCACCCCCAGTCAACTGATCTGGGTTTAATCCATCATCATTCTTTAGCTCCCTCCGCCACCCCAGTTCAGACATGGCCATATGCAAATCAGTCTGACCCTGTGCCTCATGGGAACAGTCCAGCCCGAACTGCCAAGCCATGTCTTCCCTGGACCGGAAACAAGCTTCCTGGGACCGGTTTCTGGCTTACAGCCGTCATCAGCCAGGCTATCTTGAATCCAGTGGCAAAGTGAGCAAGGGACCCACGTCTGGGCATACCCTGCCAACTTAGGGCGAACATAGCAAAACCAAAGGGGATGATGGACGGAGTGTTGAACATTGCAAGCACTCACCCCCAGTCAACTGATCTGGGTTTAATCCATCATCATTTTTTAGCTCCCTCCGCCACCCCAGTTCAGACATGGCCATATGCAAATCAGTCTGACCCTGTGCCTCATGGGAACAGTCCAGCCCGAACTGCCAAGCCATGTCTTCCCTGGACCGGAAACAAGCATCCTGGGACCGGTTTCTGGCTTACAGCCGTCATCAGCCAGGCTATCTTGAATCCAGTGGCAAAGTGAGCAAGGGACCCACGTATGGGCATAGCCTGCCAACTTAGGGCGAACATAGCAAAACCAAAGGGGATGATGGACGGAGTGTTGAACATTGCAAGCACTCACCCCCAGTCAACTGATCTGGGTTTAATCCATCATCATTCTTTAGCTCCTCTCCGCCACCCCAGTTCAGACATGGCCATATGCAAATCAGTCTGACCCTGTGCTTCATGGGAACAGTCCAGCCCGAATTGCCAAGCCATGTCTTCCCTGGACCGGAAACAAGCATCCTGGGACCGGTTTCTGGCTTACAGCCGTCATCAGCCAGGCTATCTTGAATCCAGTGGAAAAGTGAGCAAGGGACCCACGTCTGGGCATACCCTGCCAACTTAGGGCGAACATAGCAAAACCAAAGGGGATGATGGACGGAGTGTTGAACATTGCAAGCACTCACCCCCAGTCAACTGATCTGGGTTTAATCCATCATCATTCTTTAGCTCCCTCCGCCACCCCAGTTCAGACATGGCCATATGCAAATCAGTCTGACCCTGTGCCTCATGGGAACAGTCCAGCCCGAACTGCCAAGCCATGTCTTCCCTGGACCGGAAACAAGCATCCTGGGACCGGTTTCTGGCTTACAGCCGTCATCAGCCAGGCTATCTTGAATCCAGTGGCAAAGTGAGCAAGGGACCCACGTCTGGGCATACCCTGCCAACTTAGGGCGAACATAGCAAAACCAAAGGGGATGATGGACGGAGTGTTGAACATTGCAAGCACTCACCCCCAGTCAACTGATCTGGGTTTAATCCATCATCATTCTTTAGCTCCCTCCGCCACCCCAGTTCAGACATGGCCATATGCAAATCAGTCTGACCCTGTGCCTCATGGGAACAGTCCAGCCCGAACTGCCAAGCCATGTCTTCCCTGGACCGGAAACAAGTATCCTGGGACCGGTTTCTGGCTTACAGCCGTCATCAGCCAGGCTATCTTGAATCCAGTGGCAAAGTGAGCAAGGGACCCACATCTGGGCATACCCTGCCAACTTAGGGCGAACATAGCAAAACCAAAGGGGATGATGGATGGAGTGTTGAACATTGCAAGCACTCACCCCCAGTCAACTGATCTGGGTTTAATCCATCATCATTCTTTAGCTCCCTCCGCCACCCCAGTTCAGACATGGCCATATGCAAATCAGTCTGACCCTGTGCCTCATGGGAACAGTCCAGCCCGAACTGCCAAGCCATGTCTTCCCTGGACCGGAAACAAGCATCCTGGGACCGGTTTCTGGCTTACAGCCGTCATCAGCCAGGCTATCTTGAATCCAGTGGCAAAGTGAGCAAGGGACCCACGTCTGGGCATACCCTGCCAACTTAGGGCGAACATAGCAAAACCAAAGGGGATGATGGACGGAGTGTTGAACATTGCAAGCACTCACCCCCAGTCAACTGATCTGGGTTTAATCCATCATCATTCTTTAGCTCCCTCCGCCACCCCAGTTCAGACATGGCCATATGCAAATCAGTCTGACCCTGTGCCTCATGGGAACAGTCCAGCCCGAACTGCCAAACCATGTCTTCCCTGGACCGGAAACAAACATCCTGGGACCGGTTTCTGGCTTACAGCCGTCATCAGCCAGGCTATCTTGAATCCAGTGGCAAAGTGAGCAAGGGACCCACGTCTGGGCATACCCTGCCAACTTAGGGCGAACATAGCAAAACCAAAGGGGATGATGGACGGAGTGTTGAACATTGCAAGCACTCACCCCCAGTCAACTGATCTGGGTTTAATCCATCATCATTCTTTAGCTCCCTCCGCCACCCCAGTTCAGACATGGCCATATGCAAATCAGTCTGACCCTGTGCCTCATGGGAACAGTCCAGCCCGAACTGCCAAGCCATGTCTTCCCTGGACCGGAAACAAGCATCCTGGGACCGGTGTCTGGCTTACAGCCGTCATCAGCCAGGCTATCTTGAATCCAGTGGCAAAGTGAGCAAGGGACCCATGTCTGGGCATACCCTGCCAACTTAGGGCGAACATAGCAAAACCAAAGGGGATGATGGACGGAGTGTTGAACATTGCAAGCACTCACCCCCAGTCAACTGATCTGGGTTTAATCCATCATCATTCTTTAGCTCCCTCCGCCACCCCAGTTCAGACATGGCCATATGCAAATCAGTCTGACCCTGTGCCTCATGGGAACAGTCCAGCCCGAACTGCCAAGCCATGTCTTCCCTGGACCGGAAACAAGCATCCTGGGACCGGTTTCTGGCTTACAGCCGTCATCAGCCAGGCTATCTTGAATCCAGTGGCAAAGTGAGCAAGGGTCCCACGTCTGGGCATACCCTGCCAACTTAGGGCGAACATAGCAAAACCAAAGGGGATGATGGACGGAGTGTTGAACATTGCAAGCACTCACCCCCAGTCAACTGATCTGGGTTTAATCCATCATCATTCTTTAGCTCCCTCCGCCACCCCAGTTCAGACATGGCCATATGCAAATCAGTCTGACCCTGTGCCTCATGGGAACAGTCCAGCCCGAACTGCCAAGCCATGTCTTCCCTGGACCGGAAACAAGCATCCTGTGACCGGTTTCTGGCTTACAGCCGTCATCAGCCAGGCTATCTTGAATCCAGTGGCAAAGTGAGCAAGGGACCCATGTCTGGGCATACCCTGCCAACTTAGGGCGAACATAGCAAAACCAAAGGGGATGATGGACGGAGTGTTGAACATTGCAAGCACTCACCCCCAGTCAACTGATCTGGGTTTAATCCATCATCATTCTTTAGCTCCCTCCGCCACCCCAGTTCAGACATGGCCATATGCAAATCAGTCTGACCCTGTGCCTCCTGGGAACAGTCCAGCCCGAACTGCCAAGCCATGTCTTCCCTGGACCGGAAACAAGCATCCTGGGACCGGTTTCTGGCTTACAGCCGTCATCAGCCAGGCTATCTTGAATCCAGTGGCAAAGTGAGCAAGGGTCCCACGTCTGGGCATACTATGCCAACTTAGGGCGAACATAGCAAAACCAAAGGGGATGATGGACGGAGTGTTGAACATTGCAAGCACTCACCCCCAGTCAACTGATCTGGGTTTAATCCATCATCATTCTTTAGCTCCCTCCACCACCCCAGTTCAGACATGGCCATATGCAAATCAGTCTGACCCTGTGCCTCATGGGAACAGTCCAGCCCGAACTGCCAAGCCATGTCTTCCCTGGACCGGAAACAAGCATCCTGGGACCGGTTTCTGGCTTACAGCCGTCATCAGCCAGGCTATCTTGAATCCAGTGGCAAAGTGAGCAAGCGACCCACGTCTGGGCATACCCTGCCAACTTAGGGCGAACATAGCAAAACCAAAGGGGATGATGGACGGAGTGTTGAACATTGCAAGCACTCACCCCCAGTCAACTGATCTGGGTTTAATCCATCATCATTCTTTAGCTCCCTCCGCCACCCCAGTTCAGACATGGCCATATGCAAATCAGTCTGACCCTGTGCCTCATGGGAACAGTCCAGCCCAAACTGCCAAGCCATGTCTTCCCTGGACCGGAAACAAGCATCCTGGGACCGGTTTCTGGCTTACAGCCGTCATCAGCCAGGCTATCTTGAATCCAGTGGCAAAGTGAGCAAGGGACCCACGTCTGGGCATACCCTGCCAACTTAGGGCGAACATAGCAAAACCAAAGGGGATGATGGACGGAGTGTTGAACATTGCAAGCACTCACCCCCAGTCAACTGATCTGGGTTTAATCCATCATCATTCTTTAGCTCCCTCCGCCACCCCAGTTCAGACATGGCCAAATGCAAATCAGTCTGACCCTGTGCCTCATGGGAACAGTCCAGCCCAAACTGCCAAGCCATGTCTTCCCTGGACCGGAAACAAGCATCCTGGGACCGGTTTCTGGCTTACAGCCGTCATCAGCCAGGCTATCTTGAATCCAGTGGCAAAGTGAGCAAGGGACCCACGTATGGGCATAGCCTGCCAACTTAGGGCGAACATAGCAAAACCAAAGGGGATGATGGACGGAGTGTTGAACATTGCAAGCACTCACCCCCAGTCAACTGATCTGGGTTTAATCCATCATCATTCTTTAGCTCCCTCCGCCACCCCAGTTCAGACATGGCCATATGCAAATCAGTCTGACCCTGTGCTTCATGGGAACAGTCCAGCCCGAATTGCCAAGCCATGTCTTCCCTGGACCGGAAACAAGCATCCTGGGACCGGTTTCTGGCTTACAGCCGTCATCAGCCAGGCTATCTTGAATCCAGTGGAAAAGTGAGCAAGGGACCCACGTCTGGGCATACCCTGCCAACTTAGGGCGAACATAGCAAAACCAAAGGGGATGATGGACGGAGTGTTGAACATTGCAAGCACTCACCCCCAGTCAACTGATCTGGGTTTAATCCATCATCATTCTTTAGCTCCCTCCGCCACCCCAGTTCAGACATGGCCATATGCAAATCAGTCTGACCCTGTGCCTCATGGGAACAGTCCAGCCCGAACTGCCAAGCCATGTCTTCCCTGGACCGGAAACAAGCATCCTGGGACCGGTTTCTGGCTTACAGCCGTCATCAGCCAGGCTATCTTGAATCCAGTGGCAAAGTGAGCAAGGGACCCACGTCTGGGCATACCCTGCCAACTTAGGGCGAACATAGCAAAACCAAAGGGGATGATGGACGGAGTGTTGAACATTGCAAGCACTCACCCCCAGTCAACTGATCTGGGTTTAATCCATCATCATTCTTTAGCTCCCTCCGCCACCCCAGTTCAGACATGGCCATATGCAAATCAGTCTGACCCTGTGCCTCATGGGAACAGTCCAGCCCGAACTGCCAAGCCATGTCTTCCCTGGACCGGAAACAAGTATCCTGGGACCGGTTTCTGGCTTACAGCCGTCATCAGCCAGGCTATCTTGAATCCAGTGGCAAAGTGAGCAAGGGACCCACATCTGGGCATACCCTGCCAACTTAGGGCGAACATAGCAAAACCAAAGGGGATGATGGATGGAGTGTTGAACATTGCAAGCACTCACCCCCAGTCAACTGATCTGGGTTTAATCCATCATCATTCTTTAGCTCCCTCCGCCACCCCAGTTCAGACATGGCCATATGCAAATCAGTCTGACCCTGTGCCTCATGGGAACAGTCCAGCCCGAACTGCCAAGCCATGTCTTCCCTGGACCAGAAACAAGCATCCTGGGACCGGTTTCTGGCTTACAGCCGTCATCAGCCAGGCTATCTTGAATCCAGTGGCAAAGTGAGCAAGGGACCCACGTCTGGGCATACCCTGCCAACTTAGGGCGAACATAGCAAAACCAAAGGGGATGATGGACGGAGTGTTGAACATTGCAAGCACTCACCCCCAGTCAACTGATCTGGGTTTAATCCATCATCATTCTTTAGCTCCCTCCGCCACCCCAGTTCAGACATGGCCATATGCAAATCAGTCTGACCCTGTGCCTCATGGGAACAGTCCAGCCCGAACTGCCAAGCCATGTCTTCCCTGGACCGGAAACAAACATCCTGGGACCGGTTTCTGGCTTACAGCCGTCATCAGCCAGGCTATCTTGAATCCAGTGGCAAAGTGAGCAAGGGACCCACGTCTGGGCATACCCTGCCAACTTAGGGCGAACATAGCAAAACCAAAGGGGATGATGGACGGAGTGTTGAACATTGCAAGCACTCACCCCCAGTCAACTGATCTGGGTTTAATCCATCATCATTCTTTAGCTCCCTCCGCCACCCCAGTTCAGACATGGCCATATGCAAATCAGTCTGACCCTGTGCCTCATGGGAACAGTCCAGCCCGAACTGCCAAGCCATGTCTTCCCTGGACCGGAAACAAGCATCCTGGGACCGGTTTCTGGCTTACAGCCGTCATCAGCCAGGCTATCTTGAATCCAGTGGCAAAGTGAGCAAGGGACCCACGTCTGGGCATACCCTGCCAACTTAGGGCGAACATAGCAAAACCAAAGGGGATGATGGACGGAGTGTTGAACATTGCAAGCACTCACCCCCAGTCAACTGATCTGGGTTTAATCCATCATCATTCTTTAGCTCCCTCCGCCACCCCAGTTCAGACATGGCCATATGCAAATCAGTCTGACCCTGTGCCTCATGGGAACAGTCCAGCCCGAACTGCCAAGCCATGTCTTCCCTGGACCGGAAACAAGCATCCTGGGACCGGTGTCTGGCTTACAGCCGTCATCAGCCAGGCTATCTTGAATCCAGTGGCAAAGTGAGCAAGGGACCCATGTCTGGGCATACCCTGCCAACTTAGGGCGAACATAGCAAAACCAAAGGGGATGATGGACGGAGTGTTGAACATTGCAAGCACTCACCCCCAGTCAACTGATCTGGGTTTAATCCATCATCATTCTTTAGCTCCCTCCGCCACCCCAGTTCAGACATGGCCATATGCAAATCAGTCTGACCCTGTGCCTCATGGGAACAGTCCAGCCCGAACTGCCAAGCCATGTCTTCCCTGGACCGGAAACAAGCATCCTGGGACCGGTTTCTGGCTTACAGCCGTCATCAGCCAGGCTATCTTGAATCCAGTGGCAAAGTGAGCAAGGGTCCCACGTCTGGGCATACCCTGCCAACTTAGGGCGAACATAGCAAAACCAAAGGGGATGATGGACGGAGTGTTGAACATTGCAAGCACTCACCCCCAGTCAACTGATCTGGGTTTAATCCATCATCATTCTTTAGCTCCCTCCGCCACCCCAGTTCAGACATGGCCATATGCAAATCAGTCTGACCCTGTGCCTCATGGGAACAGTCCAGCCCGAACTGCCAAGCCATGTCTTCCCTGGACCGGAAACAAGCATCCTGTGACCGGTTTCTGGCTTACAGCCGTCATCAGCCAGGCTATCTTGAATCCAGTGGCAAAGTGAGCAAGGGACCCATGTCTGGGCATACCCTGCCAACTTAGGGCGAACATAGCAAAACCAAAGGGGATGATGGACGGAGTGTTGAACATTGCAAGCACTCACCCCCAGTCAACTGATCTGGGTTTAATCCATCATCATTCTTTAGCTCCCTCCGCCACCCCAGTTCAGACATGGCCATATGCAAATCAGTCTGACCCTGTGCCTCATGGGAACAGTCCAGCCCGAACTGCCAAGCCATGTCTTCCCTGGACCGGAAACAAGCATCCTGGGACCGGTTTCTGGCTTACAGCCGTCATCAGCCAGGCTATCTTGAATCCAGTGGCAAAGTGAGCAAGGGTCCCACGTCTGGGCATACTATGCCAACTTAGGGCGAACATAGCAAAACCAAAGGGGATGATGGACGGAGTGTTGAACATTGCAAGCACTCACCCCCAGTCAACTGATCTGGGTTTAATCCATCATCATTCTTTAGCTCCCTCCACCACCCCAGTTCAGACATGGCCATATGCAAATCAGTCTGACCCTGTGCCTCATGGGAACAGTCCAGCCCGAACTGCCAAGCCATGTCTTCCCTGGACCGGAAACAAGCATCCTGGGACCGGTTTCTGGCTTACAGCCGTCATCAGCCAGGCTATCTTGAATCCAGTGGCAAAGTGAGCAAGGGACCCACGTCTGGGCATACCCTGCCAACTTAGGGCGAACATAGCAAAACCAAAGGGGATGATGGACGGAGTGTTGAACATTGCAAGCACTCACCCCCAGTCAACTGATCTGGGTTTAATCCATCATCATTCTTTAGCTCCCTCCGCCACCCCAGTTCAGACATGGCCAAATGCAAATCAGTCTGACCCTGTGCCTCATGGGAACAGTCCAGCCCGAACTGCCAAGCCATGTCTTCCCTGGACCGGAAACAAGCATCCTGGGACCGGTTTCTGGCTTACAGCCGTCATCAGCCAGGCTATCTTGAATCCAGTGGCAAAGTGAGCAAGGGACCCACGTCTGGGCATACCCTGCCAACTTAGGGCGAACATAGCAAAACCAAAGGGGATGATGAACGGAGTGTTGAACATTGCAAGCACTCACCCCCAGTCAACTGATCTGGGTTTAATCCATCATCATTCTTTAGCTCCCTCCGCCACCCCAGTTCAGACATGGCCATATGCAAATCAGTCTGACCCTGTGCCTCATGGGAACAGTCCAGCCCGAACTGCCAAGCCATGTCTTCCCTGGACCAGAAACAAGCATCCTGGGACCGGTTTCTGGCTTACAGTCGTCATCAGCCAGGCTATCTTGAATCCAGTGGCAAAGGGAGCAAGGGACCCACGTCTGGGCATACCCTGCCAACTTAGGGCGAACATAGCAAAACCAAAGGGGATGATGGACGGAGTGTTGAACATTGCAAGCACTCACCCCCAGTCAAGTGATCTGGGTTTAATCCATCATCATTCTTTAGCTCCCTCCGCCACCCCAGTTCAGACATGGCCATATGCAAATCAGTCTGACCCTGTGCCTCATGGGAACAGTCCAGCCCGAACTGCCAAGCCATGTCTTCCCTGGACCGGAAACAAGCATCCTGGGACCGGTTTCTGGCTTACAGCAGTCATCAGCCAGGCTATCTTGAATCCAGTGGCAAAGTGAGCAAGGGACCCACGTCTGGGCATACCCTGCCAACTTAGGGCGAACATAGCAAAACCAAAGGGGATGATGGACGGAGTGTTGAACATTGCAAGCACTCACCCCCAGTCAACTGATCTGGGTTTAATCCATCATCATTCTTTAGCTCCCTCCGCCACCCCAGTTCAGACATGGCCATATGCAAATCAGTCTGACCCTGTGCCTCATGGGAACAGTCCAGCCCGAACTGCCAAGCCATGTCTTCCCTGGACCGGAAACAAGCATCCTGGGACCGGTTTCTGGCTTACAGCCGTCATCAGCCAGGCTATCTTGAATCCAGTGGCAAAGTGAGCAAGGGACCCACGTCTGGGCATACCCTGCCAACTTAGGGCGAACATAGCAAAACCAAAGGGGATGATGGACGGAGTGTTGAACATTGCAAGCACTCACCCCCAGTCAACTGATCTGGGTTTAATCCATCATCATTCTTTAGCTCCCTCCGCCACCCCAGTTCAGACATGGCCATATGCAAATCAGTCTGACCCTGTGCCTCATGGGAACAGTCCAGCCCGAACTGCCAAGCCATGTCTTCCCTGGACCGGAAACAAGCATCCTGGGACCGGTTTCTGGCTTACAGCCGTCATCAGCCAGGCTATCTTGAATCCAGTGGCAAAGTGAGCAAGGGACCCACGTCTGGGCATACCCTGCCAACTTAGGGCGAACATAGCAAAACCAAAGGGGATGATGGACGGAGTGTTGAACATTGCAAGCACTCACCCCCAGTCAACTGATCTGGGTTTAATCCATCATCATTCTTTAGCTCCCTCCGCCACACCAGTTCAGACATGGCCATATGCAAATCAGTCTGACCCTGTGCCTCATGGGAACAGTCCAGCCCGAACTGCCAAGCCATGTCTTCCCTGGACCGGAAACAAGCATCCTGGGACCGGTTTCTTGCTTACAGCCGTCATCAGCCAGGCTATCTTGAATCCAGTGGCAAAGTGAGCAAGGGACCCACGTCTGGGCATACCCTGCCAACTTAGGGCGAACATAGCAAAACCAAAGGGAATGATGGACGGAGTGTTGAACATTGCAAGCACTCACCCCCAGTCAACTGATCTGGGTTTAATCCATCATCATTCTTTAGCTCCCTCCGCCACCCCAGTTCAGACATGGCCATATGCAAATCAGTCTGACCCTGTGCCTCATGGGAACAGTCCAGCCCGAACTGCCAAGCCATGTCTTCCCTGGACCGGAAACAAGCATCCTGGGACCGGTTTCTGGCTTACAGCCGTCATCAGCCAGGCTATCTTGAATCCAGTGGCAAAGTGAGCAAGGGACCCACGTCTGGGCATACCCTGCCAACTTAGGGCGAACATAGCAAAACCAAAGGGGATGATGGACGGAGTGTTGAACATTGCAAGCACTCACCCCCAGTCAACTGATCTGGGTTTAATCCATCATCATTCTTTAGCTCCCTCCGCCACCCCAGTTCAGACATGGCCATATGCAAATCAGTCTGACCCTGTGCCTCATGGGAACAGTCCAGCCCGAACTGCCAAGCCATGTCTTCCCTGGACCGGAAACAAGTATCCTGGGACCGGTTTCTGGCTTACAGCCGTCATCAGCCAGGCTATCTTGAATCCAGTGGCAAAGTGAGCAAGGGACCCACATCTGGGCATACCCTGCCAACTTAGGGCGAACATAGCAAAACCAAAGGGGATGATGGATGGAGTGTTGAACATTGCAAGCACTCACCCCCAGTCAACTGATCTGGGTTTAATCCATCATCATTCTTTAGCTCCCTCCGCCACCCCAGTTCAGACATGGCCATATGCAAATCAGTCTGACCCTGTGCCTCATGGGAACAGTCCAGCCCGAACTGCCAAGCCATGTCTTCCCTGGACCGGAAACAAGCATCCTGGGACCGGTTTCTGGCTTACAGCCGTCATCAGCCAGGCTATCTTGAATCCAGTGGCAAAGTGAGCAAGGGACCCACGTCTGGGCATACCCTGCCAACTTAGGGCGAACATAGCAAAACCAAAGGGGATGATGGACGGAGTGTTGAACATTGCAAGCACTCACCCCCAGTCAACTGATCTGGGTTTAATCCATCATCATTCTTTAGCTCCCTCCGCCACCCCAGTTCAGACATGGCCATATGCAAATCAGTCTGACCCTGTGCCTCATGGGAACAGTCCAGCCCGAACTGCCAAGCCATGTCTTCCCTGGACCGGAAACAAACATCCTGGGACCGGTTTCTGGCTTACAGCCGTCATCAGCCAGGCTATCTTGAATCCAGTGGCAAAGTGAGCAAGGGACCCACGTCTGGGCATACCCTGCCAACTTAGGGCAAACATAGCAAAACCAAAGGGGATGATGGACGGAGTGTTGAACATTGCAAGCACTCACCCCCAGTCAACTGATCTGGGTTTAATCCATCATCATTCTTTAGCTCCCTCCGCCACCCCAGTTCAGACATGGCCATATGCAAATCAGTCTGACCCTGTGCCTCATGGGAACAGTCCAGCCCGAACTGCCAAGCCATGTCTTCCCTGGACCGGAAACAAGCATCCTGGGACCGGTTTCTGGCTTACAGCTGTCATCAGCCAGGCTATCTTGAATCCAGTGGCAAAGTGAGCAAGGGACCCACGTCTGGGCATACCTTGCCAACTTAGGGCGAACATAGCAAAACCAAAGGGGATGATGGACGGAGTGTTGAACATTGCAAGCACTCACCCCCAGTCAACTGATCTGGGTTTAATCCATCATCATTCTTTAGCTCCCTCCGCCACCCCAGTTCAGACATGGCCATATGCAAATGAGTCTGACCCTGTGCCTCATGGGAACAGTCCAGCCCGAACTGCCAAGCCATGTCTTCCCTGGACCGGAAACAAGCCTCCCACCTGTAGACAGTAGCAAAGTAACCCGACACAAGTATGTCTGCCTAGGGAGCAAGCAGAGCTAGCATGCCTACATTAATTTAGCTAAACAAGAGAGAGAAGAAGAATACTGGTATACTCCATAGTGCTTAATGCCTGAAACTCTAATTACATCAAAATCGAATGGGCCTAGGAATTGAGGATACCAGCAAATGTTATGTACTGCTAGTGCTACAGTGCCACTATATAATTTTATGTGTTACTGTTTTGCTTAGAGTATTAGCTACAGTTTGTCTTTTTACTTTCTTGATATAGCTACTCCTGCCAATCCATCATCATCTCCTTCACAACAACCTGGCCACCAGGGCCGAATATCAGCAGGCTGATGGTCCAGGAGGAGGCTGCAGCAGCTGCAGCCTCCAATGCCCCAGGCCACAGCCAGGGCCCAGTGCCTCCAGTAGTCTGGCGCCGTGGTCAGACGGCCACCCGCCGCCATTCAACCACTGCTGCTCACCCCTATAGATTCTAAAGAGCCTTTCAGCGCCGCATGCTCCAGAGGATGGCACGTCTGGAAGCCAGGATAGAGGAGCGTATCCACTGATTGGTGAGGAAGCTCCTAGCCTACCGCTAGGCCTCTTTTGCTCCATTTTTAATCTTTTGTTTGGTGGGTGGGACTTGTTGGGTAGAGGGTGGATTATGTGGGAATTGGGGCATTCTTGGTGTTTTTCGCTTATTTATTATGGACATTTATGGAGAATTACATTTTTGAACTTTCTTGAAGTCGAAGCTTACTTTCGGCATTGGTTGGGGTTAGGGAGAAGGGTGGGCCAGGTGTTGTGGGTTTTCTAGTTTATATCTGCTAGGGAAATACATTTGATATAGTTCTACATATGATTTCCATCTTTTTTGGGGGTTACTCTATTACTTTCCTTTGCCGCAGGCCCGCAGCCAGTATTTAAAATCGGTTGATAGTGTAACACCAAAAAATTGTTATGCGGTACCCTCACTTCTCCTACTACTCTCTCCTCCTAGTCTCTTCAGTCTGCAACAATATTAACCCCTAAGGACCCGGAGGGGGTGTGGGTGTGTGAATTTCCATTGTATATAGATTATTGCAGCTTAACAATGAATCCCCCACGGTTCTTCTCTTACTTCTGATTAGACAAAGCGATGGCTGGTTTCCCAAGGTGCCATGGTGGTGGTAGTAGACAGTAGCAGCATGCTAACACACTAGTTGAAAGGTGAAAGCATCAGATCCAGAAGCGAGGTCCCACTCCCTCCTAGCTAAACTTAAACTGTAGGATGAGGAATATTCATCGCAGGGAACTAATTCCATTGAGAAAAAAGCAGAGTTAATGCTGTTTAATATGCAAGCTTTACAAAAAAAATGAGACAGTTACCAGAGGGAGACTAGAGTACTACTAGTACACAAGAAGAAGAGACCCAAACGAGAAAATATGACAAGCGATGCTAAATTAAAATAATCAGAATAGTGAGCTAGTAAAAGTTACAAAATGAAGTCGACTAGAGCTATGAAGTAGACAAGCGTAACCTTTGACGCATGCAATACAGAGCCAGAAGGATGATGATGCTGGCAATTATGAATTATGTTCCTCTGAAAAAAAATTAAATATCGAATACTGTGCATGGGTGGGTAACCAAAATATATGTAAGATTGCCAGTGTGGACTATAGTTAGAGCTGAAGAAGATCCTGCCCTCCTTTGAGATGGTGTTGCTTTCACCACATCCGCCCCAACAAGCGTGTGATCAATTAATTTAGTCACACCTCAATAAATCACACAGTCCATGGGAAGAGGGTTAGGGGTTCGATGACTGGATGGGAATGGGGGATTTGAGGGAAAGGTTTGACAAAAACAAACACTACACAAGGACAACATTCATCTTGGCAGCCGACCATCATAAATCTGTTATGGGAGGAAAGGAAATGCAAGCATGATGATGAGTACTAGTACAGGAAACCAAATCAAATTGTCCATCTGCCCCCAGAGAGACCCAAGTTTCATTAAGCTCTGTTGTACTGAGCTTTGAAAGATAACAAATAAAATTAAAATATCTGTAGGAGTCAAGTAATCAAACATAAACAAAACACACAGTTCTAATGATTAAAGAGAAAAAATGATACTGTATTGCCAAATTGGGAGTCGAATCTGCATTCCTCTTGGACTGTCCATCAATCTTGGATGCCTGGCGGATGCGGTTCGGTAAGGTAAGTGTGGGTATGTTATATTGTATTTCCAGTATGGCGCAGGGTAAAGGGCCTGTAGATTGAAAAACAAAAATGATATTGCAGAATCAAGGAGAAAAGTTAAACTACATAAGGAGTGCAACGAGAAGACTCAGAGGCAGCATGGCTCAATGTCTGTTTCCAGTTACTTTCAACAACAGGCCCCTCACCCAACCACCACTTATCTTTGAATTTGCGCCAGACAGCACTGAGCACACACATACACCGAGCAACATAGCATTTTCCCAATCAAGTAAAAAAGCAAGGCACCGCTGTCAGTCACCACTCACCACCACTACATAGAGTTGTGTATGTCTGTTGTTTACCTTTAGGCCACTTGAAAGTCATCATCCAAATCGGTTGGTTTCAATGAATTTGAAAACTTCCATCTTCTTCTGGTGGCAGTTCTCGAAGTAGTCACACCCACGCCCTGAGTCATTCCATCATCTCAGATCCATCTGAGTCTGACTCCGTACCAACTGTGTTCCGAGTCCCGACTAAAATGCAATAGATCGACCTGTAGTACAATTTTGAACAACAAGAAGGGAAAGATTGAGTCAGTTTTTGTGTATACTAGATTTGTGTTTGCATTATGTAAGAGACTGGTCGAGTCTGACTTTTGAGGAGTATAAAGCAGAAAACAGTAAAACAAAGCATTGTGGGCTGTAGAGTAGACCCGGTGAAGGAATCTTGCTATCTCTCAAAGTGGAAGAAAAATAACCTTCAGGGGAAAATTATTGATCACCCGTCTGTAGACCACCAACATTGTGAATAATCACTAACACATTAAGCGTAATAGTTATTGATAAACAAACACCCAGTGTCACACTGACTGCCACCACATGAATCATCTCTTCTCAACACACATGATGACACATCACAACAAGCTCACATCACAACAAGCAACAATCACTCAGCGTACAATGCATGCCAGCATTTGCCTCTTCCGGTGTGCTCACCGTGATCGATTTGTGGTACATTGCAGAATGCAGATCCATTTGTTCATGAAGCAGAGCATTGCCACTGTAAATCGAATTAGAATGTCACATGTGGGACAGTCCCTTTAGGGTAGGAAAGGATAGATAGTCACGGCCCAGGGTTGGAGGCAGGCACACATTTGTTGTATTCTCCGTTCAATGCCTGGCGTGAGGGAAAAGGGTTTGGGGGTGAGTAAGGACTTCTTCACTGCACACAGTTGCAACTCCAATCCGGCAATAAAATGGGTCCAAGAGTAAGACGGTGGGGATGAATTGGTCAACCAGACACTCACAAATAATAAGTAAATAATGTTCCCTAATAGCTATTTAGCGTCAAAGAAAGAAAGCAGATCAGTGATAGATTACAGACTGAGAGAGAAAGTTCTATGGTTGTTGTTGGCCCAGGCCTAGTAGTCAGGGAAGTAGAGCTTGTCCTCAAACTTTGGTGGTTTGCCCAGAAGTAGGTCATCTAACACACTGCTTCCATGACCTGAGTCTCCCTCATCTTCCTCCTGTGGTACATCAGGTATGGTGTAATCCGGTGGCACAAAGTGCTGATTCATTTTGATCATGGTTAATCTCTCCATGTTTTGGGGCAAAAGACTGGTCCTTCTCACTGTGACAACGGCTCCAGCAGCACTGAAAACACGGTCAACAAAGACACTGGCCAAAGGGCAAGCCAGATAGTTATTGCCACACTGATGAGCACTGGCCATTGGCGCCTCTTCCCATACCAGTCCGCCAATGGGTTTTGATCAAGGTAGACCTCTGTTGCGTCATCCAGACGCAACACAGGTCTACCTGAATGGTTCAGCAGCGGGCTGGACCATTCACTCAATGTTCATTGCTGGTGCTCCACTTTTGACTTCGCCTCTGCACTGGACTTAAGCCCTGCCAGTAGAAACACCTCAGTAGCAGAATTTGGGGCTGATGCTCCTGGTCTTGTTGTTGATGGTTTTCTTGTTGTTGGTTTTGGCTGCTTTGAGCTAACAGCACTGCCCTCAGGCTCTGAACATGAAGACTGCTCGGCAGGACTTGTGCCCTGGAGGAGTGGGCCTCTAATTCCCTGCAGTTCATTTTCTAGCTCACTGCCTTGCTCAGCTATCCATGTTTGTATTTTCTAGCATCTCCGTCTGAAAAAGGAATGAAAGTGGACAGTAATGGTTTGTACCGTGGATCAAGAATTGTGGCACAGATGTATGTTTGGAGGACACAATGTCTCTTTGCACCCTTGTATTAGCAGACTAGCAAAGGATTAAGCTCTCTACCAAGTCATACGTATCTTTTTTTCACCACACCTGTGTACATTGCAGACACTTCCTTTAGCTGTTCCTGTAGCATGTGCAACAATGGGATAGCTTGGCCCATGGCAATATCTTCTTTGCTGACTTCCCGTGTGAACACCTCAAAAGGAAGCAGCATCTCTGTCAGGCATTGACTAGGCCCCATTGGTCCATCTCAATGAACATTCCTTTCACAATTGCATCCCCTCATTACATGACATATTCATTGATATGTCTGTACTGCTCAAACAGGCGTTCAAGCATGTAATAAGTGGAGTTCCAGCGTGTTGGCACCTCCTGTATGAGTGCTTTAACTGGCATTCTATTATCACAGGCTTTAAATGAATGGCTGAAATAAGTGCAGATTCTTCTGCAGGTGGACAGTAAGTTGCTTACTTGGCCTTCTTTTTTGAGAAAGTCCTGTACAATAATGTTGATGCAGTACACCAAACACAGGACCCTGAAATAACCACCATCAGCCATGGCCTTAACTATATCACTGCCATTGTCGTGGCAACAAATCCAATTTTAAGCCCTCTTGGTCACAGCCTTTCAAAGACCTTGTTGTTAAAGTGTACCAAAATGTTTGCAGCTGTAAGGGATTTCTCCATGGTGTTCATCGCTACTGTTGCATGCTTCCGTGCAGCATTACAAATCTCAGCAGTCTCAACACCTGCAAATATTTTTTCTCTAGCCCCCACAAAAGAGATCCAGTGTGCAGTGATGCACATGTAATCAGCCACTTGGCAACTGGTCCACATGTCTGTTGTCAGGTGGATACTGTGAACAGCACTCTGCTGCAAAGCTTGTCCAAGCAATTCAAGCACATCGTGATGTAGCGCCGGCTAAGCAACTCTGGCAAAATAGGAACAGCTGGGAACCTTCCATTTCGGTCAAATGGCTGCCACAAATTCAAGAAAACCCAACCCTCCCACAAAAGAAAAAGGGAAGCGGTTCAGCACCAACATTTTAGCCAGCTTTGCGTTGTACAAACGTGCCATTGGGTGGTTATGTTCATACTGCCCCTCCGGCTTAAACATGGCAGGAATAGTAGCCTTAATTTTTTTCTTTCCTGATGCCACTGATGCAGGTGACTTCTGCAGGTGGTGGTAGGCTCAATGTGCTTTTCAGCAGGGCAGTCACTGTTGCCTTGGTATCTCGGCCTGAGTCTTGTGCCATTGCAATGTTGCTGATGTGAGCGATACTACTGCACTGCTGGGGAGAGGGCTGCTTTGTGTAGTGAAGATGTCTTCCTCTTCTTCACCTTCCACCATGATCAGATCGGAGTTGGATTCCCTGCTCAGCCGTCTTTCACCTCCTTCACCAACAACACTTGCAGTTTGATGGTGCCACGATCCCCGATCTGTTCCTCCTGAGGACCTTTGGCCTCTCATCATCAAGGTAAGCTCTGGACTGCCGCCGTCCACACGCTGCCATTGTAGCCGCTCTGGAGCCGGCTATTCCCTCACCACTTTCCTAACTTTCTCCCCAGTTACGGTCTGATTTTGTTGGACCAAGGCACCCTTGGAACCCATTCGGCTCCATACCGCCGACTCAGCCACACATGCTTCGACCTCCTGGTGAGCCGCTGGCCCCGCTGCATGTAGGTATAATTTGGCTCATTCCCTCACTGTCAGCAGAGCCGCGTAGCACTCCGGCTAACCCCATACTTCCTTTTCCCCCGCAGTAATGTTCCGATCCTCTAGGACTAAGGCACTGCACGGATTTATTCAGCTGCACTCTACTTACACGGACCGCCCGGTACTCCCCATTTAGAGGTAATTATCCGGTCATGTCTCCTGTCATCTGACCGTGGCCTCCTTGGCACTTTCCACTTTCCTTATATAGATTCAGCTCAATTAGCTCCGTCCCTTACCTTCCCATAGGTCCAACCAGGATTTACTTCTACAGATTCGCCTTCTCAAATATCTTCTGGCTCTTTTCAACACTACTACCACAGGTAGCTTTCTGTTCCCATTTTTACTACCTTTGATCTACTCTCTTGAATTCTGGGCCTCATTCTTGTTTCTCTTTATATAGCACTACTCTGAATAAAGTAACCTTGTCCTGATGATGACCTGGAATTGAACAGGTCAAAACGCCGTCGACTATTCAGCGTACATTTGGCGTCACTGTGGTCTACTTAAACAGCCCTAACGAAGAAATCCTTACTCTGTATATAATCCTCATTGTTTTGTTGACCACTATTTCAATCGCTGTATATATTCCTTGCACCGCTCACGCTGTTCCTCACTCTCTTATGTCACTGCGCCGTTCACTATCACTAGCACATTCAGTGCACAATTGTGTGTTCTGGTTACCTTTGCATAAACTGTATTGTAGTGCCGATATAACTACTTACAAAAAAGAATGTATTTCCTACTTAAAACTGCTGTGGTCTCCTTTTCTTCCCTTCCCTGAGTGATTGTTACTCTCCTAGTACTTGCCCCCCCCTTAAATGATTACCGGTTGAGACGTTGTCTGTTGGTTACAAACTCCACCCAGGTCTTAGCTGGGTTAACGGGTTTACTCCTGTTCTTTGATTCTACCTTTCCTGCTAGAGCATCACATTTAGTACTGAAAAGTCACCTTTCCTTGAAAAGTGTCAGCCTTTCCTACTCAGGTGTCAGGTTTTCTATTACAGCGTGGTTTTTTACTGACACATCGCTAGGGAAATGGGCAAGACGCAAGTTAAACACAACACATGACAATGCAGAGTGCATTCTTTCTGATGCTTTGATGCTGATGCCTGCCTTCCAACCTGTTTGTACATTTTTGAGGGCTAATTCTAGTTGATGAGTTGTGTGTAAGTTGATGTTTCCTGGGACTGTGACATAAACAAAAAGACAACTAATGTTTTCAAACATTTTTCATGTTGAACCTTTATGGCATGTTGGTTAATGGTCCATTCCCGAACATGTGGATCAAGTGAAGTAATGTTGCACAAAATGTGTGTGTCTGTGTTTGCCAGTGGCATCCTCCTCCTCCATTGGGTCCTGCTGTTGTTGGTCCCCATCCCATGGGACATTAGTCCACACACATATACTGTGCAGTACCTTTGTTTTGTCTCCTGCTGCAGTTCGTGGGTGTTGAGGAAGAGGATGTAGCGAGGTGTCAGACTGATGATGGCACCCAGGACGGAGGGAAGGAATTAGGAGAAAGACGGCTGGGAGAGTCTGGTCACTCTAGCGGCTGTTATCTGGAAGGACCCCGATGCCAGCATGTGTTGTACCGCTATGATCTTCACCTGTGGAGGGATGTTGGCAGAGCTGGCAGCTGTTACCTGGAGCTTTGGTGCAATCCGGTGTAGCAGCTCTATAATGTACTCCCTCCTCAGCCGGTAATTACCTCATCCTCCCGGAGTCCGATTAGTGTAGTCCTCTGGCAATAAATGCGCTCCTTCTCCTGCGTTGCCTTTGGGGTGTTGAGGGAGGGTGGGGTGGGGGTCAGTGGGGGGTGGTGGTAATCTCCTTGCAACTCGCATCTGCAAAAGGAGCTCCTCCATGGTGTAGTTGTGGTTGCCACACTGTTCTGTGTATCTTCTCTTTATGTACCAATGTCAATGGTTCAATTCCTATGTGTGGGTTTCACAGGCGCAGAATTTTTGATGCTATTGAACCGCTGCGCGACTCAAGCTGACGATGGGTCACTTTGGGAAAATTGCAGAAATATCCATGCGTCTGTTTTACAGTGAAATTTATAAGGGGAACGCCCACCATGCATATTTTAATACTTACATGAAGCAGACAATTCTGGCACAGGTTCCTCTTGACTCAGGACTCCAAAAAGTGATGCATCTTCCAAGATACGTCACCTTCTAAATAAGGAGTACTCATAGCGCTGACAATGCATCAAATATTTTGACAGATTGGCGTTGCAAGCTCCTTGCAAATAAGCCCCTTACTGAGAATGCAGTATACCTGTAAAATGGGATATTTTTACTTAGGGGCCGATTATGACGCAGTCGTAAAAGGCTCCGACCCTTGGCCTGGAGCTTTTACGACCGCATCGTAATATGCCGGTCGGATTCCTTTCCAACCGCCTCCTTACAATGGAGGTGGTCAGAAAGGAATCCGACCGGTCATTCCGGCTGGCTTCCAGCAGACTCGGAGAGCCTGTCGACCAGTCGGAATGCGGCCTGTAATCCAAAGGGCGGCTCTTTCTGCCCTTGGGATTACGATGTCGGGTTTCGGCAGCCTTTCTGTGCCGGCCTTTCCGACACAGAAAGACTGTCGGAACTCACATTTGGGGGCCCCAAGGAGGGCCCCCCTGGGTGCACGGCCTCTGGTTGGAGTCCGAGGGGGCACCTATGGTGCCCCCCTGTTGATCCCTGCACCCCGTGGCAGGCACCTCACGGGGTGCAGGGATGAACTGCACCTCCCATTTTACAATGGGAGCATGCATTCCGGCCGGTTTCCGGCCGGAATGCATGCTCCCATTGTAAAATGTAGGAATGCGACCGAACAGTGATCGATCGCATCCTAATGGGCCGTCGGGACCACCGACCGAGTGTCAGTCAGTCCCATGACTGAGACGATGTCGGGAGGAGGTAACTCCGCCCGACATCGTAATCAGCCCCTTAGTTATTTTTTTTTTATGCAACGTGCATAGAAGACATTAGAAACTGAACTGTCCACAATCAGGCCACTGAATTACAGTATGGAGGAAGTTGTAAATCTTTCAACTTTGGAAAATAGTGCTATGGATTAAATTACATGCTAAAAGAATAAATATGAACAGGGCTATTCACAAAGGAAAATTACTCTTATGAGTAAGTTACACGTGTAACTTTGCTCTTACACTTTTGAGTGACTTTATTAAACAACTTCACTAGTTTCGACTATTCACAAAATCCGAGAGTTAAGTTACTCATAAGTGTGGACTCACATATCTCCAGCCCCTGGTAAAATGTGGTGAAGCGTAACTTGTGAGTGCAAGTTACTAATAAAATAAAGTTGTATATCTAGCACCACACATGGCGATTTACTGGTACTGCAACACTCTCCGAGAGAAAATAATAGCGACAGGGACTTAAATGTAAAGCAGTAGGAAATAATAATAATTGTATTTAATTTATTCAAAAAAGTTAAACATAAATAATTATAATTTAATGTATAAAATTGGTACATATTTTTATTTAATTATATAACATTTTAATAGCCTTTTGCATTAGAAAAGTTCTGTTATCATAAATTGTATTAAAATATAATTATATTACTTTTAATTAATTCTGTACATCACTTTTAATAATTATATATGCACAATAAAAGTATTTATGTTGTGCCCTTTAACTGGAAATTTATTTTTTAATTTAAATTTGATTAAAATAATTTTAATTTAATGTAACATATTGTATTAAATGATATTTCATTAATATATTTTCAATAATGCAATTCTGAATCAAATATATGTATTAATATTGTAGGGTAAAGTAAAAAAGCCTATTAAACTTGAAAAAAAATTTTAAAATATTTTATGTTAAATATTAATACAAAATAAGTGTTATATATCTTTTTAACTGTAGATTTGAAGAACAAAATGCTAAAGCACTAATAATGAAATGTTTACATAAATATTTAATTAATGTAAATATATTAAATTAAATAACAAATATTTTTCTGAGGTGTAAATAAAAATATATTCCCCTAAAGTACAAAACATTGTTTACCATGCATTAATTTTTATTAAAAGTGATGTATACAATTAATTAAAAGTAACTTAATTTTACTATAATAAAAACGTATTTTACATTAATTTATAAATGCACAAAAGCTTGTTAAACTGTTATAATTAAATAATAAATATTTCATTTTTAAAAAATTTAAACATTAAATTATATTCGTTTATATTTCTAACTATTTTAAATAATTTAATTTACCATTATTTCTTAAAGAGTGTTATTTTATTTTAATTCTCTACCTCCATTATTTTCTATTGGAGGGTGATGCAGTACCAGTGGTTAGCCATGTATGGTGCTTGACTTACTCGATCTGTGAGATGGAATAACTTACTACTGTTTTAGGTCCATTTTTCACTGCAGTAACTTTAGAAGGGCAGTTTGCGAATACCAATGGGCTTACTCTTTTGAGGTTGTGAAAATGTCCTTCCCAAACCCCTCCATAACTCTCCATAAACCTCTCCTTAATCCTTCCTAAACCCTTCCCATGTATTAATAAGTATGCCCCTTTTTCCTTCTACTGCCCCATTCCCTTCCACATTTACTACAAAGTAGTAACCTTACATGTGTGAGGATCTTCCCATAGAATAGATAGTAGAGGCGGAGGCAGAAATTTACACTTGTGGCTTGGTGAATAGCATTTTGTAGTACTTTAATAGTACTCTTGCAGTACTACTAAAGTGCTACAAAATGCAGTTTCTAAAGAGGGCCCAAAGTCCATGCATGTACAAAGGAATCCTTTATTTACTTCTTTTTGCTTTACCCGCAGTGTAGTCAGTGGCGGGATAAATAATTCAAATGTGTTTTGTATTATAATGTGCTTGTTGTCTGTTGGTTTGCCAGGGTGGCAGGGGTGCTCCATTAAAGTTCAATGTGAAGACACATGGCGCTACATGAATAACTGCACAAGCCAATATAAAGTGGGGCACGCTCATTATTGATTTTTATGGGCTGGCGAAATGTTCACATGCAGTGCACCTCATTGCTCATCAGACATTGAAGCATTATGCAATGTATATCTTTAATTGTTTGCAAACCTACAGTGCTGCACTCCCCTTAACAAACATTCAACAGAGTTAAATACAAATGAAGAGTTCCACTAAAACAAAATGCAAGAAGCTATTATCCCATTAGATAAAGCAATGACCATAGTTCATCGCAAAATGAAGACTTTAGTTGTTGAAGCCTGCCATTGGAATATGACATATTATGCTATGCCATGTTATGTTATGTTATTTAAGTTACTATGTTATTACAGATTTAAATAGCACTATATTGACTTTAGTGTGGTCTTGCAGTGTCTTTTGGGGTTAGGAGTCTATGTTCTGTTTGTGTAGTTTCTTCAGTCGTTGGGTGCAGTTAATATTTTGATCATATGTTTGGTTGTATTTTGATTTGCTGTGTGCAGCTGGAAAGTATTACCAATTCATGTAGTGCCATTAAAAAACTAATATGTTTATTTGTCAGCTTCAAGTATGTGCATAATACAAGTGAGACAATGTTGTTTTGTAAAGGTCTATAACATCCCTTTAGATCAGTTAGTTGTGGGGCGTTTGGTGGGAAATGGTATAGTGTGTTATGTGTTGTCTTTGTAAAGGAATATTTTCTAGTCTAGCATAATGTTTTAATAAAGAGCAAGACTACCTCGGGGCCTCCCAGTGCTAGAACAGACATTGCAGGTCATCAGATGGACGCAGAGTGGAGGATTAGTACTTGAACAGACAGGTTTTTAGGGCTTTATGGAAGGGGAGCTCGTACTCCAGTTGGCGTAGCTCTGAAGGTAGGGTATTCCTTTTGTTTTTGTTTTTTTAATCTTTATTAAACATTTTTCAGAAAACACAGCACAACCCTCCCCCCTCCCCCCAGCCCCACCCCGTCCGACCCGATCAGGTAATAAATACAGAGGGAACAACCAACTATAATCTTTTCTAGGAAGTGCAAAAAGATAAAGTCCAATGTGCTCTATTTACAAATGGTAGGCATCAAGACAGTTCTTCTTCTGTGAATACATCAATTATCTGAGAAAGAAAAAAACAACAATGATCGAACTCCAACAGTTAGTTAAAAAAGGCAGTGTGCCAGCATACGCTTACAAGAAATAAAAAAGAGAAGAGAGACAGGGCTAGCAAATAAAAAGAAAACAACCATGCTTCCTAACTTTACATGCCACATCAGTTTTCAAGTCTGAGTAAAGGTGCCCAAATTAGCTGCCCCTTCTTTTTTGCCTTAGAGCCTTTCCTATAATAGATTGCTTTCTCCGTTCTATATATGGCTAATAGGCGGGCTAGCCAGTGTTGAAACTGAGGGGGCAACGGATCCAGCCAAGCTGAGGCAATTAACAATCTAAAAATCGTCATAGATACGAAAAGGAAAAAATCTATACACGGGGTCGATTTCTCTTCATGTACTCCCAGCAGAATTAACTTAGATGTCAGTGTCACATTTATATTCAATTTAAAACCGAGAAAATTCTGTATTTCATTTTTAACTGAATCTAGAGAGGGACAAGATGCAAACATATGCACAATATCCGCACAGTGGGCGGAGCAACGCGGACATTAGGTTCCCCACTTTGCAATTCTTGCGGGTGTATAATACAACATGAAGAAGGTTTTAAAAAACTGGACTTGTAGGTTTGCTGACATTAAAACGGTACGAGATAAGCTAAGGGCCTTTGCAAATTCATATTCGGACACAGTCAACTTATTCTGCCACTTAACACACTGTTTATCTAAATCATCATTCATTTCATTATTCAGTATCTAATAAATTGTCCCTATGCGGATAAAATTCTGAGATACCAACTTGTCAACTAGCGCATTTTTTTAAAGCCAGCAGGACCGCCCGCTTCCGCAGGAGGAAATCCCTAACTTGCAGGTATTTGAAAAACTCCTTGTTATTTATACTGAATTTGTCTTTTAATTCGTCGAACAACACTAGGCCGGAGGAAGAATAAAAAATACCTAATTTATCTATACCTGCCGCATACCATGCCTGCATATAACCGTCGCTAAAAATTACGGGTAAATTTGGGTTATCCCTAATCGGGGTGTAAAAATTCAATCTCCCCAAACCTAATAATTTGCGTATAGCGATCCAAGCCTTATAGCCACCTAGCAAACACTTGAACCGTACCTTTTTAAAATATCTATATTCCAGTTGCCTCAACAAACACCCCCATGCTGCTTTCCCAATCAGTAATTCGTATATAGATGAAGAGACATTTAAAGAAGTCGCTGATGGTGGCTCTGCTACTAAAACCCGGCTATACTGTAACATTGAAGCCCAGTAATACAACTTAAGGTTCGGAAGAGCCCACCCTCCTTTCTCCCTTGGAAGCGACAAATACCTCAGTGCTTTCCTAGGTTTTGCATAGACCCATAAAAATCTAGTGAATATAGCATCAAAGATTTTAAAACATTCGCTAGGAAACTCTAATGGAAGTGCTCTAAACAAATACAAATTTTTGGGGAAATAAATCATCTTTATGATATTACTTCGGCCTACCATCGTGAGATGCAGGTTATCTAACCTTGCCAGCCCATTCTTTGTTTTCTCAGCCAAGGGTTCTAAATTTAGATTACCTATAGTCTCCACCTTAGAAGCAATAAGGACCCCTAGATATACCGCTTTTTCGGTTACCCTCTTATCACCCAAAGCAATCTTTTTGTTAATGATAATTTGTGTCTTCTCTTTATTTAGCGAGAAGCCTGAAAGCTCCCCAAACGCAGCTGCTTCAGTTTCTATGGCCTTAATGGCAGCTTCTGGGTCAGATGTCAATACAGCAACATCGTCAGCATATGCCAGGATTTTGGTTTCAAACCCATACCTTATTATTGGGGGAATAGCAGTGTTTTGCCCCAGTTTCCTTAAAAATGGGTCGACATAGAGCGCAAACAGGAGTGGAGAGCAGGGACACCCCTGTCGAGTTCCCCGCGTGATCTTCACCAGTCCTGACATACTACCGGAAACACAGACTTTAGCAGTAGGGTAGTTATATAAAGCCCTGACTCCTTGTACAAATCTTGGGCCAAAGCCCCTTAAGAGCATTGCCTGCCATGGAAACTGCCAGGAGACCCTATCAAATGCTTTTTCTGCATCCAACAAAATCAAGCCCATAGGGTCTCCTGACATTTCTGCTGTGTCAAAAAGCGTTATCACGCGCCTGATGTGGTCCGTAGTGTCCCTACCTGCTATAAAGCCATGCTGTTGAGGAATGACCAAGCTTTTAATGACCCGAGCCAGGCGTCCTGCGAGTACCTTGGCATATATTTTAGAGTCTCCATTTATCAATGTTATTGGCCAATAAGAGCCAAGTTCGTCCGGCGGATTATCCTTCTTTACAAATACAGCTATTTTGTCCGTCGACCAGGACGCCGGGGGGTAGTTCCATTAAAAACAAGGTTCAATCAATCAATCAATCAATCAATCAATCAATCAGGGAATTGTAAGCGCGCTACTCACCCGTGAGGGTCTCAAGGCGCTGAGGGGGGGGGTCCGCAGATCTGTTTAGCCGAAGAGCCAGGTCTTGAGGGTCTTCCTGAAGGTGTTCAGGGAGGGGGCGCGTCTGATGTCTGCCGGTAGCTCGCTCCAGGTCTTGGCTGCAATGTGAGAGAAGGATCTTCCGCCTGCTCTGTGGATGCGTGGGGTTTCGGCCAGTGCGAGATTGGAAGATCGGAGGTTTCTTTTGGGTACGTGGAAGTTGAATCTGTCGTTGAGGTTTTTGGGTCCGTTGTTGTGTAGGCCTTTTGTAGGCGTGAGTGAGGATTTTGAAAGTGACTCTTTTCTCCACGGGGAGCCAGTGGAGACTTTGTAGGTGATGGCTGATGTGTTCGTGTCGGGGGATGCCGAGGATGAGTCTGGTGGCGGTGTTCTGTATTGTTTGGAGTTTGCGGAGTAAGGACTTGTTGATGCCGGCGTAGAGTGCGTTTCCATAGTCCAGTCTGCTGGTGATGAGTGCGTGGGTGACTGTCTTCCTTGACTCAGGGGGGATCCACTTGAAGGTCTTGCAGAGGATGCGGAGGGTGTTGAAGCAGCTGGAGGTGACGACGTTGACCTGTCGGTTCATGGTGAGTGATGAGTCGAGTACGATGCCGAGGTTCTTGGCGTGGTCTGAGGGGGTAGGTGGGCTTCCAAGGGCGGTCGGCCACCAGGTGCTGTCCCATGCAGAAGGGGTGGTACCGAGGACGAGGACTTCTGTTTTCTCGGCATTGAGCTTCAGGCAGCTGTTGGTCATCCAGACTGTGACGTCTTGCATTCCTTTCTGGAAGTTGAGTTTGGCAGTGGTGGGGTCTTTGGTGAGGGAGAGGATGAACTGGGTGTCATCGGCGTAGGATACGATGTTGAGGCCGTGGTGTCAAACGATGGCTGCGAGGGGGGCCATGTAGATGTTGAAGAGGGTGGGGCACAGTGATGAACCCTGTGGGACTCCGCAGGTGATTTTCAAGGGGTCGGAGAGGAAGGGTGGGAGTCTGATCCTTTGGCTTCTTCCGGTGGGGAATGATCGGATCCAGTCCAGGGCTGTTCCTTGTATGCCTGGATCGTGTAGTCTGGTGACTAGTGTGCGGTGGGAGACGGTGTCGAAGACTGCTGATAGGTCGAGTAGGATGAGGGCTGCGGAGTGGCCTTGGTCCAGGAGGGTGCGGATGTCGTCTGTGGCGGCGAGTAGGGCGGTCTCTGTGCTGTGGTTGCTTCGGAATCCGGATTGGGATGGGTCGAGGACGGCGTTCTCTTCAATGAATCGGGTCAGTTTCCTGTTGACTGTTTTTTCTGCAACTTTGGCTGTGAAGGGGAGGAGCGAGATGGGCCAATAGTTCTTGAGGTCGGTGGGGTCAGCTGTGGGCTTCTTGAGCAGGGGTCTGACTTCTGCGCGCCTCCAGTCGTCTGGGAAGGTGCCTGTTTTGAAGTTGGTGTTGATGGTGGTTGTAGTTCGGGTGCGATGGTGGCCGCAGCTCTGTGGTAGATGTGAGGGGGCAGAGGTCGGTGGGGGCCCCCGAGTGGATGCTTTTCATGGTCGAGGCGGTGTCTTTGGCAGTGATCGGTGTCCAGTTGGAGATGGGGGCGGGGGCCCGTCTGTGGCACCTGGTGGATGGTCGATGAAGTTGTCATAGAGGTTTTTGATCTTGAGGTGGAAATAGGTTCCAAGCTTGTCGCAGAGGTCTTGGGATGGTGTGATGTATGTGGCTTCGCTGCGTGGGTTGGTGAATTCCTGAATGACACTGAAAAGTTCCTTGGAGTTGGTGGAGTTGGCCAGGATTTTGTTGTGGATGAAGTTCCTCTTGGTGGCTCTGATCTGGTTATGGTAGTCCGTCAAGGCATCCTTGTAGGTGGTGTGGTTTTCGGTTGTCTTGGTGTTTCTCCAGTTCTTCTCCAGGCATCTGCAGGTGCGTCTGGCTTCTTGGAGAGCGGTGGTGAACCAGGCGGCTTTCCTCGGGCGTTGTCTGTCGGGGTTGCGTAGCGGAGCGAGCTCGTCTGCGCAGTTGAAGATCCAGGTGTGGAGTTCTCTGGCTGCGTTGTTTGCGTCGTTTGTGTCGGGTGCCCAGGTGTGGTTGTCTTGGGTGAGGGTGGAGTTAAGTTGCTCGTCGGTAACCTTGCTCCAGTTCCTTTGAGGTGGGTGTGGGGCTGGTTTGGGTGCCTTGGGTTTGTTGATGGCGAAGTGTACGCAGTGGTGGTCGGTCCATGGCGGCTGCGTTGTGTGGCTGAATTGGACGCTGTTTCCTGCCGTGAAGATGGGGTCGAGGGTGTGTCCTGCTCTGTGGGTCGGTGTGTTGACGAGTTGTTTAAGTCTGATACTGGCGAGGTTGTCACGAAGGATAGTGGAGTTGGGGTCGAGGTGGAAGTTCAGGTCTCCAATGAGTATGTAGTTTGCTGAGGCAATGGCGTGGGGTGCGATGGAAGTCGGTGATGGTGGTGGCGAAGGGTGTTCGGGGCCGGGGGTCTGTAGATGAGGGTTCCTCAGAGTGTGGCTTTGGGGTGGTCTGGATCTGAAAGTGCAGGTGTTCGGCAGGAGGAAGGTTTCGCTGGAGGTGGTGAGGCAGAGGGTGCTCTTGTGGGCGTTGGCAAGGCCCCCTCCTGGGTGGTTGGGGCGGTCTTTCCTCTGGATCTTGTATCCGTCTGGGATGGCGGTGCTGATGTCAGGGGCGGAGGATGCGTTGGTGCAGGTCTCTGTAAAGAAGGCGATGTCGGGCGAGAGAGAGTCGAGTAAGTTCCAGATTTCCATGGCGTGTTTGTGTACGGAGCGTGCGTTGAGGAGGATGCATTTTAGGGTGTCCCCGGTGCTGGCATCGGCGGTGTTGGAGGCCGGGGTGGCGGTGAGGGTCTGGCGGCAGTGGAGGCAGGAGAACTGGCCGTGGGTCGTGTTCGGCGAGGCCTGTTGGCATTCTCTAAGTCTTCCAGGGTTGAGTGCGAGGAGGGTGGTGGTGTCATAGCGATGGGTAGTGGGAGGTCCAGAGTTCCTGGCGCTGGCCGCGATCGGGTTGCGGAAGGTTAAAGAGCGCAAGCATCTGAGCTTTTAACTGAGGAGCATTTGTCTTATAGAACTCTGGAGGGATTGCGTCCACACCGGCGGCCTTTCCCGGAGGGAGGGCAGTGATAGCAAGTAAAATTTCTTCCCATGAGAACTCCTCCTCTAAGGTATCTCTTTCGTCTATAGCAATTCTGCTAACAGGGGTTACATCAAGGAATTTTTTGATTAGCC
Organism: Calotriton arnoldi; assembly: GCA_963921515.1. NCBI lineage: Eukaryota > Metazoa > Chordata > Amphibia > Caudata > Salamandridae > Calotriton > Calotriton arnoldi. The sequence goes on from CAWUFW010000334.1 coordinate 934,093, forward strand.
CTTGACAGTCCTGATTGGTTTCAGTGTACAAGTTTTGATAAAATACTTGGAATGCCTCCCTTATTTCGCTTGCTTCCGTGACCTTCCCAAGAACAGGATTTCGTATTTCCCTGATCTCGCTATTTGAGTCTCTCTGCCTTGCCCTTACTGCCAACTGGTGTCCAACCTGCTCGCTACACTCGTAAGTTCTCTCTCTCCAGGTAACGTATTTTTCAGCAGCTCTCTCAGCAAATATCCCTTCTAATTCTGCCCTTGAAAATGTAACCTTCTATTTGCGCTTCGCTTATATCTCCAGCTTGCTGTATTGTTTTGACTAGATTCTCCTTTGCCTTTGCAAGACTGTCTCGTTTATCATTCATCATCTGCCTCTCCTGTTTCCCTTTATTCAATGAAAACCTTAAGGTCTCCCCCCTAAGACAAGCCTTAAATGTGTCCCATACCATACACGGGGAGGCACTGGAGCTATTCTCTTTAAAAAAGATTGGAATCCAACTACTAATATGTTTGCAGTATTCCGCATTTGTTAAGAGTGCGCGTTCGAAGCTCCACGCATTTAATGGCTTCCCACCTATCCCTTGCAGTTCTAGGACAAGGGGGTTGTGGTCCGAAAGAAACCATGGGAATCGATCTATTCGACAAGAATTTGCAAACTTATTAGAGACAAAGAAATAATCAAGGCGAGCATGTGAGTAGTGTGGAGCTGAATAATAAGTATACCCATCCCCCCTTCCTTTTTTTTTTATACCATACATCAACCAGGCCATAATCTTTGCAAATTCCTTTAAGAGCTTGAAACACTTTCGGTTTCTTCCCGGTATAAGATGTTTGCCCACCTATATCAAACCTTCCTGGAAGGTTGATATTAAAATCCCCACATAGAACTAACAGTAAAGGGCGATGCATTAACTCTGAGGATACCTGATTGATCGTTGCAGGATCATCTAGTATGCTACCATAGATTGAACACAGCGTAAATATCCCTCCGCATGGGGAATGACATACTGCTGCTACCCATCTTCCTTTGGTGTCAGACCCTACTTGAGAGAATTTTAACGAGTTACCTCGAGTCAATACAGCTACCCCCCCTGTTCGAGCACATTGTGAGGTACCTGCTACCAATTTGTATCCCATAGAGTTCAGGACACCCCTCAGTGAGGCTTCTATGTGTGTTTCCTGTAGGCAGACAATGTCTGCCCTTAGGAGTTTCAACCCCATGGAAGTTCTAGCCCTTTTTTTAGGATCATTTAGTCCACATATGTTAAGAGACACTATCCTAATCTTCTGATTATCACTCATTTCCTCACTTGGCCTGCTTTACCCTGTATACTTGACACTCCACCTTCAATATTATCGTGCCTAAATGAGGTCCACCAACTACCCATCCTCTGATCTCTCGAATTCTTTCCCTTTTCACCCCGACTCGTGAATAGATCCCTGACCCTTCCCTGATCGAGCCCCCCCTTCCCAACCATCCATCCCCTCCCCGCTCCTCTCCACTGAGTAACCAGGCCCAGCCTGGATGATGTCGTCTGTCGAGACAGTTCCTGCCTTCGGGGACCCGCCAACCCCTCACTACCCTTACACTAAGAGGTTAAACAATCTGAAAAAAGCACCAAAAGACAAACAATTTTTCTTTTTTTCTCCTTCATTTCTTCAAGGCACTTTTTTTTTTAAATTGATTTTCCCCCCATCTTCTATCTATTTTATCTCTCTAACCTTTCCATCCTCACTTCCCTATCCCCGCTCCCTCCCGCCTCCCCTGTAATTCAGCTAGATATACTTGGGCCTGGACCTCAGAAAAAAAACTACGAGTATGCCCTTGAAAGATCACTTTTAACTTTGCTGGATTTTGCAGATACACTTCTGCGCCCAGTTTCGGAAAGGGAGCAAACAACTGCCTTAGTCGCCATCTCTGCTCCACTGTAGCATGGGCGAAATCTGGGCAAGCAAAAAAGGAAACTCCATCAAATTCCCTTTTAGTATTAGGGCGTGCTAGATCAAAGATATTTTGTCTGAGGAGAAAATTCCCAAAGTATACCAACACAGCTCTGGGGTATGCATTACTATCCGCCTGTTGTTTCCTACGAGTTAACGGAAATCGATGCACCCTCTGCACCTCCTTCTCCCAGTCCCAGCCCGAGAGTTCAGGAAATGCTCCATTTAGTAGTTTGACCATATACTCCCGGGGGTTCCCTCCCTCTACCCCTTCTGGAATACCCAATAGTCTCAGATTGTTTCTTCGCTGCCTGTTCTCGTACTCTTCCAGCTTCCACATCATGTCAGTAACTTTAGGATCTTGTGTACTCCTAGAAGATTTCAGCTCTGCTACTTCCAATTCTAGGGTATCAGTCCATTCCTCCACATTGGTCATCTGTTCCGAGATCTCTGTGCAGGTCTTGCTAATTTTCCTAACTGCACCTTGTAATTTCTTGGAGGCTTGCCGAGCCCTGCGGCTGTCTGACAGAATCTCAGTCTGCATCTGCTTAATTGTAGCCAGAATCAAGGAGGCTGGGGGTTCCGACGCTGTTGAAGAAAGGGCCTCTCCCGTCTTTCGCTCTTGGCTATCAAGAAGCTGAATAGCGGAATATTCCCATCTAAGCTTAGATGTTTCTTTCTTTGGATTGTCTTCCAAGCTTTTGTTCACTTTCTTGTTGCTCTCCGCCTGCTTCCTCTTCGGACTTGTAGACTTTTTCTTTTTTTAACCTCCTGATCTCTTTTTCCAATTTGCCAATACAATAGATTCATCCATTGAACTACTGTCTGACGATGTGGATATTATAGGAGTTGAGGTGGAGAAACATAAATCCGGTATTGAAGAATCAGAGTCATCGTTTAGGGAGAAAAATTTCTCACACCCCCCAGAATGTTCATGTGAGGCCAGCTGATCGATATCCCCCACGAGGCCACTGCTTACAGCGTCTGCCTTTTCTCCTTGAGGAATGGGGGCAACAATACTACCTCCTGGATCGGCTCGCTCGGAGCCTCCACCCTGGGGCTGACTCTGTTGGGTGGGAATTGATCCTCCATATCCATATCAAGAATAACTACTGCTTTCACATTCCCCTCCTCACCTGAGCCGGGCACCTTCTCTAGCCCTGCCTCTAGCACCACCTCAGAGCTTTGAACAGCTGCAGATTTTTTGGCTGGCCTGATAGTATCACCACGATGTTCCTGCGATTTTAGGGATTTGGGGTGCTTTAGGGGAAGATATCGGTAATTGCCAATTGTCCCTCGGTTCCAGTAGTCCCAGCAATTAAATAGTTCCCTCTTGTTGTCCGTTTACTGATTGCGCCGGAAGATTCCTCGCCTCTCTTTCTGTTTTTCAGCTCCATTCCGGCCTCGTTGGAGCTCTCCCGGTGCATGCTGGGTTTGGTAGTCCCCGACCCAGCCGGGTGTTGTCCTGCCACCATGGAGGCCGTACTCGCCGGTTTCGTTTTGGGGATTTTAACACCTCTCCCAGCCATCTCTGTAAATGGGTCAGCAGCGGGCAGGAAGGCCTGTCTCGGTCTCTACCGGGCAGCCTGAGATGCCGCAACCAGCTCCACCGGCAACACTGAGCACTTCCCGACAGCGGACCTCCTCCTAACCGGCGCACAGCGGGAATGAGCAAGATGGCGCCTGGCTAGGCTGACTGCTTTCGGAAGGGCTCCCGCTTTTACCCCTTACCAGAGTTCAATACGGATCGGCTCGCGGCTGCTGAGGCCCCAGAAAGGAAAGTCAGACGTGGGATGCTGGAAGGGCTGTGGCTTCTGGTGAAGGTAGGGTATTACAGAGTTTAGGAGACAGATAGGCCAATGAACAGCCTTCTCATCGAGATCTGCGGATCTTGGGTACTTTCAACAAATGCACAGTTGAGGATCTAAGGAGCCTCCCTGCCCTGTAAAGGGTGACAAAAGGTCTTAACAGTATGGGACCTTTTTTGTTGAGTGCCCTATGCATGATGCATAAGGTCTTAAATTGGACTCGAATTGCCAGTGAATTTCTGCCAAGGCTTTTTTTGGCAAACTTGTGTCTCAGGATGTTCACAAGAAGCGTAGAAGCAGGGTTCTGGACAACTTGCAATGTTTTAACCTGATATTGGTGTGTGTCTAGATACAGGGCTTTCCTCATAATCCAAAAGCAATAACATGAGGACCTGAATGATCAGTCTTCTGACTTAAAGGAAGAAGAGGGAGGACCTTTCTCAGCAATCTCAGGACACCAAAACAGCTGCCAGCTAGCTTATTTGCTTGGTGGTCCATCGTGAGGCTGGAATCCAGTCACCTCCCGAGGCTCTTTATCAAGCTTTTTGGTCTTGGGAGCCTACTTAGGCAGTCGAGCATAGGAATAGCGGCATTGTTATGGAGATTGTACCCCAGCAACATAGCCTCCGTCTTGTCCTCATTGAGCTCTAAATCTGCAGTTGGCCATCCACTTGGCTACTTCCTGAAGGCAAGGGTGAGAAGGATTTGAGCTGGGGTTGGGGGAGATTGAGATCACCAGCTGTACCGGCCATGTGTACTTACACGTGCATGGCTTAATCTTTGAGACAAGCATATGCTACTGGCAGGATCAACCAGGTAGCCGCACCTGCTGACAGGTTAGGTTTGGGAGCTGCATGCCCATCTCCCAGTCCGACAATCTTCGCACCCCCTCTCGGGAGCCTGCTGGGGAAGGTGCCCACCCGCCTGGGTGGGAGGGCGTGCTGAGGGGTGGACAGGTGCGGTCGCACATGCACCAGCAGGCCTGGCCGTCTCCCCGGAAGGGAAAGGCAGGCCGAGGCGCAGCCTGAGAGAGCACAGGGGTGCCAAAGCCGGGTGGCTGCGGCACCCCTCGGAACAGTCATTCCGAGCTGCTGTGGAAATGCGCTGGGTGGAGAGGGGTGATGGTGTGGCATGCGGGGCTACGGCCCTGGCAGGCAGCAGCGTCCGGGACCTGGCACCACCCGACCCCTTCCACTCGGGTCGGACCACTGAGGGGGGGCGCAAGGTGCTGAGGTTACTCGGCCTTCGCTCTGCTGGGTATGGTGAAGGGCCTCCACCAGGCGGCAGGCCCTCGAGTCGGACGGTCCACACGGGGTGGAAGCACTTTGCTTGAAACAACAGCTGAGGCTGGCCAAGCAGTCCATCCCTACAACCGAGCATGCCCAATCGATCAGAGTACGTGGAGATGGCTGGGGCCTCCCCTGGCACACTGCCCTGCACGGGGGATGCCGGCTTCGTGTTCCTGCCCGCTCCCGGGGCAGGTAGGCAGGCTCGGAGGAAAGGCCCATCGGGAAGGGCTGGGAGGCAGGCGCAGACCCAGGCCCATGGGGGCCCCATCGGGCGGGCCCGGGCCATGCCTTCCCCTGGCTCGGAATCGCCAGACCTCACAGAGGTCCGAGGTACCCTCTCCCTAGAAATCCGGAGGAAAAATACCCTCCTTTCTTGTAATCGTGCACACTGGGTGACGGAGGGGACCCAAGGCGCGAATGTGAACCGGCCTCCTGGAGCCCAGCTGGGATCAGGGATGCAAATGAGCCCTCAACGGGACCCCCAAAAATAATCATAAAATAACCTGGTTTTGCAGGGGGGGTCACCAGGGTATTTGGCCCCAGGCTAAGTGGCCATCTAGGGAAACCTACCAAACCCACATGTTTCTGAAAACTAGACACCCAGTGGAGTCCAAGGAGGTGTGGCTAACATTGATCCCCCTACGTTTTCCTACCCAGAATCCCCTGCAAACCTCAAATTTAGCTGAAAAATCACATTTTTCTCACATTTCTGTGTGGGAAAGTTGTGGGATCACCGGGCTGACATAAACCCTTCTTCCCTGCAGTCAGGGAAGAAGAAATAGAAGGGGAAATAAACATTTCAGAAAATGTTAGGTATGCCCTTACTCAAAAGCTAACAGACTACGGAGTCACAGCTAGGGGTGGGACAGTAACCTTCGTGATTGAGGCTCACGAATCATATAGAACAGAAGTATTCTATTCATGGGTTAAATTCCCACAAGCAGATGCACAATCAAATACATTTCATTCTTACACTGAAGATGAACCATCAAATGAATACTGTCCGTATGAGGATATTGAAATTCCGCTCACCTACCAGGAGCACATAAACTGGTTTAAAGGCGCCCTTCCCCATACAAAAGACAAAACAAGACTAGGTCCACTCGGAAGAGATGGAGCCACTTGGCCAGTCCTTGCAGCTTATACACTGCATCCAGAGATTGACACAATGCCAGTAGCAGACCTACGTCTACTTCATAAAGAAATAATAAAACTTTACAGAAACCTGACACAGTTTGTGATGAGAACACTGACACTTCAGCCAACAAGAGCTACACAAGCAGTACAAATTCAGGGTTCTACAACTAAAATTACACCACAAACTCTATACGCAGTTATGGGTAAAATGCCCACTAAACGTGAGCAAATGCCATTCTGGATAGCTCAAAAAATAACACAGCTTGAGGCAGTATTTCCACACACAAGCCCTCAAGAAAAACACAGAATGTTAACAATCTGCTTGCCAATGGGGATAGCTCCCCAAATGGAGAATTGTACCACTTGGGGTACAGTTTTCGCTCCCATATATACCAGAACACATGGTATCCCGTCATTAGTAGTAATACCAGACGTATTGAGACAAATAGAAACTGAGTATGGAAAAGAACCTGCTCTGAACTTAGGGATGAAATTATTTGGTAATTTTGCCCAGGTATCAGCTATAATATTAGCACAAATAAAAGGGGAGGCAGCAGCAGTGGCAATACGCCAACGCCTGAGGGATTTCACTCCTTACAACAGGAACGTGAATTACCTAAAATTATCAGACACCTATACTGAATTAGGTAGAGATAGTTTGGGAGCTAGAGCTACAAAACCTCAACTCATGGGTGGTCCAGAAAAGGCTAACACCAAGCAAGCACCTGATTCTTCCAAGAAGAAATGGGATAATAACAATAAAAACCAAAAAATTAGAGAAAATCAATCTCTATCTAGGAGTGGGTCTCTCAACAGGAGCCCTCCGAAAGGAGGTACAATCTTAGGAATAGAGATAACATTAAAAACCTGACAGGTATCTGGATACTGATACACATTCCTCTTGTTCCTTTCAGGGTTCACCAAGAAACTCTGAGAGAGAAGGCTGGTCAGAACACAGACAAGACGAGCGTACAAAGTCCAGAGACACGCCACGCACTTCAAGCTACCCTTCTAAAAAAGAAGACAAGCAACAATCTAAACCTCAATTTAAAAAGAAGAAAGTAACAGGTCTAAAAGTTAGACTGCCCAGAATCCCGAGGACTCAACTACTGAAGGGGGAATGGGCTCTGACGATGCTAGACAGTGCAGCAGAGGTAACAATAGCTCGCCAGAACGTGATGGAATGATAGCGGACTTGAATGAGCATATCATAGTGGAAACACCTGATACGAGGGTAAGTGTCCCACATAGGTTACATGAAATAACACTCCAAATGGAGGGGGACAAACCCAGAAAAGTTAAAGGTCTCTTTTGGGAGAACTTGACTTATGGCTACGACATCCTTTTAGCTGAAAAAGTTTGGCCGCCTGCAATTCTTATGGATTGCCCAAAGGGAGAAACTGTAATTTTACCAGCTTTTTCCGACCACGTTCCAATTTACTTCAGCACTTTATCATAACCATGTTGGGTGGGATGCTGAGTCACCACACCATGTAATCCCAGTAAAAACTAGTCCAACTCCACAGAAACAATACCCAATAAAACTAGAAGCGAAAAAACAGGTCAGGGAGATATTAGATCAACTTGAATACTAGGGTGTAATAGAAAATTGCACCTCCCCAATGAATAATCCTTTGTTTCCCGTAATGAAACCCGATAATTCATATCGTCTAGTTTTAGACTACAGACATCTGAACACATGCACAAAAACATTTGCAGTACAGAATGCACATAGTGCCGCATTAATGAATAACATTGTGCGGAAAAAATACAAAACAACACTAGATATCTCAAATGGATTCTTCTGCCAAAATATAGCACCTGAAAGCAGATATCTAACAGTATTCTCAGCGCTAGGTTCACAGGGTCAATTTTGGTGACTCCCCCAAGGGTATAAGAATAGCCCTGGGTTGTTCAGCGCTAGGGTAACAGAATTACTTCAGAATTTGGATGAGGGGGCATTATCCTATGTAGATGATATTTATCTGACGGATGATGATTTACAGGATCACTTGACCAGGGTGAGCACCATAATTTTGGGGTTTGCCTCTGAGGGCTACAAATTCAACTTTAAAAAATCTAAAATAGCCCACCTCAATGTCCTATTCTTGGGATACGAGCTATCGATTGAAGGAAAAAGCCTGGCAGCTAACTTTTTAGAAAAGTGCACGCTGCTCCAACCTCCTAAATCTTTGAAAAACTTACAATCCATATTGGGATTTTTAAATTTTGGCAGAACATACATTTTAGATTACTCAGAAAGAGTAAAACCTTTCTACGACTTAATCAGACTTGATTTTTCAGTTAGGCATTGGACACAGGAACACACAGATATCCTTCGTTCCCTACAAGCTGACATGATAGCTTCAAAACACTTGCAGACATGCGTAAATGTACGCAATCTGGTGATCCGGGTTATAGCGGGTCAATCCGGGTACACTTACCTAACCTTCAATGAAGGCAAAACAGTACCCATAGCTTTTAAATCACATTTGTACACAAACGCTGAAATGCGCTTTGCTTCTACAGAAAAAATACTGACAGCAGTACAGACCGCTGTAGTAAGAGAAAGAGCACTGGCTCAGGGGAAACTAATAATTGTCGTAACTCTGGTACCAGCCTTAGAGGCTGCGACAAAGGCAAGCGTTCCTAACGCTAAAGCCTTACATCCAAGATGGATACAATGGGCTAATTCTCTCACTGCAACGGATGTAGAATACAGATAGAACCCAAGGTTAAAAACACAAGCATTCAAGCATTCCTGCAATATGAACAAGAATATCCTCTAGCAAATGAAATAATGCCTCTAGATTAGTATGAATACATTATTTACACTGACGGATCTGCTCAGCCGGCCATAGGAAGTAAACAACAAGACAGCGCCGCTTGTGCGATTGTAAAAGGTTGTATGCAGGATGGCAAGTTCCATCCCAGCGATACGAAGACACAGTCTCCAGGAGATTGCACGGTTCAGCTGGCAGAACTAAAAGCCCTATTACTGGCACTAATAAATACGGATCGAGAATTCATCAAGGTATCTTGGGAATTGCTGTACAGATTTTGATGTAGGAATGGGGGCATGGAAGTGCTACTTAGCGGTACCAACTGCGAGAATTCCTTAAGTGGATCTCTCATATGCAAGGATATCATGCTTCATGGGGTCTGCAATGGTTCAGTTTCTAACTTATCCTGCCACTTGAAAGGTTCCCCAGCTGCGGTGATTAATCCGGTATTCGAGTTACTTTCAAATGGAAGTTACTTGATGCTGAATGATCAAGGTTGTTGTGGGATGCTCCCAGGCATCGCATATCCTGTCACTGTAAGCTCCAAAGGTTACTTGCTGTATGCAATTATTGTTTCCACCGACCCACATAATCAGGGAGGCGCCATTATGGACTTCATTGAAGGTTTCCTTTATACGGTTTGATACTCTGAGCCAAATGAAAGCCATGCTTCTACAGCAAACCGTGCCCTTAACCTCTGCCCGAGAAACTTAAGATCGCCAGGTTGCAAGGTCCTCGACTGAGATACAGGCACTGATACGAACAAACTGCCCTTTCCAATTCACAGAAATAGTACAACGTATCTTTAACATGTCTGATACGACGGGTATTGTACACCTATTTAAGACCATAGATTCTGGACTGTTAAGCACCTTTCAGACAATCCTCTGAGTTGTTCCCAACTTTATACACTTCGTATTCAGAAGCATTTTTGGAGGGTTTCCGCTGATCCTGTTTTAATAGCAGGTATCCTGATTGTCCTTTTTCTGCTATGCAATGGACGTCCCAGTCACCAAGGAGATGGAATGCATGCTCTTGGAGCACCAATACCGTGATTGCATGGTAATCCATCTGGGCACACCTCGTCTTCGAGAACTGAGCGAGTCTTGGTTCTTGTCATTTAGACCAGTCTGAATCGACTGTATTCTGCCTGTCCTCTGATGCCTGTTCTGCGGACAAGAATGCGTGTTGGACCTCTGTCTAACACTTCCAACAATTGTGCCACCAGACGTTGATGCTTTACTGGACCTGATAATGGCCCATGTTCTTCAGTGTCCTCAGCGTATTCCAATGTTGATGTCTGCAATCTTAGAGCCACCACGGGATGCTTCAGCTCCTGTTGGGAAGGATACCGGCTCCCCAACAAGTACTCAGGCCTTGGATGACACTAGTACATCCCCAGCTGCGGCTGTGGTGAATATGGAGGAACATCTGTGCTCGATTGACCTGATCTGTGAGGTGTTGCAGGGACCGTCATCTGTGATTGCAGGTAACAGTGATGTTGCGTCTCCCAGCCAGGACAAAAACAACTAAATTTGGAATTTTAACCAAAATATTTTTTCTAAACTGCATGGCTTTCAGTCTCTCATTGTTCGGACTATATATTCAAACTTATTTAGTACAGACTTCTATCGCATGCACTATTTTTAGCATTTTTTAGACATTTTACTTTTTTAAATATTATTTTTAATTGGCTGGCGTACCACGTTTAGCAGTACGTAGAATTTTTAGTATGTCGTCCAGTCAGATGAGGAGTGGGTGTTATGTTCCATTTAGGTACCCTAATATAGGCTCAGGTAGTCACCTAACCTTTCACCTATACTCTCTCTACCATTACACTACATAACGGTTCTTATTACTGACCTTTTACCTAGTTACGGTAATGTCCAAAGATGACATGGGGTTTTCTCCGAAAATCTTAAGCCTCATTCATTATGCATGAGGATTCTTGGAATCACAGCAGGACAGCAGGCCTGCCATCTACTGCATAATAACTATGTATAAGGGTCATGCCTTCCGTCATCCCAGTCTGACATAACACAGCAAGGTATATCCCCAGGGGGTACCACTTTGGGTATATATACATCATCTCTTGCTGAGATAGGCAGAGAAGAAAAGGAATTCCATGACGACACACTGATGCGAGACGCTGAGTCTCCTGCACGCAGACACTCCAGCTCGCAGTGGTCTGGGTGTCCATCTCGAGACCAAGACAGGGTCCCACAGTCTCTTACTTCAGGTAATGGGGTTGACTTTATCCTAGAGGGATTCTTGACACCCACATACATGCTAGGTACATTCAGGTACATCTAGTTAGGGACGCATCATAGGAGTATGCATTTATTACTGTCATGTATTTTAAATACTTGCCTGTATTCATTGTTTTAGCACAATGGTAGAAATCCACCATCCTTTTACTCTGTTAGTGCTTATAATCATTTATATCTGTCGCTGTCTAATGGTTGTTTCAGCACACCTTTTTTACACTAGAATAACGCTGGTTCAATAAATGCCTATTGAAAAACGTCCCCACTGTTTATTCTCTGTATCTCTCTGAGACGAAGCGAGCACGATTCACTGAGCGAAAAGTAGTAGACTGTTTCCACAATCCCTGATGGGACAGGGTTGTCTTGTTTGATAGTTGCCAAGAACTATTCTCTCCTTGGTAAGAGGGGTTTCTAGTGGCACTGTGAGCTAGCTGGTATACAGGCTAACATATTCGGTAGGGGTATCTAGAATCAGTCTGACTCCAATCCTACAGTATATGTTGTCTAAACGCACAGATCCTATATGGGTTTATAGGAACTACACGGCAGATTGACCATGGGTGCATGGCTTCTAGCACTTTTCTCCCCCCTTAAAACGTCTTGCAAAAGGGTGAGACTCTCTCTTGCTTGGTGCTATTTGTGCTTTTCACTGCTGGACCCTGGGACTACAACAGCCATGGATAATTAGAAGGAGAAACCCCCTGACTCCTAAAAGGACTAAGGTCTCTGCTCTCAGTTGATCCCAGGACCAGTGGGTCTCTCCGAATGGGCCCCCTTACGCTTCCTGAGGACCAGTGGTGGTAAAGATCTGCACTTCTGTACCCAAGAACAAAGAACAGGAGAAGAGCTGGTGCAGGGGGACAGTGAATCTAGCTCCCTGTAAGGTACATCACTTTGTAGGCCTGGAGGCCTGCTGGAACTGCTCTAGGTAGCTAGAGCTCACCACCAGGGGTAAAACAAGCCCAGGATTGTCTGAATCGGCCTGATGGGCGCGAGTTATGGCTATTTTAAGGTTGGAGACCTTTGACCTTTCCTGAGCAACGCCACGCCTGGGACTCTGCCTACTGCCTGGATTATACCCCTGGGATGGGCCAGGTCCTGATGATGAGTGTGAGAATTCATTAATTATTTAGCTGGAGGGGGCGGGCATGGGGCCCTTTTGCTACTTTAACTCGCCCCAGGGGCTGAAGCAACACTGATCCGGGGCCCAACAACCCCAACCCTCGAAACCCAAGCCCATGAGAGGCCCAAAAGCACTCCTCTACCCCATGCCCTTGTCTGGGGAACAGAGGGCACCCGACAACACACATCGATTTGGGCAGGAGAAGGAGAACAAGCTGGCTCCCGTGCCAGCCGCAGGAGGAGGCAGTGCACGAGGTAACCCGCCAGGATGGCGAAGGTGTTGGGAGCCAACCTGGTGCTCCCACCACTTTACTCACCTTGTGGGTGTCCCAGTTGGGACCAGGCAACCCCTCCAGAAGAAGAAACCTACAGTCCAAGGCTGCTTGCAGGCAGTATGGCTCTCCTGAAAGCAGCGAGAGAGCCGATAATGAAATATTCACTGCTCCTAGCTGGAGAGTCCCACAGTGCCCTGCAGGGCTTGTTAATTTGAACCATGTCTTCCCTTGTGGTAATCTCAGGACGACAGGTGCACCAGCAACAAATTTAAAAAGTGTTGGGGGGGCTGTAGGAGTGAAAGTACCCCCCCGAAGTAATCTTTGCACAACTGACCCTATGTTTGCAGGGTCAAGGAATCCATGACCATCTTGAATTTTTCACTTAGGGGCTGTAGTGTAGCTCCTATTTCCCTAATAGGCTCTGCGCATTGGAATAATATCCCCTATAGGTTTGACATAGGACTAAGGTCAGTATGTCCCCATCGAGTATATTAAACTTAATTACTTGTGCCAGCTAGCTCAGAGGCCACTAGAAACTCCTTGACGACAAGAAGGGAGTAGTTTCTGGCAGCCGCAAAACATGACAACTTTGTTTCCCTTTAGAATCAGAACGTGTCCCAGAGTCGTGGAAACAATAGATAACTGTTTCACTCAGCTCAATCGTGCATGCTTAGTTTTCCTCAAATTTACACAGAAAGAATAGACGGGCGTTTCAATAAAAGATTTATTGAACAGTCTTGTTTCTCGTGTAAGTTAAATGTGCTGTTACGATCACAAGACAGTATGCGAGATAAATAATGTACAGCGTAAGCAGTAGAAATAAATAATACTGCGATAGCATTATCTTTAGCAGATATTCATTTACATAAATAACACAGACTAAAAATGCGAGTACTAATAAGATGCGTTGCTAAGCTAGTTCTACCCCAATGTACCTAACCTAACCTAGGTGTAGGGAGAGGTGTGAAGTAGGTGAAGTATTCCTTACTATGGTATACTAAGAGTATGTTAAGTCTAGTATGCCTAGTATGCCAAGAGTCCCTCTAGGTTCTAGTCAGCTCCATACCTTAAGAATGAGAGAGGTAGGAATCTCTTGCCAGACTCGAACGCCAACACCCCGCAAGGGAAGTCAGATCACTGGAAGCTGGACTCTCTGCGCGCAGGGATGACAGCGTCTTCTCAGTGCGTCAGGCCGGGAAACGGGCTCCTCTGAAGTCGAGGTCTCCTCTAGTTTACAAGGGCTAGGGAAGGTATATTTATACCTGAAAGGTACCTCAGAATGTTAGCATTGACGTGAATTGGACAGCGGAAGACGTCATGAATGAACCCCTAAGGAATAATGGTTCATGCATAATAGATGAGTCCTTGAAGAAATCAATAGTCCTGTGCTAGGGAAATTCCCGAAGCCTAAGGGTCTGTTCTTCAAGAACTCGTTGTGACGTTAGGGAGGACGGATGTCGGGGACCATGCCTGTATTTGGAGTGCACGGTTTAATGCCTAAATAAGGACTGGGATTTTATGCCTATATAAGGGCAGGGCGAATTGTGCCTATATAAGGACATGATTCAGGAAAGCCCGTGTATGGACACCCTAAGAGGAATACAACACCCACTCCACTTTCGTGTGTACGATAATACTAAAATGCTAAACATTTAAAATGCTAAACATTAAATGGAGTACCGCATATTGCTAAAATATTTCATAAAACCATTTAAAAGGCATTTAAAAAACTTATTTAGAATGCAAAAGGTACTGTACATTTGAAGCATTGCTTTTCATTTCAGGCATATAGTTTAAAAATAAAATACAATATGAATGAAATCAGCAGTAATATTTACATTTGACAGAAAATGATTGATAAGTTGTTCAAAAATCAAAGTCATTTTATGTCATGAAAATGAATGAATTTTTTAGACAAACCAGATGACTAAGTGTCAGTGGAAGTACCGCGAAGTCTGTACTATAAGGCTAGTTCTACCTTAAGCAGATTGAAGTGTCATTTTTGTTAAAAAAAATGGACAAAGGTTCAATTTTGGGAAGAGTTCCACGTTTTAGGAGTATGAAGGCCAAATTGTTACTGCATCTCTGGAACACTGTGGGCTCAATCAGAGTCAGTTTACGGGTCTGGTGTAAACATGAGATCATCTATTTCCGTAGACAAAACATTGTCCACTGAAGTTGGTGTCAGTTGGAACACGTCGTGTAGTAGATTAATTGCACAGAGATGTGAAGCACCGCTTTCAGCATAGGTTGCCGCAGCAATGTTCGCGTCCGTTGTTACCTGTGTGCCTGTAGATCTTTCTCGTACCTCAGCAGCAGCCAGAAGCGTCTGTGAGATCTCAATGAATGCTGACATCAGGATTGGCAGCCTCTGGGGACAACACAGAGCATGGGCCGTTATCGGGACCAGCAGAGTATCGACATCCGTTGGCGTAGCTGATGGAAATGTCAGACAGGTGTCTAACACGCATTCTTCACCGCATAGCAGGCATCGTAGAACAGGTAAGATGCAATCTTGCCAGATTGGTCTGAATGACAGGAACCACGTGGTATTAAGGTCCCGTAGACGAGTCATGCCCAAAAGCCGTACTATTTGCTCACGGCACTTTCATTCAAGGAGAGCTTTCTCCATTTCGCTCTGAGTGATGTCTGCGAATAGGCTGGCCGTGGCGAAATAGCAGGAAGAGAAATAGAATTCCGGCAACAAGTGCTAGAATTAATGGTATGCCACCAAACACCGAGTGTGCAAAGTTCGGGATTATTCCGAGTATTGCCTGGAAAGGTGCTAACAGACCGGAGCAGATGCTCTTAAATACATGTACAATTCCGGTTGTATCAGACATGTTGAAGATACGTGCTATCATTTCTACGAAATGTATAGGGCAATTTGTACGTATTAAAGTCTGTATCTCAGCCGAAGTCCTTACTACTTGTAGATCATAGGTTTCTTTGGCCGAGGTCAAAGGCACTGTTTGCTGTAAAAGCATGGCTTTCATTCTGCTTAAAGTATAAAATCTTATAAAAGAGACGTTCAGAGAAGGCCATAGAGGCGACTCCCTGACTGTGTCTATTGGGGCAAACAATACTTGCATACAGCAAGTGACCCTGGAGTTGACCGTTACTAGATATGGGATGCCTGGCAATATGCCGCAGCAACTTTGATCATTTAACATAAGGTAACTCCCATTAGAAAGTTGTCCAAACGTTGGATTAATCACAGCAGCTGGTGTACCCTGCTGATGGCAAGACAAATTTGCCACAGAACCATTACAAGCCCCGTGTAAAGAAATGTCCTGACATATAAGTGAACCGCTCAGTGCACGTTTACAGTGTGTACCGCTCAAAAACACTTCACGATCCCCACTCCAACATCTATATGCATACGGTAAATCCCAAGATGTCTTAATGTATTCCTTACCCAACCTTTCATATTTGCCTGCTTGCATTTGTCTGAGGCAATACTGAAACTGAAAAGTAGTCACAGGCAATGTGATTTTGCCATGAATGAGCCATTCTGTAGCTGGTTTTTCTGCCACTGTGAATGGTAACTTTTCCAGTTTTTCAATGTTCAGCACTGTATACTTTGCTCCTCTTTGTGCCAGTTCGATCTGTTTATCAGTTAGATTGTATTCTGCAAACAGAGCCGATGTGTTGATGGAACGCCAAGGCACATAGCCCGCACGCAAAGATTGTAGCGTCCAGCTTAATAACACAATAGAACGCAATTGAGATTGGCCTTGTTGTAACATCGCCAAATCTTGTTCTAGTATGTCGATAGCAGAGGATACAATGCCATCCAATGAATATATTCTGGAGGACAAAGTTGTTAACCCATTGTCGACCACAGAGAGGGTTTTCTGTAAATTAATACGATCAAGTTCACGTATTCGTTCTGCAGCCTCCATCTGTGATACTTTCCATGCGTCATTATAGGCAGCATAAATGCCGGCACATATGAAACGTTTTTGACGTGGTTTTCTTGGTCCAAGCAAGAATTCCCTAAGGTCTGCGTCTTCTTTAAGTAAGGATAAGTGTTGTTTCACATCCTGTAGTGTAGATTTCTGCAGCCAATCGAGGCATAATTTACCTACACTGTATGTTGTTACTACCCCCGGATGTTGTCTTTGGACGTATCTTGGGTCTGGCCTATGAATAGTAAAGCCCTGAGTTTTATTCAGGAATCTTTCCTGACAGCTATTCGTGTCTGTGGGCCAGATCAACCATTTTTTCCAATCAGGATTAGATCTGTTGAGTTGTAGTATATTGTCAACTGTCACCGCTGCCTGTGTATCATTATCACTGGCAGGTGTCGGTACAGAAGGTGTGTTCATCTCTTTGATCTTGGCTAGTCCAAGACAAGATGTTTGTTGGACAGTTTCATTCAAAAACATTATTTGTTCAGGGATGATGCAGGCTCTAAATAAAGCTTCTATTCCCTGCACCTGCCAATCTTTAGTACCCCAGACAGTTTTTGTGTCTATTGTGTCTTTCCAGAAGTCGAAACCCTGTCTAGACAGTTGGGCAATAAATGGTGCAGAATAAATCTGTTTTGTATTTGTTAACAAAATTTTCAGTCCTGTTTTGTTTACATTTTTATAGTAAAACATTTCTGGATCAGATGTATTGTACCCTGAAAAATATGGAAACTTGTTAGCAAATTTTTTCGAACTACCGTGTGGTGGTGTAGGGCAATGCTCCCATTGGTTAAACATAAACACATTTCTAGGGTATGCAGATTTATGCAAATAATGATGACCATAGTGGTTATAGCAATACAGCTTTTCATAGTCTGATGAACCCTCTAAATATTCATTTTTAGAAAATGCAGCAGATTTTTCTAGGTCAAACATTATGTCGTTAACAGTCTCAAAGTCCCAATCATCAGAATAGGTACTGGACGTAATTAGATCACTTAGTGAAATTTAAACAAATGTGGAATGTTCAATTCTTCCGTCGGGCCGAAGATATCAAAATCTGTTTTGTCCCACACTATACCATCCTGTATAGGAACAGCTGTGATGTTCACTGTAGACAAGTCTCTTATTTCACGATGTGAAGATTTATGAGGTTTCAAAAGTACGTTCACGTCTTTTCCTTCAGTATTCACATGGATGTATCTGCCACTTATAAGCACGCTCACAGTTGTTACCAAAGCTAGCCAGAGCAGGAAAACAAAAAGTCCAGATGTAATCCAGAGTTCAATCCATGGAGAAACCAAATAAGTCTTTTTCAGAAAGTGAAGAAAGTCTTGTACTTGCTGCTTGAATTTCAATGATGCTGGCGTCGTTTCAGGTTCACTCGGATCTTCTGAGAACGTATCAAAGTTAATGAAATAGCCAGAAGCAGTTCTGTCAATTGTTGGAATTGCATCAGGATTTGTAGAAATCGCTGGAACCAGTTGATCACTCGCTACATTGGTGTAGACGGGTGTATTTGGATGAACTGTTACTTGGTTTTCAAGAGGGATGAGTTCCATTGCATTGTTGCTTAGTCCTTCATCTGTTACTGCTGAAGTCTCGATGGTTATCAGTCTTTCAGTCTGAACCTCTTGGATAGTAGCGAGAGGAGTGTGTCTGCTACTAGGTCGGAGTCCACGAGGCCTACTATTTAGTATTGGCCACATACTGTGGTTTGATGAGGTCGATGGACACAAATCTTTTCTCCTTTGTTCCAGCAAGGGGCGGCAGAAGTACTGTTCTTGTTCCTTGAACTGCTAGGACAGGTACTGGTTGTCTGTAAGAAGGTCCAAATTCCTTCTTGTCCGCAATCTTTTCTCTGACTAGATCCCCAACTTTTGGAATCCAGACAGGCCTTGCTGGGACAGCCGGTTGATCCCCAGTGGTGGTTGGCTGTAGGAATACGTTGCTTTGTTTCGTTCTTAACTCATTCAGTTCCTGTAAAACAGCCAAACGATCTTTGATATCAAACGTTTTATTTTCCACCATTGTGCCTACGTGATCGAGATCTGGTACCCACATTCTTGTCCCAAATAGGACCTCATATGGAGTGACCCCCCCTAGAGAACTTCTTGGCAGATTATTCAATGAGCGTTGGACCCCCTTAAGATGTTTGACCCACCCATTACCCGAACCTAATACCCTAGCTGTTATAGACTGCTTTATGTCCCGGTTTTTCCTTTCCACAACCGAATTTCCCTCAGGATGGAATGGAGAGGAGTACCGCAATGCAACGCCCAGACTGGCCATGGCTTCTTTGTAAGCCCGAGAGCTAAATGCAGGGCCCTGGTCAGAATGTAGCGTGCCTATTGCGTATGTGCCGATAAAGACTCGCAAATCTTTTATAACAGTTCGAGCGTCAGCCGAGCGCTGAGGCCATATCCATAGGAACCTTGATTCAGTATTTGTGGGATTGCATGTGTCCAGAAGGACGCATGCGCGTAGATAGTCTAATGCTGTCTAACAGTGGTGTCTGCACTGGGCAGCTACATTTGTAGCATGGTGTCTGGTGGCTTTCCCGCTGTAATTTACAGTCTATGCAGTTATTGATGAAGATGTGTATTTCTGTATTCATCCCAGGCCACCAGTACATCTCTCTCTTTTAATGTCAAAATTGTTTTAGAGATCCCTTGATGTGACAGACCCTCCCCCAAATGTGCTTCATAAATCAAAGCCGCTCTATGTTCCATGTTTGGAATTACCCTATCCCCCACTCCAGGGATTCGAGCAAAAGGAACGTTGTTCGCATCAATTACATAAGAGTACTTGAGTGGAAACTTTTTTGGTAACGCTGCACTGCTGCCCTTGCTTGACGCATTGACAGCCAACATTATCTCACCGTCTATTTTTGTTTTTGAACGAGTGATCGCAGCTACGGAAGCCGTCTGAACAGCCCCCTTTGCGGCTTCGTCAGCCAATGAATTCCCTACAACGTGAACGCCATCACGTTGATGACTCAGTGTGTGGATCACGTGAGCCTTTGGTAGTTCGTTTTTCAACTGAACTACTTGTTCCCAAAGCATTTTATGCTTTATTGTGCCACCTTTCGCATCTTTGAAACCATTTTCAAGCCAGTTTTGTATATATTCATTATACGACTGAACACAGTAAAAGGAATCGCACACTATTAGCGTCGGGAATTCTCGATCTGTACTTTCAAGTGCCAGTTTGAATGCTTGTAATTCAGCTCGCTGAGCTGTACAATCCCCTAGAGATTGAGTTTTTGTGACCATAGGTCTGAAGATGCCATCTCGCATGCGACCTTTAACGATTGCACACGCTGCACTGTAAGCTTGCTTACCCCCTGTTGCGGGTTGTGCGGATCCGTCAGTGTAAATTATGAATTCGTACTGATCGAGAGGCAGAATTTCAGTAGGCAGAGGACATTCTTGTTCATATTGCAGGAATGCTTGTGTTTTTAAATCTGGATCAAAAACATATTCAACATCTGTTGCAGCAAGAGAATTAACCCATTGTATCCATCTTGGATGTAATGCTTTAGCATTTGGAATGCTTGCTTTTGTGACCGCTTCTAAAGCTGGTACTGGGGTTACGACAATAATGTGTTTCCCTTGGGCTAAGGCTCTTTCTTTTGCTACAGCGGTTTGAACTGCTGTCAGAATTTTTTCAGTTGAAGTGAAGCGCAATTCCGCTTGTGTGTACAAATGAGATTTGTATGCGATTGGTATTTTTTCACCCTCATTGATCGTTAAGTAGGTGAATCCGCATTGACCCGAAATTATTCGGATCACCAGATTGCGTTGACTTACGCGTGTTTGTAAGTGGTTTGTTGCTAACATGTTAGCCTGGAGTGAACGCAAGATTTCTGTGTGTTCTTGTGTCCAATTTTTGCCTTCATTTGAAAGCTCATATCCTAGAAATAGGACATTAAGATGGGCAATTCGGGACTTTTTAAAGTTGAATTTATAGCCCTCAGAGGTGAAGCCTAGTATAATGGTGCTCACCCTGTTCAAGTGTTTGTCCAGGTCATCGTCTGTCAGATATATGTCATCGACATAGGACAATGCCTCATTGTCATAAATTTGTAGTAACTCCGTTACCCTCGCTGAGAATAAACCTGGGCTGTTCTTGAACCCTTGTGGGAGTCGACAAAAGTGACGCTGGGTCCCCATTATGGAGAATGCTGTTAAGTACCTGCTTTCAGGTGCTATGTTTTGACAAAAGAAACCATTTGAGATGTCTAATGTTGTTTTATATTTTTTACGCACAATGTTATTCATTAATGCTGTGCTATGTGCATTTTGCACTACAAAAGTTTTTGAACAAGTGTTTAGGTGTCTGTAATCCAAAACTAGACGATATGTATTGTCTGGTTTGGAGACAGGAAACAAAGGATTGTTCATTGAGGAGGTGCATGTTTCAATCACTCCTTGGTATTCAAGTTGATCTAAGATCTCCCTGACCTGTTTTTTAGCTTCTTGCTTTATTGGATACTGCCTTTGTGCAGTTGGTTCATGTTTCAGATGTATTTTATGGTGAGGAGAGTCCTCATCCCATCCCACATGATTTTTATATAATGCTGGGGCCTGGGCTACTGCCCATTTCCTGGCATATGTATATTTTAGATGAATTGGAATATGGTTGGAGAAGGCAGGCATAATAATGTCCTCGCCGTGTGGGCACTCCCTGCCAAATTGTGGTGGCCAGTCTTTTTCTGCTAGAAGTATGTCATAGCCTCTTGATAGTCTTTCCCAAAAAAGTGCTTTCACCTGTCTAGGTATGTCTCCCTCCATCCGGAGTGTTATTTCGTATAACTTTTGTGGAGTACTAACCCAGGTGTCTACAGTCTCAACTGTAATGTACTCATTCAAGTCCACTATCTCCAGAAGTTCCTTCAGGTTCTGGCGAACTATTGTGACTTCTGCTGCACTGTCCAGCATTGTCTGAGCCCATTCTCTGTTCTTGAGTTGTGTTCTCAGTATCCTCGGCATGTCTGATCTTCAGACCTGCTACTTTCTTTTTGGAGAATTGAGGTTTTGTTTTATTTTTTGGAGCGTGTATATCTTCTTTGGATTTCACGCGATGTTCTCTATTTTCTGATCGTCCTCTTCTTTCCGAAGTCTGTGGTGAGATCTGAAAGGGACGAGAGTAACGTGTATCAGTATCCCTATTCCTGAGGTTATACCTCCTTTCAGAGGGCTCCTTTTGAGGAGACCTACCTCGGGATTGAGAACCTTTCTCGTTTGACTTTTGTTTATTAGTCTCCCACTTCTTTTTAGAAGATGTAGGAGTTTGTTTAATTGAGTCCTTCTCAGGACTTTCAGATAGTTTCGGCTTCATTGGTCTTCCACCCAAACTATCTCTGCCTAATTCTGCATAAGATTGTTCAATTATTCTGGGTAGCTCAGTTTGATGTTCTGTAACATCGAATTCCTTAATTTTTGGCGGATCGCCACTGCTGCTGCCTCTCCTTTAATATTGGATAATATTATTGTTGAGACCTGGTCGAAATTTTTCAGTAATTTCATACCTAAATTCAGAGCAGGCTCTGCCCCGTATTCATTTTGAATTTGTTTCAGGACCTCTGGGATTACCGCAATTGACGGAATACCATGTGTTTAGTATAGATGGCAGCAAAGACTGAGCCCCAAGTGGTGCAGTCTTCCAGTTGTGGTGTGATCCCCATTGGTAAACTGATTGTTAGGATTCTGTGTTTCTCATAAGGGCTAGTATTTTGAAATACTGCTTCTATTTGAGTAATTTTTTGAGCTATCCAGAAAGGAATTTGCTCACGTTTTGTGGGCATTTTACCCATGACTGCGTATAGAGTCTGTGGTGTAATTTTTAGTGTATTCCCCTGTTGGGGAGTTGGATTTGGAAGTGTCAATGGTGGTTGGACTGTGAAAGTCCACATGACATATTGGACCAATTGTCTGTAGATTTTTATTAACTCTAAGTTGAGTAAGTAATTCCTCGTTTGACATTTCTTCAATGTCAGGATGAGGTGTGTAGCCAGCTAGAATCGGCCATGTTGCTCCTGGTCTACCTAATGGACCGAGCCTGGTAATGTTTCTGTGATGTTTTAGGGCGCCTTTAAACCAGAGGTGATGCTCTTGGTATGTTAATGGAATTTCTATATCCTCGAAAGAAATGTATTCCTCTGGTAGATCATCTTCTTTGTAGAAGTGAAACAGTTTTGTTACTGAATTGGATTCAGGAAATATTACCCATGAATAGAATACCTCTGTCTGAAAGGATTCGTGTGCCTCTATCACGAAAACTGCTCTACCACCTCTTGGTGGCAGACCGTGTTTTATAAGTTTTAGAGTAATGGCTCTTCTTAAGTTTGGATGGATGTCTATAACACCCTCCTCGGTTTCATTTAAACCTGTAAAGTTAAAAACTGCTGCTTGGGCTGGATCAGCCGCAGCTCCACCGTTTTCGGAGTCAGGCATTTGTTTTTTTGAAAAATGTAGAACAAGTTTCAAGGAAACAAAGATAAGGTGCACAATATTTTGGAACACTGTATCCTTCAACGTTGAGCAAACCAAACAGCTAATATATAGGGTGTTTCCCTCTGTAGCCATGGTGGATACTTAACCCTGCCCACTCCAGACGTCTTTTGTAGTATATGGGTAGGGGTCTCTGAGAGAAAAAGCACGGCTGATTTACTCAGTATCTAGCGTTAAATTACCGCCTTACCAAACCGTTGGGCGCCATGTAGTGTAGCTCCTATTTCCCTAATAGGCTCTGCGCATTGGAATAATATCCCCTATAGGTTTGACATAGGACTAAGGTCAGTATGTCCCTATCGAGTATATTAAACTTAATTACTTGTGCCAGCTAGCTCAGAGGCCACTAGAAACTCCTTGACGACAAGAAGGGAGTAGTTTCTGGCAACCGCAAAACATGACAACTTTGTTTCCCTTTAGAATCAGAACGTGTCCCAGAGTCGTGGAAACAATAGATAACTATTTCACTCAGCTCAATCGTGCATGCTTAGTTTTCCTCAAATTTACACAGAAAGAATAGACGGGCGTTTCAATAAAAGATTTATTGAACAGTCTTGTTTCTCGTGTAAGTTAAATGTGCTGTTACGATCACAAGACAGTATGCGAGATAAATAATGTACAGCATAAGCAGTAGAAATAAATAATACTGCGATAGCATTATCTTTAGCAGATATTCATTTACATAAATAACACAGACTAAAAATGCGAGTACTCATAAGATGCGTTGCTAAGCTAGTTCTACCCCAATGTACCTAACCTAACCTAGGTGTAGGGAGAGGTGTGAAGTAGGTGAAGTATTCCTTACTATGGTATACTAAGAGTATGTTAAGTCTAGTATGCCTAGTATGCCAAGAGTCCCTCTAGGTTCTAGTCAGCTCCATACCTTAAGAATGAGAGAGGTAGGAATCTCTTGCCAGACTCGAACTCCAACACCCCGCAAGGGAAGTCAGATCACTGGAAGCCGGACTCTCTGCGCGCAGGGATGACAGCGTCTTCTCAGTGCGTCAGGCCGGGAAACGGGCTCCTCTGAAGTCGAGGTCTCCTCTAGTTTATAAGGGCTAGGGAAGGTATATTTATACCTGAAAGGTACCTCAGAATGTTAGTATTGACGTTAATTGAACAGCGGAAGACGTCATGAATGAACCCCTAAGAAATAATGGTTCATGCATAATAGATGAGTCCTTGAAGAAATCAATAGTCCTGTGCTAGGGAAATTCCCGAAGCCTAAGGGTCTGTTCTTCAAGAACTCGTTGTGACGTTAGGGTGGACGGATGTCGGAGACCATGCCTGTATTTGGAGTGCACGGTTTAATGCCTAAATAAGGACTGGGATTTTATGCCTATATAAGGGCAGGGCGAATTGTGCCTATATAAGGACATGATTCAGGAAAGCCCGTGTATGGACACCCTAAGAGGAATACAACAGGGCCAGATGTACGACCATTCCGTTTTGCGGGTCACCAATTGCGATTTTTGCTACTCACAATTTGGGTATCACAAAACGGAATGCACTAATGTGTCTCAGACGCATTTAGTGATTCCCACTGGGGTCGCAAATGACCTGCCTCATCAATATACAATTTGTGACCCATTGGGAATAGGCTACAATCACTGGGATGGTGGCCTGTTGGGGACAGAAGACCACCATGTCTGTGTTTGCTTTTTGAATAAAGCAAGGTTTTTTTTTTAAATGCAGCTCATTTTCCTTACAGGAAAACATGATGTGTTTGAAAGAAAAAAATGAAAAGTTTTCTTTTCATTTTTTAAGGGCAGGCAGTGGTCCGTGGGACCACAGCCTGCTCTTAAAAAATATTTTCGCTGCCAAACACAAAGGGGAAGGGATCCCTTGGGGACCTCTTCCCGTTTGCGACTGGCTCACCACCAATTTGAAATTGGTGGTAACTGCGATTGTTTTTCAACCGCATTTGCAGTCGCAAAACAATAGTACATCCCCCGTGACTTGCTATTAGGAAGGGATGCCCTTGGCACGCGCCTTCCTAATAGCGATTCGCAAACCCTTTTTTGTGAGTCGGTAATAGGTTACCGACTCACAAAATAGGGTTTGTACATGCTACAACCCTTTTTAGCAGTCGTAAATGGCCCAGTTTTCCGTTAGCGACCGCTAAAAACAGTTGTCCATGTGGCGCTTAATGTTTAAAGCACTCCCAAGGCTGGAGATTCTTCTCTACAGCTGGGCATGCAACATCCTCAAGGGACTTGTTCTATGGTCATGTGGTCTGAAGGTGTAAGGAAAATATATGGGATGAAGTGCTCTTTAGGGGCAAAGTTTATGGTTGCATTTTATGTGATCAGAAAGTGGCACCCTCTAGAGGCTGTATAGATGGTTGCATTCTATGTAAACTGAAAGTATGTAAAAAAGCACAACGGCAAGTGTTATGTTCATTTTAAAATGCTTTATTGACATAATAATGTTGACAGTGATTACTGTTCATGGTTGATATGCTTTATTAATATTTATAATTCCATTTGCACATGACTATTATAGATGATTGCATTTACATATAAAATGATGGTATTTTTAATATGTGGTTTGTTGATCTTGAACTCCTGGTAAAGCCAATAGGCCTGTTTGAGCTAAAGTGATACCCCCCCCCCCCCATATTGTGATGTGTTATCTGGTATAGATAGGGAGGTACTGTGATATTGGGGATCATGACATTTTAGGGGTCAAATGTGATTAAGCAATGCCATCAATGGTATTTTCAATCTGCCTAATATATAAATTTGTAAATTAATGCATTATATTTAAAAGATTGTGTGTGGTCAATTAATGTATGTTTCCCTTTTCTAAAGAAAACGCACTAACTGGACAATCATTTATTGAGTGTTATTATTGCGTGCCAGCGAATGGTGATTATTAGCCCACACCACCTCTCCTGAGTAGGCCTTGGACTGCTCTGCTTCGCTACCCTGGAAGACTCAGGCACTACAACGGGGTGCTTAGTTCCCTGTAATGGAAAATTGTGCACTTATTGCTTGTGCAGGCCTCACATCCTGCACAACTAATAATCCAATTTCCTACAATAATTATGAAATATGGTGAGATATCTGACTGTTTTGTCATTTATTGCTGGTCGGATATTAAACGAGTGGCAGATGGGATAAAAGAGGCCATGAATATTAAGGTTTTGCAGACTTTATTTCTTGAGGGAATCTGTAAAGAAACTTAAAATGACAGAAAACGATAGGAACACTTAAACTTGCATTTGTGGAAGCCCATCAACGCCATTCAAATGTATTTTCTGGAACAGAAGATACAACAGCAGAACCAGTTTTTGGTCTCACCTGCAGACAGCTATAGCTGTCTTTCAGATACCTGATGTTAACAATACAGTGCAACATACATACATATATTATAGAATCAGAGAGTGGGATTTCGGTCAGTCTCCTTCAGTCATTGGCATTTGCCACTTTTTCGTGATTTCCCATCGGCTGAGTGGGCTGGCCTTAAAACCATGGCCTTTTGTGGATGGTTACATGGGACTTTAAACAGTCCTCCTTTTGACAATTCTAATGTTGTTCCCTTGCCCCCAGCCCCTCCCTCCCTGTGGTCTCCACCGCCATCCACTTCTGCCTGCCCCCATCTCGTACAGTTTACCATCACCACTTGTGGCTTTTGCTTTGCCAATGGTTTATTTGGTTGTTGAACATCTCCGACAGCGAGGCTATTGATGGTACAACTTCTATAGGTATTTTAGCCGACGCAGCATCAATACCAGCTGGGTATATGTTCTGCACTGTTCAGTACCCCCATTCTAATAGCCAGACATTTCAAGAGACAGGACATCTCTCGCACAAAAGCATCAGCACCATGGCTTACAGAATAACTTCAATTGCAAAGGATAATCGACAGCAGCAGTGATACTTCATTGTTGCGAGGCACAGCACGGCCTCTAAGCGTTTCACTGTCTCCCGAATGCTAGTTACTTGGAAGACAGTCACACACTGCAGTGTTATCATCATCCTTACCACTCCACATCTGTGCCTGGGAGCAAGCCACACAGACGAAGAGATAAGACAGCTTTCCCTCCCGGCTTCTACGTGCAAGTTGAGCCAGCGGGCACACTGATGGGACCACGATGTACACAGGATCCTTGTTGCATAGCCCCAAACCTGCACTAAGCAGATGGAGTGTGCAGGTGCCCCACAGGGAAGGCAGGCACAACCACTTTTGAAAAAGAAGGCCCTGTGGATGCATCAAAAAGGAAAATAAAACATCACACAGCCGCATCAAAGGAACTGACAAGGGCTTTACGACCCACCTCATAATGCTAAGGGGCAGCATTCAAATTTTGCATATTGTATTTGAGGTGCCCCAGAAAGTCATGAGCAAAGCATGCTCAGGGGGAGGCAGCAGCTACAGCAGTCCACCACCAGTGCATCCTACATATCCGATGGGAGGGCGAGTATGATCCCAGAAGGTGTTTTCATCATTATCAAGCTTTGTCAGTGCTGGAATTTCACTCTGAAACCCTGGAGTGCATGGTTCCCTTTAGTTTCTGTATTCTTGTGATCACTACTCAATCTGCTTAGTTGGTAGAATGACATTTTATCGCATGCTATTTATGTTAAAAGCCATTGACATCATAACAGCACTGGACAGCTTAAATATTGTGATCTCCTGGCTCAAAATATCACCTCTTGTGCATGCCCTTTCTTCTCATATATTCAGTTTTCCATCAAACTATTTTTCGTGGTTCCAGACACACCACTCTCAATTTCCGAATAACTATTTTAAACCTCAGTCGGATCTGTATGGGACGAAAGGCAGGTTTCAGCCTCCAGGCAAGTCGTGGTAAAATGTATCCGCCCTGGCAATCAATTTGGCTATATATCAATGAGAAGAGGTGAGGGTTTGAGAGACTTGCCCGCCTTGGATGACTAGAATGTAGCCAGGAGAGAACTACAACTAGCACCGCCATACTAAGGTGCAATGCCGATAGAAAACAATGAACCTTCTTCAGGAGAATCTGCAAGAAATTATTGCTGGGTTTGTGACATGACTAATTTTTCGAGAAAAGTAGTGAGGAGAAGACAGTAGTATTTGGTTGGTTTTCAATGATTCATAGTTTTAATGTGGTATCCTGATATTATCTCAATATTAAGCTTCATGCGTTGATTGTATTGCAGTCCCCTGGTCACTTGTTTTTCAGTCCCTCTTTAGGAAGTGATTTATTCCAAGCAATGTGTACCATTAGATTGTTTATCATTTCCATGAGTATATTGTTTTGTAGCATTTGCAGACATTTTAGGAATACATATTTCGTGCCTGTGCATAATGAGAAAAGTTTATGTACTCTCGCTGCTAATTAAAATGGCAGCTGTTCCCTTTGTGTGCATTCTCTCTGATTTTGTTTTTGTGCTAATGCGCAGGAACACCCCTACTGTAGACTGCCATGACCTGCTATTGTTCAGTCCACCGCAGCTCTGACCCAAGTGGTTCTTGTCCTGGTCATCTCGCGCATTGACTACGCAAACTCCCTTTATACTGGCATACCGGCCTACCAGTTACATTGGTTGCAACTGGTCCAAAATCAGGCAGCGAGGCTTATCTTTGGTCAGCCCAAACACCGACATGTGAGTCCACTGTTGAAAAGCCTTCACTGGCTTCCTTTACCTCAACGCTGCCTTTTTAAATTGGGCTGTACCATCCATAAAGCCCTCTCAGGACGCGGGCCCGCCTTCATCGCTTCCAAAACACAGAGGTACATTCCAGCTCGTGACCTACGTTCTTCAAACTAAAATTTGTTGGTTCCCCACAGCTTCAAACGAAAGAAGCATGGAGGTCTTAGATATACGATCTTGGCCCCCCAGTTCTGGAATACCCTCCCCTCTAATCTGCGCACCGCCGTTTCCTACACTGAGTTCAGAAAATTACTTAAGACCTGGCTATTTACCCAGGCGTACAACTAAGACTCATTCACTCTTATACAACTGCCGTCCTCTCTCAACGCCAAGAAACCGCCTGGTGAATGTGCGCTCTACAAATCACTTTTAACATAACATAACAGTATCTGAAGTCCCTGCCTGTGATTCAGAGGACGCCTGAGGCGAACCAGGTTGGGTTGATAGAGGCTATCTATTGATCTGCAGTTACAGTACTGCTACCTGACACACGTAGGCTTAAATCACCTAAGGTCTAGGTAAGGTTCACTACTGGTCATCGTTTGGAGACCACAGTCATTCCTCTGGTCCTAGTTATGTTCTTTCATCGCACTCTAATTACTGCTGGAGGAGACTTTGTTATGGTCTCAAAAGTGTGGGTGTGGGAGATTTATGCTCCTGGCTTTTAACAAGTCACTAGTTCTCAAAAAAGCAGGGCTCAAGTGCTCTATTATTTTTTGGTTGATGAGGAACTAGGAGCCATTCCTTTTTTGTTCATGGTGGGAATGTGGCTTATTAGTTGGAAGGGATGTGAGTCCTCACCAAGTAATAATGTCACAATTCCATAAAAGGGCTACTTAGATCTCAATAATGTAAGCCTGTGCTTCATCCTTGGTAGTTGTAGCATAAAGCATACAGGCTTAATTTAGGAGAAATGTGCAAAACATTTACCAGTACCAAAATTGTTAAAATGTAGGAAAGATCACACAATAAAAACCCAACTCCAATTTATAAAAATAGAGCAACATTTAATGTACAAATAGACACCAAAATGACAAAAATCAGATGTCGAACCAGATAAATGATTTCTAGAAGTTTTAAGCCAAATTAGCAGCTAAAAGCGCAAAGCACCAATCATGGTTATGTGGTCGCGCTCGACTGGGTCCAAGTCAAAAGTTACGGTTGACTCTAAGCGTCTGCCGGTCCTGTCAGATACAGAGATCGAGTTTGTCTGGGTAGAAAGTTTACTTTCTGACTTAGAAGATTTTGTGGAGAAAGGTCCTAGCTGATGGATTGTCAGCGGGTCGGGCTGCAGGCTTGGACCGAACACAGGTTAGAGGAGGGCTGTCTCGTAATGTTCATGTCTCTGGTGTGATCCTTGATTCTGGTGGGAAATTTGGCACGGTCGGCGTCGAGAGCAAGGAAGCTTCGAGCGAGTTAAACCTAGAGTCTGTATCCAGGAAGGTGTTGTCGGCGGTTTTATGTTGCTCGACGTTCGCCTCCGTTAAGTCCCTCTACGTTTCAACTTAGAAACTTTTATGAAAGTTGAAATTCTTTCAGCCAGAATACTGGTAAGTTTAATCCAACCGGCGATTCAACATCAGCGTCTGCAGCTTAGGTGTCTGACCTGGTCTCCACTGATTCTTTCGAGGAAAATTCTGAACAAGTTTCTAAGTGTCCAGTTTTGCAGCTTTCAGGGTCAAAGGAGTACACTCCAACACCGGCCAAGGGTCCAGGACTTTGTGGGCACCACTTAGGGGTTACTATTCACCCTCACAGAAGCTATCAGAAGGGTCCATGGAAAATCCAGTTGGAACTGGTCAGTTGGGCTCTTGAAAAGTAGGCTTCTTGCAGCTTTTGTGGCCCTGTAGCTTAACAGGAGGTCAGCCAAGTGACCCTTGGAGTCCACTTCTAGGTCCTGGGTATAAGTGGAAGTAGGTCCAACCTTTGGGGTTTCTGCCCACAGCTTTAAGAGCAGGTGAAGTCCTACTTCGGTCTCCCATAGGTCCAGAGGTGTTCTGAAGAAGGTGTCCAGGGATTCCACATTAATACCCAACACCAGCTAGTGCGTGGGGAAAACTCCCTGGTCAATAGGGAAAAAGGTCCCAGGGGCCAACTACCCAATTTGACATCAGTTCCTAGGGGTTTGGCCCTAAACAATGCCACACTGCACTGCTCTGACAAAATCCAACATGGCAGAACCTTCCTTCGGTTGGGCAGGGTCTTGGGCACACCCATTAGGCATCTAGGGAAATGAGAACCCGCCCCCCCCTACAAACCAGCTCTGAAACAGGTCCTCCCACTTGGATTGGTGCCATCCTGAATAGCTGGACATTGCAAAGGGAAGTCCTTTGTGTGAGTTACATCTGCCTGTGACAGGGGATGCCTCTTGGAACTTGTGCAGTTGGTGGGCACATCCCAGTCCATCCTATCTAAAGGAAGTCCCAGCTCCTCCCACCCAAGTCGATTTTGGTCCCTTTCCTGGGAGCCATTCCCACCTCCTTGTCCAGGGCCAGCAGGTTTCCAGGTGACAGTTGGGGAGTAACTCTGAAATGGCTACCAAAGCCGTTAGGCAAGAAAATAGCAACTTTCTACCATAACTATTTCTGAAACAGACACCATTTTAATGTACTACAAAAATGAGCATTTTAAGTATTTTTGTAGCTAGTGCCAATCTGAAGTTAGCTTTATTAAATGCAATAAAGTAACCCAGTATTTTCTTTGGCACAGCTAGCATTGCTACAGTGAAAAGTGGGCTTGGGGCTTTTTGTCACTGTAAGGACATGTAAAAACATTAAATACATATGTCCTACATTTAAATACTATGCAACCTGCCTTAGGGCTGCCAAAACCTACTTGGGGGTGGCTTACTATTATTTAAAACTAAAAGACCTAACAAAAGGGTGATTTTGACAGGTTGTAATGGCAGTTTTAAAATTGCCCAGCTAGGCTGCTGTGACTGGACCAGAGTCAAGTTTTTCATGTCACTTTAGTGGTGTCATAATAAGTGCTGCAGTCCACTAGTAACATTTAACTTACAAGTTTGGGGCACACGGTGCTTATACTTGGGACTTATAGGTAAGCTAAATGTGCCAACCGGTAATTTCAACCAATTCAACAAGTTGTTTTTTTAGTCAGAACACATGCACTGTGGCCTGGTTAGCAGTGTTCCACTGTAAAGAGTCCAAAAAGCAACAACATCAGTCTAAAGAAAATGGGGAAGGGCATCTTGTAAAAAGAGGCATTTTCTTACTTTCACATAAACCAGGCCCCCACCTCTTGACCCACATTTGCTTACGTTTCTTTATGCCTCATTTGAATGGTGACATCTTTTCGTCCTTCCTTTTCAGGTTACCATAATATGGGAATGATTGTTGGTTGTTGTTGTTGGATTTTGCAGCTTTGCTAATGCTGAGACTGGGGTTGTGTACATATAGCTCAGATTCAAGGCACCTGCCCAGTTAGGGGTGATGCCATTTGTATTCTTCATCTCCTTAATACCTCTTTCGGCAGTTGGTCTACTACCCATATTTGGCACTGAAGATGGAGAAACATGTCCTCTCCATTCTCTGAGTTGGCATTGAACTTTCCTTTGAACTTGATCAGGTTTGGATGGAATGTAGGGCAATCAGTCTTGTTAGGCTGCAACCTCCAAAGGTCTAACCATTGGGTTGTTGAGCTCCAGGAGTGAAGTTTGTTTGATTGCTGGCTCCAGAAGGGCATTCTTTCATCTCCATTTCCCTCTCATTTTCTTCCTATGTAATACATTTTTGTTTGCGGGCAGGTAAATTGGTAAAGACTTGGGTCGACATTGCTCTGCTGCGTGGTCTGATTCCTTTTTCCAAAGCATCGCAGGCGTGGGGTGGTCTTTATGTAAGTTTATTTAATGGCTATCTGGTGGATTCCTCTATTTTGATTTGTTGCCAGAGATGGTTGATGGAACATTGGGGATTCCAGTGTTCTCTCACTCTTTCTTTCTCCTCTTCTCCAGCCAGTAGTTCCATTGACTCAATGCTGCATATCAACTCTTGGCAATGAGTGGTGTGGCATGAGTAAATTGATCCTTCTAGTGAATTCGTTTTCATGTATTGTATCACATACTGAGATTTTGTGGGGATAATTGGTTCTGATGTGGTGGGTGGTGGCAGCCTCATAGGTAAAGAAAAAGGGTGACCATGCCTGGGGTCTTTCAGGGTGTTGCTGCTTTCTCCATGGCAAGTGGGATAGCTGATTTTTGCTTTGCATAGAATGTCACATATTTTGTAGGCAAAAATCGATTACAAAAAGTAGATTTAAAAAAAGTAGAGGTAAAAAGTAAAGGTAAGAAAGTTATGTTTAGCATGTATATTTATGGAAAATACAAAAAGCACAGGTGAAAAAGTTGACATTTTACTATCAAACATCTGAATTGTACCTAGATATACATTAACTCTAAAGCCACCCCCTGCTACTCCCAACCTTTTTTCCCTTAGTCTATGTTGCATCAGACATTTTTCAGGGGGCATGTAGCTGATACCACATCCCCTGCAATCATACCCATACACTTTCTTCTTTCACCATGCCATACACCATCACTTACACCTTCCATTACTCTAACTTTACATTTAACCCAACCCTTAATCCGGACCTAATATTAACATCCCTTCCATTACCCAAGCCCAACCATTACCCCAACCCTTACTTCAATCCTAGCCACAATGCCACCTCTAACACCTTCCAGTACACTATATCTAAACCTAATCCAATTACGTGCACCATAACTCTTACCTCGATCCTAACCCTAAATTGTACCTAATAATTAACGTATAACCTCCTCACACTCTGAGCCTAACCCTATCCACTAAACATAACCTAAGCCTAAATGTCTCCCCAACCCCACCCTAACACATGCGTTTTTCACAACTTTATTGTTTATCCTTTTTAGTTTCATTTTTTTAAAGTTTTTTTGGCTCGACTATTTGTCACTCGACCTTTTTAATTCAATTTTTACAGCAAAACCATCACACACACGTGTGTCTCTTATGTGCTACTCACGATCCATTCATCCAACTTGCAATAACCTTATCTGTTAAAGGCTGTCATGAGAAACGTAGCGGTGAACCATTGAATTATCTATTGGCAAATCTTCATTGCAATGAGTCCTATTTTATCTGGTCACAGTTCTACAATCTGCTTACAGTACTAGTGGACCAGGTGCACTTCCGATTTCAGGCAACCTTTACTACAGGAAGTACTCCTGTACTGTGACATCTCTTTTACTTTCAGAGCAAGGGGACTTTCTTTTTAAAGAAAGGTTTTAATAATAGATGGCGGTCTCCGGGGTTGGGTTATCCATATGTGTTAAGGACCGTGAGGAGGAAAAGTAGAACTCATTGTAGTGAAGATCAGTAGTACCTAATACGGGCATTTTCAACTTGAACCAATATTATCATATCAGCTGGCTTCTTTTTGTTATGTTCTGATTGGGATTGTGTATCCTTTGGTTAACACTGATAAATACTTTTGGTGCCAAGTAAGTGCTGTGCAATGCAGAGTATTGACACTTCTTTCTTCAAGTACATCAATTTGCAAGTAACTGGTCAGGCAGGGTAATTATAGACGTACAGCTAGAAAGAATATTAGAGGTGCGAGTATTCAACTTTGCACTTGGAGGTGTTCATCACTTGATAACCAACAATGAATTTAATGAAAATATACAGTTTGTAAAAATATGACGTATGCCCTTTTGGCAAAATAAACTAAATCCTTGTTAGCTAGAAAGTACGAAGGTATCTGCTGCATTTTACTTTTGCATGCCATCTTCAGTCCACAAGCCTGGCTTCACATGCCAGCCGTTCAATTCCCAGAACGTAAGGCTCATAAATGAACACACCTGCTAAGTTTAATGGCCCTTTGTTATACTCCAGGCCAAGGTCTCTTACACCAGAGCAGTCGAAGAGGGATAAAATATAACCTCCTAAAAAACTTTCCATAGCACAGCAGTTAGGTCATTACAGTGAACCAGCTTCACCCATTACAGATACTAATGCATTTTTATTATTAGCTTGTTTTGTATTTAAACATCACCAACAAAGTACCGAGACCTCAGAACTTTCCAGAACACTTAGCAATATGCACATATCTGCGCTCTGCACTTTCTTCAAAGTTGGACAGTTCAAGAGAACTTTGCTAGATACCGGTTAAAAGGCTCTTTCTGAGAAGTACAATTAATATACTAAGGGCCTGATTTAGATTTTGGCGGAGGGGTTACTCTGTCACAACGGTGACGGATATCCTGTCCGCAGATAAGATATCCCATAAGATATAATGGGATTTATATTTCGGCGGACGGAATATCCGTCACCGTTGTGACTGAGTAGCCCCTCAGCCAAGATCTAAATCAAGCCCTAAATGACAAAGAACAGTTCAAATATAGGAAGGGAAAGTAAACACAATGTATGTTTCTGCATATGTGCAAAAATAAGCTATTTCACAAATCACTAAAGAGGCTTATACATTTTCAAGTAGATAGCTGTGCAGCTATTTGTTCATTAGTCAACTGCCTAATACATTTGTACAAGCCCAGCATTTTCGCCTCGTCCTGCATATTGGCTTGCCTCACATGCACCCTGTAATGCAGCGGTAGCGTGCGAGTGTTGGCAGTAGGCCTCTGTCCCTAAGGGGAAAAGGTAGAAATCCTGAAGTGGATGTCAGAAGTCATTTTGCACTGTTCGGAAGCATTTGCCTATTCAAACAGGAGGGGGCATTTTTCAATGGATATATGAACTTGCTTGGTGTGCAGGCAGCGCCATCTTGCAACTGGTAGGCGATATGTGGTTGGCACTGAACTCCTTTATAGCCATATATTGTATCACAGAGGTGAATGTTGGAGAATAAAGCCCTGTTCATCTTCATTTGAGAGTTTGAGAACTGGAAATGTCAAATGATGGCTTTGTGACGGAATTTTAAGAGCCAGTGTATGCTTTCTTGACATTACAGAGAGGTTGGCAAAAGATATCCCAGTCTTCTTTTAGGCAAACCGTACTGAACACTAAGGGGCATATTTATGATGCTTCTGCATCACCCTTGCACCATGCAAGGGGGCGCAAGGCTGTGGCGGCAGGCAATTATAGGAGGAAGGAAGGTGAACGGGACACACATGCATACATACACACTCACTCACATCCATGCATTCACGCACGCTCGCACACACACACATCGATTCACAACACTCATTACCAAATATTCAAACATACACGCACTCATGTACCAAACATTAATTTAAAAAAATCACACTTACCTGCAGCTCTGCCTCGGAGGTCCCAGGAGGGGTCAGCCAATGAGGAGAGGCAGCAGTCCCAACCTCATCACAGAGTTGGATGGGGTCAGTGAGACTGCTGACCCCACCCCAATCGGTGATGAGATGTCACTAATTGACACTTGGCCCTGGGCACTTCAGGGCTTAAAACTGAAGCGCCCAGGTCCGAGGCAAAAAGTGACGCTTCCCCTCGCCACAAGGGGGAGGGCCTTTAGGAACTTTGCTAAGCTGAGGAGGTCACACCCACAGGAGCTGTAATATCCTCAGCCCAGCAAATTTTAGCTCAGGCACCCAGGAGCCTGCGCATTTAGCGCATGTCTAGCTCCTGGCTGCCTGACCTGAAAATGAAGAGTGTCTGTCAGGCTGACCTTTGCTCAGCCGGACAGACAGTCTTCTTGAGGTGCAAAAGGCGAGGGGGCGTGGCCCCTTAGCCCCTATGGATAGGCTGTGGTTGGCGCAAGGACGACGCAAACCCTAAGTCGGATTTATCAAGCCACACAAGGCCACCCTGCATGGCCCTGCAGGGCTTGATAAATCCAGAGTAACTCAAGGCAGCGCAAATCGCTGCATTGCGGTACTCTGCTCCAGAGAGGCCTTCCATGGGTGGACTGTGGGTTCTCTCACACACCCACCCATGGATTTTGGCTTATTCCCAGGTTTACCAACAATGGTGAACCTGGAAATGCGTCAAAATGCTACGCCTCCCCAGGGAAAGCGTAACGAGGATAAATATATTTATTTCTCCTTGTTTTTTCCTCCATAGAAAGAGGAAAATGCCTCTGGGAATTGTTTTAGTGCAGGAAGGTGTCCTTTCCTGCACAAAAACAACCCTACTTACAATGCAGAGCTGTTTGCACCATGGTGCAAGGGTGCCTGCATTGGCGCTAGGGAGCAAATTGTGCACCAGCACTGAAAAATGACAGGAATACACCATATATTGTTAAATACGGCGCATTTCTGCCCGTTCCTTGTCATACAGCGCAGTGCAGCAAGGTGACTTGCTATGTGATTTCTTAGTAAATATGCCCCTAAATTTAAACCAGCTCTTGCGATCCAAAGAGCACATGAAGTCATACCACACCATCCAACCCACAACATTGCATCCCATCAGCTCATCATATGCCCTTTGAGAGAGAAACACACTGAACAAATTTGTTCAGCAGTTAAGGAGCAGACAGGTCTATTAGTCTTATAAATATTGAATGGAACATTTAACGAATAAAGGAAAAAAATCATAGAACTTCACCGAGTATTGATAGATAGATATAGATAGATAGACAGATAGATAGATAGATAGATTTTTGTTATTGCACAATTAATTAAAGTCATTGCAATCGAGCCATATAAAAACAATATAAAGTGCATAAGTTCCAATATTATAAAAGGGTACATAAAGATTATTCACCCTATTATTCTGATATTTAAAATGTATAGACACAATTTGGGCAACTATGCACATGGAGATTTAAAACAGATTTAAAACAGTTGGCACGGCATTATGGATTATTGCTCTTTATGATTATCCGAATCCAGGAATGCTTTTACTGCAGAGAGGTATTTTATAAAGCGTGCCGCCAGCTGCACTGATTCGCCTTTCATGCAGTCAACCAGGGCAGCTTGACATGTCCGTATGTTTAAAATACGCCAAATGGGCCGAAGCCAGTATAATCTGAAAGTGCGTAGTTTCTCACAGCTGCACAGTTTGTGGCTCAAAGATTCCTCTACTCCCCCACACGCTTGGCACTGAGTGGATACATTTTCTTTATACCCTCGTCCATACTTGTATGCCAACAGTGGAATCAAGCCAAACCGTAATTTCATTAGTTGGCGCTTCATTATTGGTTTTAAGGGGGAGGGCAGGTAATGTGGCAAGGCCCCACTGTTGTAAAGTTTTGATGCCCAGCTTCCATGACTTAAGTTTTTCAGGGTTTGTGCATCAGTATCGGCCGACATTATCTTCGCTTGCTTTGTTAAGAGTCTTGCAGCTACTGATGGGGGTATAGGGGTGGACCATATTTCCTGAGCTTCCAATACCTCAACAGAGTAAGCTAGAAATTCACACTATGTAGACACTCAGCTGTTTATCATGGTCCAGATGTTTTTCTTTAGCGTGTTATCCCACGCTTGTTTGGCTTTTAGGCAATAGGCTATGAATCTAGCTTTTAGGATCCACTTTTGAGATGAGAGGTTGAATTCCCTACGTATTTGCACATGTGAAGTAGCAGTCTGTAAAAAGAAAACTCCACGGAAACATGCTGACTGAGCTCTATCCAACCATGTTGTCAATTTATCTTTGAAGGCTATTGCACCATGGGCTACTGATGGTAGAAATGTTGCCCCCATTACTCGGATCAAGGGGGTTAGTTCTGGTGAACTTATGGCTTTCCTTGCTCTACAAAAACCACCCTCTAAAGATTGAGCTGTTCCTTGCATCACAGAGATGTGAACAGATGGCCTATCCACACTCCTAAATACTTGTAAGCAGTGACGATCTTGTTAGGTTTACCTTCAATGTGCCATACACCTTTCTTTTTTATTTGTCGGGAAATTGTCATTGCCTTTGTTTTTGCCGTATTTATTTTTAGATTGTTTTCTCTGTAATATGAAGACAATGCAGTTAGCAGCCGCTGTAGTCCGATCGGAGTTTGATCAAGCAAAATTGTATCTTCCGCATATTGGAGCAATTGTATTTGGGTTCTGGCTAATTTGGGAGGGAAAGCTCGAGCTTCAGCCAGACAATCAGGTAAGTCGGCCAGGTACAGATTAAAGAGAAATGAGGCCAGTAAGCATCCTTGCTTCAAACCTTTATTGGTTTGTATTTTTTTGGTGGTAGACCAGGTTGTAGCAACTCTAATCTTGACCCAAGTTTCCGAGTATAGAGCAACCAATGCTTTTAAGAGAGTATTGTCAATGCCCCAGTTCTTTAATTTCGTCCACAATCTCGGGCGGGACACACTGTCGAAGGCAGTTTGAAAATCAATGTATGCAAGGTACAAAGCCCTACCTTTTTTTGCAAGTGTTGCCTCAATCAGGTGGAACATGCAGATCATGTTGTCTTACATCTAGGAGTGCGATCATTTGATAATTTTCAGGGATGGATCTTGAGCCTTTTTTGTGTATTGGGACAAGAAGGGATCCCCTCCATGACTCAGGGATGCTTCTTCCCAGCCTATACTCCCAGAATAAAGGCGCCATAATTATTTCCCATTTCCGTGCCACCCATTGTATCCCCACCATGGGTGGGATACCATTGGGGCTGTCACAACCAGCACCCTGCATTCTCGTGTCCACCACCAGGGGGGCAAATTGTGGGGCTTTCCAGTGTTCTAATATGCTTCCAGACACTCCCCTGCATGCATATCCTGACTTCCAGGCATTTGGACATCATTTAGGAATTGACATCCATTCCCAATCCATGCCTGGTTTTGTGGAAGCCAGTCTGCTCATGCTGGAAACTCCATTACCTATAATTAGGGCTCCCGGTTTTATGGTATTTATTTTTTTAACATTTCCGTCTGTATTTATCCATATTTATTTTTTTGTCATTTTATCTGTATATATCCGCATTTATTTTTGGCGCAAGCAAGATTAGACTCTGGAGCTAGTATTTTTCCATGTTTATTTAAATAGACAGTGCACACGGTTGTTATGGGTTTAGCTATATTTATATAAACGGCAAATTAAGCAAACACAATACATTAGTGAGCTGCTGCTGTGTTACAATATTGAAAACACTGTCACTAGCCAAGATTATTAGATGTAAACTCATTTAGAATTTAGGTGAGTGCACCTGTGCACTGTGTGACCTAGCTAAAGAGGGCATGAAAGAGCTGACAGCTTTCATGATAATTTAGATATATTGGGTGCCTCGTTTCCCTTATTGCCAGTTCCATGCTCCTCTCTGCAGCATACTCTATGGTGCACATTGCTGTCCACAGCTGAGTGAGCAAACGACCTCCTCTGAGGCAGCGGGCTCTTATTTCTGACCACCAAGGATCTTTAAAGAGTCATGCCAACACCTTTGTCCCAACTCCGCCTTTTGCCACGATCTCCCATGTGGATAGGCCAGCCTTGAGAACAAATCATCTGCCTGGTGTGGGAATAAAGTTGCACTCCTCAGAAATTAAAGGCCCTGCATTAGTCCTGCCAGGCTCTATTTCCGTCACACTTCTGAAGCCCGAAATAATGAACAACACTAACATGAGCTATGCTAATGCAAACTACATTTTCCAGAAGGGAGACACAGTCCCTGCAATGAAGACACTGGATTTTAGACGTGTATCATTTGCTTTATTTTACTTTCTACTGCCTAATAGCATTGAACCTTTTACTGAATTTAGATGACAAAGTTCTGCTTGTTGAAGACGTTTTCTGTGCATTAGTGCGTAATACCACACAGTTTAACTGCAGCCACGGTGGAAAAAACACAATTTAACTTTAAAAGAGTTTCCAGATATGCCCTGGCTGTCTCCGGCAAGATGCACCTCTCAGGAATGTTTACATTCTGCTATTTTTGTCTTGCTGTGTTTCTTCATGCCACGCAAAGTCAGGGTGAAAAGTTTAGTTTTATGGCCTGCAAGGATCTCAATGTTAATCCGACCTAATAGTAATTTCCCTACTGTGTTTATGCTGCCGGTCTTTAAGCCCTTTTTGGGTCACATTCAAAATAATTTTTTTTTGTTTCACAAGTGACTCAGTGGCCATCCAGTTAATTACTTATTATTGCCACACGCTTTGAATAAGCAGTTAAAAAAAAAAGAAAATAACTGAAGCCACAGTTAAGAGAAAGGGTTGAAAGAGTTTTTGAATGCTGTGTCACCCTGCCGATCCTCACAATCTATCCTGCAATTAAATCATTTCTACCGGTCTTGCATTAGCTACTTACAGCATCCTGCCTCCTTAAAGAGCAAACAGTGAAACAACAGGGCTATGAAGGGCAAGTCAGAGGTCAATACAAGACCCTCATAGGAAGGAATTTCCGGTGCATATTGAAAGATTAATGGCCCTGCAGGTGTTAATGTGGGCAGGCACACACCGAAATCAGGAAGAGGGGCCTGGCGAGGTAACCCCTTGGCTGGAGCACGGATGGCCAAACAATTCTCGGATTCCGGTTTGGTCGTATTTTTCCATTTCTATTTATAAATACAGACGGAAGAAAAATATTTTTCCGTCTGTATTTATGTGTAAAAATCCGTTTAAACGGAAAACCGGGAGCCTTACCTATAATCCCCTGCTCACTGCTTTGTCTCCAACCCTGCAGGCCAAGGATGGGTGGAGGAATTCAGCTCCCCTGTGGCTGGCTGCTGATAGCCTGCTCACACCTGATGCGCATGAGTACTGTGAGCTCTTTTAAGCCCCAGCTCCCTTCAGCCCAGTGTTGGTCATTGTAGCTGTATACCGGTGAGGCTGATCCTTGTTTCCAGTGTTTTCTGAGCTTTTGATAACCTAGTTTCCAAAGCTTTTGATATTCCTTGATTCCTGAGCTATAGTTAATCCTTGTTTCCTGAGTTCCTGAGCTATAGCTATTCCTTGTGCCTGAATTAGCACTGCCTGCAGTGCTACCTTGTTTCCTGAGTTCCTGAGATATAGTTATTCATTGTTCCTGTTCCTGGGCTTCAGCTATTTCTTGTTCCTGATTTGCACTGCTTGCAGTGCTCTCTTGACTCCTTGTTTCCTGAGCTGTAGCTATTTCCTGTTTTCTTGAACCAGTACTGCCTGCAGTGCTACCTTGACTCCTGAGCCTTAGCATTCCTTGTTCCTGAACTGCAGGAGTTTCCCATGTTCCTGTACTAGCACTGCCTGCAGTGCTACCTTGACTCCTGAGCCTTAGCATTCCTTATTCCTGACCTGCAGCAGTTTCCCTTCTCCTGAACTAGCACTGCCTGCAGTGCTACCTTGACTCCTGAGCCTTAGCATTCCTTGTTCCTGACCTGCAGCAGTTTCCCTTCTCCTGAACTAGCACCACCTGCAGTGCTACTTTGACTCCTGAGCTTTTGCTCAATTCTTGTTCTTGCCCCAGCACTGCCTTCTATGCTACTTTGTTTTCTTGATTCCTGAACCTGCACTATTCTAGTATACCCTTGTAGCCTCCCCTTCTGTATAT
The DNA here is from genome assembly GCA_963921515.1 of Calotriton arnoldi. Taxonomy (NCBI): domain Eukaryota; kingdom Metazoa; phylum Chordata; class Amphibia; order Caudata; family Salamandridae; genus Calotriton; species Calotriton arnoldi. The sequence goes on from CAWUFW010000334.1 coordinate 976,162, forward strand.
CCTTTTCCAGTCCCTGCTTTTCTTCCCATTTCCTTGGTTCCAGTTCTAGTTTGCTGTCCTTCTATTTCTGCTGTCTTGCTTCTGTTACCTTGTATGTTTGTTACCTGCTTTCTGTCAAGTGTGCCCTGTGATTTACTTCCTTTCCTGTTAAGCACTCCTCCTTGCTAGCTCCTTGTCTATTGTGCTTGTGTTTAGTTCTACCCCTTTGTTGTTACTGCCTTGCGTGTTTCTGTTTGATAGCCAGGATCCGTGGGCACAGCTGACTACCTAGGTGGTGTTTCTTGTTCACTGTAAGTATTGTCTTTGAGTTACAGTTATAACATCACCACAGGTATAAGCTCCACAGACCTTGCCTTTGCAAACATATCCTATATGTGGGTATTTTCAGTCAGTATCTGTAACAGCAATTGTGGGTGAGGAACTTACTGAGCTTCAGTCTTACTGTGTGGAGCTCCTGAGTGCTTTACCCCACATTCCCTTTATTGTTAATGTTGTATTATATATATGTCTTGCACGTCCGTCCTGGGTGTAGTTAGTCTGAATGCTGAATTGCCTTGTGAGTGCCCTCCCTTTCTAAGTCTTAGCCATCTTGTACAGGCTTCCCCTTTGGATCCCTTTTTCTCCTCTGACTCTTTGTGTGATCCTGGGCAGCGCTGTACTACTCTTTCTGTGCACAGTACGTTTTATACCCAGTCCCCAGTCCTTGCTCAAGTCCCTAGCTGTGTTCCCGACATAGTCCCGGACAGTCCCTGACAGAATGACCAACCCACATTTCCAGGGTCACTTGTGAGGTTTCTTTGCATTCAGTTAGCTACCACTTTTTTTTCTCAGAGCTCACCCAGTCAGTTCTTGCCAAGATGTTTAGTGTCAGATCCAGAAAGTCTGCGCATGTTGGCAGACCTCCATTACCAAAGCAGCACAGTTCTATACAACATATTAGAAAGTCCTTGGACTCTAGAGATCGATTCATGGCACAAAATAGAGTTTTACGTGCTGAATATTATTCCCTGTGGTTGGCTGATCCTTCTATGTTAGATTTTCATTCAATCTGTAACCCTGATCCTCACCTGATGTCAGCCAGTGACCTACAGGATGAAAACGAATTTCTGCAAACCTTGTTAGCAGCAGAAAGACAAAATAGTAATTTAGAGAGTGGTACTATTAGGGGAAATTTTTCTGAAGTTTGTAACTTAGAGACCCCCTGTCAAGACAATGTTTTCTTTGAAGACAATTTGCAGACACAGTATTTTTCAGCATCTTACCAAACTGGTAGTTCAATGACCCCAGTTAAATCATGTTTAACCACACAGCAGCCAAAGAAAGAGCAGATTCATTACATAACCTCTGTTCTCCATTCAAATAATGTTACCCAGTCTTGTAGTCCAGTAAAGATCACAGTCCCGGATACTAAAGGGACCTTGTTAGATACCACATTCAAAGTAAACAATAATCAGTTTAACAAAAGAGAGAAAAGACCTACTAGAACACAGGTGGCTAATAGCCACTTTGAACAAAATCCAAGGTATAGCTCTGTTGGTTGTTGTGAAGTTACCAAGTCTACCACTGTCCTTGTAGAGAAAGATCTGCAGTCTTAACAGGATATATTTTCATCTAAGATTCTTGACTTACAACGAGAGAATAAAATGTTTCAGACTCTGTTAAAAAATTATGACCCAGAGTTCAAGTGGGAATCTAAAACCCCTGTACAAGACAACTTTTCCACCTCTATGTTAGTCTCCTTAGAAATGGAGAATGAAGCCTTGAGCTCTCTTTTGCGTTCCCCTCAGAGGTGGTCCAGCAATTGTTGGAATTACACTGTGGCTGATCACTCAGATTCCATTCAGAAAAGCCATAGTACCTTTTCTCACAGTGCAGTTAATGAAAGTATGTGTTTGAAGTCTGAATTTTCAAACTCCTCTGGTGTTTTGTCTTCTAGTGCTAAACTACATCAAGGCGCTACATCTGAGATGTGTCCTTCCACTTTTCAGGTACCCCAAATGCCAGGCAAAACAAAAAACATCTCTTTGCTTTCTTTTCCTGGTAGTGAGATCAGTTCTATCCCCGAGATAACCCATAGACAGGCCATTGACATACAGACAAAACCTGAACCAGTGACCCACATAATCCCTGATGTGACAATATCCTGTGACTCAGACCATGCTCTTGATTTAACTGCTGTGACTGAAGTCAACCTCCTCACTGAGAAGAAACAAAATCCTGACCCCTTGTTTGCTGTTTTGCCTTCAAGCACACCACATATTGAAAAGTCAGGAAATTATACTCTCTGCTCTGTTGCACCTGTACCACCTAGTAATGCAGAAGAAAATGAAAAGATCTCCCATGACCAAGTCATCTCTGGCCTCTTTCCTCTAACTAAGAGTTGTGAACAGCCAAATGGTAAAGGAAGTCTGGTCATCAGAGACTCTAAGATAAGCAGTATTCTTAGCCATCCCGAAGAAAGTGTTTCAGTGTGTTTTAATGAGCCAAGAAACTATGAAGATTACACTATTGACAACAGGGAATCTACTGTTCACGGGCTATCGCCATTCCCAGAATTTAAAGTTTGTCATCCTTGTGCCTCTCTACCATCAGCTTGTCTTCTTGCAGAGTCTCCAGAATCCTCAGCCGGCCTGCGGCTTTCAGAGACCTCAGCCGGCCTGCTGCTTTCAGAGACCTCAGCCGGCCTGCGGCTTTCAGAGACCTCAGCCGTCCTGCTGCTTTCAGAGACCTCAGCCGTCCTGCTGCTTTCAGAGACCTCAGCCGGCCTGCTGCTTTCAGAGACCTCAGCCGGCCTGCTGCTTTCAGAGACCTCAGCCGGCCTGCTGCCATCTGAGCCCGAGCCTGCAGCCGGCCTGCTGCCATCTGAGCCCGAGCCTGCAGCCTGCCTGCTGCCATCTGAGCCCGAGCCTGCAGCCTGCCTGCTGCCATCTGAGCCCGAGCCTGCAGCCTGCCTGCTGCCATCTGAGCTCGAGCCTGCCTGCTGCCATCTGAGCCCGAGCCTGCAGCCTGCCTGCTGCCATCTGAGCCCGAGCCTGCAGCCTGCCTGCTGCCATCTGAGCCCGAGCCTGCAGCCTGCCTGCTGCCATCTGAGCCCGAGCCTGCAGCCTGCCTGCTGCCATCTGAGCTCGAGCCTGCAGCCTGCCTGCTGCCATCTGAGCCCGAGCCTGCAGCCTACCTGCTGTCATCTGAGCCCGAGCCTGCAGCCTGCCTGCCATTAGTACTGGAGCCTCCAGACTGCCTGCATTCAGAGCACAAGCCCTCAGCTCACCTGCCTACTAAGTCAGAGTCTCCAGCCTGTCTGACTTCAGGACAAGAGCTTCCAGGCTTCCTGCCTTCAGCACCAGAGCTTCCAGGCTCCCTGCCTTCAGCACCAGAGCTTCCAGGCTCCCTGCCTTCAGCACCAGAGCTTCCAGGCTCCCTGTCTTCCGACCTTGAGCCTCTATCTTGCCAACTTTTTGACCCTGTGCTTCCAGCTAGCCAGCCTTCAAAGGTCTCACCACATATACTTTCAGAGACTGAACTTCCAGCCGCAGAGACAAAACTCTCAACATGTCAGCCTCCAGGGTCTGGGTCTCCTGCATACCTGCTTCCAGCGTCTCCTGCATGTGAGTCTTCTGTATGTTTTCCTCCAGGGCCAGAGCTTCAAGTCTGCTTCCTGTTACCTCCTTTGACTTCAGCCAGCTTGCCTTTGACCTCTGTGCCTCCTGCCAATCCATTATCTGTTTTTGACCCTACAGTCAATCTGCCTTCGTTTCTAGAGTGCTACTCTAGACTGCCATCATCTGGGCTTCAAACACCTTTGATTCGGGGTTCTAAGCCCCCGTTACTGGATTTGGATGCTTCAGGTTCTGCCTCCAATACTCCTGTTAATTTACAGCCTAATATTCTACCCTCCAGACCATCACATTTTTCCCACAGTCCTCTGGTATCTTGTACTACATCCCTGATGGAAATGGACCTATTTCATAGGAGCAAAGGCATTGAATCCAGTTCCAGATTCCGGGAGCCGGTCTTTGGAGGGGGAGGTACTGTCACGACTCGCTCCCTGCATTCTCGTGTCCACCACCAGGGGGCCGAATTGTGGGGCTTTCCAGTGTTCTAATATGCTTCCAGACACTCCCCTGCATGCATATCCTGACTTCCAGGCATTTGGATATCATTTAGGAATTGACATCCATTCCCAATCCATGCCGGGTTTTGTGGAAGCCAGTCTGCTCATGCTGGAAACTCCATTACCTATAATTCCCTTCTCACTGCTTTGTCTCCACCCCTGCAGGCCAAGGATGGGTGGAGGAATTCAGCTCACCTGTGGCTGGCTGCTGCTAGCCTGCTCACACCTGATGCGCATGAGTACTGTGAGCTCTTTTAAGCCCCAGCTCCCTTCAGCCCAGTGTTGGTCATTGTAGCTGTATACGGGTGAGGCCGATCCTTGTTTCCAGTGTTTCCTGAGCTTTTGATAACCTTGTTTCCAGAGCTTTTGATATTCCTTGATTCCTGAGCTATAGTTAATCCTTGTTTCCTGAGTTCCTGAGCTATAGCTATTCCTTGTGCCTGAATTAGCACTGCCTGCAGTGCTACCTTGTTTCCTGAGTTCCTGAGATATAGTTATTCTTTGTTCCTGTTCCTGGGCTTCAGCTATTTCTTGTTCCTGATTTGCACTGCTTGCAGTGCTTTCTTGACTCCTTGTTTCCTGAGCTGTAGCTATTTCCTGTTTCCTTGAATCAGTACTGCCTGCAGTGCTACCTTGACTCCTGAGCCTTAGCATTCCTTGTTCCTGAACTGCAGCAGTTTCCCTTGTTCCTGAACTAGCACTGCCTGCAGTGCTACCTTGACTCCTGAGCCTTAGCATTCCTTGTTCCTGACCTGCAGCAGTTTCCCTTCTCCTGAACTAGCACTGCCTGCAGTGCTACCTTGACTCCTGAGCCTTAGCATTCCTTGTTCCAGACCTGCAGCAGTTTCCCTTCTCCTGAACTAGCACTACCTGCAGTGCTACTTTGACTCCTGAGCTTTTGCTCAATTCTTGTCCTGCCCCAGCACTGCCTTCTATGCTACTTTGTTTTCTTGATTCCTGAACCTGCACTATTCTAGTATACCCTTGTAGCCTCCTCTTCTGTATATCCTTTTCCAGTCCCTGCTTTTCTTCCCATTTCCTTGGTTCCAGTTCTAGTTTCCTGTCTTTCTATTTCTGCTGTCTCGCTTCTGTTACCTTGTATGTTTGTTACCTGCTTTCTGCCAAGTGTGCCCTGTGATTTCCTTCCTTTCCTGTTAAGCACTCCTCCTTGCTAGCTCCTTGTCTATTGTGCTTGTGTTTAGTTCTACCCCTTTGCTGTTACTGCCTTGCGTGTTCCTGTTTAATCGCCAGGATCCGTGGGCACAGCTGACTACCTAGGTGGTGTTTCGTGTTCACTGTGAGTATTGTCTTTGAGTTACAGTTATAACATCACCATAGGTATAAGCTCCACAGCCCTTGCCTTTGCATACATATCCTATATGTGGGTATTTTCGGTCAGTATCTGTAACAGCAATTGTGGGTGAGGAACTTACTGATCTTCAGTCTTACCATGTGGAGCTCCTGAGTGCTTTACCCCACATTCCTTTTATTGTTAATATTGTATTATATATGTCTTGCACGTCTGTCCTGGGTGTAGTTAGTCTGAATGCTGAATTGCCTTGTGTGTGCCCTTCCTTTCTGAGTCTTAGCCATCTTGTACAGGCTTCCCCTTTGGATCCCTTTTTCTCCTCTGACTCTTTGTGTGATCCTGGGCAGCGCTGTACTACTCTTTCTGTGCATGGTACATTTTGTACCCAGTCCCCAGTCCTTGCTCAAGTCCCTGACTGTGTTCCCGACATAGTCCGGACAGTCCCTGACAGGGGCCAGGCACCCCTCCAGAACGCATTTTTTAATGAGGTGCATAACTTCGGTCATGGGAGAGATTTTGTGGTGCCGTGATCCTATGTACGTTATTAGAGTTACTCATGATAGGGATTGTATCATTATTACTGGATGTCTCCACATAGAAGTCTTCTATGTGGTTTTCCCATGCTGTAGGCAAGATATTTGTAGTTGTAGGTCGCTGGCTGGATCTGAAGCAATTATTCATCCAATTCCAAAATCGCTTTTGGTCTCATGACTTTATTATTTCATGTGCTTTACCCCAATGGCCTTCTTCAATCATTCTCGTGTAGGAGAATCTTGCTTTCCTATATTCTCGGAGGATAGCTGTAAGCTTTGCCTTTAAAGATCTATGTTCAGGGATATCCTTGGTGGTTTTGCGCATGATATTATTTAATTTGCGTTTTATTGTCACTATTAGTTGTTTTTGTTTTGTGAGGCGATCATTTTTTGGAGGAAATTGGTGGGGTCTTTGCTTCGTCGCAGTAGTTAATTTTTCTCTTGTTTCTTCCAAGAGGAGTACCCATGATTTTAAGGGCAAGTCGCCATTAACCTGAGTTACTTTATTCAAGAGAGATTCCACTTCTGAATTAATTTTTTCTTGATGTTCTATCACCCACCTTATTTTCTTTTTTGGTTCCAGTTTTTCCTCCTCAGCGATCTGTTTGATTCTTGGCTGGTGGCATTGCGGGGATATAATATCACGAGCAATGATTGCGTGATCGCTTGCCACAGTTGGTGTTACCGCAAAGTCTTGAGATGTGTGAAAATGGGCAAACGAGATCCAGTTGTAGTCCAGTGTGGCCAATCTAAAATTTGAGGAATGGGTATAAGCTGCTGGCAAATCAGCGGCTGATGTACCATTTAGGATTTGGAGGCCCAGATGATTAAAAAAGCTGACAATTTGAAACCATGGTTGTCTTTTCGTTGGTACTGACAGCTTATTTCTGGAATGGACCAAGTGGAGTCATCCAGGGCTACCAGAGGGGAGTTTAGGTCTGAATTAATTAGGTTGGCATTAAAATCACCTATATTATCCATAGATCTTCTGGACACTGGGAATGGAGGTCACTTATTGTTGGTAACATTCTACTTAGGGTTGCTTCTCGTTTGGTTTTAGACGGATGGAGATAAATGCAACCTAGGGTCATGGATTGTTCAGTCTGAGTTGAAGTCTGGTTTTAGCCACTTTGCCTTGACAAAAATATAATCTCCACTTCCCTCACTTAGGAGTGATACCTGAGCTGCCAGGTTGTTTTTAACGTAAATTGCCCCCCCTCCCGAGGCGTGGCCAGCCACCTGAGAGGCTGTGCTTTGTGAGTCATAGACCGTGTAGTCCTGCCATGGTGTTGAGTGCAAGGCCCAAGTTTCTTGTACAGCCATGATACCATAACTCTGGAGGTGTTGTATTGCATCCCTTTTGTCTTCGTTAGCCGTTAGACCCCTAATATTCCAAGAACAGATTTTTAGCTTGGAAGCAAGCTTGTGCTTGTTAGGAAGGAGCGCAGGAGTGTTAGGGACGGGGGTTTAAGGCCCGTGGTAGCCAGGACCAACCTTTGCTGTTCTTCTCCTTAGTCAGGCATAGGTGTTTGCCCCCTTCTGAATCCATTGTGATTTGTATTAACCCTTCACTCCACGATTTTATTCTCGGGCCATCTTTAATGCCATGCAAGATGGAGCCTGTTGGGGGTTTTATTGTGTCTTTACTGTTCTCTCTTTCTTGGTATATTCGTTTTTGTTTTGCCTGCAGTACTGTAGCAGATCTCTGTACTGGGGTGAATGTATGACATTGTTCTGCATTCTGTCCATCAATTGTTCTTTTTGCATTTGTCACCCTGAGTGGGACGGGTATGCCCAGACGTGGGTCCCGTGCTCTCCATGCCACTGAAGTCAAGCTATCCTGGCTGAAGAGGGCTGAAAGCCCGAAACCGGTCCTAGGATGCTTGTTTCCAGTCCAGGGAGGACCTGGCCTGGCAGTTCGGGCTGGACTATTCCCATTGGGCGCAGGGTCAGGACTGATTTGCATATGGTTAGGTCCAAACTGGAATGGCATGGTGAACAAAAAAATGATGGATTCAGGCCCAGATCTCTGTACTGGGGTGAATGTATGACATTGTTATGCATTCTGTCCATCAATTGTTCTTTTTGCATTTGTCACCCTGAGTGGGACGGGTATGCCCAGACGTGGGTCCCGTGGTCTCCATGCCACTGGAGTCAAGCTATCCTGACTAATGTGGGCTGAAAGCCCGAAACCGGTCCTAGGATGCTTGTTTCCAGTCCAGGGAGGACCTGGCCTGGCAGTTCGGACTGGACTGTTCCCATTGGGCGCAGGGTCAGGACTGATTTGCATATGGCTGGGTCCAAAGTGGAATGGCATGGTGAGCAAAAACGATGGATTTAGGCCCAGATCTCTGTACTGGGGTGAATGTATGACATTGTTCTGCATTCTGTCCATCAATTTTTCTTTTCGCAGCGCCTCCTGTTTTCATGATCGCTGGATATTTTATTGGTGCCGGGTTTCTGATCTGAATCCCCCAGTCATCCAATCGATTTTTATTTTCCCTTAGGGCATTTACCATGGCCAGTTTAGAGAAAGTAACCTCTGTTGTTTCATTTGTTTCGCCGGGCTCAGGAGCGAGAAAAGCAATGCTGTTGATGTCTGTAGTTTTTATATTTTCTAATACCGGGATATTTGAGCAAAACTTCAAGATGTTCCCTCTGTTGAGGGTGTCCCACTTCCCCTGCGAGAAATATTCAGAATATAGCCTTATCTTTAGATTTTCTGGGTTTTTGTGTTGAACCAAGGTAGGAAGTTTTTGTAGGGGGCTTGCTTCCAAAGCATCCAACTCCTCCCTATCATTTGAGGTTTGACTCCTCAAAATGTCCGATTCTTCCCAGGGTTGACTAGATCTCACAGCCTGTAGATGCACATCACTCCTAGTCTTGCGGTGAGGCAGTGGTAGGTCGTTGATGCTCTTTTGGATAGATTTTGTTTCCCATTTATTTGTGTTTGTAATTGACATAACTCTTTGGTTTTCTTGAGATAAAGGCTCCTTAGGGGCTATTTTTTGTTTAAGGTCGAGTCTATCTATTTTGCTCGATTTAGAATTTCCTTGATGGATACTATTTTTATTTAGGTTGTCCGCTTCGATCTCTGACAACCGGAGGATTGTTGGATTTCCTGTTGACTTGTCGGCAATCCTTTCTAATTTGGAAGTCACCCCCTCGCTGAATCCGATTTGGTAGTGGTCATCAATATTGATTTCTGAGAGTTTATATTGTTTATGCCATATGTCTTCGACTGGTGAGCATTGTACGCTGTCATCCTTTAATTGTCAAGGCTCTAGTTCTTTCATGACCTGCTTTTCGGCCAGATGTCCTATGTTTCGTTCGGGATCACATGGGCTTGTAGTTTCACTTTGGATTCTGCCAGCTTGATGTGTTCCTGGAGCTCTATCATTTGGATGTAGTTTTTGAGGTTGATTAACATCCACAGTGCGTTCTTTTTTTTCAGTCTAAAACTAGTGCATTAGGGGCCCTTCCTTGTTACGTTTGCCCTTGTTCGATTTATTTAATTTCTTTAATTTTTTCTTGTTTTTTCTAGATGAATGCTGAACTTCCTTAGTTATTGTTTTCGGACTAGTGGTTGCTTCAGTGCTAAAGGTTTGATGGAAGGGGGTTGTTCTTTCAGATTTTAAGTCAGATTTTGGATCGACAGCGTCATAAGCGTTATTTCTTGATTTTTGCTTAGTGTTGCTCTCCTCGGTCCGACTGATTTCCTGTGGTTTCTCCGGCCTCTCCTGGTTGCCATCGGACCTAATCTCTAGGGTAATGGGAGTTATTGATGTTTCTCTTCACCTAGTTCTATTTGTTTGTTCACCCATGTTCCCGGAGAGCTCAAGGATTTCTTTATTCAAGTTTAGTTGTGAGACATAAATTTAGATTTTGCTTAGGAGTGAGATTTGTTTTATGCGGCCATCTAATTACCTCTCTCTTGAGATAGTTGACCAGGGTGCTCATTATTTCACGCAACTTTTCCAAGTTTTGTAGTATAGGGCTACATCCACATCCCTCCTGCTTTGTACTTAGCTCTACACTTATCTGGGCTCTATGAATCAGAGAGTTTAGTCGTTCGAACTTCAAATCCAGGCCTGAGATTAACCCAGCGACTGTCTGAAGTATATTTATTTGGGTGTCGAGTTTATCAGCATGCATAAGAGCCGCATTTGCCATTGAAATCAAAGCATTATTGATCAGTGCGAGGTAATTCTCAATTTTTTGTGTTGGTGCGCAGATTTTCTCTTCAATTGGAGGAGAGCCGAATTTCCTTGATGCATTTGCATAGGAGAAGAAGCTTGAATTTGGAAGATTTGGGCTCCAGTTGGTTAGAGAGCATCGTTTAGTGGGCTCAATGGGGTCAGTGGCAGATGCCTCCAGTTGAACCTTAGTGAGATCACTATTTACACCGATACTCTTAACTGGCAATAAAGGGACGTCTACTCTTGTTGCTGGGATTGTAGTGCTGGGCTGTTGGTTGGACTGATCCCCACAGTTTCTAATATTGTTGTTGCTATGGACGGATTGATAGTAAGTGTGCTTTGGAGACGATGCTGGAGATGTATTCATGTTTGGCTGGTAATTTAGACTGGAAGTCTCTAGGTTAGAGCTTGTTGAAATTGCTGCCTTTATTGCCTTTTTACTGGTCTTAGGGCTCGTTGACTTACATTTTAGGCGAGGTGGTGACACACTATTTGGCGTTGATTGGGTTGCCTGCCGGTATTATTTCTGCCGCAATTGCTCTGGAGTTGTCGGAGATTCCAAATTTGGGCGCGGCTGGTTGATGGCCCATCCTAGTTCCTTCTTGTTGAGGGAACTATTTCCCTCTTTAAGGTGTACTGCTTTTATTTGGTCAGCAGATCCTTTTTCTAGGCCACTGAGCAGGGACAGGCCTTGATCAGCCATGGTTGAATTCGTTCTTTTCTCTGTGATGATGATGATTATTTCAGGGGACAGTGGGACGTTTGGCTGTGATCTTTCTCGAACTTCCCCATGTTTGTTAGGATTTGGGTCTGTGCTGTCGCCGCAAGGATCGTTTACTTTTTTACCTTTTAGGTTTGTTGGGCATAGGTAAGCTCTTATGTCGCCTTTGCTATTAGAGACTTTCCTGTTAACATTGTTCACATTATTAAATTCATTATTTTCGCTCAAATGTATAATTGCTATAGGCGCCACTTCTTCTTTTTGTTGTCCCATCATGGTGGTTGACCCTTGTTTTGCGCACCCTCTCCCTTGTGGGTAAAGCATTTTGGTTTTTTGCCGCTTTGCAGTTTTATGTGGACGGTAATGATCTTGGTGCTGAACCAGGCCGAAGTTTCTTGTCTGCATAGTTTCTATGGTCTGTGGAGTGGAGGCAGAGGTAGTCAAACCTGTGACTGTAATGGAAATAACAATTTGAACTTGGTTAGAGCCTAGTAGTCAGTACTACACGGGCAGGTTCAGTGCTTTGGGTGGGATTGGGTGCGGTTGGGGCTGTTATTTAACTTGATCAAAAAGAGAAAAGTCCCCCCTTACTGCTATTGGGGGGCAATTGTGGTGGCGCAATTGAGGCTGTTAAGGCTGGTGACTAAGGTTGAGGCATCCACAAACAGCACCACTAGAATGCTGCAACGCGCCCCTCAAAGTCCCAAGCCCCACAAGAGCCCCCTTTTAGGAGGAAGCCCAACAGAGCGTGGCTTGGGGGATCGGCAGCAGCCGGAGGGCAGCAGGAATACAGATTGGGTGCAACGGATTGGGTGCAGCAGTCTGCTGCCCCATTGGTCACAGACATGCTGGGGCTTACTAGGATTACCTCCCCCCTGGGCAATCTTGCTGTTGAGGCTGAGGTAGGGTGTAGGGGGGTGGTGGAAGCAGCGGCAAGAGGCCAGAAAGCAGCAGTAACAGTAGCAGGTGGTCAGGGGGGAGCCTAGCGGGAGCCGGCCAACCCGCAAGCCGCCCCCAGTCCTAGCTGGGCCGCTTCCACAGGGGGCGGACTCTCTCTCAGTGAGACTCGCTAAAGGTCTCACGCTCGGCTCAGCTCTAATTCTTCTGGCTCACCTCCGAGTTGCTCCATTCTGGTTTCACCTGCTGCCTGTTGCCTGCTGCTGCACCACATCTTCTTCTCTCCCCAGCACCAAACTGGCTCAGTTACAGCTCCGCCACCCACCACGGCGGGTTACAAACTATTTTCAGCAGGTTCACGCTGGACCCTGCATGCTCGATCCTGGTCCTGGTCCTGGTCCTGCTGCCTGGTCCTGCTGCAGCAGCTGCACAGTTTCACTGTGCCCCCGGAAAATTAGCAGGTCCCACAAGTTAGCTGGTCTCACAAGACCCACAAAGGACCCGCAAGCCTGCAAGGCTCAGATCCGGGGATCGGGGGATCGGACCCGCGGGCTTCAACACCACGACCGCCCCGGCAACCACCGAGACCACTGCCCCCACAACCACCAACCGCCTGCTCTCCTGGACCAACATCAACGACGAGGACATCAGCGAGATCATGAACACCATCCACTCCGGTTCACCGCTAGACCCGTGCCCTCACCACATCTTCAACAAAGCCAGTACAGCCATCGCGCCCCATCTCCGGAAAATAATCAACATCTCCTTCGAGACAGCAACCTTCCCGGAAAGCTGGAAGCACGCCAAGATCACCGCCTTACTCAAGAAACCCAAGGCAGACCCCAATGACCTCAAGAACTTCCGACCCATCTCTCTGCTCCCGTTCCCCGCGAAGGTCACCGAGAAAATCGTCAACAAACAACTGACCCGCTACCTCGAGGAGAACAACATCCTGGACCCTTCCCAGTCCAGCTTCCGCAGCAACCACAGCACCGAAACCGCCCTCATCGCCGCCACCGATGACATCAGGACCCTGCTAGACAACGGAGAAACAGCAGCCCTCATCCTCCTGGACCTATCAGCCGCCTTCGACACGGTCTGCCACCACACACTACGAACACGCCTTCACGACGCCGGGATCCAAGAGAAGGCCCTGGACTGGACCACATCCTTCCTTTCCGGCAGAACACAAAGCGTCCGCCTCGCCCCCTTCCGATCCAAGGCCACCAAGATCATCTGCGGCGTATCCCAAGGCTCCTCCCTCAGCCCAACGCTGTTCAACATCTACATGGCACCCCTCGCCCACGTCGCCCGACAGCACAACCTCAACATCATCTCCTACGCCGACGACACCCAGCTGATCCTCTCCCTCACCAAAGACCCTCACACCGCCAAAGCCCACCTCCACGAAGGAATGAAGGCCGTCGCCGAATGGATGAGGACCAGCCGCCTGAAGCTGAACTCGGACAAGACGGAGGTCCTCATCCTTGGTTCCAACCCTTCAGCCTGGGATGACTCCTGGTGGCCAACATCACTGGGAACAGCCCCGCCACCCACCGACCACGTACGCAACCTAGGGGTCATCCTCGACCCCACCCTCTCCATGACTAAGCAGGTCAACGCCATTTCCTCATCCTGCTTCAACATCCTCCGAATGCTCCGCAGGATCTTCAAGTCTATCCCCACCGAAACAAGAAAAACAGTCACCCAGGCCCTCGTCACCAGCAGGCTGGACTACGGAAACGCCCTCTACGCAGGAACGACGGCTAAGCTCCTGAGACGGCTGCAACGCATCCAGAACGCCTCTGCACGTCTTATCCTCGACATCCCCGACGCAGCCACATCACACCCCACCTGAGAGACCTGCACTGGCTCCCTGTCAACAAGAGGATAACCTTCAAGCTCCTCACCCACGCACACAAAGCACTCCACAACTCCGGACCAGCCTACCTCAACAGACGACTCAGCTTCTACACCCCCACCCGCCAGCTCCGCTTGACCAGCCTCGCCCTCGCCCTCGCCACAGTCCCCCGCATCCGGAAAATGACCGCCAGCGGCAGATCCTTCTCCCACCTCGCCGCCAAGACCTGGAACACCCTCCCCACCAACCTCCGACAGACCCAAGACCTACTGGCCTTCAGAAGACTCCTCAAGACCTGGCTCTTCGATCAGTAGCAGCACCACCCCCCTCTTCCCCCAGCGCCTTGAGACCCTTGCGGGTATGTAGTGCGCTTTATAAGTGACATGATTGATTGATTGATTGATTGATTGATTGAAGCTGCAGATCCTCGCCCTCGCGTTGCGTCACATCCTCACTCCGCTTCTGGTTCAATCTGGATACCGCAAAGGATAGGATTGATCAAACCATCCAAATACTCTTAAAGGAAAACAGGATGCATTTAAAAAAGAAAAATGAAACTTTTCAGTTACATTTTTAGGTTGAGCTTTAGCGGCAGCGGGCAAGCACTGCTCGCTCTGCGAGGCATGCAGAAGTAGAGTATGGGAAACAAGCTTCCCTCACTCTCTGCTCATATTTTTCATTGGCTTCTGTCTTTGTCCTTCGTAAATTCTGTCTTCTGATTGATTATGAGGCTTGTTAGTCCCGCCTTATTATGCCATGTCATCATTTGTACCCTCCCATGGCTATTGTCCCCTTTACTTGGAGTGTTACACTGTATGGTACGTGATATTTATAAGCACTATTTTTTCCCACTCCCCCGCCCACACTCCCATTGTCCTTGCCTTCTCGCACCCTCCGCCCGCACTTCCGCTGTCCGTGCCTTCTTGCCCCCCTGCCCCTGCCCGCCCGCACTACTGTTTGCACCGCAATAGGTCTCGCGTAAATGCGAGTCCTATTGCATTGCAAATGCTTGTTTAAGGGTCGGCAGTGGTCCCTGGGGCCACTGCCTGCTCTTACAAAATTTACGCACCCATTCACAAAGGGGAAGGGGTCCCATTGGGACCCCTTCCCATTTGCAAGTGCTTACCACCTACTTAAAGTAGGTGGTAAACTGCGAGTGTTTTGCGGCCGCAAATCCGGTCGCAAAACAACAGTACATGGCATGGTGACTCGCTATTAGGAAGGGACACCTCTTCCTAATAGCGAGAGTCGCAAATGCTATTTTGCCAGTAAGTGACTCGCAAAATAGCATTTGTACATGCCTGGAACCTTTTTTGCGGTCGCAAACGGGCTAATCTCCCGTTTGTGGCTGCAAAAAAGGGTTGTACATCTGGCCCTTAGTTACTTTCAAGTGATTTTCCAGCACTAAACAAGCGCTGGAAAGTGAATAGGTAAAACAAAACTTTGTGTCAATTTGTGTCACTTTTGTGATGCAAACACGGCGTAAAATCTTAGTAAATATACCCCTTAGTGCCCAAGACAGCTCTCAGAGATCAAATGTTAATGCCCCTAAGAGAAGCTCAAATGATATATCTTCATACGCTGTCAGAATTTTCAAAAATATGTTCTTCGCGAAAGTTTCTAACTTGTTGGGGCGCTCCGGTCCGCTCCTATCCTGAAAGTCTCAAGGTGATTCGTCAAGCGGGGGCCGAGAAAAAAGGGGGGTCCCAAAACGTGTTTTCCCCATTCATTTTTCCATAGGAACCTTTAGTCGCAGCTACAGCCCGAACTGCTGAACGGAATTACACCAAATTTGGCAAAGAGGTAGCCCTTGGTTCAGTGTCGTGCCTTTTGCTTAAATGGTGTAAATCCGTTCAGTAGTTCCTGAGAAAATCAAAAGTAAAATCACATATATATCTTGGCGGAGCCTAACCACACATGTCATCGTGAGATCTGATTGGCTGTCAGCACTTCATCCTGGAATTGCTGGCAGCCATCTTGGGACCAATATAAATGATAGTACCCCATTGAAATGCATTGTAGTGAATCAAAGATTTTGAGGGTTACCAAAAGGAGAACTATAAAGGGTGATAACAGACTTTAGTTACATTAGAATTCATTTGTTGATGGTACCATACTAATTTCAGGAATTGTGGTGTGATCTAAGGTGATTTTACCCTGTGAAAAACCTTCTGCTGGGATATCATGAATCATGTTTGAGAGAAAACTATTTTCACATGCTTGTCCCATAGAGTTTTGGAAGGTGCTCCAGAAGCTAAAATGAGAGCATATTTTCTGTAAATTCACATTATCTTTCTCAGTCATGTGAGAATGAAGTCTGACATTCTCAGTAAAACATGTACATCCAACAAGGGCAGAGACTGTCAGTTGATTCCTTTGTGTTCTACTGCAGCTTCCCGGAGTGTTATAAAGAACAACTAGAGTGCTAACAGCCTTACTTATGACAAAAGTATGGCACACCTGAAGCCATCTTGATTGGAATAAACTGGTAACACTTAAAACATTTAATTTAAAAAGGAACAAAATGATGGGGTTCATTTTGTCATAGAAATTATGGTTAGTGCTGTAGAAAGAAAAATTAGGACATGTTTCAAGTGTGATCTCAAATATCTTCCTGTTATATTTCAACAGGAGCAGCCTGCCAGTTGATGCCTTTGTGTTCTACTGCAGCTTCCCAGAGTGTTCTAAAGAACAACTAGAGCGCTAACAGCCTTACTTATGACAAAAGTATGGCACACCTGAAGCCATCTTGATTGGAATAAACCGGTAACACTTAAAACATTTAATTTAAAAAGGAACAAAATGAGGGGGCTCTTTTTGAAATAGAAATTATGGTTAGTGCTGCAGAAAGAAAAATTAGGGCATGTTTTAAGTGAGATCTCAAAACCTCTTCTATTTCATTAGAAAATTCTGACATGCAGACTGAAACAATCACTTTCAATACCAGCAGCAGACTTCCAGTTAACTCCCTGGTGAGCAGTAGCTTTACTACAGTGATCTAATGAGCAACTAGAGTGCTAACATTCTGAATTTATGGCAAATGTGTGACACATCTGAATGCCTTCTTGATGGAATCAAAGTAAAAACTGAAAGCATTTACCACTGAGGAGACTGCAGTAAATGACGAAATTAGGAAACTTCATAACAAATAAGTCTCCCAAGATGGGCACCAGAGAAAAAAGAGCTCAAATGTAGCACAAATATTACCCAGATGTAGCCCACATATAGCCCAATGACAAAAGTGTGCAAAACACTTTTTATTTTTAGTTTTTTGTAGTTTTATGTAGTGCAGACTGGTCAGGTATTGGAGCGTTGCATCTTAAAACATGACCCCCTACACTACAAAAACACCACTGCACTACCCTAAACCCTAAAACACTACCCCTAGCACGACCCCCTACACTACACAAGCACCACTGCACTATCCTAAACCCTAAAACACTACCCGCAGCATGACCCCCTACACTACACAAACACCACTGCACTACCCTAAACCCTAAAACACTACCCCCAGCACGACCCCCTACACTACCCAAACACCACTGCGCTAACCTAAATCCTAAAACACTACCCCCAGCACGACCCCCTACACTACCCAAACACCACTGCACTACCCTAAAACATGACCCCTACACTACACAAATACCACTGCACTACCCTAAACCCTAAAACACTACCCCCAGCACGACCCCCTACACTACACAAGCACCACTGCACTACCCTAAACCCTAAAACACTACCCCCAGCACGACCCCCTACACTACACAAACACCACTGCACTACCCTAAACCCTAAAACACTACCCCCAGCACGACCCCCTACACTACCCAAACACCACTGCACTAACCTAAAACATGACCCCCTACACTACACAAACACCACTGCACTACCCCAAACCCTAAAACACCACCCCCAGCACGACCCCCACCATGCACTGCCCGAACACCACTGCACTGCCCTAAACCCTGAAACACCAGCCCCTGCACGACCCCCTACACTGCCCGAACACCACTGCACTGCCCTAAACCCTGAAACACCACCCCTAGCACGACCCCCTACACTGCCCGAACACCACTGCACTGCCCTAAACCCTGAAACACCACCCCCGTCACGACCCCCTACACTGCCCGAACACAACTGCACTGCCCTAAACCCTGAAACACCACCCCCAGCACGACCCTCTACACTGCCCGAACACCACTGCACTGCCCTAAACCCTGAAACACTACCCCCAGCAAGACCCTCTACACTGCCCGAACACCACTGCACTGCCCTAAACCCTGAAACATCACCCCCAGCAAGACCCCCTACACTGCCCGAACACCACTGCCCTAAACCCTGAAACACCACCCCAGCACGACCCCCTACACTGCCCAAACACCACTGCACTGCCCTAAACCTTGAAACACCAGCCCCAGCACGACCCCCTACACCTCCCGAACACCACTGCACTACCCTAAACCCTGAAACACCACCCATAGCACGACCCCCTACAATGCCCGAGCCCCACTGCACTGCCCTAAACCCTGAAACACCAGCCCCAGCACGACCCCCTACACTGCCCGAACACCACTGCACTGCCCTAAACCCTGAAACACCAGCTCCAGCACGACCGCCTACACTGCCCGAACACCACTGCACTGCCCTAAACCCTGAAACACCAGCCCCAGCACGACCCCCTACACTGCCCGAACACCACTGCACTGCCCTAAACCCTGAAACACCAGCCCCAGCACGACCCCCTACACTGCCCAAACACCACTGCACTGCCCTAAACCCTGAAACACCACCCCCAACACGACCCCCTACACTGCCCGAACACCACTGCACTGCCCTAAACCCTGAAACACCACCCCCTGCACGACCCCCTACACTGCCCGAACACTACTGCACTGCCCTAAACCCTGAAACACCATCCCCAGCACGACCCCCTACACTGCACGAACACCAGTGCACTGCCCTAAACCCTGAAACACTACCCCCAGCAAGACCCCCTACACTGCCCGAACACCACTGCACTGCCCTAAACCCTGAAACATCACCCCCAGCAAGACCCCCTACACTGCCCGAACACCACTGCCCTAAACCCTGAAACACCACCCCCAGCAAGACCCCCTACACTGCCCGAACACCACTGCACTGCCCTAAACCCTGAAACACCACCCCAGCATGACCCCCTACACTGCCCGAACACCACTGCACTGCCCTAAACCCTGAAACACCACCCCCTGCACGACCCCCTACACTGCCCGAACACCACTGCACTGCCCTAAACCCTGAAACACCACCCCCAGCACGACCCCCTACACTGCCCAAACACCACTGCACTGCCCTAAACCCTGAAACACCACCCCCTGCACGACCCCCTACACTGCCCGAACACTACTGCACTGTCCTAAACCCTGAACAACTACCCCCAGCACGACCCCCTACACTGCACGAACACCACTGCACTGCCCTAAACCCTGAAACGCCACCCCCAGCAAGACCCCCTACACTGCCCGAACACCACTGCACTGCCCTAAACCCTGAAACATCACCCCCAGCAAGACCCGCTACACTGCCCGAACACCACTGCACTAAACCCTGAAACACCACCCCCAGCAAGACCCCCTACACTGCCCAAACACCACTGCTCTGCCCAAAACCCTGAAACACCAGCCCCAGCACGACCCCCTACACTGCCCAAACACCACTGCACTGCCCTAAACCCTGAAACACCAGCCCCAGCACGACCTCCTACACTGCCCGAACACCACTGCACTGCCCTAAACCCTGAAACACCACCCCCAGCACGACCCCCTACACTGCCCGAACACCACTGCACTGCCCTAAACCCTGAAACACCATCCCCAGCACAACCCCGTACACTGCCCGAACACCACTGCACTGCCCTAAACCCTGAAACACCAGCCCCAGCACGACCGCCTACACTACCCGAAAACCACTGCACTGCCCTAAACCCTGAAACACCAGCTCCAGCACGACCCCCTACACTGCCCGAACACCACTGCACTGCCCTAAACCCAGAAACACCAGCCCCAGCACGACCCCCTACACTGCCCGAACACCACTGCACTGCCCTAAACCCTGAAACACCAGCCCCTGCAAGACCCCCTACACTGCCCAAACACCACTGCACTGCCCTAAACCCTGAAACACCACCCCTAGCAAGACCCCCTACACTGCCCAAACACCACTGCACTAACCCCTGAAACACCACCCCCAGCAAGACCACCTACAATGGCCGAACACCACTGCACTGCCCTAAACCCTGAAACACAACCACCTGCACGACCCTCTACACTGCCCAAACACCACTGCACTGCCCTAAAACCTGAAACACCACCCCCTGCATGACCCCCTACACTGCCCGAACACCACTGCACTGCCCTAAACCCTGAAACACCACCCCCAGCACGACCCCCTACACTGCCCAAACACCACTGCACTGCCCTAAACCCTGAAACACCACCCCCTGCACGACCCCCTACACTGCCGGAACACCACTGCACTGCCCTAAACCCTGAAACACCAGCCCCAGCATGACCCCCTACACTGCCCGAACACCACTGCCTGCCCTAAACCCTGAAACACCAGCCCCAGCACCACCACCTACACTGCCTGAACACCACTGCACTGCCCTAAACCCTGAAACACCAGCCCCAGCACAACCCCCTACACTGCCCGAACACCACTGCACTGCCCTAAACCATGAAACACCAGCCCCAGCACGACCCACTACACTGCCCGAACACCACTGTACTGCCCTAAACCCTGAAACACCAGCCCCAGCATGACCCCCTACACTGCCCGAACACCACTGCACTGCCCTAAACCCTGAAACACCACCCCCTGCACCACCCCC
Source organism: Calotriton arnoldi (assembly GCA_963921515.1). Classification (NCBI taxonomy): domain Eukaryota; kingdom Metazoa; phylum Chordata; class Amphibia; order Caudata; family Salamandridae; genus Calotriton; species Calotriton arnoldi. The sequence continues at coordinate 996,661 of CAWUFW010000334.1, forward strand.
TACACTGCCCGAACACCACTACACTGCCCTAAACCCTGAAACACCACCCCCTGCACCACCCCCTACACTGCCCGAACACCACTGCACTGCCTTAAACCCTGAAACACCACCCCCTGCACCGCCCCTTACACTGCCCTAAACCCTGAAACACCACCCCCAGCACGACCCCCTTTACTGCTCCGAACACCACTGCACTGCTCCAAACCCTGAAACACCACCCCCAGCACGACCCCCTACACTGCCCGAACACCACTGCCCTAAACCCTGAAACACCACCCCCTGCACGACCCCCTACACTGCCCGAACACCACTGCCCTGCCCTGAACCCTGAAACACCACCCCTGCACAACCCCCTACACTGCCCTAAAACACCACCCCCATCATGACCGCTACACTGCCCAAACACCACTGCACTGCCCTAAACCCTAAAACACCACCCCCAGCATGACCCCCTACACTGCCCGAACACCACTGCATTGCCCTAAACCCTAGAACACTACCCCCAGCACGACCCCTACACTACCCGAACACCACTGCACTACCCTAAACCCTAAAATACTCCCCCAGCACAACCCCCTACACTACCCGAACACGACTGCACTGCCCTAATCCCTCAAACACTCCCCCAGCACGACCCGCTACACTACCCGAACACCACTGCACTGCCCTAAACCCTAAAACACTCCCCCCAGCACGACCCCCTACACTACCCGAACACCACTGCACTGCCCTAAACCCTAAAACACTCCCCCAGCACGACCCCTACACTACCCAAACACCACTGCACTGCCCTAAACCCTAAAACACTACCCCCCGCATGACCCCCTACACTACCCAAACACCAATGCACTACCCTAATCCCTAAAACACTACCCCCGCACGACCCCCTACACTACCCAAAGACCACTCCACTACCCTAAACCCTAAAACACTACCCGCCGCACGACTCCCTACACTACCCAAAGACCACTGCACTACCCTAAACCACGACCTCCTACACTACACAAACACCACTTCACTACCCTAAACCCTAAAACACTACCCCTACACTACACAAACACCACTGCACTACCCTAAACCCTAAAAAACTACCGCCAGCACCAACCCCTACACTACCCAAACACCACTGCACTACCCTAAACCCTAAAACACTACCCCCAGCAGTACCCCTACACTACCCAAACACCACTGCACTACCCTAAACCCTAAAACACTACCCCCAGCAGTACCCCCTACACTACCCAAACACCATTGCACTACCCTAAACCCTAAAACACTACCCCCAGCAGTGCCCCTACACTACCCAAACACCACTGCACTACCCTAAATCACTACCCCCAGCACGACCCCTACACTACCCAAACACCACTGCACTACCCTAAACCCTAAAACACTACCCCCAGCACGACCCCTTACACTACCCAAACACCACTGCACTACCGTAAACCCTAAAACACTCCCCCCAGCACGACTCCCTACACTACCCAAACACCACTGCACTACCCTAAACCCTAAATCTACCCCCAGCATGACCCCCTACACTACACAAACACCACTGCACTACCCTAAACCCTAAAACACTACCCCCAGCACGACCCTCTACACTACCTAAACACAACTGCACAATTTGTTACAGGCGTTGCAACGCAGGCCTGTGGTGCTTACTGGAAGTACCTGGTGGGCTAGTTGGGCCCCAGGGACCCTCAGGATTCAAGGTAACCTAATCCCCCAACTTAAAACGCTCCACGGGGCGCGTTTGCACAGTGGTGAAGGGAGGGGCGGGGCCTCAGGTGACATGTGCGCAAACACGCCCTGTGGTGCGTTTTAAGTTGGGGAATTAATTCCCTTTGAATCCTGAGGGACCCTGGGGCCAACTAGCCCACCAGGTACCTTCAGTAAGCACAACAGAGTTGCGTTGCAGAGAGGTGAAAAAGGTGCGTTGCCTCGGAACGCCTCTCTGCAACTCAGCTCTGTGGTCCTAACTGTAGATACCTGGGGGGCTGGTTGGGCCCCAGGGACCCTCAGGATTCAAGGGGACTTAATACCGCAACTTAAAACGCGCCACGGGGCGCGTTTGCACACATGTCACCTCAGGCCCCCCTCCCTTCACCACTGTGCAAACGCGCCCTGTAGCGCGTTTTAAGAGGTAGTTTTAATCCCCCTGCCCTATTATGTACTAGGGACTTGCAGAGGAGGTCATGCTAATCACAGGGGTACCCCAATGCATAGTGTTCCCTAGTGTATGTAGGTGTTTTCACTGTATTCTAATTGTCTTTTAGCATAGCACTGGCTCTGGTTAGTCAGAGTCAGTTACCACCAGTACCCGTCTGAAAAAGTTGTGGGCACAGGATGATTTTGCAACAAGACCTCTTTCTGCTCCTCTGTTGGTTCTTTCTGCACATGTCTTGCTTCTTCCTGCACTTTTCTTCGTCTTTGTGGACTTCTGTTGCTTCTTTCTGCATTTCTTTTGCTTCTTTCTGTGCGTTTTTTCTTCTTTCTTCACATGTCCTATCTCTGTAGGCATAGTTAGAAACTAGCATTTAAAAAACCTTTGAAATTCACTTAAAAAATCATAGGTTTCAGGCACGTTATAGTTAGAAATTAGCATTTAAAAAACCTTTGAAATTCACTGAAAAAACCATAGGTTTTAGGGGCAGTTATAGTTAGTTGGACATTTCACTCGTACAAAACCATAGAAATTCCCCTGTTATAGTTAGTTCAGCTAACTATAACTCGCGCCCCGCAATGCACTGCTGATGACGTCACATATTACATCACTCATGACATGGTCAGTGACATCACTGATGACATCACTGATGACATCTCAAATGACATCACTGATGACATCATCCATGTGATAATTTCATGCATCTTCTCACACCCTAATATAACTTTTGATACACCCACTCTAAATTACAGACTGCCATTCTCAAAACCATAGACACTCCAACACCAAAAACTACATACCCACTCACTGATTCTTAGGTCTACACACACATCCACTCACTCACCCGTACAGTCACTCATACTTACAGTCACTCAGTACAGGACTATCATATGCACTCATACACCTATATAAACACTCACACACCGCCACTCATCCATAGAGGTACTCACACACCTAGTCAGTCATGCAAAAACTTTATCACACACCCATTTACTCACCTATACAGTTATACACACGCCAGCTCACTTACTCATACAAATACTAGCACATTCTTACGCTCTTATACAATAAATGATACAAGCACACGCATCCATACAGCCACTCTCACTATCACACACTCTCACTTATAGCCATTTAAATACTCTAACACACATATATACTGCCTTTTACATATGTAGTTACTCGCACATGTACCACTGAGATATACATTCACTCACTAACACACCCATACACACACTCACCCACCCAAGCAGTCCATCACAGATGCACTCTTGAAATCATGCACCCAGTGAATCACCCACTCACACATCTATGTACAGAGTCACACACACCCCACCCACACAAACACTCAGGCAGCCATACAGATACTCAGAGAACCAATCAATAACCCATACAGACTCATGTAGCTATTCGCAAATCCATGCATCCACTTACACACCAACAAACAGACGGATACAGACATTCACACAGTTTAGTCCTTAACCCATGCATTCAGTAATATACGTTTAATCACTCACTTGTAGAGTCAGTCACTCACGTACTAAATCATCCATTCAGACACTTATACACCCACTCATTCTTCAATACGCCTTTCCCTATATATATTAAACATATTTAAACTTTACAGAAACACACAGTCACTGGATGATGTCATCAGTGATGTCATCAGTGATGTCATTTGAGATGTCATCAGTGATGTCATCAGTGATGTCACTGACCATGTCATGAGTGATGTAATATGTGACGTCATCAGCAGTGCATTATGGGGCGCGAGTTATAGTTAGCTGAACTAACTATAACGGGGGAATTTCTATGGTTTTGTACGAGTGAAATGTCCAACTAACTATAACTGTCCCTAAAACCTATGGTTTTTTCAGTGAATATATATATATATATATATATATATATACATACGTATATATATATATATATATATATATATATATATATATATATATCTCACGCTCCACTGTCTTACAACAGTAAGGACCAGCACTCTCGTTGGTGAAAATCAACGTAAAGATTTATTGGTGCACAGCAAATAAAACAAACGCGTTTCAGCCTCAGCCTTCGTCAGTGTTTGACGCGCGCCATCGAAGTCAGCATCTAAATAAAGTTTCAAATTAAGTACAACTAAAGAAGGACAATTCATTTCACGAAACTCCAGCGCCATCTTGGAATGTGCAAATGTGCATGTTTTCAAATAAATATGTTTACAAATCTTGTTAAACACTCGTAATCCCCCTCAATACATTATTAATTCATTAATACTAAGTACAATTATTATTGATAGTCACAAAACATTTTATCAAAATAAACGGCATAAATTGCATTTTTGTTGCCTATCGATGCTTATGACATGTTTGAGTGGGGACAATAGATCTAATCTTAACTGAAACATGCACCCACTCTATTGCCACATAAAGAAATCTCTTATGGCTATATATAACCTGGCCTCTCACACCAGCTATTATTATTGTTGGCAAGAAGACTTTCCTGCCCTGGATGGGCTTTTGGGGACAGTTCATAATTTATTTAACTTATATATATATATATTCACTGAAAAAACCATAGGTTTCAGGCACGTTATAGTTAGAAATTAGCATTTAAAAAACCTTAGAAATTCACTGAAAAAACCATAGGTTTTAGGGAAAGTTATAGTTAGAAATTAGCATTTAAAAAACCTTAGAAATTGTGGCACAGCGGAACCCACTGTGGGTGTCCCAGGATTCAATGTGAAAAAGCTACTGTACACACCTGTAGCTGCTACTACTAAAGGCAGCTGAGGTATAGGACTTTTAACAGCAACAACACCGCCCTGCCATAGCCCATGAGGAAGGAGCAGACAGCTCAGAAATGCGTTGGCAAGCAAGATGAAAATACGGATGTTAATCCACCCTCGGTATGCAAATAAATGAAGGAATTACCTTGATGCTGTCGAGTGCTTTTCTGCTGCAGAGCCATTGTTCAAAAACATTTTCACATGACAGCTTTGTCGTGGGAAGAGCACCACCTTGTTATGGAGGAAGGAGCCGCTGGAGAAGGGGCCGCCAAACCAGGGATTTCCCGAGGTGGAAGAAGGCACAGCATATTGCGACAATTGCGAGGGTGGAATTACATGCTGGGGCACACTGGAGTGCTTTAAATATCGCAGTGGTGCTGGATTTAATCACTGTGATCTTGGTTAATGATTGTGGCAAAGCGGAACCCACTGTGGGTGTTTTACAATGCTGATTAAAACTACATGTCCCAGGATTCAATGTGAAAAAGCTACTAAGCTGACACACCTGTAGCTGCTACTACTAAAGGCAGCTGAGGTATAGGACTTTTAACAGCAACAACACCGCCCTGCCATAGCCCATGAGGAAGGAGCAGACAGCTCAGAAACGCGTTGGCAAGCAAGATGAAAATACGGATGTTAAGCCACCCTCGGTATGCAAATAAATGAAGGAATTACCTTGATGCTGTCGAGTGCTTTTCTGCTGCAGAGCCATTGTTCAAAAACATTTTCACACGACAGCTTTGTCGTGGGAAGAGCACCACCTTGTTATGGAGGAAGGAGCTGCTGGAGAAGGGGCCGCCAAACCAGGGATTTCCCGAGGTGGAAGAAGGCACAGCATATTGCGACAATTGCGAGGGTGGAATTACATGCTGGGGCACACTGGAGTGCTTTAAATATCGCAGTGGTGCTGCATTTAACCACTTTGATCTTGGTTAATGATTGTGGCAAAGCGGAACCCACTGTGGGTGTTTTACAATGCTGATTAAAACTACATGTCCCAGGATTCAATGTGAAAAAGCTACTAAGCTGACACACCTGTAGCTGCTACTACTAAAGGCAGCTGAGGTATAGGACTTTTAACAGCAACAACACCGCCCTGCCATAGCCCATGAGGAAGGAGCAGACAGCTCAGAAACGCGTTGGCAAGCAAGATGAAAATACGGATGTTAAGCCACCCTCGGTATGCAAATAAATGAAGGAATTACCTTGATGCTGTCGAGTGCTTTTCTGCTGCAGAGCCATTGTTCAAAAACATTTTCACACGACAGCTTCGTCGTGGGAAGAGCACCACCTTGTTATGGAGGAAGGAGCCGCTGGAGAAGGGGCTGCCAAACCAGGGATTTCCCGAGGTGGAAGAAGGCACAGCATATTGCGACAATTGCGAGGGTGGAATTACATGCTGGGACACACTGGAGTGCTTTAAATATCGCAGTGGTGCTGGATTTAACCACTGTGATCTTGGTTAATGATTGTGGCAAAGCGGAACCCACTGTGGGTGTTTTACAATGCTGATTAAAACTACATGTCCCAGGATTCAATGTGAAAAAGCTACTAAGCTGACACACCTGTAGCTGCTACTACTAAAGGCAGCTGAGGTATAGGACTTTTAACAGCAACAACACCGCCCTGCCATAGCCCATGAGGAAGGAGCAGACAGCTCAGAAACGCGTTGGCAAGCAAGATGAAAATACGGATGTTAAGCCACCCTCGGTATGCAAATAAATGAAGGAATTACCTTGATGCTGTCGAGTGCTTTTCTGCTGCAGAGCCATTGTTCAAAAACATTTTCACACGACAGCTTTGTCGTGGGAAGAGCACCACCTTGTTATGGAGGAAGGAGCCGCTGGAGAAGGGGCCGCCAAACCAGGGATTTCCGAGGTGGAAGAAGGCACAGCATATTGCGACAATTGCGAGGGTGGAATTACATGCTGGGGCACACTGGAGTGCTTTAAATATCGCAGTGGTGCTGGATTTAACCACTGTGATCTTGGTTAATGATTGTGGCAAAGCGGAACCCACTGTGGGTGTTTTACAATGCTGATTAAAACTACATGTCCCAGGATTCAATGTGAAAAAGCTACTAAGCTGACACACCTGTAGCTGCTACTACTAAAGGCAGCTGAGGTATAGGACTTTTAACAGCAACAACACCGCCCTGCCATAGCCCATGAGGAAGGAGCAGACAGCTCAGAAACGCGTTGGCAAGCAAGATGAAAATACGGATGTTAAGCCACCCTCGGTATGCAAATAAATGAAGGAATTACCTTGATGCTGTCGAGTGCTTTTCTGCTGCAGAGCCATTGTTCAAAAACATTTTTACACCAAAATAACAACACTAACGAGAAATTACATGTATACCTTCGGTATAACAATGTATACCAAGTAGGAGACATTATGTAATATTACTATCACTTTTTTGTCTTGGTGCTACTTCTATGTCTATGAATTTTAACCATCACGTAATTGCAATTAGTTCACGCACCTGTCACTTTAAATTCGTCCGCATTTGTTCTTTCTGTGTCATGTGATCAAGGCTCGTAGGAGCTGAAACGTTATGGCGGCACAGCAACAATAAATTAAAGCAACTGAAAGTCTGGGTCCGTGTCCGTGTTTGGAGCAGAATCCGGTGGTACACAGAGTGAAGCTATATTTAATGACCGTTGGTTTCACACGGTCATACACGGGACCCCCTTTCCAACAACGGACAACGCGCAAGTGAAACAACGCCCCGGGTTCGCCTGGAAGTATTTGGATCCGAGAAGGATATGCAGCGTTTGACCCCCTTGAACCCGAGTACATCCGGAAGCCAGTAGCAACGCTGTTAGCGCCGAGTCGAAGGATACGGTGAAAGCAGTGAGAGCTAAGGTAGGAAAAACGGGTATTCAAGGGTGGGAAGGTGATCAGTATTCACGCAAGTTTACGGGACTTCCACACAGTGTAACTTGCGATTTCAACTAAACAAGTATTTTGCAAAGATGTCGGCCGACACAGTTAGAGATAGGGAGGCTGCAGCAATGAATATGTTTTCGGACAGCCTCCCATCAACGTCAGGTGCAAAACAACCAGACGCCAGAAATACAAGTAACTTGAACTCCCTAAAAGAAAAATTTAAAATACTAGAAAAAAAGATGAGGAATGAGCAGAGTAAATGGTGGGAATCACTGTCATTACAAAATTACATAGACGTGGGCAGAATCCCAAGAGGATTACGAATCTTAAATGCCCCGAGTTATGAGGACCCAAATCCTGACCTTATGAATGAGTGGGCAGAAAGTAATTTAGAGTCATCTAGAAGACTTGTTCTTATATTAATCAAATACGCTGACATCGATCGAGCCCAACTCCTGAAAGACATAGATGAATTGAATGATGAATTGGGAAAGTTGGATGAAACAGAGGAAATGGTGAAAATGAGGAAAGAAATGATGACACGTTTGAAAAAAGAAGAAGATAAAATAAAAGAAAGAAAAGCGTATCAATTTCAAAGGGATCGTAATGACTACGAACTCGGAAAGATCTTCACCTTTTCTAAAAAGTATGATGGCTTCAGAGTGGCCAAAAACAAACCAGTACGGAATACACATATTCCTAACAGAACCCCTGAAGTAAGACAAGAAACTTCACAATCAGACCTGAGTTCAGCAGGAGGAAGCGAGTCTGAATCAGAAATGAGAAATTTAGATCTCACAGGGAATCGTAAGAAGCCATTACCTGGGGAGGAGCTGATTTTTTTATGTCAACAAAGGAGACAAACTCTCCGTCCAAGACCGCAAAGAATGAACGAAGAGCAAACAACAACTTCAGGCGCAGGCAGAGGCGCAAAGCAAACAAATGCCGCACAAAATTACACCAAGAAGAGGGGAAGGGGATATTGGCAGAAGAAGTAAACAAAACAAAAGCACCCTGCCGCACCATTATTAACCTCTCCAATATTATTTTGTCAGCCAAAGAGGAAAACATTTTAAGTTTGGGATTGACATACTCTCCAGGAGCTAATTTTGATTATGCATCGACACGGTTAGACGTATATAAAACAGTAAGGAAACTCAAACTTAAAAAATTATTTTTATTGTCTAAAACGCAAGAGGAGTCAAACAAAGCAATAGAACAAGGCCTTCAAAGTTATCCAAATCTATCGCAATCTGATGTACCCTTATTGAAGGACATGGAGAGCCTTTGGGACAACATTGAACATGACCAGCTAACTCCTTTTAAACAACCCTCTACTTTTAACCCCATTACTCCTCGAGACTCTATAGATGTCTTCCATGAGACGGTTACAACACAATTAAAACAAGCATTGGCATAGCCAATAGGTCTCGCCTTTGAGACCTTATAAGTGTTTAGCCAGAGATATTGACTTTGCCTATGTCTTTAAGCTGTGCTGTACAGAAGTCTGCAGCATGCTGAAAAGTTATAATTAAGAAGTGTCAGAAGCATTTGTGTTACCATATATATACCCAAGAAAGCATTATGTACAACTGAACGACCATATTAAAAAAGTATTAACAATAAATAATGTCTTGAGTATTTTTTGTCCTTTCAATGCTGGCATCTTCTATCTGCCTGTCCCAATGGTTGCTTGTTATGGGTTTTTTTCTTATGGGGTGGTCATAAATAACAGTCAGTGAGAGTGTCAGTCAGTGAGAGTCAGTCAGTGAGAGAAAGAGTCAGTCAGTGAGAGTGAGAGAGTCAGTCAGTGAGAAAGAGATTGAGAGAGTGAGTTAGTCAGTCAGTGAGAGAGAGAGAGAGAGAGAGGCAGGCAGTCAGTGAGACAGAGTGAGAGAGTCAGTGAGAGAGAGTCAGTCAGTGAGCGTGAGAGTCAGTCAGTGAGAGAGAGAGTCAGCCAGTGAGACAGAGAGTTAGCCAGTGAGAGGGAGTGTCAGTCAGTGAGAGAGAGTTAGTCAGTGAGAGAGTCAGAGTCAGTCAGTCAGTGAGAGAGTCAGTCAGTTAGTGAGAGTGAGAGTCAGTCAGTCAGTGAGTCAGTCAGTCAGTGAGAGAGTCAGTGAGAGAGAGAGTGAGTGAGAGAGTGAGTGAGTGAGTCAGTCAGTTAGTGAGAGTCAGTCAGTCGGTGAGAGAGAGTGAGTCAGTCAGTGAGAGAGTCAGCCAGTTAGTGAGAGTCAGTCAGTGAGAGAGAGTGAGTGAGAGAGTCAGTCAGTCAGTGAGAGAGTCACTCAGTCAGTCAGTGAGAGTCAGTCAGTCAGAGAGTCAGTGAGAGTCAGTCAGTCAGTGAGAGAGTCAGTCAGTCAGTGAGAGAGAGATTGAGAGAGTGTCAGTCAGTCAGTCAGTGAGTGAGAGAGTCAGTCAGTGAGTGAGTCAGTCAGTGGCAGAGTTTCACCTAATTTGTACCAGTTTAGCAGCACAGTCCAGCAATGGGCAACTGAAAGGAGACCAGTTAACCTCTATGCAGGGCCTTCCCTGCTCAGCAACAGGTGTCGCTGCATTTATAGTAACTTGTGATCCGTTTGAACTAGAAACGTTTTTTTGTTAAAAATCTGCAAATGATGCAGCAGATGGATTATATGCCGAATCCATAATTATGTGGATAACGCAGAGGCCACGGAATCGCATCATTACAGTGGTCCCGAGGATGAGCAAGAGCTGCACAACGGCAGCAGTGCAAGATTAACTCACACCTGCACAGAAAAGGTAGAACATGAACAGGGGACAGTGCAAGCGCTCCTCGCACGTACCGAAAAGGTACTAAACAGACAGGTCAGCGCCTGTGTTCATCACACACAGAACAGGAAGTGTGCACAGCAACAGAGCAAGGATTCTCCTCTAAAGAGCAGACAGCACAGGTGGCAGTTCAAGCTACTAAACATAGAAAGAGTACAGCGCCCGAGGTGTGTACTCCATTATATTACTCTGGTGTTTATTCCATCAGCGAAGCAAGCCACTCACTGATCTACAAACCTTCCATCCTAGCTCTGTCTTGGCCTTCACATTTCACAGGAAGTCATCTTCATATTATTAACCCACTAATGGACACTGCTGAGATACTGCTCTGCTCCATCAGCCCTGGTAACACATGACTGACTCTACCCAACCCTGCTTGCTTTTCAGACCCACTCTTGAAAACTCCATGCTGACATTTAGACAGAGTCCCTCAGCCACCATGCTAAAATAGGTGAGAGCAGCACCTTGTATTCCTTGGCAAGCGCCTAGAAGTGGGCGTGGGTACCGAGTGCTTCATAAATTCTATCACCTACTCACACAAAATGGCTCCGGGAGTTGAGCATCTGCTGTAGAACTTTGCACGCACCCTGCAGGGCAGGTGTGAAACCCCAGATTACAGCTGCGAATGTCACCAGGTGTACTGAAGAAATCTGTGAGCACCCAGCAGTCACAGGTTCACATCAAAGCAGGGCTGACTCTGACTTTCATCCTTTCCATGCTTGAGAAAGCATTACCATTACGTTAGGTAATGACAGCACGTAACCTTGTAGTGCAAAGAACCGAACAGTTTGTAAAACGTGCTATGTAAATGGCACATTTTATTTGCAATAGTCATCTCCAGACAGAGGCTGCGGCCCCGCCTGTGCTTGGCGCCGACTCTACGTGGCATGGGTGTACACAGAAACACCCTGGCGACCAGGTTTTCATCCTGGGCCTATAAATAAACCTCACGCGCGCGAAACAGGGTTCCCATTCAGCTCTTCCCGCCAGGCCCGCACTAATGAGGCGCTGAGCTCTGTATTTCATCCACGTATAGCGCAGAATGCTGGATGAAGGCCCACTTCGTAGCACTGTGCTATAGCCGCTAGAGATATACAAATGTGTTCACCTGGGAGGGGTTGGGGGCATCATCGAATGCAAATAAATATATGGTGTAGGTGGCTCCTGAATAAAGTTTTAAAAAAGTACAATCGCTGCAGATAAGTAAGGCCACAAAGCACAATAACTCCTGGAGAGAGTGACGTCACAAGGAGCTATGGCCCCCGGCGAGAGAAGGGAGCAGATCGCTTAATCTCACGAAATCCAAGATGATGGGACAAGATCCAATCGGCCGTGTCCTACGTAGCTAGGTCCAAGGCTGCTGATTGGCTGCAGTAAAGAGCGCTCAGACTCGCCTCACCGATGTCAGTGTTGAGTCCGTGCTTTGGGTGGGCTAAATGCAGACCACCATCATGCAAAAGGGGTAGCTCCTCGCGGTGTACGTACAGCTCACTTGTTTGCTTTTGTAGGTTTCAATTAAAAACAAGTTTGAGAAAGGCGCAGAGGGAGCATATGGATGGGTTCATGGCGTCCGCACCGGGATTTTTAAACATGGCGTTTTAAAAACTGTTTATAAGGAAAACAGTGTCATAATGCCAGATAAGCAAACACGTCTATAAGTACCGCAGCAGAGGAAATAATGTATTTGATAACACCGCAGACCTGCCAACCCCTACCACGCAAAAAAAAAAAAACACTCACCATATAATATTAGAGAAACGGGAGGGGAGGGGCTTGATCCCATTACCTCCCCAGCCATGAAAGTAGCGCTGAATGGGCATGCCCAATGAGTGGAGGTCACTGCACGTGCGCAGCTCTGCCCCCCGCAAAGAAACAACAAGCGCGCGCGCCTCGCGCTGAAAAGAGGCAGCAGGGGAGGGGAGTGCGGAGGGGGCCTGCGCTGGTTTCCTTGCAGGAGCGAGCAGGAACCATCTGTTTAATTACAAACAGATGGTTTTAAAGCTCGCTCCCGCAGAGAATCGCTAAACGTGCACGCATTGCCATTCAAAGCAATGCAATGCGTGCACTTTTTGGGCAGAAAAAGGGAATCGATTACTAAAGGTCTCCTATGCAGCGCATGCGCGCTGCGTAGGCGAGACCTAAAAACTTAGTAAAGCAGTGGGGATGACAAAAGTCAAGTATACCAACCAACAGCGACAATATTACAACTTGGTTTCTAAATTGAAAAAAGAGAAAAACATCATTATAAGGAACAGTGACAAGGGAGGCAATGTAGTTATTTGGCCACAAGTGGATTACCTAAAGGAAGCATTTAAGCAGCTTAATGACAGAGAATGCTACACAAGAAACAATGCGGCAAATCTGAAAACTATATATGCCTTATACCACAACAAACTCTCATTATGGAAATCTAAAGAACTCATTACTATCAATGAATACAAATTCCTCAAAATAGACAATCCAACAACACCAACGATTTATTTCATTCCCAAAATACATAAAGATCCAGTAACACCACCTGGGCGTCCAATAATATCGGCTAGGGGTGGTCTTTTGGAACATACATCTATGTATGTGGACTTCTTTTTACAGGATTTTGTCAAGAAATTACCATCATATGTACGTGACACTGCAGATTTCTTGAGACAAATCAATGAGGTAGAATGGAAGGATGACTATTTACTAATGATAATGGATGTAACCTCCTTGTATACCAGTATAAAACATGAGGATGGCATTAAAGCCATAAAACATTATTTGGCACAAAGAGCAACATTCCACAATGAGCACAATAACATGCTATTGGAAATGATAGAGTTCTGTTTAACCAATAATAATTTTATGTTTAACAATCTTTTGTTTCAGCAAACTCGAGGAGTAGCCATGGGGGCCAGTTTTTCTCCCAGTTATGCCTGTCTTCATATGGGCTACTGGGAGGAAGTGGTCCTCAGGAGTAAATACAGCCATCACATTGACAACCATGTACAAATTTGGCTTTGTTGTATAGATGATTTATTTGTGATATGGCATGGCACTCAGCAGGAGGCTCTTTCCTTTGTTGAAACCTTGAACAACAACCAATTGAACCTACATTTCACAACCAATATAAGCGCCAATATAGTCAACTTCCTTGACACCCAGATATACATCAATGAGGGTAAAATAGAAAGTAGGCTGTACCGTAAAGAAACGGCGGGAAACACTACTCTCCACGCAAGCAGTGCTCATCCAAGACATCTCATTAACAGTATACCATATGGTGAGATGTTACGGCTACGCCGTATATGCAGCAATGATCAAGATTTAAAAACAGCACAAGCAGACAGCTTCATGAGACTCAGGGAAAGAGGATATAGCAAACATATTATCACTAGAGCTATATCAAAATCTATGTTACCTAGTAGAGATTCCTTACTTAATGAGAAGCCTAGGAGCACACACATATTAAATGCAGGTTTTGAAAAACAAAAAAAGATACAGACAACACATTTAGAATGATCATTAGATATAGCAACCAGCACATCAAAATACAAAAAATTATACAAAAAAACTGGCCACTAGTATTAAATGATGCCGTGATTGGACCCTGCTGCCGCAGAGGGTGTCCATCACATATAGCAAATCACCCTCCATGAGAGATGTTCTTGTCAACACTAGTCCAGAGATAATTGTAAAGACAAGCTGGTTACAATCGAATAAGGGTTTTTTCAAGTGCAGATCTTGCAAGGCGTGTGCCCATGGTATGAATAAAAATACATATACAACACCGTTCAGTGATAAGGCAATTAAGATACAGAGATATCTCACATGCAAAACTGAATATGCTGTCTATGTGCTGGAATGTCCATGTGGCCTCCAGTACATAGGCAGCACAAAATTGCAAGTGCATAAACGTATCCTACAACATTTACGTGCCATCAGTAATCAGGATAACACTTATCCGGTGGCACGCCACTTCAGAGAGGCCCACAACTCCAAAAATACAGACCTCAAATATTATGTCATTGACAGTGTACCCCGAGCAGACGGGGAGGAGACAGGGAATCAAAATTACGAAGATTAGAAACAAGATACATACTACAATTAGATTCCAAATCACCAGGAGGTCTGAACGCAACGGAGGATATGTATACCTGCTTAGGTTAATAGTATAGAATTAATTGAGCATCATGTTTGATTTTTAATATGTTTGGATGGATTGGAGGACAATAACCATGATAATCATAGGTGATTGAGGTTAACATGTTGATGTTAATGCAGTGATCAAGTGTTTACAAGTATCAAAAAAATGTGCATTGAGAAATAATGGTATCCTTGATCTTACAATCACTACAGATTGAGCACAATGAGAAAACAGTATTTTTTTAACAAGTATTTACATTTAAGGAATTGATACTAAGACGGTGATCTGATTTTTTTTATCAACAATCTTTTAACATCATTTGTGTATATATATGTATGTATATGTTTGTATATTTACATATTTATATATTTATGAAATCATATATTTATAGGTTTTATTAGTTTTTTATCATAAATATACACAATTATGTACTCATATTGTACACTTTTTACATGTTGCCTTTTAATGTGATATTTAATCTACCTCTAATTATGCATAGTCCAACATATTTCTTTAATCAACAAAATAGAATACTAATATATAGATCCTCAGGCATCAATGATTACCAGATATGGATATATTTATTTATATTTATTTTTATCCATATGGCCACCATATACTATGCTCTGCATTTGAATCAGGTATTGATATCTATTTTAGCACATACATGAGATTAATAAGGAGTTCAATGATTTTAACACATCTATTTATACACTTTTTTTAATTGCACTGGCACTTTAGGATAACATAGACTTTTTTACAATTATTTTACATACCTCTTATTAACATTAAGGTTATTTATTGTATTGCGGTAAAACGCAACAAATGTTTATACAATGACAAATTACAATATTTTATTGATGGAGTGAATTTTAAACTCGCGAAATTTATGATTTTGTAGTAAATTGTATAAAGTGAGGTATTACACCAAAATAACAACACTAACGAGAAATTACATGTATACCTTCGGTATAACAATGTATACCAAGTAGGAGACATTATGTAATATTACTATCACTTTTTAGGTCGAGCCTCGAGTAGCGCGCAAGCGCTGCTCTGGCGAGACTTTATGTAAGGGGTTTCAGAAGCTGACCACACGCTCGTGCGTCGTGGCCTTTTCGGGCGGTTACGCGCGAGCAAAGGCCATGGTGCACGAGCGTGTGGTCAGCTCTGCACGCTGCCGCGCCGCCCCCGCTCCTCTCTCACGCTGCTGACGGCTTTCCGTCACTCATGGCTCATTAAGCGCTCGCGGCACCCTAACAGCACGCGATCACTTTCGCGCGCACCACTCGTTTTCTAACGCGGCAGCATGAAGACTCCACCCTTACATGACTTGGTTGCTCTTGTGCCGTCCTTGTTTCACGAGTTGACAACAAATGTGTGACCTTCTCGCGGTTGCCATTTTGCAGCCCCACCCCCTTTTCATCCCTCCGCTAAACAATGAAACCGATTAATCGATTGTGCATCATTCAACTTTGGTATCGGTGGCGATACTAACTGTGCAATCGATTAAAACCCAATCTGGTGGGCTGCCGGCTGATATCGGCTCTCACTCATCTGCTGTTCGCGGTATCGACTGGTGGCTTGGGCGGGCCCCAGCCCTCTGTTCCCCGGTGGTTTTATTTCCTATTTTATAATTTAACCGCCGCCTTAAGCCACCCTGACTTCGATTTCCACCGACTGAAAGCAGAATCTGATACCACAGGCCTATGCTCCTCCCCCGGCACCGATTGGACATATCGATTGGTAATTAGTAGTTGACGGGCAGTAGCTATGGCCAATGGCTAGGGGGCTGGACTCTCTTTTTAAGACCACGCCCACCACGAGATGTTAAACTAGGGATAGCGGGGTGCAGCCTGCTCGGACCGCAATCGGTCCTGCCCCTTTAGCCTCGAACATGAGCGATAGTAAGAACAACCAATAAGAAGGGCACTTTCCAATGGCCACACCTACCGCGATTAACACGGTGAGCGCTCAGATGCGTTTTTAGATGCGAGTAGCAATCGGTTCCGCCCATTATAATTGAGGCATGAGGACAAAAAAGGAGCCAATAGGATAAGAGTATTTATCATACAGTAGCCTACGGCATATTTAAGAGTGTAATTTCAGACATGCCTTTATTTCATCACCAATGTGATGAATGGCGTCAGGGGAATATGCTACTCTTGTGGAATGAAGTGGGCAGAAAAGTAAGCGGCACTGAGTATTATAACACAAGTTGAGAGATGGAGGTTAGAGGGGAGTAGAGGTGATCACGTTTACTGCAAAGAGTGGAGTAACAGGCACAGGGTAAAGAGAGAGAAAGGGGCTAGTGTGAAAGGTTCTAAAAAACAAGCACTGGCATAGCCAATAGGTCTCGCCTTTGGGACCTTATAAGTGTTTAGCCATGCAACAGTTGATGTTGTTGCACCAAGGATATTGTGCTGCATAACTAAATACTTATAAGGTCCCAAAAGCGAGACCTATTGGCTATGCCAATGCTTGTTTGTCTTGGTGCTACTTCTATGTCTATGAATTTTAACCATCACGTAATTGCAATTAGTTCACGCACCTGTCACTTTAAATTCGTCCGCATTTGTTCTTTCTGTGTCATGTGATCAAGGCTCGTAGGAGCTGAAACGTTATGGTGGCACAGCAACAATAAATTAAAGCAACTGAAAGTCTGGGTCCGTGTCCGTGTTTGGAGCAGAATCCGGTGGTACACGGAGTGAAGCTATATATATATATATATATATATGCCTTATTTTTAAAATTAAAGTCAACCCAGGTACCCGAGGCATCAGAAGAAGGCTAAGCGCCGAAACGCGTCATGCCCGAAGGGAGAATAAACAGCCTCTAAAAATTGCCCCGCTGTGTCCCTCTCATCTTCTTTCATGGAGGAGATTTTTTGTGATATTTCGCGTGGAGCCATGACACGCAAGGGGGACCCTTCCGTTTAAGCGTTCTTGGTCTTTGGCAAACTACAAGGAGGAGCTGAGGTATCAGATACCAAGAACCGCCACCCGACCCTTGAAAGCGAAGGTACTGCTATCAGCTGGTAGTCCATCATTGTATGGAGAGACGTGGTTACTTAGCCGGCGTCTCCGGTTCACGCCGCCTAGGGAAAGTGCGGCTGGAAGTAGGGGCATTGAGACTGTTTTAATCTTTATCTACACTGGGACTTACCTGACCTTGCTTGGATTTAGCCTTCAATCTCACTTCGAGCACTGTCAAAATCGAGGCTTAAGGGGACACGCTTTCCAGCCAAACAACGCACTGCATGCTGGGAGTTGCAGTTTTCCACTCTGAACTGCCTGAGTGTTTCCGAAGCTAATGAGGTGCAGGTGCGCTCTAACTACTGTGAAGGGAGGAGCGGGACTATTAAAACGACACTCAATAGTCAACCCAGGTACCCGAGGCATCAGAAGAAGGCTAAGCGCCGAAATGCGTCATGCCCGAAGGGAGAATAAACAGCCTCTAAAAATTGCCCCGCTGTGTCCCTCTCATCTTCTTTCATGGAGGAGATTTTTTGTGATATATATATATATATATATATGCCTTATTTTTAAAATTAAAGTTTTACTACTTTTATTGTGGTAGCACCTGCATTTAGTAACTTTCCATTTGAATGGCACTGCTTTGTACATGTGATCAGCTCTTCAAATCAATCAGTTTCAGCCAGTTTAATAGAATTTTATCTAGTCACAAGATTTTCAGTTTCTTTCAGCCAAATCATGTTCTTTTTAAAATAAAGGTGGCCATTTAATTTTTCTGACAGCCTTCCCTCAATTTCAAAACTGTTATCTGGCAAAACTTAGGCCCAGATTTACTAGATGATCACACAGGGTAGTGCAGCAGCCGCAAATGGTGCTCTGCGCTGCGAGAACAGGAGAGAGAAGGTGAGTGCCATATTTACAGAAATATGGCACTCATTCACTTCCCCTCTCCCTAGTGCCGCTGCAGAAATGTGCTACCATGCGCCACACACACACCTTTGCACCATAGTGCAAGGCTGTCTCCGTGAGTCTTCCATAAGTTTTGTGCTGCAAGGATACCCTTGCAGAACAAAATACTATGCTTAGACTAACTTGAAACCTTTTCCCACTTTGTGTGTGTGCTGTACAGTGCAGCACACATGAAAAGGCAGAAAAGAAAGGAGAAATGAAAGCATTTCTCCTTCATAGCACCTATTTGAAATGGGTGAAGTTTTTTGCAGCAAAACCCTGTCTAACTTTTTTAAGTAAATAGGGTTTTACGTCAAAAACCTTGAGTGGTTGTTTGGGAACGCCCATGCACCACCCATGGAACGCCCCTTTGGCTTTAAGTAATGCAAAGCAGCGCTATGCACTGCTTTGCATTACTTTCAAGTGATTTTGCAGCACTAAACAGGTTTAGCGCTGGAAAGAAAATAGGTAAAAAAAGATTTTGCTTCAATATGCATCACTTTGTGATGCAAACACAGTGCAAAATCTTAGTAGATATACCCCTCACTGTTTAATTGGGGCAGCTGCTGGACCAACTGCCCTTTCCAGAAGCAAAGCTTTGACAAAGTCAATAGGTTTGACTTTTAATATTGTGAAGTTTTAAAGTGGTGATTATGCAGTCGGTTTGCTATCCTGGCAGCATATGAGAGATCGTTCACAGTTTTCAGGTGGCCCGTGTCCCACACTCCATGCAGAAAACTTCGCTCCTCGCAGAAGAAAACCAGTTTCAATTAAATTGACCTTGGGTCACATTACACTGCAGGGACCGAGAAAAGGTTAATTTGTCATTGAAAATGTTGGTGTGTTGAGTATATAGCAACAACCAAGAAACAATACAGCATGAAATAAAGGATGTAGAATGCCACACAAGGTTTGAGTAAAAGCAGCCGCGGCCGGCTCATGTAAGCGTGGTGGGCAGGGCGCAGCAGGGGTGAAGCAGACAGACGACGAAATAGGTATTATTCATTTATTTCATTATACCTATTCCATCATTTGTCGACTTCCCCCTCCCACCACGCCCGCCCCACCACCCCACTGCATTTACCTATGCCGGCCGCCGCTGAGTAAAAGTTAAAAATTGTAATAAGAAAAAGTAAATTGAGAAAATTACCCGCAAAGCTCTGATGGTAAGATTAAAAATGTCATGTCTATAGGGAAGCAGTGCATCTAGAATCGTCTTCTGGAAAGTTCTGCCCATGTATCACAGAGGTCAGTGACTCTGGTCGAAGTCAGTTAGCTAAGTACAGTAGCTGTCTGGTCACATACCTCCAGTTCCTCCTGAAACGATGTGTTCTGGGCTCCCCGTAACTAATGTAAGGTTTTCCAAAGTTCTCCCAGCAGCACGATAGTGGACTGAAGTTGTGTCTACCAGTGAATAGGATAGTTGGGACCTCTTCTAGGCGCTAGCCATTCTAACTTCTTAAACTGCCGTGGTGTCCCAGAAGACACAAATCCCCTGCAATATAATTAGGGCTCCCGGTTTTATGGTATTTATTTTTTTGCCATTTCCGTCTGTATTTATCCATATTTATTTTTTGGGCATTTTTTCTGTATTTATCCACATTTATTTTTGCCACAAGCAAAAGATGACGCTACAGCTAGTATTTTTCCACATTTATTTAAATTGACAATGCACACATGCGCTCAGTTGTTATTGGTCAACACTATACATTCATCTGAAAACTTAGCACTTTTAAGCATATTTGGGACATTCTGCAAATGGCAATCACAAGCCATTTGTCTCAGAGCCTCCCAGTTTCTGTCATCGGCAGAGTGCCACATCCTCTCCCCCACTGAACACCATACTGCCCCACTAAGAGAAACTCACACTGCCTTCAGCTGCAACCCAATTGTGCCCTGCTCTAAACACCTGGAAGCAATTCAATTCAAATTATGCACTAGACTACAGTAATATGCTGCCTGAAAAAAGTAACAACATACTGGAAAAAAGCAAACACTCGTAGGGAATACAACTTAAAGCTTTTACACTCATTATTCAGAAATCAAGGAGTGTTTTTGCTTGAAAAGCGAACGAAAAGAAAAGTAGCGCTTCACTGTCAAAATCTGTAAGGTGGCGCTAATGTGTTTCAGTGTAAATAAAACCAATCTGGCCACTTTGTGACTACTCTGTCTTGCTTTATTTAGTTATGTATTTATTGTTTGTATTGTAAAACTTTTTTTCTCTCCTCCTGAGGCTGCATTTTGGAGTAGAAAAATGTCAGACAAAGACATTTGCAGCAAAAGTGTTTCTTCTTTTTTGGATCCATTTAATTGTGGTGCTTAAATCGACTAGCCTCTTGTCTCCTTTCTCAGCCCACGCACAACAAAGCTCTTTGTTTGTTTCTCATTTAAAAAAAATCTTATCTCGAAAACTTCTCTTAATCCCCCGCATTCCTGGTTGGACTACACTGAGCGTTTGTTTATTCACGGCTTCGCCTCCAGCACACAGGCAGCCCCTGAGACCCGTCTCCCTGAGTGCCGGTGTGATTTGCTTACTGCTGTTGCTCTGGCTGTAACTGAAGCAGTTCGCAGCGTGGGTGTGGACTGTAAACTGGCTGGTTTAATATACTGCATCAGCCCTTTTAACCTACCACCTGTATGTGCGCGCATCGCAAGCTGCCCTTGTAAAACCCAGTCTGCAAGGAAAAGACGGGTGCTGGTGCAATCGGCAGAGTGAAGAGGCAGGGGCTAAGGGGTGAAAGAACAACAAAGCCTCATTAACAAGTAAATGGTCTTTCAAAGACCTGTGAAGTACTCGGGTGCGGCTGTGTGTGCCCGGGAAGCTGTCTCAGCCCGGGCTGACACCTCTTAACCCTCTAAGGAGGGGGAGACACCAGATGGTTGGGGGTGTGATTCTATTGATGTCAATGACAAAATGTACTAGTATTTTCCCGTTTTTATATATAAATACAGATAAAGGAAAACTTGTTTTCCGTCTGTATTTATATGTAAAAATCCGTTTAAACGGAAAACCGGGAGCCCTAAATATAATTAAACAAAAACGTTTGCCCAATGGAAAGATGGTAAAATTCGCCCTTTATTCACTTCACTTCTGTAGAGCTGAGCTTATTTTATAAAATTTCTATAATACACTTTGCAGACAGACGGAAAAAATGGCGAGTGTCAAAACAAAAACACAGAAAACAATTTGTGTTTGGGCTTCCCTCACATACGTGGTGTGTGCTCCGGGAGGTGCAGCTACCCACAGCAATTCAAATTCCCTGCCAACAGCCAATGAAATATTTCCAACAGTGTGGGTGTGTTATTAAATAAAGAAGGCAGTTGTCCGATATCACTAAGTCTGTGGCCTTTATTGTTGATAACAATATACCAATATATGCCTTGGAATATGGATCTATAGCGGAACTAAACAATCACTGCGCAGGTGGCCTACTTTAATTCTTGCTTTTTTCAGGGAAGGATCAATGGTATCTCGATCCAGACAACGTCCCTTGGGAAGAACAAAAAGTATCAGATGTGTAGAAGTATACCCCAAGCATCCAGTAGTAGTTAGCATCTAGTAAGTATAATTTGTGCCCAAATGTAACTGTAACTCGGGCTCCCTCCATGCACAGTCTTTTCATCAATATGTCATTTCAAAGTTGCAGTGATGTTATAAAGCATGTCATAAGTGAAGTGATATGTGGGGTAATTATCTGTGCATGGTGAAGGCGTGAGTTAGAGTTATAGGGGCATATTAGCAAGACCGGCGATAAAATTATCGCCGTTTAGCGGCAGGAAACTGCCGCTAAAACGGTGATAATGGGCTTGCTAATATGCGTTATAGAATTCCAATAGAAGCCCAGGTTAGATGTCCTGCACATCTAACCTAGGCTTCTATTGGAATTCTATAACGCATATTAGCAAGCCCATTATCGCCGTTTAGCAGCAGTTTCCTGCCGCTAAAACGGCGATAATTTTATCGCCGGTCTTGCTAATATGCCCCATAGTTACTAGAGTTAGCTATAACTGGTGAATTTCAGACGTTTTTTTTTAGTTTAAAATGCTAAATTGTCCCTGAAATTGTCACCAAATTATAATTTCCTTTTAACCTTTTTTTCAGTGAATTTCTAGGATTTAAAAAAAATGTTTAGCAATATTTTATTACCATACATAATACCAACCCCCTGCTGAGCAGGCTGGCGAAAGGGCCTGGCCTGCGAGCAGCCAAACATATGCCAAGAGTCAGCCTTTTGCAACATCAAAATGTAAAGAATGAGCATATAAATATATATATAAAGCAGATCTACTATCTTTCTCCAAAAATAACCAATATTTTTAATCAAATGCATATTTCAATAATTCACACAATGCAATGTTTCTTAATATTGATTATTTGAAAAATTATTAATGAAGTTTCAATAAAAAAAATCTGTGACACGCTCTTTTTTCATATTTTTTATTATTACATTTTGTGAGTTAAAACTATCAAAAACATATTGTTTTTGGTTTGTTTCGATAAAATAAAATAAAAAATAGTCTCTGAGTCTTTCTTTTAACATTTTTCGGCCCAGAAAATGCAATCACGAAAACAATCACGAGAAGGCCTTGCACTCCAACTGAAGAGCATAGAGCTCTCCTGGGGTTATGGATTTAATGACCCAGGAGACTTAGGGGCTAGTTTCGTTGGCGTTGTCTAATCACAATGCAAACGCAGATGGTGCGGTCGCATACTCCCATTCCTCTATGGGAAATCGTGTTACGGCCATAAACTGGCCGTAACTCAAGCTCCCATAGAGGAATGGGAGTCTGTGTTCATCCCTTTACCCCGTGGCAGGCACCTCAAGATGCCTGTCACAAGGTGCTGGGATCAAGGGGGCACCATACCCCCTCGGCCCCCAACCAGAGGCTAAATACAGAAGAGGGCCCTGCTAGGGGCCCCCAAACACACTTTCCAACAGGGTTTCTGTTGGACTTGGCCCTTTTTCCCAGAAATGTTTCGCTTTTTTCCCCCTAGCCTATATATTGTACCATGGGTTTAAAATGTAAAAGAGTACTACTATGTAATGGTGTCACTGTCACTTTTAAAATGGACGCCATTCCTGCCTGTCCTTGTGCCGCCTGACTAAATTGAGTGGCGGTCTAGTTGTTGTTTCCCAGCACTCCCAGCTTTTGGAGGGAAACCTGGCAGCCAGGGTGCTCTACACCTCCCCTAAACCAGTTAAGACCGGTTCCCCAGGGAACCTTCCAGAAGTTGCCAGCCTTTCTGGTAGGTGGGGTGAGGGGCATATATAAAGGGGGGCTGTGCTGCCATGTGGTCAGGCAGTGACAGAGCAGGAGAAGTGACTGAGGGGGAACTCTGCCAGGAGGTACCGCCACATTGGGCCTGTGTGCTGACCCTGTGCCCATTTGCACCCCTCTGTTGTCCCCAGGGCCAGTAAATGGACACCGCCGGAGTGGAGGCTGCTGTGCTGGCAGGATTGCCACCATAATGGAGGATGACCGTTCCGAGGAACTGCTGCTTCAGGACTGGTGAGCCGCCCTGCTGAACACTGATCTCGCCCTGCAATACTTGTCCCCTGGCCCCTAGCGCCTCGTGAGCGCCATATTGGGACTGCCTGTACTTCAAGGAGGTGAGGAGCGTGAGCAGGACCTTCCCCTGTGGGCCCTGGACTTGTGAGGCCTCTAGCGCCTGGGGAGCGCTATAGTTAGTGTGCCAGGAGAAGAGGAGCCCTAGCGCTTGCCCCTGCAGCTTGTAGTGCCTCTAGCGCCTCGGGGGCGCTATACTTCTATTGCCCAGGAGGTGGGGAGCGTCTGTCCGCTGCAGCGCTGTGTTGCGAGGGGATTCCTGGCGAGGGGGATCCCTCCCCCCCGGCGCTTCTGAAGCCAGCAGGAGCCCACCCCGCATGACAAAAGTGCTGAGGATCACCGCCGCCGCCCGGGAGAGCGGCCTAATTAGAAATTGGCGGGAGCCTACTCCGCGTTGCCGCCGAGCGCGCGGGTGCCCACCCCGCTGCAGCATTTATTAAGGACGGGAGCCTACCCCGTATTGTGCCTGCACTGTGAAATCGCCCAAGATCACCGCCACGGCCCGAGAGCAAGAAGCGAGCCGCCGAGCGCAGCTAGAGCGGGTGCCTACCCCGTCCTACGCCTTAAAGTGAGCGGGTGCCCACCCCACATAGTGCCGCCAGGGAGAAACTCACCGCCGCTGGCCCGAGTCCCGGAGCACCCTACGCGGGTGCTGAAGATCCCCGCTGCCGGCCGGGGAGGCTCAGGGGAGCCGCGCAGTGATTGGCGCCGGCTGGAGCGCCGCCAGGAAGTCCCGCCCTGCCACAGTGGAAGCCGGTAGGGAGGAAGTGGTGATGCGGGGCTCCCGTGAGCTGATGGGAGCCCCGTGTTTGTAAAGGGGCCAGGAGGGAGCCTACCCCGTGCCGCCCAACACCCCGAACGACGACGGAGACTTCGCTCCGTGGAGGCTTCCAGAAGCCGAGGAGAGCCCCGCGTACTGAGCCGGCTGCAGAGAAGCCTGCCTGGGACCGGAGCCCGCAATCAGGACTGCCGGTGAGTGGGGCTGCGTGTCGGGCCTGGGGGGGTTGGTCGAGGCACGGTGCCGGTGCCTTTCCCCCGTGGCCCCAAGCCCTCGAGGAGGAGGGCTCCCCCGGGGTCAGAATTGCGCAGGCCTTGTCTGTCCCAGCTGCCCCGCTGGACAGTGGGCAGCTGCAACGTGCCGCCACATTTGTTTTTGAAGCCCCCGTGGGGCTTCACCACGGACTGGGCCACAGTGCCCCGGGGGCTACACAGCGACGCCGCAGTTGCGGGTCGCTGCAACGTTGAGGCATTTTTCTAGCCTCGGGTCCCAGGAGGGGACCCCAACGGGCCAGAACTTTGTGGGCCACCTAACTTGTGAGCACAGGGTCCCCGAGGGGACTCCAATTCATTCCGGGCCAGCTCCGTTTCCACAGCGGTCCGCCGGACAGTGGCCGATGCCACCTTTTGGACAGTTGACATTTTAGAGTCCCGGAGAGGGGCTCTCCAGGCGCCGAAGCGCCACACGCCTATGGTTGAGGTGACCTAAGAGAGTGCGCTGACCTGGTTCTACCCCCCTGCCCCGCCGGACAGTGGTAGTGGCAGTAGTTGCGGCCAAGAGCACTGAACTGCCACCTGGGGCCTGTTTGTTTTGGAGGCCAGATTATGCCCATGCCCACTGCTAATGAGGCTCCTACCGGGCGCTACGCCCTAGGTGTTATTTATGCTGGGGTTGCCTCTAGGTTAATGATGTATGCCCCGATGATGTACCTATCTGTGTATAAGGTGACTTAGGCGTGCAGGGAGGATCCCATGCCCCCTATGAATGTCAGGCAATGATGTTCTCATGCCCCAGGTTCACGCATTTAGGCCTAAGGTGTGTATGCCTACGGGGCTCATGTTGTTGAGATTTACTCCTACGGAGATGCCAGACAGGGTTATGCTTATTGTTGTGCCTAACCGGCTTTGATGCCACCAGGCCTATGTTTCATGCTGTTTCATGCTAATGAGCTTTACGCATATTGGGGTGCCTAGCCTGCTTTTATGCCTGACAGGCCTCTGATTCATGGAATGTTTCTATGCCTAAGAAGGAGCCTCAGGAGTTTATGCAAAGGTGTCTAATGCTCTATAATGTTGAATGCATATGTCTACACCTGAATGAGCTTAGGCCTAAGGATTAATATGCCTTCCCATACTTACAGTGTTGTTTGCTTTTAGGAAGGTTATTGCTACACATTACTTACTAGTGGACTTACATATATGTTCTGTGCTTATAATGGTTCTGGCAGCGGCCCGAATGGCGCTGCACTGTAAATAGTCCTCACTGTTCATATCTACCGGGTGCCGGTTGGCGCCGTGTTTTCCCTGTGGTTACACTCGGCTACGCTGATTGCATAATACATATGCTATTTTTCTTACTTAAACTGGTGTGGTCTCCTTTTTGTAGTGTGCCTGGTGTGACGCCTGTGTGTGCTGCGCGGATGCTTCACACAATGCTCTGGGTTTAGCCTTCCCGCTCTGCACCACGCTACCCCATTTCTAACATTGGTGGCAGCAGTGGGATAGGACTTGTGTTTGCGCAGTACCACAGCGGCAACTGGTTGCACTACAAAGGGTGCACTTGAGAGTAACCACAGATTTGGGGATTGTTTTGCTGACTGTATTTCCTCCTGGAAGTGTTGTTTTGGGGATTGTGTCTCCCTGTTGCACTGTGGGTGGTGTATCCCGGGTGTATCTCACCAGGATGGGGTTAACCTACGACGAGGATTGCCTGTGGGAGTACACTGAGCAGGAGGTGTTGGACCTCTGCAGGGAGAGAGGGATACCAACAGTAGGCAACACCCGCAGGAAGTTGTTCCTCTATGAGGCCCTGAAAAGGGGGGAACCTTTAGAGCCCTGGGGGGACCTTTCTGATTACCCCTCCGCATATTTAGGGAATGGATATGGTAGAGACCGTGAGCGGGACTCTGAGAGTGAGGGGTCCCAGTCCATAACCCCGGAGGGTGGTGACTCTGAGGAGGAAGAGGATGTTAGGGCAGAGACACCGGTAGCGAATGAGGACACCATAGAGAGGGAGTCCCGTGCTGGGTCCAGCCCCAGGAGCACTGCCCCATCCCTTTCCCTGTCCCCAGGAGAGCGGGTAGATAGGAGGGAAGAAAGGGAGCATCAGCTGGTGCTGGAAAGGCTCAGAGTGGAGCTAGCGCAGCTGAGAGTTGAAGAAAAGTGGCTAGAGACCGAGAGGGTCCTAGCACAGGAGAGAATGGCTGAGGCAGAGAGGGCCTTCGCCAGAGAGAGACTAGCTCAGGAGGGTAGGTTGTCCCCTGAGAGTGGTTTCGGTGGTCTGGATTCACCAGTGAGGGTGGGATCCAGTGGTGGCAGCGAGAGTGAAGCCAGTGCGGGAAGTCCCACTCCCAGAACCCGGAAGAGGGTGCCTGATCCCCAGAAGGAGGGGGGCAGGTTGGAATTTAGGGGCGGCAAGAAACTGTCCCATCAGTCTTGGGGGGAGTATGTGGACGTGTGTTGGACCGCACTGGAGGAGTGGATGGTGTGTGGCGCGGTAACAGATGGGGAAGGGCTGTTCCGCCTGATTATCAGGGAGCATGTGCTCAAGAGTTGTTTTCCCAGGTTGTGCCACCACCTGTTGCAGTGTGGGCTCTCCGACCCCATGGAGCTTGCACGGGAGGCAGACCTTTGGGTGAGGGCCAGAGAGTCTGAGAGGGCATTGGGGAGTGATCCTGAAAGGAGTGGTGCAGGGATCTTCCAACCCAGCGAGGTGGAGAATAGCCCAGCTAGGTCCCAGGATAGTGAGAGGGTTGTAGGGCCTCACATCCTATCTATAGGAAGGAGTGAGACGGGGAGGTGTCCCGAGGTGCCCCAACCGCAGTCTCAGGGCCTGGAGAGTTCCATAAGGGAACCCCAGGTTGGGAGCCTAGGCTGTCCCGATGGGCCATCCATGGAAGGGGATCCCCCAGTGTCAGGAGAACCCGGGGCGTCTGTACTCAGAGCTCCAGGGGTTCTGGGGTCTGCCCAGCCACAGGGTTTAGATCCTGGGCTGGGGTGCCAGGTTCAGGGGCTGTCTGACCTGGAGGGAGGGGCACTTGTAATCAAGGTCCCTACCGGTTTCACTTCCAGGGGTACTTCTCCAGGTGGGAGGGTGCGGAACTCTGGAAGGGGGTGCCGAGGGAGGAAGGACTCGCCTCTGGCACTGGCTCAGCCACAGGGTTTAGATCCTGGGCTGGGGTGCCAGGTTCAGGGGCTGCCTGACCTGGCGGGAGGGACGTCTGTAAGCAGTGTCCCTCCGGAGCTGTCTTCCAGGGGTACCACTCCAGTTGGGAGGGTGCGGAACTCTGGGAGGGGGTGCAGAGGGAGGGAGGACTCGCCTCTGGCACCAGGGCAACCTAGGGGTTTAGTCCCTGGGTTGGTGGATCGGTTGCAGGGCCACGGCCCTGGACGAGTGAGGGAGTGGTGTTCTGAGGGTGCCCCGCATAGGAGGAGAGGGCGGAACCCCAGAAGGAGAGGTAGGGGGAGGAGAGCCTCACCCCTGCCTTGTGGACAGTGTGAGAGTGTGGTCCCTAGGTGGGAAGATCAGTGGCAGTTTGGGACTGCACGGAGGAGAGGGAGAGTGGTCAAAGGGTACTACGGGCCTGGGGCTACTGCCCCACACTCTGTGAGACAGCCAGGGCCAGAGACATCTGGAAGGCCTAGGGGCCGGTCCTGGCTGCAGCCAACTAGGGAGCACCAGGGGGATGGCCTAGTTGGTCCAGGAGGATTTGAGAGAGGGAACCATTGGGTTCCAGAGTGGCGAAGAACCTGCGGGTGCCCCTGCAGTTGTGGGCCCGCGTCCACGTGTTCTCGCCCCAAGCAGGGAAGCCCATCAAGGCATTGATCGGTCTACCCTGGCTTTTGGCTGGGAGGGGGTTGTGTTGGACTTGGCCCTTTTTCCCAGAAATTTTTCGCTTTTTTGCCCCCTAGCCTATGTATTGTACCATGGGTTTAAAATGTAAAAGAGTACTACTATGTAATGGTGTCACTGTCACTTTTAAAATGGACGCCATTCCTGCCTGCCCTTGTGCCGCCTGACAAAATTGAGTGGCGGTCTAGTTGTTGTTTCCCAGCACTCCCAGCTTTTGGAGGGAAACCTGGCAGCCAGGGTGCTCTACACCTCCCCTAAACCAGTTAAGACCGGTTCCCCAGGGAACCTTCCAGAAGTTGCCAGCCTTTCTGGTAGGTGGGGTGAGGGGCATATATAAAGGGGGGCTGTGCTGCCATGTGGTCAGGCAGTGACAGAGCAGGAGAAGTGACTGAGGGGGAACTCTGCCAGGAGGTACCGCCACATTGGGCCTGTGTGCTGGCCCCTGTGCTCCATCTGCACCCCTCTGTTGTCCCCAGGGCCAGTAAAGGGACACCGCCGGAGTGGAGGCTGCTGTGCTGGCAGGATTGCCACCATAATGGAGGATGACCGTTCCGAGGAACTGCTGCTTCAGGACTGGTGAGCCGCCCTGCTGGCCACTGATCTCGCCCTGCAATACTTGTCCCCTGGCCCCTAGCGCCTCGTGAGTGCCATATTGGGACTGCCTGTACTTCAAGGAGGTGAGGAGCGTGAGCAGGACCTTCCCCTGTGGGCCCTGGACTTGTGAGGCTTCTAGCGCCTGGGGAGCGCTATAGTTAGTGTGCCAGGAGAAGAGGAGCCCTAGCGCTTGCCCCTGCAGCTTGTAGTGCCTCTAGCGCCTCGGGGGCGCTATACTTCTATTGCCCAGGAGGTGGGGAGCGTCTGTCCCCTGCAGAACTGTGTTGCGAGGGGATCCCTGGCGAGGGGGATCCCTCCCTCCCGGCGCTCCTGAAGCCAGCGGGAGCCCACCCCGCATGACAAAAGTGCTGAGGATCACCGCCGCCGCCCGGGAGAGCGGCCTAATTAGAAATTGGCGGGAGCCTACTCCGCGTTGCCGCCGAGCGCGCGGGTGCCCACCCCGCTGCTGCATTTATTAAGGACGGAGCCTACCCCAGACATGCCCGCACTGTGAAATCGCCCAAGATCACCGCCACGGCCCGAGAGCAAGAAGCGAGCCGCCGAGCGCAGCTAGAGCGGGTGCCTACCCCGTCCTACGCCTTAAAGTGAGCGGGTGCCCACCCCGCATAGTGCCGCCAGGGAGAAACTCACCGCCGCTGGCCCGAGTCCCGGAGCACCCTACGCGGGTGCTGAAGATCACCGCTGCCGGCCCGGGAGGCTCAGGGGAGCCGCGCCGTGATTGGCGCCGGCTGGAGCGCCGGCAGGAAGTCCCGCCCTGCCACAGTGGAAGCCGGTAGGGAGGAAGTGGTGATACGGGGCTCCCGTGAGCTGATGGGAGCCCGTGTTTGTAAAGGGGCCAGGTGGGAGTCTACCCCGTGCCGCCCAACAGCCCGAACGATGACGGAGACTTCGCTCCGTGGAGGCTCCCAGAAGCCGAGGAGAGCCCCGCGTACTGAGCCGGCTGCAGAGAAGCCTGCCTGGGACCGGAGCCCGCAATCAGGACTGCCGGTGAGTGGGGCTGCGTGTCGGGCCTGGGGGGGTTGGTCGAGGCACGGTGCCGGTGCCTTTCCCCCGTGGCCCCAAGCCCTCGAGGAGGAGGGCTCCCCCGGGGTCAGAACTGCGCAGGCCTTGTCTCTCCCAGCTGCCCCGCTGGACAGTGGGCAGCTGCAACGTGCCGCCACATTTGTTTTTGAAGCCCCCGTGGGGCTTCACCACGGACTGGGCCACAGTGCCCGGGGCTACACAGCGACGCCGCAGTTGCGGGTCGCTGCAACGTTGAGGCATTTTTCTAGCCTCGGGTCCCAGGAGGGGACCCCAACGGGCCAGAACTTTGTGGGCCACCTAACTTGTGAGCACAGGGTCCCCGAGGGGACTCCAATTCATTCCGGGCCAGCTCCGTTTCCACAGCGGTCCTCCGGACAGTGGCCGCTGCCACCTTTTGGACAGTTGTCATTTTAGAGTCCCGGGGAGGGGCTCTCCAGGCGCCGAAGAGCCACACGCCTATGGTTGAGGTGACCTAAGAGAGTGCGCTGACCTGGTTCTACCCCCCTGCCCCGCCGGACAGTGGGCAGTGGCAGCAGTTGCGGCCAAGAGCACTGAACTGCCACCTGGGGCCTGTTTGTTTTGGAGGCCAGGTTATGCCCATGCCCACTGCTAATGAGGCTCCTACCGGGCGCTACGCCCTAGGTGTTATTTATGCTGGGGTTGCCTCTAGGTTAATGATGTATGCCCCCCCGATGATGTACCTATCTGTGTATAAGGTTACTTAGGCGTGCAGGGAGGATCCCATGCCCCCTATGAATGTCAGGCAATGATGTTCTCCTGCCCCAGGTTCACGCATTTAGGCCTAAGGTGTGTATGCCTACGGGGCTCATGTTGTTGAGATTTACTCCTACGGAGATGCCAGACAGGGTTATGCTTATTGTTGTGCCTAACCGGCTTTGATGCCACCAGGCCTATGTTTCATGCTGTTTCATGCTAATGAGCTTTACGCCTATTGGGGTGCCTAGCCTGCTTTTATGCCTGACAGGCCTCTGATTCATGGAATGTTTCTATGCCTAAGAAGGAGCCTCAGGAGTTTATGCAAAGGTGTCTAATGCTCTATAATGTTGAATGTATATGTCTACGCCTGAATGAGCTTAGGCCTAAGGATTAATATGCCTTCCCATACTTACAGTGTTGTTTGCTTTTAGGAAGGTTATTGCTACACATTACTTACTAGTGGACTTACATATATGTTCTGTGCTTATAATGGTTCTGGCAGCGGCCCGAATGGCGCTGCACTGTAAATAGTCCCCACTGTTCATATCTACTGGGTGCCGGTTGGCGATGTGTTTTCCCTGTGGTTACACTCGGCTACGCTGATTGCATAATACATGTGCTATTTTTCTTACTTAAACTGGTGTGGTCTCCTTTTTGTAGTGTGCCTGGTGTGTCGCCTGTGTGTGCTGGCGGATGCTTCACACAATGCTCTGGGTTTAGCCTTCCCACTCTGCACCACGCTACCCCGTTTCTAACAGTTTCCATGTCGGAAAGGCCGGCATGGAAACCCTTCTGGAAACCGTGCATCGTAATCCAGAAGGCGCCTTCCATTTGGATTTCGGGCCGGTCTCCGACTGGCAGACTGGCTCCTAGAGCCCGTCAGAAGCCAGTCAGAATGACCGGCCAGTTCCAATTCCGACTGGCTGTATCATATTCAGGCCCATTAGCAGAATTGAGGTCTGTGGCAGGCACGTAATGCGGTGGAGCACTCCTAAAATCAATGCATGGGTTTTTGTATTTAAACATTTCTAATAAATGTGTTGGTGCAATAGCAGTATTATTTACTTATAATATTGGCAAACTCCGAGTATGTCATCAGCACGGACACAATAAACGATAATCCCAAAAAGATAGCCAATGGCTTACTGTAACGGCAGAGACAACTTTGAAATGCGATGAGATGCAAAGCATTTTGATGACTGCGCGCCCATTAGCAGAACTAAGGTTGGTCCAGGACCTTAATGCGGTGGAGCACAAGCAAGCGCTCACACAATCCATGCATGGGTTTTTGTATTTAAACATTTCTAATAGATGTGTCGTGCAAGAGCAGTATTATTTCCCTACAATATCAGGAATCTCCGAATATGTCATCAGCACGGACACAATAAATGATAATACGCGAAGGAAGCTTGATTAGAGACATAAGCGCATCAGTGTACAGAACAGCTGCAGATGTCTGCTGATTGATACTCCTTTGAAACCCTTTTGGGGGCACCAAAGGTTTTAGCGCGAAGACAACTGTGGCTTCGCCAGCATTAATGCGTTAGCTTTACAGTCGATGTGAGCTTTCACAAATGTTTTTTTTAATGTAATGCATGCAAAATGCAAAAACAAGATTTTCCGTATTGCCGAAAACATAAACAACACAAGAAAAACAAAGGAAAGCTTCACCGACACAGCAGAGAACAAAAGGAAACCTTCATAAAACACGAACAGAAACCATAAAAAAAACTAAATTGTGCACACAAACACAAATGACGAAAGGAGAAAGGCCGCAAGTAATATGACTGTGCTCCGTGGGCGGTAGTAACAAACGAAAAGGAGGGACATATAGGTGTCAGGCTCCTACCAGGTTCTATTCGCAGGGGTGAAATGAGCACGTTGAGAATTCCCAGCTTCCCGATAGGTCAAGTAGAGGAAGCGGCTGGTCCCGACCTGACCCAAAGGGACGATGGGACGAGGACAGATGAATGTCTGGCTGTCACTTCAGGACTTTGGGGTCATTTGACTTCTGTAGATTCTGTAAAATAAATATTGCTGTATTAGTATGTAATGGCTGCTAGCTAATGGAGCTATACTATTTAAGAAGAGAATCAGTTCCAATTACCGAATGTCCCTACGTCCTTTGTTAAGGCGCCAATTCCCCAATAGTACACTTGCTGTGTCTACGGTGAAAGGAACTACAGTGGAAGCTCTGAAGACACAATAGTTTGTACTCTTTTATGCAATGAGTTTAAACATCTATCCTCTCTGACTCTTACCTAAATATATATATATATGTAGACTAAAATGGTTCTTGCTTTGAGGCTCTTTTTCTAATACAATTCTTCTTCTAAATAAAAACATAGGAATTCTGAACATCGCAAAATACCTCTAAATAAAATACTTCTTGCAACGCTTCTAAACGAATTCTCAAACCAATGTAACAGTGCGTAGATAATTCAAGTCAGTTTTCTTTGCCATTCATATAACAACAATTGTAATAACTGTTTTGTGTCTTTCAGGTCACTGCAGAGTCAAAATTATCAGGCGACTTTCATTTCATAACTTCAGCAACAATTTCTCAGATAAGTGTCTCCATAACGTATTGCAAGCGCCAGAAGCGTGTTACCTAATTGAAAAGTTACTACTTTCAGTAATGTTTCTTCTTGTTTTTTCCAGGTGCAGCAGAAGTCTTCCAATGGCTACCACGGACCCGACGCACACGATGGACTTGACGTGAACGCAGCAAAGATCAGGAACTCCAGAGATGTGACGAAACAGGACGCACAAGGAGCAGATGCCGAAGCGGCTCAACACAGGGGCAGGACGGCCAAAACAGGTGAGGCATGCAGGTTCCCAGGAGGACGAGCAGTTGTTCACGGTGCAGTGCGCGGTCTTACTCTTAAAGGCTGTGCGCTCCACCCCTTAAAGGAACCAATCCGTCGGGATGTCACAGCTATGGCATGCCCGACAATAAGAACAAATAACCACTTAGAAGCAAGGATTTACAATGGACACTGGAAGTTACCAACCAAAAGCAATGGGCGATCTGTAGCCCACAGAGTAGACACAGCATGTCTTGAAGAGAAAGCGCATGCGCTGCCTAGGCAGACCTAAAAAGGCTTGGTGGCTGCATGCCCCCTCCCCTAAAAAACCTAAAGGCACCAGGGAATGGGGTCCCTAGAACCCGCATTGGCTTGTGGAGAGGGGGCTGCGCACCCCCCTTCCTTTTAAATATATGTTTTGGCCTCAGGGGATGGGGTCACCAGGTGCACTATTGGTTTAGGGAGAGGAGCCATATGCCCCACTCTCCTTTAAATGTATGTTTTGGCTCCGGGAAAAGGGTTCCCGGGGCCACTACTGGGACAGGGCTGCGCTCCCCTCCCCTTAAATAAAGAAAACAGTATCAATCAATTAATCAGGCGTTTGTTGAGCGCGACTACTCACCCATAAGGGTCTCAAGGCGCTAGGGATAGGGGGGGTGCAGGTTCCAGTCCATCAAGGAGGGGGCCTGTCGAAGAGCCAGGTTTTGAAGTTTTCTTGCGAAGATGGGGACCGATGTTGTCTGTCTAAGGTGGAGCAGAAGGTCGTTCCAGGCTTTGGCCGCGAGGAAGGAGAAGGAGCGGCCTCCCGATCTGGTCTTTCTGGTGCGGGGGTCGATGGCGTAGGAGAGCTGGGCTGATCGTAAGGTCCTTTGGGGTGCGTGGAATTTGAGTCGGCTGTTCAGGTATGCTGCTCCGGTGTCGTGGAGGGCCTTGTGTGCGTGGGTGAGTATCTTGAAGGAGATTCTAGCCTCGACGGGGAGCCAGTGGAGTGTGCGCAGGTGCTGCGAGATGTGGCAGTGTTTTGGCAGGTTGAGGACCAGTATTGTGGCAGCGTTCTGGATGTTCTATAGCTTGCGGGTGAGGTTTTTGTTTATTCCGGCGTAGAGTGCGTTGCCGTAGTCGAGTCTGCTGGTGACCAGGGCGTGAGTGACGGTCTTTCTGTGTTCGAGGGGGATCCATTTGAAGGTCTTACGAAGGAGGCGGAGGGTGTGGAAGCAGGAAGACGAGACGGAGTTGATCTGGCGGTCCATTTTGAGCTCGGAGTCCAGGATTTATTTATTTATTTATTTTAAAGGTTTTATATAGCGCTGGCTGGACCCAAGGGTATCAGAGCGCTTTACAAGGGTCACATGGGTAGATATAAAAATAGCAAAAATACAATGAGGTAGTATACAAATCAAATTAAAACAATAGGTAACAGCTCAATTAATACGATCTGGTAATAACAAATTGCGATATTCAACAGCAAGACAAGAGAAGAGAGGATTGTCGTGGAGAAGGGGGGGAAAGAGAGTAGGTGGGCAGGATGTAAGAATGGTGAGAGGCTGTGAGGGGGAAGAGATTAGGTGGGCAGGATGTAAGAATGGTGAGAGGCTGTGAGGGGGGGGTAAGGAAACATCAAGTGTATCAGCCTAAGAAAGGGAATAGTGAGAAAGTGGGAGAAGAAAAGAAAGAAGTGAAGAAAAGGGGGTGGAGAGAGGGCGTCGGGAGCACTGAAGGGAGGCTCCAATCAAGTAGGAAACCGGGTTGGGATATGAGCCCAGAGAAGGGGTTAAGGATCCCAAAATTTGCTGAGCAGGTGTAATTTGAGGTCTTTTTTTAAGCTGAAGTAGGAGGGGTTGCAACGAAGTTCTTTAGGGAGAGCGTTCCAGATGGTAGGCGCATTTCCGGAGAAGGAGCGTGTTTGAGTGGATTTCTTGTTTAACAGAGGAGGGACAAGAACGAGTGTGTTTGAGCTCCTCAGAGTTCGAGAGCAGCCCGCTTTGAGGAGTTTATCTGCGAGGTACGGCAGGGTGTGTTGATGCAGGGCTTTGTGCGTGATGCAGGCGGTCTTATAGGAAGATCTGCCTTCAATGGGAAGCCAATTGAGGGCTTTAAGGGTAGGGAGATGTGATCGAACCGATTGAGGTCGGTAATGAGCCTAGCAGCGAGGTTAAGAACAGATTTGATTGGGGCTAAGTGGACTTTAGGTGTACCAGAGAGAATGGCGTTGCCATAGTCGATTTTAGACAGGACCAGCGATTGGACAACTGATCTAAAGTCATCAGCAGGAATGAAGGGTTTTAGTTTCTTGAGGTGATAGAGAGTGAAGAGAGCGCTTTTGGCCGAGTTTTTTATGTGGGAGATAAGAGAAAGGTTCTGGTCAATGTTAATTCCGAGGGATTTAACTGAATTTGATAAGGTGAGAGAGCAGTTGAGAGCTGTAAGGTCCGAGATCCAGGATTGGATAGTGAGCAAGCTGTTTTTAGGGGAGAAAAGAATGATTTCAGTTTTTTTTGGGTTGAGTTTGAGGTGGTTGTAATGGAACCAGGCTTGGATCTTAGTCAAGGCGTCATTGAGGTGTAGCACGTCAGAGCGGGATTGAATCTTATGATAAAGTTGAGTGTCATCGGCGTAGAGGTGATACTTGATTCCTGCATGCTTAAGAATAAGGGTGAGGGGTTCCATAAAGAGGTTGAAAAGAGAGGGAGAGAGAATAGAGCCCTGGGGGACACCCAGCGAGACAGGCACTGGTTTAGAAAGGCAGTCGTGAATTTTAATTTGCTGGGTTCTGTGTTGGAGAAAGGAGGAGAACCATTGGAGAACTGAACCGTTGAGGACAAAACGATCTTTAAGAGTGTTGAGTAAAGTAGAATGGTTCACGGTATCGAAAGCAGACGAGAGATCAAGGAGAATGAGAAGGGAGGATTCGCCCTTGTCAAGGGAGTGATGGATGTCATCAATTATATTGAGCATGGCCGTTTCCGTACTACAGCCCTTTCTGAAACCTGATTGCAACGAGTCCAGTAGATTGAATGTGTCGATGTGTGAGTCTAATTGGCGCAAGGCACATTTTTTAAGGGCTTTAGAGAGAAGGGGAAGGTTAGAGATAGGCCGAAGATTATTTAGGTCATTAGGGTCGGCAGCAGGATTTTTGAGGATGGGAGTGATTTGTCCAAGTTGGAGGGAAACAGGGACACACCCCGTGGCAAAGGAGGAGTTGATGATAGAGGTCCAAAAAGGGACAATGATGTGTTTTAAATCTTGGACTAGGTTGGCAGGGAGAGGGTCTCTGGTGTGAGAGGATGGTTTAAGTCTGGCCATGACGTTGAGGACTTCGAGCTCGGTAACTGGATGGAAGTGATGCCAGGAAGCATTGTTTTTTTCTCAAGTTTGGTGGGGTCGGATTCAGGAAGAGAAACGACTAGAGGTAGAGATGAAGGGTCATGAGGAAGAGTTAAGAGGGCCGGAGGATTTGAGGAAAAATCTTGGGGGGTAGTGTGCAATGTGGAAGGGGAGTTAAGACGAAGGAGTGATCGATTTTGGAGATTTTTTCAGAGAAGTAGTTAGCAATTTCCTCACATCTCACGATAGTGGCCGTCACCTTGGGGGGCAGAGGTGGTTTGGTTTTTAATAATGCTGAATAGTTCCCTGGGTCTATTTTTGGCCCGGTCCAGTTGTGAGCGGAAGAAGGTTGCCTTAGTATTAAGGATATGCTTTTTGTAATTGAACCTGGCGGATCTGAGGAGGGCGAGATTTGGGGGGGAAGGGTTTTGTCTCCAAATGCGTTCAGTCGACCTAAGGGCGCGCCTCTCATTGTTGAGATCTGTATTAAACCAGGATTTGGAGGAGATGTTTTTCTGAAGTTTAAGTTTGGCTGGAGCAATTTGGTCAAGGACAACCGTGATGGATTTATTAAAGTGCTCAGTGAGGTCATTAGCATTTTGGGACAGAGGAGGAAGTCGAAGTTGTGCTTTGACTTTAGTCTCAAGTTCGCCTGGGGGAATAAGATGGAAATTTCTAGTCAATTTCTTCTGTTTGATGATTTTGGGGGGAGAGTAGCATCGTGTTAGAGATCGTGAAAAGGATGAGGTGATGGTCAGACCAGTCAATGGGTACGATGGAGGAAAGGGAGGCCAAATCAGTACTTGTAATGATAGCGTCCAGAGTGGCTCCTTTTGTGTGAGTAGGCGAATGGCAGAGTTGTTCCAGGTTATTAATGTCAAGTAGATCCGTAAGGAGGTTAACCATAGGATCATCTTTTTTGTTCCAATGGAGGTTAAAGTCCCCAAGGAAGAGGTTTTTAGAATTGGAAAGCGAGGATTGAGAAAGAAGATCGGATAGTTCTTCTACAAAGGGAAGTGAGTCACTAGGGGGGTGGTAGATATTGTGAAGGCGAATTGGCGGGGAGCCATGCACTCGAAGTTCCGCTCCGAGGTATTCAAAAGTAGAATGATCGGAGCTCTGCACAAGTGAGAGTTGGAGTTCGTTTTTATAGATTATGGCAAGATCACCACCAATTCTGCCAGGTCTATCTTTTCTGAGGATGGAGTAGCCAGGGGGAGAGAGCAGGTCAAGAATGGAAGAAGAGTGATCATTGAGCCAAGTTTCAGTGAGAAAGGCGATGTCAATGGTTTCATTAAGGATAGTTTCCGATATTTCAATCGCATGACAAGCAGCAGAGCGGCAGTTTACCAGCATGCAGGAAAGGGGTTTAGGTTTGGTTTTGGGCGGGGGGATAGAATGGATAGTGGTAATTTGCGGAGGCAGCCTGGGAGAAGCTGGGGAGGTTGGCATTCTGTTAGTTCCAAGGATCACAGGGATGGATGCGTGGGGGACAGGAGGGACAGTAATCAGAGGGTTATGGGGGAAATAGTGACCGAGGACACCGAGATCAGGAGAGGGAAGATGGCTTGGGGTATGGAAGGTACTATCTGTATCGTTACCGAGGGGGGTAGATTTCCGTTGGTGGTGGAATGAGGTGTTGGTTTGGACAGAGCCCTGGGAAGTAGAATGGTTGGGGCGGTTAAGAGCGGAGAGGGAATTGACGTCTTTCCTGAGTGAAGTGAGTTCAAACGACAGGTTAGCGAGATGGAGTTCTATGTTAAAAAGTGTCTGTGTTATAAGAGAGATAGGGACGGGGGCCGGGGGTTCGGTGGGGAGAGGAGAGAGTTCTGAGATAGTCATGGCGGAAGGTCTGGGGTGAGGGCGGGGTGGGAGCCCAGGAGGGGGGTGGAGAGGGGTGTTCCGGTAGATGGACGAAGGGAGGGGAGGGAGGAGAGAAAGGAGATTCACTGGAGCCCGTTGAGAGTCAAGGGGAGGTAATTGTGTGTGCGGAGAGTGAGTAGGGCAGACGTCCTGGTTAAGGGGGGGAGGGTAGTTAAGGGAGGGAGGAATTGGAGTCAGAAGTTGGGCCGAGGGGAGATCGACTTTAGGGAGTCGGGAGGAAGGAGAAGATGAAAGGGGGGAATTAGAGTAAGGAGGTAACAACTCAAGAGGAGGAGGGAAAGTTTGAGTGGCAGGGGGGCTGAAGGGGACTCGGAAGGAGGGACGGTAATTGATGTGGGAGGGAAATAGTGCGTCTGGTCTTCGGAGACATCTAAGGCAGTTGAAGTGTCAGTGAGAGGAGGTATGGAAGTAGGAGAGAGAGAGGGAGGGAGGTCCACATGTGATTGGGAGGCTGGAGGGTCGGAGGGAGATTTCGATAGAAGATAAGATAAGGTGCTGTAATGGTGTTCAAAGATGGTGAGGTGTTTTTCTGAGGCTTGAATGAGGATGTTACCAGATTTGAAAATAGAGATGTCAATTTTGCCTTGAAAAGCAGGGGAAGGGAGGTAGACAGTTTCAGACCATATGGGATTTTACAAGATTTCAAGATGGGGAGGTGGTTGAGGAAGATACTTTTCCATTTGGAGGGTCGTTTGGAGTAGAAGATGTAGTTGGTTTTTATCGTGGAGGTGAGACTGAGGTAGTTATCGACGAATAAGGTTTCTTGGTGACGTATTAATAATTTGTGCTTAAAATTCTTCTTAGCATTTTTAGAGAGGTTAGGGGGGTAAAGGATGGTCCATGAATTGGGTCCATGTCTAGTAATGGGTGAATCCGGTGTCACGAGGGGGTGATTGCGGGGAGGCATGTTAATCCTCTAGAAAGGTCATGGGGGGAGGGAAGAATAATGAGGGAGGGAAAAAGGAAAGAGGCGAGGAGAGGAGGGGAGGGGAAGTGAACTAAGGGGAAACAGGGGAGAAAGCCAGGGACTCGAGTGAGCCCCCGGGGAGGGCCGAGTTTTGAGGGTGAGCGGTGGGGGGGGGGCGTTCCAAGGGAAAGTAAAGGGGGGAGATGGGGGTGGATCAGGAAAGGTGATTAGCAGATTAAGAAGAACCATACGGCATGTGAGAAAGAGGTGGCGAAAAACCTGATTAAAAGCCAGGACGAAAGAGTGAGATGAGAAAAGGAGGCAAAAGAAAGATTAGAAAAGACTACAGGCATTAACAGTTCAGTGGAGCCCAGAGCGGTGAGTGTGTTCTGTGAAGTTGCGTGCGTTGTCAAGCTACAGGAAGTGTATTGTACTGGATTGTCGAGCCGCATGTAAAGATACATTCGGTGCCTTAAAGAATCGGAATGAGACAGATCCGTTAGGAAGCATAAAGGCATAACATTGAATTACCATAAATCTTCAAACATATGGTTAATAATATCCCGCAGCTGTTCCGTCTGCATTACATGAAACATTCAGTGCAATAAAGAATCAAAAGAGGTAGATCAGTAAGAATGCATATAGAACATAAGATTAAAAGGTAACATGCAGCAGTTCACGTTAAATTACAATTACAATACACATTCAGATATAAGACTAATAATGTCCTACAGCAGCTTAGGCTAGATTACAGGGAATGTTCAATGCATAGAGAAACGACATACGGTAAATCCGTAAGGGTGCAAAAAGAGCATAGGATTAATAATATCCTGCAGCTGATTCAGGCTAAATTACAAGGGAGGCGCTCAGACCTAAAAAGACATAATAGGGGGTAAACATCACCTCGTGTCAAAAATATTAGACAAGCAAGAAGGTGTAAAAACACCTCAAATTAATGTGGTGTAGGATAGTAGGTCGGCTGCCTTAAAATAGTTTGGCTTATTCCTGTAGTAGGTCCAACTCCCAAAATGGGGGAGAAAAATCGAGATGCTTTGGAGAGAGTCGCAGTCTACAAGCTCAAGGACAAGCTGCTATTGAAAGCCTAGGATCAAGCTTACCAAAATAGATTGGGTAGGAATCGGTATCATTGGAACTATTTCGGTTTCGGAGATAATTGACAAGGGAATCAGTCAAATTGGTATAGTCTTTAGAATAAAAGGGCTCCATTCCAAGATGGCCGCCCTAGGAGTGCAGAGGAGGAAGACCTTTTTCTATTTCCCTTACTGCCAAAGCCTCAGGTCCAAGGTAAGGGGCGTCATCTCTGGGCCTGAGGAAGGGGGACAAAATGGCGAGCCAAATAACTAAAACAAACAAAATGG
This sequence comes from Calotriton arnoldi, assembly GCA_963921515.1. Taxonomy (NCBI): domain Eukaryota; kingdom Metazoa; phylum Chordata; class Amphibia; order Caudata; family Salamandridae; genus Calotriton; species Calotriton arnoldi. Next base: position 1,038,408 of record CAWUFW010000334.1, read on the forward strand.
GCGCCAAGAGTGAGGACTCCCACCCGGACAGGGTCCCAAAAACAAGACAAGGTTAGCAAGACCGCCGTCACTGGACTGTTTCTAGCTGCATCTCAGAGAGTGCTAGTCGCATCAGGAGGCCAAAGTTGTCAGGGCTCAGACTGCTGGTTCAACCCAAAAAAACAGGAGTCCCCCTGATCAGGGCAGAGGAGGCAGCAGCGGAGGGGTAACGCCGAGGACCCAAGCGTCTCAAAGGACCCTGAGTGTGTTTCCCCCTTCAGACATCATCAGGGACTGCCAAGAGCCTCTCCTTTCCGCCGCACCAAGCCTCATGTATTTCGAGCGCGGTAAGGCCATTCAGGATCGGATTTCACCGAGTCAGACCGCACAAAATTCAAAATCACACCGGTTAGAGTCGGGCCGTCATGCCGCACTCAGCCGTGACTCAAAGGCAACCAAAACTGGCAAGGAGTCACTCAAGAGCGTGGCGCCATCAGTCCCACCCTCGAAGGCAGCATCTCAGCCCACCTTCAATCTCCGGTACACCCGGGACACCGAATGCGCCAGCTGGATACGTAAATAGCCCAGAGTAAAGTCCTGATTCGTGGCGTTCCAGACCGCCTGACTGGGGCAGACCGCCACTGGCTCAGGAGCATGGAGCGGAGGCCGGTGAGGGAGGGGGCTTCTTCCGGCGGCCGGAGCTTATCATCAGCACCAGCGACGTCCCATGAGGGCAGGGGACTCACCCCGTGGCAACAGCGCAAGGGCTCCAGCGATGCCCCGTGATGTAGGGGGACTCACCAGAGGGAGCGGAGTCACAGCTCGGCACTCACACCAGCCCGGCTCACCTCCGATTCCCACCTGAGTCAGCCGTGAGCCCAGCAGCAGAGGGGAAATCGGCCGCACGCTCCAGACATGGATCCGCCAGCTGACCAAGCCCGAACACTCATCCACTGGACGTTCCGGTGCTCGGCATCCACTTCAGACCGGTCTCAGCTCCGGACCCCTCCCGGGTCAATCGGCTGCAGATATCAGGTAAGGATATTACCCGCTGCTCACCGTTTGTTGTTATCGTCGATCCGTTGTGGAGATATTCATCTATCAATGCATGTCGAGTGTATGGATGGCTGGGGGGCATACACAGGAATTTTCACAACTTTGTGATTCCTTGCCCCGGAGCTTCTGTTGAGAGCTCCTGCTAGGCGGCCATCTTCGATGCCAAAAAAAAAAACAGGATGATTCCCAGGTTGCGTGCGTGGTCTGGGGGGTTGGCGGGTTTCCGAGGGCGGGGGGCCACCAGGTGTCGCTCCAGGCATCGGGGTTTGGGCCCATGATGAGTACTTCTGTTTTGTTGGTGTTTAGTTGTAGGCAGCTGTTTTTCATCCATTTGGCGACGGCTTCCATGCCTTCTCGAAAGTTGTGTCTGGCGGTGTTGGGTTCGTTGGATACGGAGAGGATGAGTTGGGTGTCGTCTGCGTATGACACAATGTTGAGTCCATAGGTTCTGACGATGGGGGCGAGTGGAGCCATGTAGACGTTGAAGAGCATCGGGCTGAGGGAGGAGCCCTGGGGGACTCCGCAGGTGGTAGGTGTAGGGTCCGAGAGGAAAGGGGGAAGTCTGACCCGCTGCGTTCTGCCGGAGAGGAAGGAGCGGATCCAGTCGAGGGCCTTGTCCTGGATTCCTGCGTCGTGGAGTCTGCGTATTAGGGTGCGGTGAGAGACTGTGTCGAACGCCGCTGAGAGGTCGAGGAGGATGAGGGCTACTGTTTCTCCTTTGTCCAGTAGGGTGCGGAAGTCGTCTGTTGCGGCGAGGAGGGCGGTTTCCGTACTGTGGTTTTTTCTGAAGCCGGATTGGGAGGAGTCGAGGATGTTGTGCTCTTCGATGAATGTGGCGAGTTGGCTGTTGATGGCTTTCTCGATGACTTTTGCTGGGAACGGGAGCAGGGAGATGGGTCTGTAGTTTTTGAGGTCGGTGGGGGCCGCCGAGGGTTTCTTCAGGAGGGGGTTGACCTCAGCGTGTTTCCAGTCATCGGGGAACGAGGCGGTCGCCAGGGAGCGGTTGATGGTGTGGCGGAGCATGGGTGCGATGGTGTCGGCGGCTCTGTTGAAGCTGTGATGGGGGCAGGGGTCCATGGGGGCCCCTGAGTGTATTGACTTCATTGTCTTCAGTGTGTCTTCAGTGGTGAGGGCTGTACAGTTGTCGATCGCTGGTTTCCGAGTGTCTGGGGTGGTTGGTGAGGGTTCAGTGTGTTGGTTGTCTTCGTCAAAGTTGTCGTAGATGCTCTTGATTTTGTGGTGGAAAAAGGTGCTGAGTTTGTCGCAGAGGTCCTGTGAGGGAGGGATGTCAGTAGACTCGCTGGTGGGTTGGGTGAACACCTTGATGATGTTAAAGAGTTCTTTGCTGTTGTTCGCGTGGGTGGAGATTCTGTCTTCAATCGCTTTTTTCCTTGTTTCTCTGATGAGTTGGTGGTGGGCGTTGGTGGCGGCTCTGAAGTTGTTGTGGGCTTCTGTGGATTTGGTGTTCCTCCAGGCCTTTTCGAGGCAGCGGCAAGTGCGTCTGGACTCTCGAAGTTCGGTGGTAAACCATCTGGCTTTCTTGGCGCGGGTATTGTTGTTTTTCTTGAGGGGGGCTATGGTGTTGGCGCTGTCCGAGATCCATCTATGCAGGGTTCGGCTGCGGTGTTGGGGTCGTCGTTTTCCGCGATGGTTGGGGCGGAATTGTTGAGTGAGGAGGTGAGCTGGTCATCGGTGATTTTGGTCCAGTTTCTTCGTGGGAGCAGGTGCTGGTGTCTGTGGATGGTGGGTGTTCTGAAGGTGAAGTGGACGCAACGATGGTCAGTCCATGGGAGTTCGGTGGTGTGGCTGAAGGTGATGGAGTTTCCTGTAGTGAAGAGGGGGTCGAGGATGTGTCCTGCTGAGTGCGTGGGCTCGGTCACGATCTGGCAGAGTCCAATGTTGTGGAGGTTGTCCAGGAGGGATGTGGTGTTGGGGTCCAGTTGGTTGTCGAGGTGGAAGTTGAGGTCTCCCAGCAGGGTGTAGTTGGTGGATGTGATGGCCTGCGGGGAGATGATGTCTGTGATGGAGTTGGCGAAGGGTCCGCGGGGTCCAGGGGGTCGGTAGATGAGGGTTCCTTGGAGGGTGGCGGTGGGGCTGGCCAGTATCTTGAAGTGCAGGTGTTCTATCAGGTCTGTGGGCTCGTCTGGGAGTGTGCTCAGGCGGAGGGTGGATTTGTGGACGATGGCGATTCCTCCTCCCGGGCGGGTTTGGCGGTCCATCCTGGAGATCTTGTATCCTTGGGGGATGGCGATGGCGATGTCCGGTCCCGAGGTGGTGTTGGTCCAGGTTTCGGTGAAGAATGCTACGTCCGGGGTGGTGCTGTCGAGGAGGTCCCAGATTTCGGTGGCGTGTTTGTGGAGGGATCGGACGTTGAGGAGGATGCATTGCAGGGTCTTCGGTTTGGTTGTGTTCTTGTGGGCGGGTTGTGCTGGATCCGTGTTCTTGGCGGTGCGGCAGGTGTGCTGGCAGTGGTGACAGCTGAAGGGTCCGTGGGTGTCGGCTGGTGATGCTAGCTTGCAGTTGTTGTTGCGGCCTGGGTTGAGTGCGTGGAGTGCGTGGAGTGCTGCTGGGTCATTTCGTTGGCGGTTCCTGGCGCTGGTCGGGTCGCAGATGGGCGCAGACGGGCTAGCCTTTGGCGCGCAGCAGCCACCATTAAGTAGGGGTTGGAGAGGGCTGGACAGCTGGGAGGCGGGGAGGGGAGCTGGATTGGTCGTGCTGGTCGTGCTGGGGGGGGCCGCGGGGGCAGCAGCCATGGGGGAAAATGGGCAGGAAAGGAGGGAAAGGAGGAATAAAGGGGAAAACAGAGAAACAAGCAGAAACGCAGGAAAGTGCAGAAAGCAGAAAAAGTGCAGAAAAATAGATTGAGGAAAGAGGGTGAAAACGAGTGAAAAACGAGTGAAATATGGAGCGGAAAGCGGAGCGAGAAAAGGGTGACAGAGGTCCACTGGACCACCAGGGATGAGGCACAGGTGAACCTGCGGGTGGAGGAGGGCCTCCAACACCAAAACTAGAGAGTGCAGGGGCTGGGGGAGGCCTCACTCAATGGTGGAGCTGTGAGGGTGGGAGAGAAATTTCACTGACAAAGAGTCAGTGGTCTTGCTCGCCTGTCCCCGCAGCGGCCGCCATTAAGTAGGGGTCGGGGAGGGCTGGACGGCTGGGAACGGGGAGCTGGATTGGTCGCGCTGGTCGTGCTGGGGGGAGAGGCCGCGGGGGCAGCAGCGGCGGGGTAAAACGGGCGGGAAAGGAGGGAAAGGAGGAATAAAGGGGAAAACAGAGAAACAAGCAGAAACGCAGGAAAGTGCAGAAAGCAGAAAAAGTGCAGAAAAATAGATTGAGGAAAGAGGGTGAAAACGAGTGAAAACGGAGCGGAAAGCGGAGCGAGAAAAGGGTGACAGAGGTCCACTGGACCACCAGGGATGAGGCGCAGGTGAACCTGCAGGTGGAGGAGGGCCTCGAACACCCACACTAGAGAGTGCAGGGACTGGGGAGGCCTCACTCAATGGTGGAGCTGCGAGGGTGGGAGAGCAATTTCACTGACAAAGAGTCAGTGGTCTTGCTCGCCTGTCCCCGCAGCGGCCGCCATTAAGTAGGGGTCGGGGAGGGCTGGACAGCTGGGAGGCGGGGGCGGGGAGGGGAGCTGTATTGGTCGCGCTGGTCGTGCTGGGAGGGCCACGGGGGCAGCAGCGGCGGGGGAAAACAGGCAGGAAAGGAGGAATAAAGGGGAAAACAGAGAAACAAGCAGAAACGCAGGAAAGTGCAGAAAGCAGAAAAAGTGCAGAAAAATAGATTGAGGAAAGAGGGTGAAAACGAGTGAAAAATGGAGCGGAAAGCGGAGCGAGAAAATGGTGACAGAGGTCCACTGGACCACCAGGGATGAGGCGCAGGTGAACCTGCGGGGTGGAGGAGGGCCTCGAACACCCACACTAGAGAGTGCAGGGGCTGGGGGAGGCCTCACTCAATGGTGGAGCTGCGAGGGTGGGAGAGCAATTTCACTGACAAATAGTCCCCGCAGCCCTAAAGGAGCAGCACGCTCCCAACTCAATTTTCTAAAAGATAATTGCCAGCTCCCGCCGGCACGTGATGAGTGCTGGCAGGGGAGCCAGCGAGGCTGGGCGGGTCCCATCCCCCAAGGCCAAAACATATATTTAAAGGGAAGGTGTACGTCCGATCCCTATCCCCAAGTCACCAAGCCCCCCCATTGCCCCTACCAAAACAAAAGAATCTGGGTGTCCCGGGTCGGCACCAGGACACCCAAAATAAATTAAAAGGAAATTAGCTAATAGATGAGCATTAGGATTTGCTCATTTACTATTCACTGCTTCTAGGAAGGAGTGCCCTGTATTGCCCTCGGATATTTTTAAATTGCATTGTTTTATGCTTGTGGTGCCCCTAGAAGAGGCGAGGGAACCATCAAGCTTTTTAAAAATGTTATGGCATGCTGTAGGAAGAGTACAAACCTGCAAACACTTTTAAAAAAATGCTAATTTATTTTTTTATTAAAAATTATAATAATATTCCCTTTTATAAAACATTGTATTGTAAGAATTACTAAAATAAAGATTTGATTAAAAATGTTGGTTATTTTTTGGAGAAAAGATGATACATCTGCTTTATATATATATATATGTCATGTGATCAAGGCATCGTTGATGCCGAAACGCGTAATGGCGATGGTGCAGGGCGTTCTTTGGAAATAAAACACACATTGCACCTTAATGGGTCTGTTTTCGTCTGTCCAGGAGTGGATGTTGCGTGGCGAAGTCCAGGGATATATATATATATATATATATAAATATATATATATATATATAGTCCAGTAGAAGGCTAGTGGAGCCGAAACGCGTAGACCGTCCTGTTTGTTCACGTTTTATGGTGTGAATAATAAATCACTTTAAAATTACCCTGCTGTGGTGCCGTGACTTTCGCAGGGAGAGGACGCAAAGGAATTGAAGATATTTGGGATGTACTATGATATTGGGCACTAAGTCATTGATGGTGTACAAAGAGAGGGCGAAAATATATTTTGTTTAGTACAAATTATAAAAATGAAGTCACTGAGACAGAAATTTAAAACCGCTCCTATACCTACCCGATCCCAAGTGCAGGGAATCATCATTATTCTAACAGGATAAGTGCTAAATACCCACAATAACAACTTTTTGTAAAATAATCCTTGCTAACAATTCATTTATTGACAACGGTGACAATTTGTTTACATAAAGTTTTTTGAGTCACAATTTGGGTGTAATTGATATGATAAAACTACTAGTCCCAGAATGCACCATAATGTGCCAACTGGGTGTGCAGTATAAATGAGTGAAACTGTAGAGGGACTACTGTTTGCACCGTGATCAAGACCTGTCGGTTGAAATGCGTTGGTGGTGGAAGGAGTAATGGCTTGCTAAAGGAATAAAACCGTTATTAAATCTACCCCTTGGGAGAGTGCTGCGTGATTATCTTTTTGGTGACAAATGTAATTCGAGGCTAGTCCTGCCTCGCCACGCGCACCAGCTGTGCAAAGTGCGTCCTTCGTGTGGGACGATATTGGTGGCTAATATATATATATATATATATATATATATATATATATATATATATATATATATATATATATATATATATATATATATAAATATATATATATATATATCCACATGAAAATCCAAGAGTGTCCAGTCACACCGGCACTACACAAGGACACAGACTCCACAGCAGTTGAAGTGGCAAGGTGTTTATTAATTAACCATCATTGTCCATCTATCAATATATATATTACTACCCAAATCCTTCGTTCTCACAAAGGTACGCAGTGCACTCACGAGTCGTTTTCAATAGGCTTTATTGTTTCAAATCCACCATAGCTGACAAACGCGTTTCGGCCTTTGTCAATGTCAGCGTGCTCCCATTCATTAACCCATTATATACTTTGTATACTTTTCATTGTAATAAACAACGGACTTATGAAAATATTCCATTAATATCAATCATTGACATTGAAGATGGACTCAACGAAAATGCCGTTATTATAGCGGCCATCTTTGAATGTGCATATCTAACAGGTGGAAGTACATTTTCGATTTATACCATTTATATAATCAATTTATGACGGGACTTTGTTTTGGATATATATATATATTGATATGCTCACCCCTTGATTAAAGCTAGTAGGCCCACTTTTTATGTTTTGGTGTTAAAGGCTGTGTGTGGCAGGGTTGGTTGCTTGCGAGGGGTGGACTGCAGGCATGGTCACGGGCAGGTCCTGCAGCCAACCTCACGTTATTCACAGCCTTGGGCTGGCTGCCTGTGGTGGGTTGGATGCAGGTCCGGTCATAGGCCAGGCCCCTGAGGCCCAGCCTATTCTTCGCACGGCCAAAGGCCATGCACAGTGTGTGGTTGGCTTTACCGATTGCAATAACATATTACTTTACATTGAAAAAAAATAGAAATGTACTGATAAAAACAAAGATTAAAGTGATGTTTTAGATTGGTATGGTAATATTATCTTACTTTGAATTTAAAAAAACTTTTGAAATTCCTTTAAAAAAGCAAAAGTTAAAGGGACATTATAGTTAGGTGAAAATGTCAGGTTAAACATACCGTTTTAAATTAAGAAAACCACTGAAATTCATCACTTCCCCTCTTTGCCAATCAGAAACTCGTCATCAAACCCATAACTCGCATTGCACTCACTCTTACCCTTAAATTCAACTGACTCAATAATCTGAGATTTGTCACCCACCATACACATTACTTCTTTCTTTTCCTGTTCCACTCACAGTCTAGAATACATTCTTGAATATCTGAATTTCTCTTCAGTCTCTTTTTCTGTTTCAGTCTCTCCCATTTATTTCCAATTTCTGCTAATTCTCACTTTTCTCTCATGATGCTATTTTATAAATTCAGGCTCCACATTGCTCAATTTACACACAAGCTTGTTATTAGTCTTATTAGTTTCCACACTAGAATGCATAATTTATCTAAAATGATTAGAAACAGATTCTAAAGCCTCAGTATCAGGTAGAGCTTCCAAGGAGACATTGTAGCCCTAAAATAAGGCACTAGAAATTCTTGATCCAAAAAACATTACCAAAAACATTGCATGACAGAGAATAAATCAAAGTTGCAAAAAGGTCACACACTCTGACACTGAAGTTGGAAGAAATGTGCAAGTGTAACAATTTTTGCTATATAGTAACTTTGTGCCTGTTAAACGATTATATGGAGTGGTTAACTCTTTACTGTTATTTGTTGGAGACTCATATCCAACTGGTGAAACCAAACACAACAGTAAGCCAACTAGAAATGGTATCAAAACTAATGGAATAATATGCAATTTTAAACAGCATCATTGCTTGTTAGTTGTCATGCTCCTCCTATAACACATATCAATCAAGAATCAATTAAAATACATTCCAGAATGCTTCAGTGTTTTTTTAAAAAGTCCAATTCTTTGATTCAGTCCATGTGTTTAGAATTCCCACGGGGGGCCTGAGCCCCACCCTGTTTAAAATCTATATCTGGCAGGTCTATCCGGAAAGACTCTGATGCTTCTCAGGAATGGCACTATGCTAAGATTGGACCCACCTCCAGGCACCACAGGTTTCCTAAATCAAACTAACACAGGACCCCTGGGATGCCAGGTGAGGGGAATGAGGAGGGAAAGTGACTGCTGGGAAGGAGGTCTGTAATGACAAATGTAAGAAAGATTAGCATAGTATGTGTATATCTCAAATTCAATAATCATCTAAGATGTATATGCTTGTAATACCACTGGTACTTTAAATAAATGTCTTGAAAATCTTTCTTTTCAAAGAGAAATAGGCTTTCCAGTATAAGATCCTTATATATATATATCTTCATGAGAAGTAGAGAGAGGAAAGCCTGATTAATTTGTTCTTTTTCCACAATGTTCCTCTGATAAAGAAAGAAAATACACAAACATAGCTTGAACCTTCTTGCTATGACTATGACTTGTGATATATTCTCACAATTGAGTAAGCTTTCCTTATTGTATAAATAGTAATGCCTTAAATTCTGCTCATGACTGCACTTTCATCAGTGTGTGAATTCATTGTGTTTTTGAAACTCCAAACAACTGTACTTTTCCTCAGTATATGAAGTTTCATTAGTAATGATATATTTCACCTCGATTGTGCTTTCCTCAGCGCTTATTATTATTATTTTGATCTGAGTTCATATATGCCAAGACTGAATTGCTCACAAAGATTGCTTTAGTTAAATAATTAACCCTTGCACTTTCCTGTAGCTTTTGAACAAGCAAGTCTTATTTTTCTCTAAAGAGTTAGTTGTTGTTGTGAAGTCTTATTAACATTTGAAACTGAAAGCAATTAACGGGGTTCACTGTTGAATATGACAAAACCACATTCTTTGAGCATCTTAGTAAACACAGTGAATCTTATTTTGTCTCACAAGAGTTTATCTTGAATGAACAAGTCTTTTAGCTTTTAAAAGTGAAAGCACATTCACTACCAAACAAGTTGAATGCACTTTCCTCGAGTTTCTTGATTTTTTCCAACCAGATTTTATTGGTTTTCAAGGCATAATTAATACACATACACATACTATTCATTGTTCCTGTCATATCCAGCACGTGTTGCACGTATTTACACATAATTATCACTCTCTGGTGTGCTTAACATAACATTCCCATGTAACAAAACGCCCCCCCACCCCCTTGAGTTGCGCTTGAGTGAATATTTGCAATCTCTGCGTGTTATTGGGTTCCCGTGGGCCGGGCTTCCGGTCTCAGTGTGTGTCGCAGTATTAACCAGAGTCAAATTAGGCGTTCTCCTCATCCGCTCCCTTGTTCTAGTGCCGCTGGCTGTGGAGTGCTTGCCCCAGCACCATTCTCCTGCCTGCTGGCTATCAGCTCGCTCACCAGTCCTTCCCACGCTCTGGCCCTGTCTATTTTACCTATCCCCCTGCTGGCTTCCCTGAGCAATAACCTGCCTTCCGCTCCTGCCTATTTCTCAAGTTCTTTTTTCCAGGAAATAATCCTGGGCCCTCCTCGTGTCTTCCAGTTTCTGGCTATCTCTCTTTTAGCTAACACATAGGCCAGGTCCTTTAACTTTCCAGTTGTCCTATTCTTGGCCGTATGGGGGAACCACCCTAATAGGAAGTGCTCCGGAGTGCGCAGAAGCACTTATCGATGAGATCGCCTACTACTTGTCCTACCTCCTCCCAAAAGGGTTGTAGCGCGGGGCAGCTCCAGAACATGTGGATTATGTGTGCCTCCCTCTCTCCACATCGTGGACACGCTGCCGTGTCCGTGCCAAAGTATCTCCTGATTCGAGACGGGGTGAGGTACGCTCTATGCAATAAGTAAAAATTAATTAGTTTAAAATGCGCATTTCTGGATGCCTTCGGGGTTCGCTCTAGGATCCTATCCCACTCTACCTCTGGTATCTGCTTACCCAAGTCTTCCTCCCATTGTAATCGCAAGTGCTCTAGCGGCTGTTGCATGTCTTACCTCATAGCCTTGTAGAGGCAAGACACTGTCTTAATCCTCCCCGCAGACAGCACCACATACCTGCACCCTGCCAGTGCCCTCGGCTCCGTACCTCCCACTCCCCAATGGCATCCAATCTTTCCAGTGAGGGCCCAAGTTTCAGAAAGTGGCCTCCCGGCAAGTCATACGCGGCTTGTAGCTCGTCAAATGGTAGTAGAGTGGAATCTAGGTACAGGACCCCCATCACTTTCAGTCCTGCCTCTACCCAGTCCTCTAGCCCTGCCCAATACTCTCCCTGTGGCAGATAGCGCAGCAGCGCGATGGGTATATCTGGGGAATAGGGGGTCTTGGCACCTAGTCGTCTCAAGTATCTAGCCCAGCAGCGCACCACCACCTTGGTCTCCATTGTGTCTTCGGACATGTTCCGCCGCACTCGCAGCAGGATCTTCGCGAGGGTTGCAGCATCCAGCGTGGCCAGGTACTGCTCCCGTCCCTGGTCGCGATCCGCCGCCAACCACTGAATCAGCCAGTACAGCTGAGCAGCTATGTAGTAGCCCTCAAAGTCGGGGACCGCTAAGCCCCCCTCTGCTGTGGAGCACCACAAGGACGTCAAAGCTACTCTCCTACGTCCCGCCCCCAGAGGAATGACGTGATTGCTGAGTCAAGATCTTTGAATGTGGCTTGTGGGATCCACACCGGGAGAGTCCCAAAGTAGGATAATAGGCACGGAAGTGCTATCATCTTCAGAACGGCTACCCGCCCAGCCACAGACAATGGCAGCGTTCCCCAGAAGTCCATTGCAGTCTTCACTGATCTAATCGCTTTACCCACATTGCCTTCTAGTAAATCTGCCTGTCCGTGGTATATTTTGACTCCAAGGTACTGCAGGCAACTAGGCTCCCATTTCAGGTGCTCTAGTTCGGGCGGTGGGGGGGTGTTGGGCATCAGAGGGTATAAACTAGATTTTTGCCAGTTAACTTTGAGGCCGGACACGGAACCAAATCGGGCCATCATGTTCCTCCCTCCTCTCAGTTCGTCCGCCGTATTGCTGAGAAATAATAAGAGGTTGTCCGCATACAAAGCTATAAAGTGTCCTCAAGCCACTAAAATCCTGTCCGCTCCTGGCCCTGCACGGTAGAGGCTCCATGGCCAGTGCAAATAGGATCGGGGAGAGGGGGCATCCCTGCCTCGTGCCTCTCTCCAATCCCTGCCTGGGTGAGATGGTCTTACCAGTGGGCACCCGGGCTGTGGGGAACGTGTACAGTAGCCGTACCCATGCCAGTAAACCTTCCCCCAAACCCATCTTAGCAAGGACTTCATAGAGATAGGGCCACTCAAGGCTGTCAAAGGCCTTCTCAATGTCCACTGCAAACACTGCCGCCTCCCGCTTGTCGTACCCGTCAGAGCCCATTACAGCCAGGATTCGCCTAATGTTTATGGCCGTGTTCCACCCCGGGATGAACCCTGCCTGGTTTGCATGGACCAGAGCTGGCATATGGGGGAGAAGACGCATCGCAAGGATTTTTCTTAGGATTTTGTAATCCATGTTCAGCATGGATAGTGGCCTGTATGCCGTGTAGTCGTGCGGCTCTTTCCCAGGTTTGGGCACTGGTACAATAAGGGCCTCCCTAGCACTCTCCGGCAGTACGCCCGCTTCTCGGGCCTCCTGGTACATTGTGACCAATCGGGGTGCCAATTCTTCCGAATAGGTTGCGTAGAACTCGGCCGGCAGACCGTCTGTACCCGGGGTCTTATTCCTAGCCATACCCCCGATGGCGACTCGCACCTCCTCGCACCTCCCGTTGCATAATATCCTTACATAGCTACTCCGCCTCCTCTGGATTCAGCCGCGCCATCTGCAGGTCTGCAAGGTATTCCCTTGCATCTGTGGGATCCTCTTCTTGCGATTTCCTGTATAGCTTTGTGTAATAACGGGCGAAGACTTCATTGATCGTTGCCTGCGTGTAATGCCTGACCCCTTCCTCATCCTCAATTTCAACTAGGTGCGAGCTCCTACCCACCGGGTTTGCCAGCCACACCAGAAGTGACCCCGATTTGTCTCGCTCAGCATGCGTGCGCTCCAAGTATTTCTTGTAGTCAAAGCATCTAAGCCTCTCTGTCTGCTTTGCCACTTCCTCCTTGCCCTCTAAAAGTGCCTGCTGAAGCTCCGGGTGTCCTGGCCTTCTACATTCTAGCTCTCTAAGGGTTGCCTCTGCCCCTGCTACTTCTCCCAGGAGGACACGCCTAACCCCCGTAGTGCGCGTTATACACTGGTCCCTCAGGACCACCTTGAAGGCGTCCCACTCCGCGTTCGTCGAAGAGGCCATCCCCTCATTGGCCGCAAAGTAGTGCGCTATTTCTCCCCTGATCTCTTCCCGGAAAACCTGGTCCTCCAGGGTGTCCGGGCGGAGCCACCACGCAGGGATCGCTGACAGAGGGTGTCCCCACTTCAAAGACAGGACGAGTGGGTTGTGATCGGATATTGTTTGCGCAAGGTATTCCGTGGCCGTAACCTGGCGTTGTGTATCTACAGAGCTTAGGAAGGTGTCTAATCGTGCATGCACCTCATGAACCACTGAAAAGTAGGAGTAGTCTCTATCTTGGGGGTGCAAGGTCCTCCAGGCATCTATCAGTCCCCAGCTCTGTCTCCAGGTAGTGAATGCTTGTGAGGCGCGCACTGCTTGGGAGTTTCTGAGTGGTGGGTGGGATCGGTCTAGGTGCGTATTGTCCACACTGTTAAAGTCGCCCCCCATTAGGGTAGTGCACATCAGGTAATGCGGTAAGCAGTGTCTCAGCCTCGCAAAAAAGGCTGGCTGTTCTGCATTAGGGGCGTAGATGCTGATTATACTGATTTCCTGGCCCTCTAGTCACCCCTTTATGGCTACATAGCGACCCTTCAGATCTACCACAGAATCTGTCAATTGGAATGGAACCCCGCCTGTATCCATATTAGCACCCCCGCACGTATGCTGAGTAGGTAGTGTAAAAGAGCTGGCCCCTCCATCGTCTCTGCAAGGCTTGTCCTTCTTTCTGTGTTAAGTTAGTGTCCTGCAGCAGGGCTATCTGGGCTCCCCGCCGCCGGATATAAGAAAGGACTTTGTGGCGTTTCGTCATTGTGTGAATGCCCCTGATATTCCAGGTCATGCATTTGTACTGTTGCTTGTCAGCCATTAGAGAATGTTATTAGGCTCCGACCGCCTCCCTCCGTAAGCTGTGTCGCCTGTCTGTGCTCCCCACTAAATCCCACACAGTTCCCTGTGCGCTGCAACTCAAGGTGTCCCCCCGTCTCAACATTAAACATTTCCCCCAACTCCCACTCCCCAGGATAGACAGGAAAACACCCCCCATACAAACTACGATTAGAAGGTCCGCAAGTGACTGCTTGCAGTTCGGGCAGTCAATTGCAAGGGGGAAGGCTGCTCATCCGCCGCTCTCCCATTCTCTGCAGCCGCCTCTCAGTTCCATTGTCCCATCGGGACCCCCACACTGCCCCCCCACCAACAGTCCCTGTACCCCACTGCTGGGTCAGGTGCGTCCTGTTCCACTCCAGACCTGCTCTCGAAAAAACCCAGCTCTCCTCAGCTAGGCGATGTCGTCCGCCGTCTGCAGTGTTAGCTCTGGGAGCACCACGCTCAATGTCTCGGAGTCGCTGCATCCATGTTCCGAGCCGGAGTCCGCTGCTGTCTCGCTGCCCTCAGGGGGTACGTGACTTCTATCCTTGCCGCTGATCAGCGCCACCACCTGCATTGCGTTATGACGTTCGAGCTGTGCCTCTTCCTGTGTCTGCGCTAGGTTCTCTCTCATGGTCCGCCAACCCCTAGAACGGTTCTCTCTCCTTCTCCTCCTCTCCGGCTCTCTTAGCGGTGCCATCCCTTCGTGTTTCTCTAGCCAGTCAGCTGCCTCCTGCGAGGTCCTGAAGAACTCCGTGTCCTTTTCTGTTGTGACTCGTAGCGTGTCCGGGTATTATGTGGCATATTTGTAGCTTACTTGCCACAGCCTCTGCTTCACTTCTCGATAAGACCCTCTTTGCCGTTGGACTTCTTTGGAAAAGTCTGGGAAGATTCTCACCACTGAGTTGTCCACCTCTATGTCTCCTTTGAGGGGCGCTTGGGTAAGGATATGGTCCCTATCCCAAAAACGGAGCAATTTCGCTATCACCACCCCACGGTGGTGCTCCAGGTACAGGCGGCTTCGCCGGGACTCAGTGCGGCCATTATAGGGCGAAGAAGTTTGCTAGGCCTTCCGGCGCCACTTCCTCCCGCAGCCATTTCTCCAGTTAAGCTAGCATATTACGGCCTTCTATTTTCTCCGGCAGGCCGATGATTCTGAGGTTGCTCCTTTGCGACCTGTTTTTGGCGTCTTCGGCTCGGGATTCCAATGTCCTTACTTTCATCTCAAGCACCGCTAGGCGCTGCTTCATGGTTACCATGTCCGGCAGCGTTTCGGAGAGTTGGCCCTCTGTTGTCTTGACATGGTCCGCCAATTTTTTGTGGTCCTCTCTGAGTAGGCCCAAATCCAGGCCCAATGAGTCTATTTTGGTTTCCAGGCGCTCACTGGACGAGGTGATGGCCTGCAGTATGTCCTGCAGCGTAGGGTCTCCGGGGTTTTCTGCCTGCGGTTGTGCTTTCCCCCTCTCCTCCCTCGGCTTGTCGGTAGGGGCCTCTTCTCTGTCCTTCTTCTTGGGGTTCTTCCCCATGGTGTCTGCACGTTCTGTAGTGCTTCTGGTGCTGCGTGCGCTCCTTGGGCACCCCCAGGTCAACCGCGTCCGCCTCCGTCGCAGATTCCCCCGCTATTCGCTCACTCCCTCAGGTACGTCTTCTATCCACAGTGTGCACCGCGGTCTTCCCGCCTGGTCAGACAGGGGGTTCAAGGCTTAGCCCTGTTCAGGCCCTGCTTGCCCACTGCGAGGGTGATCGTGCACGCTCAGTTCTCGGCCCAATGGCTCTGCGTTCTCCCGGTTGAGCCTCCATAGGCGCGCTGGCTGCGAGGGGGGGTCCCTTCCCTTAACCTGTTTAGTGGGCAGGGGCTCAGGTACTCAGGTCGTCACTGTAGCAGTGATACTGGGCCCACTCACCTGTGTTATACGGCTCAACCGGAGCAGGTAGCCCTCTCTCTCAGGCCCCAACTCCCAGACTGTAGCTCTTTGGGAGTCGGCTCATCGGGGGGGTGTCCGGTTGCCCTGCCTCTTCTCCAGCTATCCTATGCTGGGGCTCTGTCCTTCCCTGGGCCCATCCGCCGGCTGGTCTGGCACTGTGAGGCCTACTCGCCTGATTCGGGCCTAACTCGCGGGCCTACCAGCCCGCGCCGCGTTCCTACAGTCTTCAGTGCCCCAGCCGCCACCCGCTGTGCGCCTGCCAGGGGGGGAGGGCCTCCTCAGGGGCGCTGGTCATCCTCTTCAGGTCTCTCGCTAGGGCCTTCTGTCTCGGGGCCACTGGAGGTCTGGCAGGCCTCAAGCATCGCAGGCTGGGTCTCCCTCCTCTGTCCCCCTCGCCTGGTCGCACCCATTTGCTCCCAGTGTCCTGGGGGGGGCCTGTTCCTTCTGCTTTCTGGCTGCCTGGCACTACTCTCGCTTTCCTCCACCTGGCGTCGCCGCTGCCTTCTCACCTCATGGGGCCAGTGCTGTGTTTTCGGGCTGCCGTCTCCGCCTCTCTCGCCCTTATCAGCCACCGCGCTCGGGCTTTCCACGTGGGGACCCAATCAAGCCCACGTCAGCTCCTGCTCTGCCCCTCTGGCGTAGCTTCGGGGGGAGGCTCTGAGCACAATCCAGGTCTTGCGTTGGTGCGGGGAAGGGGAGGGGGAACACCCGCCGCCATAATCTGCCACGGCTCAGTCTCAGTTGCTTTCCCGGCCCGTCACTTCTCACTGGGCGCTGCCATCTTGGCTCGCCTCGCAGCCACGATCTGTACCCTCCGCTTCACCGATTTCAGCCGTTTGTCCGAGGTTTTAGCTTCTGTGGGACACGACGATCCCCTTGCACATCTGTGGGGGTGCACCGTGGGGCCTTTATTCCCGCTCAGGGCGTCAGGATGGCTTCAGATGGCGGCTGGCCGACCGGAGCTCGCAAGTTTGCTGCTCACTCCATCGGCGCCAAGCCACGCCCCCTTTCCTCGAGTTTCTTGATGACAATGTGAGCCTTATTTATCTCAGAAAATTTAATTGTTTGCACAAAGTCTTTCAACTTTTGAAATTGAAATGCAGTTAAACAGCATTCACTCTAGATCACAAAATGGTAGGGTGCCAGTGGGAACAGAGAAGGTATAGAGACCCCAGTTAGAGTCAATAAACTCATACTGTGCACAATATGGGACAGTTTAAAACAGGGAGACCATCCTTAATGGAAGAGGATTCCTCACACACATAATAGTGTCATGCTTCATCGGTATCCTCTCCCCACCCCGCTAAGATTATACTACCAAGGCAGACTCGACCTCCGTGAAGACTCAGCGGTAAGAGGGAGTTCTTACATAAATCTACAGGAAAAAAGTGTGATCCAGACAAACTAAAAATACCTTAGAGTTCCTTAGTTATCACCTTTATTCGTGAGGACTCTAGGTATATTCAAAACAATTCTTGTTGACTGGTATCATAGAGTACGATGACTCAAGCCCGTCTCTTATTTCGCCAACATGTTTCTGCCCTTGATGATTAGCCTAATGGGTCTGGGGGATTCGTCAGGGCTAGTTGATCCCAATAGTATTGGCCTAAGAGTTCAGTGAACCCTAGGTAGTGATGCGAGTGCTACCCACAAAATCTATTCGCAGGTGAATCCTACCTGGGCTTCTAAATTCCTGGATTCTGAAGACAACCTATTGCAGGGGGGAATCAACGGTTATACAATCTGTGCATGTGTTTGATGCAACCAGGTATACAGTAAAGGAGCCTCTCATGCAATAAAAATCAGGGGGGGAGGAAATATTGACTCACGCTTGAAGTCAAATAGTTTGGTGGATCCCCAATTGGGTAATAGGAGCAGCTAACTCCGCATGCACAAAACAAAGGTGTATTTACATTTAATTTGTGACTCAGAACATCAAAAACATTACTCAATAGATATTTATAGTTATTCTATTACTTAATATAGGCAAAGTACAGTATTTGTAGATCCTACACCTTACCCTAGACTTTAGGGGTTATCGGTAGGCTGGGCAGGGAGTGGGTGGTTCCCCTTGGAGTCACACTCTGAGGATATCAAGAGTGGGGAAAACACAAGAAAAAACACAATACATAAACCACATACACAAACAGAAAACAAGATCAGAGGTCATTCTTCCAATATTGTAAGGACAAGAAAATATATCAACCATTTGTGCATACGGGCAGAAAAGTCTCTTCGGGTGTGTCAGACTCAAGGAGAATTCATTCGGGGTGTTATGCGTACAACTATTAACAAGATGCCCAGACGTCAAGGACTGTTTATGGCATGGGTTTTCTATTTCTTAGAAGTGAACCTGTAGGTATGCTGTTCCTATGGGGGTAGTCTAGAGGATCAAAGGGAGACGGGATTCCAGGTAAGAGAGGGAAGGAAGGGAGGGGAGAGCTCCAATAAGGAGCAAGGGCCCTCACAGACCCCAAGAGGTGTCATGCTTCATCATAGGGCAGCTCCTCGTTGGGCCGGCGCTGCAATGACCAACTGGCCCTGCAGGGGGGCTCTTTGCCGGAGGTCCTCTATGTTGTTTGCCAGGAGGCCCTAGACGATGGGGTGGTGGAGCAAGTATGTAGTGAGTAGAGTGGGTGTCAAAGTGAGTCTAAAAATAGCTATGAGTGTCCAAAGAACCTTTATTCGATGGACACTGATGCTATGGTTAAAAGCTGACTAGGAGAGTCGTGGCTGGCAAGGAAATTTAAACCTGTTGCAGCCTAGTGTGAGAGGTGAAACGTGGTCAATAGGTCGACATGTTTCATGCGTTGATTCTCCTAAAGGATGAGCGGCATTTCATCAGGACCGGGGGGAACAAGAATCCTAATCTACTCTAAAGTGTCGGGGACGGTCAAGAGGATGTCCTAAGGAGTACCGTCCCTGTGTAATGGATTCATTGGTAATCCAGAGAAAGGGGGAGGTGGGTGTGAGAAAAATCTTCCTTCTGGCAAGACCTGGTGGAAAGAAGGGGAATAAACAGCGAGGGTAAGACATCATGGTATCATAATACGGAGGAACCTGTGACACAACATACTGATGTGGTAAGAATGTTTATAATAGACCGTCATATGTGTTACAGTGTAGAAGGTGACCGGCCAACCTTGTGGAAAAGTTTGTAAAGGGGAATAAAACATGCGAGTTACATACAGGTTACTCGTACCCATCTTGAAGTATGTACTTGCAGAGATCAAGTATCAGGATATCTATGGGATCAGCCTGTGGGGGACAGTAGAAACCTACCGCCACAACAGTATCCCCTGGCCAAACTGTCTAGAAGGCGGATTCGGGTAGAAATGGGTGGCAGGGGAAGAGATGTAACTCACCTAGAAGGGAATGTAGTTGATCCCCAGCCTGGACGTCCGAATTTACCGCAGCACTGGCGGGAGTGAACCACCTGTGGCATGAAGGAAGCAGTAATGAGTGTGGGTACTGCGTCACCAAGGAGACCCATAGTGTCTGGGATCGGGTCCATTTTAGAAACCCTGTCACAGTTCTGTGACTTTTTCCTGCAACCACTGGTTACCAAGACCCGGTCATTTCTCAAGGACACCACTGCAGCCCTGAACCTCCTTGAGGATCTGGACGAGGACACCCATGTGGACATCCTTGTCACTCTAGATGTGGAAGCTTTGTACACTAATATACCCCAAGATGCCACCTTGGAATTTATTGAGAACAGTCTCAGGGCCGAAGCATGGTCCTCAGCCAGCCGATCAGCTTCATCATGGAGTGTGCTACTTTAGCCCTCAAGGAGAACTTCTTTCAATTCCAGGACACACTTTACCAGCAGACCCAGGGTACATCGATGGGTGGCACATTTGCTCCTAGCCTGGCCTGTCTCTACATGGCTGACTTTGAGCAGAGGTGCATCCGCCACAATGGCAACCCCTACCAACCCAATATCATTGTTTGGCACAGGTACATCTACGATATCCTCATCCTGTGGCAGGGCTCACACTCAACTTGCTTTGAGTTCTGCCAATGGATGAATACCCTCAACCGTTTTCTTAAGTTCAGAAGCAATCTCTCCACATCTGAACTCCCCTTTCTTGACCTACTGATCACCCTTCATGATGGCAAAACCTTTACCAAAACTTACAGGAAACCTACTGACTGCAACAGTCTCCTTAGGTACGATAGCCATCTTCCCAAACACCTGCGGGACAACCTCCAGTTTGGGCAATTTTTGCGACTCCTCCGCAACTGCAGTGTCATTATTGACTACAAAGAAAAGGCACAAACACTAACTACAGACCTAGTAGCCAGACACTACTCTCAGGCTGTGGTACATAAAGCCTACAAACGAGCATGCAACAACAATAGGGAAGGTCTCCTTGAACACCATGAACGAACACCTTGTGATGCGATTACCTGCGTAACTATCTTAACCCCGCAATCAAACATGATAAAAAAGATTATCAAGAAGCACTGGCCCATCCTACACAATGGAGAGATGACACCTGCCACCCCGCGTTTCTCCTTTAAACGCACCACCAACATAAAAGATAACATTGTGCACACAAGATCACTACCCACATGCCCACCACACCAACAACTACTTTGGCCCCTACCCCTGTGGGTCTTGTAGCGTGTGCCCCCTCACCCATCCTTCCAAGGAAGTCACACTGAGCCCAGACTTCACCTGGACCCAAAAGAACCACACCAATTGCAATACCCACAACTGTGTCTATCTTATCACGTGCCATTGTCAGAAGAAATATGTCAGGATGACGACCAGAGCAGCTAAGATAAGAATCACAGAACACCGCAGCAACATCAGGTAAGGTAGATCCACATCCAAGATGTTCTCCCACTACATCGAGATGCATCACACACCTGACGAGATACAATGGATGATACTGGAATCTTTTATTAATACCAACCAACCAGCTCTTTTTAATAAAGAACAACACTGGATTTTCCACTTATCTACACACACCACAGGGCTTAATGACGACAAACCGTGGACTGCGGTGGGCCGCTGAGTACCTACCATATAATTAATTCCACAGTCTGATATCCTCCACACACCCTAGTTGACATGACAGAGGCCAGCGGCAGCCTGACTCATTCCAGCGCTTCCTCTTGCAAGTAAGACATAGCCCCCACTTCATGAGTCAACACACTTCCGAACTGGGTGCACTACAGGCACCCAAAGTGCTCCCACCAGCCCCTTTGGGTACCCTGCTGTACCCCAGTACGCACCTCGCTGTGAAGGCCCTCTCCTCCATGGCCTCCAACAGTTCCGTATGTACCCTATTTCCCTAGATCTGGCACCCAGGGCCCTTCCTTGGGACATACGTGACCTCACTAAACTAGATTCCACTGGTTTCCAGTCCCGAGCTCCACTCAAAGATGGCGACCATGTCGCCACCTCCCTTAGCTGATCTCTCCTCATTCCAATATGGCGCACGCTCTTGAACTACACAGATGCGTTCCTCCTTCCCTTTCCATTATTTACTTGAGAATTGCGGCGGTACTTAAGACCGCCCCTGGATTGCCCGGATATTCTCACAGGCATCCGGACGTGGGTAGGACCCACGAGTAGGAACCCCTACTTAGCGGTAAGTCAGCGAGACCTCCACCTCCTCCTCACCTCTTGGGGTTTCCCCCGCTGCTATGCCACGATAAGCGGGCTCACTCACTACAATCTGTACATGGCTGAGCATAAGCCACGCTCCGCTTGAGCGTCACCATAGCTAGCCACGCTCCGCTCTAACGGCCACCATGGCTCACCCATGCATTTCCCTGTACGCCATAGCGGCAAGTGAGCACTATCAGTGCCAATGACGTCCCCTGCCTCGCCTCCACTCCCTGGAGACATCTTTCAGCTTTGCTATACCACGATAGAGGACTCCCTCACCACGCATTTGGGTGGGCTGCGTGACCCTCTTGGCAGCGCGCCGACTGTACTTCCGTAGAACCACCGTAGTCACCCATCCTACTGTCTGACATCGCCTCTACAGCTCACATGCTGCCCGCACCCCTCCACTTCAATATGGCTACCGCCTGCAGCCCCGGAGGTGGACACATACCCTAACATGGCAGCCAGATAACACACCGGTAACCACCCCTTATAGTCTTGGGGTCTCCGGACCTACACCCCGCTCCTGGGCATGCACCCACCTCCCACAACGGCTACTTACCTTGATTGTTCGCCTTCGCAAAACCTTTCCCTCCGTTTCTCTTCCTTTGTGTTAAATATATACCTATCACCACGATTTGCGTGTCCTCCCCACCTCTGTAGCCATTCACCGGGGCATGTAATACAGCACGCTCCTTTCACCCACCAGTCCCACCTCGACGCAGTACACTCACTACCGCTTCCTTCATGCCACAGGTGGTTCACTCCCGCCAGTGCTGCGGTAAATTCGGACGTCCAGGCTGGGGATCAACAACATTCCCTTCTAGGTGAGTTACATCCCTTCTCCTGCCACCAATTTCTACCTGAATCCGCCTTCTAGACAGTTTGGCCAGGGGACACTGTTGTGGCGGTAGATCTCTACCGTCCCCCACAGGCTGATCCCATAGATATCCTGATACTTGATCTCTGCAAGTACATACTTAAAGATGGGTACGAGTAACCGGTATGTAACTTGCATGTTTTATTCCCTTTTACAAACTTTTCCACAAGGTTGGCCGGTCACCTTCTACACTGTAGCATATATGACGGTCTATTATTAACATTCTTACCACATCAGTATGTTGTGTCACAGGTTCCTCCGTATTACGATACCATGATGTCTTACCCTCGCTGTTTATTCCCCTTCATTCCTCCAGGTCTTGCCAGAAGGAAGATATTTCTCTCACCCACCTCCCCCTTTCTCTGGATTACTGATGCATCCATTACACAGGGACGGTACTCCTTAGGACATCCCCTTGACCGTCCCCGACACTTTAGAGTAGATTAGGATTCTTGTTCCCCCCGGTCCTGATGAAATGCTACTCATCCTTTAGGAGAATAATGGCATGAAACATGTCGACCTATTGATCACGTTTCACCTGTCACCTCACATACTGGGCTGCAGCAGGTTTAATTTTCTTTGCCAGCCACGACTCTCCTAGTCAGCCTTTAACCATAGCATCAGTGTCCAGCAAATAAAGGTTCTTCGGACACTCATAGCTATTTTTAGACTCACTTTGACACCCACTCTACTCACTACATACTTGCTCCACCACCCCATCATCTAGGGCCTCCTGACAAACAACATAGAAGACCTCCGGCAAAGAGCCCCTGTGTGGGGCCCTTTGGGCATTGCAGCACCGGCCCAACAAGGAGCTGCCCTATGATGAAGCGTGACACCTCTCGGGTGTGTGAGGGCCCTTGCTCCTTATTGGAGCTCTCCCCTCCCTTCCTTCCCTCTCTTACCTGAAAATCACGTCTCCCTTTGATCGTCTAAACTACCCCCACAAGAACTGCATACCTACTGGTTCACTTCTAGGTATATGGGCATGTATGCTGGACCTACACTCTAAAAGCCCTCGTCCCTCCCATTGTGTATATTTTCTATAACCATTTTATGATCATTCAGAAACTGTACTATGGATAAGGCTAAGAAACACCAACTCCAAACAGACACACATACCCAAGCATAATATATGTACATATTTGCATTCAAAGCCTACTTCCTGCTCAGAGTGATATGTGCGTGGTCTCAATGCCAATGTGATTGATTGCCATGATCCAGTTGCAGATCTGCTATCACCGGAGCGTCTCATGCTAAAGAGGCTCATAAGTGAATGTACATAGGACAGAAAAAGCACAAGAGTAAATGTATGCGGTAGAGAAAAAACAGATTCCCCCGAGGCCTGACCGTTCCTCCTTACTTCATCAAAAGGATCACCACTCGTGTGAACCTGGCTTATTCCACTCTGTGCCACTGGTAATGCAGACCTCAGGAGTGGATACAAGATAACGCTGTGCATGTGGGTCGCAAGGAGTACCTGGTAGATGTAGTACTTTAAAATGGTCAAGTGTTCTCGTGGCCAACAAACCTATATTTAGCACAAGGAAATGAGGCGTCTCTCAAGGATATGTTTGATAAATAACTGTGAAAGTTTTTGACATTTATTTATTATGGTTATTTGAAAGTATAAGGGGTGATCAACATACCCTGCTGATTGCTTGGGGTTAATCCACTCTATGCAGATCATTGTCGTTACAGTTATGCTACATTTGTTGATCATACCCTCAAGGATTGAAACAGCGTTCACTGCCAAGAAAGACAAATGCATTCATGCCGTACTTAAACAGAGGCCTGAAACAGATATTTCCAAGATGAAACTTTGATTTTCCAAAAACGAACGCGCTTCCACAGCACTGTTTAACACCTCACAAAGGTGAAACAGAGGCCCCATTCACTCGACAGATTTACGAGCCACTAGGCTCCAAGAGGATTCTAAATGATTGGGAGCTAACAAACTCTCCTTCCAAGGTTCTAAGAATAAGACAATTGAAAATCATAGAGAGAGCATTCCTTTTGTCTGTCCATCAAATATTTTCTAGAATAGTAAGCATTGGTCACTGGGTGTGGCTACGTGAAATACAGGAGATGCACAGGCAGGTCACTGCAAAGGATCTTAGTACTACAAGGTTTGATTTTTCCATATTTATTAGCCTTATCCATCGGTATACACCTGAAATCGGCATCTCATTCCAGATCATGACAGTACTCTCCTCTCAAGACTGTTTCATGGGGCCTGGTTTTTGCATATGTTGCAAATGGAAACATGCCACAAGTCGAGGAGCATGTACATTTGTTACAGGTTACCAGGAATTCTCTTCTGCTCCACAACCTGACCATGCCAGTAAGTACCACAATCTTTTACATCAATAACGAGAATCCAGAATACTCCATATCTGGTATTCTACTTCACCATCGACCAAAAGTGGTGGAGATTTCTTCCGATTCTTGGGAATTTCAGGTTTCAATAATGAAGTGTGAAAGACTGGATGAGTTCTGGAATTAGGAGGTCATTTTAATTTGAATGTGACAGGGTTGATTTGGCGAAGAATCATATATGGACCAACAAATCAAGGCTTAAATTTATTTTTATGTGAGAATTGAAGATTGCAAGTAGATGACCATGCTTGATCCCCGATTTCACACTCTGTTCCTTTTAGTCTTTTCTTATTAATTTGATTTTTGTATCTGATTTTTGCCTGTATCACATGCTTCTTGGCGAGTTTCCAAACTGTTTGAATCTTCTGGATTTGTTCCAATACCGCAGGGGTATTGGATTCTTTGACTTTCATTTTAAAAGGAAGAAAACACGGATGTCTGGCATAGTTACTGTAGAAAGGGGAGTAACCCATGGTGAGTGTTTAGCATCCTTGTATGCAATGTCGGCCAACCAAAGCAAATCAACCCAAGAGCCTAGAGAATCCTATAAATAGTGTATGAGATATTGTTTCAGATCTTGGTTGACATGTTCAGTGCGGCCATCTGGCCATCTGAGGATGAAAGCTGGTGGACATGACAATATTGATTTGAAGTACTGAACACCAGGCCTGCTCAAATTTGGAGGCGAACTGTAACTCTCTATCAGAAATGATTTTTTATGAAAGTCCATGAAGATGGACTATGTGAACCATTAGTATATGTGCTAGTTCCTTAAAGGTAGGAATCTGTTTGCAAGGAATGAAATTAACCATTTTTGTGAGACTATCCACTACTACCATAATAGTGTCTTTTCCTTGATCTTTGGGCAAACCAGTGAAGAAATCAAGAGAAATATGTTGCCAAGGTTCATTAGCAGTTGGAAGAGCAACAATCCTCGAAGTTTTGAATGATCCACTTTGGTCCAAGTACACTGGGACCAGTTGATTGTACAGTGCAATAGCAAAAAGGCACAAGAAAGGTTATGGGTGCAAGCAATCCAACATTAAAGGAAGCTATTGCAATAGCAAAAGTAGTAGAGGAGTCTGAAAAGTACATGAAGGACATGAAAACTGTGCAACAGGAGAGGGGAATGGAGGTAACAACTATGCAGGGTGACTTAGAGGGCATCAATGTAGTGCGTAGCAAAACTAACACAGGTGGTGTTGGTACCAGCTTAAGTAAAACTAAAATGAGTAAAAGTACATTCACTTCAGCGAAGGACTCCACACGGGCATGTCATGGGTGTGGCAGTACATTTCATTTTGCAGACTTGAAGTTCTGTTTTGCTCAAGGGAAAGAATGCCACAAATGTGGAAAGAAGTGGCACTATGCATGTATGTGCAAAGCTTCTACTAGAAAATAGCTGTCGTAGAAGATGAAGATATGAAACAAAGGGTGCTCATGGTAAAGGGGGATGAACAGGCTGGTGAAATGGCTAAGAATAGGATTCAATCAAAGGCTGACTTTGATATTAATGGTGAAGGGTTCTCCTTAATAGTAGACACAGGATCATTATTCCCAAGGAGATTTTTGACACAGTGTGGAGGGACCTGGCGCTATTCTCCTCTGATGTGGTCCTGAAGGGTTATCAGGGTTTGAACAATGGAGTGTTGGGTTATATCGAACCGTCAATAAATGTTGGGGGCAGACAGTCTACCGGTAAGGTGTACATTGCTCCAGAGAGACCAGCTATACTAAGGTGGACTCATCAATACGATTTGAACATTAGGGTGGACCCAAGAGTGGAACAACAGGTCATCATTATTGATGATAGTAGTGTACAGGACATTCTCAAACATAATGCTCAGGTCTTTGAGGGAAGGTTAGGCGAGGCTAAAGGGTTTCAACATGAAATAAGGTTGAAGGAGAATTCAGTGCCAATCAAACATGTTGCAAGGAGAATAACCATGGCATCTAGAATGCAAGTTAAAGACATTATTAGGCAAATGCTTGATGATAACTTTATAGAGGCGGTGGAGGCAGCTGAATGGTTGGCTCCAGTTGTTATCACCAAGATACAGGATGGATCATTATGTTATTGAGTGGATTTGAGGAGCTTAAATTAAAACGTGATCATGGACAATATTCCACTTCCGAACATAAACAAGATTACTTTGATGCTGTCTGGGGGAAGAGTATTTTCAAAACTGGATTTGGGTAGTGCATACCAGCAGGTTAAACTGCATCCTAATTCAAAGAAGTACACATCCTTCATAACACCGGAAGTGACATTTCAGTTCAACCGGCTTCTGTTTGGGTTGTGTTCGTCATCCAGAGCTTTTTAAATAATTATTATCTTTAGGGCATTGACAAAATTGTTTTTTTTCAAGACAACATTTTAATTTATGGAACTGATGAGAAGGATCATAACAGGACATTGGGAGAAGTATGATCTTGCTTATGTGGGGCAAGTTTAACCTTGTGGAAGGAAAAATGTGTGTGTGCGGCAGAGAAAGTGGACCTTTTGGGGTACTGCATAACAAGAGAAAGAATATGACCCAAACAATTCCTAGTCAGTGCCATTGTGGATGTGCAAGTGCCTGATGATAGGGACACACTTAGATCATTCATGGGAATGGTTGAGTACTACTCAAAGTTTGTACAGGACTTTGCACATAAGGCGGAGCCATTGAGTGAATTGTTAAGGAAAGGAAGGAAGTTTACGTGGGGTAAAAAGCAACAGAAAGCTTTCACCATGATAAAGCATAACATTGAACAGGCGGGAATCTTGGTACCATTCAAAACAGGGTTACGCACTGTGCTTACCGTTGATGCTAGTGTGGTGGGCATTGGTGCTGTTTTGGCATTACTACATGACAGGCAAGAGAAAACTGTGGCCTTTGCCTCGCGCTCTTTGACTGTTGCTGAGAGGAATTATTCAGTGATAGAGTGTGAGGCACTAGCAGCTGCATGGACCACCAGACTTTTCAGAGTATTTTTGTGGGGTGTAGTCTTTACATTGAGAACTGATCATAAGCCTCTTCTTAAAGTGCTGGGTCCAAATGGAACAAAGAATTGCTCTGGAAGGTTGGCCGGTTGGCTGTGAGGTTACAGGATTTCTTGTGTCACGTACAATATGTCCCTGGGTGGAGAAACAAAGTGGCAGACTGCTTGTTGAGATTACCGAACACTAAGGCTGTGTCTGAGGAATTGGAAGTTGAGGAGGTTGTGGCAAATTTGGACGACATCACTGAGGGCCTGAGAAATTCCATCACAAAAGTGGAATGGGTGTAAGGCATGCAGGAGGATGATACATTCAAGGGTATTGTAAAGATGATCAAGGAGGGTGTGTCGAGAAAAAGTACTGTGCCGGAAGGTCTTAGACCTTTTTATAAAATACAAAATGAGTTGCCTGCGCAAGATGAGTGGGCATTGGTGAGAGGTTTGTGCCACCAGAGCCCATTAGGGGTAGGTTGATTGGCTTAGCGCATGAGGGTCACCTGGGGCAGATATTAACAAGAAGAGTGAAGGATAGATTTTGGTGGCCAAGCATGGACAAACAAATAAAGGAATGGGTTGAAAATTGTGACTATTGTAGAGAGCCTGAAAAAAATTATTGTGTGTGCAACATGTTGTTGAGGCTGATGTACTTTGGGAGAAGGTTTGTTTACATTTTATTGGACCTTTCTATGGTTGACAAGAGCATGAAAGGTTTGCTGCTATTTTGGTCGACGCTGGATCAAGGTGGGTGGAGGTTGTTTTCATCAAGTCCATTACTAGAGTCAACCATTAATGTTTTTTAGTTAAGTTTGCAGAAGAGAAGGAATTCCATCAGAAATTCTTATGGATAATGGCGCTCAGCTAACTTAAAAGGAGATGGAAGAATATTTGGGAAAAGTTGGGTTAAGACATGCTTGTACCTCACTTTTTAATTGACAAGGGAATGAGTTGTGTGAGTGGGTGAACAGATTGCTGAAGGGTACAATGCAGTTAGCTGTTGCAGCAAGATAATCAGTGCAGAAGGCCATTAAGGAAATGCTGTGAGCATATCGTACTACAGTGCATGAAGGAATGGTGAAGTGTCCTTTTGAATTAATGCGTGGCAGGCAACCTGGCTCCAAATTAGTCCTGTCATCGTTAAAAAATTGTCACACAAGAGATGTAACAAAAATTCTGGGTGGTGGTGCTAAGGTTGTTCAAGAGGGTGATTGGGTGAAGGTCAAACCGGTGGAGTAAGTAAAGGATTATCCAAGTTTAGGGATCCTTATAAAGTCCAAGTTGTTGGTGGTAGTTGGGTAAAATTTCACAATAGCCAAATGTGGAATCTCAGGAGGGTAGCGCTCTATCAAAAAGGGGGCGTCTCTGATTCAAGAGGTGTGGAAGCATCTGAACCCACATGGTCATCAATAAGCAATGATGAGTTCAAAAGTAATCATAACAATGTCAGTAAGTCCTCAAGGGCAGGTACGTATGAGACCATAGTTCCATGCAAAGGGAAGGGGGTGCAAGGGAGAGAAGGACACCTACCTACTTGAAGGATTTTATATGTATGTAACCTTCACATGAAGAACCTTATATTGTTGTTTCAAGGAAAATGAGTGGAGTAGTACATTTTTGCCTTCTGAACAGGTGATTTAAGTTTTCTAGGAGAGGATAATTTAAAAGGGGACATTGTACATAGTTGTTGTTGCCATTGACAGTGCCCTCCCTTATGTATGTTTCCACCCACCCTTGCCCCACCCCTGCCCACTTACCTGTCCTGTGCTGTCTTTCCTTATTATTCCATTTTTTACCCATTCTGGGTTTGTTTGCATTTTCTCATCTGTGTTATATTCATTCTAATTGTTTTTCTCTTATGTTAGTAAGGAAAGGAAGGAGATGTGTAATATTTTATCAGGCAGTCTCAACCAGGCTGAGACTGCTATTACATAGTAATACTTCTATTACATGCCTAACGTTCCATGGTTTGGGGGTTGGCTGAGTCTGCAACTACACCTTGCCAGGACGGTTGTGTGATTCCTGTTTCACCAGAATAAAGCTATGTGAAAAAACTGAAGAACTCGTCTTTGATTCGTTTATTACACACACAGATCACAATATTAGATGGCCTTTGTAATGTCTTTTCGCAACGTAGGACACCAAAATTCTCTAAACATGATCCATGATTTTTGCTATACGTTGATGACCTGCTGTTGGAATTATATGACACCAGGTAAATACCATTTGTCAGAGTTTTGTAGTAGGAAGAAAATTTTTTTGTTCTTGGAAGGGTAAATTATCAATGACTTTTCGACTGGGGTGTTGTGTCACCTATGCTTGCAGTTTGTCTTGTAGGAACTTGCAACAAACTTCATCCAGAACGGTATCGTGACTGGAAACACTAATTACCTGTTGAGGTTTTAAGATAGATAATTGTTCACCTTTAAATCAGGTATCTTCAGTTTCTTGCCTTGTCAATGAGTCTGCTTTTTTATTTTGCATTCCTGGGTGAAAAGTTACTATAAAATCAAACTCTGAGAAGAAAAGCATCCATCGTATTTGTCGAGGTGTAAGAAATCGGGCTGATCACATAAATTGCAAATTATGATGCCCGGTAAAGACAGTGATGGTGTGTTTTGCTCCCAATAGGCAGTTTTGCAAATCTCTGAAAGATTCTTTAATGGTTAATCGTTCTTTTTCTTCAATCTTGTGGTTTTTTTATGCCGGGAGTAGTTTTCTTGACATATAGGAAATATGGTGCAACTGACCAGTCCTTTAATGTCTTTGTGACAATAATGCACCAATGGCTAAGTTGGAGGCGTCAGCCTGTACAATGAAGAGTTGCTCAGTATTGGGATGATGTAAAATTGGTGCAATGGTTAAAAGCTTTTTTCAATATTTCAAAAGCCTGCTTAGCGGCTAGAGACAAATGAAATAGTGTTCCTTTACTCAGTAAATGTTTTATGGGTGTTATGACTGGTGAAAAGTGATCAAGGAATCTTCTATAGAAGTTGGCGAATCCTAAAAAACTATGCATGTATCGTATAGTCTTTGGGGTTGGCCAATCTCTGACTGCTTGGGCCTTGCATCCTGCCATACTCATGTCAGAAGGAGATAGAATGACCCCTAGAAACTCGACTTCCGTTACATGGAATTCACATTTAGTTAGCTTACAATGCAACGTACGCTTTCTCAAGGCACCCAGGACAGCTGATAAATGTTGAACATGTGTGTTTTCATTTGGGGAATAAATCAGGATGTCATCGATATGAACTACAGCAAAATGATTTAAAAATTCCCTGAGCACATAGTTGATAAAATATTGAAATGCCGCTGGGGTGTTACATAACCCAAATGACATTACAAGGTACTCAAATAAACTGAATCGGGTTTTAAAAGCAGTCTTCCACTCATCTCCTCTGCCGAACCGTTGCCAAATGATAAGCCTCTTTCAAATCTAGTTTAGAGTATACGTGGGCTCCTTTTACTTGATCTAGTAAAACTTCGATAATTGGCAGAGAATATTTATTCTTTACAGTTATCTTATTCAAAGCACAGCAGTCAATACAAGTTCATAACTTGCCACTAGTCTTGGGTACAAAGAAAAGTGGGGAGGCTGCAAGAGATCTAAATGGTGGAATGAACCCATTGGCCAGATATTTGTCAAGATATTCTCTTAGATACTGGGTTTCAGTCTCAGTAAGAACATATATTCAAGGGATGAGAACATCCCTTCCTGTCACTAAGTCTATTTGACAAACATATTGTCGATGTGGGGATAATTGTTCTGCTTGTTTCTCATCAAAGACGTTAGAAAGCTGTTCATACTGGTCAGGAAGTTCAGTATCTTTTTCTGAGGCTGTGGCGGCCATACAGGAAACTATGAGAGACTGTCCTGGATAAGCACAATTGATCCCTTTGGTATCACTCAATGTTTGTAGACACTGATCCCGACAATAAACAGAGGCAAACTCTACTGTGCGGGAGTCCCAATGTATCAAAGGTTTGTGGAGTACCAGCCATGGCATTCCGAGGATGAATCTATATTGTGGCACATCAATAACATTGAATCTAATGAGTTCCTCATGTATACAATTGGCCCCTACATATCTTAACTGTACTTCTTTTGTGTGGTCGATGATAAGGCCAGTTGTCAAAGGCTTTCCATGTACAGCAAGCACAGCCTCTGGTATGTTCTTTTTCTGTAGTTTAATATGGATATCTCAGGCCACAGTGGAATCACTAACGTTTCCGGTGGTGCAAGAGTCAAGCATAACTTGAATATCACGGGCAGGTAATTTCTGAAATGTCAAAGTCATGGATAATATGAGCTGTTTCGTAGGTCCTTTTAAAAGTTCTGAAGTTAAGGAAGGGTTTTTCCATATTTCACCCAAAAGGTTCCCTTCTGTACTGTTTGATCATTCTAGTTTTCCTTGGAGTTTTTCTTCAATTGAGTTTACTGATTTTGGCTCACTTCTAGGCTTAGGTTTAGTAGGACATTCTCTCACAAAGTTCCCTTTCTAGCCACAATACATATAAAAAGACCTTTTCGGCGTCTAAACTCTTTTTTCTTCTTTGGATAGTGGAGAATGAATAAGTCCAATGTCCATACGTTCCCCTAAGCATTGGGGATTTGGTCCAGTTGAGGATTTAAACACCTGATCAACTCTTCCGAAATTTCTACGCTGGTCTCCTTTTAGCTCATTCATTTGGTGATCAAGTCTGAGGTAAACATTAATAAAGGTCAATGTAATCCTTGGTTGGGGTTCCACCTGTGCTCTTAAGATCATCTTTTAAGCCCTGATGAAATATATCTCCTCTTTTTTCATCACGCCAGGCTGTGTCTGCAACCAGCCAATTGAAATGGGCTTATTTTGACTCTGAGGGGCCGACTACAAGTTTGACACTGCGGCGGCTGGACCACCTGGCGGACGATTCCTTTGGCGTTCCTAAGGCGGTGCCTATAAAATAGGCACCACAATGGGAACATTAAAAAAAGTTCCAGCATTGCATGGTCTGAAAGGTTCATGCCGTGCTGGAATTTCTGTGCATACACACAGGGAGGGCACATGATATGCCCCCCTGTGTGCATCCACAGGGCATGGGGCACAATGGGGCCCTTTGTTTCCTCCCCGCCAGGGTTTTTATGGAGGAGAAACCGCCATGAAAACCCTGGCAGAGGGGAAACTCGTAATATGCTTGGTGGGACCACGGCAGTCCCGTCGAGCATATGGATGCCCCTGGACCACCACACCACTGCCAGGGAATGGCGGTTCCCTGGCGTGACAGAGTCAGCGGTCCCAGGACGGCACGCCCATTATGGTCATAATGTGGCGGTCGTCAGACCGCCACCTGTCCCCCACCACGAGTCTGGCGGTCCGAGGACCACCAGACTTGTAATTTGGCTCTAAGAGTTCCTTTGCAGCAGACAGGGTATCAGCTCTTTGATCAAATACATTGTCAAATTCTGCCTTGAAAACATACCAGTTATATATGATTGGGTCATCTTGGTTTACTAAAGGAACTGCCCACTGCACAGAGTCCCCTCCTAGAAAAAAAACAAGGAAGGTGACCCAAGATTGAGCATCAGGATCCTCGACGCATAAAAAGCAATTCTATTTGAGTCAGGAATATCTGTATTTTGTTTGAATCACCCATAAACCTCTCAGGTGTTGCGAGGTGGAATCAATGGAGGTACTGTCACAGAAATATTTTGGGGTGATGAGGGTCCTAGAGAACTAGTGTCTCCACTGATAGGAAGAGGGGTGATAGTGGATTGAATCCTTGCTACTTTATTGTCTCAGCTCTAGCGACTACCATTTCTTATTGTAGTGTGGCTACCTCATTGAGTACATCATCTAAGGAAGCCATTCTGAAGTTCGTGCCACCCAGGAGAAGAAAATGGTCATGGGCTTACTATTCTGTAATGGCTGTCTGGGAAGACTCTGATGCTTCTCAGGAATGGACCCACATCCAGGTACCCCTGGGTTCCTAAATAAAACTAACACAGTACCCCTTAGATGCCAGGTGAAGGGAAGAAGGAGGGAAAGGGACTGCTGGGAAGGATGTCTGAAATAACAAATGTAAGAAAGATTAGCATAGTATGTGTATATCTCAAATTCACTATTCATCTAAAATGTATGTACTTGTAATACCGCTTGTACCTTCAATAAATGTCTTGAAAACCTTTCCTTCCAAAGGGAAATTGGCTTTCCACAATAAGCTCCTCGCCGTTTGGAGGTTGTGGGAGTTTTGCATTCTACTCGGATATATATATATATATATATATATATATATATATATACAAACTCCAAATGTTTTCGCGAGTCTCTCTGCCTCTTCCGGGCGGCGGGCTCGATCGAGGTCGCGAAACTCGTTCAATTTTCAAACTTCTTTGTCCCAATCCACAAAGAAAAACAAAGAGCCCAAATTCCTTATAGCGTGTTATTTTATTAACACATGTGGCAAAACAATACCCATCGTGCAGCCGCATCTTTGTCACGGGTTCAGGATAGTTTGTTTCAATCAATACATATAGTGCTCATAAACATAAATTTAGGACTACAAATCACATTCAATGCTCAGAGAAAAATGGCATCCATTTTCAAATGGTAACACCTTAGTCTAAATGGTGATACATTGCAACATTGTTTATATTCGTCCTGTCACTGAAATAAGCAATGTAATCCGTGCGTAATAAGCTATTGCACAGGATAGCACAAATGTGTATGATTAACAGGTTTCGAAGCAATTCTGCCCCAGTGGGCCTAGATTAACCAGCATAACATACAATACGTATTACTCGAGGGCTGGTAAACCATGCAACATAACTCATACGTCCTGTAATTAATAACCTAGTTGCAAAATTACACAATTACAATTTAGCCCAAGTGGGCTTCCCTCAATATACAAATAATGATTTTCTTTGTGGATTGGGACGAAGAAGTTTGAATATATATATATATATATATATTATCTACTGGCGGTCGCCAGTAGATAGTTATAGTTACAACCTATTATCCATAGGAAATCCGCGACATTCTATTTGAAATAACTCTCTTGCCGGTTGACGTATCTTCGCAAAATTTTCAAACTTTGTGGCCCGCTCCGGTCCGCTCCTACCCTGAAAGTCTCGGGGGGATTCGTCAAGCGGGGGCCGAGAAAAAAGGGGGGTCCCAAAACGCGTTTTCCCCATGCAATTTTCCATAGGAAACTTTAGACACGGCTACAGCCCGAACTGCTGAACGGAATTACACCAAATTTGGCAAAGAGGTAGTTCTTGGTTCAGAAAGAACCCTTTTTGTTAAATGGTGTAAATCCGTTCAGTAGTTGCTGAGAAAATCAAAAGTAAAAAGATAGGTATATCTAGGGCCGCGGATCCTCCCGAGCACGAGCTTTATGTTAATTGGCTGTCAACACTCCAAATCAGGAAGTGTTGGCAGCCATTTTGTCCCTCGGTAGAACCGAGGGACAGAAACAAGTGCGCAAAGCGCACAAAGGGGGCAGGGTAGAAACACCCTGACCCCCTAGGTCTGCTCAGGGGGTCCCACAAGGACCCCCTGGGCAAAAAAATATTTTTTTTTTTTTTAAAAATCGGCAGGATGCGCTCAGGGAGCGCGAACCCTGCCGAAAAAAAAAAAAATCGAAGCGCGGTCTCCCGCGCTTCGATGTTAATTGGCCCCCGGGTGGGCCAAGTCCCGGGGGCATGCTGGGGGGGTTAATTTTATGTGTGGGGGGCCTCTAAGGGCCCCCAAGCCCGGGGACCACCACCCCCCGGGGCTTTATGGATAATGGTGCGGGAGGGCTCTGAGCCCTCCCGCAGCCCCGAGGACCACCACCTCCCCGGGGCTTCTTTTTTTATATTTGAAAAACCTGTGTGGGGGGCTCCAGCCCCCACACGCCCGAGGACCACCACCTCCCCGGGGCACTAAGAAAAATGAAAATGGGGGTCCGTTTTGGACCCCCAAGCCCCGGGGACCACCACCTCCCCGGGGCTTTCTCGATGTAGGGAGGGGGCCGCGCGGCCCCCTCCTGGAGCCTGTGGTGGCCCTGGGGACCGCCACCCCCAGGGCCGGCTCCTGCAGTGTCCCGGGGTGCCTACCCCCGGGACACTGCTGTTTGCAATGACAGGACGGGAGCCTCGCGGCTCCCGTCCTGTCATTGCAAACTTGCTTTGGATATTGGAAGAGAGAGCAGGAAACCTGCTCTCTCTTCCAATATCCAAAGCCGATTGCTTTTCCACATGGGGAGCAGCATGTTAGCTGCTCCCCATGTGTAAAAGCAATGCCGGCTCCCGTAGGACACGGGGAGCCGGCGGGACTGTGGGGGTTTGGGGACCCCCCACAGTCCCCAACGAGAGGCCAGGCTCCGGGGGATGGGGTCCCCGGGGCCATAAGAGGCCACGGAGGGGGGCCACGCAGCCCCCCTCCCCAAAGTAACAAAATGAAAAAAAAAAAAGTGCAAGGCCGGCCCCGGGGGATGGGGTCCCCGGGGCCTTAAATGGCCTGAGGAGGGGGGCCACGCAGCCCCCCTCCAAATAAAAACAAAAAGAGGCCATGCCCCGGGGGATGGGGTCCCCGGGGCCAATACAGGCCCAGGGAAGGGGGGCCACGCGGCACCCTTCCCGTTTTTTTTTTTAAATTTTAATTTTAAAAAAAGGGGTAAGGCCCTGGGGGATGGGGTCCCCAGGGCCTAAAAATAGGAAAAAGGAAGGGGGGCCACACGGCCCCCTTCAGGGAAAAAAAAAAAAACAAACGATCGGGCCCGCAGGCCCCGCCCCTTCCTTCACCACTCTGCAAACGCGCCCCTGGCGCGTTTGCAGAGAGAGACAATTCCCCTTGAATACTGGGGGTCCCTGGGGGCCAACTAGCCCACCAGGAACCTCCAGTATGCGCCAGGGAGCTGCCTTGCAGAGAGGTGTACAGAGGCCACGCCCCTTTTACACCTCTCTGCAACGCAGCTCTGTGGCGCTTTTGGAGGAACATGGTGGGCTAGTTGGACTCCAGGGACCCTCAGGATTCAAGGGGAGTTAATCCCCCGACTTAAAACGCGCCACGGGCGCGTTTGCACAGTGGTGAAGGGAGGGGCGGGGCTTCAGGTGACATGTGTGCAAACAGGCCCCGTGGCGCGTTTTAAGATGGGGAATTAAATCCTCTTCAATCCTGAGGGTCCCTGGGGGCCAACTAGCCCAACAGGTACGTCCAGAAAGCGCCACAGAGCTGCGTTGCAGAGAGGTGTAAAAGGGGTGTGGCCTCTGTACATGTCTCTGCAACGCAGCCCCTGGCGCATACTGGAGGTTCCTGGTGGGCTAGTTGGCCCGTAGGGACCCTCATGATTCAAGGGGACTTAATCCCCCAACTTAAAACGCGCCACGGGGCGCGTTTGCACAGATGTCACCTCAGGCCCCGCCCCCTCCCTTCACCATTGTGCAAATATTCCTCTAAAATCAGCCGAAATACGAATTCCGATTTACTCACCTGTTATCAGGAGAGACCTCAGTGCTGCATCTTTCAGCCCAGTACTGGTCCTGAAAAGTAATTTTAACCGTACTTACCGGTAACTTGAATTTCCTTCATAGGCTAACATTGACTGGTTTCACTTGGAAATTCTTCTAAGTGTGGAGTTTTGGAACTTTAAAATATTCCTCTAAAATCAGCCGAAATACGAATTCCGATTTACTCACCTGTTATCAGGAGAGACCTCAGTGCTGCATCTTTCAGCCCAGTACTGGTCCTGAAAAGTAATTTTAACCGTACTTACCAGTAACTTGAATTTCCTTCCATAGGCTAACATTGACTGGTTTCACTTGGAAATTCTTCTAAGTGTGGAGTTTTGGAACTTTAAAATATTCCTCTAAAATCAGCCGAAATACGAATTCCGATTTACTCACCTGTTATCAGGAGAGACCTCAGTGCTGCATCTTTCAGCCCAGTACTGATCCTCAAAAGTAATTTTAACCGTACTTACCAGTAACTTGAATTTCCTTCCATAGGATATCATTGCCTGCTTTTTGCTGAAAAAGTTTCTAAGTGTTGATTTTTGAAACATACAAATATTCCTCTAAAATCAGCCGAAATCCGAATTCTGATTTACTCACCTGTTATCAGGAGAGACCTCAGTGCTGCATCTTTCAGCCCAGTACTGGTCCTGAAAAGTAATTTTAACCGTACTTACCGGTAACTTGAATTTCCTTCATAGGCTAACATTGACTGGTTTCACTTGGAAATTCTTCTAAGTGTGGAGTTTTGGAACTTTAAAATATTCCTCTAAAATCAGCCGAAATACGAATTCCGATTTACTCACCTGTTATCAGGAGAGACCTCAGTGCTGCATCTTTCAGCCCAGTACTGATCCTCAAAAGTAATTTTAACCGTACTTACCGGTAACTTGAATTTCCTTCCATAGGCTAACATTGACTGGTTTCACTTGGAAATTCTTCTAAGTGTGGAGTTTTGGAACTTTACAAATATTCCTCTAAAATCAGCCGAAATACGAATTCCGATTTACTCACCTGTTATCAGGAGAGACCTCAGTGCTGCATCTTTCAGCCCAGTACTGATCCTCAAAAGTAATTTTAACCGTACTTACCAGTAACTTGAATTTCCTTCCATAGGCTAACATTGACTGGTTTTACTTGGAAATGTCTTCTAAGTGTTGAGTTTTGGAACTTTACAAATATTCCTCTAAAATCAGCCGAAATCCGAATTCTGATTTACTCACCTGTTATCAGGAGAGACCTCAGTGCTGCATCTTTCAGCCCAGTACTGGTCCTGAAAAGTAATTTTAACCGTACTTACCAGTAACTTGAATTTCCTTCCATAGGCTAACATTGACTGGTTTCACTTGGAAATTCTTCTAAGTGTGGAGTTTTGGAACTTTAAAATATTCCTCTAAAATCAGCCGAAATACGAATTCCGATTTACTCACCTGTTATCAGGAGAGACCTCAGTGCTGCATCTTTCAGCCCAGTACTGATCCTGAAAAGTAATTTTAACCGTACTTACCAGTAACTTGAATTTCCTTCCATAGGAATCCATTGTCTGGTTTTCAGCAGAAAAGTTTCAAAGTGTCGATTTTCACAAACTACAAATATTCCTAAAAAATCGCCTGTATGACTTAAACGCATTCTTTCAACTGTTTACAGGAGATGCACCAGTGCTGGATCCAGGATCCAACACTGAGTAAGAAAAAAGTAACGATAACAGTTTTTAACTTCTAAGTGAATTTCCTTCCATAGGATAACATTGGTGATTCTATGAGAAAAAGTTTCTAAGTGTGAACTTTTAAAGTACAATAATATTCCTTAAAAATCACGACTGTAACCAAAACGCTTTTACTCAACTGTTTACAGGAGATGTCCCAGGACTGAATCTAGGATCCAGTAATGTGGTTAGAAAAGTAATCCATAAAGTAACTAATTGCATTTAACTAGAAATTCACATTGAGCTGAATGTTGCATTGTGTTTGAAAATGTGTTGCCCATTGCAACAACTGTAACTACTGTACTTAAAAGTCTATTGCCTATGTGCAAAGTAATTAAACTAAAGTAATTCATTCTGAGAAAGTATTTTTTGTAATGTAATGTATAATGTAATTACAATGTAATTTAAAAAATAAAATATGTAAAAAAAAATTGTTTCTAAAAAATTTGGAAATCAGTATGAAAAAAATGTATATAACAATTAATACATTTAAAAATTGTCATTTACAAAACCTTTGAAATTCACTGAAAAAACTGTAGGTTTCAGACATGTTATAGTTACAAATTAGCATTTAAAAAACCTTTGAAATTCACTGAAAAAACCATAGGTTTCAGGGACGTTATAGTTACAAATTAGCATTTAAAAAACCTTTGAAATTCACTGAAAAAACCATAGGTTTTAGGGACAGTTATAGTTAGTTGGACATTGCACTCGTACAAAACCCGTGAAATTCCCCGTTATAGTTAGTCCAGCTAACTATAA
This sequence comes from Calotriton arnoldi, assembly GCA_963921515.1. Lineage (NCBI taxonomy): Eukaryota > Metazoa > Chordata > Amphibia > Caudata > Salamandridae > Calotriton > Calotriton arnoldi. The sequence goes on from CAWUFW010000334.1 coordinate 1,077,813, forward strand.
CTCGCGCGCCCACAATGCACTGCTGATGACGTCACATATTACATCACTCATGACATGGTCAGTGACATCACTGATGACATCACTGATGACATCTCAAATGACATCACTGATGACATCATCCACGTGATAATCTGATGCACCTCCTCACACTCTAATATAACCTTTGATACACCCACTCTAAATTACAGACTGCCATTCGCAAAACCATAGACACTCCAACACCAATAACTACATACCCACTCACTGATTCTTAGGTCTACGCACACATCCACTCACTCACCCGTACAGTCACTCATACTTACGGTCACTCAGTACAGGACTATCATATGCACTCATACTCCTATATAGACACTCAAACACCGCCACTCATCCATAGAGGTACTCACACACCTAGTCAGTCATGCAAATAATTAAACACACTACCATTTACTCACCTATACAGTTATACACACACCAGCTCACTTACTCATACAAATAGTAGCACATTCTTACGCTCTTATACAATCACTGATACAAGCACACACTCATCCATACAGCCACTATCACAATCACTCACTCTCGCTTATAGCTATTTATATACTCCAACACACATATATACTGCCTTTCACATATGTAGTTACTCACACATGTACCACTGGGACATACATTCACTCACTAACACACTCTTACACACACTTACCCACCCATACAGTCTATCACAGTTGCACTCTTGAAACCATCCACCCAGTGAATCACCCACTCACACATCTATGCACAGAGTTGCACACACCCCTCCCACACAAACACTCAGGCACCCATACAGATACTCAGACAAGCATTCAATAACTCATATAGACACTCATGTAGCTATTCACAAACACATGCAGCCACTTACACAGCAACAGACAGACGGATACAGACATTCACCCAGTTTAGTCACTAACCCATGCATTCAGTAAGATACGTTAAATCACTCACTTATAGAGTCAGTCACGCACCTACTAAATCATCCATACAGACACTTACACACCCACTCATTCTTCAATACGTCTTTTCCTATATATATTAAAAATATTTAAACTTTACAGAAACACACAGTCACTGGATGATGTCATCAGTGATGTCATCAGTGATGTCATTTGAGATGTCATCAGTGATGTCATCAGTGATGTCACTGACCATGTCATGAGTGATGTAATATGTGACGTCATCAGCAGTGCATTGCGGGGCGCGAGTTATAGTTAGCTGGACTAACTATAACGGGGGAATTTCACGGGTTTTGTACGAGTGCAATGTCCAACTAACTATAACTGTCCCTAAAACCTATGGTTTTTTCAGTGAATTTCAAAGGTTTTTTAAATGCTAATTTGTAACTATAACGTCCCTGAAACCTATGGTTTTTTCAGTGAATATATATATATATATATATATATATATATATATATATATATAATCTATCTGGCGGTCGCCAGTAGATAGTTATAGTTAGGACCTATTTTCCATAGGAAATCCGCAACATTCTATTTGAAATAACGTTGGTGCCGGTTGACGAATCTTCGCGAAAGTTTCCAACTTGTTGGGGCGCTCCGGTCCGCTCCTATCCTGAAAGTCTCGGGGTGATTCGTCAAGCGGAGGCCGAGAAAAAGGGGGTCCCAAAACATGTTTTCCCCATTCATTTTTCCATAGGAACCTTTAGTCGCAGCTACAGCCTGAACTGCTGAACGGAATTACACCAAATTTGGCAAAGAGGTAGCCCTTGGTTCAGTGTCGTGCCTTTTGCTTAAATGGTGTTAATCCGTTCAGTAGTTCCTGAGAAAATCAAAAGTAAAATCACATATATATCTGGGCGGAGCCTAACCACACATGTCATCGTGAGATCTGATTGGCTGTCAGCACTTCATCCTGGAATTGCTGGCAGCCGTCTTGGGACCAATATAAATGATAGTACCCCATTGAAATGCATTGTAGTGAATCAAAGATTTTGAGAGTTACCAAAAGGAGAACTATAAAGGGTGATAACAGACTTTAGTTACATTAGAATTCATTTGTTGATGGTACCATACTAATTTTAGGAATTGTGGTGTGTTCTAAGGTGATTTTACCCTGTGAAAAACCTTCTGCTGGGATATCATGAATCATGTTTGAGAGAAAACTATTTTCACATGCTTGTCCCATAGAGTTTTGGAAGGTGCTCCAGAAGCTAAAATGAGAGCATATTTTCTGTAAATTCACATTATCTTTCTCAGTCATGTGAGAATGAAGTCTGACATTCTCAGTAAAACATGTACATCCAACAAGGGCAGAGACTGTCAGTTGATTCCTTTGTGTTCTACTGCAGCTTCCCAGAGTGTTCTAAAGAACAACTAGAGTGCTAACAGCCTTACTTATGACAAAAGTATGGCACACCTGAAGCCATCTTGATTGGAATAAACTGGTAACACTTAAAACATTTAATTTAAAAAGGAACAAAATGATGGGGTTCATTTTGTCATAGAAATTATGGTTAGTGCTGTAGAAAGAAAAATTAGGACATGTTTCAAGTGTGATCTCAAATATCTTCCTGTTATATTTCAACAGGAGCAGCCTGCCAGTTGATGCCTTTGTGTTCTACTGCAGCTTCCCAGAGTGTTCTAAAGAACAACTAGAGCGCTAACAGCCTTACTTATGACAAAAGTATGGCACACCTGAAGCCATCTTGATTGGAATAAACCGGTAACACTTAAAACATTTAATTTAAAAGGAACAAAATGAGGGGGTTCTTTTGAAATAGAAATTATGGTTAGTGCTGCAGAAAGAAAAATTAGGGCATGTTTTAAGTGAGATCTCAAATCCTCTTCTATTTCATTAGAAAATTCTGACATGCAGACTGAAACAATCACTTTCAATACCAGCAGCAGACTTCCAGTTAACTCCTGGTGAGCAGTAGCTTTACTACAGTGATCTAATGAGCAACTAGAGTGCTAACATTCTGAATTTATGGCAAATGTGTGACACATCTGAATGCCTTCTTGATGGAATCAAAGTAAAAACTGAAAGCATTTCCTACTGAGGAGACTGCAGTAAATGACGAAATTAGGAAACTTCATAACAAAGAAGTCTTCCAAGATGGCCACCAGTGAAAAAAGAGCCCAAATGTAGCACAAATATTACCCAGATGTAGCCAACATATAGCCCAATGACAAAAGTGTGCAAAACACTTTTTATTTTTAGTTTTTTGCAGTTTTATGTAGTGCAGACTGGTCAGGTATTGGAGAGTTGCATCTTAAAACATGACCCCCTACACTACAAAAACACCACTGCACTACCCTAAACCCTAAAACACTACCCCCAGCACGACCCCCTACACTGCACAAGCACCACTGCACTATCCTAAACCCTGAAACACTACCCCAGCATGACCCCCTACACTACACGAACACCACTGCACTACCCTAAACCCTAAAACACTACCTCCAGCACGACCCCCTACACTGCCCAAACACCACTGCACTGCCCTAAACCCTAAAACACTACCCCCAGCACGACCCCCTACACTACCCAAACACCACTGCACTACCCTAAAACATGACACCCCCTACACTACACCAAACACCACTGCACTACCCTAAACCCTGAAACACTACCCCCAGCATGACCCCTACACTGCACAAGCACCACTGCACTACCCTAAACCCTAAAACACTACCCCCAGCACGACCCCCTACACTGCCCGAACACCACTGCACTGCCCTAAACCCTGAAACACCACCCCCAGCACGACCACCTGCACTGCCCAAACACCACTGCACTGCCCTAAACCCTGAAACGCCACCCCCAGCACGACCCCCTACACTGCCCAAACACCACTGCACTGCCCTAAACCCTGAAACACCACCTCAGCACGACCCCTACACTGCCCGAACACCACTGCACTGCCCTAAACCCTGAAACACCACCCCCAGCACGACCCCCTACACTGCCCGAACACCACTGCACTGCCCTAAACCCTAAAACACTACCCCCAGCACGACCCCCTACACTGCCCGAACACCACTGCACTGCCCTAAACCCTGAAACACCAGCCCCAGCACGACCCCCTACACTGCCCGAACACCACTGCACTGCCCTAAACCCTGAAACACCACCCCCAGCAAGACCCCCTACACTGCCCGAACACCACTGCACTGCCCTAAACCCTGAAACACCACCCCCTGCACGACCCCTACACTGCCCGAACACCACTGCACTGCCCTAAACCCTGAAACACCACCCCCAGCACGACCCCCTACACTGCCCGAACACCACTGCACTGCCCTAAACCCTGAAACACCACCCCCAGCACGACCCCCTACACTGCCCGAACACCACTGCACTGCCCTAAACCCTGAAACACCACCCCCAGCACGACCCCCTACACTGCCCGAACACCACTGCACTGCCCTAAACCCTGAAACACCACCCCCAGCACGACCCCCTACACTGCCCGAACACCACTGCAGTGCCCTAAACCCTGAAACACCAGCCCCAGCACGACCCCTACACTGCCCGAACACCACTGCACTACCCTAAACCCTGAAACACCACCCCCAGCACGACCCCCTACACTGCCCGAACACCACTGCACTGCCCTAAACCCTGAAACACCAGCCCCAGCACGACCCCCTACACTGCCCGAACACCACTGCACTGCCCTAAACCCTGAAACACCAGCCCCAGCACGACCGCCTACACTGCCCGAACACCACTGCACTGCCCTAAACCCTGAAACACCAGCCCCAGCACGACCCCCTACACTGCCCGAACACCACTGCACTGCCCTAAACCCTGAAACACCACCCCCAGCATGACCCCCTACACTGCCCGAACACCACTGCACTGCCCTAAACCCTGAAACACCACCCCTGCACGACCCCCTACACTGCCCGAACACCACTGCACTGCCCTAAACCCTGAAACACCATCCCCAGCACGACCCCCTACACTGCCCGAACACCACTGCACTGCCCTAAACCCTGAAACACCACCCCCAGCAAGACCCCCTACACTGCCCGAACACCACTGCACTGCCCTAAACCCTGAAACATCACCCCCAGCAAGAACCCCTACACTGCCCGAACACCTGCACTGCCCTAAACCCTGAAACACCACCCCCAGCAAGACCCCCTACACTGCCCGAACACCACTGCACTGCCCTAAACCCTGAAACACCACCCCTGCACGACCCCCTACACTGCCCGAACACCACTGCACTGCCCTAAACCCTGAAACACCACCCCCAGCACGACCCCCTACACTGCCCGAACACCACTGCACTGCCCTAAACCCTGAAACACCACCCCCAGCACGACCCCCTACACTGCCCGAACACCACTGCACTGCCCTAAACCCTGAAACACCACCCCCAGCACGACCCCCTACACTGCCCGAACACCACTGCACTGCCCTAAACCCTGAAGCACTACCCCAGCAAGACCCCCTACACTGCCCGAACACCACTGCACTGCCCTAAACCCTGAAACACAACCCCCAGCATGACCCCCTACACTGCCCGAACACCACTGCACTGCCCTAAACCCTGAAACACCACCCCCAGCAAGACCCCCTACACTGCCCGAACACCACTGCACTGCCCTAAACCCTGAAACACCACCCCCAGCACGACCCCCTACACTGCCCGAACACCACTGCACTGCCCTAAACCCTGAAACACCAGCCCCAGCACGACCCCTACACTGCCCGAACACCACTGCACTGCCCTAAACCCTGAAACACCAGCCCCAGCACGACCCCCTACACTGCCCGAACACCACTGCACTGCCCTAAACCCTGAAACACCACCCCCAGCATGACCCCCTACACTGCCCGAACACCACTGCACTGCCCTAAACCCTGAAACACCACCCCCAGCACGACCCCCTACACTGCCCGAACACCACTGCACTGCCCTAAACCCTGAAACACCAGCCCCAGCACGACCCCCTACACTGCCCGAACACCACTGCACTGCCCTAAACCCTGAAACACCACCCCCAGCACGACCCCCTACACTGCCCGAACACCACTGCACTGCCCTAAACCCTGAAACACCAGCCCCAGCACGACCCCCTACACTGCCCGAACACCACTGCACTGCCCTAAACCCTGAAACACCAGCCCCAGCAAGACCCCCTACACTGCCCAAACACCACTGCACTGCCCTAAACCCTGAAACACCACCCCCAGCACGACCCCTACACTGCCCGAACACCACTGCACTGCCCTAAACCCTGAAACACCACCCCCAGCACGACCCCCTACACTGCCCGAACACCACTGCACTGCCCTAAACCCTGAAACACCACCCCCAGCATGACCCCCTACACTGCCCGAACACCACTGCACTGCCCTAAACCCTGAAACACCACCCCCAGCACGACCCCCTACACTGCCCGAACACCACTGCACTGCCCTAAACCCTGAAACACCACCCCCAGCACGACCCCCTACACTGCCCGAACACCACTGCACTGCCCTAAACCCTGAAACACCACCCCCTGCACGACCCCCTACACTGCCCGAACACCACTGCACTGCCCTAAACCCTGAAACACCAGCCCCAGCATGACCCCCTACACTGCCCGAACACCACTGCACTGCCCTAAACCCTGAAACACCAGCCCCAGCACCACCACCTACACTGCCCGAACACCACTGCACTGCCCTAAACCCTGAAACACCAGCCCCAGCACAACCCCCTACACTGCCCGAACACCACTGCACTGCCCTAAACCCTGAAACACCAGCCCCAGCACGACCCACTACACTGCCCGAACACCACTGTACTGCCCTAAACCCTGAAACACCAGCCCCAGCATGACCCCCTACACTGCCCGAACACCACTGCACTGCCCTAAACCCTGAAACACCACCCCCTGCACGACCCCCTACACTGCCCGAACACCACTGCACTGCCCTAAACCCTGAAACACCACCCCTGCACCACCCCCTACACTGCCCGAACACCACTGCACTGCCCTAAACCCTGAAACACCACCCCCTGCACCGCCCCCTACACTGCCCGAACACCACTGCACTGCCTAAACCCTGAAACACCACCCCCAGCACGACCCCTTTACTGCTCGAACACCACTGCACTGCCCCAAACCCTGAAACACCACCCCCAGCACGACCCCCTACACTGCCCGAACACCACTGCCCTAAACCCTGAAACACCACCCCCTGCACGACCCCCTACACTGCCCGAACACCACTGCACTGCCCTAAACCCTGAAACACCACCCCCTGCACGACCCCCTCACCACTGACTGCCCTAAACCCTGAAACACCACCCCCAGCACGACCCCCTACACTGCCCGAACACCACTGCACTGCCCTAAACCCTAAAACACCACCCCCAGCATGACCCCCTACACTGCCCGAACACCACTGCACTGCCCTAAACCCTAGAACACTACCCCCAGCACGAACCCCTACACTACCCGAACACCACTGCACTACCCTAAACCCTAAAATACTCCCCCCAGCACGACCCCCTACACTACCCGAACATGACTGCACTGCCCTAAACCCTCAAACACTCCCCCAGCACGACCCCCTACACTACCCGAACACCACTGCACTGCCCTAAACCCTAAAACACTCCCCCAGCACGACCCCCTACACTACCCGAACACCACTGCACTGCCCTAAACCCTAAAACACTCCCCCAGCACGACCCCCTACACTACCCAAACACCACTGCACTGCCCTAAACCCTAAAACACTACCCCCGCATGACCCCCTACACTACCCAAACACCAATGCACTACCCTAATCCCTAAAACACTACCCCCGCACGACCCCTACACTACCCAAAGACCACTGCACTACCCTAAACCCTAAAACACTACCCCCTGCACGACTCCCTACACTACCCAAAGACCACTGCACTACCCTAAACCCTAAAACACGACCTCCTACACTACACAAACACCACTTCACTACCCTAAACCCTAAAACACTACCCCCTACACTACACAAACACCACTGCACTACCCTAAACCCTAAAAACTACCCCCAGCACCAACCCCTACACTACCCAAACACCACTGCACTACCCTAAACCCTAAAACACTACCCCCAGCAGTACCCCTACACTACCCAAACACCACTGCACTACCCTAAACCCTAAAACACTACCCCCAGCAGTACCCCCTACACTACCCAAACACCATTGCACTACCCTAAACCCTAAAACACTACCCCCAGCACGTACCCCCTACACTACCCAAACACCACTGCACTACCCTAAACCCTAAAACACTACCCCCAGCACGACCCCCTACACTACCCAAACACCACTGCACTACCCTAAACCCTAAAACACTCCCCCAGCACGACTCCCTACACTACCCAAACACCACTGCACTACCCTAAACCCTAAATCTACCCCCCAGCATGACCCCCTACACTACACAAACACCACTGCACTACCCTAAACCCTAAAACACTACCCCCAGCACGACCCTCTTCACTACCTAAACACAACTGCACAATTTGTTACAGGCGTTGCAACGCAGGCCTGTGGTGCTTACTGGAAGTACCTGGTGGGCTAGTTGGGCCCCAGGGACCCTCAGGATTCAAGGTGACCTAATCCCCCAACTTAAAACGCTCCACGGGGCGCGTTTGCACAGTGGTGAAGGGAGGGGGCGGGCCTCAGGTGACATGTGCGCAAACACGCCCTGTGGTGCGTTTAAGTTGGGGAATTAATTCCTTTGAATCCTGAGGGACCCTGGGGCCAACTAGCCCACCAGGTACCTTCAGTAAGCACAACAGAGTTGCGTTGCAGAGAGGTGAAAAAAGGTGCGTGGCCTCGGAACGCCTCTCTGCAACTCAGCTCTGTGGTCCTAACTGTAGGTACCTGGGGCTAGTTGGGCCCCAGGGACCCTCAGGATTCAAGGGGACTTAATCCCGCAACTTAAAACGCGCCACGGGGCGCGTTTGCACACATGTCACCTCAGGCCCCCTCCCTTCACCACTGTGCAAACGCGCCCTGTAGCGCGTTTTAAGAGGTAGTTTTAATCCCCTGCCCTATTATGTACTAGGGACTTGCAGAGGAGGTCATGCTAATCACAGGGGTACCCCAACGCATAGTGTTCCCTAGTGTATGTAGGTGTTTTCACTGTATTCTAAGTGTCTTTTAGCATAGCACTGGCTCTGGTTAGTCAGAGTCAGTTACCACCAGTACCCGTCTGAAAAAGTTGTGGGCACAGGATGATTTTGCAACAAGGCCTCTTTCTGCTCCTCTGTTGGTTCTTTCTGCACATGTCTTGCTTCTTCCTGCACTTTTCTTCGTCTTTGTGGACTTCTGTTGCTTCTTTCTGCATTTCTTTTGCTTCTTTCTGTGCGTTTTTTTCTTCTTTCTTCACATGTCCTACCTCTGTAGGCATAGTTAGAAACTAGCATTTAAAAACCTTTGAAATTCACTTAAAAATCATAGGTTTCAGGCACGTTATAGTTAGAAATTAGCATTTAAAAACCTTTGAAATTCACTGAAAAAACCATAGGTTTCAGACACGTTATAGTTAGAAATTAGCATTTAAAAAACCTTTGAAATTCACTGAAAAAACCATAGGTTTTAGGGACAGTTATAGTTAGTTGGACATTTCACTCGTACAAAACCATAGAAATTCCCCCGTTATAGTTAGTTCAGCTAACTATAACTCGCGCCCCGCAATGCACTGCTGATGACGTCACATATTACATCACTCATGACATGGTCAGTGACATCACTGATGACATCACTGATGACATCTCAAATGACATCACTGATGACATCATCCATGTGATAATTTCATGCATCTTCTCACACCCTAATATAACTTTTGATACACCCACTCTAAATTACAGACTGCCATTCTCAAAACCATAGACACTCCAACACCAAAAACTACATACCCACTCACTGATTCTTAGGTCTACACACACATCCACTCACTCACCCGTACAGTCACTCATACTTACAGTCACTCAGTACAGGACTATCATATGCACTCATACACCTATATAAACACTCACACACCGCCACTCATCCATAGAGGTACTCACACACCTAGTCAGTCATGCAAAAATTAATCACACACCCATTTACTCACCTATACAGTTATACACACACCAGCTCACTTACTCATACAAATACTAGCACATTCTTACGCTCTTATACAATAACTGATACAAGCAACACGCATCCATACAGCCACTCTCACTATCACACACTCTCACTTATAGCCATTTAAATACTCTAACACACATATATACTGCCTTTTACATATGTAGTTACTCGCACATGTACCACTGAGATATACATTCACTCACTAACACACCCATACACACACTCACCCACCCAAGCAGTCCATCACAGATGCACTCTTGAAATCATGCACCCAGTGAATCACCCACTCACACATCTATGTACAGAGTCACACACACCCCACCCACACAAACACTCAGGCAGCCATACAGATACTCAGAGAACCAATCAATAACCCATATAGACACTCATGTAGCTATTCGCAAATCCATGCATCCACTTACACACCAACAAACAGACGGATACAGACATTCACACAGTTTAGTCACTAACCCATGCATTCAGTAAGATACGTTTAATCACTCACTTGTAGAGTCAGTCACTCACGTACTAAATCATCCATTCAGACACTTATACACCCACTCATTCTTCAATACGCCTTTCCCTATATATATTAAACATATTTAAACTTTACAGAAACCCACAGTCACTGGATGATGTCATCAGTGATGTCATCAGTGATGTCATTTGAGATGTCATCAGTGATGTCATCAGTGATGTCACTGACCATGTCATGAGTGATGTAATATGTGACGTCATCAGCAGTGCATTGCGAGGCGTGAGTTATAGTTAGCTGAACTAACTATAACGGGGGAATTTCTATGGTTTTGTACGAGTGAAATGTCCAACTAACTATAACTGTCCCTAAAACCTATGGTTTTTTCAGTGAATATATATATATATATATATATATATATATATATATATATATATATATATACATACGTATATATATATATATATATATATCTCACGCTCCACTGTCTTACAACAGTAAGGTCCAGCACTCTCGTTGGTGAAAATCAACTTAAAGATTTATTGGTGCACAGCAAATAAAACAAACGCGTTTCAGCCTCAGCCTTCGTCAGTGTTTGACGCGCGCCATCGAAGTCAGCATCTAAATAACGTTTCAAATTAAGTGCAACTAAAGAAGGACAATTCATTTCACGAAACTCAAATAAATATGTTTACAAATCTTGTTAAACACTCGTAATCCCCCTCAATACATTATTAATTCATTAATACTAAGTACAATTATTATTGATAGTCACAAAACATTTTATCAAAATAAACGGCATAAATTGCATTTTTGTTGCCTATCGATGCTTATGACATGTTTGAGTGGGGACAATAGATCTAATCTTAACTGAAACATGCACCCACTCTATTGCCACATAAAGAAATCTCTTATGGCTATATATAACCTGGCCTCTCACACCAGCTATTATTATTGTTGGCAAGAAGACTTTCCTGCCCTGGATGGGCTTTTGGGGACAGTTCATAATTTATTTAACTTATATATATATATATTCACTGAAAAAACCATAGGTTTCAGGCACGTTATAGTTAGAAATTAGCATTTAAAAACCTTAGAAATTCCACTGAAAAAACCATAGGTTTTAGGGAAAGTTATAGTTAGTTGGACATTGCACTCAGTACAAAACCCGTGAAATTCCACCGTTATAGTTAGTTCAGCTAACTATAACTCGCGCCCGCAATGCACTGCTGATGACGTCACATATTACATCATTCATGACATGGTCAGTGACATCACTGATGACATCACTGATGACATCATCCAGTCATGCCCCCCGCCACCCTTATTTAGTTGAAGCCCCGGGGGGTGGTGGTCCCTGGGGCTTGGGGGGGCCTTAGAGGCCCCCCCATACATACATTTCACAAACCGCCGCATGCCCCCGGGACTTGGCCCACCCGGGGGCCAAATAACAACGAAGCGCGGGAGTTTTTTTTCACGGCGGGATCCTCGCACCCTAAGCACATCCCGCCAATTTAACAAAAAAAAAATGCTTTTTTTGGCCCTGGGGGTCCTTGTGGGACCCCCTGAGCAGGCCTAGGGGGTCAGGGTGTTTCTACCCTGCCCCCTTTTTGCGTTTTGCGCACTTGTTTCTTGTGCCTCGGTTCTACCGAGGAACAAGATGGCTGCCAACACTTCCTGGTTTGGAGTGTTGACAGCCAATTAGCATACAGCTCGTGATCGGGAAGGTGCGCTCAGGGTGCGCGGACCCTCCGCGGCCATAGATATATATGTGGTTTTACTTTTGATTTTCTCAGGAACTACTGAACGGATTTACACCATTTAACCAAAAGGCATGACTCAGAATCAAGGGCTACCTTTTTGCCAAATTTGGTGTAATTCCGTTCAGCAGTTCGGGCTGTAGCTGCGATGAAAGGTTCCAATGGAAAATTGCATGGGGAAAACACGTTTTGGGACCCCCCTTTTTTCTCGGCCCCCACTTGATGAATCACCCTGAGACTTTCAGGATAGGAGCGGACCGGAGCGCCCCACGAGTTTTGAAAATTTCGCGAAGATTCGTCAACCGGCGCCAAAGTTATTTCAAATAGAATGCTGCGGATTTCCTATGGAAAATAGGTCCTAACTATAACTATCTACTGGCGACCGCCAGTAGATAATATATATATATATATTTGTCGATTGACAAAGGCTTCTGCGAAGCCGAAACGCGTCTCCTTGAGCTCGGGGTCGAGGGAGACCCAGGAAAATAAAGGTGCCATATTCCAGCAGCCTTGTGTACGTGCCTTCTTCTATGGGAGCAGGACTGGTTGTTCATATATATATATATATATATATATATATATGTGTGTATTACTTACTGGCGGTTAGTTAGGACCTTGTTTCTGTTCAAAAAGAGTTTTTTCTTTTGCCAATATCTTTGGCGCCGTTTGACGAATCTTCGCAACATTTTCAAAACTTGTTCACTCAGGTCAACTCCTGTCTTGAAAGTTTCGGGGTGATTCGTTGAGCAGGGGCCGAGAAAAAGGGGGGTCCCAAAACGCATTTTCCCCATATTAGTTTCCATAGGAATTTTTGGAACAGGCTACAGCCCGAACTGCTGAACAGAATTACACCAAATTTGGCAAAAGGGTAGCTCTTGGTTCAGAAAGCGACCTTTTTTTTAAATGGTGTTAATCCGTTTAGTAGCTCCACAGAAATTCAAAAAATAAAAATTTATATATCTGAGCACCGAGGAGGGTTTGCGAACCCTCCGAGCACGAGCTTCATTCTGATTGGCTGCCAACACTCCAAACCAGAATGTGTTGGCAGCCATCTTGTGACTTGGTAACTGAGTCACAAGAAAACAGTAAAACAAAGATAAAAAACAAGAAAAGGGGGCAGGGTAGAAACACCCTGACCCCCTAGGCCTGCTCAGAGGGTCCCACAAGGACACCCAGGGCCAAAAAAAGCATTTAAAAAAAAAAAGAAATAGTCCGAATCCGCGCTGGGTACACGAATCCTACCGAAAAAAACAAAAAATGAAGCGTGGGCCCCCGCGCTCCGTTTTCTATAAGCCCCTGGGTGGGCCAGGCCCCGGGGGCAATGTTTATAATGTATGCAGGGGCCCACGGGGGCCCCCGCAGCCCCGGGGACTGCCACCTCCCTGGGGCTTTTTTATTAAAATGTGTGGGGGGGCTCCTACCCCTCACGCTGCCCCAGGGACCGCCACCTCCCAGAAACCTGCTCTCGCTTCAACGAAGCAAAGCAGAATTGCTTTTGGGCAAGGGGAGCTGCATGTTAGCAGGAGGCGGGGAGCCGGCTGGGACCGTGGGGGCATTGGGGCTCCCCCCATGGTCCACAAGTTGAGGGCCGGCCCCGGGTGATGGTGTCCCCTGGGCCAGAAGTGGCCCAGGGGAGGGGGGCCACGAAGCCCCCCTCCCGCTAATTAAATTTTTTTTAAAAGAGGCCATGCCTCGGGGGATGGGGTCCCCGGGGCCAATAGTGGCCTGGGGTAGGGGCGCCATGTAGCCCCCTTCCTGTTTTTTTTTTTTTTTAAATAAGGCCAGGCCCAGGGGGATGGGGTCCCTGGGGCCATAATTGGCCTCAGGAGGGGGGCCACATGGCCCCCCTCCCCCCAAAAAGCTCCATGCTGGCCAGGGCCCGGGGGATGGGGTCCCCGGGGCCAGAAGTGGCCCAGGGAAGGGGGGCCTTGCAGCCCCTGTCCCATTTAAAAAAATAAAAAAAGATAATATGCTGTGGCCCTGGGGGATGGGGTCCCCAGGGCCCAAAAATAATTAAGGGAAGGGGGCCACACAGCCCCCCTTCCAAAAAGAAAAGAAATAGAAAAGCAGGCATTGAGGGAGGCCCCGCCCCCTCCCTGCACCATTGTGCAAACACGCCTCCTGGCGCGTTTTGGGTTGGGGGATTAAGTCCCCTTTATTCCTGAGGGTCCCTGGGGGCCAACTAGCCCACCAGGTACCTCCAGTAAGCCCCACACAGTGGGATTGCTGAGAGGTGGTCAGAGGCCACGCCCCTTTTTACACCACTCTGCAAACATGCCTCTTGGCGCACTTCTGGTGGGGCGGTGAAGTCCTTTTGTGTCCTGAGGACCTCAGGACACAAGTGAACTTTATCCCCGAGCAGCAGTGCGCCAAGAGTCGCGTTTGCACTGTGGTGTAAAAAGGGGGCGTGGCCTTTGAGCACTCTCAGCAATCCAGCTGTATGGAGCTTACTGGAGGTAACAGGAGGGCTAGTTGACCCCCAGGGACCCTCAGGAGGAAATAGGACTTCATCCCCCAACCAAGAGTGCGCCAGGAGGCGAAGTTGTAGAGTGGTGGAGAAAGGGGGTGTGGCCTGTGTCCACCTCTCAGCAATCCCACTGTGTGGGGCTTACTGGAGGTAAGAGGTAGGCTAGTTTGCCCCACAGGACCCCCAGCAGTGAAGGGGACTTCAATCCCCATCCGAGAGCACCAGGGAGCACGTTTGCAGAGTGGTGGGAAAAGGAGGCGTGGCCTGCTATGAGAATTTAGCAATCCTGCTGTGTGGGACTTACTGGAGGAAATGGGAGGGGTAGTTGGCTCCCAAGGATGTCCTTGAGGGCCAACTACCCCTCTTGTTACTGCCATTAAGTCCCACACATTGGGATTGCTAAGACGTCGTCAGAGGCCATGCCCCCTTTCTCCACCACTCTGCAAACACGCCTCCTGGCAGACTACGGGATGGGGGATGAAGTCCACTTTACTCCTGAGGGACTTTGGGGGCTAAGAAGCCCTCGTGGTACCTCCTGTAAGTCCTACGCAGTGGAATTCCTGAGCGCTGGTCGGAGGCCCAGCACCCTTTCTCCACCACTCTGCAAACGCGACTACTAGTAAAAGAAGCATTTGCAATGTAATAGGTTTCGCATTTGCTAAAGTTAGAGCTATTGGCGTTGTAAATGTAAAAGTTTTTTACTAATGTTTTTTGGTGTAGAGTGGATGTACGTTGTGTGTAGTGGAATTATGTGGTATGTTGTGCAGTGAAATTAAGGGAATAGAAAGTATGTGGTATTTAATGTATAGGAATTATGTGGAGTGGGATTATGTGTTTTGGAGAGTAATTATGTGGTATTGGAGTCTGTGTTGTGGAGTGGTAACCTCAGGTTTAGTCTTCCTCATTTCCATAGAAGCTAAACTATAAACTCAATGAGACACAATAAAAGAAGGAACCACTGAGGAGCACTTCTGGACTCAGTCGGAGGTATGAGTAGGGTCATTGGAATTATGTGATTGTTCGGCTGCACCAATTTCACATAATTAAACATTTTCCACAGTTGCCAAATATTTCATCATCTGCTGCCTAATCTGCAGATTTGAACAAAAAAAGCCTTGTTTCTAGCTCAAACGGCTCAAATGTTCCCAAAAATGCAGCGTCATGTGTTACAGCATGTTGGAAGGCCCTTTGCAAAGCTGGAATGGTCACGTGTTACTTATTGCAAAATGTGGGTGTTAAACTGGTACTAATGGTGCACAAACCTCTCTTCTTTCTGTGCCTCTCTTGTCTCTTGCTGCACTTCTCTTGCTTCTTTCTGCACCTTTCTTCTTCTTTCTGCACCTCACTGTCTTCTTTCTGCACTTCACATGCCTCTTTCTGCACTTCTCTGGCCCCTTTCTGCACCTCACTTGCCTCTTTCAGCACCTCTGTTGCTTTTTTCTGCAGATCTTTTGCCTCTTTCTGCACCTCCCTTGCCTCTTTCTGCACCTCTCTTGCTTTTTTCTGTACTTCTCTTGCTTCTTTCTACACCTCTCTTGCCTCTTTCTGCTCCTCTCTTGCCTCTTTGTGCATTTCTCTTGCCTGTTTCTGCAGTTCCCTTGCCTCTTTCTGTACGCCTCTTGCCTCTTTCAGCACCTCACTTGCCTCTTTCTGCACATCACTCTCTTCCTTCTGCACCTGTCTTGCCTATTTCTGCACTTCTCTTGCCTCTTTATGCACTTATCGAGCCTCTTTCTGTACCTCCTTTGCCTCTTTCTGCACCTCAAGTGCCTCTTTCTGCACTTCTCTTTCTGCACCCCTCTTGCCTCTTTTTGCACCTCTGTTGGTTCTTTCTGCACTGCTCTTGCTTCTTTCTGCACCTCACTTGCCTCTTTCTGCACTTCTCTTGCTTCTTTCTACACCTCTGTTGCTTCTTTCAGCAATTCTCTTGCCTCTTTCTGCACTTCTCTTGCTTGTTTCTGCACCTCTCTTGCGTCTTTCAGCACCTCTGTTGCTTCTTTCTGCACTTCACTTGCTTCTTTCTGCACCCCTCTTGCCTCTTTCTGTACCTCTCTTGCCTCTTTGTGCATCTCTCCTACCTTTTTCTGCACCCCTCTTGCCTCTTTTTGCACTTCTGTTGGTTCTTTCTTCACTGCTCTTGCTTCTTTTTGCACCTCACTTGCCTCTTTCTGCACTTCTCTTGCTTCTTTCTACACGTCTGTTGCTTCTTTCAGCAATTCGCTTGCCTCTTTCTGCACTTCTCTTCCTTCTTTCTGCACCCCTCCTGCCTCTTTCTGTACCTCTCTTGCCTCTTTGTGCACCTTTCCTACCTCTTTATGCACTCCTATTGCCTCTTTTTGCACCTCTGTTTGTTCATTCTCCACTGCTCTTGCTTCTTTCTGCACCCCTCTTGCCTCTTTCTGCACCCCTCTTTTCTCTTTCTGCACCCCACTTGCCTCTCTCTACACACCTGTTCCGTCTTCCTGCACCTTTCCTGCCTGTTTCTGCACCTCTGTTGCCTCTTTCTGTACCTCTGTTTGTTATTCCTACACTTCTCTTGCTCTTTCTGCACGCTTCGTGCCTCTTTCAGCACCCCTGTTGCTTCTTTCTGCACTTCTCTTCCTTCTTTCTGCCCCCCTCCTGCCTCTTTCTGTACCTCTCTTGCCTCTTTGTGCACCTCTCCTAACTTTTTCTGCACCCCTCTTGCCTCTTTTTGCACCTCTCTTGCCTGTTTCTGCACCTCTGACTTAGGGGTAGTTTTAATACCCCTGCCCTATTATGTACTAGGGCCTTACAGGTGAGGTCATGCCAATCACAGGGATACCCCAACCCATAGTGTACCCTAGTATATGTAGGTGTTTTCCCTGTATTCTAAGTGTCTTTCAGCATAGCACTGGCTCCGGGCCTGGGTAGTCAGTCAGTTACCACCAGTACCAGTCAGCAAAAAGTTGGGGGTACAGGATGACTTTGCTACAAGGCCTCTTTCTGCACCTCTGTTGGTTCTTTCTGCATATCTCTTGCTTCTTTCTGCACCTTTCTTTGTCTTTCTGGACTTCTGTTGCCTCGTACTGCATTTCTCCTGCTTCTTTCTGCGCTTTTCTACCTCTTTCTGCACATGTCCTACCTCTGTAGGCATAGTTAGAAATTAGCATTTAAAAAACCTTTGAAATTCACTGAAAAAACCATAGGTTTCAGGGACGTTATAGTTAGGAATTAGCATTTAAAATACCTTTGAAATTCACTGAAAAAAACATAGGTTTCAGGGACGTTATAGTTGAAATTAGCATTTAAAAAACCTTTGAAATTCACTGAAAAAACCAATAGGTTTCAGGGACGTTATAGTTAGAAATTAGCATTTAAAAAACCTTAGAAATTCACTGAAAAAACCACAGGTTTCAGGGTTATTATAGTTAGTTGGACATTTCACTCGTACAAAACCATTTAATACTAATTTAATTAAATTATTCATTTTATTCTACTTGTGCGTGCGTTCTTTTGGCCACTAACCGATTGTATTTAGACATTGGCCATACCACCTGTTTTTGAAACCTGTTATCCATAATATGAACCTCTCTCCAACTGTGGATGTATAACTTAATTTTCACAGCCTATAGGTTAACATGCCAATTTATACTAAGGGATTATTCTTTAAGAGTTTGATGCTTTATAGCCACTAAAAGTATGTCTTCACTTTCTGTTCACTCATGATATAATTTTGCCATAGAGTTGTCAATGGTCTCAGCAACATTATTATTGTGTAACGTTTGCATGACTGATGCATAACTATTTTAACTGTTTGCTTTACAGGATTTTGTAATGTTACAATAATTGCCCATTTATTCTTTATGTCTATGAGTCTCTTCTGGTTGCTGTGACAACCAAGGAGAGTGATGCAGCATATAATGGAGTTGCTTAATGGCGCCCGATGTAGTGAGCAAGGCGGTGAGTCTGCCAAAACACGTCAGGGCCTCCTTGTAAATAAACGATTGGTGTTTAACAATCCATGGTGTCGGCGCCTGCCTCTATGTGAGAGAGCGGGATTGGTATTCATATGTAGATATATATCTATATATATGTAGATGTATATCTATATACGTATCTATATATATATCTGTGTGTATATATATATATTCACTGAAAAAACCATAGGTTTCAGGCACGTTATAATTAGAAATTAGCATTTAAAAAACCTTAGAAATTCACTGAAAAAATTATAGGTTTCAGGGACGTTATAGTTAGAAATTAGCATTTAAAAAACCTTTGAAATTCACTGAAAAAACCATAGGTTTCAGGGACGTTATAGTTAGGTGGACATTTCAGTCGTACAAAACCATAGAAATTCCACCGTTATAGTTAGTTCAGTTAACTATAACTTCGCACCCCAGCAATGCACTGCTCATGACGTCACATATTACACCATTCATAGCATGGTCAGTGACATCACTGATGACATCTCAAATGACATCACTGATGACATCATCCAGTGACTGTGTGTTTCTGTAAAGTTTAAATATGTTTTATATATATGGCAAGGTGCATTGAAGAATGAGTGGGTGTATAAGTGTCTGGATGGAGGATTTAGGAGGTATGTAACTGATTGTATAAGTGACTGATTAAACGTGTCTTACTGAATGCATGGGTTAGTGACTAAACTGTGTGAATGTCTGTATCAGTCTGTCTGTTGTTGTGTAAGCTGCTACATGGGTTGGTCAGTAGCTACATTAGTGTCTATATGGGTTATTTATTGTTTGCTTGAGTATTTGTATGGGGGACTGAGTGTGTGTGTGGGTGGGTTGGAGGTGTGTGACTCTGTGCGTAGATGTGTGAGTGATTGATTCACTGGGTGTATGGGTTCAAGAGTGCATGTGGAAACAGCTGTATGGGTGGGTGAGTGTGTGTATGGGTGTGTTGGTGAGTGAATGGATGTCTCAGTGGTACATATGTGAGTAACTACATATGTAAAACGAAGTATATGTGAGTGATGGTGTATATAAATAACTATATGTGAGGCTGAGTGATTGTGAGAGTGGCATGTATGGATGAGTCTGTACTTGTTTCAGTGATTACATAAGAGAGTAACTATGCGTTACTGTCTGTATCAATTAGTGAGGTGGTGTGTGTATAACTGTTTAGGTGAGTAAATGGGAGTGTGATTGATTCTTTGCATGACTGACTAGGTGTGTGAGTAACTCCATGGATGAGTGGCGGTGTGTGAGTGTCTGAATAGGTGTATGAGTGCATATGATAGTGTTGTATTGATAAGTGACTGCATGTATAAGTGATTGTATAGGTGAATGAGTGGATGTGTGTGCAGACCAAGGAATCAGTGAGTGAGTATGTAGTAACTGGTATTGGTGTGTGGATGGTTTCGAAAATGGTAGTGTGTATTTTACAGTGGGTGTATTAAAGGTTATATTAGGGTGTGATGAGGTGCATCAGATTATCATGTGGATGATGTCATCAGTGATGTCATCAGTGATGTCATTTGAGATGCCATCAGTGATGTCATCAGTGATGTCACTGACCATGCCATGAATGATGTAATATGTGACGTCATGAGCAGTGCATTGCGGGGGCGCGAGTTATAGTTAACTGAACTAACTATAACGGTGGAATTTCTATGGTTTTGTATGACTGAAATGTCCACCTAACTATAACGTCCCTGAAACCTATGGTTTTTTCAGTGAATTTCAAAGGTTTTTTAAATGCTAATTTCTAACTATAACGTCCCTGAAACCTATCGTTTTTTCTGTGAATTTCTAAGGTTTTTAAATGCTAATTTCTAACTATAACGTGCCTGAAACCTATGGTTTTTTCAGTGAATTTCAAACGTTTTTAAATGCTAATTTCTAATTATAATGTTCATTAAACCTATGGTTTTTTCAGTGATTTTAAATTATCATTCCATTCTCAACCTAGTGAAAACAGCCAATATCACCAGTTTTCCAACAATAGCTTCCGCAAAAAAAATCGCCACAAATGAGAGCAATAACTAAGGCTAATAATATGCAGAGTTGGCGTTCCCGTGCAAAAATAACATGAAAACACCACTTCCCGATATTTTCAACGAGCAGCCAAATCTAGGGTGCGATCCAAAAACAGGCGATAAGCTGAGTTAGCAGTAAGAATTTAACATCTGCCTTTTACTGGTGTAAAGCAGGACGACTACCTACAGTGTGAAAGGGAGCCCAGCCCATAACCACATCTAAAGACCAACACATGTCATAGAGCTACTGACCATGCAGCTCCGACACCCAAGAAGGCCACAGCACCCACTGCCATCACCCTCAGGACCTCATCCCCGGACCACCCCCCTCCCTACTACCACCGAGGCAGCGCAGAACAGGACAGCGGACCCTCCAAAAATGGCATGGTCCCTCAGCCACACAATAGCTGAATGTTGGGAGATGTGGCAACCAAGTATGTGTGAAGGACGCAAGTCACCCATCAATAAAAATGCACACAATACCAAGTGTAGCGGTGATGTGGTGGACAGACCTCACTATGCAGAGCACAAACCTCTCCATGTGGACATATACTGCTGGTGCTTGTAGTGTTGTGGACAATAGACGCAACCATGTTACCTCAGGCAGTGGGGAAGATCTCGGTCATGTAGCTGTGTTGTCCCCCTGGAAGCGGAAGCGGAGTGGGCTGGTCCAACGTACCCCACTCCAGCGTAGGAGTATGAATAAATAGGCTGGGGTTCTGGGCGTGGTTCACTTGTGGGAAGGCCAAAGCGTCTGCCAGGGCGGCAGCCCTCACCCTGCCACGAGGCCTCCGCCGTGACCGCCGGCCTCCTCGACACAGGCCCCCTGCGAACCCAGCAGCAGAGCACCACAGACTTACGTCTGTACAGACTACTGCCTTCGATCTACACTGCGGACAGCAGGGCTCACAATTCAGATTGAGTCCCTATTGCAGATGATGCAGTTCAGTAGGCAAGAGACATTGCTCCCAGTGCGGCCCGCCCGGACTACGCATCATCGCAGGCTGCGCACACGCTGAGTGCTTCAGGTGCCACTAACTCAGTGCACCACAAGTCATCGCCACGTAGCCTTATTAAGGCAGAATTCATTAGACAAAAGACATTGCTACCAGTGTGGCCCGGCCGGACAACGCATCATCGCAGGCTGCGCACACGCTGAGTGCTTCAGGTGCCACTAACTCAGTGCATCACAAGTCAACGCCACGTGGACTTATTAAGACAGAATTCATTAGGCAAAAGACATTGCTACCAGTGCGGCCTGCCCGGACCACGCATCATCGCAGGCTCCACACACGCTGGTTGCTTCAGGTGACACTAACTGTAGAGCTCAACTCAATGCCACGTGGCTGTGGGCCCTTGCTGACCGCTGCATCCGGCCTACACTGCGGTCATCAGGGCTCACATTTAAAATTGACTCTTGATTCATTAATTGCAGAGTCCAGTAGGCAACTAAGTATTACGTCCCTAAAACCTACATAATATCCTTTTAGTATCCTTGCTTCAAGAACTTGTTTTATATCAGTTATAGCTTTAGTACAATGACCAACTTCATCTTGCAAGTCCAAAGGAACACTGAATGGCAGTCTACACTGCGGACAGCAGAGCTCACAATTTGAATTCAGTCTTGATTTATTAATTGCAGACAGAATTGTACTCTATGTCCTCGAATTTTGTCAAGGCGAAGTGACAAAAAGCATTCCTTGATGTCTGTGCTGACTACTGCCTTCGATCTACACTGCGGTCAGCAGGGCTCACAATTCGGATCGAGTCGCGATTGCAGATGACGCAGTCCAGTAGGCAAGAGACATTGCATCATCGCTGGCTGCGCACATGCTGAGTGCCACACCTACCACTAACTCTATGCAGCTCAAGTGAACGCCACGTGGCTGTGGACTCTTCCTGACCACTGCCTTCGGCCTACACTGCGGTCAGCAGGGCTCACAATTCAGATCGAGTCACGATTGCAGATGACGCAGTCCAGTAGGCAAGAGACATTGCATCATCGCTGGCTGTGCACACGCTGAGTGCCACACCTACCACTAACTGTATGCAGCTCAAGTCAACGCCACGTGGCTGTAGGCCCTTCCTGACCACTGCCTCCGGCCTACACTGTGCTCAGCAGGGCTCACAATTCAAATTCAGTCTTCATTCATTAATTTCAGAGTCCAGTAGGCAACTAACTATAACGTCCCTGAAACCTACATATTTCGACAGTGTATTCCATAAATGTTTCATCTTTTGTTCCATACACCTACACTGCGGTTAGCAGAGCTCACAATTTAAATTGAGACATGATTTATTTATTGCAGACAGAATTGTACTCTATGTCCTCGAATTTTGTAAACAGGAAGTGACTAAAAGCATTCTTCGATGTCTGTGCTGACTACTGCCTTCGATCTACACTGCGGATAGCAAGGCTCACAATTCACATTGAGTCGCGATTGCAGATGACTCAGTCCAGTAGGCAACAGACATTGCTCCCAGTGCGGCTCGCACTCACCCCCAACGCATCCAGCACAGACGTCACTGGACATGTGACCCTGTTAATAAAAATGAGTCGAGCGCACGTGCCCGTACCCAGTTCCACTATTTATCTGTGTCCGTGTGTTCATTATGTATGCAAGATGCCGCCCCTGGGCCCTACCACATTACATTGTGCTGTGGACAGCGTATGCAACCATGTTACCTCTGGCAGTGGGGAAAACTTCAGTTATGTAACTTTCTCTCGGTCATTGTACAAGTACGTACGTAGAGACTGGATCATTAGAGTACTGCAAGGAGAGTGTATAGTGAATTTATAAGTGCTTGGGGATTGGTGTGTCATGTCCACCATCTTTCATGTGTGGAACTATGGATGAATGTAGGGTCAGTGATTCCCCGTACCTTCCATGTTGGCCATGTTGTGGGACTTGGCTCACAGAGTGACACATTGGCGCTTGCGACCCGGGTGACGTCAGCACTACAACAGGGAGACCCGCATCAGTTGATTCCTCATACAGCCCAGGACGGAGCCACACCCATAGCTCCGGAGTCATTCTTCACAGCCTCACGCAGGACTGGCATACGCCAGGCCAGCCCACTCCGCTTACGCTTACAGGGAAGGACAACAACGCTACATGGCCCAGATTTTCATTGCAGTGATCTGCTGGTCACATCCTAGTTGTCAGTACGCCACAGCCACTCCCTCACGGCTAGTATACACCCACACCACACCCATCCAGCACACGCGTCACAAGACACGTGACCCTGCCAATAAAAAAGACCGGGCGTACGTGCTCGACACCATTTCAGAGTTGCTCGCACCGGATACACTGCGGCCGGCACAGGCACACCGGCACGGGACGGTGACTTTCGGTCCACTGAGGTACGGGTACCGTAACTGCTGAGCGGGTGTGCAGCCTGCGGTGATGGCCCGTCCCGGCGGTCTGGACAACTCAGGTTTTGTGTGCCCTGCTGGACCGCAGTGTAGGCCTGAGCCATCAGACAGCGCAGGCCTACCGCCACGTGGCGTCACCTCGCTGGTCACAGAGTTAGTGGCACCGCAAGGGCTGAGCGGGTGTGCAGTCTGCGATTAAAAGCCTGGTGCACTGATATGTCCTCTGCCATGGCGAAATCAAGACCCAGCACCAAATGTGAGACCTGGTGGCCTGCGGAGCGGGGCTGCATGACATGCAGGGTGCGGTTTCCGCGGGCCCAGGGCTTGAGGCTTGCAGCGACACGTGGTAGGCCCTCTTTTCTACACGCAGGTTGCGAAAGGTGAGCAGAGAGGCTTGTTAGCGCAGCGGCGGGCAGTCACCTCCGGGCAGTGGGAGTGGATGGGTGCAGCAGCCTGGGTGCGCAGCGGCAGACAGTCACCTCCGGGCAGTGGGAGTGGATGGGTTGCAGCAGCCTGGGTGTGCAGCAGCCGGCAGACACCTCTGGGCAGTGGAAGTGGATGGGGTGCAGCAGCCTGGGTGCGCAGCGGCGAGCAGACACCTCTGGGCAGTGGAAGTGGATGGGGTGCAGCAGCCTGGATGCACAAAGGCGGGACAGAGAATTAGGCGTGTGCAGTTGTATGTACTCTGCCATTACTGATTCCATACTACGTTTCAGATGAGTAAGCTTGAGGGCTCCACTATGTCCCGGCTCGTGGTTGGAGACACACCGGTGACAGAAAGGTGAGCTGTGAGGGTTTTGTCCACAGTGTCGGCACTCACTGTCCCTCTCCATCTCTTCCTTTCTCTCCCTCACACTCTTGCTCTCTCCCTTCCTCTCACTCTATCTCTTCCTCTCTCTCACACTGTTTTTTCTTTCTCTCTCTCTACCTCTCTCTCTCTTTCTCTCTCTCTCACTCTTCCTCTGTTTCTCTCTTCCTCTTTCTCACACTGTTTCTCTCTTTCTCTCTCTCTTCCTCTCTCTCTCACTGTTTCTCTCTCTCTTCCTCTCTCTCTCACTCTTTCTCTCTTTCTCTCTGTCTACCTCTCACTCTTTCTTTCTTTCTCTCTCTCTTCCTCTCTCTCTCTCCTTTGATGGACGCATGACGCACAATCTTATCTTGCTTTTTGTATAGCAGGCTGTGATTCACAGATTGACGACCCCCCACCCGCCACGGACCTCCCGCCACAAGGCGATGACTTCAGTTCCACTGAGTTAGTGCCACCAGAGCTGAGTGCGTGTGCAGCCTGCGATGATGCGTAGCCATCCTGCAATCAACACCCACTTTGA
Source organism: Calotriton arnoldi (assembly GCA_963921515.1). Classification (NCBI taxonomy): domain Eukaryota; kingdom Metazoa; phylum Chordata; class Amphibia; order Caudata; family Salamandridae; genus Calotriton; species Calotriton arnoldi. The sequence continues at coordinate 1,103,292 of CAWUFW010000334.1, forward strand.
ATTGTGAGCTCGGCTTGACCGCGTGTACGCAACTTGCGCCTCAGGAGGTTGCTTCAGCACGTGATGGACCATCTTAGACACACGCCGGTGGCGGAAGGTGAGCAGAGAGCCTTGTTTCCGCAGCAGCGAGCAGTCACCTCTGGGCGGTGGGAGTGGATAGTGTGCAGCACCCTGGGTGCACAAGAGCGGGCAGACACCTCCGAGCAGTGGAAGTGGATGGTGTGCAGCAGCCTGGGTGCACAGGAGAGGGCAGACACCTCTAGGCAGTGGGAGTGGATGGGGTGCACTAGCCTGGGTGCACAGCAGCCGGCAGACACCTCTGGGCAGCGGGAGTGGATGGGATACAGCAGCCTAGATGCGCAGAGGCGGGCAGACACCTCTGGGTGGCGGGAGTCGATGGGGTGCAGCAGCCTGGGTGCGCAGGGGCGAAACAGAGAATTAGGCGTGTGCAGTTGTATGTACTCTGCCATTACTGATTCTATACTATGTTTCAGATGACTAAACTTGAAGACTCCACTATGTCCAGGCACATGGTTGGAGACACACCGGTGGCAGAAAGGTGAGCTGTAAGGATTTTCTCCACAGTGTCAACACTCACTCTCCCTCTCCATCTCTTCATTTCTGTCACTCACACTCTTTCTCTCTCTCTCACTCTGTATCTCTTCCTTTCTCTCTCTCATACTTTCTCTCTTTCTATGTCTCTTCCTCTCTCTCTCATTCTTTCTCTCTTCCTCTCTGTCTCACTCTTTCTCTACCTCTCTCACACTGTTTCTCTCTTTCTCTCTCACTTCCTTGTATCTCACTCTTTCTCTCTTTCTCTGCCTTCCTCTCTGTCTCACTCTTTCTTTCTCTGTCTCTTCCTCTCTCTCACTCTTTCTCTCTTTCTCTCTCTCTCTCCTTTCATGGACGCATGACGCACAATCTTACCTTTCTTTTTGTCTTGCAGGCTGTGATTCACAAATTGTTGAGGGATGACACGCCATACCTGTACCTACTTTTATTTTGTTGTTTTGTTTAAATAAAATGTTTTATATGTAAATCCATAGATGACTGACATTCTTATTTGTCCAACCTCACATGCATCGTCTTTACTATAATTGTGCGGCATCAGCCAATTTGTTACGTTCCAGATTTCCTAACGTTGCTGTCACATTTGTTTGTGTGGGGGAGGTGAGGGGAGATGGCGGACAAGGGGCTGGTGGCGGGGGTGTCGGAGCAGTGTTGGGTGTCCGAGCTGCATGATCGTTGGCTCCATTGCATCTGTTGTCATTCACGTATGGCTCTGGGTGGGCTCCCTTTCATATTGCAGGTTGTAGTCCGACTTTACACCAGCTCAGAGCAGGTGTAAACTTTCTGCTACTAACGCACCTTAACGCCTGTTTTGTACTCTCTTCGACGATCTTGCTGGTGGTTGAGACACTTGCGAAGTGATGTGTTCGCTGCTTTTTGCACGATAACGCCTACTCTACATCTCATTAGCAATATTTGCCAGACTCATCCGTGACGATGCTTTTTGAGGCTGCTATCGCTGGTAAACTGGTGATATGGGCTGTTTGCTCCAGCTTGTGAATGGTGCGTTAAATTTATCACCATTTTGGTTGCGATAAAGTGCCGTTAACTCGGCGATATGTCCTTGAGAATATACCCCTCGGCGTTTGAAAGACTTAAGAAGTACTCGAGTGCCGCGCTGAGAGCCGCACACCCATCGCTTTCACAAGTTTGCTATGACAGGGCGGGAGAGAGCGAGGAGAGAGACGGAGTGAGATAGCACAAGCAGCGCAAGGCCGCACGGGCACCTGGCTCCACATACCAACATGTGTGTGTGCATCGCCATCCGTGCACAGGCAATTCCCCACAATGCAGCCCACACACATATCAATCACAGAACATCAGCAATGAAGGCAATGTGGTACAAAACTCCCCTCATACGGGTTCTGTGTCCGGTGTGTGTGGCGGGGTGATGGCTGCATGGCTGTGTGCCCCTGACACATCAGACTGCGTAGGGTATGGGGCTGCATCAGATGTCGTCCAGCACCTATGCAAAAACAATGTCTGGCTCACAGAGGCGGAGCTTGCCAAAGGGATACACCCCCGCACATAACACACCTTCTTAATTTCTAATTTACCTTCCTAGTTGGTACGCAGATTTCAAATGTCACAAACGCATGCAATTCTTTTCTTGTCACACAGTACATGTAATGCACCGCTTTCATCAAGAATGGAACCAGTAATGGCACAATTTCCCTGTTGCTCCACACATAAATCCATGTAAAGAACAAATCAGAATAGTTCCTTATTTTTTTAGATTGCAAAACCTCTCTTTATTGCTTATTTTTGAACTTTCCGTATAAACTGTTTTGTTAAGGACACATACAGGTGAAAAGTTCAAGGTATTGTATCAACACTTTCTAGAACATTCTACGACACGTGCAGGTTAAAAGTTCATAATTTTTTAAACCTACCGATATTTTTTTGCAACATGTTCTCCAACATTTAACGGCATGTGGAGGTCAAAAGTTCACCATTCTTTCAAGTTTGAACTGCACCTTCCAAATACAATTAGCAGGTGTGGTTGAGCTGAGCAAATTTCATCCTATAATATGTACTCCACGTATAAACTGCTTTTTTATTAACCAATCACAAAGATGATTTTCATCAAAACTAATATACACCCTACTTTTTAGGACATAATACATTTCATCTCCCAATCCGTTAACGTTTTGTATTTTTAAAAAAAAAGTAGTTCCCCATGTTTAAACATATCTCTTATTCTACGAACAGACTGCATGAGCTACAGACATTTATCCATATCTTCTAGCCATACCTTCAAAATGCTAGTGTGGATTGTAGGACATAGCTATGTTTTCTGGTGCAAGAGGTATGCAGAACAGAGACGTATTGACTTAGACCTAGGTTTACAAAATGTGTACATTAAATGGTTTGCACAGAGAGGATTGAAGTGGCATCAATTGCTCCCTTTGGTTAAAACCTGTTTGCATCTCCAACACCCTGATCTCATGATTGTGCACTGTGGTGGTAACGACCTAGGCACATTGACTGGGTAGGTTTGGAAATGAAGGACACCTTTGGACAATTGATGTTACTTTTGCCTCAAACTGTCTTTGTATATTCCAATATATGCCAAAGACAGAAGTGGAAATGGTCAAACCAATTTTGTCATAAGATTGAAAAATCTAGGAAGAATGTCAACAAAGCTGTGTCTGCATACCTCAGAGACCATAGAATGGGGTTGATTTACAACAACAACATACGTTTTGATATCGCTGATATCTACAGAAGTGATGGAGTACACTTCACAGATGAGGGAAACTGAATTTTCCTGATTAACCTGAAGCTGTGCATTCGCACTTACATGTAGCTCCAACTAATAAACAGAAGGGCTTTTTTTAGAGCCGCCTTATATTCCCAATTTCGGCTTGCAGAGTGTCAGCTGCAATTTGGCTAGCAGAGGGACACCTGCGGGCCGTCGGGCAGGCTCGCAGAGGAAGATCTGCGGACCGTGGGCTCAACTCGCAGAGGGAGACCTATGAGCCGTTGGCTCGCAAAAGCACAGCACCGTACCAGCTCGCAGAGGGAGAGCTGTGGCCTGACTCGCAGAGGGAGACCAACGGGCCAACAGGCCTGCTAGCAGACACACAGCTATCAGTTAACGGGCTGGCTCGCAGAGATACAGCTGCGAGCCCCCCGCACTGCAACCCGACTGGCTAACTCACAGAGGGAGAGTAACGGGCCGACGGGCCTGCTAGCACAGACACAGCTACGAGCTAACGAGGTGGCTCACAGAGGTAGAGCTGCGGGCCCCACGGCTCGCAGACACAGAGCTGTGAGCCAACGTACTGGCTTCTAAAGGCATAGCCACGAGCTGATGATGTGGGGAGAGGGAGCGTAAAAGGAGTATCTCGCACAGACAGACCTGCAGGATATTTTCAGTATTGCCTCGCAGAGGTAGAATTACGGATCCGATGCCTTTTAGAGGGAGAGATGTGAGCTGACGGACTGAGTCACAAAATGGCTCACAGTCGCAGATCTGCGAGCCGACGGACTCGCTTCTAAAGGCATAGCCGCAAGCTGGTGATGTGGGGAGAGGGACCGTAAAAGGGGTATCTCGCACAGACAGAGCTGCGGTATATTTTTAGTGTTGCCTCGCAGAGGTAGAACTACGGACCTGATGCCTTGTAGAGGGAGAGTTGTGAGCTGACGGACTGAATCACAAAATGGCTGCCAACACTTCCTAGTTTCAACAGTTCGCAGCCAATCAGCCGCAAGCTCGTGCTCGTAACGCTTCAGCCAATCAGATGTCAGAATTCTTAAATATCGATATCTGGAAAATTTGATATTTCTCTAAAACAACTGAACGGATTTACCCGATTTAAACAAAAAGCGTGCTTTCTGGACCAAGACCTTTCTCTGTGCCAAATTTGGCGTAATTCCGTTCAGCAGTTTGACCTGTAGCCTTGTCTAAAGTTTCCTATGGAAATTGCATGGAGAAAACATGTTTTCGGACCCCCTTTTTCTTAGCCCCCTTGACGAATCCCCCAAACTTTTAGGATAGCAGCTGACCTGAAAAGAGGAACTTTTTGGAAAATTTCGTAAAGATTCGTCAAACGACGCCAAAGTTATAAGCACATCAAAAAATGCTTTTCCTATGGAAACGTGGTCCTAAATATAACTACCTACTGGCGACCGCCAGTAGGTAATATATTAATATATATATATATATATATATATATATATATCTTCACGAAACATAGAGAGAGGAAAGAATTAATATGATTGTTCTTTTTCTACAATGTTCCTTTCATAAAGAAAAGAAAATACACATAGCTTGAACCTTCTAGCTATGAATATATCTTGTGATATCTTCTCACAATTGAGTAAGCTATGGTACAGTGAAGCCATCATGTAGCTAGGAAACTCATAATGACAAGTATCCAGCCCATGTACTCTCTATGGCTTCCCTGTGCACTTACAATATCCAAAATGGACTTGGTATTGTAGGGTCATATCTGCTCAGGAGATATGTCCACACATGTGATATAGTGCACCCTGCCATAGGGCTGTATGGCCTCCAGTAGGGGTGACTTACTTATACCTCATACAGTGTATGGGGGCATGACACACAGGGCTGTGTGCCATGTCAACTCTTCGGTTTCCTCTGCACCAAAACACACAGTCTACAGTGGCAGTTTGCATGGTCTTGGTGAGGGATCTCTGGGGTGGCACAATTTGTGCTGCAGCCCCAGTGGACCCTCTTCAGTACCCATGCCCTAGGTACCAATGGTATCATTGACTAGGGACTTACAGGGGTGGCTGAAATTGTGCAAATTGTACTACAGTGTTTTGGAAAAGTGATATGGCACTGGGAGCCTGGTTAGGAGGGACCTAGTGCACTTACAGTTTGAAATCATATCAGGCATCAAGCAAAAAGTGGGGGATAACCATGTCAAAAGAGGCACTTTCCTACATGCCCCCCTCCAAACGAAAGAGGATGAAACTAACCTTTCCCCTAGAGAGTCTTTATCCTCTAGGTAGAAGAACCTGGAAGGGCCATCTACATTAGCATGGTCAGTCCCAGGACTGTGTTCAACTGTAAAGTTAATTCCCTGTAGGGATATAGACTACCGTAACAATTTGAGGTTTTCTCCTTTCATCTGCATGAGCCATCTGAGAGGTCTGTGATCAGTTGGGATAAGGAAGTGAGAATCAAACATGTATGGTCTCACCTTCTTCAGGGACCAAACCACGCAAAAGGCTTCCCTCTCAATGGCACTCCAGTGTTGCTCTCTGGGGAGAAGCCTCCTGTTTATGAAAGCAACTGGTTGGTCACGGCCATCATCATTGGTCTGGGATAGGACTGCTACTATCCCATGTTCAGAGGCATCTCTCTGCACTATGAACTGCTTGTTATAATCTGGAGCTTTTCGAATGGATACGAAGCACATTGCTTCCTTCAGGTTGTCAAAAGCCTTTTGACAGCTCATTGTCCAGTTAACCTTTTTGGGCATTTTCTTGAAGGTCAGTTCTTTGAGGGGATTCACAGTGGACCCATATCCCTGTACAACCCTCCTGTAGTACCCAGTCAGGCCAAGCTATGCCCTGACTTGAGGTAGGGTGGTTGGAGCTTCCCAATCCAGAATGGTCTGGATTTTGGGCTGTAGAGGTTGAACTTGGCCTCCACCCACAAGGTGGCCCAAGTATACAACCTTGCCCTGCCCTATCTGGCACTTGCTTGCCTTGATAGTGAGGCCTGCACTCTGCGGAGCCTTCCGGACCTTCCCAAGGTGGATCAGTTGATCCTGCCAGGTAGAGCTAAAGACATCATTATCATCCAGATATGATGCACTAAATGATTCCAATCCAGCAAGGACTTTATTCACCAACCTCTGGAAGGGGGCAGGGGCATTCCTCCATTCAAAGGGCATTACAGTAAACTGGAAGTGACCATCTGGGGTTGAGAAGGCTGACTTCTCTTTTGCTCCTGGGCTCAGACCTATCTGCCAGTACCCTAATGTGAGATCAAAAGTACTCAGATATTTGGCTTCCCCTAATCTTTCAATTAACTTGTGAGCCCTAAGAATTTGATGTGCATCAATTTTTTTGACTGCATTGAAGCCCCTATAGTCCACACAAAACCTAATTTCTTGCTTTCCACCCTGGGGACAAAAGCAACTGGGCTGGCCCAGGGGATCTCTGAGGGTTCAATGGCATCTAATCCAGCATCTTGCTTACTTCAGGCTTGATGCTCTCCTTGACATGGTCAGACTACCTGTAAAGTTTATTTTTGACAGGTAGGCTGCCGGTGACAGTGTCCACATCATGTGCACAACAGTTACGCAGAGCAGGGTCAGGGAGAAGAACTCAGCAAACTGATATAAGACTTGCCTGCAATCAGTCTGCTGTTGGTCAGTGAGGGTTTCTGACAAGACCACTCCTTCAACTGATCCATCTTTAGGGTTGTGAGAGAGGAGGTCAGGGAGAGGTTCACTCTCTGGTTCCTGATCCTTATCTGTAGCCATGAGCATGGTCATGTCAGCCCTGTCATTATAGGGTTTCAGGCAGTTAACATGTATTACCCTTTTGGGGTTCCTACATGTGTCAAGGTCAACCAAATAGGTGACCTCCCTTTTCGTTCAAGGATAGAGTAGGGCCCAGTCCATTTGTTCTGGAGGGCCAGAGGTGCCACAGGCTCCAAAACCCACACCTTCTGCCCTGGTTGGAACTCCCCATGGCAGACTTTTGGTCATACCAGGGCTTTAGGAGCTCTTGGATGGCCTCAAGGTTTTTGTTGGCTTTTTCATGCATTCAGCCATCCTGGAATGAAGGCCAATCAAAAGGTCCACAATATCCTGTTTAGGTTATTTGAGAGGTCTCTCTCATCCTTCTTTCACAAGACAGAGTGGTCCCCTTACAGGGTGTCCAAACAGAAGCCCAAAGGGGAAAACCATACTCCCTTCTGTGGTACCTCTCTGTAAGCAAAAAGCAAGCATGGTAGTAAAACCTCCCATCTCCTTCTGTGTTTTTCACGGAGTCCACCAATCATACCTATTAGGGTCTTGTTAAACCTTTCAACCCATTGGTCTATGGATGGTATGGTGTAAAGAACATATAGGTCACTCCACACAGCTAACATGTGTTTTAGATATGCCAACAAAAAGTTTGTTTCTCTGTCTAATACTATCTCCTTGGGAAACCCAACCCTGGTGAAGATTCCAAGGAGGACCTTCCCACTGCAGGAGCAGTGGTGGTCCATAAGAGAATTGCCTCAGGATACCTGGTGGCATGATCCACTACCACCAGAATAAATCAGTTTCCTGATGCTGTTTGAGGGTCAAGGGAACCAACAATGTCAATCCCAACCCTCTCAAAGGGAACCCCAACCACAGGAAGTGGCATTAAGGGGGCTTTGGTTGGCTGCCTGTCTTGCAACTGGCTTGACAGGTGGCATAGGAGTTATACAACTCTTTCACCTTCTGAAACATTCCTGGCCAGTAGAAGTGGTTCACCAACTGACTGCACATTTTGGTCTGGCCAAGATGCCCAGCTAGGGGAATGTCATGGGCCAATATTAAGAGAAACTCTCTAAACTGCTGAGGCACTACTACTGTGCTAGTCATACCAGGTTTGGGGTCTCTGGTCTCATTGTATAGGAGTTCCTCCTCCCAATAGGTCCTGTGAAAACCGCTGACACTTCATTTTTCCTGATCAGCAGCTTGCTTCCTCAGGCTTTCAAGAGTGAGCATAGATCTTCCCTAGAGGGTACCCCTGGGCCTAAAAGCTCTGCGGTCTGAGGCCCAAGCTCCTAGGGCTCAGTTACTTCTGGGACTGACAAGACTTCTCTCTGAGAAGAGGGGACTTGATCTGGTGTCTGAATAGAAATTGGCTTTCCAGACGTCTTGCCCTTTCTCTTGGAAGGTTGGTCCATAATTTCAGGCTCCAACACTGGGTTCTACACTGTGCTTTGGTTTTCACACACTCCCATTCAGGTATTTCCAGCATTGCGGCATGGGTTTTCTTTTCTACCTCAGCCCATGCTGAGTACTCCAAGTCGTTACCAAGCGGACACTGTACAGGGATAGCAGAAGGCACCACTATCCTTTTGAGGCCAGTAACCCCTCTCCAATCTAAGGACACCAATACCATTCGATGCACTTTAGTCTGATTGTCAGCGTTGAGGACTGTATAGGTCTCTTATAACAAATATTGGTTCTAAGGATACCAGTTGATCAGTCACCATGGTGACACTGACACCAGTGTCTCTCAGGTCTTCCACTCTAACCCCATTGATATTTGCTTCTTGTCTATATCTCTCCAGGTTGTTGGGCCAGGCAGCCAGGGTAGCAACTTTCACCCCTCCTTCTGAGACTAGAGTTGTCTCAGTGAGCACCTTGACATGGTCAGGGCTCACCTGTGATCCCATCTGGAGACTCACTACTGCATTTACTGCAGGTGTGCTAGAGGCATTCTTTTTGGTTTTACGGCTAAGGTCTCCAGTTCATTGTCCATTGGCCTTGCAGTCATGACACCAAGCCTTTAGGGGATCCCAGTTCCTACACTGGTACCCACCCTTGGGCTGTGAGGAGTTTCTGGGCCCACCCTCCTGTGCAGGTTTTTGGGAGCCTGCAGAAGGCTCATTTTTGATTCTGTCTTTTTGGTCGCCATCTTTCCCTTAGGGGGTTGTTTTGGTCTCTTTCTTTTGGTCACCCCCACCAGTATTAGTTGTGGTCACCCTTGTTTTGACCCAGTGGTCTGCCTTCTTCACCAACTCTAGTGGAGAAAGTGGACCTAGGTCTACTAGATGCTGATGTAACTTCTCATTGTAACAATTGCTCAACAGATGCTCTTTCATGATTAAATTGTAAACCCCTTCATAGTCATGCACATCGTTACCAGTTAATCAACCACCTAATGTTTTCACTGGAAAGTCAACTAAATCCACCCAGGACTGACTCTGGGTTTTTCGAGTGTCCCTGAATTTTATCCTGTATTCTTCATTGGTGATGCCAAAGCCCTCCATCAGGGTACTCTTCATACCTATTACGAATCCTGCATGAAAAAGGGATCTGCTATAAAGCTCTGGCATGGTTCACATCTTTTTTGAAAGATCGAACCCAAACAATCCAAATGGGATCTTGTTCCTCCACTGCTAAAAGCATTAAATATGGGGTTCCACAGGGAGCCACTTTGAGCCCCACCCTTTTTAATGCATATGTCTCATCCTTGGCGGACATCAGCAGGAAATGGGGCTTCGATATTTCCTCATACACCGATGACACGCAATTGGTGATTCCCCTTGCAAATAGGCTGACCAATGCTGACACCAAGAACAACTTAATAAACTGCCTCTCAGAACTTGCAGGCTGGATGTCCAGGCACTGCCTAAAATTAAATGCCGAAAAGTCTGAGGTCCTGCTTTTTAGGGGTGCCCATACAATTTGGGACAGCAGCTGGTGGCCCCAGACATTGGGCACCGCCCCAGTACCAAAGCGGGCTGCAAGAAACTTGGGCATCATTTTTGACGATACCCTATCTATGCAAGATCAAGTACGCACTTTCTGCGGAAAAGGCTTTGCCACACTTAAACTCTTCAGAAGACTTTTCCCCTGGATCCCTCTGAATAGCAGAAAAATGGTGACACAGGCCCTGTTTCTGAGCAGGCTGGACTACGGCAATGTCCTTTATGTTGGCATGGCCAACTATCTCTTCTCCCGTCTCCAGGTGGTTCAGAACGCCGCCGCCAAACTAATCTGCAACAAAAAGAAATACAGTTCAGCCTCCCACTGCTTGAAAGAGCTACACTGGCTACCAGTGCGCCAAAGAGCCAGTTTTAAGCTCCTCTGCTTTGCACACAGAACCCTGCATAAAAGGCCTATACATCTTACGCGATAAAATAGAATTCCATGTTCCATCGCGCAACTTGAGATCGCGCCATCAGGCCTTTGCATCAGTCAAACGTACGACCAAGGTCAGAATGGGCGATCGATCCTTCTCCAAAGCAGCCGCGGTCCTCTGGAACAACCTCCCACTTGACCTACGTCTGACAGACGACTACTTACTGTTCAGAAAGAAGCTGAAAACCACTCTTTTCCCTAGATACTGACCCTGCTAATGGTTAATCCTAGCGTAAACTGCACTGCATTGCATTCAGCCCTAGCGCCGTGATGTCCCTCTGGATGATTGATGCGCTTTACAAGTACCCAAAAATACAAATAAGGTCATAGAAGTCAGCATCTTTCTCATTCAATGTCAGGAATCTATCGCTGCATTTTCCTGAGAATAGTTCCCTCAAGGGAGAAGCCAATTTTTTTCCTGGCTACTTTCCTAGCTAGGCAGGCACTCTCAAAAGCAGTGAACCATTTGGTGTTGTCATCACCAGCTGAATATTTAGGGACAATCCCTTTGGGGAGCTTTGAGTCAAATGAATCTTCTCTCTCCCTGTTTATAAAATTGCTGCCACCAGAGATAGGTCCTAGGCCCATCTCTTTTTATTGTCTTTCTATGTCCAGGAGATGAGCTTATAAGTTCAATCTCCTGGCCAACCTTTCCAGCATGAGTTCCTCCTCCGAGGGCTCATCCTCTGTTTCTGACTGGGGGTTTCTTTCATCTCCTCAGCAGAATTGACATCTGTAGGCTGATCCTCATAGCTTGCAGCTACTAGGTTTGGGTTATCTCTCTCAAATGCTGCCAAAAGCCTTCTAAGCTTATCTCTGGTAGCATGAGAGCCAGTTTTGATACCATATCCTTTACAGAGGTCCCTTAACCTGGCATAGGACAGGTCCATGTAAGGGGTCAGGTCGAGCTCCTGAGCCTGATTATCGGTGTCACTCATTTTTTTATTAAAGTTGCGACCTTTTTATAAAGTTAAAAAACCTTAAAACTTTTCTTTATCCTAACTACAGTAAGATTTTAAAATTCGAACAATTGGATACAGGGACTTAACCAAGGCCCTAACTAATAATTTGAAAATTTGAAAAAATAGACCATTCGAACAATACAACTGGCTAAAGGGAATTTTTGAATTTATTTGTGTGGTCACTAATTGACAGAGTGGTACCAGCAAACGCAAAGTCATAGACCCCACCGCTGATCCCCCAATGTAGGACACTGGCTCTCTATATAGTACACTAAAATGAAGTACACTGTGCAGAGGGTCCAGTGTATACAGATGCAAAAGTATATACTAATAATGCTCTATTTATGATAGAGTGGGTGAGCAGTTAGGCTTATCAGAGGGTAGTGCTCAGCATTTGTTGTACTCACCGAAGCAATAAATGAGACACATACTAAAGAATATATCCAATTTGCAAAAATAATATAGATTTTTATATATTTTTTCAGACCAAGAACCTCATTCTTCAGGAAAGGCTTTTACTGTAGAACTCGCAAAATGAATCACATTTGTGCGCAATTACACACCATTGAAGTCAAAGGGGAAAAAGTCAAAAATGCATATAAAACCATACAGTCAACTTCCGAGGTTCACCTTTTCAGTAGTTAGCAAGGGCAGGTCCAGTGTACCAACAGCGGATTCTCAGGAGCACCCCAGGTTCGGCCAGGAGCTGGTGCTGAGGTCTTTGGTAGCTAGTGCGCTACGGTAATACTTGAAAGTACAATGCACAAAGGGACTTACAGGTAAGTCTGAGGGGGACCACTCAAGGGAGCAGGCTGCAAGGGCCTCAGGACCACGGAAGTACTGCTGGATAATCGTTACCAAAGCCAGTCTGGCTGTGTGCAGAGCAGATAGGCCAGCTGGACAGCGTGCGTCGAATGGTCCTCGAAGTCAGGAGCAGACAGCTTGGAGAGGAGATTTCGGGACAGCTGGGCCACTCATAAAGTGGATCTCAGGGGTCTCGATGTCCCTCAATGGGTGCTTGCTTCCTGGACAGTTGGAGTCCAGGGAGGACTCTTCGTCTTGGTGCAGGATGTAGGAGGTCCAGTACCCGGGTATTGGTACAGCATGGCTCCAGTAGGTTCTGGTGTCCCCAAACTTGGTGGATCTGATCCTTCAGAGCTGGTGTACTACTTTTGGTCCGAGTGCTGTGTCGGAGTCGCCAGGGAGAAGCAAATCAGTAATCAGGAGTCTGCGGTTCGGTTCCTGCTGGTGCAGGGAGTAGAGCCTCTACTCCTAGGGCAAAGACTGAAGTGGCTCCAGGGTTCTTGGAGTCCTCACTGTTGCAGGACAGCACAACCATGATTGTCGAGTCCTTGAGGCAGCAGGCAGGGTTTGGTGCCAATTTCTCTGCATCAGGGCTTCAGTTCTCAGGCAGCAGCTCTTCTTTGTCCAGATCTTCTTCTTGTCTGTTGACTCTAAAACTCAAGGTCCAGGGATGCCACCTAAATACTGAATTTAGGGGCTTTAAAGGGGGAGACAGGTATTAGCCAATGGGCTACCTACCTTTAGGGCGTCTATACCCTCTAAGTGACCACTTCCTGTGGAAAGGGGCACTACCCTAGCCCTGCTAGGTTTTTTTCCCCATCATCTCAAGATGGTGGATTTTCAAGAGTGGGGTCCACATCGCCAGCGACACCTTAGGGGTGGTGCTGGCTGAATGTGGGCACATCCCCTCATCTAACCAATTTTCCCGCCTTTCCTCTGGCCAAAGGTAGAGCAGGAATGGGTGGTTGGCCTCCTCCACTATCTGGAGATGCCTGTGTTGCATTCCAAAGGTGGCTTCGCCTTTGAAGCTTCCTGCCTCGGAAGGCCACCCTGTCCTGGGGGAGGTGTGAAGCATCTCCACCCAGAGCAGACTTTTTTCCTGGCCTCTGAGAGCGCTCACCCCATGAGGTCAGAAACATGTCTGGTAGTGCCAGACTGGCTGAAACTAGACAGAAATCACACCAGTGCTTGGTAGGTTTTCATGGGAGCCTCTTAAGAGTCTCCTGTGTGCATTTATTAATAAATCCAACACTAGCATCAGTGAGGATTTATTAAGACAAGATGTTTGTTACCAAACATCATAGGGTACATTGAAGCCATCATGCAGCTAGGAAACTCGTAATGACAAGTATCCAGCCCATGTACTCTCTATGGCTTCCCTGTGCAACTACAATATCCAAGAATGGACTTGGTATTGTACGGTCATATCAGCTCAGGCAGATTCACATGGGATAAAGTGCACCCTGCCTTGGGGCTATAAGGCCTGTAGTAGGGGTGACTTGCCTATACCTCATGCAGTGTATGGGGGCATGGCACGCAGGGCTGTGTGCCATGTCGATTCTTCCGTTTTCTCTTCATCAAGACACGCAGCCTGCAATGACAGTTTGCATGGTCTTGGCCAGGGGTCTCTGTGGTGACACAATTGATGCTGCAGTCCCTGTGGACCCTCTTCAGTACCCATGCTCTAGGTAACAGGGGTACCCTTTACTAGGGACTTGCAGGGATGGCTGAAGTTGTGCCAATCATGGTACAGTTTTGGGAAAGAAACCTGGCACTAGGAACCAGGTTAGCAGGGACCCAGTGCACTTACAGTTTAAAATCACATCAGGCATCGAGCAAAAGTGGGGGCTAACCATGTCAAAAGAGGCACTTTCCTACAAATACATATACGTCATCCCTAAGGTAGGCCCTAGACAGCCTCAAGGGCAGGGTGCAGTGTATTTCAAAAGCCAGACATTTACTTTTAAGTTTTACATGTCCTGGTAGTGAAAAACATTTAAATTCGTTTTTCACTATTACAAGGTCTATCTCCCCCTTAGGATAACATTGGATTTGCCTTATTACATTTTATAATTGTAATTTCCAAATGGGAAGAGATAACTAGGTCAAGTTTGGTGTCTCTGGAATCCTAATTTAAAATCCTAACTTATGGTGGAGTCAGATTTTAAAATACAATTCTGAAAATGCCACTTTTAGAAAGTTGGCATTTTCTTGCCTCAGGCATTAGGTGCCTGGAGCCTGTCGATGGTCACATGACTGGGTGTAGTTGGCAGCTGGGCTTTGTGAATTCCTTCTAGACAGCCACACACAATAGAAGCTTAAATGTGACTGAATGGGCCATCACAGGCAGGATGGGAGGGAGGAGTTGGGCCCAGTCACACTTACACCTGAATAGGATGTGTCCTGTCCACACTAAGGGCTGCATACCCCCTGTAAAGTACAATCTTTATTGTATGATTACCTAAAATCATTTACAAAAGACAATGTAAGTTATGTCATAAAACGACACCGAATATAAAAAATATATATTGACACAACATTTGTAACCCAAACAAAGTTAACAGCATAAGGAAGTGCTACGGCCCAGTGATATGGGAGCAGCAAATAACCCAAAGAGTTGTTTTGTGTGGCAAATACAGAATAAGGCATCACTGGACAAAGCCAAAAACCATGGGGTATGTGGGCGTGCATTATTGTGCCATGCAGACATGCATAAAATTAAGTTGTGCGTGGGCGTGCATCGGAATTGGTGCAACATACAATGCGAGGTAAAAAGTACTCCTCCCAGATCAGTGATGATAAGGTATTAAAACCAGTGATGAAAGTAAAGCGCATGAGTCTATGTATCGCGTATTTATACAGAAAACCCCACCAAGAGATTGTGCCAGAGGTAGATAAGACACTAGATGTAAAGTCATACCCATGCACAGGACCCTCGAGTAGTGCACCCTTCATGCGTACCAATGTACTCCTCGTGGTCCTAGGATGCGAGGTGCGTGTGTAAAATCATTTAGTGCCAGTTCATATGGAGTGCTCCCTCAGAAAGTGTTACTGTGGAAATAAACGATCAGCGTCTTGTATGTTGCAATCTTTTGTCTCCGTTTCTTGGGTTGTTCGTAAAATCCTTCCTGCTTCTGCGTAAAACTTGCCAATTTGTGCGAGGACCATCGGCACTGTGGTGGTGTAGATGAACATTAGGGCCTCTTTGCATGTTCTTACACCATTTTGCAGGAACATTGGGTCATATTTACAAGCCCCCATTGCCACGGCAACGTCACTTTTTTGCGACGTTCCCGAGGCGATGGGGCTTTGCCTTATTTACAAGGCAGCATTAAGCCACTTAAGGGGAGGGCAGTGGGTGTTGCAGTGGACATTCGACCGCAACACCCATTGATTTTGATGCTGACCCCAATTTACAAGGGCAGCGTAAATAGGAGGCAGCGCAAAAATTAAGACCAGTTTTTGCTTTTTCCATGTGTGCTGCCTTGTGCATAATAGGGAGTCTAAGAAGGTCTAGTTTCGGCAGAAAGATGTTGACTTTCAATAGCGCCTCTCCCAAGTCCACGGTGTATAGATTAAACAGGGTGGGAGCGATCACACAGCCCTTTTTTAACCCTTTGTTTGTATAGATCTTGGCCGTTACATGTGTCTGCGTACGCTTGGTGCAAACCCATGTGCCGGTGTAGAGCATCATAATGGCCGCCAGAAGTTTCCTCGGGATGCCCCACTTTGCAAGATTTGTCCTAGAGTATGTTACGGTCAATGCCATCAAAGGCGGCACTATATTCAACAAAATAGGCATAGAGCGGTGGGGAGGCGATCTCTGTGGCCCTGGTTGCCAAATATGACAAGGCGATGGTGTTATCCAACGTAGATGAATTGGGCCAGAATCCTGTCTGATTTTGAGGTAAAATGTGATTTTTCTTTATCCAGGCCTCTAGCTCTTTCAGGAGCACTTTTGCAAATGCCTTCCCATCAATGTCCAACAGGGGGATCAATCTGTAAGTCTCCGAACGGGCAGCATCCCCCTTTTTATAAATGGGGTGCAAGATGGAGCCTTTCTATGAGTCCGGTACTGCCGATGTATTAAAACATTGATTGAACAGGCTGTGAATGTGGGGGGCCCAGAATTCTCGATCTTCATTGAAGATGCTGCCCGGTAGGCCATTGGGTCCAAGAGCCCCATCCTTCCAAATGCCCTTCAGAGTGATAAGGGTTTCTTTTTCAGTTATGACAGTGTGAGCTACCTCATGTTCGCCAGGATGGTTGCCCTCCGCCTCCATGATATTGTCCAAGTGTTTATCTAAGTCAGCAGAGAGCTTTGTTGCGTAGGCTGCCCATTCATTGGCAAGTACAGCGTTCTCTGTATGGATTCCACCATTAAGACCGTTGACGTAACTCCAAAATTCCCTGTTCTTGTTAGGCGCTAGTAGGGCATATATATATTTCCATTTCTCCGCTATGTAAGTTTGTTTCAACTGCCAAGTGGTTTTTTGTGCTATTTTCTAGATGTTTTCAGATTTTTTTCATCCGTGCGCACTTCTCTCTCCTATACTGTGACTCTGCCTGGCAACACCTCTTTTTGCTCTCATTGAATTCTTTGTTATCAAGGAGATAAATGGGCCCCTTTCCAGTAAGTTTACCTTTATGTGTAGGTAGCTTTCCTGCACTCAGAGCTTCGAATAGAGCATCCATTTTTTCGGTCCAACTTTCCTCAATGCCGGTTGTTTGTATGACCTGCTTCCACTGGTTATAACTGGCCCGGCTAGAGAGCCCCCATTTGATTCTTTTTATTAATGCCGGCTCTCTAGTTGAAGCGAGCATTTGACCAGCTGGACGATGTACCTCGTGCATTGTGGCGCTTGCGTTCACAAGAATGTATAGTGGGTGATGATCGCTTGCAATAGTGTGTTGCACCCTATATTCTTCGCACCTCCTCAATAAATCTTTGCTCAGAAAATGTAGTATAGCGTGGAGATGTTTTTAAAGGTGGATTGTGGTTTGCAATTCATCTGCCCTATTTGACTCACAGACCCCAGTTTAAATTAATTAATGCAGGCTTTCATGATGTTCCGCCCATTCTCCACTTTATTTTGCTCTGGGCAGCACAGATCTGTCATGTTGAAGTCCCCGGTCACGATGCACTCATGCCCCAGGTGTTCATAAAGGTATTCTTTGATCAATTCAGTGATTATCTTAATGTTCGTGGTTTTTCCTTCTTTTTGGGTTGACATAGAGGTTAATT
Source organism: Calotriton arnoldi (assembly GCA_963921515.1). Classification (NCBI taxonomy): domain Eukaryota; kingdom Metazoa; phylum Chordata; class Amphibia; order Caudata; family Salamandridae; genus Calotriton; species Calotriton arnoldi. The sequence continues at coordinate 1,120,712 of CAWUFW010000334.1, forward strand.
ACTGCAATAGTAGTTGGTGTTCTCTCTAATCCTATTCCTTGTATATTTAGGATCTGGACATCGGGTGAGTGTCTAGGCCATTCCTTGACTCGTTTAGTTTAGTTTTATAAAAATTGAGATCCCACCGGTGGGTCTTCCAAAGAGGGTTTTCTTGTGAGCCAGTGTGTCGATCACCTGGAAGCCTTTAATAGAGCTTGGTGTTGTCAGCCATGTTTCCTGTAAACAGAAAATGTCTCCTGTTTGGATGAATTCCATAGCTTCTTTGTTTGCTATGGTGGTTTTAAGCCCAGCAATGTTCCAGCTTATTTTTCTGATCCTAGATCTTGTTGTCTGCTCCTTTATTCCTTCAATGCAGGTGGTTTGGACTTCCCTTAAAATCCAGTGGTGTTGGTGTCCGGAAGAAATCAGATGTTTTCCTGTGCTAGGAATTTGCCCTCCATTTGGTATGCAGTGCCGTTGAGATCCAGGCCCAGTCTTCTGATGCCCTTGAATCGTGAGTTGCTCTTACCTCATTGCAATATCTAGTTCCACCACTCTTGTAGAGCTGGATTTTGATGTTATTATCGAAGAATTGTTTTAAAATTGGTTTGGTGCCCCTTAGTACACATTTCAAGGTTTGGTATTCCCCTTGAGTTTGTGGCCTCTGCAGTAGGACATGGGGGTACTTCTCCATTGTGCAATTGTCTATGCGTATCCCCCAATCCTTGAGTATGTCTTTTTCTGCCATGATGTTTTGGGTGTCTACCCTGCTTGTCCACTTCATCGGGGTTGACTTTCTATGGCTTATCCAGGTGTAGTTCTTAAAATGCACTGATGCTAGTTGAGCTGATGTTAGGTAGGCCAGTGAGGGTATGCTCGACAAGAGGTATAAGATATTTGACCGGTTTAGGATGTTGCTTGGGCCTCTTGTTTTGAATTCAGGGGTGAAGAATAAGATCACCGTGAGCGGTGAGTTAACCGTTGGTTCTTCTTCCATTTCCTTTTTCTCGGTCTTACATGCCTGGTCATTGTTCATGTTTACTCGGTCAAAGATCCCCATCTGACTTTTGTTCGAACATAGCACAACTTGTGTTTTTCCATCCAATTTAGTGCTAAAGGGTTGCTTGACCATCTGGACCTTTTGATCAAAGGGTGTCGTCTTCCATGCTGTTGTTGTTTGAGAGATGACTGTATTTTGGCCTTCGCATTTTATTTCCATTAGTGATGTTTGTATCTTTGCTATGTAGATGTCCTGCTCCGGTGCTGGCGGCAGCGTCTCCAGCTGCTCACGTAATTGCATTTTCGCGGGTCTATGTGCTATTGATGGGGCTGCCAAGCTTCTGCTGGTCTTGAATGGTGCCTTTGACTGCCCATAGGCCTGCAAACTTTCTACTCCTTTGGACGCGCTTTTGATATTAGTGTTTACTACCTCAGAGTAAAAATTTTCCTGGGGGTAGAAACAATATGTGCAGTGGAGTAGGTTGAAATTTCCTTGTTTGGGCCATTTGTATTTTGTGCATTCAGGCTTTTAGATTTGAATTCTTCCTGGCAATTTTTCGCCTGGGTCACTTCGCCCAGGGTTCTGTGTCTTGTTTGAAAGATGAATAATTCACTGGACCCTTGTGGGTGCTGCCTATTCCAGTCTCAGACTGATTGCTGCATTCCCACTGTAGTTAGTCTGGAGCCAGGGAAGGCAGGGCACCTGTGCACTTCAAAGGCATGCGTCTAGATGCTTCTCCCCACTTCAAAGGCACAACTGTGTACAAAAGAAGGACCTTAGAACTCACGACTTCAGAACAGTTCTGGACCTGTATATACTCTGCCAGGAAGAAGGACTGCTGTGCTGCTAAAGGACTGTTACTCTGCTGGACTGCTGCTCTGAAGGAACTTCTGCCCTGCTGTTCTGACCTGCTGCCCTCTTGCCTGGGTGAGAAGGACTGGACCTGCATCTCTTGAGCCAAGAACCTAGAGTGACTCCAAGGGCTAGTTATCTGGCCTCCTGATCTGAAGCCTCAGGGACACAACATTCTTCCAACAACCTTGCACCTGCACCAGGACTCTGCCATCTGTGAGCCTACCCTGCCAAGTGGTGCCACCCCTGTCCTGGTCCATTGGAAGTAGTCCCAAGGTGCTTGCCATGGAACTGATGCATCTTCTATGCTGAGTGGTGCATCCCCAAGCAGAACCAATGCATCTCCTCGGCTGAGTGGCTTATCCTTGAGCAGAGCCGGCGCATCTCCGCTTCTGCATGGACTGGACCGATTGCAAGGACCTGCGTCACCCACGCAGTCCTCAGAACTGATCCATCGCCAATGGCACATCTACAACCTAGGTCCTCGCATCTCTCATCTACGACAGCCCCGACAATGACACCAGACTCCGCATTGCAGCCTTGCAGCTCCTCGGAATCAATACATCGGTTGCTGTGCGCCGCATCCTCAACACCTGACTTTTCATCGCAAGACCTGTCAGTGGGATCCTCAACGACAATGCAACAGGACCTCACACTGCAGTCACTCCGCATTTCAGAACTGGCACATCACCACAACTGTGCGACCCATCTTTAACGCGGATCCATGCAACGCTCAGCAACCAGGATTTAAAGCACTTTGTTCAGCGGATCTAACTGGGTGCCTGCAGCCAGCCCAAGCACCATCGCGGTCGGCCTAAACTTGTTGTAGGAGAGTAGGATCTGCTTCACATGGGTACCCCCACTTTTTGCTGATGCTTCACTGTTTTTCGACATTAGTCTGGCTGGGGCCCTGCTAATCCGAACCCCAGCCTAGCTGCTTCCTCTCTAAAATGGTTTCCATGTGCCTTAGGCACATCACTGATTGGGATCTGGAGTGCCCTTATAAGTCCCTAGTATATGGTATACTATGTACCAAGGGCATAGGTACCTCAGAGGCCTGCCAGGGGCTGCAGCATGTATTATGCCACCCCTGGAAGGCCATCCAAACTGACACCACAGGTCTGCTACTGCAGCCTGGGTAAGGTGGTGCATGCACCTCTTACTGTGATATAGGTTACCTATATCACGAAATACATACACACATATAAACCTATAAGTCACTCCTAAGGCAGGCCTTATCAATCCTAAAGGCAGAGTGCGTGGTTCCTATGTGAGAGGGTGCCCCTGCATGAGCAGGGCCCCTCTGCAGCGTTCGGAGACCATCTCTGATGCTGTTTGTAGTGCAGCCTGACCATATACTCTTAAGCGCATTATATCCTCGCGATAAAATGCTAACTTTGGAATGGCTGCACCTAAACATGTCGTGTTTGGTGTCAAACATCTTGGAATACTACCCCCTGCCAATCCTGGCGGCGGGGTAGCATTCCACCCTTCTAGAGGGAAAGACATGTTAACTCTGACGAGTCCGGTAACTTCTTTCCAGAGCCCTGGCATCACAAAATGGATGCTGCTGCCACAGACACGAGTCTGACCTCCTGCTGCTGGACGAAACTCCGGCAGGGGAGGCCTGGACAATAGGTTTCCTGTCCCAGGGAGGTGTGACCACCTCCCCAGACAGGATAATGTGTATTGGGGCTGGGCGGGAGCACTTTCGGGTGCTTTGAAGTCCTGCACTGGGGGCACATTTGGTGTCCCTGTGCATACCCCAGTTCAAACCGGATCAGGGGCTTGCAGCCCCTGCTCTGGTGCGAACTGGACAAAGGGAAAGGGGTGTAGCCACCCCTCTGCCCTGACCCACCCATAGGTGGGGCCACAGAGTAGTCCAACCCCTATTTTTAGAATAAAGGTAGGAACCCAGTCCTTAGGACTTTAGATTATACCTGGACGAAACTCTGAAACTGAATCCTGGACCTTCGACGCTCTACGACAAGATTAGAGGACTGAAGAATCTCCCTTGGGGTCAAGGAGTGACTCCCCTGCTTGGCAGGCACCAAAGAAGCATCTGTCCGGTTTGCATTTCTGAAGCTCCCGTAGGACGCCGAAGTCATCGCATCACCAGAGGTAGATTCTCAGACTTCCCCGAGGCTACCCTGAGTCCCCAGCAAAGCTGAGGCCTGTGGCTATCGTGGGTGACTTGAGACCGTGACCCCTGGACACCGAGCACATTTGCAAGTGCATCCTCTTCTGGGTCTCCCCAGAAATCGTGCTTTGGGCTCCGAGTAGCCCTAGCCTCCAGCACCACCTGCACTGAAGATCACTGGCCCCCACTTGACGAGTGTCCTGTAAGCCAGATCCACGTGCGGCGTCACGAGGCTCCTTTGCGGTCGCTAGCCCGTTGGCTAGTAGCCCTTAATGAAGGCCAATCCTTTTCTTACTTGGCATCCTGATTGCTCCAGGCCTGCCCTCACTTACCCTCACTGGGTGAGTTCCACAGACCTTACTGATCTGCACCAGCGACGATCTACATCTTCACCGAGACTTGCCGTTGCCAAAGCTTGTTGGGTCTAATCCGGTCGCCGACACCTCAGCACTCGACAGACATCGTGTACCAGCCCGAATCCTGCTCCTGGTCACCGACAACGTCTCCTGGACCTCGTGGCTGAAGAGTCAAGACGACTGTCAACGCACCTGAAGCACTCGACATCGGTGGGCATCTGTCCATCGCCTTCCTGGTCACTGGCTAGTGACCCAGACTCTGTCCCCTCTGCTTTCAGGTTCTTCAGAACTCCGATCCACTCTTGGATCCACCCGGACACTTTTCTCATGGCCGCCAGCAGCACTTTGCAGCAGATCGCCATTCGAATCGACGACGAAACCCGACCCCGAAAGGCACCTATGCACCCGGCTTCCCTGGGTGAGGTAACACGAGTACTCCGGTGCTCCCGTGGGTAGAGACTCTTCAAAGTCCTAGATCTCAAAGGGTTTTGTCCTAGTCCTCTTTTAAGTGTCCCTTTTCTCTATTTTCCCGATCCCGACTTTCTCCATAGAAGTCAACGGCGTATCGCGGTTGTGTATTTACACTGCACGCGTCTCCCGTAGGTCCCCTGTGTCACTACCTTGGGTGGTTCCTTGTGGTCCAAGCACTTCTAGAGGCTCTAGGCCTAGTGTCTAGTTCAGTCGTGGTTCGCATACCACTTTATTGGTATATGGTTTGGTACGCCCCTAGGGCCCAAACGTGTATTTGTGCTATTACTGTGAATTAATAACTTATAACTTATGTACTTCGAACTCTAGCCTCATAAAGAGACTAGAGGGGTGTGTTTAGCAATAAATACATATATTTTGAATATATACCTGGTGTGGTGCTCTTTCATTTGATCACTCAAGAGATTATAGACTGGTAAAACAAGCTGCTTTACATTCCTTCAAGACTTAGCCTGAAGGCTGCTCTCCATAGCTACCACTAGGATAGCTTTCAATAAGGTTGTCTTTAACCTATCTCCAATAAGGGGTTGTTTGGACTGGTGCAAGGTGCCCACTATAATTAGTGGACAGCATATACCAGGCCAACTTCTCACATTGGTGTGCAGCGTGTGGGATTCCAGCTTGCTATTGTTTTACCAGATAATCTCAATTGAATTGATCAACTGAAAACCACTAAAGGTACCTAAGGTACATATAATTTAAGCTTAGAATACAGTAAGTTCTACTGAACTTAGAGTTGTGTGTTAAGGGATAGCACAACCCTTTCTACAACTCAAGAGAGTTTAGTAGGCCACACTAGAGTAGGTAGTGCATACACCACACCACACTAGTAATGTCTTTAAGGGCAGGATCCAAAGAATCCTTGCAGGAAGCCATTGAGCTTCCACCCTCCAAGTATGATTCACTCCCATTCTTGGAATTGAGAGCTTTATGTAACTTGAGAAAAATAAGGACAGGCCAAAGCCCCACCACCCAACACCTCAAGGAGTTGTTGGTGGCTTATGACCTTAGTAAGCCTGTAGGGACTGAAGGGGTAGGAGCTGAGGGTGGGGCAGAAGAAGAGGACGAGGCCAGGGGTACCAATACCCCCAGCCCCCCTCTGAAACTGGCCAGGAGGGTGACAATGACCCTGACCTGGATAACCCAATCCCTCCTGTGGATGATGATGCGGATGATCAAGATGATGCCCTCTTTGTCCCCCAGGAAGGATTAAGAGTGTGCCCAGAAAGTCTAGATCTCCTTCTCAGGAGTCTAACCACTCTGGCACCTCTATAGGGAGCTCTGTCTCCTCTCACAGGAGGGAATCCTCTCATGAGAGGAGAACCAGACTGGTCCAGTATGAGGAAACTCAGCTGGAAATCAGAAAAAAGCAATTGGCTTTAGATAGGGAATCCCTAGATCTCCTTAGAGAGAGAAGAAAGTTGGGACTAGAGTCCCATGGTGGCAGCCATGTCCCTAGAGACAGGGAAAGGTCCTATGACCATAGGAACCTGAGCAAGATTGTCCCTCCCTACCAGAGTGGGGATGATATCCACAAATGGATAACTGCATTAGAGAGGGCCTGTAAAGTACAGAAGGTCCCTCAGGAGCAGTGGGCAGCAATCTTGTGGCTCTCCTTTGCTGACAAAGGTAGAGATAAGCTCCTCACTGTTATAGAGGAGGATGCTGATAATTACAAGGTCTTGAAGAGTGCTCTTATTGATGGGTTTGGCCTAACCACTGAACAGTACAGGTTGAAGTTCAGAGACACCCAAAAAGCACAGACTCAAGACTGGGTAGACTATGTGGATTGTTCTGTCAAGGCTCTGGAAGGCTGGTTGATGGGCAGTAAGGTGTGTGACTTCTCAGGATTGTACAATCTGATAATGAGGGAGCAGATTCTTAATATCTGTCAAAATCAGCTGTTGCATCAATACCTGGTAGACTCTGATCTGACCTCTCCCCAAGAATTGGGAAAGAAGGCAGACAAATGGGTCAGAACCAGGGTGAAGCAGAAGGTACAGAACCAAGGTGGGGAAACCAAGAAGCAAGATGCTAAGAACTCTGACAAGGGTGGGGAGAAGGGTAAAGATCAAAAGTCTTCATCAGGCCCCCAAAAATCTTCTTCTGGTGGGGATTCACAGTCTACCAAAGGGAAAGGCCAAAGAAAACCATGGTGCAAGGTCTGTAAGCAAAAGACCCACTGGACCAGTGATTGCACCAAGTCCAAAGACTCCAGTCCAGCACCCACCAATGCCCCTAAGGCACCTGTTCCCCCTAGTACAGTTGGTGGAAGTGCTCCAGCAAAGGGTTTAGTAGGGTTCACCCTGGGAACTGAGTTGGGCTCTGACTTAGTCAGGGAACTGACTCAGGCTGTGTTAGTCTGTGATGGAGGCATGGATGTGACCTCCACTGTGAGTCCCAGTAATCTGGGCAAGTACAGACAACAGCCTTTAATCAATGGACGTGAGGCTTTGGCATTTAGGGACACAGGGGCAAGTGTCACAATGGTGACACAAGACCTTGTGCTTCCTGGGCAAGTTATGCTTGGTGAGATGTACCAAGTGACCAATGCTAGCAATGTCAGAACAGACCATACTCTGGCAGTTGTTAACTTCTCCTGGGGAGGGGTAACTGGCCTTAAGAAGGTTGTGGTAAGTGCAAACCTACCAGTCGAATGCTTGCTTGGCAATGACTTAGAGACTTCTGCTTGGGCAGAAGTGGAGCTCAGGACCCATGCAGAAATGCTGGGGATCCCTGCAGATGTGTTTGCTGTGACCAGGTCACAAGCCAAAATGTCTAGCACTGAACAGGCCTTGGATTCTGGAAGAATGGACCAAGTGCCTTCCAAGAGGAGGAGTAGTAGGGTTAAGGCAGTGCCTTCCCCCTTGGCTCAGGAGGAAGATCAGTCCCTTGAGGGGGATGATCTCAGCCCTGAAGAAGGAACTGTCCCAGAGGAACTTGAACCTGACCAGGTTGAGTTCTTGGGGACAGGGGGACCTTCTAGGGCAGATCTGAGCCAGGAGCAGCAGAGCTGCCCCTCCCTTGAACCCCTCAGACAGCAAGCTGCTGCTGAGGCTGCTGGGAAAGCTAGTGGTCCCCATACAGTGTATTGGGATGATGGACTCCTGTACTCAGAGAGTAGAGACCCCAAGCCTGGTGCTACCAGGAGGTTGGTAATACCTTTGAAGTTCAGGGGCTTCCTATTGACCCTAGCCCATGATATTCCCTTAGCAGGTCACCTGGGACAGAACAAGACTTGGGACAGAATTGTCCCTCACTTTCACTGGCCCCACATGTCTGAAGACAGTAAGGAGTTTTGTCGCTCCTGTGTAACCTGCCAAGCCAGTGGCAAAGCAGGTGGCACTACAAAGGCCCCCTGATACCACTACCTTTGGTGGGGGTGCCCTTTGAAAGGGTAGGGATTGACATTGTTGGTCCCATGGATCCCCAAACAGCCTCTGGGCACAGGTTTATCCTGGTGGTAGTGGATCATGCCACCAGGTACCCAGAAGCTATTCCCCTCAGGACCACTACAGCACCTGTGGTGGCAAGGGCCCTCCTGGGAATCTTCTCAAGAGTGGGCTTTCCTAAGGAGGTAGTATCAGACAGGGGTGCTAACTTCATGTCTGGGTACTTAAAAGCAATGTGGAAGGAGTGTGGAGTGACTTATAAGTTCACCACACCCTATCACCCACAATGCAATGGTTTAGTTGAGAGATTCAACAAAACCTTGAAGGGCATGATTAAAGGGCTCCCAGAAAAGCTTAGGCGTAGATGGGACATACTCTTGCCCTGCCTTTTATTCGCATATAGGGAGGTGCCTCAGAAGGGGTTGGTTACAGCCCTTTTGAACTTCTGTTTGGCCACCCTGTGAGGGTTCCACTGTGCTTGGTGAAGGAAGGATGGGAGTTACCTCTCAAGCCCCCAAAGCAAGATATAGTGGACTATGTACTTGGTCTCCGCTCCAGGATGGCTGAGTACATGAAAAAGGCAACCAAAAACCTTGAGGCTAGCCAGGAACTTCAGAAGGCCTGGCATGACCAAAAGGCTGTTCTGACTGTTTACCAGCCAGGACAGAAGGTGTGGGTGTTGGAGCCAGTGGCCCCAGCAGCTCTCCAAGATAAATGGAGTGGACCCCACACTATTGTTGAGCAGAAGGGTGAGGTCACTTATTTAGTGGACCTAGGAACACCCAGGAGTCCCCACAGGGTTCTCCATGTCAACAGGTTAAAACCATATGTGGACAGGGCAGACATGGGCTTGCTCATGGCTACTGATGAAGGGCAGGAGGAAGAGAGTGACCCACTCCCTGACCTGCTCTCACAGAACCCTGACGATGGGTCAGTTGATGGTGCAGCCTTGGCAGGCAGCCTCACTACCCAGCAACAAACTGATTGCAGGCAAGTCCTCAATCAGTTTAGACATATGTTTTCACTGACACCCAGTCAGACCACCTGGTGCACTCATGAAGTGGACACTGGGGACAGTCTGCCTATTAAAAACAAGATTTATAGGCAACCTGACCATGTCAGGGACTGTATCAGGACTGAAGTCCAGAAAATGTTGGAATTGGGAGTTATTGAACCCTCAGATAGCCCTTGGGCTAGTCCAGTAGTCCTTGTACCGAAACCTCACACCAGTGGTGGAAAAAGAGAGATGAGGTTTTGTGTGGACTACAGGGGTCTCAATGCAGTCACTAGGACTGATGCCCATCCAATACCCAGGGCAGATGAGCTCATAGATACTTTGGCCTCTGCCAAATATCTCAGCACATTTGACCTAACAGCTAGCTACTGGCAGATCAGACTAGCTGATACTGCAAAGCCCAAAACAGCATTCTCGACCCCTAGTGGACATTATCAATTTGTGGTAATGCCCTTTGGTCTGAAGAATGCACCTGCCACTTTCCAGAGGTTGGTGAATACAGTTCTCACAGGACTGGAAGCCTATAGTGCAGCTTATCTAGATGATATTGCTGTCTTTAGCTCCACCTGGGAGGATCACCTGGTCCACCTCAGGAATGTTTTACAGGCCCTGCAAAAGGCAGGCCTCACTATCAAGGCCACCAAGTGCCAGATAGGGCAGAGTCAGGTTGTGTACCTGGGCCACCTTGTGGGTGGAGGCCAGGTTCAACCTTTGCAGAGCAAGATCCAGACCATCATGGACTGGACTGCTCCCACTACCCAGACTCAGGTGAGAGCCTTCTTAGGCCTGACTGGGTACTATAGGAGATTTGTCACGGGGTATGGATCAATAGTGACACCCCTGAATGACTTAACTTCTAAGAAAATGCCCAAAAAGGTTCAGTGGACAGTTAGCTGTCAAAAGGCATTTGATGACCTCAAGCAGGCCATGTGCACTGCTCCAATTCTGCAGAGTCCTGATTACTCCAAGAAGTTCATTGTTCAAACTGATGCATCTGAATTGGGGGTAGGGGCTGTACTGTCACAATTGAATGAAGAAGGTCAGGATCAGCCAGTAGCTTTTATTAGCAGAAGGCTGACCCCTAGAGAGAAACGTTGGTCAGCCATAGAGAGGGAGGCCTTTGCTGTGGTCTGGGCTCTGAAGAAGTTGAGGCCATACTTGTTTGGTACACACTTCCTGGTTCAGACAGACCATAAGCCCCTCTTATGGCTAAAACAAATGAAGGGTGAAAACCCCAAACTGCTTAGGTGGTCCATTTCCCTACAGGGGATGGACTTTACAGTGGAACATAGGCCTGGGAGTAACCATGCGAATGCAGATGGACTCTCTAGGTATTTCCACTTAGAACATGAAGACTTAACTGGGCAAGGTTAGTTTAATGTCCCTACGTTTGGGGGGTTGTGTAGGAGAGTAGGATCTGCTTCACATGCGTACCCCCACTTTTTGCTGATGCTTCACTGTTTTTCGACATTAGTCTGGCTGGGGCCCTGCTAATCCGAACCCCAGCCTAGCTGCTTCCTCTCTAAAATGGTTTCCATGTGCCTTAGGCACATCACTGATTGGGATCTGGAGTGCCCTTATAAGTCCCTAGTATATGGTATACTATGTACCAAGGGCATAGGTACCTCAGAGGCCTGCCAGGGGCTGCAGCATGTATTATGCCACCCCTGGAAGGCCATCCAAACTGACACCACAGGTCTGCTACTGCAGCCTGGGTAAGGTGGTGCATGCACCCCTTACTGTGATATAGGTTACCTATATCACGAAATACATACACACATATAAACCTATAAGTCACTCCTAAGGCAGGCCTTATCAATCCTAAAGGCAGAGTGCGTGGTTCCTATGTGAGAGGGTGCCCCTGCATGAGCAGGGCCCCTCTGCAGCGTTCGGAGACCATCTCTGATGCTGTTTGTAGTGCAGCCTGACCATATACTCTTAAGCGCATTATATCCTCGCGGTAAAATGCTAACTTTGGAATGGCTGCACCTAAACATGTCGTGTTTGGTGTCAAACATCTTGGAATACTACCCCCCGCCAATCCTGGCGGCGGGGGTAGCATTCCGCCCTTCTAGAGGGAAAGACATGTTAACTCTGACGAGTCCGGTAACTTCTTTCCAGAGCCCTGGCATCACAAAATGGATGCTGCTGCCACAGACACGAGTCTGACCTCCTGCTGCTGGACGAAACTCCGGCAGGGGAGGCCTGGACAATAGGTTTCCTGTCCCAGGGAGGTGTGACCACCTCCCCAGACAGGATAATGTGTATTGGGGCTGGGCTGGAGCACTTTCGGGTGCTTTGAAGTCCTGCACTGGGGGCACATTTGGTGTCCCTGTGCATACCCCAGTTCAAACCGGATCAGGGGCTTGCAGCCCCTGCTCTGGCGCGAACTGGACAAAGGGAAAGGGGTGTAGCCACCCCTCTGCCCTGACCCACCTATAGGTGGGGCCACAGAGTAGTCCAACCCCTATTTTTAGAATAAAGGTAGGAACCGAGTCCTTAGGACTTTAGATTATACCTGGACGAAACTCTGAAACTGAATCCTGGACCTTCGACGCTCTACGACAAGATTAGAGGACTGAAGAATCTCCCTTGGGGTCAAGGAGTGACTCCCCTGCTTGGCAGGCACCAAAGAAGCATCTGTCCGGTTCGCATTTCTGAAGCTCCCGTCGGACGCCGAAGTCATCGCATCACCAGAGGTGGATTCTCAGACTTCCCCGAGGCTACCCTGAGTCCCTAGCAAAGCTGAGGCCCGTGGCTATCGTGGGTGACTTGAGACCATGACCCCTGGACACCAAGCACATTTGCAAGTGCATCATCTTCTGGGTCTCCCCAGAAGTCGTGCTTTGGGCTTCGAGTAGCCCTAGCCTCCAGCACCACCTGCACCGAAGATCACTGGCCCCCACTCGACGAGTGTCCTGTAAGCCAGATCCACGTGCGGCGTCACGAGGCTCCTTTGCGGTCGCTAGCCCATTGTCTAGTAGCCCTTAACGAAGGCCAATCCTTTTCTTACTTGGCATCCTGGTTGCTCCAGGCCTGCCCTCACTTATCCTTGCTGGGTGAGTTCCACAGACCTTGCTGGTCTGCACCAGTGACGATCTACATCTTCACCGAGACTTGCCGTTGCCAAGGCTTGTTGGGTCCAATACGGTCGCCGACACCTCAGCACTCGACAGACATCATGTACCAGCCCGAATCCTGCTCCTGGTCGCCGACAACGCCTCCTGAACCTCGTGGCTGAAGAGTCAAGACGACCATCAACGCACCTGAAGCACTCGACATCGGTGGGCATCTGTCCATCGCCTTCCTGGTCACTGGCTAGTGACCCAGACTCTGTCCCCTCTGCTTTCAGGTTCTTCAGAACTCCGATCCACTCTTGGATCCACCCGGACACTTTTCTCTTGGCCGCCAGCAGCACTTTGCAGCAGATCGCCATTCGAATCGACGACGAAACCCGACCCCGAAAGGCACCTATGCACCCGGCTTCCCTGGGTGAGGTAACACGAGTACTCCGGTGCTCCCGTGGGTAGAGACTCTTCAAAGTCCTAGATCTCAAAGGGTTTTGTCCTAGTCCTCTTTTAAGTGTCCCTTTTCTCTATTTTCCCGATCCCGACTTTCTCCATAGAAGTCAACGGCGTATCGCGGTTGTGTATTTACACTGCACGCGTCTCCCGTAGGTCCCCTGTGTCACTACCTTGGGTGGTTCCTTGTGGTCCAAGCACTTCTAGAGGCTCTAGGCCTAGTGTCTAGTTCAGTCGTGGTTTGCATACCACTTTATTGGTATATGGTTTGGTACGCCCCTAGGGCCCAAACGTGTATTTGTGCTATTACTGTGAATTAATAACTTATAACTTATGTACTTCGAACTCTAGCCTCATAAAGAGACTAGAGGGGTGTGTTTAGCAATAAATACATATATTTTTAATATATACCTGGTGTGGTGCTCTTTCATTTGATCACTCAAGAGATTATAGACTGGTAAAACAAGCTGCTTTACATTCCTTCAAGACTTAGCCTGAAGGCTGCTCTCCATAGCTACCACTAGGATAGCTTTCAATAAGGTTGTTTTTAACCTATCTCCAATAAGGGGTTGTTTGGACTGGTGCAAGGTGCCCACTATAATTAGTGGACAGCATATACCAGGCCAACTTCTCACACTTGTGACTTTATCTCAGTCTTTTTGCGCTAATTTTACCTAGAACCTTAAAATTGAATATCTCTGGTTTTACTGATTGGATTTTTGATGTTTTGACATTTTGGTCTTGTTTTATTTATAAAAAATACTCTGTTATTCTAAACCTCATGTAGGATCATTTTTGTATGGGGTTTTCAATTTTTTACTGTTTGAAGTGTTGCACAAACACTTTACACATTGTCTCTAAGTTAAGCCTGACTATTCTGTGCTAAGCTACCAGGGGTTTGAGCACAGGTTAATTTGGGGTCTTCTTGTGCCCTACCCTGACTAGGATTGATTTTGTTGCTTGACTAGGGCTCACAACCCAGTCAACCAGCAACCCAATTTATAACACACACTATTGTAGGAATAGAGCTTATAATAATACATAAACTATTTATGAATTATTTATGCTTAAAGTTTAATTGTTTCCTAATCCAAGATGGCCTAACCCTTTTTTAAATTACATCACATCCTGTTGGACATGGCCCTTCTTAGGGATTTCCCTAAAAAGTTCTGCTTTTTGTCCTCCTGATTTCTGTTGATTCTCTTTTTGTGACCTTAGGACTCTGGGCGCTTTCCCACTGAAAAGCAATGTGAAAGCATGTGTGCCTTTCCTACCCATGCTAGAAAGTGGTGTTTATTTGATTGGTTTAGGTGTTGTACCTGTGAGTGCCCTATATAAAGGTACACCGCTTACCCAGGGCCGGTACTGCACTGGCTAATGGTAGAATGCAGCACTGATTGTGCCACCCACCAGAATAGCCTTTCAAACATGTATCTAGCCTACCATTGCAGGCCTGTGGGTCGCAGTTGCACCTATGCTCATGTTGACATGTCCAACCCATTAGCCAATCATGAGTGGGCCTTCCACTACCACTAGAGCACCACTAGGGTAAGCCCTTAGGGGTGAAGCAAGTGGTTGCCGAAAGGTAGGGCAGGTACACATGGGTGTTCCCTGTCAAGGTAGTGAAGAACCCCATGTGGGTTTTCTCTACCTAGGAGGTTGACTCTTCCCATGGGACAACACCGGGTTTTGCTGATTTTCTTTTAGTGGCCTTAGGGCTCTGGGCACTTTCCCACTGCAAATTCAGTGTGAAAGTGCACCTGCCCTTCCTACACACGTTAGGAAGTGGTGATTATCTGATGTTTTTAAACATGCCTCAAGTCTGTCATTGGAGGCCTGTGAGTGCACACTTGCACCTATGAGGTTTTTTTAAGTGTCAAGACTGCCATTGCAGGCCTATGTGTGCGCAATTGCACTGATGCTCACGTTGGCCTTTCTAAATCACTGGCCAATCCTGAGGGGACATTTCACTACCACTAGGGCACCCCTGAGGTAAGTCTTAAGGGGTGAAGCAAGTGGTAGGCGAAAGGCAGGGCAGGTACACCTGTGTGTTCCCTACCCAGGTAGTGAAGAATACCCACTACCTATGAGGTCTGCTCTTCCCATAGGGTAGCATGGGAGAATGGTTGAAATTACTTCAAGCTGCAATAGTGATTTACAGTGGAGTAGCCTCATAATGTTTCCTATGATTGGATTCAAAATGACAAACCATGACCTGTGGTAAAGAGGGCTTTGTCATTAATAGGTTAGAAATGGCACTTCTAGAAAGTGGGCATTTCTCTGCTCTAAATCTCTTTATTTGCCTTTTAGTTTGACTCTAGTCCACACTGGAGGCTGGGGGAACACATCTGTGCTTTCCCCAGAGACAGCTATAAACATTGGACATACATCTGGAACACCAGACCTCTGCAGTTTGAGGACCTGACTGCATAGATTGGAAGAAAATGTTTGAACACTTAGCCTCTGGGAGCCAGATCATGGCCCCACTAAAGATTAAGATCTGTATTCCACTGTCCTATGGCAGACAGGACTGAAATTTAGAGGAGGCATCTGTGGTTCAAAGGGAAACCCTCTGAACCACCTCAACCTCAAAGGCACACTACAGTATAACTTCTGGTGCCATACTTCAGCAGGGTAGAGATACACTTGTGGGGACGTGGGACTGGAGATCCTGGAACTGCGTGGTACACACTGCTAGAGGAATCTGTTGTGCACAAGGAGGATTACTGCCATTGGAAGGGACCGTGCACCCTTCCTGAATAGTGGCTGGCCTGGGCTGACTACCTGCTGCTGTGTGGCACCCTGAAGTGTGCTCTCCAAGGGCTTGTTGGCTTACCCCCTGTTCTCTTGTGGAGGTCTCAGGGACATCAAAGACCTCCCACGAGGTGCCCATGTCATCTACTTGTGACACCTGGAGAGCGGTGCCCTCTTAAGTGCCCACATCGTCTGCTGGATCACAACTGGTAGCGCAGCATAAGCATGGAACTAATAATTTTGCCTGGAGACTGGATTGCCTTTTGTGAAGCCAAAAAAGTACTGCCCTCATCTAAGGAGTGTGGCACTTGCATTGTGGGGCCTCAACAAGCATAAAGCATCTTGTTGGTGGTGAGCGGATTCACTGGTTGCGGGACCCCGCGTGGCCCACTTCGTCAATCATGCTGCATCTCTCTTGTGCGAAACGCTAACTGCATGCTCATTGCGTGTGGTGCCCAATTTACAGGTTGCGACCCTCAGAGGTGAGGGTGCACCCATAGTATTGCCTCATTCTACCTCGTGCGGCACTACTGAACATGCGCCTGTGTGTGTGACCGAAATTGTCTGGTGCAACCCGTATCAACATGCGCAAGACGTTGTGCCTCATTTCCAGGGAGGTACCGACTTTGCGACTCTTCATTGTGTGTGACTGGAATTGTCTGTTGCGACTCATATCAACGCACACCAGATGTTGTACCTCATTTCCAGGGAGGTGCAGAGGAGGAGATTTGTGTTCCGTGTGCCGGTATTGCTGAGTGCTACTTTGATCGACATGTCTTTGACGGGGTGCCTCCTTCTTCCGAGATGATTCCCCTGCTTTATCCCCCATTCATTGCTTGTTCCGATTGTGCCCTCAGTGCAGCGGACCAACTTCCCTCTCCTCACCCAGCCCCGACGACCTTGTGTTGCCAGGTAGCATTGCCTGGATCGGGCCTGGGTGGTGAGAGTAATTGATTGGGCTAAGGAACGCTTACAAGAGCGGTCGGAAGTGGGTCAAGAGACTGTGTGACCCCCCCCTGTGCTTCGCAGAAGTGGGCTGATACCTAATGTCATTGAACCTTTGGTTCAATGACTATCTCCCCCAACCTGCTTCTGCTCCGCATACCGTGGGTTAACTTCCTGAGTAGTGGCCAAACCTTCATTTGTCGACTGCCAACTAATTAGCCCTGTCACCTACTCCCACCTTCTTTCTTGGGACCCTGACTAAGTGTGACTCGGGCCCCGATCGGCCTAGAATCAGGGGGGAAGGTTTTCTTTATCTCCAGCCCATGGGTGTAGGGTAGTCGGGGTTAGCTGAATGGTGGAGTAGGGTTTGGGCCATGGGTTCTGCATGTGCATTATCAACTGACTTGGCAGATATCAGTTGCTCTGCATTACGGTGCTGTGTGTGTGTGTGCAAGTGCACTTCATTCATACTTGCTTGATATCAGTGGCACTGTATATCGGTGGTGAGTGAGTGAGTGTGTGGGAGTGCCTGCCTGTTATTATTTACACCGCACATTGATTTTGCTTCATACGTTGATTCCGTGCCAAAAGAATACTTCGCTTGACATTGGTTTTTACCCGTGCAGCCTTGGCCCGCGGTGCTGTTTAAAAGTGTTGTAATTATCTGCGTTTACATTTCTGATATCGGTGTGATCTGGGGTGCACCCTATAACTGTGTGGTATTGAATTATAATAATTGCCGGGGGGCCTTGTTCTGAAAACATTTTCACACTGCATAAGGGTGCTGGGGGGGTAAAATAGGATCTTTCCCAAGTGTGCATATTACTGATGTCATTAAAAACGGTTAGGTCTAGTACTGCTAGTAATATTTCCAAATGTGATTTATGCCCAGAAACACATGATGTTCATGTTGTGTTAGTTAATGTGTGTTTTCGAAAGAAATTTTATTTACATACACCACGTGTGAAGTCTCTTTTGTGATGCTCAGTGTATTTTTTTGTGTGAGAGTGCTGTGCCAATGCTTTACAACTGCCTCTGTGATAAGCCTGACTGCTCAGTGCCAAGCTACCCAAGGGTGAGCGCAGGTTATACTGTGAGTGTAATCACCCACCCCTGATGGGAGTGGTAGGTTCTGCCTGGCTAGGGCCTTGCCATGCCATTTCCAACACATCCTGTTTACGACTATATAGGAGGAATTCTATTGGGCCCTATAGCGTCACAATTATGCTTCCTTCATTGCTCACTCACTTGATTTGAGAATTGTCTGCCCTTCTACAGTTCCTTTTCATTATTCATTGCTCTGTGCCTTGCTTCTTGGCCAGACAGTTGGAAGCTTTTTCCGGTCTCCAATTTCTTCTGGAGCAACTCTAGATTTCCAGTCTCATTCTGATGTCTGAGTTTCTTTCTGGAGATAGTAGGCCGTTCCTTGGCAGCACCAAGAAGACCCTACATCCAGTGCCAAGAAGACCTGCTCTTAACACCTATTCACAAAAAGTTAATTTGGTCAAAAACAAGTGCTATGACCAAATTTACTTTTTTCAAACCTGCAAGGAATTTAGAAAAAGATTGAGGAGATTTCTGCAGCTACAAATCCCACTTAAGGCATGGGAAGTTGGTGTTCCAAGGCGTGGTTTGCCTCGGATATTTAGTAACACCCAGAAACATGTACACTTATGGGCACTCCTAAACTTGTCGCCCTCACTTTTCCACCCTGGAAAAGGTCACAAATGTATTCATAAATTTACTCCAGCCAATAGCTGCAGTACCTACCCTTCAAGGGTGGGAGATGGACAGATCACCCCCAGATTTGGTAAAGGGCTTTCTCCACAGGGAAAAACATTTTCCACACAGAGAAAAAAAAGGTTTTCACAGGGGATGGTATTCTCCATATGCGAACTTCTCTGGTGTGGAAAACTCAGCACAGCAGGAATAGAATCCTGCCGTTAGAAGTCACTTGACCTTCCGAGGTGTATACTTGGAAACCTGAGTGTAATGCAGCTTTCTTGGTATAATCCTGAGAATGCTAGTGAATAGAAAAAAGTCAGAAAAGCATGTTTAGGCAGAGGCAGACATCTCCACCTGTTCTTCTCCTACTTTATTTGTGATGCAGGCCCTAGGTGTGGCCACCAACCTCATATATCTGATTTAGAACACCTATAAAAGAGCAAAAATGCAGAACCTAGATGCTAGGTCTGGTTTGCAGAAGAAAAAGTCCAGATCCACTATGTGCATGAAATTGCTTGGTTTACATGCAGAGATGTGGTCTCAGCATTTAAGGGTTGAAATGAATCTGATCACTGCATTCTGAGCTAATTGAAGTCATGGAACTAAAGAGTTCAACTGGGGCAAGTACAAAGATTTGCAGGGATCAGATGGGATAAAAAAGCTGCATTTGCAAGGACATTATGCGAATAAGTGTCAAAAAGAGGAAGATCTTCCCAAGGAGGCACAGAGCAAAGAATGTGTGATGCCGCCATGGGATGCATCTTGAGAGCCATAGCAAGTACATGATAACAATTTAAACCAAGATTGCAGGCTGAGGAATTCAGGACAACATTGGAGCACAAGTACTTGCACCAATTTCTGCGCTCCTGGAACACCTTTAGTATTACAGACCAGGTCACAGATTCTTGTGTTACCTCTTGCGTAAGGCATATTGCCAGGGCAAAATGCTAGCATCTACACAATACAAAGTGGATGTCTCTACATTTGAATAGGTACTTGGATGCATAAAAAATAACTGATACACATTTGCCAATGTACCTGCACCACATTACAGATCCAGGGAGTGATGAACAGATAGTGCATCCTCCTAGAGTTCCAAACCTTCCCTCCCTCGGCATCTTCATAAATTTCTCCTGCACATAAACTCACAGTGCAGCAAGATTGGCACTCTCAATGTTTCTTTACTACACCCACTTCACCCTGGCATCTTAGGTGAGTAGAAGGCACCAATGAGAGTGAGTGAAGAGTTTGTATGCATGTACCCTAACGGTGGCCTGCATGTTACCAGGTTATGGTGGATGAACCACCGCTTCACATTAACTTGCTGCATTGTTTGCAATGCTGGGAATGGTTTGTATGCCAACTAGCCAAAGTTTTTAAAAAATGTGCCACCTGGGGAATACCCATTTGAAAACATAACAGTGAAAGTCACCATTGCTTAAGCTCCGATGAAGCATGCGTGTTTTTGTATGGTGTTACACCAGTGGACCAATTGGCTAACTATTTTATGAACACCTAGTATAGTAAGTGCAGGATGCTATGTCAACCAGTGGCATAGTTAAGTTGCTATGGACTCTAGTGCAAGCAAAGTAACTGGGCCTCAACACTAAAGTGAAAACTCAGTCTGTCAGCTGCTTCTGGCACTCCTCAACATCCTTCGACAAAGTCTACATCAGCCATATCAAGCCTCACTGCCATTCTCATGCACACACTATTGTATTTCCCTCCCTGTACTGCAATTCTTCAAGTCAAAGCCATAACCCTAAAAAGCATTACCAAAGGCAATAGGTATGGCCTTTGTAAAGTGTGCGCACACAAAGACATAACATGAAGGGCCCCACACTTACACTGCTGCCTTCACATAGGCTCATCCCTCACGCTGGCCTCACACAGGCATATGCCTCACTCTGCACTCCCACAGGTGCAGCTTTCAACTTGTAGACCACTTACCCTGCTCTCACAAAAGACAATGTTAATCCTGTATTCACTCATGCGCACCCCTCCCAATGCACTCACAAAGACATAACATGAAGGACCCCACACTTACACTGTTGCCTTCTCATAGGCTCAGCCCTCACGCTGGCCTCACACAGGCATATGCCTCACTCTGCACTCACACAGATGCAGCTTTCAACCTGTAGACCACTTACCCTGCTCTCACAAAAGACAATGTTAATCCTGTATTCACTCATGCACACCCCTCCCAATGCACTCACAAAACATGGTGGCTATCCTGCACTCACACAAGCACACTTCTCACACACACATACATTGCTTGCTAGGATGGAGCAGAGTTGGACAGATGATGACATAGGAGGCACAGACTAAGTATCTCTGATGTATTTCAGAGCACCTTGAGTTTTCTCTAGTTGCTTATGTTGCACATGTATAACTATGTATACATTTTTCCACATGAGTTGAATGATTGTTGTCTCATCCCACGTTAATGTTTCTTGGATGAAAAAAATAAATTTCCGTTTTAAAATATTCTCTTGGTCAATGTCCCCCTGTCATGTGGTTTGTGGCCTCATGGTCTGCATTGCTAAGTTGGCTTAGGCCTGGCTGCCATGATGCCTTTTTGCGCACGTTACTTTGTGACTTTGTTTTTCCAGCCTCTGCTTGTGCCTGGCTATTTTAGAACTGTCTGCCTTTCTGCCTTTCACCTTTTCTCCTGTTCCCTGTGGGTTTCGTCTACACAACATGTACAAGGTCGAAAAACAACGTCCCTTGTTCTTGCTGATCTGGCCAGTCCCTCGCACTTAGACATAACACTAAGTACAGCTGCACTGGAGAAATTTGTGTGCTTTTAATATTGTGATCTCGCTGTTTGTGGCACTTGGAGAAAAACCTTTCCAGGGAGAAGAGCTGTGCTTGTCTGATGATGTAAACCTTGCATCTAGATATTGAGGTATGAGGGTTCGCCTGACAATGCCCAGAGGTCTTCTATTTTTATAATAAACTAGTTAATAGCACAGGGAGGTTGGTAAGGTCATTTAGCCCTATATCCACTGCTTTATGAAATGCTTTCCCCGTTTGTATTCTATGGAATTGTAACTATGCTTATTATTTTATCCTTATGCATTATGCTGATAGTACTGGCACGTGTACTGTATCTTAGAGCACGATAGTTGAAATAAATATTTTAAACTATACTGTGTCTCTTATTATGCACGTTGTGGACAGGTATGAGTGAGTTATGAAAGGGTGTTCTTGCTCCCGCGAGTCCTGAGAGAGAGAGACCGTGTTCTGGGTTGCCTAATCATTGGTAGCATCGCTGCTAATGAGACGCTAAAGCTAGTCGGATTGGGATTGTGGGTACTAAGGTGCATGGTTGATTCACCACTATACTCCGAGGTCCTATTATCCTGTGCATAGCTCTGTGTATGTGCAGAATCCCTACAACATGGCGCCACCAACGTAGTGGGCTGCTTATCTGCGAGACGCTTGAGTAGTACTTGTGCTTGTCCACAACACCCTTCGCATACGCTTCCGGAAACGTGTGTGAGGGTGATACCTCCTATATTGACGTTTTTATAGGTTCTTTCAAGCTTGAAGTTATTAAAAGGTGTTTAAGTAAACCCTATATTGTGCTGCCTCATATTAGGTTGTCGATCATTTCTGGTCTTAATGGCAGATATAAATATACTGGCACATAGCCGCGCTGCGCTCCGGGCTAATTTACTGGCTTATGGAGTGCCTGACGCGGGTGTCTCACTCATCTTTGTGGTGCAGGCTGACCCGGCTCACCACTTTGAGGTGTTTTACTCTTGGGTCACTTTTCCGGCGGTGGATGGAACGGACGATTTGTTCCATGAGTACACTCTCACTGCCCTACCCAATGCTTATCGGCCTTATCAGGCTCTCGAAGTACCACTTACGGCATGGCAACACCGTATTTGGTTTAATGGCACCCTCCCACATCCGGTCACCCCGGTTCGTTTAGGCCCCCTATCTATAGACGGGGCCACTTGGCCAGTTTTGGCCGGGTATACCCCACATCAGCGTTATTTGACGCTAGCGGTTGCTGAACTGTTTGAATTACATTCGTCTTTGATACGCGTTCACAGAGCTTTAGTGCAATATGTTACTGGCAACGGTCAGGGAGCCCCTCCTGGAGTTGCGGTGCATCCAGCTGGACTGGGCGGTGTAACCATAAGTCCCGTCATGGTTAATTCAGTGATGGGCAAGAGCCCACAAAATAAGGACGATTTGCCTTATTGGCTTGCAGAAAAATTTGACCAGCTGGAGGCAGTTTTTCCAAATACTTCTCCTGTGGAAAAACACAGAATTTTAACGATCAGTTTGCCAAAAGACTTAATTCCCGAGTTGGCAGAATGCAACAACTGGGGCAAGGGATTTACAGCAGTATTTGCGAAGTGTTTCGGCACTCCTTCTATGACAGTTCTCCCCTCTGTAATTAAACGAGTGCAGGATGAGCATGGCCCTGAAGCGGCTGTGGAATTGGGGATGAGACTGGTGGGAGTGTTCGATGTAGTAGCTGATTTAATCCTTGCGAACGTCAAGGGCGATGCAGTTAACTTTCAAGTAGCTAATGCTTTGGCTTTAGTCCCAAAACCGGACAGGCCACGCGAATTACCGAAAATTATTGCACAGGCTTATAAAACCATTGGCCGCAATAGTCTGGGAGTTAAGCCTTTTGCTTAAACGCAAACTCAATCACAGCCACAACAAAAAACTCAGTCTGAGAAAGATGAGATACCGTTCTTTACTAAAAAGAACTGGAGGTTGAAGAAACAGGGTAAGCAACAGAAGAAACCAGGGTCGCGTGGCGCGTCCCCGGTTTCCGTATCTTCTGAACGCACTTATGATTTGCGCGACAGAGCGAGAATTAAATCCCCAGAGAGATTTCAAGTCCCTGATCCGCGTTCTCCTCGTTCTTCACAGGCACCATCGACCTCCCAGACTGGTGGAGGAGAACGCCAAGATAGAGGCAGGGGTCGTGAGGCTCCACAGGGACGAGACCAACCTCGACAACAAGTCTGAGGGAAACCAGAAGACTTTCCACGTTCTCGCCCACAGTTTCAGAAGAAGAAAGTTGCAGCTGTAACAGCGAGGTATGCCACAGACGGTGAGAACGAGACTCCTGAATTGGACGTGGGCAGTGACGCTCCTAGACAGCGCCGCGGAAGTTACCATAGTGTGGGAGGCGCTACGTCCTCATGTGGAGGCGACAGCAACTGATACATTCATTACTGTCGAGACAGCTGACACCCGAGTGGCACCCCTGACAGACTATTTAATATTGTCCTTCAAATTGAAGGTGACATACAGCGTGTTATTAAAGGGATTTTTTGGGAGAATCTGACCTCTTCTTACGATATTCTGTTGGCAGAGGCGGATTGGCCGCCCCCATTCGTACTTGCTGCGCATAGAGGGGAGGAGGTAATCCTTCCGAGCTTTTCTCGCCATGTCCCCAAGGACAAAGCGGAGGCTCTTGCAGCTGAATGGGCTGGGGCCCTGGCTCCGGTGTTATACCGTAATCACGTGGGCTGGGATGAAGACTCTCCCCCCCATGATATTCCCTTGCGGTCGCTGCCACAGCCACAACCCCAATATCCCATCCGGCGGGAAGCTAAAGGTCCCGTTTCCGACATTCTGACACAGTTAGAATATCAAGGAGTAATTGAAACATGCGTATCACCAATGAATAATCCCCTTTTCGCGGTTTCTAAACCCGATGGATCGTACCGCCTAGTATTGGATTACCAACATTTGAACTCTCACTGTCGGACATTTGCGGTACAAAATACCCACAGTTCTGCGCTTGTAGACAGTTTTGTTCGTAAAAAATATAAAACGACACGACCTATCCAATGGATTTTACACGCACAACTTGTCCCCGGAGTGCAGCCAATGGAGCGCTTTCACTTCCGGTGGTAAACAATTCAAATTCCGGCGTTTACCCATGGGCTACAAGAACAGCCCGGGTGTCTTTGCCGCTCGTGTTGTCTCTCTGTTGGACAGCATAGACCCAGATGCGTGTTCCTACGTCGACGATATCTATCTGACAGACGACGAATTATGGCCGCATCTTTCACGTGTAGACCACATTATTCTTGAATTTGCGGTCTTAGGATACAAATTTAATTTTGCCAAATCACACATTGCTGAATTTACCGTTTTGTTTTTGGGCTATGAGCTCAACAATGAAGGTAAGGGCTTAGCTCCCCATTTCTTGGAGAAGTGTGCACTTTTGTGCCCTCCAACCACCCTGAAGAAGCTTCAGTCATTACTGGGTTTTCTAAACTTCGGGCGTACTTACATTCCCGAATATGCCCAGCGTATCAAGCCTCTATATGCCTTGATACAGCCCAACTTTTCGAAGTCATGCTGGCTTCCTGAGCATTCCTCTATACTGCAGTCTTTGCAGTCAGATCTACTTGAATCTAAATTCTTGTTGACTCGTGATAACCACACAAACTTGGTGATTAGAATCGTTCCAGGGGCAGTGGGTTTCACGTACTTAACCTTTAACGAAGGTGACACAGTACCGATTGCATACAAGTCACATCTTTACACTTCAGCAGAAATACGTTTTTCCTCTGTGGAGAAAGTTTTGACTGCAGTGCAAATGGCGATTCTAAAGGAACGCGCACTGGCACAGGGAAAACGCATTTTGGTGGTAACACCATATCCTGCCCTTGAGGCAGTGACGAAAGCAAGTGTCCCGAACTCTAAGGCTTTGCACCCCCGTTGGATACAATGGGCTACATCTCTGACGTCCCCGGATGTCACTTTTATCTTTGATTCCTCTCTTCAGACACAGGAGTTCTTACAGTATGAATTTGTTCATCCTCCTCCTCTGTCCTTGCTACCGCTTGAGGAGTACGAATGTATTATCTATACCGATGGTTTGGCACAACTGGCCACGGGTTCCAAGCATGCTTATTCAGCAGCATTTGCTATTGTTGCAGGTACCATGGTGAACGGTGAGTTCAAATCGACTGTAGTGCACACACAGGCACTAGGGGACAGTACTGCACAATTGGCCGAGCTGCGTGCTTTGGTGCTCGCACTTGAGTTCGCTAATCCAGACGTGAAAACCCTTATTGTATGCGATTCTTACTACTGTGTTCAATCTTTCAATGACAATCTATTCTTTTGGTCGCAAAACGACTATAGAGATGCAAAAGGCAGCACAATTAAGCATAAAATGCTTTGGGTTCGAGTGGCAGATCTTAAACAACGTTTGCCTCTCACACAGGTGATTCACACTCTTGGCCACCAGCATGTGGGCGCACACGCTGTCGGTAACGGTTTGGCAGATGAAGCTGCCAAATCAGCAGTAGCCATGTGCACCGTTGCCGCAGTTACAAGATCCACGACTAAAATAGATAATGATATTTTGGCAGCTATTGCTGCAACAAAGGAAGGTGCTAATTACCCATGGGGTTTCCCTTCCAAATACTCTTATCAAGTAGGTCCTGATCAGGTTCCTTACGTAAACATTCCAGACGTTGGTGATCGGCTGATTCCCAACGAGGACCGCAGACTTTCCTTGATAACGGCTGCACACGAAGGCTTGGCTTCGGCCCATGCTGGTGTGTCTGCGACGGTTTCCATATTGCAGCAGCGTTACTGGTGGCGTGGTTTATATAAACAGACCCGTACTTATGTGCTTTCTTGTGATGTTTGTCAGCAAATTAAGCCTTCAACGGTTACACGACCACCACAAACACCGCTCTGCATTTCTAACAGACCTTTTGGGTGTGTTTACCTGGATCACTGCGGTCCCTTCTCCTCTGACACTGCGTATAAATACATCTTAGTTGCAGTGGATTCGTGCACACGTTTCATATGGGTTTGGCCACAACGGAGTGCTGACGCTCGAAATGTCATAAGGGATTTGCGTGTCTTTGTGGGAAGTTTTGCCTGTGGCACCTTCCATTCTGACCAAGGTCCGGCATTCGCCTCTAAGGCGTACAAGGACGCGATGGGGTCACTGGGGGTGCGGGTGAAATTTTCGTCTCCATATCGGCCTGAGGGCAATTCGATTGTTGAACGAATGAACCGTGACTTAAAGCAATCCTTGACAGCTAGAGTCTTAGGTACTGGCAGGAACTGTCTGGCCCACTTGTATAGCGTACAACGTGCACTTAACAATCTCCCTAGAAGACCTCTGGGTGGGCGGACCCCATACGAAATGCTCGTTGGCATCCAAATGTTTGTGCCTGACCTTGATGGTCTAGACATGGCGGCGCAATCCGCAATCTTTGACGTAGATAATCATTCTACTATGTTACAGGACTTACAAGAAGCCCGTGACAAACTTGCAAACGAACATTTACCTTCAGCCACAGACGCTGCGCTGCAGATTCCGGTTGCCGGCTGGCTTCCGAAGGTTGGGGATCTGGTCCGAGAGAAGGTGGAGAACAAAAAATAATTTGGCCCCTCTTATCGTGCACCGGTTCCAGTCCTTGGCTTGAAGGGTACTCGTACAGTCATCTTACCACCGCTTCCTGGTCGCAAAGACGAAAGATACATCTCAGTGGACAATGTCAAGCTACAACATCTGGCCGATCCTGAATAGCGTAACACCAGCGGTCTCCTGTCCAGCCATTTCTAGGACACATGTTTGTGGCCCTCCAGCCCACACGGTCACTGATGTTGCCATTGAGATGGTAGATTTGCCTGATCGCCTGCTCGACTACCCGAATTCCCCCTGCAACGAGGAGACCGAGTATACATACCCAGCCAACGAGTCGGTGGCTCACCTACCAACAACGCCACTGAGCCCAACCCGTTATTCCTTTGATTCGGCTTCCACTTCATCACTTATCCCGTCCAGCTTCAGTATTTTTATATCCTGGTTCAGAGACAATTTTTTGATCCCACCATGGACATACATCTGCGTGGTACTATTCCTGATTTTTCTGTTCATGTCCATTGGCTTTGTGACAGTTTTTTTCCTACTCATCAATGGTCACTATCTACCAGAATGCTCTGCGGTGAACTGTGTCGCTGGGACTTTGGCTCCGCATTCTTCTTCACACATCATGAAGCGTGACCACACATTCGTGAACATTTCAGCTTTCCCAGTCGCTGATGGCATCGTATGGGATGCGGTAAATTTCCAAATTCATGGACCAACCGAAATTATTAATGTACCAAATGTCCTCCGTTTTTCAATGGGTGATGTCGTTAAAAGTAATATTCATTCTGACAATTGGGATGTGCATGCCGTTGAATCGTTATTTACTGATTTGAAATATTATGCTGCCTTTAATGCTGAAGATCTGTATTTAAATTCTGCAAGTTATGCTGACTTATATTGTTACCAGCTTTGGGGCAACCACTTTCTCCATAAACCCAGTACCCTTTGGGGTCCTTTTAATTACACCCAATGGGAACATTGTCCGACCCCTTTGCCAGGTAGCTCCCAGACTCTTAGAAATAAGTTTACTTATTTTACAAACTTTGATCGATCGAACCCTGGGTCCTATTATTTTAAATTAAACACTTCGTCCACACAGAAAATCATGTTGACCCACACCAAATTGCTATATTCGGGTTCCTTTTTGAACGCCTTAGCTGTGGGTGGTTATGAGCACTGGCAGGATTCCATTGACTTAAAATCTATATGGGGCACCAAGTCATGGCAGGTACAAGGCACGGAAGCCTTACACCGTGCTTGCCTAATCCCGGCCCAAATTTTGTTTTTAAATCATACGATCTATCAAACAACGTGTTGGGGTTTGGCTACTTCCAAACAATTAAATGCACTGTCCATTCCCGTATTGTCTTCCACTCCCAGCGAAAGCTTGCATTTTAATATTTCCCTTGACAATTTGCAGGCTTTGTTTCAAAACAATTCATTCAATGTCTCTACGTTTGTTCAGTCAACCTGGTTGGCTTGGCCCATAGCATCGAATGCCTGCCAGCTGCGTTTTCATGACTCAGCTCCTGGTTACAAACAGGATAGGCCAGATCCGAGGTTTTCTGACTCTCATACTGTTACAACATATTCTGTTGGTAAATTGTGTAAACAGTGGTTGCAGCACTCTTCATTAGATTCTGTAAAACAACATTTATCCCTCTTATCAGGCAACATTGATCTGTCCGATTTTGTTCTGGGGCCTCGTGGCCCTCGACCTAAGAGATTCATTTATGAGACTTACAATGAACTCTGGAAGCTTTTGCAAATTGAAGCTGCTTCCCGTCTACGGGAAATCGATCAAGCAAATTTAGAAAAGGTGCTTGCTGTTTTTGACAATAGTATTAATACCCTGTCTTCCCGCATTTACACATTAGAGAATATTGTTTCCTCTGTTGTTGATATTGTACAAGATGATGTTTCTGTGTTAAATCATGGTCAGAATCAATTGCGTTCAGTGATGCAGTTTGCATGGACTTTGCAAACACTTAAAATGGGTAAAGTTCCTTGGCACTTTTTGAACACCTCTGCCTTATTCTTGCCATTTAATTTAACTGAGGACCAGCAATTCATGTCCAAGAAAGATGCAACATACACTCTCTTACATATCGAAAAAATAGAGCCCTTACCATTCTCTGTGGCGGAATTGGATTCTGCAGTGTGGCTAGTTCACGGGGTTATCGCCTTGCCTTTTTCTTTATTTGAATTCAGTTCATGCATGAAACATTATCCTGTGGGCCGTTTTCACCCTTAGGCAGTGCCTTCCTGCATGAACTTTGGTCCCTGCCGTTCATGTATAAATGCCTTAGGGACGGAAAAGAAGTTTTTCTCACAGGAGAGTCATGCGATTCTACTGTGGGTCATTCCCTGATTTGTAAACACATTAAATTACACGGGGCTTGTAATGTTTCGGCTCCTAATCTTGCTTGTGTTTTAAAGGGCATTCCTGCTCCTGCTATATCCCCTACTTTCACTGTGCTTGCAAATGGTAGCTATCTCCTTCTGAATAATCAGGACTGCTGTGGAATGCTGGCTGGCATCCCCTATATTGTAACTGTTTCCCACCGGGTTGTGTGCTGTAAAAATGTGCTTTTTCCTCCCCCGCACGACATAATAGATAGTTCCATTTGGCCTTCCATTCTGACTTTGAAGGCGGATTTCAATAAATTGAGCAGAATAAAGGCGCTATTATTGAACCAGGAGGTTATGCTCACATCCGCACAGGAGACATTCATCCTCCAGGTGGCTAGTACCCACAGTGAAATACAGGCCCTTTTGAACACAAACCTCCCACAACATTTCGGTGAGCTGATTCACCGTGTTTTCAATGCATCACGCACCAAAGGTCTTGTGCACTTTTTTAAAGTTGTGGGCTCTGGCCTTGTTACCTCCTTTCAAACTATCTTTGGTGTAATACCGGCTTTTATTCATTCCATTTTTTCCAGCGTCTTTGGCGGCTTTCCGTTGATCCTCGCCTTAAGGGCTGGTATATTGCTTTTGGTCTGTTTGCTACGCAATGGCTGCACTTCCTGGGGGCCTCCTCGACCAAGGTCGACTCCGGATGCTCCGTGAACGCATCCTCATCGGATTCGGCATCCTCCCATTGGCGACACTCAGTGTGTCCTATAGACTTTCTTTTCGCTTTGCGTATTTCACTTGCGTGCAACCTGTGATGTCTTGCATCCGATGTCCTTTCTCATGGCCCTTGGATTATTGCCTCTCCAATACGTCTTTGTCTGACCCGGATTTTGTCCAGTTAGTGGGTCCCTTAGAGGCCCATGAACAGGACTGTTCCGGTGATGGCTTAATGGCGCGTGCGGCTGCACTTGGAATTTTGGCGCAATGGGATGTCTGGGCGGCTGCTCAGACTCTCCTACGACAAAGTTATATTGAGTATCACGCAAGTTGTCCCGCAATGCTGATCACTGCTCCCTCTTGCGAGGAACATGAATGCAGTTTTGGTTTGTTGAACTGGATGTCGTCTCTTTTTTCTGACGATTCCAACGATGTCCTCTTGGAAGGTGTGACGTTTTTCTGCACTTACACTCTATTGGATTAGGGGGCCTCCGCTTTCAGCATCCTGCCTCACTGGAATTTTTTTATTCTGCAATTTTTTTCTCTCCCATTCGTTGTCCTTCATTGGGGACTATTCCAAAATAGACGTTTCCGTTCTGCTCCATCTATTTAAACTGTCTTCGTCCTATGTCTTTGCCAATGGACTGACCAGGGGAGGGTGTCATGTGGTTTGTGGCCTCATGGTCTGCATTGCTAAGTTGGCTTAGGCCTGGCTGCCATGATGCCCTTTTGCGCACGTTACTTTGTGACTTTGTTTTTCCAGCCTCTGCTTGTGCCCGGCTATATTAGAACTGTCTGCCTTTCTGCCTTTCACCTTTTCTCCTGTTCCCTGTGGGTTTCGTCTACACAACATGTACAAGGTCGAAAAACAACGTCCCTTGTTCTTGCTGATCTGGCCAGTCCCTCGCACTTAGACATAACACTAAGTACAGCTGCACTGGAGAAATTCGTGTGCTTTTAATATTGTGATCTCGCTGTTTGTGGCACTATGAGTGAGTTATGAAAGGGTGTTCTTGCTCCCGCGAGTCCTGAGAGAGAGAGACCGTGTTCTGGGTTGTCTAATCATTGGTAGCATCGCTGCTAATGAGACGCTAAAGCTAGTCGGATTGGGATTGTGGGTACTAAGGTGCATGGTTGGTTCACCACTATACTCCGAGGTCCTATTATACTGTGCATAGCTCTGTGTATGTGCAGAATCCCTACAACACCCCATTTCTGTAAGGTCTCAGCAGGTTCAAATTGTGTAAAATATGGAAAAAATCTAAAAATGATATTATTAAAATGTAAATATTTGTATATATTGCCTTTTCGTGATGAATTGTGGATGCATTAGTTGTTTTTCACTTTTTCTTTGTGGGTTAATCATGAGCACCCGTTTTAAACTGTAAATATTTTGTGTATCTGTCCAAGTTTTAATGTATATATTGTACACTTATTTGTAGCCCTGAAGAAGACCTTTGGGTCGAAACGCGTTAGCTACGGTCGTTTTTAAGAAGATTTTTTCAATAAAGAAACAAAGAAACAAGAACCTGCTGAATTGACGTGCTTCTTCTTACTTTTCTTGTACTTGTAAATTATATTAATCTCTTCATATGTTGGAGTGCTGAATCACTGTTTTTGTCGCAAATCTATAGGATTTATATCCTAGGAGGCTTAAGGGGTATTGAGCCTCTGATTCCTTGCACCCTAGAATATCGTAAAATATCACCATTCTTGGCATTGAGATAGGTGCATTTGTAATTACCCCATACCCCTTGTTCTGTGTCTATTACAGACTAAGTATCTGCAATTCAAAGCTCTTGAAGTAAGATACACTGAAGCTTGAATGTACACTGAGGTTATCTAATCTCCCATCAGCCACACCTGGACCAGCACTGCGGACTAGAGTCTGATCTTTGTGGACTTTTACAGGGAATGTCGTGTAGTTCCTATAAACCTATATAGGATCTGCGGGTTTAGACAACATACACTGCAGGATTGGTGTCAGACTGATTCTAGACACCCCTACCGGGTATGTTAGCCTGTATACCAGCAAGCTCACAGTGCCACTAGAAACTCCTTTTACCAAGGAGAGAATAGCTCTTGGCAACTATCGAACATGAAAACCCTGATCCCTCAGGACCGTGGAAATAGTGTACTACTTTTCGCTCAGTCACTCGTGCTCACTTAGTCTCAGAGAGATACACAGAATAAACGGTATGGACGTTTTTCAATAAGCATTCATTGAACAGTCGTTATCTAGTGTAAAATAGGTGTGCTGAAACAACCACTAGACAGAAACAGATATAAATGATTAGAAGCGCTAAGAAAGTAAAAGGATGGAAGATTTCTACCATTTTGCTATAACCATGAATACAGGCAAGTATATAAAATACATGACAATAAAATGCGTACTCCTACGATGCTACCCTAACTGGATGTACCTAAGGGTACTTAGCATGTATGTAGGTGTTAAGCCAAGAATCCCTCTAGGATAAAGTCAACCCCATTACCTGAAGTGAGAGACTGTGGGACCCCGTCTTGGTCTCAAGCTGGACACCCAGTAAGGGATGTTAGACCACTGCGAGCTGGAGTATCTGCATGCAGGAGCCTCAGCGTCTCGCGTCATTGTGTTGGCAGGGAAGTGCTGATCTCCTCTGTCTATCTCAGCAAGATGTGATGTTTATATACCCAAAGGTATCCCCAGGGGTTCTACCTTGCTGTGCCATTGTCGGACTTAGGATGACGTCGGGAATGAACTTTATACATAGATATTATACAGGAGATGGTAGTCCTGCTGAGTTTCCAAGAATCCTCATGCATAATGTATTAGGCTTTTACCAGGGAAATTCCGCGTTCTGTGTGCAGTGTCCTATCTAGGTAAAAGGTCAGTCCCTAAGAACCGTTATGTGTGTAATGTAGGGACGAATATATGTGAAAGGTTGGGATGTTACCTGGACCTATATTGGGGTACCTATATGGAATTAAACACCCACTCCTCATCCGACTGGACGACATAATTAAATTCTAACGTACTACCAGGCTGTCTAGATACTGGTACGCAAACAACTGTAGTAAAAACAATAGTGTTACTAAAAAAAATTTAAAACTCTAAAAAGTTCTAAAAGAGAAGAGTTGTCACTCAAGCAATAGCTCTAACGTGTCCGTATATATAGTTCGAACTGCTAAAAGCATCAGAAAGCCATGCAGGTCATAAAAAGTGTCAATTGTTTTGGAGTTGCAATTTGAGTTTGTTTAAAAAGGCTGAAGTTTTCCCAGCACACGATCAGCCAAAAGTTTATGTGTCCTGGTTGGTAGATGCAACATTGCTGTTGCCTGCCTTCGCAGACGGCGATCCCTGTAACACCTCACAGATTACGCCAATTGAGCACAGAGGATCTTCTGTACTGCCTGCAGCCGATGCTGGGG
Source organism: Calotriton arnoldi (assembly GCA_963921515.1). NCBI lineage: Eukaryota > Metazoa > Chordata > Amphibia > Caudata > Salamandridae > Calotriton > Calotriton arnoldi. Next base: position 1,153,758 of record CAWUFW010000334.1, read on the forward strand.
CAGCCTGTGCACCATCCGAAGCCGGGATGTCAGTGGAGGAGCCGGTATCCATTCCAACAGGAGCAGAGACTTCCCGTGGAGGCTCTAAGAATGACGCCATCAACATAGGAATACGCTGGGGACACTGCAGAACATGGGCCGTTATTGGGTCCAGTAAAGCATCAACGTCCGGTTGCGCAACTGATGGAAGTGTCAGACAGAGATCCAATACGCATTCTTCTCCGCAGAACAGGCATCGGTAAACAGGTAGGATGCAGTCCATCCAGACTGGTCTAAATGACAGGAACCAAGAAGCACTTAGTTCCCGTAGGCGAGGTGTGCCGAGATGTTGTACCATGCGATCACTGTATTTACGCTCCAGGAGTGCCTTTTCCATCTCCTTGGTGACTGGGACGTCCATTGCGTAGCAGAAAAATTACAGTCAGGATACCTGCTATTAGAAACACAATCAGCGGAAGTCCTCCAAAAATGCTTCAGAATACAGAGTGTATGAAGTTTGGTATAACACCGAGGACTGTTTGAAAGGAGCTTAACAGTCCCGAACCGATGGTCTTAAATAGGCAGACTATATCCGTCGTATCGGACATGTTAAAGATACGATTTACCATTTCTGTGAAATGGAAGGAGCTGCTGGGGTACCTCTCGTGTGACAGGATAGGTTTGATACTGAACCATTACAGGCCCCATGTAGCATAATATCCTGGCATATGAGAGATCCACTTAAAGCGTTCTCGCAGTTTGTACCACTTAGAAACACTTCCAGATCCCCACTCCTGCATCGAAATCTGTACGGTAATTCCCAAGATTCCCTGATGAATTCCTTACCCATTTCTTCATATCTACCTGCCTGTTTTTGTTCTAGGTAGTACTGAAACTGAAAAGTTGTGACCGGTAATGTTATATGGCCATGGATTAACCACTCTGTGGACGGTGATTCTGCCACAGTAAAAGGTCATCTGTCCAGTTTTTCAATGTGCAGCATTGTATATTTTTCTCCCCCCTGTGCCATTTTCATCTGTTTTTCCATTAGATTGTATGCAGAAAACAAGGACGTACTGTTGATAAAACGCCAATGCACATAACCTGCGCGCAATGATTGCAGCGTCCAGCTTAATAACATATTAGAACGTAACTGTGATTGCCCGTGCTGTAGTATGGACAAATCTTGTTCTAGTACTTCAATAGCAGAAGATACAATGTTGCCCAATGAATAAATCCTGGATATTAACGTAGTCATACCATTGTCAACTATGGCTAATGCCTTTTCTAGGTTAATCCTATCTATTTCTCGTAGTCTCTCCACTGCTTCTTGTTGGGAGATTTTCCAAATTTTGTTATAGACAGTGTAATAGAAACGTTTCTGACGTGGCTTTCTGGGACCTAATAAAAAGTCCAGTAGGTCCACATCCTCTGTAAGTAAGGATAAGTATTGTTTCACCTGGGGTAGTGTTGAAGCTTTTAGTCAATCGAGGCATAACTTCCCAACACTGTATGATGTCACTACCCCCGGATGTTCTCTTTGTACATAGCGTGGGTCTGGCCTATGGATACTGAACCGTTTGGTGGTACCCCTGAATATTTCCTGCCATCTATTAGTGTCTGTGGGCCAAACCAACCATCCCTTCCAATTGGGGTCTGATCTATTGTATTGTAAAATGTCATCTATTGCTGCCCCTTTTTATGATGTAAAATTTTCCTCGGTATGTGATGGTGTTGGAATCCGATATGTATTCAAATCCTTGTTCGTGGCTATTCCAAGACAGGAAGTCTGTTGCACATTATCATTCAGAAATATCATCTGCTGAGGGATGAGGCAGGCTCGAAATAGCACTTCTGTTCCCTGGACTTGCCAGTCTCTAGAATCCCCGACTGATTTTAAGTCTATAGCGTCTTTCCATAAGTCGAAACCCTGTTCAGACAGTTGGGTAATAAAGGAAGTAGAGTAAATCTGTTTGGTTTTAGTCAGCATATTTTTCTGTGCGGATGTAGGTGCAACCTTATAGTAATATGAGGTCGGGTCTGAAATGTTAAACCCTGAAAAATATGAAAAGTTCTGTGCAAATGTTTTCGAACTACTTTTCGGTGGTGTAGGGCAATGTTCCCATTGGTGATATGTGAAAACATTCCTAGGGGTACTGGATTTGTGTAGAAAATGATGACCATAATGTTGATAACAATACATAGTGTTACAATCTGATGTGTCTTCTAACATTTCATCACTAGAAAATGCGGCAGATTGTTCTGAATCAGACAACATATTGTTTACAGTTTCAAAATCCCAATCATCGGAAAATGTACTGGGGGTAATGATATCATTTAAGGAAATTTTAAATAAATGAGGAATTTTTAAAAATTCGGTCGGACCAAATATATCATAATCAACCTTGTCCCATACTATACCATCAGGTATAGGAACTGCTGTAATGTTCACTGATGAGAAATCTCTTTGTTCACGATGTGATGAAACATGAGGTTTCAGGATCAAGTTCACTTTTGATGCTGCAGAGCTTTGGCGAAGGTAAGTTCCATTAATAAGTAAGCAGAAGACAGTTACTAAGCCTATCCAGAAGAGAAAGAAAAGTATCCCGGTGGTTACCCAAAGTTCTTTCCAAGGTCTTTTTAAGGAAAATGTAGACGTCTTTGATTTGTTGTTGATGAGATATTGGGGCTGGCATTGTTTCAGGTTCACTTGGATCCAAGGAAAAGGTATCAAAATCGATGAAATAATCAGATGCAGTTTGATCTATTTTAGGTAGTTCCACATGTTTTGTTGAACTTGTAGACGGCTCTTGTTGAGGCATGTTTATGTAGACATCAGTGTTTGTCTTTCATTTTGATTTTGTATTCCTTGTTCAAGGGGAACGAGTTCCATGGCATTGTTGCATAGTCCATCATTCTGTGTAAGAGACTCTTCAAACGTGATGAGCCTTTCTGTCTGAACTTCCTGTATGGTAGCGAGAGGAGGGCGTCGGCTACTCAGGACTAGGAGCCCACTAGGCCTACTATTCAGTATCGGCCACATAGTGTGGTTTGATCAGATCAATGGAGACGAATCTCTTCTCCTTTTTTCCGGCCGGAGGCGGCAGAAGTACAGTTCTTGTTCCTTCAATGGCCAGGACAGGTACAGGATTTCTGTAGGATGGCCCAAATTCTTTTTTGTCCACTATCTTTTCCCTGGCCAGATCCCTGACTCTAGGAATCCAGACAGGTCTTGCCGTGTCTGACTTGACTTCCCCAGTGGCGGTCAACTTTACCTGCACATTACTCTGTAGTGCCCTGGATTCATTCAGATCCTGTAAAACAGCCAAAGGTTTATTGATGTCAAAAGGTTTTTCATCCGCCACTGTGCCTTCACAATCGAGATCAGGTACCCACATTCTCGTCCCAAATAGGACCTCATAAGGAGTGACACCCCTAGAGAACTTCTTGGTATTTTATTCAAGGCTCGCTGTACCTCATATAGGTGATTGACCCAACTACCACCTTCGCCTAATACTCTAGCTGTTATTGATTGCTTTAAGTCCCGTTTTTTTCTCTCCACAACCGAATTTCCCTCGGGATGGTACGGAGAGGAGTACCGCAGTGCAACACCCTAACTTCCCATGGCTTCCTTGTAAGCCCTAGAGCTAAACGCGGGGCCACGGTCAGAATGTAATGTTCCAACTGCGTATGTCCCTATAAAGACTCGCAAATCTTTGATAACAGTTTGAGCATCAGCCGAGCGCTGAGGCCATACCCATAGGAATCTCGAGCAGGAATCCATTGCAACCATGATGTACTTGTAAGCCCCGTCAGATTGTAAGGGGCCGCAGTGGTCCAAATAACACACTCAAGTGGTCTGTCTGATATCAGCAATGGCGTCTGTGCTGGACGTGTTATGGTGGAGCCCTTCATCTGTTGACAGATGTTGCACTTTAAGACATAATCTTTGGTCTGATTTGTTAACCCTGGCCACCAATAGCGTTGTTTCAGTAAAGAAACTGTTGCCGTAACTCCTGCGTGTGCAAAACCCAGACCCTCGTGTGCAGCTAATATTAAGCCTAATCTGCGATCCATGTTTGGTATTACTCTACCCCCCACTCCGGGAATCCGAGCAAATGGAACGTTATTTGCATCTAACTTGTAGGAATACTTGAGTGCAAAACCTTTCGGCAATGCTTTATTATCTTTGCGTGAAGCAATGACAGCTACCATTATCTGTCCGTCTATTTGGAACAAGTGATTGCAGCTACGGAAGCAGTTCGTACTGCCCCCTCTGCGGCTTCATCAGCCAATGAATTCCCTTCAACGTGAGCACCATCACATTGATGACTCAGCTTGTGCATCACATGAGCTCTTGGTAGTTCGTTTTTCAACTCAACTACCTGTACCCATAGGACAGTACAATGAATCACACACACTTAGTGTGGGGAATTCTCAATCCGTATTTATCAGTGCCAGTAATAGAGCTTTTAATTCTGCCAGCTGAGCCGTGCAGTCTCCTAGAGACTGTTTTTGTACAGCTTGGATGGAACTTACCGTCCTGCATACAACCTTTTACAATCGCACATGCGGCACTGTATTGCTGTTTACTTCCAATGGCCTGCTAAGCAGATCCGTCAGTGTAAATTATGTATTCATACTGATCTAGAGGCATTATTTCATTCGGGGGAGGATATTCTTGTTCATATTGCAAAAATGCTTGTGTTTTCAGACTTGGGTCGTATCTGTATTCTACATCTGATGCAGTGATAGAATTAGTCCATTGTATCCATCTTGGATGTAAAGCTTTAGCATTAGGAACGCTTGCCTTTGTAGCAGCTTCTAAGGCTGGTACTGGAGTCACGACAATTTTTCGTTTCCCCTGAGCCAGTGCTCTTTCTCTCACTACAGCGGTTTGTACTGCTGTCAGGATTTTCTCTGTAGAAACAAAACGCATTTCAGCGTTTGTGTACAAATGTGATTTGTATGCTATGGGTACTGTTTCGCCTTCATTGAAGGTTAGGTATGTGTACCCAGATTGACCCGCTATAACGCGGATCACCAGATTGCATACGTTTACGCGTGTCTGCAAGTGTTTTGAAGCTATCATGTCAGCTAGTAGGGAACGAAGGATATCTGTGTGTTCCTGTGTTCATTGCCTAACTGAAAAATCAGGTCTTATTAAGTCATAGAAAGGTTTAACCCTTTCTACGTAATCCAAAATGTATGTTCTACCAAAATTCAGGAATCCCAGAATGGATTGTAAATGTTTTTATGATTTTGGAGGTTGGAGCAGGGCACACTTTTCTAAAAAGTTAGCTGCCAAGCTTTTCCCTTCACTTGAGAGCTCATATCCCAAAAACAGGGCATTGAGGTGGGCTATTTTTGATTTTTTAAAGTTGAATTTGTGGCCCTCAGAGGTGAATCACAAAATTATGGTGCTCACCCTGGTCAAGTGTTTCTCTAGGTCATCATCCGTCAGATAAATATCATCTACATAGGACAATGCCTCCTCATCCAGATTCTGAAGTAACTCAGTTACCCTAGCTGAGAACAATCCCGGGCTGTTCTTAAACCCCTGGGGGAGTCGACAAAATTGTCACTGGGACCCCAGCGCTGAGAATGCTGTCAAATATCTGCTCTCAGGCGCCATATTTTGGCAGAAAAATCCATTTGATATATCTATTGTTGTTTTGTATTTTTTCCGCACAATGTTATTCATCAATGTTGCACTGTGTGCGTTTTGTACTGCAAAAGTTTTAGTGCATGAGTTTAGATGCCTGTAGTTTAAAACTAGAGGATATGAGTTGTCAGGTTTCATTACGGGAAACAAAGGATTATTCATTGAAGAGATGCAAGTTTCAATCACACCCTGGTATTCAAGTTGATCTAAGATCTCCCTGACCTGTTTTTTCGCTGCCTGTTTTATTGGATACTGTCTCTGTGGAATTGGAGTAGATTTTAGTGGTGTCACGTGGTGGGTTGAGTCTTCTTCCCACCCAACATGGTTGCGATATAGTGCAGGGGCAAGGGCTACCACCCAGTCCTGCGCATATGTGTGTTTTAGGTGGTTAGGAACGAGGTCTGAAAAGGCTGGAAAAATTACCCTTTCTCCCTTTGGGCAATCCATAACAATAGCTGGCGGACAATCTCTTTCAGCTAAAAGAATGTCATAGCCAAAAGTCAAGTTCTCCCAAAAGAGACCTTTAATTTTTCTTTGCTTGTCCCCTTCCTTTTGGAGTGTTATTTCATGTAACCTATGTGGGACGCTTACCCTAGTATCAGGTGTTTCCACTGTGATATGTTCACTCAGCTCCGCTGTCGCCAGAAATTCCATCAGGTTCTGGCGAGCTATAGTTACTTCTGCTGCACTGTCTAGCATCGTCAGAGCCCATTCCCCGTTCAGTAGTAGAGTCCTCAGAATTCTGGGCATGTCTGATCTTAAGACCTGCTATTTTCTTCTTCTTGAATTGAGGTTTTGGCTTAGGCTTTTCTTCTTTTTTGGATGCGTACTCCGAAGTGCGTTGCGTGTCTCTGGACTTTGTACGCTCTTCTTGTCTGTGTTCTGACCTTCCCCCTCGGAGTTTTTTGATGAACCCTGAAAGGAACAAGAGGAACGTGTATCAGTGTCCTGATACCTGTCAGGTTTTTTAATGTTATCTCTATTCCTAAGGTTATACCACTTTCAGAGGGCTCCTGTTGAGGAGACCTACCTCTGGATTGAGATCTACTCTTTTGTTGTTTGTTATTATCCTATTTTTTCTTTGAAGAAGCAGGTGTTTGCTTGATGTGTTCTTTTTCTGGACCTCCCATCAGTTGAGGTTTTACTGGTCTAGCTCCCAAACTATCTCTACCTAATTCTGCATAAGCGGTTTCAATAATTGTAGGTAATTCTGTCTCCTGTTGTAAAGGAGTGAAATCCCTTAGGCATTGGCGTATTGCCACTGCTGCTACATCCCCTTTAATGTTTGCTAATATTATAGCTGATACCTGGGCAAAGTTACCTAGTAACTTCATCCCTAAGTTCAGAGCAGGTTCTGCCCCGTACTCATTCTGTATTTGTCTTAATACATCTGGTATTACTGCTAGTGAAGGGATACCATGAGTCCTGGTATATATGGCAGCGAAGACTATACCCCAAGTGGTACAATCCTCTATCTGGGGAGCTATTCCCATGGGCAAGATAATTGTCAACATTCTATGCTTTTCTTATGGACCAGTGGGTGGAAATACTGCCTCTAGCTGTGTTATTTTTTGAGCTATCCAGAATGGCATTTGTTCACGTTTAGTGGGCATTTTACCCATCACTGCATGTAACGTTTGTGATGTAATTTTAGTTTTTGATGTTTGAATCGGACCTGTTGGTATAGCCGTTGCTGGCTGAAGTGTGAGTGTTCTCATCACGAACTGTGTCATGTTTCTGTACAGTCTTATTAGTTCTTTATGAAGTGTAAGTAAGTCTCCTGCTGGCATTGTTTCAATGTCAGGATGTGGTGTGTAGGCCGCTAGTACCGGCCATGTTGCTCCGTCTCTTCCGAGCGGACCGAGTCTTACTTTATTTCTTGTATGGGGGAGGGCACCTTTAAACCAGTATATGTGCGCCTGGTAAGTGAGCGGAACTTCAATGTCCTCGTATGGCAATATTCGTTCGGTATGTCATCTTCTGTGTACAAATGAAATGTTTTTGTTCGTGCATTTGCCTGTGGGAATCTAACACATGAATAGAATACCTCTGTTCTAAATGATTCGTGTGCTTCAATCACGAAGGTTACTGGCTCACCCCTAGCTGTTAAACCATATGAAGCTAGCTTTAGTGTGATGGCATTTCTAACATTTTCTGACAGTTGTATTGCATCTGCATCTTCTTCTTCGGCTGAGAGATTTAGGTCACACACAACGTCATCCTGCTGCTCAGTCATTGTTTCTGTAAGAAGAGTTTTTCAAGGGAACTGAGATAAGGTTTTATGCACAATAGGAACAATGTGTCCTTCAAGCTTGATTAACCAACAGCCAATACATAGGATTTTGCCTACTTAGCTGTGGCGGATTTTGTTCCCTCCCACTCCAGACATCTCTGGGGAAATGTGAGTAGGGGTCTCTGAGAATAGCACGACTGAACTACTCAGATTTGATTGTTAAATAAGTACCCAACCAACATTGGCAGCGCCATGTCATGTAGTTCCTATAAACCTATATAGGATCTGCGTCTTTAGACAACATACACTGCAGGATTGGTGTCAGACCGATTCGAGACACCCCTACCGGGTATGTTAGACTGTATACCAGCTAGCTCACAGTGCCACTAGAAACTCCTTTTACCAAGGAGAGAATAGCTCTTGCCAACTATCGAACATGACAACCCTGATCCCTCAGGACCGTGGAAACAGTGTACTACTTTTCGCACAGTCACTCGTGCTCACTTAGTCTCAGACAGATACACAGAATAAATGGTATGGAGGTTTTTCAATAAGCATTTATTGAACAGTCGTTTTTCTAGTGTAAAATAGGTGTGCTGAAACAACCACTAGACAGAAACAGATATAAATGATTAGAAGTACTAAAAAGTAAAAGGATGGTAGATTTCTACCATTTTGCTATAACCATGAATACAGGCAAGTATATAAAATACATGACAATAAAATGCGTACTCCTTCGATGCTACTCTAACTAGATGTAACTAAGTGTACTTAGCATGTATACAGGCGTTAAGCCAAGAATCCCTCTAGGATAAAGTCAACCCCATTACCTGAAGTGAGAGACTGTGGGACCCCGTCTTGGTCTCGAGCTGGACACCCCGTAAGGGATGTTAGACCACTGCGAGCAGGAGTATCTGCATGCAGGAGCCTCAGCGTCTCGCGTCAGTGTTTCGGCAGGGAAGTTCTGATCTCCTCTGTCTATCTCAGCAAGATGTGATGTTTATATACCCAAAGGTATCCCCAGGGGTTCTACTTTGCTGTGCCATTGTCGGACTTAGGATGACGTCAGGAATGAACTTTATACATAGATGTTATACAGGAGATGGTAGTCCTGCTGAGTTTCCAAGAATCCTCATGCATACTGTATAAGGCTTTTTCCAGGGAAATTCCGCGTTCTGTGTGCAGTGTCTTATCTAGGTAAAAGGTCAGTCCCTAGGAACCGTTATGTGTGTAATGTAGAGACGAATATAGATGAAAGGTTGGGATGTTACCCAGGCCTATATTGAGGTACCTATATGGAATATAACAGGAAGAGCCTTGGCATCAAAGAGAAATTTCATTTGCCTTCTAAAAAACAAGCTGATAGTTTTCTTTGTAGTGCAAGCATATGCTAAAATGAATAAAGAAAAACAAAAGAAAAAAATATGCCAACTGAATGCGGAGGGCATGTGCTTCAATGCAAAAATGCAAAAGTAAAACTTTGCCCTGATCTGCCATTTTAGAACAGTAAAAAATGATAGCGTATAAAGAATGCCGTTTCAAGATGGTAGCATGGTTTTGAAGCTTGCAGCAATTATGCCTGGCGATTAGCATTAGAAAGTTGTGGTCCAGCAGCAACATCAGCTGAGCTGCTGGTACTCTCATTACTCAATTAGCATTAGTCTACATTTGCAGGTGAGCTACTGGGGAATCAACTAAAGAAAATATCTCCTGAGCTCGCACTCACCTGGATGCAGAGTAATAATAAGTAAGCAGGCAAAACACTGTTACTCAGATTACCTGACATCCAAAATACAAGGCAGAGCAAATATTGAAGGGCTGAACTAATATGTGAATGACACTCTGTAAGATCAATAACTGAAGTGGGCTTAACTAAAGCCCATTTTCCATAAGGAAGAGTATGTATTATTTTTTAGACGAGGATGGTGAGACAGCTAAAACAGTCTTTTTGTCAGACCTAAAACACACAGAAATAGAGTGAGTACAGAGAGCAGGAGTGCAGGGGGTTCTTGGCTCACATGCATAAGACATTCAGCACTGGTCGAGTGCATCACAATCTGGCCTGAAAGAACTGGGGCAAGAGTGGTACTGAAGGGCCAGTGCAAGTTTCCTTTAAAGACATGGAATAAGTGTGGTAGTGCAGAGCCAGCCAGTGAAAGCTTTCTTCAAAGAAATGGAACAAGTGTGCACTGCAGGACCAGTGCACGCTACCTTTAATGACATAGAACATAGATACTACTGGCCAGCCACTGCAACTTTCCTTCAAAGACATAGAACAAGTATGGCACTGGGAAGCACCACTTAACGTCTCCCTTAGATACAACGAACAAGCAGCATTTCAGATTTGGTACCAGTGTGAGGAAAAGCATTGGAATGTATCAGTTCGAGCTTGACTCTGACTCACATGCATAGCAAGATTTTCACACATAAAATAATTACTACTCTTGGCAGGAGTACACACTTCCCTCACACCCATAGAACACATACCAGTCTAGTCAGAAACAATGGAAGCTGCCTTTGCATGAACAGAAAACAGACAGCATTTGCAGTAGTAATCCAGGCCTATGTGTAAACACACACACACAATGTGCAGCTTTTGGCAGCTGTGTAGATTTCTGACACACGCAGCACAGCTACAAGAGGGTCATCATCTGTCCAAGCTAACAGATCCTCACATAAAAAACAGGTATCACACTGTCAGCATCATCTAAGCTTATTTCAGGCACAGGGTACCCAGAGCAAAGTATAGAGGTTGGTGAGCCACTGAAGAATTAAGCTAGATGCTAGGCTCTGGTTCAGCTCAAGGTGTCCTTGACACCGCAAGCCCAAAATGAGCTGTGCTTTCTTGTGGCTTCTTCCTGCTACCTCACACTCTAACCTCAAGCACAAAGAATGAAAACAAAGCATTAAACTTTGATGTCAAACAGGAGCGAGAAAGGGCTACCAATATAGTGGCTGAATTACACACTGTCAAACCAGAAAACCTGGGATCAATACCAGCTTGGCCACTTGAACAAATTATATGATCCTAGTCAATTATTTCATTTTATTGTGCCTTCTATTTTTTCATAATTGCTTATGAGTATACCTTGAAATACGTGAGGATGTGTGCCGTATGAAAATCTCTCTTGTGTGTGACACAGGGCCATATGTAGGTAATTTCTATTTACCGAATCCTAAATACCGAATTTTACCAATTCGGTATTTAAGAATCGGTAAATAGAATGTAGGTAAACATTCGGTAAATTTTACCGATTCGGTAATATTCGTTATTACCGATTCGGTATTTACCGAATCGGTAATAAGGAATACCTTCCCATTCATTCCTATGGGCCTGGAGGCCCATAGGAATGAATGGGAAGCATTCACTATTACCGATTCGGTAAATACCGAATCGGTAATAGGGGAGCATATTCAAGGGTGGCAGGGTGTCAAATTGACACCCTGTTGCACCCCTGAATCGTGCATGTGTGCACATGTAACGCACATACATGCCCTAGGGGCATGTATGTCTGCCACATGGCACTTTTAAAAAAGCACAAAATTGCTTTTTAAAAGGTATTCGGTATTTACCACCAACTTGTAGTTGGTGGTAAATAACGAATCCTTAAACCACAAATGCACTCACTTGAGTGCTCCCTACATAGGATTTAAGGAATCGGTAATTTACCGATTCCTTAAAATAACGAATCGGTAAATTACCGACTCCTTAAATCCGGCCTCCTACATCGCAAAGGGCTAAATACCGGTCGGTAACGGGAAATTTACCGATTTTCGGCCGTTACCGACCGGTATTAGCCCACCTACATATGGCCCTAAATGGACTAAAATGTTGCTTTGTGTAAAATGAGAATATGCCCACAAATAGGGTACACATGACAACTGACTTTCCTCTTAGTTCACTAAAGTATTGTCAGCAGAAAGAGGCGTGGGGTATGAATGTTTTTAAGCTCATGTTTTCACTTTTGAAAAACACCTCTCAATGCAGTGAAATGATATGATGTAGTACGGTGAAACACTTGCCAAAGAAATATACTTTTTTTTTTTACTTTGAAGACACTTTATCATATTTTTACATAGTATTTGTTGCATGATTTCCATACCATTGCTTCCACGGTTCACCTTGACCCTGGACTACAAAAATGAAGATCTGCTTTTAGAACCAAGACAAACCCTTAACCCGGCTCTCCCTGTTAATTTATGGCTCGTCCACCTTCACTACAGTACTGTGTATAACAGTTACTGCAGTTTTCCTTCTCTCAGTATCTCGCTCTGGAGAGAAACATCTTGTTTTCCGAGATTCTGGCCGGTTTCCATGGGTCTCAGAAGGATAACCATTCCTATTGCTGTTTTTAATTAGGAAGAATTATGCATTCGTTTTTACTTTAAATATATCTTTATTTGCATTTTCTTTCACTTAAACATATACAATTACAAGAGCATTATAGTTCTCATTCATGGGATAACACATCTCTTTCCGTTATTTGTGCACTTATGACAACATTAGGATTTACATCTAGTTTTCCATTCCCCATTTTTGTCGTCTGTAGTGCATTACCTTTGCTATCCACTTTATCTCTTGTATTGTTCGATCACTCTTGTTTTATGTGCATTCCCGGCAGAGTCACCAGTATCCTCTAATAGTGTATGCTTATCGTTCATGCCATATAAGTGCTCCAAGTATCCAACTTTAGGGTGATAGAAAAACTGAAAATAAAACAGAAACTGACTAACCATGAGTCGTCTGTAGGGCCCAACCATCTTTCAGTATATCGGGGTTGAGTTCCACTTATGGGAGGGGTCGGTCTAACCCCAAGAGTAGGATTTCTGGAAGGCATGGGGTGGGGCAGGGGGGGCAACAGGAGCACGGGGCGAGCTTCACCGAACAGCCATCTCTCTAATTCAACACCGTCCGCCTAGAGACGGAATAGCTCCCTCAGGTGCTTTCCATGCTCCCTGTTTCACAGACACTTTCACTTGACTGTGGTTCATTACGGGTATCCCATGCTCTTAGAATCTCTGTCCATAACCCTCACAGCGGGCAACGGCGCAGCCCTCTGGTATCGTCACGTTGTGGCGCCCTCTCCTCCGCCCTGGCCTACATGTCTACATTTTTTTCCCATGCTGTCACTGTAGGGCCTACCGTGGATTCCATGCCACGGTTGTCTGCCTACGTGCTAAGACCAGGGGGGCGCAACAGGAGCGCGAGCTTCACCGCACAGCCATCTCTTTTTCATCACCGTCCGTCTAGAGCCAGAATAGCTCCCTCAGGTGCTTTCCATGCTCCCTGTTTCACCCACACTCTCAATCGACTGCGCTTCATTACGGGTATCCCATGCTCTTAGAATCTCTGTCCATAACCCCGCCAGCGGGCGACGATGCACCCCTCTGGCATCCTCACGTTGTAGCTCCCTCTCCTCCGCCCTGGTCCACATGTCTACATTGTTTTCCCGTGCTGTCACTGTAGGGCCTACCGTGGACGTCCGTGCCACGGTTGTCTGCCTGCGTACTAGGACCAGGGCCAGGGCCAGGTCTGCAAATCTGGAGCCCACCTTTTTAGCCTTGGGTCTGGGGAAGAGCCCCAACACGCAATTCTCTGCCATGCAAGGGAATTTGCGGGCCAACACCCTGTTGATGACATCCATCACTGATCCTCAGAATCCCTGTAACTCTGCACATTCCCAGACCATATGGGCAAACCCCGCATCTTGAGTTCTGCATCTGGGGCAGTAGTGAACCACTCCTCTGTTTGTTATATGCAACCTGTGGGGGGTCAGGTAGACCATGTGGATATAGTTAAATTGGATAAGCTTCAATTTGGAGTTTCTGGACACCAGTTTTGGACTCCTCAACACCCGTATCCATTCCCTGTCCTGTAACTCTCTCCCTAGTATCGCACCCCATTTTTCACACGCTCATTCCAGAGGTTTCATGACCATCTCTATCTGAGCTCTATAGAGCCATTTCACAAGGTGCTGGCCGCCCCCAGAGTCACCAATGCCTTAAGGACATCATGCGTCTTTGGTTCCTTTTGGCCTTCCCGCCATAGGTCCCTAAATGTGTGCACTATCTACTGGAAGGTCAAGAACTGACAACGTATTAGGTCATAGTGGAATAGGAAATCTTCCAGCGATAGGAAAACTCCCTGTAGGAAGCAGTCACTTACTGTAATGACCCAGCCGCCTTCCATTCAGAGAACTGGGCTTCCGAGAATGGGGCGAGTGGGACACCGTGCGGGAGCCCCACCAGTGGCATATCGGGGGCATGCATAGGAATTCATGTCATTCATCGGAGGCATCTCCTCAAGCACCCCAGCGCCACCTGTAATAGCACCCCCGGTGCGAGGATGTCCAACTTTGAACGCATGAGTTTGGTCAGAAGCAATCCCTGGTTCTCCACCCTACCTATTGGTCCCAACGTTTCCTGATTCCTTCTGTCCAGCCATTGGGCTAGCCACTGGTTGGGCAGCCAGGTAGTACAATTCAAAGTCTGGATCACTCCTCCACTCCCCCCCACCCAAATACAACAACAATTCATCAGCATAGAGGGATATAGCAGGCGCATTCCCTCCAATCTGTATGCCTTGGCCGTGTCTTTGCTGTCTAAAGAGTTCTGCTAATAGTTCAATTGCCAGTGCAAACAAGATCGGGGACAGCGTGCCTCTTTGTCTGGTCCCTCTGTCATTGTGAAATCACCCCTCCTGTCCTGACCCGCACTGTAGGGCACAAGCACAGCAGTTTTAACCCATCTGATCCATCTGCCACCCAAGCCTATTCTCTCCATGGCTGCACATAAAAAGTCCCACCTGACGGAGTCAAATGCCTTCTCCAGGTCAAAGGACATATGGAGTGCCTCAGGGTACCGTTCTCTATCTGGGTGGTTCGTAACATGAAAAAGCCGACGGAGGTTGCCAGATGTAGACCTGGTTGGTATAAAACCATTATGATCTTCATGTACCAGGTGTGGCATATATGGCAAAAGCCTCATGGCCAGGACTTTCCTCAGGACCTTAAAGTCCATGTTTAACATGGAGAGGGGACGTAACTACGATGTGTCCGTCACAGAGGATTTTGTCTTTGATAGTGGGATCGCTAGTGCACCTTTGGTAGAGTCTGGTAGAACACAGCTGGTCAGTGCTTCCGCATATAGTGCCTCCAGCTTAGGTGTTATTGACTGTGCGAAGGTTGAGTAGAACTCTGCTCTACTCCGGTCCTGGAGTCTTTCCATTCGCCATCTCTTTGATAGCTTCTCTCACCTCCTACGCTGTTATGCGCCCCCAGTCCCTCCTGCAGCCTGTGGTCTAGTGCTTTCAGTGTCAGGAGTATTAAGAAATGTGTTATATGCTCTAGTGGCTGGACTTGCGGCTTTCAACATAGTGTCTAATAATATGTGCTGAACGCACGGTTTATTTCAGTCGGAGAGTGTAGTACCTCCCCCCCCCCGCAGACCGTATTTAGGTGATAGGAGTTCACCTGCCTTCTGGGCGTATCAACCATGCAAGCAGCATTCCCGACTTACCTCCCTCCTCATGCATCCTTGCCGGATATTCACGCATGTCCAAGCACCTCAGTCGTACCAGAGCTTCATTATATGATTTCCTAGGTTCTTATAGTTGCTTATGGGGCATTCTGTCTGAGGACAATTTGGCTCCTGGCTCATGTAAGCTAGCATCCAGTGCAGTTATTTCCTCCAGAAGTTATTTTTTCACTCCTACTGTCTGCCCAATAAAATGTCCCCTTATCACCACTTTAAATGCTTCCCATTCTATCATCGGGGATCTAGCCGTGCCCTAATTGAACTGAAGTATTCAGATATAACCGTTTGCTGTGTATCCCTGAAGCATGCATCCTCAAGTAAGGTGGGAGTAAGTCGCCATGTGGGGTCACCATGGGATCCTTCAGGGGTTGAAGGCACAACAAGGGATTATGGTCCGATACAGTGCGCCCTAGGTATTTAGTGCGCAATACACGGGGGCTCAACTGCGCCGAGCAAACAAACATGTCTAGTCTAGTATGTAGACTTTAGAGGTGGGAGTAATAAGAGTAATCTCTCAGTGAGCCGTGTTGAAATCTTCAAACATCTACGAGTTCCCATTGGCCTAGCCACTCTCTGAAACCCTTTGCCGTTTTGGATGCTTACGTGCCTTGAATCGGAGTTGTTGATTTGTCTAGTTATAGATCAGCTGCACAATTAAAGTCTCCCCCTTGAAGGTGGTCATCTGTGCCCAAAGTGGAGAGGTGCACGGATAATCCTCTGAGAAACATGAGTTGGTCTTGGTTTGTGCCATATATACTCCCTAACGTGATCTCCTTGCCCAGCAATCTGTCTTTTGCCAACAAATATCGCCCCTCTGGGTCTTAAGTGCTCTACCTTGAAGGGTTTGCCTGCTCTAATCCATAATAATGCACCCCTCGAAAATACGGAGTAAGATGTGGCATAGAGTTGGCCCTGCCATCTTCTCCTCAGCCGGGCACCCTCTTCTGCTATGAGGGGGTCTCTTGTAGCATTACAATTTGCGCTGTGTGATGTAGCTATGTATTTTATGGCGCTTGGAGGCCGTCCCCATCCCTCTCACATTCCATGTTGATATTTTCACCTCATGATGCAGAGGTCTCGTGTGTGACATCTACTTAGTAAAAAATCTCCTACGCCCCGCACCTCCCCCTTCAATGGTATTTGTGTAGGCCCCCCAGACAACTGCTAAACTCTCCAAACTATTAACTCCCCGTCCCCAGGGCAGCTTCGCAACGGCTGGCTGCCCAAACCTGTAAAAGAAAGACATGTAGAAAAGACAGTCAGGGTAGGCAATGGGACAGTGCCCCTGCATCCCCCGCTCCAGCCCAGATTTCAGCTGCCTCATCAGTTGGGTAGCAACACTGTACCCCGGATCAAACACCAAGTAATAACCATCACTGTACAAGGAGTACAGTGTCCAGATCCAACACCCGTGCCCTCCCATCCGGAGGCACAGCACCACCCCCCAGGGGAAGCCAGTGTCACGTAGTTCTCATCTTACCATATGGCGGACCCCCGTCCCCAGCCCAGGAGCTATATCAGTTCATCTACTGATTTCGGGGTCATAACTAGCAGTGCTCCCTTGCTCAGTATCGAGCCTTCAGAGTCTGTGTGTCACGTTAACTGGTCGGAGGGCCTGTCTGTGCCCTCCTCCGCTGCCGGGCGTGATATGATCTCAACCTCCGCCTGTAGTGCTGCCATCCTCTCCTGCTCCGTCTGTGATGGGGTGGGCTTTCTCAGCGCGTTTCTCCTTGTGGATCTCCTGAACCTCTTCTAGTAGGCAGTGGTGCTGCAACAGCGTTCAGACTGGTGGTGCTGCCTTCAATGTTATTGAACTCATAGAGATTTTGAAAAATCCAAGCATCATACACAGAACAAGTGTTGTAAATGAGAAACACCCATTCAGCAGGAGAGTGTTAAGGGCATAGTACGTAGGTGGTGTTGCATTTAGGAGTGCACTGTAATAAAGATATTACTAAGGCATGGTGTGGTAGCCACTGATATATACTGACAGCAAATTTCCCATTGATATGTCGACTTAATTTCCACAGACATACAATTTTACTGATTAAATCACTCAAACGATAATGTAAAGATTTCAACAGATATTTGTCATTTGTGCATTACCAAGTAAAGTGTCTAGATTTGTTTTAATCCAATTAAAATCTTTGTTTCCATCACACTTTAGAATTAGAAAAAACACTTAAATTGTGCTTTGCTACCTGTTTAATTTTTTTGAAATATTTGTACAACAAGGTGATGATAGTTCACTTTACAAAATCCTCACACCTTGCAGCAAGCGAAAGAAAAGTGAACACTTGCCTCCATGTTAAAAGAATAGGCTTCAATTTGGTCGAAGAACTGAATGACATTTGACCTCTGTCTTTGAATGCACAGAAAACGTGACAAGATAAAAACTAAATTTAAAGTCATCCTTAATGCTTGTTTACCGTCAGAACTCCAGGATGGCTATTTAGGTGCCCTCTAAGGGCTCAAGGGGCTGTTGTTGTTGGCCCCCCTCCCACCTCTGGACCCGGTGCATTGCACCAGTTGCACCACTGGTAGCTACGCCCCAGACTTTACCCTGTCCCCAGTTTCAGGTGTCAAACACTGCCTCTACTGTACAGTCAC
Organism: Calotriton arnoldi; assembly: GCA_963921515.1. Lineage (NCBI taxonomy): Eukaryota > Metazoa > Chordata > Amphibia > Caudata > Salamandridae > Calotriton > Calotriton arnoldi. The sequence goes on from CAWUFW010000334.1 coordinate 1,171,781, forward strand.
AGATACGGTCTGACAAGCTATTGGGAGACCAAAGGAACAATTGTGCCTTTGCACTATATTTGGGTGCATTATCACCAAAGACGCTGGACCCTACAGTGTCATGTAAGACCTTCAAAATATATATAACTGGAGGTCACTTCAGTATCCCAATTCATATTTTATTTAATTCATATAAATCTGCATCGAACTTGTGATAAGTGACCTAAATTCACTTTTGCAGTGCTTAATCGATGCTTACCCTCAAAGTTTTATGATGTCAAATAGACATTCCTGATAAATATTTAGGTTCCAGATATAACTATGGAATGCTTGCGCCGCCATTGCGTCACTTTTTTTGACGCAACAGCGGCACAAACAATGCAGCCAATTTACAACGTGACGCAGCTAGGAAGATGCGTCACGTTGCAAAGCCCTGCGTCACATTATACCTGTATCAGATATAATGTATGCAGGGTGGGCATTCCCACGCAGGAAATCCTCGCAAAAGTGATGCAGTGAAATCTACAAGATTTCACTGCGTCACTTCTAGGACGCCACTGCGTCAAAACCGTACGCCTGCTTGAAGCAGGTGTAAGGAGTGACGCAGTACAATAAGTGTAGGCCTCAACATATATTGCTGGAGTTGCGTCATGCTTGCGACACGACTCCAGCAATGCGTGACTTTTGGGCCAACAGATGTGTCAAAATTTCTGACGCACCTGTCAATCCTTGTGTCATTGTGCGCCTTATTGTAAATATGGCGCATCCATGGTGGTTCAAGGGTATCGCAGGCTGGCGCAGGGAAACTGATGCGTACGTTTCTTGTATATCTGCCCCTTTGTTTTTTCGTTTGCATAACTTATAGCGCTGTCGCATGATTGGTCCATTGGTGTAGCGTCTTACAAAAAGCTATACATGGTTAATTAAATTAGTTGTTGCTGCACAATTTAGCTTATTGTGACATGATGTTTAAGTTTAAGAACAGATATCTGAGAGGTGTAGGTTTTCAGGACCGAAGCCCATCTCCCCAAAAATAATAACGAACCGGATTTTTACCTGCAATCTGCTTCTAAAGTAAAAGCTACTGAAACAGACTCCAAAATATAGCTAATACCTTCTTGCATTAACTAGTCGTGTGATGTCCTCTACAAATCACGTTAGGAGTCGGGCCTTATGTTACCTCAGAAGGAAAGGGAAGTCCTGCTTGTTCGTAAACATTTCGGTTTACTGGATGTTACACGCAGAAAGAGCGCAGCCGGCTCGTGATTAATGCGTCGCTTTCCTCCTCTGAATTCCTACGTGATGCAGTAAGAGATTCTTTCCAGGCCCTTTATGACCGCTCATATGTCTACCACCGACGCAGCAGTACATAAAGACACCGACTCTATAAATAGGGCTACTGAGGTTGTAGACTATCCTCAGGGGCGTAGCTTGGCCAGTAAGATTGGTAGGGTGGGGGGTTGATGGGGGTGGTAAGCTTCAGATTTTCCAACAGTGACGCTGTCATAAAAAGTTACTATACACAAGCAGGGCGCATGAGATGGGCTTAAGAGGCAGTGGAAAGAGGTAGGAATGCGGTTGGGTAGGGGACTAAGTCAGAGAAAACACAATATTTTGGAAAATAAGCAATATTTTTGAAGACCTTAAAAACAGTGGGGCAGATTTACAAGCCCCTTGCGCCACTTTTGCGTCATTTTTAACATGGGAAAAGTGACGCAAAAGTGGCGCAAGGAGCTTGTAAATAAGCCCTAGTGAGAGGGAGGAAGTGTGTGTGCGTTTCTATTTGTGTCTATGTAAAGATTCCTAGTTAAATCCGACAAACACATCACCATAAACGGCTGATAGCACTGGTCCCCAACTATTTATCTGAAAATTTATTTTGGGGGGGGGTGTGAAACACCTCACACAAAAACACCCTGAAGCTATGCCCCTGACTATCCTACCCCGAGCCAGAACTAGGTCATGAAAGGTTTATTTACTTGAAGGTTGCATCACTTGTGTCTGAGAGGAAGACATCAGGGCCAGCTGCTGTCACTGTTCTTCACAGCAGTGAGAGGTTTTGTGATTAAATCGTGGTCCTGCAATTGCCTTTCATGGGACGGATATTAATGATATTTAAGTAGGATGTGAACGATTTAATAATCGTCAGCTCTGCCTTCCTTTTATATCAGTGTTTTATATCTAACATTTTTAACCAACAAGTTTAATTTGTACATGTAATTAAAAAAAATATTTCTATTATGTACTAGGACTTTTCCCTGATCCTTGCTGATGAAGGGATGTCCAAGCACTATTACTGGTGAGAGTGATGCTGTTCACTACTACCCAGACAGTGGGTACTCAGCTTTTCATGGAAAGATGGCCTCCAATCTACCTTAATTATCCAAGTAGTTGTCGAAGAGCAGTCAAAGTTTAGCTTAACCCGTTAACTGCTGGGCCTTCCCCCTGCCCCCTGTGCACGGCCCTTTTTAGCTATTTGGGGTAGTTTATTCTCAGGGCTGCATACTTTTTGTCCACATGAGGTATCCACGCCAAATTTGCAAACTTTTTTCCAGAATCCTGGCAATTCTAAAGGTATGCAGGGTTTGTGGATTTTCTGGAGGGGACCAAGAAAATAGGCAAAACACACAAAATTGTGATATGTTTGTGAAAAGTAGGAAAAAATTGTTTCAAATAATAGTGCCTGTTTTTTTTCTAAAAATGACATCATTGAACGGTTTGCTGTGCTAAAGTTACGATCTTCCCATCTTTCAGGAACATGTGGAGTTGGAAAAAAAACCTAATTTTGTACCGCAGTTTTGGCATCTTTCAAAGAGGTAGCCCATTTCTCCTATTTTCTGTGCTCTCAACCTACTTACAATTTGTGGTGAAAACTAGTGTGAAACCCATAGGTGATCCAGGAAAGCTATAGATTTCTGAAAAGTACACAATTCCAGCAACTGGTCATATGTGTAGATCCCTCAAGGTTTTCCCAAAGAAAATATCTGTTGAAATAAAGAAATATTGAACATGAGCAGGCCCGCTACACAAGTGGAGCAGCGTTTTTATCGTCATGAGTGCGATAGTGCAGGGTGGTAGGAATTTTGTGGATCCCTGCGTATTCCGGACGTATCCATCACAGAAATGGAAGGAAAATAAGTTTTCAAGGGATTCTGAGTAAACTTATCTGGTGAGAGCCAAACAAGTAACACCCCCCTGGACTCCCCTGGTTGTTTAACTTTCAAAACTTTGCAAGTTTTCCTAGGTGCTGGCTGAGCTTGGGCCTGAAATCCATAGCTACCCACATTCCAAAATAAGGTGCGTTTTCACCTCTTAAACAGTGTCTACGTTGTGTTTTTAGCATATTCCAATCGTAGGCACAAGGGTCACCCACAAAAATTGAGTTCAGTTTTTATGGGGAGACACGTGTGAACGCTGGCTGGTTGTCAATTAGTGGATCTCAACAGTGAACAGAATCAATGCAAGTTACACCATGCTGGACACCTCTTACAAAAAATACAAGGAGTTCTCGGTAAGGGCCATGTTTACATTTTGGCTGATGAAGAAGACTCCTAAAGGAGGACTTATCATCTGCCATATAGAGATTACTCCCCCTGCCAAATTTAGAAATGAAGGCCAAGCTAGTGGTCATTTAAAAAACATTGACAGGAGCCGCCGTCACGGAAGTTCCTGTCAATACATTTTTAATTTTGACGCGCTGCTCCATCAACATGACGGAGCCTTCGATCATTTTTATTTTTATTTTTCAAAAACAAGGTCCCGAAGTCAGATTTTCTTCGTGAAAAAAATGCCCCTCTCACCATGGGAGTTATCTCCCATGGCAAGGGGGCATTAGACAGTTTTCACTGCCCCTTACCACCCTGGATTTCCAGATGGTAATGGGCAGTGAAAACTGACGTGTATGTCTGCACATCTAAATTAGGTGGGCAGACGTAGAGGTCAGCCGCAGATGTCCTTTACTCAGTCAGAAACAGTAATGATTTATCAAGCAATTAAACTTGAATGCAGTGTGCACTGTTCACAATTATGACTTCCCAATCTTATTAATCACAGTACTATTATTATCATTTTACTTCTCATATTTCTTTTACTCTCTTTTTTTTATAAATCTCTGTTGCTTTTAAAGCATAATGTAACACTTATGAAATTCATTGACATTCATGAATTCACATCATCATTTTTTTACAAACCCACAGAATTTCAATATACAATTTGTGTTTCATGTTAAAACATCTTTGTAATCATCCTGAATGATTTATGCCCAATGCATTTCTGGACATTTAAGTCCCTTCTTCAGGGGCAATCCTGAAAAAGAAAGACATTTTTAAAGACCAATGACCTGAGGTACCACGGAGGGTCAAATTTCATTATCCAATGTTCTCACTTCAAACATCTGTGAACATGCTGCTACTCACGTGCCTAATGACACTAATCTCAAAACCATCCAAGACACTCTTTGTAACGAAATGAGCCAATTATTACCAATAGTCATGAAGTTGGTACTCACTGTCATGCATTAGTCACTGTTAGTGTAATTGTGCAAGACGGTAATTTATTGTGTCACCCTGTGATGCTCTCGTGCAACTATCTATACACACCCGCTATTCCCTTTACAATAGTGCTCAAACGCATCGCAATAATGTCACATGTGCATATGTATGCCTACCTTACTGCTAAGTAGAGACAATCTAATCCACATTGCTATTCATATTAAACTCTGAAGAATATACTGAAACGAAATAACCAAACATACTATGATTATATATACTTCAACTGAGACTTTATGCGATTACATGCATTAACTGAAACCATAAATCTTACTGGTCATAGAATCTAGCCGCGTTCTGTCCCGATCATGTCACTCAGTGTTTCCCGCCTTCCGAACCACCTACGGGTCAAATATCAAACCGTTACCAATAGTTCACGAACCCTTCCGCAACCTCCCCTAGTATACACCTCTACCAAAATCCGACCTTACCTCCGGAACATAACCTCTCCACAACGCTGTCACCAACATGAGTCTCCTAGCTCTTCCCTTTCATGCGAGGGGTGCAACCATGTGTGAGATGGAGTAGTCGTCCCCTCGTTTAAACCAATGGTCCGCCTCCATATATATCAAATGGGCAGACCATTCTCTTCACGGTAAGAATACTCAAACGCCATTGCGACAGAGTATCCTTACCGCCACAGATATAAATCTGGTACCATTTTTTTAAGTTAATCCACCTCTTGCACTGGTTTGTTTTAGCACCTCCAGAATTCTAGCTTCAAAGCACAAATTCCTATCAAAGTATCTGAATATTGAAATCAAGACTACTGAAGGTGTGCCGTAAAGCCACGTTAAGGAACCAACTGCTTTATGGTCCATTTACACATCATCCACATACCAGACACAAGACTTTCATGCCGCCGGCCATGACCCAATCCAACAGATCAGTGCACTCACATCAACATACCGCTGCCATTCAAGGGCCCATCACATTCATTCACCACAGGCCGGAATACACATTCAATACAACCACTCATCCAGTCATCAACCAAATTGCACACAAACACACCACAAACAACCCTCTATAAACACATGTCTTAACATGTTGACAGTTGGTGCATCCACAACCTTCACAAATGAATAAACAGTTTGACTACATCTTTACCACCTGCCAAGTAAACATCTCCATTCTGAACATTACCAAATGCATGCCTAGTGAACCTTTACTAATGGCTCCCATGACAGCCACATGAGGCTCAGGAAGACAAGTCTTACAACTCCTTCGAGTTTGTTCAATCAAGTTGGGGGAGTCCAAGAATGCCTTCCGAGGCCTACATTGCTCGTACTGAGTGAGCATATCTACATTTGAATCTAAGGCAAACATGCTGGGGAATACTGCCTAAGTTCCCTAAAGAGCGCATCATAAACTATGAGGAACGTTAGTTTTTGACACACAGGGTAGTCAGTGGGACGTAGCATCTGTCACATCCACTGTTATGTGCAGTGCTGTGACTGTAACGCACTTGTCATACAGTAAACTGAATATATACTAAGTTCTGACAGAGGATAAACATGGCAAGCAGGACAAACATTGTATCCATACATTTAGTGATGAGTGCAGAGTTCTCTGTAGTGTTATGATTTTTAGTAAGGCGCACCATCAACCGAGAGGGTATCTGTCACTGCCGCAAGAGTAGTCAGAGCTGATCCATGGATTAACCTAGTCAAAGAGCCAAGTGTTCAGCTTTGTGCAGAATGCACTAATTTTAGAGATAGTGCATTTGTGTAGAGGCAGGTCATTTCACCCTTTTGGGGCCAATTAGGAGAAGTCACTTCTCCTTGTTCTGGTGCTGCGTATGCATTGAATGTGTGCGAGTACAAGTCCGCTGAGCAAAGGTGTCTGGAAGATTTCAGAAGTCTGAGGTGGTATTGAGGTATGCTGGACCTGTGCTGTGTAAGGCTTTGAATTTGTGTTTCAGGAGTTTGAAAAGAGCTGTGGATGGGTAGTCAGTGAACCTGTCTGAGGTGCAGGGTCTGTGCATGTTAGGATGTTGAGGGAGGACGCTGCCTGTTGTGTTCTATATGGTTTGGAGTTAGTTGTTTAGTTGAGTGAGTGAGTAATTCAGTATCAAGGTGAGTGCAGTGCCACTGAGTTTGAATTTGTAGGTGAAGATGAAGTGATGGCATGTGTATCTGTACTACCTTTACTATATGCCTTCTACCTATGCTATATCCCTGTGAAAGCGCACCTAGCCTAAGCTTTCTACCCAGTAATGTCTCTATCCTCATCAAAGTCCTGACTCAAGCTACTTGAAGCTCAAGAAAACGTGTCTTTCATGCTCCTTCAGTGCACTCACTTTGCTAAATCCAACTCCTTCCACTTTGTGAATGCAAGCTGGGAGTGTCCGAGAATGCCTCAGAGGCCTACAATCCTTGAACTGAGTGAGCATATCTTCCTTTGAAACTGAGGCAAACATGCCGGGGAATACTGCCTAAGTTCCACAAAGTAATAAGTGAACCAAATGTCCTGTGGTACTCATTCACCAACACTTCTACTTTGCTTTCAAAGTGAGAAAACTCAATTAGTAACTTGTATCATAAACAATATTATTGAAAAAGGATACAGGACACCATATGTGGTTCCAGCATCAGGTTCAGAAAGTGTTACAACCACTAGTGGTACAGTGGCTACTGCCCCAGACCCGAATGTGATTCAGATTGGGGGACCACCTCCAACACTCTCAATTGCAACTGCCCTGTTGAAGCGGCAAGGTGTTACAGCGGGTATTGTAACTGTTCCTGCACCAGTATCACAGGTTATATCAGCTCAAACATTAGCAGTTCCTGTTACAAATGCACCAATCAATATCTGTCATGTCCCCTATACATCGTGGGGAGTGTGTGTTGTTGTTGGTTGTCTGTCTAGCTCTCCCACGAGAATGCAGTACCGCGGATCACCACCAGAGCACTTCCGGGTGACACCACTTAAAGCCCCGTGATGCTCGACCCCAGGTGCTTCTGATTCAGACGCTAACGTTCTCGGAGCCAGAACCTGTGGCTCCATCTCCTTTCCAGTTACCTGTGGTACGAGCCCTTTCTTGCCTCACTCTCGGCGTAGGCATCTCCGTTGTTTGCTTGCTGCGCGCGTAAGGACGCGTCGCAGCGCTTCTCTCAGCCTCCCGACCCTGTCAGCCCAGGAGCGCTGCTACTGACACGGAAGAGACGAGTGCGGGAGCACTTACTCTTCTCCTTGTTGCCCTTCGCGGTGAGCGCTGGAGCGCGTCACCGCCCATTCCTTGCCGGCACCTCGGTGAGCGCTGGAGCGCATCACCACCCATTCCCTGCCAGCACCTCGGTGAGCGCTGGAGCGCGTCACCACCCATTCCCTGCCGGCACCTCGGTGAGCGCTGGAGCGTGTCACCACACTCCCTTTCCCCATCCACACGGCGAGCGCAGGAGCGCATCGCCACTTGTTCTTTTTCCTCCATATCGTGGTGAGCGCAGGAGCGCATCACCACACTCCCTTCCACATCCACACGGCGAGTGCAGGAGCGCATCGCCGCTTATCCTCTCCTTCCACATCACGGTGGGCGCAGGAGCGCGTCATCGCCTATTCCTTTGCCGGCGCCACGGTGAGCGCTGGAGCGCGTCACCCCACTTCCTTTCCTCCTTTGCACGGTGAGTGCAGGAGCGCATCGTCATTTATCCTTTCCCCCTTGCGGTAAGCGCAGGAGAGTATTGCCGCTACTGCCCCATAGTTGCAGCGCAGGAGCGCTTAATACCGTGACTACTGTTCCTGGGATCCTCTACCCCCTTGATACCTTGGTGGGCAGCGCAGGAGTGCTTAATACCGTGACTACTGTTCCTGGGATCCTCTACCCCTTTGATACCTTGGTGTTCAGCGCAGGAGCGCTCACTGTCAGTTCCAAAGTCCTTTAGGGTGCAGGCGCACCTACCGGAGATTCATTGGAGAGACACATTATTCCAGGTGACTATTATTGTCCTTTCTTACCACCCCCCTGCTGAGTGTGTGTGTGTGAATGCTGGTTAAGGCAGTAGTAACTGCTTGTTGGTTATATCTCCAGGCTGTCAGTCAGGAAAGGCAACAACTCCACTGGGTGTCATTCATCACCTCATCACACCATAAGGCATGTCACTTCTTGAGGATTTCTTCCCCCGGTCTTCACCACGCCCAAGTCTGGTATCATTTAAGGTAGGACAGGGGAGCAGGTGGGAGACGGTGGAGGTTATTCATATCATCCCTGCGAGACTACTCTATAGGCAGAAGGTAAGGCTTGTGGGGTCCGTGACAGAATCGTACTGAATCCTATAGTTCTGGGTGCTGTCGGAGGGGTAACCACGACAGGGTTTACCCCGACATCACAAAATTCACAGATTGCTGCCTGGACCCCACCCCAGAATGTTGAATCATTTAGAGAAATGAGAAGTATTGCTTTTACAACACTTAGTGCACAGGGAGAGACGAGACCATTTGATGATGTAATTATTTTCCAATGGTTTGAGGAAACTCCAGAAACTTAAGAAACAGAAGATACAGAGATCACCAACTACAAACCAGGAAAGGTCAAGACCCATAGATGCACCAAAATTGAAGGTGAAGTTGGAAAAGATTATTAGGAGATGTTTCAATATTTCACTTTGGAACAATACGAAGAGAATGAATTGATATATCTGAGCAAGGAGATCACAAGACGAACAGCTACCATACATGATAAATGGACAGAGTTGTTGGCAGGTAAATTCAAGGTACATATCACTAAAAGCATTCCTTTTCAGAAAAGCTTAATGGCACAGTTAGATCATGAAACAATTGTCACCATGTGGTCCTAGGAATGAGATTAGACATTTTGGAATTGCTGAGGTGTATTCGGAAATGGAGCCATTTTGACAGATTAGAGAGTAAGAAGGGCAAACAAACAAGGAAAGAAAAAGAAACAGCCAGATATTATAGAAGCTAATGGTATGCTACCACCAGTACCCCCAGATGAAGATGAGGCTGTAACTTTCCCTATGAGGGAGATACCGGTTGGAGGGTATGTACATGTACCATGGATCAGAGGTGATCTTGTGACATTCACGAACAACTTTCCAAAAATGACAGAGAATCCTGCCCAGTGGTATGCACAAGTTGACAGGTTTGTGAAGATTTTGAAGGTTTTGTGGACACATCTGAATACCTTCTTTGATATTGTGGTTCTGAGTGATCTACAGGCTGAATGTAAGATAGCTGTGCAATGGCCACGTACAGAACCTCCAAGAGATGGACATACTTGTGCAGCTTCATCTGTGGTGTTGACAAAGTATGATGAGGTGATTACTTTTTTGAAAGGAAAAGTTCCAGTGAGGGATATTGATTGGTTGAAGATCAATAGGACTACTCAAGAAGCTAAAGAATTGGTGCATGTTTATTATGGACGATTGTTGCAGGAGTTCAAACAGCACAGCATACAAGAAAATCCCAAAAAGGGAGGTATGGGGAGTTTTGTGTGACAGTTCGTTCTTGGGTTGCGACCAGGAATCAGTATGTACATACAAAAGAATGTGATTTGTTGGCACACAAACCCCATAGATTAGATCCTAAGGTATAGAAAAAACTGTAGTGATGACCAAGAGATGAAGCAGAAAAGGCTTAAAGAAAAATTAATGTTGGTCCAGAGTAAGCTGGAAAGGGTTTTATAATGCGTTGTATGTAGGGAATGTTGGTGAAATGCAGGTTGTTGGTTTCCAGAATGGATGCTAGATGGCCCAAGGTGTAGTGGGTACTTCACAGGGTAGAGGTCGAGGTATTCCAGTTGATCCAAATTTAGGGATAGACATTGCAACGTTGAAAAAATAGATTCCTTATCACTATTGCAACAGGCTCAGGCATTGGACGAGAGAGTGTAGACAGAATCCTAATTGAGTAAGTGGTGATGATCCTAATTGAGTAAGTGGTGATGAGCAAATGCAAGGTGTCAACCAAACCCAGTTACAAATGTTCCAGTCCAGCGATTGCAGAAGTCAACATAGTCACAAGTCCCTATGATGCAGGTCCCACAAGCTCCAATGCCCCACAAAATATGGGTAATCCCAGAATCAATATGAATCAGGTGCCAAGAGCAAATTCAAATACGTTTTCAAAATCAGAACCCATTTCAACAGTTCCCCATGTTGGAGAACGAGAGCTTTGATTCTAATAATTCACAATGATGGTGCCTGAGGGGTAAGAAAGATTGTGTACTTGGCACAGTCTTGGAGGTAAACCAGAGTGGACCATTTGTAGAAGGAGTGACATTTCTCAACACAGGTGCTACCCGATCCACTGTTAGTACAGCAGAAGTCCCAGACCTACGCCTCTCTTGAAAAATGATAAAAGTTGTAGGAGTCACAAATAAGCAAATAAGTAACCCTGTTGTAAAGAAAGTACCTGTAAAAATAGGCTTATTTGAGGAAGATCACCAATTTGTTGTCCTGTGAATCTGTTAAGAAGGGATCTTTTGTGCAAGTTAAACTGCACAATTTATTGCACACCGGTTGGTGTTGAATTTCAAGCACATGATGAAGATGTCGAATTTGAAATGGCCAGACAAGACACAGTTATAGGATCATATCCTGTGAGAATGGAGAGGATATACCTCCCAATTTGCGAGAATGCAGTTAAATCAGAAGTATGGGATCTTTCAGGAAAAGACATCAGACTAAACAAAGGTATAGAACCAGTCTGAATCATAATAAAGCAAAATGCAGTCTTTCCGAGAATACCACCATATAATCTTACTCCTGAAATGGTGGCTGGAGTTACTCCAGTGAGTGAACAAATGTCAAAACAAGGGATGTTGAGAGAAATTACTGGAATTCCTTTTAATTTGCTGATTATAGGTTTACAGAAGCCCAATGGCAAGTATAGAATTGTACAGGATCTTCAAAAAGTAACAATATTGTAGTTCCATGTCGTCCTGTGGTACCAAATCCAGCTGCAATACTATTTCAGATTCCCTGTGGCGAGGAGTGGTTTACTGTTTTGGATCTCTGCCAGGCCTTGTTCTCTTTCCTGCTGCATGAGAACAGTCAATACTCATTCTCATTTATATTCAGAGATAGAGTTTTGGCATGGTGCCAAGTTCCACAAGGGTATATCGAGACCCTTTTTATCTTTAATCAGATCTTGAAAAAGAATATTGAGACTATACAAATGCCTTGCAATTCAGTTATTGTTCAGTACATTGAGGATTAACTTCTGGCATCAAGTACACAAGAAGCTTTTAAACAAGACGTGATTGCTCTTCTGAATCATTTGGCTGAAATCGGACACAAAGTGTCTCCAAACAAATTGCAACACTGTTGGAGAGAGGTTCTATATTTGGGACATCTCACTGAAAAGGAATGAGAAGGTGTCAGAAGAGAGTACTGTGAGCATTCTAACAATGAATCCACCCAAAACACAGAGAGTAGTCAGAATGTTCCTGGGAATGGTGGGCTACTGAAGACACTGGATACCCAGCTTTTTCCTAGTGGCCAAGCCTTTATTGAGGCTTGTACACAAGGATGTGCCCGATCTCCTTCCATGGGACAACAACTGCTTAAAAGCATTTCTAGAGCTGAAAGAAAGTCTCTATCATGTCCAGGCTCTAGGAATGCCTGATTACAGTAAAATGTTCACATTGTTTCACAGTGAGAGGGAGGGCATCACTCTCTCAGTGCTTACTCAGTTACATGGAGACTCTTGAAGAACTGTGGCATATTTTTCAACTACTCTTAACCCTGTTGCAGTTCTGCGGCCAGATGCCTTAAAACTATTGCGGGGCTAGGTGTCAGTATTGAGAGAAGCGAGAGCATGGTGATGGAAAATCTTCTTACAGTGATGGTCCCCACTCAGTAGAAATGTTGCTCACCCATACTAATACCCAATATTTGACAAACAGCAGACTTACAAAATATGAACAAATATGAACAACAAATTCTTGCTGCAGACAATGTAACATTAAAAAGATGTCAGACTCTAAATCCAGCAGCATTGTAGCCATTACCTGACAACAAAATTAATGGAGATGAGATTGAATATGACTGCCTTGATGTTACAGATGTATGCATCAAGCCAAGGCCAGACATTAAAGATGAACCTCTTGATGAACCTTTGTATGTAACTTTTGTGGATGACTCATAGTTTAGAAATAATGAGGGGTCTTTGAAAGCAGTTTGTGCTGTTTGTAGAATTCAGGAAGTAGTGGAAGCCTCATGAGTTTGTGGTGTTACCTCTGCACAAGTGGGGGAATTAATTGCCCTTACTCAAGCTTGCTATCTTTTAGCTCAACTGTGTGCGACTATATTTACAGATAGTCAGTATGGCTTTGGTGTGGTCTATGACTCTGGGCAGTTGTGGTCACAGATGGGATTCATGACTTCATCTGGATCCCCAATCCAAAACGGGAAATATATGATGAAATTGTTGCAAGCTTTACAATTGCCACAAGACATTGTTTTAGTTAAATGTGCAGCCCACAGAAGGGACAATGATTATGTCACAGTTGGAAATAGATATGCCAATGAAGTTGCTCGGTATTATGCGATTGTGGTATGCTCATTTAACAGAGAATATAGAAATATGCCTGATGAGGACACCACCTTTTCAATGCTGTTGTCTGCAACTGATAGTGGGAAGAAATCAAAAGTTCGCAAGAGGAAGTTTCAGAGACAGAACAGCAAGGATGGATCAGAGAAGGGTGTATCAAAAATGGCAATATTTTGGTTTCTGCGGATGGAAGAACTGTGTTGCCAGATAGCCATTTGTTACCCATGACAAGGCATTTCCATGGCCCTACACACATTGGGAGGGAAGCAATAGTTAGATTGTTTAGGCGCAGCTGGTTAAATCCCCAATTCAGTATTCTAGCTGAGGAACTCTGTCATAGGTGTGTGACATGTCAGCAGATGAATGTAGGGAGAAGGACTCTGGTAACACTAACAGGCACATGCATCAAACTCAAAAATACCGATTCCTAATTTGCGATAAATAAGGAATCGCAAATTAGAAATCGCTATCCGCTATGCATGAAGCCATTCGCGCAAATCTACCGATTCGCTAAACATCGCAAAAACTATTTGCGAGTAGCGAAAAGCGAGGCGCAAATACAGAAAACCACCTTTTGCGAAATCTCTATTAGCGAGCTCGCAAATAGCGATTTCGCAATTAGCGAATTCGCAAATAGAGCGTCGCTCTGGAAACATGCTGATGACATCACAACCAGGAAGTCAGCCAGCCCATGCTTCAGTCAATGCCCAGAGGAGGAGACAGGAGGAAGGAGAGTACTGGAGCTGAGCTGAGACAACACCCAAGATTGTTTCCTGCAACTCACTGTGCACCAGGATGGGGAAGGCAACAACAGGGGATAGTGCCACGCCCAGGAAGAGGAAGCTAAAATTTAGTGAGAGAGAACTTGAAAATCTCATTGAGGGGGTGTCCAGAAACCATGACAAGCTCTTCGGGAAATTGTCCCTGAAAGTGCCTGAGGCTGACAAAAGGAGGATCTGGCTGCGCATCAAGAGCACGGTCAATGCAGTGTGAGTAACACACCGCAGCATTGATGACCTAAAAAAGAGGTGGTACGACCTAAGAAGCCGTGCCAAGGAACGTATCGCAGAAAGGCTGAAGGAGGCAAGGGCCACAGGAGGGGGCACATCTACAGTACCCAACAACACAGCCCTGGAGGACCTGGTGGAGGCGACAATTCAGCCTGAGGCAGTGGTGGGAGTAACCCAGCTGGACACATCCGGTGCGGCAAGTACCTCACAAGGTAAGATGCATGCAACCATACAGTCCTACGTAATGTCCAGTGGTGCACATACCCCCAGGCCAACCCCAGTGTACAGCTCTGAATCCAGTCCACGTTTTCCCTCATACCCCCAATGCATCATGGGAGTCGTAGGCATGTCAGTCAAGTGGGCATTCCAACACAACACTGGCAAGCAAAACACGCCAACACTGCATGGCAGTCAGTGATTTAATGTGAGCCAAGTATGCATGATGTCACACAATGGGAAGGCGTACACATATTAACATTGCACTGTTTCACATCACAGACGCAGCTGAGATGGACTCGGAAGACAGTGACTGCCTACATATCTCTGAGACTCCTGCTGAGACAGATGTGGAGACACCAGATGCCCCAGCATGCACACCACCCGCACCTACCAAACGCAGGGCCCAGATCCCTTCACTGCAGCCCATGGAATCTGAGGTGGCCCCTGAACCCACCCCAGCAACCAGCCAGCCTCCTGTGACCACGCCACCTACACCACAGGCACAGGTCCAACGTGGGCGGAGGCGCAGTTCAAGGGCCCGCATTGCTGTGCAGGAAGACCAGGGTCCAAACGTGTTTGCTGGTGTGGAGTCACAGATGTTACGCGCGCAGCGCCTGCAAGCAAGACACATGGGCGCAATACAGCTACAAATATCCAAACTGGCAAAGAACATCAGCCTAATGACAGACAATGTGCATGCACAGACAACAGCGTTTGTGGAGGGGAATAGGCAGACCAACGCAAGCATTCAGGAGCTCACCAAGGCAATGCTTGCGGGCCAAAGCACAAAGAGGAGAAGGCATCGCCAGAGCATGATGTGCATGTCAGCCTATACCAGGGCCAATAACAAGCTCTGCAACACCACTGCGCAGCTGGCACGTCGCTCTGTGGCCATGCAAATAGATCTGGGCCATTACTGTGGGGATGTTGCTAGGGCCCTAGGACAAGTGACCACCGCCGTGGAACAGCTCCAGGCTGGTACTGTTGGCGGCAGCAACTTGACAGGGGAGGAGGGGAGTGAGGAGGCCTCAAGTCTTAGCAGCCTGTCGATGCCAGTGACCACTGCCAGGAGGCGCAGTTCGCGCAGCTCAAACCCTTCAGTTGCGCATCATGGTGATGTGGCCGATGCAGGCGAAAGACGTATGGGTGTGCGTGGCAGGAAGCGCTAGCCAGGCATATTCTCCTCAGTTTGGCCATGGTGACTTAACCATGGTCAATTACAGCCTAATGATTGCTAACCAGCGCATGGTATTGTTTATTTAACGTTATTCACCTATGCAATCATAGTTATGATTAGCACACATCTCCGTGTGGCTACCCATTGATACATGGGCTCATGTTAATAAATACTTTCATGGTCAGCATCTAGGTGTCATGGCTCATTATTCCCTACCTCAGAAATAATGTTGGGTGATGTCTGCACGTCTCCTCTGCCCTTCTTCTGTGTTTGCCACATGCGCCTGTCGGAGTTGGGCGGGTGGTTGGTTGTCGCCATCTGACTTACTGTCGGACACCTCGATGTGTATGCCTCTCCTGGTGGCAATGTTGTGCAGAATGGCACATGCAGCCAAGATCCGGCAGCATCTTTCTGGACGGTACTGCAGGGCTCCACCAGTATTGTGCAGGATGCGGAAGCGGCTTCTAAGTATTCAAAATGTGCGTTCTATCACATTCCGTGTGCTGAGGTGTGCAGCATTGTACATCCGCTCATGTGGTGTTGATGGGTTGAGGAATGGCGTCAGGATATAGTTACGCACGGCGTATGCGCTGTCACCTACAGGGTGGAAAGCAAAGGGTTAGCCACAGTGATGCCTTTTCATTTGTTTGATTAATGTAGCGGATAAATATATATGTGTGTACCCAGCAGATGTCCTTCTCAAAATTCACCCCTGGGCAGACGCGTGTGGATGCCACTGTATCGGAAGATATAGGAATAATGGGTGCTCCCAGGTAATTGCGCCACGATGGCCGTAATGATGTGCTTAGCATTGCACACTACTTGCACATTGATTGAGTGATATGATTTCCTGTTCCGGACGATGTATTCATTCACTGCTGGGGGACAAATAGGGACATGCATGCTGACTATGCAGCCAATCACATGGGGGAATTGGGCTACCTGGTAGAAGTTCAGTTTTGTCTTATTCAACTCCTGGGGGGTTGTGGGGAAGCTGGTGTGGGTGTGGACCCTTGTCATCATGGCATCAAGGAATGTTTTGAAGAAGCGTGAAAGTGAGCTCTGTGATTCACCTCCAGCTACAGCTTCCAACCCCTGGAAACTGCCAGAGGCATGTAGGTGCAGGCAACATTGGACCTGTACATATGCGGGGATGGCATGGGTCCTACGGGTCTGACGCTGCATTAAGGGTTCTAATTCAGCAATTAGGTGCATGATCATTGCACCGTCCAGCCTGTACTTATCGTATATCTCATCCTCAGTTTGGACCAGCACTGTGATGCGCACTCTGAGGGTCCTCTCCTGTATCCACCTTCTGCGCTGCCCTGCTGCATGGGTCCTCCTCCTCCTCGCCATCACATAGCGTGCAGTCATTGTGGAATGCTTCATGGGCCTTCTGAGTCTGTTTAAATAGTTTTCCGATTGGTTGCACCTGAATATTTAATTTTTTTAAACTTTACCACCTGATTGTGATTCCCCTTAATCTGCACTTGCAAAATAGCGAATTCACGGTTATTCGCTATTTGCGAATTTACATGCATTGGCTTGCGAATCCTTAGGGACTAATCGCTATTAGCGTTGGCTGTTGTGGGACTCGCTATTAAGGATTCGCTTTTGGGGTTCTCGCATTGATTCCCTATTTTTGCGAATGTGTTGGGTTTTGCGTAAATGGGTTGATGCATTGGGAAGTGTTGGTTATCGTTCGCAAACGGCCTTTTTTAGCGATTCGCTGTTTTTGCGAGCCCGTTTTTGCTTGATGCATGTGCCAGTAAGTCACATAGGAATATCCAGAGGACCCTTTAACAAGATGCAATAGAGATGCTGTTTGTAATGGGCTGACATATATCCTGGTTATAAATTGCTTTTTAGCCTAATGGGATGAAGCTTACCTGACACAGAGAAATGACAGTCTCGCTGTAGCCAAACTGCTGTTACGAGAACTGATTCCGCGGTTTAGATTTCTGATTTCTCTGGAGTCAGACAGAGGGACCCATTTTAATAATGAGGTCTTTAGGATCCTGTGTGTGGCACTTCAAATGAACACAGATTGCATTGTAATTGTCATCCTGAAGCTTCGGGTATGCGTAAATAGTTAGATGGGATGCTGAAGTTACGTTTGACCAAAGTCTGTGCATCTACTTCATTGAAATGGCCAGAAGCTTTACCATTAGAACTGATGAGTCTCCGAAGCAGTACTGACAGGAGGACTGGATTATTGCCCCACAAGATACTCACGGGATTTGCTACGTGACTGCCTACTGTAGCTGCGAATGCACTTATGAACATCACAGATGACATGATACTCGGCTACTGCAAAGGGTTAGCTGATGTGGTGGGTTCTGTCTCTCGCCAGGATAGAGCTGCTACTACCACTCAGAATCAGGAGCAGCGCCACAATCTTAACCCTGGAGACTGGGTTTTGATCAAAAAGCATGTTTTAAAATCCTGCCTGAAGCGGAGATGTAAAGGCCCCCACCAGGTGATCCTGATCACCAATACTGCTGTGAAATGTGCTGGGATACCAAACTTGGTCTATGCTTCTCACACCCAGAGAGTGAGTGTTGATCTTTGGGCCAGGTCCAAGGCCTCCTGTGTCCTTATGTCCTAAAGAATCAGAGGAGGGTGAAGTACAGCAGAATTCCTCATCTGTACAAGTTCCTGAAGTCTCACAAAGGAGCTGTTAAATTGTTTAGTTCACGAATACACTTAAGGTGTAGATGCTAAGAATTGTTATGTGTGGTCACACTTACCTTCTTCAGCTGCTGAAGACGTGACATATCATAACATTCCACTTTCATATGCAGTTACTTGCCATATAATACTTAGTTTGTTTTTATAAACAAGAACATTTTGAATATTATTTTTGTAACTATGACATGATTTTTTCTAAAGCTCCCCTTCTGAAAAGAATGAACCCTCATTCACAAGCTAAGAATATGGAGGTTGCATGGTATTTCTTTAGATCAACTAAAAATAAAGACACTGTTAAGGCATATGATGGAATTTTACATGTCTAATGAAGCCATTAGAAAAGAAATGTATTCTAGCATTAGAGGAGAGGAGAGCTCACATGTTTCGCAAGACAAACAAGGAGGTAGATGTTTTAAAGAATGTTTGGAAGATGGAGGAAAATTGATACAAAAAGAAAATTATATATCCTACAATATATATATATATATATATAAGCACTATGCACTTTAATAAAGCCATACTGATTACTGCTTAGTTGTGTACTAAGCATTGAGAGGATGACTGAGTAAACATGTAAATCGCCAATTCTGTGACATTGTTATAAAGGAAATTTTCAATGTTTCTATTTATGTTCTAAAGTTGGAAATAGTGATGAATTACACTGTTGAATACTTGAACTAATACCTTTTTATGATGCACTTGCATGGAAAGGAGTGGATTGAGCGAGGTTTAAAACATGTTTCAAAATGGCGCCCATTATATTGTAATCAGTGGCTGAGATGTGCATTGGAATTGTCCTTTGTCTGTTTTATGCCTTTGGTAGAATTGTATTTAATGTTTAAACTAATGGCACTCTGCATCGTGATCTAGGCTGCATGGGAGAGCCGGAACGCGTGGATGCCATCAACTCAATAAAGAAAGTTGAGTGAATACAACCCCCCTTGGAGTGCTGGATTGTTTTCCTGGAGAAAGGAGATTGCAATCCGAGATATATATATATATATATATATATATATATATATATATATATATATATATATATATATCCAAAGCAGTATTCCACCTGGGGCCAGCCGAACTCGCGGCGGGTGCAAGGATCCACCAACCATATGGCAGGACCGTTTTAAATGACTGTGTTTGTTTTATTGACGACTTTTCCGCACTGATGACGGCAAGAGCCAGAAACGCATCTGCGGATGTTTTATAGACGACACACACCCCGTGAGTGCACCGGACCTTGGGAGTATTATGAACTCCTTGTTTTTTGCTGCTTTATAAGCGGTTTCCACCACCGCTTCCCGGTTGCACCCGCCGCGAGTTCGGCTGGCCCCAGGTGGAATACTGCTTTGGATTCAATTTGGGCTGCCTGAACCGCCGCTTACGGACTCTGTTGACCTATTTAGGTCGTGGCTTATACAAAGCTAGAGTGTTTCACCATATGAGGGACACTCACAGTGTTTTCGTTTTTAATCCAGCGGCAGGCGAGGGGATGTACAGGCACAGTTATCACGGCTGCCAATTGATTTTTTTAGCGATGGGAGCGCCATAGAAATTGCATTAGGCAATAAATAATGAAGACGGTGACGCCCCATTGCTGGCCCTTCATTGGCCAAGGATCCACCAACCATATGGCAGGACCGTTTTAAATGACTGTGTTTGTTTTATTGACGGCTTTTCCGCACTGATGACGGCAAGAGCCAGAAACGCGTCTGCGGATGTTTTATAGCCGACACACACCCCGTGAGTGCACCGGACCTTGGGAGTATTATGAACTCCTTGTTTTTTGCTGATATATATATATCCTTGACAGACAACAAAAACGGAAATGGATTGAACCGCTTTCAAAGCAATTGGGGACAAGAAGTAGCTGCACTGCCCTTATGATCCTAAGATCCGGTCCTAGACCACTTTATGCATCTTCTGTAGCAAAGTTTCTGGGTCGGATGTGGCTATTAAGATCAAGGACGAATACTGTATATCCTTCAGTCTCTTGCATTTTAATGTTTTGCTTTATGGTCCATATTAAGATCTACATGCAACCTTCAAGTTGAGTATATAATTGTGTTGATTTGTTGCAATATGGCACTGTTTGCTCGTGTAACTTACCGCTTGTATGCTACAATGCCTATGGCCCTCATACTTGATCATAGCGAAGTTTTTATACTAGCGTCTTTTATCTCTTTTAGCAATTGTTATTGTAATAAATGCCAAAAACTGGCTTTTATCCTATTCCAGACACTTGTTTGTATAAATAATTGCATCACGAGCATTAATGAAATAATCATGCTATTTTCCACTAGTGACTTAATAATACTCTTCTTGTATGCTGTGATGCCTTAGCTCTCATACTCAAATGATCTTGTATTTGATGGTTGTAATGTCTGCATTTTTCACTGTTTTTACCTAGTGTATTTGCTTTTATGGCATCAAAAGCCAAAATAAAGCTTAAAAAAAAAGAAACTGTAGGCGTGCTTTAGATCTTGGTGGATCAGGTCATGTGGTTGCTTTTTTGGCGGTCTTCCCGCCCTTCGACTTGGCGGTCTGCCCGTCCTATTTAGATATTGGCTATTGCATAGACGAAAGACAGCCACAGTCCTGCTGTCACCACCAATAAATCTCAATTGGGTTGATGGCAGGATAGGCAAAAGGGGCTGTCCGAGGGAGGACTGCCAGTTTCACTGCTGGGTCAATCACAATAAGCCTACCCGCCGATGCAACTGTGGCGGGGAAACCTCCACAGCTGCACTAGCAGAATGGAATGCATTTAAGGCACAAACTCACCTTTATTCACCTTCCCACTTCCTGTACCACCATGGACGCAATCCTACATGTCCTGTTTCTGCTGCTGCTGGCTGATCACGATGCAAATCAACACTGTCATCACCGGAACCAAAAGTAATGTCCACCATTACCTGTTACCTTTTACACTTGGCTGTTCACATATGCTCAGGACTAATGCGTTATTAAATTACACACACAAGCAATAGCATATCAGGTGCAATGCATATGTCTTTAATGTTGACATCTAAGAAATGTAAAGTACCACACCTGTATAGACACATTGTGTTCATAAATTAGGTGCCAGCTGACTTCCAAAAAAAGGACACTTGCACAAAAAAGGATATCAAATCAAAAATCAGAAACTCACCATACAGGTGTGTGGAAATAAAGTACGAAAATTGTCACACAAAAACATATGCATCACACATCATTGGGAAAAGTGCAATGTAACCTCATGTAACAATTGCACTAGACAAGCTGTAACCCTCACCTCATAGATTACCTGGAAAATCAATGGCAGTCCCAAATTTGAAGCACTCTGCATATTCATCCATGTAACATTTCCCCATTTCACCTGTAAAAAAAAACCTTAAATAATGTCTCAACATCTATTTGTTGGTGCATGTGTCCACTACCATGTTGAATGGCTGCATCTAAATTCTAATTACCACCACATACCATGTGAACCAATGTATGCAATTAACATAGTGGACATTTAAAAAGTATGAAGCAGTTCCTGCCATCATGATAAAGAAAAATAGGTACTACACATTTTACACTGAAACATTGCTAGGAAGCAAACAATTGCAAACGAAAATTGATGCCAGGACAAACTTGGTGAAAAGAAAAATTGTTATTTATTCACAATAAGAAAACCCTCAACTTGTATGAAACAAGGAAAGTGCCAGTCCATAAGTGAGTGGTCAAAAAGTTCTGTGCACAAGCGCGCCATGGCACTCAGCTTGCCTCCAATTGCCCTGCCAGGGGAACCGCCCTGGGAAGGGGCATCAATCGGGCAGAGCAGGCACCTCAAGGAAGTTACTTGGGAGGAGGTTTTGGGTTTGGGGTTGGAAGGGGTGTCCTTAGGCTTGAGAGGGGTGGTCTTGGGCTTGGGAGGGGTGGTCATGCTTTTTGAATAGGGGCCTTTGCCTTTTTGTGGGGACCTTGGGGGAAGAAAGGGTGGGTACGGTCTTTTGAGGGGTGAGTTGGAATGTGGAAGGGATGGGTTGGGGGTGGAAGGGGTAGGTGTGAGGGGTGGGTGTGGCAGGGCTCAGGGCAAGGGCAAACAGAAGACATTCATGGGAAAAATGGGTAGGATGGTTGGGAGAGAGTTGGGTTTGGGAGGTAGAGGGAGTAGAAGTGTCTGTTGTGCATTTGTCTGGTATTGGTGCAGGTGTCTTTGGGTCTGGTGTATTTCCTGAACATTTGGGTGAGTCTTGCTTTGTTGGTGTGTGTTTCAAAGTCATCCCGTGCCCTGGGCACCCGCCAAATTGTTTTGCTGACTGGTACTGGTGCTAACTGATTCTAACTGACCCTGGCCTCTGCCTAACCAGGCCCAGGGCTAGTGCTATGCTGAAAGAGACACTTAGAATACAGTGTAAATACCTACATGCGCTAGGGCACACTATGGGTTAGGCTACCCCTATGATTGGCATGACCTCCCTTATAAGGTACTAGCACATAATAGGGCACGGGCATTGAAACTACCTTTAAGTCCCTAGTATATAAAAGGGCACAGCAGTTTAGAGGCCAGCAGTACTTTCTCCACTTGCATGTGTGCACTGCTGAATCCTGAGGTCGGTTTGAAAGAAGTCCTGTGTTGCAGGACTGCTTTTAAAATGAAAATTGTGCCCCAACTCGACTTTGGTGTTTGGGGAACTTAGAAATTGATAAACTACAATGTCTGGGCATAGTAGGTACCCCCAGGGTCTCCCTTAGGTGTCCCAGGGGTGAGGGGCCAGGTACTTATAAGGGGGACACTTATAAAATGAGTTTTATATGCCCTGGGTTTAGAGAAATTGTACATTTCACTCCCCACAGTGTTGTAAAGTGTTTCCCACAATCAACTTTTGTACTAGGAGCACTGTGGAGTAAGGATCTGCAATAGTTTTACATATTCAGAACCCCTAAAGTCTCCCCTAGGTGTTCCAGGAGTGGGGGGCCCTGTAGATATAGGTAGGGTCCTTATAAAATATGTTTTTATAAGTCCTGGCGATGGACAAATGGCCCAAGATATTTTTCCCATTGCAATTCCCCTTCCACATATTTTAACATGGTAGGAAGTTATTAACTAATAATTCCCACTAGGAGAATCATACAAAATACCATACAAGGATTTCTAGAATGGTATTGATAAATTAAACAACATGGTATTATTGAAACCGAACTTTAACTTTCCAGTGGTCTGTCCTGATTGGTCAGAGTTAAGTGGATTAGCCAGGCTCCTCTGATGATTAACCCCTGTGGTTAGACAGCTCTTCTGGGAGGGCAGGGCTCTGATACATAGGAATGCCAGAGCAGAGGAGGGGTCATATACAATATTCTTCAATGGAAGGAGGAGACAGGCAGAAGAAGTCAGTTTCATTTACACCTCTCCTCCTCGAACCCAGCCAGATGTAGGATTAAGGAAGGAATGAGCAGATGCAAGGGGGAGAGACTATGGAGATTAACCATCCTGGGGGGTTGGGGCGGGGGTGTTTAGCCAGCTCTTTTCTCTATGCTGGAAAATCAGCCATGATGTATTTTGGAGAAATTGTGCTCTCTGGGAGAATATAGTGCCACACTTTGGAGGATATGGTCATACCCTGGGGTGTTGCCCTGCACCTCATTAGACAGGAGTGCCCTTCTACTTGACCCAGAGAACTTGAAATAAGTACTGAGAGAGGCAGAGCCTCTCAGATCTGCTGCTTGAAATTTAAGCGAGAAGAAGGGTCCATGCTGAGAAGTTTGATTTGCACCAACCAGGCCTTGCACTCTGAAGACTGTGCCTGCTGCACAATGCAGAACTGCAGCCCTGTGGACTATCTTGGTTCAGATTCACTAAAGAGTGGACTCCCTGCAAGCTACCCATTAACAGAGCTCACCTGGAACATCACCACCAAGAATCCTCAGCCTGGAGTACTACCAGTACATTTGTAAGGGCTTTATCCAAGTGGATTGTGGGAACTGAAGTCCCATATATTCAAGGACCATCTTGGACCTTTCAGACCATTAGAGTATGTTTTGGACACTTTGGGACCCTTGGGTTAACTTCAGGATGAAGTTCCAGAAGTTTGGAGAAGTTTGGAGCAACTTTGGAAAAAAGCTCCATGAGTGCACCGACTTGACCTGGCCAGCCAAGTCGGCGACCCTTAACCGAGAGCTGACCTGCCATCCAGGTTTGTCCCGCTGAAAAGCTCCGGAGGTCCGACTTTCAGAGTTTGATCTGGAGTAAGCAGAAACCCAAGCCGGCGACCCCTCACCAAAGCCGGCCCGGTGGAGAGCACCGAGGGACCTTGCAAGAAAAAGCTCCGTAAACGTTTCTAAGTCCAAACGTAAGACAGGTGACCTGGACCAATCGCGAGAGTCAAGCCGCCCACCTTCAACCGTGAGCTGGCCTCTCTGGTTCGTCCTGCTGGACATCCACAAGTTTGACCGGTAGCTCGTCGCAAGGCAAGCCAGTGAACTTTCACCGAATCCCGACTGGCTGAGAGCTTCGAGGGGCCCCGGGAAGAAAAGCTCCAGAAAAGATTCTAAGTCAGAAGGTAAAAACTTTGACCTAGACCTACCGCGAGGAGTATCTGCGCAGGGCTCCATCGCGGTCAGCCTGAAACTTTGACTTTGACCCGGTCTAGCGCGACCAGATGTCCCAATAGGCGCTATAGGTTTCTATGTGCTGTATAGTATTAAATCTTTAAAAATTCATATCTACGGTTCCCTACATTGGAGTCTTTTAATTTTGGTGGCATTTTAAAAAGATTTCCTATATTTGTATATTGGTGTTGGATTTTTATTGTGTGTCTTTGAAGTTAAGCCTGGCTGATCACAGCCAAACTATCAAGGGTTGAGCATCGGAATAATTTTCTAAGACCTGTACTAAGCCCTATATTGTGCTAGTGGCCTTATTGCCGGTGGTAGATATATATTTACCACTATTAATAACCCACTTTCCAACAGTGTGTGTTGTTTGGGTGAATGAGGATGTTTCTGTTTTATGTGTGTGTGTGCTGTGAAGGTGCTGGGTATGGTCGTGGTGAATGTGGCTGTGGTGGTGGTGGGTGCAGTGCCTGGGGCTGGGATTGTGGTGGTGGATGTGTCTGTGGTGGTAGGTGTGGTGTCTGGGACTGTGATTGTGGTGGTGATGGGTGCAGAGTTTGGAGGTGTGCTGGGCTGGTGGATGTGTCGGTGGTGGGTGCAGTGTATCTGGTTGTGCTGGGGGTGGTGGATGTGTCTGTGGTGCTGGGTGCAGTGTATGTGGTTTTGATGGGGGTGCAGGATGTGTCTTTGGTGGGTGCAGTTAATGTGGTTGTGCTGGGGTGGTAAATGTGTCTGTGGTGGTGAGTGCAGTGTCTGTGATTGTGTTGGGGGTTGGGATAGTGTCTATGTATTTGGATGCCTGCCTCTTTTTTGTGTTGTTTGTGTGTGGGTGTGCTGCTTGTGTCAGTGTGAGTGGGCGCATGCAAAGGTGTGAGTGTGCTTGGCACAGGTCTGGGAATGGAGAATTTGGAGGGGGACGCGGAGGGAGGTTGGGCACAAGGTTGGGATGGTTGGGAGGCTGCGGTCAGTGAGGAGGCTAGACCTTGAAAAGACCTCTGTAGGCCAGACATAGCAGTGTGAATGCCTTCCAGGTAGGCTACCATGTGTTGCAATTGGCAGCCAAGCCCCTATATGGCATTCACTAGTGAAGTCTGGCCAACAGAGATATAACTGAGGAGGTTAATAGCCTCCTCACGCAGCGCAGCCAGGGGGACAAGGCAGGGAGTGAGGTGCCTGGAGCGAAGGAGACGCCACCCCCTTTTAGGGGGGCAGGCTTGGCCAACTTGCGGGGGAGCAAGAGGGAGAGTGGAGATGGGACACTGGGTGGCATACAAGGTTGCAGGTGTAACAGATGCAGTAGGGTCCGACATCACTAGGGACTGTTCACTGGAGGAGGACTCCAAAGAAGATGTAGAGTCTCTGGTGGCCTCCACTGCAGTCCCCTCACTCTCCGGGATACCAGGCCCCTTGTTGTGGGTACTGTAACCACTGTGGCCAGCTGCTTCTCCACCGATGTTGGCACCTTCTCCTTCACCTGCCCCAGATAATAAAATGACATAACGTAACTTTATTTGCACTACAATGGTTCTTGGGCCCTAACAACTCTCCAGGTCACAGGGAACTCCATCCCTCAACGCAGCACGTGCCAGGATGCGAGTTTGCAGTGATAACCCAGGAGTGGGCAGGGCCATCTTCGAAGGGACTTAAAGCGCTTCCAGCAATCCTGCAGCGCGGGTAACTTTATTTGCACTACAAGGGGTCTTTGGCCCCCACCAACTTTCAAGGTTGCAGGGGATCCATCCCCAAACCCAGCATGCACCAGGAGGTGTGGTTGCAGTGACAGCCCAGGAGTGGGCAGGGCCATCTTCCGACGTGTTTAAAGCAGTTCTAGTAATCCCGCATCGTGGAACGCGCGTGTGCCGTGGTCAGGCCAAGTCCGGTCCAAGGGTGAGCCCGTCTTTGCCCGTCATCGTCCCGAAGAGGCTGGGCTGACTCACCCCTCTTGGCTCATCCATTGATGGATGCTTTTTTTTTATCTTGGTGTGTTGCCAATAAATCTACTGTCTAAACATGGGCAAAAGAAAGTTTGGTCCTGGTAAGGAGCCTGCCTCCTCCAACCCCACTAACCATCATACTGACAGCACATTGGACTCCTTTTTAGTTTGAGTGGTCAGTGTGGTGTCCAAAGAAAAAGAACTTACAGAAAGAAGGTTCTCACTTAAGGGGAGGAGGGCTGGGTGTTGTTCCCTTATGCATGAGCCCTCCCCCCTTTTAGAGGCCACAGAAGAGACTACAGCTAGTGGTCTTAGATCTGCACAAGGAATGGTCGTTGTATGTGGACATGGAGGAGGAAATCCACAAAGCAATGGAAACTGCTATATCTGACCTCTCATGAACAAGTAGAGGGTGTGAACCCTCAGCGAAGAAAAGAAGGAAAACAAAAACAGGAACCACACTGGGAATAACAACTAAATAGACTCATAAAAGGAACCCAGAGTGCCTGATGCATTATGCTTCCAAGGGGTGCCTGAACTCACTACAAACTTGGGATCCACTAAAAGTAAATTATGAAGAAATGTGTGTCAACAAATGCTGCTATGTTGTACCAATATTAGCATAAACTGAAAGCAGGGTACTTTTGTTTGTGCATTTCACTTACTCCAGGTCACTGAAGTATATGTCAATTGCCAACAATTATACATGAATTCTGTACTGAAGTAGCTTAGCAATGTATCATACTATGTAGATACCTAGGCCGTAGAACAAACAAAGATTTGGGAGGATTGACAAATGACTTCTACAGCATAAGGAAATATATAGCCCTTGAAACATTTCAAATACCCTTCAGTACACAGCAAAATTATTCACTCCTAAATACCTATAGTTATATGAAGTTTGTTGTGTCTTTGTGAAATTGTTTCACTAAATATGCTGCCTTTCACTGTAGTGCAAAATTTCTAAGAACATCACAGTATATTTTACATACACTAATTCCTATATAATACTTACTTCAAACACTCACATATAATTCACAATATGCAACATATTACACCTCGATGCTTTCCAACAGTTGCCTAATGAGTCATGAGTGCAGCCGCGGTCCATGCACGTAACAGCGGTGGGGCCACGTGGGGGTTAGTTTCGAGGGAAGATGCAGAGGGAAAATTAATTATTTAATTATTTTCCCTCTGCATTGACCCACGAAATCCCCTCCACGCGGCCCCACCGCCTCACCGCTGTTACCTGCATGGACCGCTGCTTCATGAGTTTGCCCTGATTTTGAGTTTTCCTGATGGGATACTCCTGCATATATGTGATGGAACCTTCCATCTTGCAAAATCCCTTTAAGTTTGCTATTTATCTCCATCATTGCTTCATCACCTTGACATGACAAAGGACAATGTGTGCACATTTCTGTCTGTGTTTCCACAAAAATTGTATGCCCATCACAATAATTTGTCAAAAAACAGACTGCCACACACACACGGATTTGAGAAGGAGTGTAACATCATGTTAACCTGTTACTTTGAACCTGTATGAAACAGTATTTCCGATGCAAAACACAATTTGTATATGTTTTAAATCAAAAATGTAGCCATTAATACCAATGTTACTAGTCATTTTGGATCACATGCTCAATCTTGTTTGTGTAGAATCCCAACTTACCAATGGACATTTGGTATATCCACTGTATCATAACTGCCTAGTATGCTATGTTATATGTAATAGGGCAACCATTACCTCTTCACCAATAGTGAAGGAGCATCTCACCTGACACAATAAACACTATTGGTCTGTTTGGTACAAATGTCCCTCATGAGATTAAACCACATGATGTATGTGTGGAGTTTAGACAGCCATGTATCTGCTCAGAACAGTCCATTGGTTGCTAACAGGAATCAGGTGGGATCATTGCCAGCATATCAATAGACACAGCACATAAGCATACACATTGTGCAAAACTTACACCTTCAAAAACTCTTCTTGTGCATTGGACATGGGTCACCCTTAATGTTGATGGGAAAGATTCTGACTGAAAAAAAAAGAGTCATGTAACATGTGAATCTCTGATAAGAACACACCTCTTTGTTGCTGCTGTTGGGCCCTCAAGTGCCGAATAGGCCACCACAAAATGCGGACCATTAAGGGGGTAGGGTGTGACACACATGCCTCATATGCTGGGAGGACTGGTGGAGCTGGACTTCAGGTGACTTTGGGTCCATCGTCGTACGTCCTCTCCCCTTTTCTGGCAGTGGATGCTGTGCCGCTTGAAGACCCCCAGCGTCCACACCTTCCTGGTGATGGCATTCCAGAGGTCCCGCTTCTGATGGGGGTTGATCTGTATTGATACAAGAAATGATAGAAAAAATAATGAGTTTGTGACTTTTTGTTTGTCTGTATTGATGAAACACAATTTTGCTACATCTATCACTAGCATAACTCATAAGTTAGCAAACATGTGTATTGTCACATGCTGACCGAAACCAATATTTTCACACACTCTTTTGTAGTGATCTGTTGCCTACCCCCAACCCATGTCATGTTTTACACTCACCAATCCAGGCCTCTGGCATTATCTAGCCCACGGGACTCCTACATAGTCTGTGATGTGGCCTACTTCTGATTCGTGCAATAGATTATGAACTACTAAAGGCTAAACAAAAATACTTGTGGCACAGTGAATACTGGCCACTGGAAGAAAGGGAAACTCAAAGAGATGATGGACGGAGCGCTGAAATGGGAATAGTCCAGCCCGAACTGCCAGACCAGGTCCTCCCTGGACCGGAAACAAGCATCCTGGGACCGGTTTCGGGGCATCACCCCTCATCAGCCAGGCTAGCTTGAATCCAGTGGCACAGTGAGCCCGGGACCCACATCTGGGCATACCCGGCGCACTTACGGTGAGAAAGCAAAAGGCACACAGATGATGGACGAAATGCAGAGCAAATCAAACATTCAACCCAAGTCAAGAGATCTGGGTTAAAACCATCGTTCTTTTGCTCACTATGCCACCCCAGTTTAGACCCAGCCATATGCAAATTAGTCTTGACCCTATTCCTCATTGGAATAGTCCAGCCCGACCTGCCAAGCCAGGTCTTCCCTAGACCGGAAACAAGCATCCTGGGACTGGTTTCAGGGTAACACCCCTCATCAGCCAGGCTAGCTTGAATCCAGTGGCAAAGTGAGCAAGGGACCCACGTGAGGGCATACCCTGCCAACTTAGGGTGAAAAAGGCAAACACAAGGAGATGATGGACGGAGCGCTGAAACGTTTCAGACACTCACCCCCAGTCACAGATCTGGGTTGAATCCATCATCGTTCTTTAGCTCACTTCGCCACCCCAGTTCAGACCCAGCCATATGCAAATCAGTCTTGACCCTATTCCTCATGGGAATAGTCCAGCCTGAACTGTCCATCAATTGTTCTTTTTGCATTTGTCACCCTGGGTAGGATGTGTATGCCCAGACGTGGGTCCCGTGCTCTCCATGCCACTGGAGTCAAGCCTGCCTGGCTAATGAGGGGTGCTACTCCGAAACCGGACCCAGGATGCTTGTTTCCAGTCCAGGGAGGGCCTGGCCTGGCAGTTCGGGCTGGACTGTTCCCATAGACAGCAGGCTCAAGACTGATTTGCATAGGGCTGGAATGGCATGGGGAGCAAAAAAACTATGGATTTAGGCCCAGATCTCTGTACTGGGGTGAATGTATGACATTGTTCTGCATTCTGTCCATCAATTGTTCTTTTTGCATATGTCACCCTGAGTGGGACTGGTATGCCCTATGGGTCCCGTGCTCTCCGTGCCACTGGAGTCAAGCTAGTGTGGCTGATGAGGGGTGTTACCCCAAAACCGGTCCTAGGATGCTTGTTTCCAGTCCAGGGAGGACCTGGCCTGGCAGTTCGGGCTGGACTGTTCCCATAGGGAGCAGGGTGAAGACTGATTTACATAAGGCTGGGTTCAAACTGGAATGGCATGGGAGCAAATAAAACGATGGATTTAGGCCCAGATCTCTCTACTGGGGTGAATGTATGACATTGTTCTGCATTCTGTCCATCAATTGTTCTTTTTGCACTGGAAGTAAGGGGTCTGCAGTTTGGACATGACACACTTTGAAATGGGAGTCCACTCACATGAAGTGTTAGCTCAAGTAGTTAGGTTACTCTCCCTTTCAACTGTTGTCCATTTAAAAGCATTCAGGGGCATTTTTTAAGGACACCTCAAAATTTGCCCTGGCAAGGATATATGTTTATGACAGATGTACTTCAGGCCTTCAGTTGTTTATCCTTGTGACTCAGCCCTGCCTGGCCCATAATTCTGACTGAGCACTGCTCATTGTCAGGCGTTGTTACTGCAGCCTGATGATCTGGATGTGACATCAACACAGGCGTGCCTTAACTTTTCAATGCAAAAAGGGCCTTGTGCCTATCTAATAAATGGCATCAAGAATGTGTGCTACTTTGAAGGGGTCTGGGAGGTACTAGTAGCTCCCATACAACTGTTTGGAGAGGCCAGATATAGGCTGAGTAAGTTGTTGGACGATACACATAGCTACCATCATTTCCATTTTGTTTGTACAGAAAACATTTTCATGTACAGTTGTAAAGAGTCCATAATGTGTTCTCAAATTGCCATGATGTGAGTTTAGTACGTAGCATGTGTCAGTCAAACATATACATAGATATATCTCTTCGCACAAACCAATTTCACTCTAGGGCTTTAAACACACAGCACATACTAAAGTTGCTTTGTTTTTTTACCATGGTAAAGTGCTTAGAAATCCCCAACATCATTGTCCTCTGTAAGGAACAATATATACAACAGTTCACTAACTACATTTCACTCAGGGAACTCAAAGGGACATTGTAGCCCGTGTTAATCGAAAAAGCAGTTAGACAGATTCCCATATACATTTCAGATATGTATCTGTTCCTCTGGTGAGTCATAGAGCTGGCCATACAGTGAGAGGACCCCCTGTGCCAGCAAATCCAGCTCCTCTGACACCTGCTCTTCCCAGCATTGTTGCTCCCTAAGGCGAAAGACAGCAGCAAGAGTGGAGGTCTTGATGGCGGCAGTGCTGAGGGGCAAGTGAGCTTTTTTCCCAAATGCCACACACATGTACGTGACGTCAGCATACGATACTTTCAACAATGTTAGCCAATGGCTGTGTCTGTTGTGGAGTTCACTGCCCACTATGCTGTCAACAACTGCCATGCCCATCTGATTCCAAATGCCCTATCTACTAGGTCAGGAAGCTGCCATTTCAGAAGTTCAAAATAGTGTGTTTGTAACTGTTAAGTGCGTCACCACCACTCAAAATGAAGGCTAATTTGTTTACAGTGCGATAGTGTGCTGTAAAGCGATATTAGCGTGGTGTTGTTTACATCTCCGTTGACAGTATTTTGTGATGAACTAATTTTTTTAAAAAGGTGTAAATAACATATGTGCAATGTATTATTTATATATCTTTTAAATTTCTCGATTATTTTAGGCAATAAATGTAATTTGTGAAGAATAAAGGACAAAAAGCAAATGTTGGACTAAATATGTTGTTAAACCATATATATATATATATATATATATATATATATATATATATATATATATATATATATATATATATATATGTAGAAGCACATCTTCACTGGCAATTATCAAATGTATTGTTGTGGAAAATGTAACACAAGCCCAAATGTTTCTCCAATGCCGACATATGAACCCTGGGAGAGTGAAGAGACAACAGCCTCAGGTGTACCCCCCATTTCAAGACCTTGCCACCATGGAAGAAAGGGATATAATCAAGAACTTCAAGTTGAATAGGCAAACTATATTGGATTTATGTAATGAGCTGGAGCCAGATCTTCAGCCCCACAAAAGAAATTCTACATCTATTTCACCAATTGTCAAACTCATGCCAGTACTTCATTTTGTGGCCACAGGATCCTTCCAATACACTGTGGCAGTATCTGGTGGTATGTAACAACCAACTTTCAGTAGTGTGCTACAAGAAGTTCTTTCTTCAATGATGAGACATATCAACAGCTTCATCCAGTTTCCACGATAGCAGGATTTATCCAATGTGAAGGGGGACTTGTATGGTTTGGGTCACCTACCAAATGTGGTTGGAGCTATTGATTGCATACATATTGCCTTAGTGCCACCACATGCTAGAGAGCCATTCAATCAGCGTGCAAGTTGTCTGCTTACGGGATTTGTACATCACAAGCGTCTGTGTGCATTTCCCCGGCTCTGCCCATGATTCCTTCGTACTACTACTGCAAATGTCTCTACTTGGACCTGAGAGGTCCCGGCTTGTTGGTCAGTACAACCTTTCTTTATATTTTGGGGGTATTTCCAGTTGCATAACTCGGAATTGTGCTATATTATTTTGGCCCTTTTTTTGTCTACCATCTCGGAACTCAGCTGACCATGGTTTTTATCACCGCTGAAGGTTTCCAACAACGCCAGGAGAAGTTCGCTTCAATAAGGTCCATGGAAGAACATGGGTGCCAGTGGAGCAAGTTTTCGGGCTCCTAAAGGCCAGATATTGTTGTGTGGACAAAACTGGTGGAGTCCTCCTCTACTCACCCGATAAGGTATGGTAAATCACTGTGGCCAGCTGCATGCTCCACAACATCGCCCTGCGATGGAACATCCCTTAAATGGCAGAGGATGGAGACCTGGAAGAACCACTGAGTGAGGATCCGCATATGCCAAATGAAGATGATAGTGGTGAAGAGGAAGGAATTGACTTACTACAAGATGGCACTGACAACTCCTTCCCATGAGTGTAAGTATATCTGTATATGTTATCCCTTTCACCATTACACCAACTGTTGATGTGGTGATGAGAGAAGTATGAGGTCATACTTTGTTGGGAAGGGCAAGTTCATGGAATGCCAGGCCAAAGCTGTTTGTTGATCAACGTTTGGACACATTGACTACTGTGTTCAGTTACATTGTTTAACTCTAATTGTTATATGAAACTGTGTCCCCCAAAAGTTGACTTTGTAATGTGCCCATTTTGTTCTGTATGATTGGTAATCTTTATTTTGTTTATCTGTTTTAGGTTCCGTCAACATGTCACATTAATTTGGACATTTCAGAGTTGTGACATTTGCAGGTATATGGTGCTATTTACAAGTACAAGGCAACCTGGGTTGATCCTGGGACAGACAGACACAGACTTTGGGTGCACAAATCTTGCGCCAAGGCAACTTGCACTGTGATTGAATGATTTGAAGATTACAATTGAATCTTTTGAGACAAACAATGTAGATACTTAGAAGACAAAATAGGTATAAATTATTGTGATGATAGCTTTCAGTGGTATTGCACATATTACCCTAACCTTTTGCAATTACAAACAGTATAACTTCAAAAAGGCATGTTCATGAAGTGATTGGGAAGAATACCTAACATCTCCCAACCATTCAGGCCAACACAGAGGAGAGGTGCAAGGTGTAATTTCCAATTTCAAGCCCTAGCTGAGTTCATAACAGACATTTCCACAACTTGGATGGATGTTTGGCATTAGTAATCATGTGAACAGTGCAGAGTCAATTTTTGCAAGTACCATTTATATTCAGCATAGTAATTAACATACCTTGCAATTTAAGTGCCATCACAGTTTGATTTGTGAAACTCATGACATCAATTCAATTGTTTGAGAAGAACAGGACAACATTCAGAAAACAACACAAACCATTTTCAGAAGAGAGCATTTTATAGGGATTGATCACTACATGACACTTTACCATATGTTGAAATATGTTGGACAAGAGAAAATAAGCAATATGATATAAAAATATTCTTTTGAGATACAGAAACAGGGCATCATAGTAGTTGTAGTCATTTTAAAGACAACTTACTAACACTTGCAAAATGGTTGTGGGAACATACCTGTTGAAAATATGCAGTGGAAATGGGCCAGACACTTACAATTTGACACACATATGGGTAATGGGTTATTTGGTGTGGTAACACTTACAGGCACCATACCATCATTTCACATGTAATGGAGATTGACACATATAATCTTAGATGTAACATAATATGTTCACACAAACAATCTAAATTATCTGCAAGTGATAGTGTGAGGTTTCTATGTTATGAAACAAAGTGTTGCACACACTAGCAACAGCTGACTTCAAAGCAAACAAGACATTGAGGTTTAGTGAGAGAGTGTAAAGTGTAACTTACCAGACTCCACTCCACCAGGTATTACTGTGAAGCCTTCAGGATGTAGGATCTGCAAGACCTTCTCCTCCCCGGGCATGAGTTGTAAGGGGGCCTGGGAGTGTGTGAATCTGGAGTAGAGAAGGACTTCTCTCAATCGCATTTTCTGGAGATCCATCTCTGGGTTTCTTGAGACCATATTGTTCTTTCTGAGAGACTGCTTTGAGCCTAGTCCCTATTTGATTGCATTTCTGCTGCTGTATAGCTGAGAACACTCTAAAGCTTGACACTATCTCTATTTGATGTTCAAAGGCTTATGATTATGCATTTATTCTCTCACCAAAACTCTTTGAGTTTTCTGAATGGATACCTTATTCGATTTCATTCTACTATATTTTAGATTAAGAAAATTCCTTTATGGAACACGCTTGCTGTATTATTTTAATTTTAACTGTCATACTTACCAAAATTGTATTTTTCCTTATATTGAATTATCGATTACTGAATTATATTTATTTCTAATAATGATGCTTTAAAGACTAATGCTTATTGAATAAATAATGAATCTAAGAAATTAATAATAAAACTCTTTTAACACACACAAATTCTCTTTACTGACTGTACTAAAGTCTTTAATGATGTTATTTTTTATATGGTTTTGAAGTAGATGATTGCTCCTTTTAACTTCTCCTTGTTGAAGAACAAAGGTCCATAAGAACAATCGCAGGGTTATTTAATGATTACACCAAAAGATTAAGATATAAAAAATTCTTCTCTGTCACCAGAATACTTCAACGACGCCCTTGGGGTGGTGGGGAGGGTTTTGCGATCCGGTACCATATAAATAAGGCAATGAACTGCTTCCAGAGGCCTAGCATCGAGCTCTTGTCTGTGGTGCCTCCAGGTCACAATAAACAATGTATCAAATACTGGTCACACAAGGCCTGGGAGTGTCCTGGGTGTGGTCTGTGTGAGACCTACGCGTGGCCTGGTGTTATCACATGGCATGGTGAGTGTGGCCTGGGCGTGGACTGTGTAAACACATGGCACAGCGGGCATCTTGTGCCCTTAGGCTGTAAATAACACGCTCTGCACAAGTGCAGGTGCTTGGCTTTACAGTTCTTGCCTAGAGGAGGTGTTCTCCTTACCTTTTCTAAGACTTCAGCTACAATTTGATTGGTTCCAAGCCAGGCTTCTGATTATAGTGATCAGACTCCTGTCCTGCTCTTCTGCTTAAGTACTGCCTCTCATTGTGGGGCTTCTGTGGCAAATTCAGTCATGCAAAAAAAAACAAAAAAAACAAAAAAACAATGTTAGTGTCAGTTTGATTTCAGTAATGAAAACTCAGTGCTCTTCGCATAAGAGAAAGGAAGTAATCTTTTATTTCAGAAAAAAAGCTAAAGGCAATTTTCATTGTTTTAGGTTGTAAGGCTCCAACCTCGCTTTCAAGATATTATATTTATGGACAAAGTGTATTTTTGAAATGCGGAGAGGAAACAACCAAAAAAGAAATTTGGTGTTTGTACACAGAATTGCTTACGACTTAAATCGTGAAGCAAGAGAGAATTTATTCAGAGAGTGTTTGTGAGTGCATCATGAGTCTGTATTTCATAGGGGATTGTTAGAGCAAGACTCAACACAAACGTTCATTGTAAGTATACTAGTTCTTTGGTGCAGTGTAGTGAGAGAATTTGTGTTAGAGGGAAAAACATTCAGGTATCTGTGTTAATTATTGTATTAAATGTGTAGGTGCCTGGCCAGTAAGAAGGAAAGTACAAATAAGTGGGAGCAAACCTGTGGTACACGATTGACCTAACAATTCCTAGAAGACTCAGAAGAGAAGCACAGCAGAAGTTACAGGTGCCTTACCAACCCCCTTTTCCCTCATCTGATTCCGTTCGTCAACTGTGTTTTTTTCAGTTTGCAGGTGTGTCAGGTATAGGGAAGGCTCTGATTCACGCCACTTCAGCAACTCCTCGAGATCTTGGCTCTCAGATAAAGTTAGTGCCTGTAACAGAAAGCCAAGCCCACAAATGTTTAGACTGACTGAGCAACATGGATACCAAAGATGAACATACCGATGTTCAGTCTTTAGCTGAGGCTTTAGAGCTTAATCAACCTTCTCTCTTGGATCTGAATCGAACACTGGTAGAGGTTCAGGTGTAATTACACACTTTGCCCTTAGAAAACAATGAGCTTCAAGGAGAGCTAGAGTGATACAAGCCTAGAGAAACGCCTTGGCCACATTCATGTGAAAAAGAGTCTAGAATTCATACTAGGCCCCATATTTAATAATCTGGTAGCCGAATCTAATTGGCCCGAGGCAAGAGGTGCTCATTATTTTATTGGAGTTTATGTGATGACTTGAAAGATGCCCCATCTCAAATTGGGTACCCACCCAAGAATGTTAAAGCCCTGATTGACCTAGCAGCAAAATTAGATCATTGCATTGTTGAGCATAAGGGGAAAAAGTCAAGTTTTAATTCAAAACCCCCAAGGAAGTGGCCATCAAACAAGGCCACTTTGCTGAAATTCAGAAAATAAAGTGGCTTGGTAAAAGTGCAGACTGTTTTACCAAGTGCTACTCAACTGTTCATCTCCCAAAGAATTGTGAATGTAGCAACCTCAATGCAAAAACATTTGACAATTCCTGTAACCTTGATTTTATCTCAACAGAGACAAAAGGTTTTAAATGTAATGATCATTTCTGGGGCTACAGGAAACTTCCTAGATATTTCCGTGGCATAGACCCTGGTCCTTTCTAGTACCAGGAAGAAAGCTGCAGAATCTATTAGTAAAGTCAATGGTTGGGAACTGGCCTCCAAATTAATATTGTTTCAGACAGAACCCATTCCCATGCTATTTCACAATGGGCATACTGGGCAAAGGTTCAGGTGCGATTACACACTTTGCCCTTCGAAAACAAGGAGATTCATGAAGAGCTAGAGTGATACAAGCTTAGAGAAGCGCCGTGGCCACACTCATGTGAAAAATAGTCTAGAATTCATACTAGGCCCCATTTTCAACTAGCCCAGTCCCAGGGCCCGAGACAGGAGCTTAGTCAAATACAATTATTTCCCAGAAACAAACAGGTCTCATCTCAGATAATAAGTCAGCCTGCAATCCCATGAATATTTCAGTAACTACCCCTATGCCTGTTCCCTTTGCAGCCCCCAAAAGATTTAGTGGCGACAGCTCCAAGTTCTCAGTTTTTACTTCACTTGTGTGATCTTCAATTTATCTGTAGACCTGCGGCATTCCCTGATGACTCGACCAAAGTGGCTTTCGTATTGTCCTATTCGGTGGGGAATGCCGTCTTATGGTATGTACCCCTGGTAGAAAGGAACGACCTGTCCTTTACAACATCCACGCCCTCAAGGAGACTATGAGAAAACTCTTTGTGAAACATATGTCTATGCAAGCAGGACATAAGGAGCTCCTATACTTAAAACAAGGAGGTAATGACCCCCTTGCGTACTTATCAAATTTTAATAAGCTGGTAGCTGAGTCTAATTGGCCCAAGGCAAGAGGTGCTCGTTATTTTATTGGAGTTTATGTGATGATTTGAAAGATGCCCCATCTCAAATTGGGTACCCACCCAAGAATGTTAAAGCCCTGATTGACCTAGCAGCAAAATTAGATCATTGCATTGTTGAGCATAAGGGGAAAAAGTCAAGTTTTAATTCAAGGATAGTGGTTATCAGAAAGGGTAAAAAAATTCTGAAAACTGGGCATCAGAGTAGGTAGAACCTACGGAGATAGGAAGCCTGTTGTCTGAAGAAGAGAAAAATAAAAAGAGGAAAATTAATTTGTGTCTTTATTGCAGAAAAGCTAGACACTTTGCAAGAGATTGCACCGTTAAACCAAAACCCCTAAGGTAGTGGCCATCAAACAAGGCCACTTTGCTGAAATTCAGAAAATAAAGTGGCTTGGTAAAAGTGGAGACTGCTTTACCAAGTGCTACTCAATTGTTCAACTCCCAAAGAATTGTGAATGTAGCAACCTCAATGCCAAAACATTTGACAATTCCTGTAACCTTGATTATATCTCAACAGAGACAAAAGGTTTTAAATGTAATGATCATTTCTGGGGCTAAAGGAAACTTCCTAGATATTTCCATGGCATAGACCCTGGACCTTTCTAGTACCAGGAAGAAAGCCGCAGAACCTATTAGTACAGTCAATGGTTGGCAACTGTCCTTCAAATAATATTGTTTCAGACAGAACCCATTCCCATGCTATTTGACAACGGGCATGCTAGGCAGATTTATTTTGTTTTAATAGACACCCCTCTCTTTGGTGATATTTTAGGAGTCCCCTGGCTCCAGCAACATACCCAAGCATCGACTGGTTTAAAAGATTAATAACTGTAGGATCTCCTTTCTGAATGAAGATCTGTTATCCTGAAGTCCCTCAAATCATCTACCCTCTTAGCTGTGCTGTAGTTAATACCACTTATGAGATCCAATTACCTGAAGTATATGCTGAATACCATGAAGTCTTTGACAAATAGACGGTTGCTGTTCTTCCCCCTCATCGCAGTTTTGATTGTCACATAGATCTGTTGGGCCTTAAAGTGTTGATTAAAAATTGTTACCCCATGCACCTAATTCCAGTTCTTCTGGACCAAGTTAAAAAGGGCACCATTGACACAAAATTGAATCTCAGAGGGCCATATCACCTTATCAGAGTTCGGAAGTGAGATGAATAAAAGACAACATTTCGTAAAAGATACAGGGCCTCATTTTCAATATTCTGACGCACTGCAGTGCAGCAAACCTTACATGCTGTGCTGCCATGTGTCAAAAGAAAGGGGCAGGAATCTGTTGTATCTACAAGATATGGCACACTCCTGTCCTTTTCCCCTGCGCTGTCACACAATGGGCTGCCATATGCCAACACAGGCACCCTTGTGCCATGGTGCAAGGGTGCCTGCGTTGTTGGGGTGATTGTTTCTGTGCAGGAAGGGACACTGTCCTGCACAAAAACAATCACAAGAGGGGTTTTCCTCTTTCTATGTGTGCTGCAGAATGCAGCACACATAGAAAAGGGAAATATGAGGAGCAATAAAGGTATTTCTCCTCATTGCGCCTCCCGTATGCCTCCCCTGGGGAGGCGTAGGAATCTGACACATTCCCAGGTTTACAAAACCTTGTAAATCTGGGAATGCGTCAAGTTCCAGGGATGTTGCGTGGGAACACCCACAGCAACACCCATGGAGCGCCACTTTCACTCAGAGTAGTGCGTAAAAAGGGACTGTATTTACAAGGCCATGAAAAGCCATGTAGGGTGGCTTTACGTGGCCTTGCAAATATTGGCAGTCACACTGCGTCGCCGGTGCGTCAAAACAAGTGATGCACCGGTGGTGCGCTGTGCTTGTAAATAAGCTCCATGGCCTTTATGAGTACGGTGTTATGCCTCTTGGACTCTGCGATGCCCCTGCTGTTTTTTAGGGTTGAGCCTGCAAGAGCATGTGCTCTCGCTTGTGAGACATTACTGTTTACAAAAAAGGTTGGAGCCCGCCCCCTGCTTACCATTTTTTGGCTCATTGTTAATCCTCTTTGCAGCCCCTTACTTGACCAGTGCAGGCCAAACATCACTTACAATCCTTTCTGTGGAGCACAGACCAAGCACAGATTGATTCAGCTTAATCAGTGCCTGTCCACTGCTCCTGAAGTGATTGAGGTACTATTTCTTCTCCTCTCTGACTCCCCATGTCTGCTGTGCCCTCCATAGTGCTTATTTTCTATGTGTCCTGTTTCACTGTGAAGGTTTCCCTGACCATACAAAGGAACAATTTTTATAACATGTTTAATAGATTTTTCTAAATGTATGCACCTACATGCTTAATGGCCACTGTATGTTTTTCTGTAATTTGTTAAAATTTCACATTACAAAAATACCTAGGGCCTTATTTGAAATATTTTGGCACATGGCAGCGCAGCAAGCCTTCCTGCTGCGCTGCTGTGTGTCATAAGACAAGGGCAGGAATGCATCATATTATCTAGAAGATACGGCACATTCCTGTCCTTTACTACTGCGCTGGCGCACAATCGGCTGCCATGTGCCCACGCAGGCACACTTCCACCATGGTGCAAGGGTGTCTGCATTTTAGGGGTGATTGTTTTTGTGCAGGAAGAGACACCATCCTGCCAAAAACAATCACAAGAGGTGATTTCGTATTTCTATGTGTGCTGCAGAATGCACCACACATAGAAAAGGGAAAAACGCGGAGAAATAAAGGTATTTCTCCTCGCTGCTCCTCCCTTACTCCTCCTCCTCTGGGGAGGCATAGAAATCAGACGCATTCCCACATTTACAAAACCTTGTAAATCTGGGAATGTGTCAGGTTGCATGGATGTTGCGAGGGAACACCCATAGCAACACCCATGGAACGTCCCTTTCACGCAAAGTAATGCATGAAAGGAGGCCATATTTACAAGGCCATTAAAAAAAGCTGTGCAGGGTGGCTTTAAATGGCCTTGTAAATATGGGTAGGAACACTGTGCCGATTGCACGTCAAAACAAATGATGCACCAGCGGTGCGATGGGCTTGTAAATAAGCCCCCTAGTGTGCCTCCCCTGCTGCCCTTCACTTTGTCTTTTTCTCTCTCTGCTGCTTGTTTCCTCTACCCACGATTGTTTGTTACCGCTTCCTCGCTCACATCCCCTGTCTTGCTTAACCCCTCGACCCTCACCCCTGTCCAGTGACATTTTGTTTTTCATAAATTGCAGCCTGGTTTGATTGCTGCACTTTTGCATTTCTCTTGGAACACTTTCAAATCTTATGTACTAAAACATTTGTCTCAAATGATAACTGCACACATACAGGTCATCTCAATTTTTTATCATCTTAATAACTTTTTAACGCTGTTATTTCTTTCACTTGCAGGCTTCACAAAGGTATGGGATACTACTGACATTCACCATTATTTTCTCTCATTTTGGCCGACATTCACTCTTTATCTAAACGCTTGGCCGACTTATGATCGGCTTTTGCATTTCTTACTATCAAGTCTTCGGTTTTCTTCACCTATGTTATATAGCCATCCTTTGACGTGCAGACTTCACTTTCCTGGCATAATTTTGGTCTTTTAAAACTGCTAATTTCTTCTACCTGTGACTGTTTAAATTTATCTCCCGGTTTTCCCCTAAACTGTGCTAAGGCTCCTAGGAGGCAACCCTCCCCCCTCTTTTCAAGCTAAAAAGGCAAAATACACCCCTAAACCTAACCAGTTTTTAATAGACTGCTTAATCTGTTTGTGGTTTAAATTGCATTAGAAAGTGTATTTAGTACTCGCTTTTGGCTAGAAAAAGTGTTAAGTGTGGGAAAAACAGTATTTTAGTGGATTTAGAATGATTTAGGTCTCAGGGTTGAACACGAACTACAAATTATGTATTGAGCCTGTCTGTATCCAAGGAGATTCTGACTTCAGGAACACCTCATTGCCCCCTGCACACCAGTTTTCACTTTAGTGATTGGCCCAGAGGCATCTGTTCAGGCCCGACCACTTTCTCACACAGCTGCTCAAGCTCCTTAGTTTATGGTCACATGCTCTTTAGGTAGGTTTCTTACTGATTGTTACATCAGTGTTCTGACTGGTTCCTAGGGCAAGGGTTTCTATTGGACCTAGGGGCTGAGTTCTGATTGACTCAGCAGACCCCTAAATCAAGCTTTTGGGCTCTTCGCAACCGTGAACGTGCCAGTTTGCACTGGATTTGCGCTGCTTGCTCCCCATCTCTCCGCACAGTAGCATCGACCACTCGCGGGTGACCGCCACCCCAAAGCACCAATCTGACAATTCACGATGCCTGGCCTGCTGTTCCCACCATGCTGATTACTGCCCGCAAGGCTCTCCTTCTTCCCTGTGATCCCCTCCAACACGAACGAGAGTCTTTGCACAAAACTTGAGAAGCCATCTATCTTGTTAGACAGGACCTGATTTAGACTTTGGCAGATGAGTTACTCCCTCACAAACAGCTAACCCTGCTGCACTGAAAATAGCTTTTGGGGCCTTGTCATTGCATGAACATGTCGTACATTACATTTTTACATGTCCTACTTTTAAATACTGTGCACTCTGCCTTAATGCCTTTGTGGGCATTAATGCACACTTAGGTGTGACTAATTGATATTTAACATGGAGGTTTAGGCCTGTCAAACTGTTTTTTTTTACTGTTGAATTTGCAGTTTTAAAACAGTCAGGTTTTACACTGTCACTCTAGTGGTGGTACAATGGGTGCTGCTTTGTCTCCTGTGACATTATGCCCATTGAATCAATATGTTGATGCTGACCATGACTGCTCACCCTGGTGATGTGGGGACTTTGCACTGAAAGAGTGAATCATGGTACTAAGTCAGAGGAAGGGCGTTCACATGTCCGTTAACTTACAGTGGAATATGTCAGTGCCATGGATAATTACATGTTGTGAGGTCAGAACTATGTCCAACACATCTGAGGCTTATGATTTGTTACAACATCTAAAATGTATAACTAGTAACCTGCACTGACCCTGGGGCATGTAAGGATGGGAGACAAGTTGAAAAATGCCTTCTCACTGTGAGTACCCTGTGTTAACATTTAACATCAATACGGTATTGGTGTAGTTCTCTGGCCGTGAGGACCTCCGTGTTCAGCAAGTAAAACTCCTTTTAGATTGACTGCCTACCAGACAGCCGTTGTTTCCTTCAAAAGGAGCACAAGTTTACTGTTACTACTGTGGACTGTGTGGAAAAGGTACAAGATA
Source organism: Calotriton arnoldi (assembly GCA_963921515.1). Taxonomy (NCBI): domain Eukaryota; kingdom Metazoa; phylum Chordata; class Amphibia; order Caudata; family Salamandridae; genus Calotriton; species Calotriton arnoldi. The sequence goes on from CAWUFW010000334.1 coordinate 1,215,350, forward strand.
TGCTACATTAACCTCCCCCTCCTTGTTTAATGGCTTTCATATTTGGCCAGTTTTTTTCTTTGATTTATCCAGGACATTGCCAAAGACAAAGTCTGATTATTAGACTTCTCAGAAAGAAGGTTCCATTCTTCTTAACATCTTAAGCTCATCAGACCTCAGTGAGCTCAAAGAGCAATTTAAATTTGCTCCCATATTGTGGCACACCAAGGAAGTCCGCCTTATTGGTGGAAACTGATGCCTCTAGCACCTTGATAGAAGACATTCTGTCCCAAGGTGATCCCATTACCGGGCAATGCCACCCTGTTGTCTCCTATTTCAGGAACATTAACAAGTTTTGTTAATTACGTGGAGTTGAAGATTAAGCAAAATTATCTAATGGAACACAATATTTGGCCACAGTTTTGCTAACCAAAACACAATGTATTGCAAGGTATAATAAATGGTATAATAAATGTTGTTTGTATTTAAATGCTGAGTGAAATGTCATGTGTTGGCAAGGGAACAAACCTGACACTTCAAGTGTTTTATCAATCAGCTCAGGAGGAAGTGGCAGCTTCCAAGCCCAGGCGCATTACATGTTTTAGGGGCCTTTGTCACCCCAACTTGCTAGCAAAGCAGAGGCACTTCTCATTTAGTTGTTTACAACCAACACCAGATTTTATGAGGACAACCCAACATGTGGAGATTGGAGTGATGCTTTTTATGGTGTAATAATATCAAAGAAGAAACAAAGGGAGAGCGAGGAAATAGAGGGGTACGTTCTTTTCCCCAAATTAAATGACCAAACAACAAAAGGGACGAACCCTGCAGGGGAATCCAGAATCACTGCATCACTGTGCCAGGGAATCGGGGAAAACCAATGGGTTTTAAAAAAAGAACCCTCACCCACCAACCTAGTTAGTGGCATACTTCATCATCCGGTTCCCACCTGGGCTGCCGAATGCAACCCAGGTGTGCTTCGATGCCTGATTACTGCAGAGCGGGTGGTTTTAGTGCAGGGAGTGAGATTGAAGTGCAAGTAAAATTGCCACTAGGGTCCTCCTTCAAAGTAGAACTGCTTTATTATTGAGGTCTCAGGACAAGATTAAAAAAGCAAGGATGGATATTGTAAAGACTAACTCGATCTAGAATATCCTGGTGGTGGTCTACATGTTTCAGCCTGTCTATAAAACTTAAATAGGCTTTCTTCAGGACCAATAAGAGTGAAGTGAGGCCAAATCAAAGGCCTCGTGAAATATCAGCACACGCACTAAGGTGTGCTGTGAGTGCGAGGGTAATGCCGTACTTACGGCTCACACCGACATGTTTAAATCTGTAAAACAAAACAGAGCATAAAAATCATTCACACTGAATGTGCCAAAAGTAGGTGCTTGAACTTAAACTGGTCAGCAAGTTTGGTAGACATCAGCAGCTCTGTTTCATCATGCCCATGGCTCCCTGGCCAAGCATAGTGCAGAGTATGGCCAAAGGGCCATTCATGTGGATTCCCAGTAACAAGCTCTGAGGCAAGTGTGTGTAATCATTAGTTAATGCGAATATATATACATACATTTAAGTGCAGAACAATTAAAAACAAAGTGAATCACGTGCACAGGTAAGTTGACATGGTATGCCTCATACTAAAGGCAAAAAAAGACAAGCCAGCACACCCACCAAAGGTGGGGGGAACTCTCTACTTGTCCCAACCTTATACACCAATGCCTGTTGGAACCAAGGAACCCCATGATGGCAGAGAAAACGGTCACAAAATCATGTAGTTGACATAATCTTACTTAAGCGTAGCTGTTATGTGGGAGCATGAATCCCGGCGGGGGACGGACACCTGTAGTCACTCACTGGGAAGACAAAGGTGAACAAAGTCCGTAGTTTGCAAAAAAGCATGGGTGCCAAAATGAGTCACAGTGTGACAAAAAATGCCACTTACTTCGTCAAGGCGGTCCGTCCGCATGGGAATCTAGTCTGGTCCAGTGTGGGATCCAGGCAGTGCTCGGGCAACAAGTAGTGCCGGTTAAATGTGCAAAACCCGGAAGACGCCAGTCCTAGCGTGACGTGCGAGGCGTCTGACGTCATGGTGCATGGTGACGTTAGATGTAAAACGCCATATGGGAGTTTTTATTGGCAGTTGCTACAGCCAAGATGGGGAACTCAAAATGACTAGACAGTGTACCCACAAACAATGAAAGCACAAAAACCCTCCTACGTCCACAATGCCAACCGGAGTCAGTGGGCATGTATAAAGTTAAGGAGCACCTGCCACACGTGCGTAATGCCCCTCAGTTATGACTCAAAACAACCAGGGGGGCACGAGCAGGAAAGGTCAAAGTTGGGAATATGGTCACAGTAGGTCTGGGAAACGAAACTGCATGATAAGGAACAGGTGTATTGGCAAACAAATGAAACATTGGCAAAAAAATATTATTTTGGCAATTGTTTTTATTGATATTATCATGCCATGGTCACCCTGGGTAAAAACACCCGCAATAACAGTGGAGCTGGGGTGTAATATATCCACAATGCCAAGATGTTATAAAGGAAGATGCAGGGAAGGTAAACCATTCCAATTGTGGAAAAGGTCATCTGTTGCCCAAAAATCACTGGAGATGTGACATTTTCCACAAGGTCTAGTTCTAATAATAATTAGGATGTGGTGCTGTACGAGGATTAGTTCAGCTATTGTAGAATGGAATGCATGAAAGTATCAGTGTGTGTTCAGAAGGACAGAGTAACTAGCTGTTGTTAATTGCGTTCCAGGGAATGTTGTCATTCAAGCCATTTTTATGCGTTGACAGGCGATAGACCCATCTCTGTTCCTTCTCGAGTAAGCGGCTCTGTAAATTGCCACGGCCTCTGTCAATCTGTTCAATGACTGCCCATTGAAGGTAGTTGGTCGTGTGTCCAGTGGTCAAAAAATGGTCAGTCATTTTTGTGGTATTGTGCCTGCATCTAATGTTACTGCGATGCTTGCAGATTCTCACTTTTATTTTCCGTCTTGTCATTCCGATGTAGCGCAATCCACAGGAGCAGGTGATTAGGTAGATCACATTGCAAGAATTACAATTTGTGTTTCCTTAGGTGCCATGTCTTACCGGGTTCCAGGTTGAGTGTCTTCTCCACCTTGGTCAGGTGAAAAACACTACAATTGCCACATGGAAAATGCCCTGTGGCATTTGATAGTCCCCATGCGTTAAGAACTGTATGGGTCTGTGGTTCCTGAATTTTTGGGCGTGTTGATACTAGACTGTCCTTGAGACTTCTCGCTTTTTTGTAAGAAAACAAAGGTTTTTCCCAGTTTAATTTTCCTGTTTGTAAGATCTTCCAATGTTTTTGGATGATTTTTGACACCTAGATGGAAATGGTGCTATATGTGGTTACACAGGTAAGTGGTATTGTAGTGTCCGTTCTTGAAGTTTCTTCCAACAGGCCATCCCTGTTCTGATTCCGAACCCGTTTTTGGGAGGTCCTAAGAATTTTCTCCGGGTACCCACGTTCTCTCAGTGTGAAGGAGAGGGTTGATGCTTGCTCCTTGAAATCCTCAACATCACTACAGTTCCTCCGTAGTCTGAGGTATTGGCCAAAGGGCAGTTTTTCTCTTAGGGGCCTAGGTTGGAAACTGTCAAATTGTAGAAGAGAACTTTTTGCTGTCGGTTTGTAATATGTTTTTGCCCTAAGTTTCCCATTTTCAGCTATGATCTCGACATCCAAGAAGGAGATCTTGTTTTTGTCCATGCTGTGTGTGAACTTTAGATTTTTATCACAGCCATTGATCCAATTCAGAAATGGGGTTAGGGTCTCTTCCTGTCCTTCCCAGATCATCAATACGTCATCAGTGTAATGTTTGTAAAGGGTAATTTTTGTTTGAACTGAATATACGAGTTAAGGATATATTTCTTCTCGAATTCGAATACATACTGGCCTGCCACACTTGGGGCAAAGGTGCTGCCCATCGAAGTGCCGCAGGTCTGTAGGAACAGATCACCTTTGAATTCAAAGAAGTTTTCTTTTAATGCCAGTTCCGCACAGTCTAGAACAGAGGACCTCACGGTGTTGTATTCCCATGTTGTAGCATCTAGGGCTGTTTTCAAGACCCTCATTGTGTCATCTTGGGGGAGACTAGTATACAGGCTCTCAATCTCCAGACTGACCAATAAAGAGGTATCAGGGTTGAAGGTGAGTGAGTCTAGTTGTTTCAGCAGATTTTCATCGCCTTGTTCAAAACCACGGATCCTTCCGCAAACAACTTAAGACTCTCTTCTTCCCACAGCCTGCATAATTTCCCTGTCTTCGGCAGTAGTCAGTTCCAGCGCTGGGATGCTTCCGGGTAGCCATGCGCTTTATAAATGTGTCTTTCATTTCATTTCATTTCATTTCATTTTCATGTCCTTCAAGTAGGTGGAGGTAGTTTCTACTATTGGTTTTAGGAAAATATCACAGAAGCGAGAGAGTGGTTCCAAAAGGGAACCAATACCCGACACTATTGGGCGACCCGGAGGGGGGTTCCGATTTTTATGTGTTTTGGGCAGAGTATAAAAGTAAGGGATTTTTTCATCCCCTGTTGTTAAGAACTCAGCCTCTCATTTGCAAATATCTCCCCGATTTTCAGCATCCTCGACTAGGAGTTTAATTTTTCCTTTTAAACTTCCAGTCGGATTGTTCTGTAACTGCCGGTAGTTCTTCCGATCAACTAGTAGGTGTCTGCATTCTGCTTGGTAATCTTCTTTGTTTTGGAGAACTACTCCACCCCCTTTTTCAGCTTGTTTAATGATGATATCGTTGTTGTTGCGGAGGGTCTCTAATGCTGCGAATTCCTCTCTACTCATGTTCTTGAATTTCTCCGCCTCTGCTGTTCTTTAGACTTCATTGAGTACTGCTTGTTCAAAAGTAATGGGTTCCACTGGTATTGTACTGGGCGGTGGACTAAACGTTGATTTGAGTATTAGGTTAGTATTGCCTGTATTTTCTGAGTCTTCTCCCGGAATATGGTTCTCGAAGAAAGCCTTCACCTTCAGCTTTCTAAAGAACTTTTCTAGTTCACAGTGCAGCCTAAATTTATCAAGTCGAGCAGTGGGCGCGAAACCGAGGCCTTTATTCAATAGGTTTTCTTCTGCTGGAGTCAAAGTGTGGGAAGATAAGTTGGTCACTAAACTCTGTGAGAGCTTGGTCCCGCTAGTGGGTCCCTTGTTTTGCTCCGAGTGTTGGCCCCTGTATTCTGTTCTTCCTCCCAATGTACATAGTTTGTTCTTCTTCTTCTGCCTCATCCTCTCCTGCCCCTCCCTAGAAAAGGGACCCTGGGGTTATGATTAAAGAAAGGTTGGGGAGCCTGTACAAAAGGGGGGTTCCACCCAAACATCGGGTGTGGATTATGTTGGCTACATGGTCCCGTAAAATTAATTGGATCTCCTGGTGGAAACTGCTGCCATTGTTGTGACCAGTCTCCAAATCTTTCTCTCCCTCTTTGCCTGCTTCGATAGCTCTCTACGCTTGATCTGCTGTTAACCGATGAATTCTCATCCGAGGTGTCTGAAGAACCTTCTGTTCTTTTTATGGGAGTATAGTCCGGATCCGCATATGGGTATGTTTCATATACGAAAACTCTTCAGGTCCTTTTGGAACTTTTGTATTTTAGATTGCATCAGGTTTTCCTTGTATTCCGCCATTTCCTTGTTTACCTCGTCTAGCTTTTTCTTAAAGGCCGTTATCGTTGTCTTAAAATGATTTTCAGTGGCTTGTATTTCTATTAGCATTGCCTCTGATAACCTTTTTGAGGTTTGTATAATCAAAATAATCCAGTCCCAGGTACAGTGCCACGCTATCTGCGCCCAGTCTTTCCTAAAGGAGGCATCTTCTAGGAAAATTTGTGGCGCATTGGTGACTATAAGACTTTTTGGGGCAGTGTTTCTAAATATTCTGTGAGTATTACGCCATGTAAGATGGTTCTGATCCTATTCTTCTTTTGTTCAGTTAAGTTTTCCCAGTCCGTGGTTTGAGCTATTGCTTGAGCTACATTTAAATTAGCCATAAGAGGAGGGCCAGAAAGGGTTAAATTAACATCCTCCTCCGTAAATGTGAGGCCAGGGTTCTCTGCCATGATGTATCCCGAAAATTACGGGGACCAAGAAGTTCTAAAAATTACAGAAGGAGAACGTTCATCCTAAAAAATCAAGCTCTCGCAGCTGTGCGCTGCTGATACTAGAATAAACAAAGGGAGAGCGAGGAAATAGAGGGGTACGTCCTTTTCCCCAAATTAAATGACCAAACAACAAAAGGGACGAACCCTGCAGGGGAATCCAGAATCACTGTATCACTGTGCCAGGGAATCGGGGAAAACCGTCAGGTTTTAAAAAAAGAACCCTCACCCACCACCCTAGTTGGTGGCATACTTCATCATCGGGTTCCCACCTGGGCTGCCTAACGCAACCCAGGTGTGCTTCAACGCCTGATTACAGCGGAGTGGGTGGGTTTTGTGCAGGGAGTGAGATTGAAGTGCAAGTAAAATTGCCTTTAGGATCCTACGTCAAAGTAGAACTGCTGTATTATTGAGGTCCCAGGACAAGATTAAAAAAGCAAGGATGGATATTGTAAAGACTAACTTGATCTATAATATACTGGTGGTGGTCTACATGTTTCAGCCTGTCTATAAAACTTAAATAGGCTTTCTTCAGGACCAAAAAGGGTGAAGTGAGGCCAAATCAAAAGGCCTCGTGAAATATCAGCACACACACCAAGGTGTGCTGTGAGTGCGGGGGTAATGCCGTACTTACGGTTCATACCGACACCTTTAAATCTGTAAAACAAAACAGAGCATAAAAATCGTTCATACTGAATGTGCCATAAGTAGGTGCTTGAACTTAAACTGGTCAGCAACTTTGGTAGACATTAGCAGCTCTGTTTCATCATGCCCATAGCTCCCTGGCCAAGTGTAGTGCAGAGTGTGGCCAAAGGGCCATTCATGTGGATTCCCAGTAACAAGCTCTGATGCGAGTGCGTGTAATCATTAGTTACTGCGAATATATATACATACAATTAAATGCGAACAATTAAAAACAAAGGGAATCACGTGCACAGGTAAGTTGACATGGTATGCCTCATACTAAAGGCAAAAAAAGACGAGCCACACACCCACCGAAAGTGGGGGGAACTCTCTACTTGTCCCAACCTTATACACCAATGCATGTTGGAACCAAGAAACCCCATGATGGCATAGAAAACGGTCACAAAAACATGTAGTTGACATAATCTTACTTAAGCTTAGCTATTAGGTGGTAGCATGAATCCCGGCGTGGGGCAGACACCTGTAGTCACACACTGGGAAGACAAAGGTGAACAAAGTCCGTAGTTTGCAAAAAAGCATGGGTGCCAAAATGAGCCACAGGGTGACTAAAAATGCAGCTTACTTCGTCAAGGCAGTCCGTCTGCATGGGAACATAGTCTGGTCCAGCACGGGATCCCGGCGGTGCTCGGGCAACGAGTAGTGCCGGTCAATTCGTGGAAATTGGTCTGTGTGCCAGACCAAATTAAGAAAATGTTGTCAATGTACCGCTTCCAACATATAATGTTGGAGCGGTACCTGTTGGTTATTATCAAGGCATTAGTTTGTTCAACGCAATCCACATAGATGTTAGCTAGATTTGGTGCAAAAACAGCTCCCATGCTGGTCCCAGAGCACTTTGGTAGTAGCTGCCTTCCGAAACAAAGTAATTAAATTGCAAGGCAATCCTGAGCAAAAAAAAACCCTCATCTTTCTATCCTTCTAACTCAATGATGCCACCAGAGTTATTAGCCTTTGAAAAGGTAGTGCTAAGTGGTCTAGACAATCTCAAAACTAGGAAGTGTTTTATACATTTCAACATCACTCTACAAGAACGTAGAGCATTACAGGCCCTAAAAAATGATAATTCCATAGTGCTAAAACCTGCGGATAAAGGGGGCGGGATTGTGATCCAGGACCACAAGGATTATGTTGTAGAAATCCGCAAACAGATCAATGAAGAGAAGCATTACAAGAAATTACCTTCCAACCCACTATCAGACATAAGAAAAGAGATTCTTAGAATCACTACGGAAGGAAAAGAACAGGGCTACATCAACAAAAAGGAATTTGAGTTCCTTAATGCTGAAAATCCACGCACCCCTGTTCTGTATACCTTGCCAAAGATCCACAAGAGCTCAACCAATCCTCCGGGTCACCCAATCCTATCCGGGTGTGGTTCTCTCCTGGAGCCAATAGGGAGGTATATAGACTTTTTTTATCAAAACCTTTGTCCCCACACAAGAGACCTATGTTAGGGACAGTATGTATATGATTAACTTGGTCGATGGCATGCCGTACAATATGGCAACTGACTGGCTCACCACCCTAGATATCTCATTGTTATACACGAATATACCCCAGGAAGAAAGCATTCTCATAATAGAGAGACTGCTAGACACAAGAGTGTCATCTCCTTGCTCAGGATTGCCTTGCAATTTAATTACTTTGTTTCGGAAGGCAGCTACTACCAACAGTGCTCTGAGACCAGCATGGGAGCTGTTTTTGCACCAAATCTAGCTCAAATCTATATAGATTGCGTTGAAAACACTTATGCCTTGACAATAACCAAAAGGTACCGCTCCAACATTATATGTTGGAAGCGGTACATTGACGACATTTTCTTAATTTGGTCTGGCACAGAGACCAATTTCAACGAATTCGTGGAATACCTTAACAACATACAGCGACACTTGACCTTCACGTCCACTATACATAAGTCAAAAATAGCTTTCCTGGACTTGAACATTCAACACAAAGATGGCACTGTCTACACAAGTCTCCATAGGAAGCCTACAGAGAGAAATACACTTCTAGCATACACTAGTCATCATCCCAGGGCACTGAAAGATGGATTGCCCTTTGGACAATTTCTGCGTCTACGCAGAAATTGTTCACATAAAGAGGATTACATGGAAGTAGCGCAGATACTAAAAGCTAAACTAATGGCAAGAGGATACCCGAATAGACTACTAAGAAATTCCCTGAAATGCGCCAGGTTTTGCCCAAGAGAGGATTTAGTTACCATTAGGGACAAAATTCCGATTGATAGACTGATTTGTGTAACTACTTTTGGGGTACACATGAATAAGGTCCATAATTCAATCACCAAAAATTGGGGTCTGATTAAAAATGTTGATCCCACAATAGAAACCCCCCATGTTTGCTTTTAAAAGGGGCAAAAATGTCAAAGACCATTTGGTCCACTCGTCATCGCAGGGTACTACCGTACAAAAGACTAGAACCCTGGAATCAGCTTGGGGTTTACCTGAGGTCAAAGGGCATTTCAAATGTGGGAATTGTGTGGCTTGTAATTTTACATTTGATACTAAAACTTTTGAACATGCCAATGTCAAACAGGATATTAACTTTTTTTCCAACTGTAACACTCGCAATGTGGTGTATTGTATATGGTGCCCCTGCAATTTGCCATATATTGGACAGACATCACAACCAGTCAAAGTGCGGATTGGACAACACCGTAGTCGCATCAGATGTTCTATACAGAATGTTCCACTGGTCAATCATTTTACAGAAAAGAATCATACAGCGGATGAAATAAAATGGCAGGTAATTGAGAAAGCAACCATCCCGGAGAGAGGAGGGGATCTAACACTAATTTTGCAAAGACTGGAATGCCAATGGATAGAAAGGACTAATTCCATTCTCCAAGGATTAAACACAGTAGAGGAATGGCGTGGGTTCGTGGCCACATTAACGACCTGAAGAACTATGGCTACTGACATAACATGACATTTGGGTACCCTGATTTAAAAATGATGAACCTTGTTATGATACCCTCATCCTCCCTTAATCATCGGATGTAGAGAGGCTTTTGCGCCCTCGCCTGTTTGTCGATCTCTGTAGTACAGTATGTCTGCCTTGTTTGATACCACCATACTAATAGCACATGCCCTCATAGTTTTGTTCCCCCCGCGACTGTCTAAACCTCCAAGCTGTTTCATCCCCTTCACCACGATTTACCCTAGGCCTCTTTTGCAGCCAGCAGCAAGGTTATTGCTACGCGATGATAATGGTAACTCGGGGTCACCACTGCCCGGCATAGCCTTTTATCAGGGTCCTACCGGACGATGCCCAACAGACACCGCCCTTCTCTAATTGTCTGACACAAATCTCCGCGGTGTTGGATCTTCACTCAGCACAACCCCACAGCATTAGATGCTGACTTTGCACATTGACGCGGTCCACCGATAAAAATAGAAAACATCCTTAATTTTTAAATTTTGGAATGACAGCACTTTTTATTTCTTATTTTTTATTTTTTATTTTTCACAATTGATGTGCATTGTACCCGATTATGGCTATTATTTGCGTCCTTTCACACAGGACATTTCAAGGTTATCTTCAAACGTTGATTGAAGATAACGATATCCAACACTGACGACAATCCCTAGTGAGGCCTGCCGTGACGTTTTTGCCTTTTGGCGGGCTTCGCGGTAGTACTTAGTTCCACCGCAATGAGTGCCGGCCCCTTGTCATTCTACAAGCGGAGACTGACTCGTGCGGTTCTCCGTAGGAACGCGTATCGGCTGCACGCGATCGGGGTCTTTTAATCTTTTCATCTATCAGGATACCTCTCCTTAAGGTATGAGTCCAGTAACTTCCTTCCTGTTCCCTTTGAGCAAATCACTGCCCCTGCACCAACTTGCGATAAATTTCCCTTATTATTTCAGATTCACGGATTTCCGTGCTGATGTAGACTGAGAGCATAGGAGTCCATTAATCGTACTGGATTATTCTACACATCTACATCCATTGATGCACTTCACCTATTCAAGGTGCAAGTTTGATTTGCACTCGGCTCTTCATAAATTTTCGCCGGTAAGCCTATGAACCGAGCGATATCTTTACCTTGCCTTAACCCTGTGAATCCTTCAAACTCATGTTTTTCCTTACCTCCCCAGAGACCCACGCCATCACACGCATTGTCGTGCATCATTACTCTCTGGACCATGTTTCCCTGAAACCCTTTTGCAGTGGTTCTACAGCTCACCGCAGTATCGAATCTGTCAGCCCAAAACCCCCTCCCCCTCACTGGGGTAAGATCCTTCTCTTTTTAGTCTCCTTTCATTAATTGACGTTACTGTTCCGTTATTTTCCTTTTTAACTCTTCCTTTTTATTTTGTAAATGACTAATGCCCGGCTGGGTCCCATGTGAGTACCCTTCCCATACTCTCACTTCCTTGTGTTGCACAATTGTCACTCTGACAGAAAATTTATTTTCTCAGGTACTAGGGCCACCCATCCACTTCTTTCAATAGCTTTACAGCTGTGCTTGGCCACCACATTGATGTTGTTATTTTTATCATTAACTTTCAGATATCCCTACATCAATAGGTCCTGAAGAGACCACTCATTTCTAAAGGGGTCGAAACGGCGTAGACAAAACTTAAAAGCGAACCATTCACCAGTCCCTATCACTAAATTAGGAGGCTGTGTTTACTGTACATTAATTTTCAATGGTCGACATTTTATTGTTGGAAACCACTTTTCTATGTCACAATATGTCACAATTTCTGTAGGTTCCATGTTCACTGGGGACACTACACTGTTTTTTTAATACATTTTTGATGCTTCAGATTAAAAATTGTTAAGATTACAATTAAAGTGTGTGGTATATGGTTCTTCCTTCGCCTTCGGACACCTCCATAACCCTGTGTCTATTGCCACTTGGCTGCTAACTTTACCATTATTAATTACATTGTCCACAGGAACCGCTGTTTCTGTTTATATAACATAAGACACAGCCTGCCATTTGACCACGGTCTGTGAATGCTCAGCAAATGTGACATGATAAAGACAAAATGTAAAGGCATCTTTATTAAGCAATAACATTCTGAATTCCAGCACGATTATTTCTGGGGGGATGCTGTATCCCCTCCCCCCACACCCATACTGCCAGGGCTTATGCTGCCATGACAAAATAGGTATTTTATAATATTACATTTGTGAGAAATCAGGATATTAACTGTGCAGGATGTGAAGCCTGCACAAGTAATAGATCTACAATTTTCCCTTACTGTAAAGCAAGCACGCCATTGCAGCACGAGATTCTCTCAGGGTGGTGAAACAGAGCAGCCTAAGGCCCAGTCAGCGGAGGTGGTGTGGGCTAGCAATCATCATTCACCGGTATGCAATAATAACACTCAATAAATGGTTGTCTAGTAAGTGCTTTTTCTTTAAAAAATGAAATGTGCATTTACTACACACACACTACTCAATACTATGCATTAATTTACTAATATATACATCAGGTAGATAGGAATACCTTGGTCACACTCTGAAACCACATTTGATCCCCAATGGGTCATGATCCCCAGAATCCCAGTACCACAACCTCCCTACCTACACTAGATAGAACATCATAATACAGGGGGTATCACATTAAATAAAACAGGCCTATTGTCTTTGTCAAAGGGACACTACAACAACATATCTGGCAAACCTATTAGCTTTGTCAAAGGTTCACCATATTAATATGAGGCAAGCCTTTTGGTTTTGTCAAAGGTTGACCATATCAAAAGACAAATAATCTACTTTTTAAAAACTACCATATGTCACCATAATCAATAACCATGTTTAAATGAAATCATTAATACCAATAAATCATGTCAATGTTTATCAAAAAAACACTGTCAAGCATGTAGTGTTAATAAAGCATTTAAGATCAATATAACATGTGTCTGTGTCTTTATTTAACACATTCAGGCCTCTAAAAATGCAATAACTGGACCAACCACTAGCCGTCCCAGCACTCTCAGGATGTAGAACAAAACTTTCAGCATTGGCCGTGCTAACCTAATGCTGAAAAGCCAAGGGTCTCATAGTTTCTTTGACCTTGTAGACTTAGGGTCAGTACTTTAAATTCCTCGGGGGTGACTGCTACACTCCTGCAGGCCCCCAAACTCTCTTATACACATTGGTGGTGTCCCTGCCATCTTCGAATCAGCACATATAACAAATCTTGGAGCCAAAGACAGCTGTGCAGGGCATTATGGGGAGCTCTTTCCTGGGAGCATGCATTTTTTTATGAGCGGCTCCAGAAGTGGCTTTTCTTTTTGATTGGCAGAGCTCCTGCCATGCGACTTCCTTTCTTTTTGGCTGTTTTTGTTGGGAGTGCCTGGTCTCACCCAGGGACCCTGACTTGCTTTTTTAGGTCTCGCCTACGCAGTGCGCATGCACTGCATAGGAGAGACCTTTAGCTATCGGCACAGCTTTGGGGGCAAAAACGTGCACACGTTGCATTGCTTGCAATGGCAACGCGTGCACGTCTGGCGATTCCCTTGCGGGAGCGCGCGGCACCATATGGTGGCAATCATCGCGCCTTGCTGCACGCTCCCGCAAAGGAATCGCGCAGGCCCCCCTCCCCCTGCTGCCGCGCGCTTGTTTTTTCCTCCACTGGGCGATTACAAGAGGCACCAGAGAGTCTTCCTTCTCGATGCAGGAAGGATGCGGTTCATAGAGCGCTTTAGTGTACACTCCTGTGTACAAGGGGCAGGAGGCTGCTTCCGTGCCAAGTCGTCTCTTTGCTAGGTGTCCACAGGGGGCTAGCTTTGGTTCACCTGGCTTTTACTGAGCTGCTGTTTAAGGCGATCAGAAGGCACAAATTAAACGAAAAAAACACGTCTGTCCCCATGTACTCGTACAGCTCTCGCGAGTGCGCTGCTGACATCCCTTGCCTCTGAGTTGCGGACTACCCACAGAAATGAAGCTGGCCTTGCCAGGATGGAAAGTATACAATATGTTTTTTTCCCGAGTCAAGTTGACTTCATTCCTGGCCGGGGTCCCTCCGATGCTCTGTGCTGGTAAACATCCCGTGGGGAACAGATAGTTCACGACTCGGAGAACAAGCACACGTGTGTTCTGAGTTTTCAGTGTTTTATCGTTTCCAGGAAGTTGTGCTTCACGCGGTTACGCTTGAGGTCGCAGATGCACGATTTAGTTTTCTCTGAATAGTTTCAGACTGATTAAAAATAGTCGGTTGCAGAAAGGAGCCATTGTTACTAAGCAGCAATCTCCCTCCAAGACAGGACGCGGAGATAAACGAGAAGCCTCACTGTGCATTAGTGTATCGCAAAAGCCATAGAGCTCTTGGCCTATGTTCAGTGGTGAAGCAAGGCTGTCATGGTGGGTTGGGCCCTAATGAAAGTGAAGGAAACAGGACCCATCCCAATGGCTAGGTAGTGAAAAAAGGCCGACATTGAGCTGCAGTGGTCCTGCACGTCCCTTGCTATAGTCCTGTTCCAATCTCTTCATTTCCCCACCACGGCATCACTCCTCGAATAACTCCAGCTCCTCCTCCTGTTTCTTGTCCTCTGTATCACGCTACCTTTCACTCTCCCCACTCCCTTTCTACCTCTCCACTTTCTCTCCGCCTCTCATTTGCTATGATGGTTATAATTCCCCAGTACCCTCTCCCTTTTTTCCTGCATCCATCAGCACCTTTCTGTCCCCTGTATTGCTTTACCTTCCACAACTCTTCCCTATTCCTCTTTTTTCCTTACCTCCTTTCATGCATATCTCCACTCTACCGTCCTGTAGCTTCCACTGTATTTCGTCACTTTTTACGTTTCACCTCCCCATTCCCACCTGTACCTCTCCATTCTGGTCCGCAGCACCCTTCTCTTTTTTTCTAATTCATCAGTCTAGTACCTTTACCTCCCTTTCCTTCTCTTAGCGTTCCTATGTGCCCCATTTTCCCCAGTATCTTGGTCTTCATATTTATGTAGCTGCTTTGCTCCTTTTGCTCTCTCCTGTAGGTTTCCACCCAACTGTATCTAGCTTCTTTACACCTTTTACTCTGCGCCGCATTTCTGCATTCATCTCCATCGAGCTGCTTTACACCTGCTCTCTCCACTCACCCCTGCATCTTGCTATCCATCTGTATATAGCTTCTTTACACCTTTTACTCTGCGCCGCATTTCTGCATTCATCTCCATCGAGCTGCTTTACACCTGCTCTCTCCACTCACCCCTGCATCTTGCTATCCATCTGTATATAGCTTCTTTACACCTTTTACTCTGCGCCGCATTTCTGCATTCATCTCCATCAAGCTGCTTTACACCTGCTCTCTCCACTCACCCCTGCATCTTGCTATCCATCTGTATCTAGCTTCTTTACACCTTTTACTCTGCGCCGCATTTCTGCATTCATCTTCATCGAGCTGCTTTACACCTGCTCTCTCCACTCACCCCTGCATCTTGCTATCCATCTGTATATAGCTTCTTTACACCTTTTACTCTGCGCCGCATTTCTGCATTCATCTCCATCGAGCTGCTTTACACCTGCTCTCTCCACTCACCCCTGCATCTTGCTATCCATCTGTATATAGCTTCTTTACACCTTTTACTCTGCGCCGCATTTCTGCATTCATCTCCATCGAGCTGCTTTACACCTGCTCTCTCCACTCACCCCTGCATCTTGCTATCCATCTGTATCTAGCTTCTTTACACCTTTTACTCTGCGCCGCATTTCTGCATTCATCTTCATCGAGCTGCTTTACACCTGCTCTCTCCACTCACCCCTGCATATTGCTATCCATCTGTATATAGCTTCTTTACACCTTTTACTCTGCGCCGCATTTCTGCATTCATCTCCATCGAGCTGCTTTACACCTGCTCTCTCCACTCACCCCTGCATCTTGCTATCCATCTGTATATAGCTATCTTCTGTCGTTAGCTCTCTCCCCTATATACCCTATTTCATCTGTATTTTGCTACTTTACGCTCTCCCACATATCCCGGTATCCGTCTGTATCTAGCAGTTTTAAATAGTTTGCTCTCGACCACTCACCTATCTTCTTCTCCATATGTTTCCCGCTTCTTTCCGCCTTCCGTTCTCCCCCCCCAGTCACCATTTATGGCACTATCCATCTGCATCGAGCTGCTTTACACGTTTTGCTTTTCTCCTCTATCCCCTGTATCTCAGTAACCACTTGTATCTAGCCGCTTTACACCTTTGACTCTCTCCCACATCCCCCTGTAGTCCTCTTACCTTTCTTACAATTCCCCAAGTAGCTTTAATATAACATAACACCTGTTGTTAAAGAGCAGGTTCACCCAAGCCTCGGATCTATTGGCGCTAGAATAACATGTTTATTGTTACTAAATGGTACTCATTTTATGGACCTTGGAAGGGTGAAAGGCTAAGTGGACCCGCCGGGGTTTGAATCTATGAACATGAGGTCAAACAGATCCCTGGAGTAATATGCATTAGCTCACTGAGCCACTGACTCGATCTTACATCCATTCTTGTCTATCTTCACTTTCTCCTCCTCGCTCTACATTTGTATCTCGCTTTCTATTTTTCAACCTCTTTCCACTCTCCACTGTATCTCTCCGCTCTTCTTCCCATTTTACCATTCACTCCTCTATCTTACTAGTAATTTTTCTCTACTCTCACCTCCTCTGTTTTCATTGTATATATATATATATATATATATATATATATATATATATATATATATATATATATATATATATATATATATATATATCCATCCCTCCCCCTCATAATTTCCACGCCAAAGAACCCTTCCCAAGACCTCTTTCTACCCTGCCGCTCCTCTGAGGCTGAACTGAAGCTGTCCAGCGCCAAGAGCAGGCGGGCAGCCCTCGGAGCGCATGGCTTCGGCGTTTACAAGACCTCCTCTCAAGAAGCTGCTTAGGAAAGGGGAGGGGTTCACACTGTCCAACTGCTCTCTCGACCCTCCTCAGTAACTTACTTCCACCCATCCTCCTCTCCCTTCCTCTGCTCTCTCCCACTCCTGTATCTGCATCTCTGCTCTTTCGCACCAGCCCCCACTCTTCACCTCAGCTTAGTGCTCCCCTCTACACGTCACCCTCCACCGTCCTCCTCTCACGTAGCTGTATTTTCATATATGGGATTCGTACATACATTCCCGTGGTATACTGTACATTTTAGTTTTGTGAATACATTTTATAACTTTTTTTTTTACCACATATGATGTAATATACTGTCTGTAAAACATTGCCGCATGCTCCATACAAGTGTGATGTTTTATATTGGGGATTGCTTTCTCAATTCCCCTGTAGACACTTTATGGTTGCAGGAGTGTCCTATGTTGCACCATCAGTCCGGACCTCACCTTATTCCAATACTGACCATCTTCATTTGGAGATATTGCGGGTATTTTGTGTTCACTGCTACCATTGTGATGGTTTGTTTGCCTGTTTCAGCCCTTCTCTCTCTTCCCTGCCTCAGCCCTTCTCTCTCTTCCCTGCCTCAGCCCTTCTCTCTCTCTTCCCTACCTCAGCCCTTCTCTCTCTCTTCCCTGCCTCAGCCCTTCTCTCTCTTCCCTGCCTCAGCCCTTCTCTCTCTCTTCCCTGCCTCAGCCCTTCTCTCTCTCTTCCCTGCCTCAGCCCTTCTCTCTCTCTTCCCTGCCTCAGCCCTTCTCTCTCTTCCCTGCCTCAGCCCTTTTCTCTCTCTTCCCTGCCTCAGCCCTTCTCTCTCTCTTCCCTGCCTCAGCCCTTCTCTCTCTTCCCTGCCTCAGCCCTTCTCTCTGTCTTCCATGCATCCGCCCTTCTCTCTCTTCCCTTCCCCAGCCCTTCTCTCTCTTCCCTTCCCCAGCCCTTCTCTCTCTCGCTCCCCTGCCTCAGCCCTTCTCTCTCTCTCTCTCCCTGCCTCAGCCCTTCTCTCTCTCTTACCTGCCTCAGCCCTTCTCTCTCCTCCCTCCTTTCTCTGCCTCAGTCCTCTTCTCCTTCCACTACTTCAGCCCCCTCTCTTTCTACTCCTACCCACTTTCCTCTGTCGCAGCCCCCTTTCCTATCTGTCCCTTCCCTGCCTCAGTCCTTCTCTCTCTTCCCTGCCTCAGCCCTTCTCTCTCTCTTCCCTGCCTCAGTCCTTCTCTCTCTCTTCCCTGCATCAGCCCTTCTCTCTCTCTCTTCCCTGCCTCAGCCCTTCTCTCTCTCTTCCCTGCCTCAGCCCTTCTCTCTCTCTTCCTTGTCTCAGCCCTTCTCTCTCTTGCCTGCCCCAGCCCTTCTCTCTCGCTTTTGGGACCTTATAAGTATTTAGTTTTGCAACACAATATCCTTGGTGCAACAACATCAACCGTTGCATGGCTAAACACTTATAAGGTCCCAAAGGCTATGCCAATGCTTGTTTTTACTTGAGGCAGCACGAGGAGCCCACACCCGGCTGGCTCCCTGCCCAGCCATTGTCCTTTTCTGCTGGCATGGAAGCCAGTATCTTGAATCTCACTGCCCGCTCCTTGGTGGGGGTCCCTTGCATGGGGTTCTAGGCCCCTTATTTGTATAAACCAGCACAGTGGATGGTGTCCCCGGGTCTTGTAGAGCTCTGTGCACATTCTCCCGAGTTCATTCATTTTTAATGAGCATTGCGTCGATCCTCGAGCATTGGCCAATCCCAGAGGTAAGTTGAAGAACTTGCAGTGGAGTCTCACGTGCTGTGTCGCTCGAGCTTGATGTCAAAGTTTAAAGCCTTTCCCCTCCTATATCTCAGACAATGTTGGGCACATATGCACAGTATTGGGCTCATTCTGATCCTAGTGGCAAGTCCTAGCCACCTGGAGCCCTTTTAGCCTGCCTCTAAGGTGACACACTTTGCAGGAGCTGGTTTCTCTGGCTCCATCGCCAGCCTCTCTCTCTGTCTTGGTATCTGGAGCTCATCTCCTCTTGCTGCGGTGCACCAGTCCAGATCTTTCCCCAAGTGGTCCTTAGGGGGTGTAAGGAAACCAGCCTCACTGGTCCTGGGGAGACCCATTGATCCTAGGGTCAACTGTGGGCAGAGCCCCTAGTCAAGAGTCCAACTCCAACAACTCTTTCTCTCCCTTGTGTGACAGTTTTTAAATGAAGGAGGAAAGTTCCAGAAGCCAGGTATCCCTGACCAATCCTAGGGTGCAACATTATTCCTCCACACGTGTTCCAACCCTCCTGCCTGACTTGCTGGGACAATTCAAGATAGTGCATTCAAGTGGCCACTGTTGGCCACATCTCCTCTGAGGGCCTCAACTCCGCCCCTTGTTGACATCACTGCCAGAGTCTTTCCCACCAAAATGTCAAAGGGGAGCCCCCTCCTGTGTTGGCTCCAGAGGTCTGGGCTTCCTCCTTTTGTCAGTGAGCCTGGGCTGTCCCAACCTTGGCACAGTGTGACAAGCATGTGCACACATGTTACCAGCAAAGTGCCCCATACCCTAAGTGCAATGCAGCAGCCTTATCTTATAAGGCAGACACTGGTGGTAAACACACGCAATCCATTTACCATGTGATTACCATAGTTGAGGCACAAGTAGTGAGACTCATCCACTGAAAAAAGTCAAAAAATGGGTGATCAAAAAAAAAATAATCTCGGCGCACTTAATGGGTGAAACCCAATTGTAACATATGCCACCGCCAGCTGAAACTAGTGGAAGAAGAAATAGCCATCACTCATGGTTACTGTTGCCTAGTCCGTGGTAACAAGTGTCATTGCCAAGCATCCATCCTGCCATCCATCCATCCACCCACCCTACCATCCATTCATCATGCCATCAATCCATCATCCTTCCATCCACTTTGCCACTCATCCACTTTGCCATCCTTACACTCATCCATCCACTTTGCCATCCATTCGCTCATCCTTTCACCCACTCCATCCCTTTACCATCCTTTCACCTGTCCATCCGCCTATCTATCTATCTATCTATCTATCTATCTATCTATCCATCTGTCTGTCTATCTAGCAGGCCATCTTTCACTTGTCTACCCACTTATCCATTTGCTCATTCTTTCACCCAATAATCCATCCACTCATTTATTCACCCACTCATTTATCCACCTACTCATTTATCCACCCACTCATTTATCCATTTACCCATCCTTCTATCCTTCCCTCCTTCCATTCAACCTTCCTTCTATTCAATATTACTTCCTTCTTTTCCTTTCCTATTTACTTCTCTTTTATTTTAGTGTTAACTGTGAGATTTTGCCTGGCGATTTGTGGACAGAAAAGGCCCAAAAGAGCCCCGCTGTAGCTGCCAGAGCAGGGGGATCACGACGCCCCTGCTTCCGGTCATTAAGGTCTAATGGTGAAACCAAGCCTTCCCTCACTCCTGATATAGAGGTTATTGCTTGGATGCGTCTCGTGCTGTTCGAGGAAGCATCAATGATGCCAAGAAGTAGCCGTGGAGGTAGAGAGAGGGGTTCTCACAAATTAACATTTCGGTTTTCTTGTAGGGTGTAAGGGATCGTGGAACATTTATTTCCTGTTTCGTGGTTTGCTCAGTCTGAGACATCCAGCAAGTATGTAAACTACATTATTCTTCAATGACCTTTAAGAGTTATTGCAGAACATGTTCACGTTTTTGTTTGACAGAAGTCCCATTTTAAATATACATAAAGATTAGACAGAGAAGCCAGTGACAAGGGCAGAGTTAAAACGAGAGATGTGCTGTGTTTACATTCACATTCTGGAAGGATGACCGTGTTAACAATGATATGACACATCCTGTGGGTGGCTGCTGCGCAGGTACAAGCGAGGAACGCTTGAATGTGGATGGCTTTTGTGTTTACAGTGACGTTTCCACCTAATTTTAAACTAAATCATTCTGGGAAGCAGATTGTTCGTTCCAGGACATTGGTTTCCAGTCTCGCGGGTGCACATTTGCCCACTGTGCCTCTCCCAGTTCCTATATTGTAAGCGTCCGACGCAACATATCAATAAAAGGCTGTTCACCTGTTCATGGGCGTTTGTGTGTCCGTACGCGAGTAAGATAGTTCAGTTGTTTTCAATTTGGGTCGGCTAAACTATCAAACGAAGATAAGGAGACTCATTTTCCAGTCACTGAGTAAAAAAGAGTAAAATATAGCGCAGAATAGTTCGTGAGGTGATGGCTGGTGAGGGGAAAACAAAAAGGTCATAATGCACAAATGTGTGACCCACTTGAATAGTTTATGACTCAATTTCCCAGCAGGACTATCACAGGCATTCTCAAGTTGTTAGAACTTTCATCTTGTGCACGCTGATGTGACCAGATGTTCCTGCAATGCATTTCAGACAGTCTGCATACTGACCAAAAGGTCGGTCATGTCTCACAATGATACTGTTTATTTTAATCACTTGTAGCAAGATATATCCTTTGTAACAGGTCCCATGCCGTTGCCAGGAAAAGATGGTGCCATAGTTAAACAAGCATTTGCAATGCAATCTGTCTCGCCTTTGGGACCATATATGTATTTAGCCATGCAGCACATTAGCCTTGCTGCTGAAACATCTACTGTTTTTTAACATGGAGGGAAAGTAAGCACCAAACTGCGGAACACGCCAGGTATGGGAACACATGGAGAGAAATATTGCTTTTCAGCGGGAAATGGTATAGTCCAAAGCTCTGTTTTTAATATAAAATCAGGGCCTTCGGTGGTCATATCACTGAAAATACAAGATTTAAAAAAAATATTATTGTCTATGGGTGCTCGTGGAAGACAATTTCTATGGACTGGAATCTAGAGAATGCTAAAGTGATTCTGGTATTTTACTGACCTCTGCTGGTCGTTTTCTATCAAGAAAGTTAAATAGAGGCATTTGCCAGAAAAATAAAAAAAGGAAAGTCCCTCAGCAGAAAGCAATTCTGGTATTTTACTGACCTCTACTGGTCGTTTTCTATCAAGACAGTTAAATAGAGGCAGTTGAACAGAAAAAAGGTCCCTAAGCGGAAGCAGACAAGTCCTAGGGTTGATCTCCAGAGCCCACAAAGTACATACACTTATAAGTATATACTAAAGTATATACAAGAGGTCTCGAATGCTCGACCTAAAAATCACATAGTCCCTGTGATCGAAGCAGACAAGCAATCAATTTCCCATGTGACCAAGAGTGCTGCAGAACCTCTGCACAATAAACAATTAAGCTCTAGTTGTGGGTAACAAGAGCTCTGAAAATAACTTAGGGTTTGATTTAGAGTTTGGAGGACAGGGTACTCAGAGGTGTAGCTATCAGCAGTGCACCAGGTGCAGTGGCATCGGGGCCCAGGAGTGTGAGTGGCTCACTTCTACCCAGTTAATGATAGGTATTTATTTTTTATTTTTTACTTTTACTACAAAACCAAGGGATACGGGCCAATCTCTTTGCTTACATTACGGCCCAGGGCATATGCTGCACTACTGAGGGTACTCCGCCACAAATGTAGTGGAGTACCCTGTTTGCCAAACTGATGACCTGTCCATTATATATTCAGAGTTAGGCAGACTGTCATGTTTCCGATGGCAGTAACCCTGCTGGGTCTGCTGGCAAAGCCCCTGCTGGGTCTGTCGGCGGAAACCCTACACAGACAGCTCAACGGAGTTGGGGCACTTGGTGGATGTACATCAGAACATCCGCCCTATTTAGAGTGGGTCATCGGATATATTTTTTCTGCTTGGGACTGCTAGGGAAAGAGCAGCAGTCCCAAAACAAACATATATATATTTGTATCCCCACACCCTGGGAGAAAAACTTCCAAGTTGTCGGGGTCATTAATATTTTGTTTCTCAATCCCAAACTCTGCTTGGGGACTTTGATTTTTAAAAATAAAACGTTTGGCAAGAAGCTGTATGAAACCTTGCAGCTGTTCAGAAAACATTTAGGGGGATATGTACAACAGAAGTGGCGGAGTGAGGCGTTAGCCGTCATGGCTTAACGCCTTACCCTGCCACTTCAGAAACGCAAGGCTGCACCATATTTACAACAATGTGGTGCAGCCTTGCGTTTCCCCCTGAGCTGGCGCTACACTTAGCAGTGTAGCGCCAACGCAGGCACCCTTGCACCATAGTGCAAGGGTGTCTGCGTGCAGGGGAGGATTGTTTATGTGTAGGAAGGTGTCCCTTCCTGTACATAAACAATCCTGAAATGCCATTTTATCACTTCTATGTGTGCTGTTTAATGCAGCACACATGGAAGTCACAAAATGTCATTTTATTTAAAGATTGTTTATGTGCAGGAAGGGAGACCTTCTGTACATAAACAATAAAAGGCTTTTTGCTTTTTCCATGTGTGCTGCACAAGGCAGCACACATGGAAAAAGCAAAAAACGAGGAGAAATATAGCATTTCTCCTCATTTCCCCAACTTAAGACCAGGTTTTCCCTGGTCTTAATTTTGGCGCTGCTTCCTATTTACGCTGCCTTGTAAATAAGGGGCAGCGTCAAAATCAATGGGTGTTGCGGTGGCACGCCCACCGTAACACCCACTGCCCGCCCCTTTCACGCTAACCATAGCGTGAAAGGGGGCCTTATTTACAAGGCAGTGTTAAGACACGTTAAGTGGCTTAACGCTGCCTTGTAAATAAGGCAAAGCCCCTATCGCCACGGGAACATCACAAAAAGTGACGTTCCCGTGGCGATAGGGGCTTGTACATATGCCTCGTAGTGGCTTCAGAGGAGCTTCCAACATGATGTCATAGAAATCTCCGCAGAACTGGCAGAAATCTTTAAATATGGTGGGCAGTTGTGCAGCCAGGGTGGTAGGAGGTAGGGATCTCTGCCACCCTGACGGATGGACTCTAAATCAGACTGTTAGTCCTTACATTTTATTGGATGCAAACAGAAGAACTAGCTCTAATTGTGCCATTTTAGTTTATGGTGCTATCTCATTTTTTGTTCAGATTTACAGTTTGTATATGCAATTTGTTTGTGAGGTCAAAGTCTTTGAAAAATGTTGGATTGAGCTGTGTGTGTGGCTTGTAGTTGCATACAGGAGACTACATGAATGGAAGTTTACAAAAAGAATACCTGTTGTTTTTTCTGGTAATTATAAGACCTTGGATAAGGAAGTGGGGGCTAATAATTATCTGACATACAGTATATATGTTATATTATACAACACTGCCTTGTGTTGACAAAGTTGAGATACGGTATTGTGCATCACCTAGTCGCTTTTCCACATATGAGGTCTTGCCCCTCTGATGCAATTCTGTGCCCCTGTGATGGCTATAGTAAACAAAGCACTCTGCACCTTCTGTTATTCTGTAAACTGTACCAGAATCTGAGGATCCGTTATTTGAAACCTATGTTTATTGCTCAGAATATCCGAACGCATAAAATTGCACCGAACTTCTTGGTGTCACTAGGTGGCCCCCATGTGTGTTATAATGTTGCACTATTCATAACGAATGCTATTAAAACAAGGAAAGCATATTGCAATAGCTAATGGATGAGGTACTATATTTTCTATTGTTCTTTGATCTGTTGGACTGTGATATGTCTACATTACTGATTTGTAGTACTCAACTATAAGCTCATCTGTACCTATTATTTTTAGATGTGTTTTAATCGTACCCCTTTTTATACAATATTGTATACACAATATGGGTTTTATCCTTCATGTGCCTATATTTATATGTGCAATTTTAGCTATGTACTTTTATGGTTGTATTTTTTTGCATCCGAATAAAGTTTATGAATAAACGAACGAGCTGTGTGTGTGGCTTGGAGTTGAATACAGGAGACTACGTAAATGGAAGGTTACAAAAAGAATACATGTTGTTGTTTTGTCTGGTAATTAGGATGCACCATTTTGGACAAATTGAAATGCATTACAGTGAATGCCTGGTTTTGAAGGTCACAAAAAGGAACAAATATCAAGGGTGATAAATTTGTGTCCCAATATAAACCATTTCTGGCGATATCAAATAATAATAAGTTCATTATTCAAGCAATAATAAAAAAAAAAATCATTACAATCGTTAAAACATAGACAGCCATAAGCGCAGTAGTTCATAAGATCGGTTAGAGAGAAAATATAAGAATAAATAAATAAAATCTCCATGTTTACATAAGATTATTGCATTATTCCACTATCTCAGGTCCAAATCTGTGAAGTGACTCTGTGCTTGGTTCACTGTACTGTACAACAGTTTTAAAATCGCTTTTTTATAAAAAAGAAATGTAACCGAGGCCCATTGCAGTTAATGCTAGATTGTTTAGCTGCCTCTAAGCAATAAAGTGCCTGTTGGACATATTTCTTAATTAAAAAGATTTTGCTAAAACATGTAATCCTCAGTACAGTCGTCAGTATAATCACCAATGTAAAGTGCAAATGCGTGGATTGCTGAGCGAAGACCATTTTTGTCCTCGTTATAACCGCATGGAATGACAATAAGATACAAAGTCCTCCAAAGTCTAGAAGAAAGGCGACTTTAGATGTGCAGCTAAAAATTACAATACAATGTAAAATGCTGTGGAGCTGTTTGTCTGTTCAAGCAGTCGACTTATCAGTCGACTTTCGTAGCTTATTACAGTTTAAGATAGGCACCTGCCATACCACCCGCTGATCTAGGAGGCCAAATGCAAGTCTGACCTGAGCAGGGGATGACGTTTTAGGTAATCTGAGTGCTTGCTTTTGTGAATTCTTGCAATGAGTTTGTTCAACAGGCTGGAATCTTTTACCAGCATGATTTCCTGGCCATAGGTTAGAGAGGGGGGAATTTTGGTCCTCATAGCTTTTATTTGTGGGGACAGACTTGGGCCAGATAGCCGCTTGGCTAAATTTGTAAACTCCAACTGTAACATCAGGGCTTTAGCTCCAACCTAGTGCCATTGTTTTATGAAGAAACACCTCGTATCGATATGGACCCCTTCGTATTTGTAGGAGTGTTCCCTTTGAATGCTTTTGCCATTGTAGAGCCATCCTCCTTCTTGGTATTTTCTTCTCCCATAGGTTACTACCTTGGTTTTCGTCAGGTTCACCTCCAGATTGTTTGCAGTAGTGTAAATACAAAGTTGGTCAAGAAGCTGCTGTAGGCCCTTGGTGTGACTGAACAATGCTAAATCATCTGCATACAGCAGGTTACTGACCCAATTGCCACCAATTTTTGGGGAGTGACTGATGATGTCGTCGAGGGATTGTGATAAATCCAAAATGAAGAGATTGAAGAGCAGGGGTGCCAACACACACCCCTGTTTCACTCCACGAGATGTTTGTATTTTCCTCGAATATTGGACGTGGTATCCCCCATTTCTGTAGCTTGGACCACAGTAGCCCCCTTGGAATACAATCAAATGCTGCCTTAAACTCGACAAAGCAGCAGTGTATTAGAGATTTTGAAGCTGCTGCTTTGTCCATCAGGACTGATATTGCAAGTAGATTGGATAAGGTTCCTGATTTTGCCACAAATCCTGATCTGGTTAAAGGGGAGTAGATGTTTTTGTGTAGCCCACAGTGAGAAATCTTCCAACAACAGACTAGCGCAATATTTGGCATCGATGTCTAGGAGGGGTATCAGACTATAGTTTTTTGGGTCTGATCTTTTGCCTCCTCTATAGATTGGATTCATTATAGCCCGCACCCACAGTGTGGTATCAATGATGTGGTCTGACAATAATCGAATAGGGTTACCAGCTGTTCTGCCCAAAACTCAGTGTCCTGTTTAAAAAGAGTCTGTGGTAGTCCGTTTGGTCCGGGAGCCCCATCTGAACGACCTTTGGTTATGATGTGTGCTATTCATGTTACCAATACTTCCAGGACTTTATTGTCTGGATGCTGTACATCCCGTTGTTGGGGAGAGACTTCGCTGACTGTTGTCAGTAGTATCCAGATGGTGCCATCCAGGAGTTGGTTGCTTTTCTCAGAGGTGATCATACCTTTGATAGGCTGTAGTTCATGCAAGATACCTGTTTTAGTCGACTATGCCATTATTGCCCGATTGACAGGTGAGATGGCTTCATTATCTGTGGCTTCATAGTGAATAGTTAGGAAGGTTGCCCATTCTTCTTCCGAGATGTTTTCACTACCTTGTTCCCTCTGACCATTCGTTCGTCCATTCACGAGGGACCAGAAAACCTTCGAGTTCGGATTCTTACTGGCGTGAAGTAGTCTTATCCAGAATAGCTCTGAGTGTTTGCGATTCTCTGCAGCGATTGCTTGCCTGAGGGCTTTTGGGGCTTGCTTATAGATGTTGAGTGGCAACTCGGCCCCCATGCACCTCCGGACTCATCTCAGTGCTGCGTTACGTGCATTCTTGAGTTTCTTAATCTCAGCTGTGGTGACAATATGGTTGACTCTGTTGAAATGCCGAATTGTGTTAGCAAATTTTTGGAGCAGTTGGTTGGTAAAGTATCACCCATGTAGTCGGTGATATGTTGTTTGTGCTGTTGTCACCTCAAAAAGCCCTGCATGCTGTCATAATGGTGGTTATGGATGAATTTGGCCATTTTAACTTTTTGAGATTCTCTGTATAGATTCCACAGGTTGTCGATCTTCTCATAGCATGTTGTGGAATGCAGAATGACAGGGTTATTATTTGCGGATGGTGAGGCAATATAGTAATTCTCAATCAAAGGGAGCATTTTCCCATTGCAAATGGTGTAATCGAGGTAAGAATGACCTCCAAATAATTTTCGGAATTGTTGTGCATTCTAAGGTGTTTTTATCATTTTGAAAATGGTGATACTCTGCATGATTTCCATACATGCCAACATTTCGAAACTTTAAAGAGGGAGATTTTGAAAATTAAATGGGGACATTAATTTCTCCTATTGACTTAATTTAAAGTGGAGGGAATTGTAGGTGAGAATCATTTTTGCACGTAAATAATTGGAAGTCTCACGCCTGAATCTGTTCTGTTGACATGTATCAGATTTGATGAATCATGTTTGAAAGAAAACAGTTTTCTCTCATGACTGTCCCATAGAAGTTATGGAATGCACTCCAGAACCTAAAATGAGTACACATTTTCTATAAGTTCACTAATATCTTCCTCAGCCATGAGAGAAAAAAGTCTGACATGCTGAGTAAAACATGCTTTCAACAGCAGCAGAATCAGACGATTTCCTGGTGTTCTACTGCAGCTTCACAAGTTATAATTAACAAATAAAGCACTAATGTTCTATATTTGTGGCAAATGTGAGGCACACCTGCATGCCATGTTGCTGGAATTGGAGCTGTAGAACTGAAATCGATGGTGGGGAGCAGACTGAAGTAAATTATCATTGAGGTGTTGCTAAAGATACGAAGCCAGCTAGTTAAACACTGTGCGGGGAAGTACAGGTTTCTACACATTTGAAGCATAATATATTTTTAAAGGTACTAAAAATCGGTAAATCCTTACTTAAGTCGAGCATCCCATTTCCATGTCAGTTTACTTAAACTAGCATGTTCTCTATCTCTCAATACTGCCCTGATATTAACATAGTAATGTTTTGAGAGACATCAAAAGTGTTTTTTAATCTTCTGTTTAAATGTATCTGAGTTGATTTTTAAAATGTGCAGTATGCTATACACAAACAGATGTCATATTTAAAATTAATGGATAGTGAGTGTTAGGACTGCCAAGTTCAGGAGCACGTGTGCCCAGCTTACCCAAGCAATATTACTGTCTTGTCATGACACAGACATCCAAGAAAGTCCTACCCCCATGCTGACATTCAAGCGCTCACTTGTGCCCACGCAGTCAACCCCCATGTAGACACCCACACACTCTCAAAACCTCTAAAACTCAAGCGCCCAAACAAATAACTCCCAGACTTCAATCAGTCATGCAGTCTTCAAACACACACAGACTCGGACCTCCAGACAAGCATCACACTCATCCAGCAATTTCCTCCTGCCCGTGCAGTTAGGCCCTGTAAGGATCTCATGTTGCAAGTTCCAGTGAGAATTGCATTAAACCTGAGCTTTCGCGAGAATACCCATCATGAAATCTCGGCAGCTGTCTTGGGCGCACTGCTCTAGATACCTAGGCTTCCAGAAGGGTGCTTGGCTTCAACCATTTGATGGAAGAAGAACCTCCACTTGAAACCCTTACCTGAATCTGGAGTCAGCATCTTTATGAGATCCCTGGGATGGCGGCAGTGATACAGCACAGCAGCCCTTTATCCTCTGACCTAAAAGACAGAAACGTATGCTTTGAAATCTTAAATGAAGAAAGGGGCATGTGATATTTGTAAACGATCTCCTCCACGAACAACTGAAGGTTGAAAAACAGGTTTATTCGATACAGAGGATCTCAGCCATCACAACCTGTAGCAGGAAACCAACTGCCACAACTCCCCACAATTCTAAGACATACATGGGATCTGATGACCTACATAACATTCTACATGTGAAGGAAAGAGAGCTGGCATCACACTGTCTCCATAAACAAGCAGTGGCAAGTGACAGGCATGGGACCAGCTGTCACAGGCGCATACCACACACCTCCCTACCTTCACAAATAAAACTATATACACAGCAAAGAAAAGGTAGAGAAAACAAAAGCAAGGCTTCAAGCATAATCTCTCAGATACGAAAGACGTCTCACAATTCTTTCCAAAAGCCTTCTTGCAGGTAAGCTTCCCCCTTGATGATTTTGTTCTCTCCGGACACTTTTCTCACCACTGTTCCCAGAAGCCAGACTGCCTGAGAACGTATCCCCACAAGATGCACTGGGTTTGCCGGACAAATCAGGCATACCAGATTCTCGTCTAAAGATTGTAACTCTTTTGAGATTCCAAATGCGATGGTCCTGCGTTTTCACAGCATTATTAAAAATCTTAACAACCCGCATGGGACTTAAGAACTTGGGAAGACACCCAGACAAGCCTGGTCTCTTTACCATCACCCAGTCCCCCACTTTGACTTCTATTTTCTTCACAGCATTCCTGAAGTCAAAGTACCTTTTGCTGCTAGCTGCTTTTCACACTTCTCTATCATGTACACCACCGTCATCACATACTCTCCCCTGAGACCTTTCATACCTGTTCACGCATGGCGGCTCAAGAGAGGTTTTGGGAATCCAACCCCGGAAAAGTTTAAAAGGAGTTTTCCCTGTTGTGCTGTGGGGTGTAAACCTATACATCTCTACTATTTTCAGTACCTCTTTCTTCCAATCCAAAGCATTAGATTTTGCTATGCTTATGGTTTCTTTAAGCACTTTGTTAAATCTCTCGACCATACCATTGGTCTCTGGGTGATACAGTGCACATATCTTATGCTGTATACCCCTTTTGTCTAGGAATTCTTCCATCTCTTTGGAAATAAATTGAACCCCATTAACAGTCAGAATGGTTTGCGGTACCCCTTCTCTAGACATTAGATCATCCAGAAACCTTATAATATGTTCAGAATCAACCACAGAAGTGAAGAATACTTCAGGCCAGCGAGCGTATGTATCTATGATCACTACCACATAAACTGGAAGACCATTACCATGAATAGGCCCTAAGATGTCAAGGGGAATATCTTGCCACGGGGAAGAGGGTCGCCTCCTCATAATCATTGGTTGAACCCTTGGAGTTTTGGATTTGTCACTCACAGCACAAGGAAGACAATCACGCACAATCCGCTCTATCTGTTTGTCCATGCCTGGCTACCAGTATGAGCTACGCAACCTTTCTTTTGTCTTAGTAATACCCAGGTGTGACTCATGGGCTGCATCAATCAGTTCTCTTCTGAGATTACTAGGAGGAATCAGTCTTGTTCCACGAAACAAAATTTTGTATACACTAAGTTCTTCTCTCACACCCCAGAAAGTTTTTGAGAGTGCAGAGCCATTCCTTTTGCTAATCCAACCCTTCTGGATGAGTGACATAACTTCACACAGAACTGGATCAGCAGATATTTCCTCTCGCCATCTCAGTTCAGAAATGGCTTCACTCTCCAACAAGCAGACCCACTCAGACTCATCCTCTATCTTATCATCATCCAATGGGGGGGCACCTCCTTCGGAATGAGGCATGACAATGCATCTGCCACCCCATTGTCAACTCCTGGAATATACTTGACAGAAAAACTGTACTCTTGTAGAGCAATGACCCACTTTGTGATCCTGCTAGAAACAGGGTCTAAACCTTTCTTGTTAAAGATTTCAACCAGGGGTTTATGATCCGTGCGAATCTCAAATTCAACACCCCATAGAAACTTTTTTAGCTTACGCACGGCCCAATAAACAGCAAGAGCTTCCCTTTCCACTACAGAATATCTTGACTCCGCATCCCTCAGACTTTGTGACAAAAACATGATGGTGCTTAACCCATCGGACCCCATCTGTTGCAACACAGCTCCCAGACATCTTACACTTGCATCAGTCGTTAATATGGGTTTCATATTAGGGTCAACATTTTTAAGACAGGGAGCAGAGTCAAGGCTCTGCTTGATGGAAACAAACTCCTTTTCACACCCATCAGTCCATGTGAACTCCACACCCTTTTTCAAAAGGTTCCTCAAATTGACACTCTGATCAGCAAAGTTTTTCACAAATTTCGCATAATACTCCACCATTCCCAAGAACTTCATCAACTCCTCTTTGGATAATGGAGGACTCATATCCTGAATGGTGGAAACAAGAGCACGCTTGGGTTTGATACCCTCTTCTGTAATATTATGACCCAGATAGTCAATTGAACCGGAGCAGAAATTTGCATTTTTCAAGCTTGATAGTGAGATTACATGCACACAATTTTTCACGTACACTACCCAGATGTACTTCATATTCAGATTCATTCTTTCCAAAAATAAGGATGTTGTCCTGATATATACACACCGCTTCTACATCCTTCAGCACCCTTTCCATTACACTTTGAAAAACTGAAGAGGCTGAAACCAAGCAAAATGGTAAGCGGACAAATCAATACTGCCAGATGGAGTGATGAACGCTGTATAATCCCTACACGACTCCTCCAATTCTACCTGATGGTATGCAGAGGTGAGGTCAATCGTGCTAAATACTTTCGCCCCTCCAAGTAACCCCAGCAACTCTGTAATATTAGGAAGTAGGTACCTATCCACAATAAAATGTTTGTTTAATTGCCTCAAATCTATGCATAGGCGCAGCTCGCCATTGGCCTTCTTCGCAGCTACAACTGGAGCAGCCCACTCTGTGCCCTCCACCTCCTCAATGATCCCACTCCGTTTTAGTTTCATAATCTCACACCGCATACTTTCTCTAACTGAAATGGGTACATTCCTGAGCTTACCACAGACAGGTTGAGCATCTTGTCTCAATCTTATTTTGTGTTTGTTATCCTTCAAGCACCCTAATTTGTGTCTGAATAGCCTATGGAAACTTCTCTCTCAAAGTTTCTACAAAACTTTGCTCAGGAGATGCATTCACAGCAGAAACTCTCTCCTTAAGTATAATTGGCAGATCACTATTAGGATTGAGGATGACACCCAAATGACCCTGATGCAGCCAACTTATAATGCTGTCACCTTTCTTAGACACGTAAATTTTACCAGAGACCAATCTATCTTTGTACTCAATTAACCCAATAAAGTAACCATGCAACTTAATGGGCTCACCCCCATAAGCATACGGCTTAATATCAGGCTTGACCAACACTATCTTATTTTTCATTTTTGAGTTGAAGAATTCATTTGAGATAATGGTGATTTTGGCACCCGAATCAAACAGGACACGAGTGGATTCACCTTCCACCATGATGGTATCGAGGTGACTAGATTTACTACTGCCAAAGTCTACCTGAACAACTATTTGACCACACTCAAAATCTTCCTTATCATTGTCACCACTTTCACTCTCAACATCCACCTCTATTCTCTTGACTCTGGGTTCATTCTTGCTCTTACACACTACAGCAAAGTGCCCCTTCTTACAGCACCTGGAACACACGTGTTTTAAAGCCGGACATCTTTTGTCATTAGCTAAATGGCTAGTTTTCCCACACCTGTAACACCTGCGGTCAACCTCCCTCTCTTTTTGCACTTCCTTATCAACTTGACTCTTTACTTGTATTTTTTTAAATTTCTTCTTTACCACCTGTACCTTCAAATCCATATCACTTTTTTTTTAATACAGCTACGCACTGCATGGAATGCCCAATTCTTTTAGCTGTCCATAATACCTCCTCAAGAGAAGGCTCATCACGCAACCACAGCTCTTCTCTTACTTTCTCCATGTTACACCCAAACATCAATTGATCATGAATACTTTCCTCCCTAATTCCGCAAATTTACAAGAGGACGCAAATTTTCTCAAATCAGTCACATAACTTTCAACAGATTCTTCATCCCTTTGAGTCCTCTTAGCAAAGTGGTAGCTTTCTAAAATTATGCTTACTTTTGGCAAGAAATGCTTGTCCAACTTCTTAACACAAATGTCATATTCATTTAAGTGCTCTGCTTCCATCGCCGGCAGATCCAGAAGATGATCAAAAACATCTTGTCCTTCCGGACCCAAACAATGAAGTAGCAGTGAAGTTTTCCTTTCTGCACTGAGGGAAGCACCACACACCTTTGCATACCTCTCAAACACCTTTCTCCATTTTTGCCAATAAATGGGAGGAATGCCAGGACTTGGCATGAAGAATGGTGGAGCAGGAACATTTTGCATGATTGCAAACAGCAACTGCAGCTAAAGAATTACACAGTTTCAACAAGGTGCAAAGAATTGTGAAAGCAGTATCAAAGGAGGATACCAACAACACAAGCAAATTTAAACATGAGGAAACATGACTCCTTTAAACAACTTGAAACAAGTTAAAAACTGTGTGAAAAAGCACAAAATATGATGATCAGCCACAATAGAACGTATAATATTTTGCGATCACAATGTAACAGAGAATGTCACTGACGAAAGACGCTTTTAATGCGACAGCATGTACAGCAGATTACGATGAATGCTATCAGCAAGATTCCTTATAGCACACACAAATTTAAAAATAGCTTAGTCCAAAGTGTGCACGTCACTGAAATAGCAAGATGAGCTTTTAGTGAAACCACCATTTTTGCACCATATTACATTGAAAAGTGTGCGCATCACTGAAATGGCAAGACGTGCACTTTACAAAACTTCCACTTTGGCACCAGATTATATGGACAAGTGTGCGCGTCACTGAAATGACAAACACTCATTTAAAGTGTGCACGTCACTGAAATGACAAACACTCGCACAGACGAAGCCTGAATGACCTGGAATTGTGGCCGATGAAGCATCTTCACTCCATGTGCAACCTCTCCTGGACACACGATAGGAGGCTGTATGCGAACGACGTAAGACAGGCCAATGCAATGTGGAGGCACAACAGGAGCCTCCCACTGAGCGTGCGAAACAGGAAACGTATGCCAGTCAGAGCCAATGACAGACCCAATGCAATGTGAATGCACGGCAGCACAACCGGAGCCTCCCACTGAGCGAGCGAAGCAGGAAGCATATGCGAGCGAAAGCACAGCAAGAGACTCCGAGCGTCCGTGGAGCGGCAGCTCAGAAAACAGTGAGTAATCTTGTATGTCTTGAGTATAAGGTTTTATTAACTTTAATAAACAGTTTGACTCAAGGAAAGTAACCTTGACGCTCTGTTCAACTGCTCGTGGCTCACGCGGCAACTCCGAATCCACGCGCCAACCTCTGCCATTCAAGCTCACAGAAATACGCTCGGGCCAAGCTCACAGCTTGCTCTTCCTTACCAGCTCGGCAAAATCGTAAAAACTACACGTGATATCGGCCGCAACTAAACAGTCTCGTCCTTCCAAGATTATGTTAAAAAAAATGTGGTTGTCTCCCACCCGCACAGCAGTAAATACGCCTTCAGATAAGAAGATCAACGTGTTGAGATCCTTTGGCGGGTCAGCGCATGCCGACTACGCCAGTGTGATATTTGTAAATAATCTCCTCCACAAACAACTGAAGGTTGAAGAAACAGGTTTATTCAATACAGAGGATCTCAGCCATCACAACCTGTAGCAGGAAACTAACTGCCACAACTCCTCACAATCCTATGACATACATGGGTTCTGATGACCTACATAACATTCTACATGTGAAGGAAAGAGAGGTGACATCACAGTGTCTCCATAAACAAGCAGTGGAAAGTGACAGGCATGGAACCAGCTGTCACAGGCGCATACCACAGTGCACTGCCTTGGAAACTTTTTAAGGTGACTGTAAATTACGTTTTAGTGTTATAACCGTGGTGCCTACTGAAAACAAAGACCGTTAACAGGCTTGCATGCAACAGACAAGTTGTGTGACTCAAACAAGGCTAGGAACTCAATGTCAAAAGGAACAAGACTTTCCAATAAAGGAAGTTTACTTAAACTTTATTTGAGAGGCTATCCAAAAAACTCTGGAAATACTTTCTTGAACCAGAGACTAAGAGACTTGAGAATTCAAATTCATGTTTCCATGTTCCTGGAAAATTATAAACAGGACCTTGAATTAGCGGGGTAATAAGTTATAGTATAATACATGGGAATCTGAAATCCCTGTATAAACACCAGTGTTTAATTTCTTTATAATCGGCAACTTGAGATGCACTCAGTTGCTGAGACATCAGAACTTGACTACAATAAGTTATTTCAGACACGTTTTGATGTCACAATGCCTGATGCCAGAGACAGCAGCTGAGGTGAAAGGCAGGTCAGGCCATGGAACATAATTGAAGCAGCTTTTTAGAAATTGGGTTTCTGGTTGGCAGAGGTATGCACTCTGTTCAAGCAGGAACCACAATCCTAGTCAGGGTAAGTCAGATACACACCATAAATTAATATCTGCTCACCCTTTGGTAGCTTGGAACAGAGTAGGCAGGCTTAACTTATTTGGCAATATGTAAAGTATTTGTTCAACCCTTCAAACAGTAACACAGTGAAAACACCACTAAAAGACTCCACATGAGTTTAGAAACATAGATTATGATTTTATAAATAAAACAAGACCAAAATAACAAAAATCCAGTCAGTAGAAGTCGAGATATGAATTTTTAAAGATTAAAAGTGAAATATAGCGCTTAGAAGCAATAGGCGCCTATGGGTTTATTTTGTCACGCTTCACCAGGGCAAAGTCAAGAGTTCAGGCCAACCTTGATGGAACGCAGGCTGCATACAGGAGCCACGCAAGGCCCGTTGAACAAAAGTTCCTTGATCCTGGTAGCAACATTGATATGCGGGGTGCAGCTGAAAGATGCATCAGTGTCGATCCTGCAGTCAAGGTGATGTGCTGATTTTCTCAATGCAACAATGGCGAAGTGCCGGTTCTGAAGACGAAGCACTGGTTTTGAGGCGCATTGTTCCGAAGCCAATGCGCTGGGTTCCATCACGCAGTTCAGGGGATGAGTCGATTGTCTCTCCCAGTGGCGGAGATGCAGTAGTTCCAATGCGTCTGTTCCAATGGCGATGCGCTGGGTCAAAGTGCGATGCTGCAGTTCTGTTCCCACAACACCGGTGATGCAACGATTCTGCTCACACAGCAGAGGATGCATCGGGTCCACTGGAGCAAGCACCTGGATCCACTTCCAATGGGTCAGGCACAGGAGCAAGGGGTAAGACTTTGATATCCCTGAGTCTTAAAACAAGACGAAAGCCAGCATGCCCTTGGAGATCACTCTGGGATTCAAGCAGGAGTCCAGTTCTTCCACAGCAGGGAAGGGGGTAGCAGGCAGCAGGGCTGCATGGCAGAAAAGCAGTTTCTCCAGAGCAGCGGTCCTGCAGAGTGGCAGTCCTTGTAGCAGCACAACAGTCCTTCCTCCTGGCAGACTACTTCATAGGTCCAGTAGTGTCTGATTTGGTGGGGTCAGGGATCTAGTACTTATAGCCAGTTGTGCCTTTGAACTGGAGGTAACTTCAAAGAGGAGCTTTGAAGTGCACAGAGGTTTCCCCCCTCCCACCTCTGGCTCCAGACTCACTATAGGGGGGCATGCAGCCCTTCGTGTGGGGACAGGACACTGCCTATTCAGCTGTAAGTGTCAGCTCCTCCCTCCCATCCTGCCCAGGATGACCCATCAGGATGTGGATGGCTACTCAGTCTCATCTAGCCTTACTTTGTGTGTGGCTGCCTAGAGGGAATAAACAAAGTCAAGCTGTCACCCACCCAGATGTGTATTCGAGACAGGCACACAGAGCTAAGAGTAGAGAAATGCCATCTTTCTAAAAGTGGCATGGCTAAAATAGTAATGATGGATTCAACTTTACCAGCAAGGAGGATTTATCATTATCATTCCAATGATATGAAACATGACTGGATTACTCCCTCTCAATCAGGAATTACAACTTGTAATAAGTGTAATAAGGAATTTCCAGTGTTAACCTATGAAAGGTCGTAGGCATCACAGTAGTGAAAAATGAAATTGGGAGTTTTTCACTGCCAGTACATGTAAAACTAATGTGACTTATATGTGATAAAAGGGGAGTTTAAGGCTTGGCAAGGGGTATTAAATGTCAAGATGACATGGCAGTGCAAACTGCGCACAGAGATTCTGCAGTGGCAGGCCTGAGACATGTTTTAAAGTGCTACCTGTGTGGGTGGCACAATAAGTACTGCAGGCTTACTAGTAGCATTTAGTTTTCAGGCCCTGGGCACAAGTAGTGCACTCTACTTGGCACTTATAGGTAAATTAAATATACCAAATGTGAATACGCCAATCAAACCATGTTGTTAGGGGAGAAGCACATGCACTTTAGCACTGGTTGGCAGTGGTAAAGTGCTCAGAGTCCTAAGGCCAACAAAAAGAACTGAGCAAAAAGGTGAGGCAAACAGGGAAAAGGTTTGGGGAAGACCACCATAAGGCTGTCAGGTCTAACACATGACCCCCTCCCCAGCTGAAAGTGGGGAGAGCTACCCAACTTCTTGGGAGTTTTCATCACTAAGGCGGAAAAACCTGGAAATACCATCAGCATTGGCGTGGTCTACCCCAGGTCTGTGTTCCACCATAAAGTCGATTCCCTGTAGGGAGGCAGATCATCTCAACAATTTTGGATTCTCACCCCTCATTTGCATTAACTACTTGAGAGGCCTGTAGTCTTTCTGAATCAGGAAGTGATTCCCAAACAGGTATGGTCTCAACTTCTTCAGTGCCCAGACCACAGCAAAGACTTCCCTTTCACTAGCACTCCACCTCTGTTCCCTGGGAAGTAAACTCCTAGGGGTGAAATCTGCAGGTTGGTCTAGGCCCTTATCATTTAGCTGTGGTAAAACTGTCCCTATGCCATGTTCTGAGGCATCTGTTTGAACAATAAATTCCCTGGAAAAGTCAGAGGCCTTGAGCACATGGGCTGTACACATAACCTGAATAGGGAGTCAAATGCTTTTTGGCATGCCTCTGTCCAAATCATGATTCTGGCTGCTTCTTTGAAGTCAGGTCTGTCAAGCGGGCAACAATGGTGCCATATCCCTTGACAAACCACCTATAGTACCCTGGGAGGCCTAAGAAGGCTCTCACCTCAGTTTGGGCTTTGGGAGCTCACAGGCAATGATAGTCTCTATTTTGAACTGGAGGGGCTGCACCTTACCTCTGCCCACCATGTGTCCTAAGTACGACACAGACCCCTGCCCTATCTGGCACTTACTGGCCTTGATCATTAGGCCTGCCTGTTGCAGGGCCTGAAGCACTTCCTGCAGGTGAAAAAGGCGGTCCTTCCATATGCTACTGAAGACAGCTATGACATCCAAGTAAGCTGCACTGAAGAACTCCATACCAGCCAAGACCTGGTTCACCAGCCTCTGGAAGGTGGCAGGGGCATTCTGTAATCCAAAGGGCATCCCTCTGAATTGGTAGTGGCCCTCTGGAGTGGAGGAGGCTGACCTCTCTTTGGTTCCTTCAGTTAGGGTGATCTGCCGGTACCCTGAAGTACGGTCAAAGGTACTCAGGATCTGGGCAGCCCCTGACCTATCAATCAACTCATCAGCCCGGGGGATGGGATGAGCATCAGTCTTGGTGACTGAATTGAGCCCCCTATAATCCACACAGAATCTGAGTTCTGGTGTAGTGCCTGGTGGGGCAGCTTTTGTTACCAGCATGACAGGGCTTGACTAGGGGCCACTAGAGGGTTCAATCTCTCCCAACCCTCCTCTTCCTCCCCTCGCTCTGTCACCAGCAACGTGGTGACCTCAGACCACTCAAAGACGGTTGATATGGACCCTCTGGGACGGTTGATATGGACCCTCTGAGAGGGTCTGGGGGTCTTGAGGTCCACCCGGTATGTGACCTCCCCCTTCCTCTTAACTATCACATTGGGCCCAGTCCAACGGTCTCTGTGTCGTACAGTTTTTTCTTTCTCAGTAAGAACTGTTCGCTTGTTGGACAACGTAAACATTGGGATGGTGCCAGACTGATTCTATGCACCCCTTCAGGATATGTTTGCCTATAGATCTGCTGGTCACAGTGCGGCCATAAGTACCCCTAAACCTGGCAAGGTAAGAAATGGATTGGGCAACCTCAGAACATGGCATCCCTGACTCCCCAAGGAATCGTGGTAACAGATCTAGAACCTTTTCGCTCAGTCACTGTGCTCTCTCAAGTACACAAGAAATACACAAAGGGACATTTTCAATATTTATTGAACCATTCTGATTCTTGTATTAAATGTATGTGCTGCAATGATTAATAGACAGACGCAGATAAAAGTTATTAGCAGTATAAGAACAGTGAAAAGGATAAACCATTGTACACATTGCTAAAACAGTGTATATATGCTGGCATATAAATACTGTGTATAGTGTACTTCTACTATGCGCTCCCTAACCTAGTCATCTAGGGTGGGTGTTCTGCCAAGAATCCCCTACTGCGTGAACTAACTCCC
Source organism: Calotriton arnoldi (assembly GCA_963921515.1). NCBI lineage: Eukaryota > Metazoa > Chordata > Amphibia > Caudata > Salamandridae > Calotriton > Calotriton arnoldi. The sequence goes on from CAWUFW010000334.1 coordinate 1,254,830, forward strand.
CATTACCTGAAGGCAAGGTATGTAGGTCCCCGTCTTGGTCACAAGTTAGGCATCCCTCTGGGCTGAGACTCTGGCACACCGATTACCTCACAATGACAGCAGAGTGCTCCTCTAATTCGAGCACGGAAATGTGTGTGGATTTATAATAACATCATCCATGCTTCCGGGTTGAGGCTTCAGCCGTGCCAACATTGTTCATTGTCTTTGGGATTGCCATGTCACCTCATGCACGAATAACAAACAACACCATTTGCACAATGTGTGTTCAGGCCTTGTACTCAATGTTCAATGTGTCTTGATAGTGTACTTGTAATTGTAAGCAATGAGGTTTCAGAGAAACGCATCCTGCGCTGTCAAGCAAACGTGTGTCAAAAGTCATTGTGTAAAAAAGAGGGAAACTCAAGAAACGTGTACATGTAAAATGGCAGTGTTTCTTCCCAGGCCTAACCTAGCCACTTGACACCCACTGCTCAGACATGATACGACTAAGGCTATCTAATAATAAGAAACCTATCCAGAGCAATGCTATGGTATATGTTCATATAAAAGATGCTAAAATTATTAAAAAAGACAATCATACAGTTTGAAAACCACAGCACAGAGAAAGGTATTATTAAAAACATAAAAGTGAATAAAATCAAATTTAAAATGAATTTAGAATGTTAAAAAGAGGACAAATTAAAAAGTTTCCATCAAACAGAATAGACAATTGTTTATGTGTTCTGAGAATTTGACAAAATATTTCTGTTCCCAGCAACCACAGACGATGACCCCAGAGACACACCTCAGAGCAGGTTTATGGAGCAAACGTGTTCCCATCCTACCCCCACAGCAGCCACTGAAAGAGTGACCACAGCCAGTAGAAAATCCGCAGAATCAGAGCCAAGATCCAACTCACCAGGAGTGGAAGCATCCCAGGAAGGCTCATAGAATGCATGCAGAAGCAATGGTAAATGCAAAGGACAGCGATATAAATGGGTCTTTAAGGGGTCCACCAGTACTTCCATGTCCAGAGGCTGAACCGATTGCGTTCCTAGGCACAAGTTCAAGGCAGACTCGAATGTGCACAGCAGACAATGGAATACAGGCTGCATGCAGTGAAGTCAAACAGGCTGAAAGGATAAGAACCAATGCTCATTTAATTCCAGAAGCAAGGGTGCACCAAATCATTGTACCATGCATTCACAACACAAGATCACATGTGGTAGTGCCAGTTTCCTTCAATCTCAAAATGGGAAATCCATTGTGGAGCAGAAAAAATAAAATCACAGTCCCGACAATCAGGAACAGGACCAGCGGAAGAACTCCAAAAACACTTCTGAGCAAGGTGTGAAAGAATGAATGATGAAATGACTCCAAAGACTGTCTGTTAAGGTACTAACCAACCCAGAGCCTAAGCTTTTAAAAAGGTGTGCTACCCCCGCAATATGAGACATGTTAAAAATGCGGTGTACCAATTCTCCAAGATGTTGTGGGAAATGAGCCTAGAGTAGCGACTGTATCTCCAAAGAGGACCTTGCAGCTTGAAGATTAAACGTCTCCTTTGCAGATGTTAAGGCCACATCTTTCTGAAACAGTAAGGCTTTCAATCTGCTCAGGGCATCAAAGTGCATGTTCGAAAGCTGTATCGAATGCCAAAGCGTATCCTTCCTAACTGTACAGGCAGGTGGAAACCATACTTGTGTACAACAAGTGAGCACTAAAGTAACAGTGACAAGATGGGCTATGCCCGGTCTCATACCGCAGCAACCTTCATTGTTCAACATCAAATAACTCCCATTTGAGGGTAATCTGAAAGCCTGATGAATCATGGTTTCTGGGGAACCTTTCAAGTAGCAAGATAGGTTTTCTACGGGCGCATTACAAGACCCATGGAGCGAAACTTCCTTGCACACTAAGGTACTACTTAAAGCATTGTCGCAGCCAGAACCACTGAGAAAAACTTCAGTTTCCTTATTCCGACACCAGAACTTAAAAGGTAATTTCCAATACTCATGAACATACCCTTCCCTTAAAGCTTCATATCTGCCTACTTGATGGTGTTCTATGCAGTATTGGAAATAAACTGTCAAATTCTGCAGAGTAATGAACCAGTGGATTATCCAATCCGCTGAGGGTGTCTCAACTGCAAAAACAACAGTAGATGGACAGAATGCAGAACAATGTCATACATTCACCCCAGTACAGAGATCTGGGCCTAAATCCATCGTTTTTGCTCACCATGCCATTCCAGTTTGGACCCAGCCATATGCAAATCAGTCTTGACCCTGTGCCTCATGGGAACAGTCCAGCCCGAACTGCCAAGCCAGGTCCTCCCTGGACTGGAAACAAGCATCCTAGGACCGGTTTCGGGGTTTCACCCCTTTTCAGCCAGGATAGCTTGATTCCAGTGGCATGGAGAGCACGGGACCCACGTCTGGGCATACCCGTCCCACTCGGGGTGACAAATGCAAAAACAACAGTAGATGGACAGAATGCAGAACAATGTCATACATTCACCCCAGTACAGAGATCTGGGCCTAAATCCATCGTTTTTTGCTCACCATGCCATTCCAGTTTGGACCCAGCCATATGCAAATCAGTCTTGACCCTGTGCCTCATGGGAACAGTCCAGCCCGAACTGCCAAGCCAGGTCCTCCCTGGACTGGAAACAAGCATCCTAGGACCGGTTTCGGTGTTTCACCCCTTTTCAGCCAGGATAGCTTGATTCCAGTGGCATGGAGAACACGGGACCCACGTCTGGGCATACCCGTCCCACTCGGGGTGACAAATGCAAAAACAACAGTAGATGGACAGAATGCAGAACAATGTCATACATTCACCCCAGTACAGAGATCTGGGCCTAAATCCATCGTTTTTGCTCACCATGCCATTCCAGTTTGGACCCAGCCATATGCAAATCAGTCTTGACCCTGTGCCTCATGGGAACAGTCCAGCCCGAACTGCCAATCCAGGTCCTCCCTGGACTGGAAACAAGCATCCTAGGACCGGTTTCGGGGTTTCACCCCTCTTCAGCCAGGATAGCTTGATTCCAGTGGCATGGAGACACGGGACCCACGTCTGGGCATACCCGTCCCACTCGGGGTGACAAATGCAAAAACAACAGTAGATGGACAGAATGCAGAACAATGTCATACATTCACCCCAGTACAGAGATCTGGGCCTAAATCCATCGTTTTTTTGCTCACCATGCCATTCCAGCATTCCGTCCATCAATTGTTTCTTTTGCATTTGTCACCTAAGTGGGAAGGGTATGCCCAGACGTGGGTCCCGTGCTCACTACACCACTGGATTCAAGCTAGCCTGGCTGAAGAAGGGTGATGCCCTGAAACCGGTCCTAGGATGCTTGTTTCCCGTCCAGGGAGGACCTGGATTGGCAGTTCGGGCTGGACTGTTCTCACAAGGAACAGGGTCAAGACTGATTTGCATATGGCTGGGTCCAAACTGGGGTGGTGTGGTGAGCAAAAGAATGATGGATTTAACCCAGATCCTTGTGACTGGGGGTGAATGTTTGCTTTGTCCAGCATTCCGTCCATCAATTGTTTCTTTTGCATTTGTCACCCTAAGTGGGAAGGGTATGCCCAGACGTGGGTCCCGTGCTCACTACACCACTGGATTCAAGCTAGCCTGGCTGAAGAAGGGTGATGCCCTGAACCCGGTCCTAGGATGCTTGTTTCCCGTCCAGGGAGGACCTGGCTTGGCAGTTCGGGCTGGACTGTTCTCACAAGGAACAGGGTCAAGACTGATTTGCATATGGCTGGGTCCAAACTTGGGTGGTGTGGTGAGCAAAAGAATGATGGATTTAACCCAGATCCTTGTGACTGGGGGTGAATGGTTGCATTGTCCAGCATTCCGTCCATCAATTGTTTCTTTTGCATTTGTCACCCTAAGTGGGAAGGGTATGCCCAGACGTGGGTCCCGTGCTCACTACACCACTGGATTCAAGCTAACCTGGCTGAAGAAGGGTGATGCCCTGAAACCGGTCCTAGGATGCTTGTTTCCCGTCCAGGGAGGACCTGGCTTGGCAGTTCGGGCTGGACTGTTCTCACAAGGAACAGGGTCAAGACTGATTTGCATATGGCTGGGTCCAAACTGGGGTGGTGTGGTGAGCAAAAGAATGATGGATTTAACCCAGATCCTTGTGACTGGGGGTGAATGTTTGCATTGTCCAGCATTCCGTCCATCAATTGTTTCTTTTGCATTTGTCACCCTAAGTGGGAAGGGTATGCCCAGCCGTGGGTCCCGTGCTCACTACACCACTGGATTCAAGCTAGCCTGGCTGAAGAAGGGTGATGCCCTGAAACCGGTCCTAGGATGCTTGTTTCCCGTCCAGGGAGGACCTGGCTTGGCAGTTCGGGCTGGACTGTTCTCACAAGGTACAGAGTCAAGACTGATTTGCATATGGCTGGGTCCAAACTGGGGTGGTGTGGTGAGCAAAAGAATGATGGATTTAACCCAGATCCTTGTGACTGGGGGTGAATGTTTGCATTGTCCAGCATTCCGTCCATCAATTGTTTCTTTTGCATTTGTCACCCTAAGTGGGAAGGGTATGCCCAGACGTGGGTCCCGTGCTCACTACACCACTGGATTCAAGCTAGCCTGGCTGAAGAAGGGTGATGCCCTGAAACCGGTCCTAGGATGCTTGTTTCCCGTCCAGGGAGGACCTGGCTTGGCAGTTCGGGCTGGACTGTTCTCACAAGGAACAGGGTCAAGACTGATTTGCATATGGCTGGGTCCAAACTGGGGTGGAGTGGTGAGCAAAAGAATGATGGATTTAACCCAGATCCTTGTGACTGGGGGTGAATGTTTGCATTGTCCAGCATTCTGTCCATCAATTGTTTCTTTTGCATTTGTCACCCTAAGTGGGAAGGGTATGCCCAGATGTGGGTCCAGTGCTCACTACACCACTGGATTCAAGCTAGCCTGGCTGAAGAAGGGTGATGCCCTGAAACCGGTCCTAGGATGCTTATTTCCCGTCCAGGGAGGACCTGGCTTGGCAGTTCGGGCTGGACTGTTCTCACAAGGAACAGGGTCACTGATTTGCATATGGCTGGGTCCAAACTGGGGTGGTGTGGTGAGCAAAAGAATGATGGATTTAACCCAGATCCTTGTGACTGGGGGTGAATGTTTGCATTGTCCAGCATTCCGTCCATCAATTGTTTCTTTTGCATTTGTCACCCTAAGTGGGAAGGGTATGCCCAGACGTGGGTCCCGTGCTCACTACACCACTGGATTCAAGCTAGCCTGGCTGAAGAAGGGTGATGCCCTGAAACCGGTCCTAGGATGCTTGTTTCCCGTCCAGGGAGGACCTGGTTTGGCAGTTCGGGCTGGACTGTTCTCACAAGGAACAGGGTCAAGACTGATTTGCATATGGCTGGGTCCAAACTGGGGTGGTGTGGTGAGCAAAGGAATGATGGATTTAACCCATATACTTGTGACTGGGGGTGAATGTTTGCATTGTCCAGCATTCCGTCCATCAATTGTTTATTTTGCATTTGTCACCCTAAGTGGGAAGGGTATGCCCAGACGTGGGTCCCATGCTCACTACACCACTGGATTCAAGCTAGCCTGGCTGAAGAAGGGTGATGCCCTGAAACCGGTCCTAGGATGCTTGTTTCCTGTCCAGGGAGGACCTGGCTTGGCAGTTCGGGCTGGACTGTTCTCACAAGGAACAGGGTCAAGACTGATTTGCATATGGCTGGGTCCAAACTGGGGTGGTGTGGTGAGCAAAAGAATGATGAATTTAACCCAGATCCTTGTGACTGGGGGTGAATGTTTGCATTGTCCAGCATTCCGTCCATCAATTGTTTCTTTTGCATTTGTCACCCTAAGTGGGAAGGGTATGCCCAGACGTGGGTCCCGTGCTCACTACACCACTGGATTCAAGCTAGCCTGGCTGAAGAAGGGTGATGCCCTGAAACCGGTCCTAGGACGCTTGTTTCCCGTCCAGGGAGGACCTGGCTTGGCAGTTCGGGCTGGACTGTTCTCACAAGGAACAGGGTCAAGACTGATTTGCATATGGCTGGGTCCAAACTGGGGTGGTGTGGTGAGCAAAGGAATGATGGATTTAACCCAGATCCTTGTGACTGGGGGTGAATGTTTGCATTGTCCAGCATTCCGTCCATCAATTGTTTCTTTTGCATTTGTCACCCTAATTGGGAAGGGTATGCCCAGACGTGGGTCCCGTGCTCACTACACCACTGGATTCAAGCTAGCCTGGCTGAAGAAGGGTGATGCCCTGAAACCGGTCCTAGGATGCTTGTTTCCCGTCCAGGGAGGACCTGGCTTGGCAGTTCGGGCTGGACTGTTCTCACAAGGAACATGGTCAAGACTGATTTGCATATGGCTGGGTCCAAACTGGGGTGGTGTGGTGAGCAAAAGAATGATGGATTTAACCCAGATCCTTGTGACTGGGGGTGAATGTTTGCATTGTCCAGCATTCCGTCCATCAATTGTTTCTTTTGCATTTGTCACCCTAAGTGGGAAGGGTATGCCCAGACGTGGGTCCCGTGCTCACTACACCACTGGATTCAAGCTAGCCTTGCTGAAGAAGGGTGATGCCCTGAAACCGGTCCTAGGATGCTTGTTTCCCGTCCAGGGAGGACTTGGCTTGGCAGTGCGGGCTGGACTGTTCTCACAAGGAACAGGGTCAAGACTGATTTGCATATGGCTGGGTCCAAACTGGGGTGGTGTGGTGAGCAAAAGAATGATGGATTTAACCCAGATCCTTGTGACTGGGGGTGAATGTTTGCATTGTCCAGCATTCGTCCATCAATTGTTTCTTTTGCATTTGTCACCCTAAGTGGGAAGGGTATGCCCAGACGTGGGTCCCGTGCTCACTACACCACTGGATTCAAGCTAGCCTGGCTGAAGAAGGGTGATGCCCTGAAACCGGTCCTAGGATGCTTGTTTCCCGTCCAGGGAGGACCTGGCTTGGCAGTTCGGGCTGGACTGTTCTCACAAGGAACAGGGTCTAGACTGATTTGCATATGGCTGGGTCCAAACTGGGGTGGTGTGGTGAGCAAAAGAATGATGGATTTAACCCAGATCCTTGTGACTGGGGGTGAATGTTTGCATTGTCCAGCATTCCGTCCATCAATTGTTTCTTTTGCATTTGTCACCCTAAGTGGGAAGGGTATGCCCAGACGTGGGTCCCGTGCTCACTACACCACTGGATTCAAGCTAGCCTGGCTGAAGAAGGGTGATGCCCTGAAACCGGTCCTAGGATGCTTGTTTCCCATCCAGGGAAGACCTGGCTTGGCAGTTCGGGCTGGACTGTTCTCACAAGGAACAGGGTCAAGACTGATTTGCATATGGCTGGGTCCAAACTGGGGTGGTGTGGTGAGCAAAAGAATGATGGATTTAACCCAGATCCTTGTGACTGGGGGTGAATGTTTGCATTGTCCAGCATTCCGTCCATCAATTGTTTCTTTTGCATTTGTCACCCTAAGTGGGAAGGGTATGCCCAGATGTGGGTCCCGTGCTCACTACACCACTGGATTCAAGCTAGCCTGGCTGAAGAAGGGTGATGCCCTGAAACCGGTCCTAGGATGCTTGTTTCCCGTCCAGGGAGGACCTGGCTTGGCAGTTCGGGCTGGACTGTTCTCACAAGGAACAGGGTCAAGACTGATTTGCATATGGCTGGGTCCAAACTGGGGTGGTGTGGTGAGCAAAAGAATGATGGATTTAACCCAGATCCTTGTGACTGGGGGTGAATGTTTGCATTGTCCAGCATTCCGTCCATCAATTGTTTCTTTTTCATTTGTCACCCTAAGTGGGAAGGGTATGCCCAGACGTGGGTCCCGTGCTCACTACACCACTGGATTCAAGCTAGCCTGGCTGAAGAAGGGTGGTGCCCTGAAACCGGTCCTAGGATACTTGTTTCCCGTCCAGGGAGGACCTGGCTTGGCAGTTCGGGCTGGACTGTTCTCACAAGGAACAGGGTCAAGACTGATTTCCATATGACTGGGTCCAAACTGGGGTGGTGTGGTGAGCAAAAGAATGATGGATTTAACCCAGATCCTTGTGACTGGGGGTGAATGTTTGCATTGTCCAGCATTCCGTCCATCAATTGTTTCTTTTGCATTTGTCACCCTAAGTGGGAAGGGTATGCCCAGACGTGGGTCCCGTGCTCACTACACCACTGGATTCAAGCTAGCCTGGCTGAAGAAGGGTGATGCCCTGAAACCGGTCCTAGGATGCTTGTTTCCCGTCCAGGGAGGACCTGGCTTGGCAGTTCGGGCTGGACTGTTCTCACAAGGAACAGGGTCAAGACTGATTTGCATATGGCTGGGTCCAAACTGGGGTGGTGTGGTGAGCAAAAGAATGATGGATTTAACCCAGATCCTTGTGACTGGGGGTGAATGTTTGCATTGTCCAGCATTCCGTCCATCAATTGTTTCTTTTGCATTTGTCACCCTAAGTGGGAAGGGTATGCCCAGACGTGGGTCCCGTGCTCACTACACCACTGGATGCAAGCTAGCCTGGCTGAAGAAGGGTGATGCCCTGAAACGAGTCCTAGGATGCTTGTTTCCCGTCCAGGGAGGACCTGGCTTGGCAGTTCGGGCTGGACTGTTCTCACAAGGAACAGGGTCAAGACTGATTTGCATATGGCTGGGTCCAAACTGGGGTGGTGTGGTGAGCAAAAGAATGATGGATTTAACCCAGATCCTTGTGACTGGGGGTGAATGTTTGCATTGTCCAGTATTCCGTCCATCAATTGTTTCTTTTGCATTTGTCACCCTAAGTGGGAAGGGTATGCCCAGACGTGGGTCCCGTGCTCACTACACCACTGGATTCAAGCTAGCCTGGCTGAAGAAGGGTGATGCCCTGAAACCGGTCCTAGGATGCTTGTTTCCCATCCAGGGAGGACCTGGCTTGGCAGTTCGGGCTGGACTGTTCTCACAAGGAACAGGGTCAAGACTGATTTGCATATGGCTGGGTCCAAACTCGGGTGGTGTGGTGAGCAAAAGAATGATGGATTTAACCCAGATCCTTGTGACTGGGGGTGAATGTTTGCATTGTCCAGCATTCCGTCCATCAATTGTTTCTTTTGCATTTGTCACCCTAAGTGGGAAGGGTATGCCCAGACGTGGGTCCCGTGCTCACTACACCACTGGATTCAAGTTAGCCTGGCTGAAGAAGGGTGATGCCCTGAAACCGGTCCTAGGATGCTTGTTTCCCATCCAGGGAGGACCTGGCTTGGCAGTTCGAGCTGGACTGTTCTCACAAGGAACAGGGTCAAGACTGATTTGCATATGGCTGGGTCCAAACTGGGGTGGTGTGGTGAGCAAAAAAATTATGGATTTAACCCAGATCCTTGTGACTGGGGGTGAATGTTTGCATTGTCCAGCATTCCGTCCATCAATTGTTTCTTTTGCATTTGAGGGTGTCTCAACAGCAGTGAAAGGTAGCTTCTCAAATTTCTCTATGTGTAACAAAGCGTATGTCGCATCTTTACATGCCATGAATATTTGCTGTTTCGTAAGTTGGCATGGTGAGGATAAGCTTGCAGCATTAATGTATCACCATGGTATGCGACCATAACAAAGTGGCTGAAGTGTCCAACTCAATAACAGGATGGATCTAAGTTATGACTGCCCATGTTGTAATGCTGACATGTCATGTTGTACAATGTCTTTTGCCGACAACACTATGTTACCCAGGGAGTACATTCTAGAGGACAAGGTTGTCATGCCATTGTCAACTACTGCTAGAGCCTTTTCTAGGTCAGCCCTGTCAATCTCGCACAGTCTTTTGGCAGCTTCCTGCTGAGAAACTTTCCATATTTCATTGCATATTGCAGATAAGAAGTGCTTTTGACGTGGTTATTGAGGACCTAGCAAGAAGTCCCGTAGTTCCAGGTCATCAGAAAGACGGGACAAGTGTTGTTTCACCTGGGTCAATTTTGAGACTTTTAGCCAATGAAGGCACAACTGCCCAACACTGTAAGTTGTCACCACCCCTTAGTGTTCTGTCTGCACGTAACGCAAGCTAGGCCTCCTCACCTTAAAGCTCTCAGTGTTACCTAGGAACCGTGCTTGACATCCTTTAGTATCTAACGTTCAAACTAACCATCCTGTTCAATTGGTGTCTGATGAATTGTACGTGCATTGCGTAGCATGGTGTCTAATGTTTCCTCCTTGTATTTTGTAGACAGCTGCCAGTTTTCAAAATGTGCAAATGTGGGAAAGCATGATGTGTTGACATCTTTTATCTTAGCTAAACCAAGACATGATGTTTGTTGCACAGTTTTGTTTAGAAAAATGATCTATAGTGGTATAAGGCATGTTCTAAACAAACCATGTGCCAATCTTTTGTCCCCAAATTGATTTGACATCAAAAGTGTTATCCAAAAGTCGAACCCTTGTGAGGACAGCTGGGAAAGAAAGGAAGCAGAATAAATCAGCTTGGTATTTGTTAGCACATTTTTCTTTGCAGGTGATGGTGGAAGCTTATAATAATAAGACGCTGAGTCTAATGAATAATAACCAGAAAAATAAGCGAACTTCTGCACAAATATTTTTGAACTACCCCGTGGTGGTATTGCTCGAATATGAATTTACCTTGAAAAAACAATAGACAAGAGGTGTTTGGCAAAAGAGGAACAGTTGGCTTAATTAAACACTTTGGCCGGGAGCACAGTTACAGAACTGGGTCTGAGGACTGTCTCAAAGTACAATCAAGCTGAGCGAGTTTTTATACAGTTTTTAAGTATCATAAAAATACTTCCGCCGATCCTTGTTTGGTAAAAGAATGCGGGCCTTGTCTGTGGAGTCATAAATAAGGCCCCTGATAACAAAAGCAGGTGGGCCTTGACACAATGAGGGCCAGTGGGTAACGTGTCCAGATGTATGGAATGAGGGGTGTGTGATCATTTTGTGCACTGTGTGTGCTGTGTCCTGATTGGTTATGTGTTCCTAACTTCATGGGGCATCTGATTTTATGGTGTTTTGGGAATACGCGCACCCCTTTGGCCATGTGTGGTTTATTGGGACCAATTTCCCTGGACCATTGTGGTGCCGCTGCGCTTATCTAGGGGATGGGCTGAGTTTCCTGTTTGCGCATTTATCTGCTGGCTACGTGCCATCCCACCTGTGACCTGTCAATCAGTAACCTCAGGCCTATGTGGCCGAGACTGCCCGACCACGTATTTCTGAGTCAGAATTCATGAAGAATTCATGATGGGCAGGCTTGTTAACAGTGATGCGATTTCGCTCGTATATGCGAGTGTATCACTATAAGCATTGGCATTGATTTTTATCAATATTAACATTCCCCCATCTATTTGAATTTTCAACTACAATATCTAACCCATACTTCATGACAGTCAGCCACCGGGGAGCCAAGAAAACCAGTTCATGTACCATTCCTACTAAGGGGCACCTCCCTCCTCACGCATGTCTCTTTGTAAACGGTGCAATGCTTGAATGGCAGGAGTTCAAGTCCCGTTGTCTGGATCATTGCCTGCGATCAGGACGCTCTGATCTTGGCACACACCCCTCCCTCCATTGCGGTCATTAAGTCCAACATATACTGATGTTGCATCACCATGAGACGGATGGCTCTTAGTTCTTTCTTGATACCATTAAAACCAAGCTCTGTGCTGTTCATCATCTTGAGGAACTCTCACCTGGTTATATGTAACCAGCAGGCATTTGCTTTCGTTTGCACAGTGAAGAAGGGTATGGACCCCCCATGCTTTTATTTGTGTGTCCAAAAATTGTCTGAATTCTTCAGATATTTTGATTGTACTGAGCCCTGCCAAAATGCTCAGCAGCTATTTTTTCTCAAGCCTGATGCAACAGAGTTGTCTTCTTTTTTAGCGGCTGTTGGTGCAATTCTGACAGATCTTCTCCCGGGACTGACCAGGGTCGGAGTGTGTATGGTGACAAGGAAGCAAAGGCCATTTCATCCGAGGACGAGCTGAGTCAAGGCAAACTTGCTGCAATGCCAGTGGGTGTCCATCAGCGTAGAGATGCCCCATTGCATGTCCGGAATGTGCAGTACTGTGCCACAGTTTTCATTTGTTCCCAATGGAATGGGTCCTTTACCTCTGAAACACGAGGAATACAGTGTAAGTTTCCATACAATCAGGGGTTGCCCCATCACTTCCAACCACGTATATTTATTCACCCTAGTATCCCAGATTTCCTTACATGGGGTATCTATGCTGTTGTTCAACCCTTCCCTGCGAGTCTCGTTTCCTGTGTATCATAGATGTGGATGGCCCCAAACTGGAACTCCATGTCTGGTGTCCATTTGTTGCTAAAGAAGACTGCCCCAGAAATGCTAAGGGCTACCCTGGGACCACAGATGGAAGCAGGAGTGGATGTGCTCATGCATTGGTGTGGTGGTTTTGCTACCTCCAAGAATCTCTTTTCTGGAAAGTCTCAGGGCCAAACAGTATCCTCCCCATGGTGCCCCTCCTGTGCATCCTATCTAGCTTGATCTGAATGTAGCTAGGCTCAGTGAAAAGGTACAATGCTGTGGGATCGGTCGTATATTGGGTCAGATTCACTACTACTCTATGGGGTTCTACTCTGTTGAGTTGTATCTTGGCCCTAATCCTTCATAGGTAGAGGTGGAGAAGTCATTTTGCTTTTTCGAGGCTACCTCTTGGGTCACGTAACGCCTGTCTGCACCTACTGCATGTGGTATCAGCGAACAGACATAACATGACCTGGCTGTTGTCTTGGAGCCCACAGAGGTCATGTGCTGATACCACATGCTTTATAAGAGGGTGTTGTGTGTTGCGTATGGAATGCTAGTGTTGGGTGCAGTGTAATTATAAGTGATGTGAGAGAGGTCCCTATGCAAGCAAGCATTGATAGCTTTGGGTGGACTCCATCAGACTGGGCAGTGCTTTAGCGATAAATGGATGCGGAAACACCCATAATAAACAGTGGGTACATAGAAGTACAACAATACATAACTTATTGAACCTTGCAAGTTTTGGGATTGGATCCAGGGAGATGTCTGTAATCCTCTGATAATTGGGAGTGTCTTTAGTCAATAAAGGCAAAAAGTTCACTGTATCATTTGTAGTTCTTAACTCACACACTGTAGATCCTGTTGGGGTGCTGATGAGGCTGCTGAAAAGGTGATGAACTTGGATGTTCGATTGCCAGCCTGCTGAATAAGAGCTACGTTCACTTGGTTAGTTAAAAGAAACATGCATTATTGCATGTGCTGTCATTTTCCTTCGGGGTTCCTGTCCTTTCGTTTTAAGGATGAGCTCTCCATACTCTATTCACATCATTTTAGTGAGGCACCGTAAGGTGGCACCCAATCAATCAATCAATCAGGGGGATTGTAAGTGCGCTACTCACCCGTGAGGGTCTCAAGGTGCTGGGGGTATGCAGCTCCATTCAGCTGAAGAGCCAGGTCTTGAGGGTCTTCCTGAAGGTGTTCAGGGAGGGAGCGTGTCTGATGTCTACCGGTAGCTCGTTCCAGGTCTTGGCTGCGATGTGAGAGAACGATCCCCCGCCTGATCTGGCTCTGTGGATCCGCGGTGTTTTGGCTAGTGCGAGGTTGGATGATCGCAGGTTTCTTTTGGGTACGTGGAAGTTTATTCTGTCGTTGAGGTATTTGGGTCCGTTGTTGTGCAGGCACTTGTAGGCGTGGGTGAGGATTTTGAAGGTGACTCTCTTCTCCACGGGGAGCCAGTGGAGTCGCCGTAGGTGTTGGCTGATGTGTTCGTGCCGGGGGATGCCGAGGACGAGTCTGGCCATGGTGTTCTGTACCGTTTGTAGTTTGCAGAGTAGGGATTTGTTGATGCCTGTGTAGAGTGCGTTGCTATAGTCGAGTTTGCTGGTGATGAGTGCGTGGGTGACTGTTTTCCTTGATTCTGGGGGGATCCATTTGAAGGTCTTTCAGAGAACGCGGAGGGTGTTGAAGCAGCTGGAGGTGACGGCGTTGACCTGTCGGTTCATGGTGAGTGATGAGTCGAGTATGATGCTGAGGTTCTTGGCGTGGTCTGAGGGGGTAGGTGGGCTTCCGAGGGTGGTGGGCCACCAGGTGTTGTCCCATGCTGATGGGGCTGTTCCAAGGACGAGGACTTCTGTTTTCTCGGCATTGAGTTTTAGGCAGTTGTTGGTCATCCAGACTGCCACTTCTTGCATTCCTCTCTGGAAATTGAGTTTAGCGGTGGTGGGGTCTTTGGTGAGGGAGAGGATGAGCTGGGTGTCGTCGGCATAGGATACAATGTTGAGGCTGTGTTGTCGGATGATGTCTGCGAGGGGGGCCATGTAGATGTTGAAGAGGGTCTGGCTCAGAGATGACCCCTGTGGGACTCCGCAAGTGATTTCCGTGGGGGTGGAGAGGAAGGGCGGTAGTCTGATCCTTTGGCTTCTTCCGGTGAGGAACGAGCGGATCCAGTCTAGGGCAGTTCCTTGTATGCCGGCCTCACGAAGTCTGGTTATTAAGGTGCGATGAGAGACGGTGTCAAAGGCTGCAGACAGGTCGAGGAGGATGAGGGCCGCGGAGTGGCCCTGGTCCAGGAGGGTGCGGATGTCGTTTGTGGCGGCGAGTAGGGCGGTCTCGGTGCTGTGGTTAGCTCAGAATCCGGATTGGGACGGGTCAAGGACGGCGTGTTCTTCTATGAATCGTGTCAGTTCCCTGTTGACTGCTTTTTCTGCCACTTTGGCTGCGAAGGGGAGAAGCGAGATGGGCCGGTAGTTTTTGAGGTCGGCAGGGTCCGCCGTGGGTTTCTTGAGCAGGGGCCTGACTTTGGCGCGTTTCCAGTTATCTGGGAAGGTGCCTGTTTTGAAGGTGGTGTTGATGGTGTGTTGCAGTTGGGGTGCGATGGTGTCCGCGGCTCTGTGGTAGACGTGAGGGGGCAGGGGTCGGTGGGAGCCCCCGAGTGGATGCCTTTCATGGCCGTGGCGGTGTCCATGGTCGTTATTGGTGTCCAGTTGGAGATGGTGGGCTGGCTGGTGTCTTGGCGAGGTGAGGGGCTGGCTGAGGTGTCTTGTGGGTGGTCGGTGAAGTTGTCATAGAGTGTTCTGATCTGGAGGTGGAAGAAGGTTCTGAGCTTGTCGCAGAGGTGATGGGAAGGGGTGATGTCTGTGGTTTCGCTGTGTGGGTTGGTGAATTCTTGGATGACGTTGAAGAGTTCCTTGGAGTTGGCGGAGTTGGTGAGGATTTTGTTGTGGATGAAGTTCCTTTTCGTTGTTCTGATTTGGCTGTGGTAGTCCGTCATGGCATTCTTGCTGTCGGCTGTCTTGGTATTCCTCCAGTTCTTTTGCAGGCGTCTGCAGGTGCGTCTGGCTTCTTGAAGGGTGGTGGTGAACCAGGCTGCTTTTCTGGGGCGTTCTTTGCCGGGGTTGCATAGCGGGGCAAGCTCGTCTGCGCAGTTGGCGATCCCTGTGTGGAGTTCTCTGGCTGCAGTGTTTGCGTCGGATGCCCAGGTGTGGTTGTCTCAGGAGAGGGTGGAGTTCAATTGCTCATCTGTGATCTTGCTCCAGTTCCTGCGTGGCTGGTGTGGGGCTGGTTTAGGTGCTTTGGGTTTCTCCACGGTGAAATGGACGCAGTGGTGGTCGGTCCAAGGAGGTTGCGTTGTGTGGCTGAAGTGGACGCTGTTTCCCGCAGCGAAGATGGGGTCTACGGTGTGCCCTGCCCTGTGTGCTGGTGTGTTGACGAGTTGGTTGAGTCCGATGTTGGCGAGGTTGTCGCAGAGGATGGTGGAGTTGGGGTCGCTGGGGTTGTCGAGGTGGAAGTTGAGGTAATCAATGAGTATGTAGTTCATTGACGCGATGGCGTGGGGTGAGATGAAGTCTGTGATGGTGGTGGCGAAGGGTGTCCGGGGGCCGGGGGGGTCTGTAGATGAGTGTTCCGCGGAGTGTGGTCTTGGGGCTGGTCTTGATTTGGAAGTGCAGGTGTTCGGCGGAGGGGAGATTCTCACTGAAGGTGGTGAGGCGGAGGGTGTTTTTGTGGACTATGGCGAGGCATCCTCCTGGGTGGTTGGGGCGGTCCTTCCTCTGGATTTTGTAGCCGTCCGGGATGACGGTGTTGATGTTGGGGGCGGAGGCGGCGTTGGTCCAGGTCTCTGTGAGGAAGGCGACGTCAGGCGATAGAGAGTCGAGTAGGTTCCAGATTTCCATGGCATGCTTGTGTACGGAGCGCACGTTGAGGAGGATGCAGCTGAGGGTGTTGTCGGTGTTGGTGCCGGTGGTGTTGGGGGTTGGAGTTGTGGTGAAGGTCCGGCGGCGGCAGCGGCAAGAGAAGTGGCCGTGGGTCGTGTCCGGTGAGGCCAGTTTGCAGTCTGCGTGTCTTCCGGGGTTGAGTGCGAGGAGCGTGGTGGTATCGTAGCGGTGGAAGGTCGAGGATCCAGGGTTCCTGGCGCTTGTCGCAGTCGGGTCGCGGACGGGCGCAGACGGGCTTGCCTTAGGCACGACCGCACAGCGGCCGCCATTAAGTAGGGGAGGGGGGCGGGACTGGAGGAAGGAGCGGGGGCTGTGTTGGGGGAGGGGCCGCAGGGGCAGCAGCGGCGGTAAAAAGGCAGAACTTAAAGGCTAATGAAAATAAAAATAACAATGCACAGATACAATTACAGTATTACAGTATTACGGTGACTCAGTGACTCAGAAAACGCTAAGGAGACCACGTGGGCACTCGAAAACTATACAGGAGCAGCAAGTGAGCAGGGGCTGCCGGCCCGAACACTGGAGACTGAAGGAGGGCTCTGGATGCGGTGCTTGCAAGCGGAGCTGCTGGGGAGAGTGCTGGCCTGGACCGAGGTCTAGGTAATCACACGCACTCCCCGCAGCGGCCGCCATTAAGTAGGGAGGGGGCGGGACTGGAGGTAGGGAGGCGGGAGCGGGTGCTGTGTCGGGGGGAGGGGCCGCAGGGGCAGCAGAGGCGGGAAAAAGGCAGAACTTAAAGGCTAATGAAAATGAAAATAAAAATAAAAATAACAATGCACAGATACAATTACAGTATTACAGTATTACAGTATTACGATGACTCAGTGTCTCAGAAAACGCTAAGGAGACCACGTGGGCACTCGAAAACTATACCGAGCAGCAAGTGAGCAGGGGCTGCCGGCGCGAACACTGGAGACTGAAGGAGGGCTCTGGATGCGGCGCTGGCAAGCAGAGCTGCTAGGAGAGTGCTGGCCTGGACCGAGGTCTAGGTAATCACACGCACTCCCCGCAGCGGCCGCCATTAAGTAGGGGAGGGAGGCGGGACTGGAGGTAGGGAGGCGGGAGCGGGGGCTGTGTCGGGGGGAGGGGCCGCAGGGGCAGCAGAGGCGGGAGGCACTGGAGACTGAAGGAGGGCTCTGGATGCGGCGCTGGCAAGCAGAGCTGCTAGGGAGAGTGCTGGCCTGGACCGAGGTCTAGGTAATCACACGCGCTCCCCCGCAGCGGCCGCCATTAAGTAGGGGAGGGCGGGACTGGAGGTAGGGAGGCAGGGGCTGTGTCGGGGGGAGGGGCCGCAGGGGCAGCAGCGGCGGGAAAAAGGCAGAACTTAAAGGCTAATGAAAATAAAAATAACAATGCACAGATACAATTACAGTATTACAGTATTACGGTATTACGGTGACTCAGTGACTCAGAAAACTCTAAGGAGACCACGTGGGCACTCGAAAACTATACAGGAGCAGCAAGTGAGCAGGGGCTGCCGGCCCGAACACTGGAGACTGAAGGAGGGCTCTGGATGCGGTGCTTGCAAGCGGAGCTGCTGGGGAGAGTGCTGGCCTGGACCGAGGTCTAGGTAATCACACGCACTCCCCCGCAGCGGCCGCCATTAAGTAGGGGAGGGGGGCGGGACTGGAGGTAGGGAGGCGGGAGCGGGTGCTGTGTCGGGGGGAGGGGCCGCAGGGGCAGCAGAGGCGGGAAAAAGGCAGAACTTAAAGGCTAATGAAAATGAAAATAAAAATAAAAATAACAATGCACAGATACAATTACAGTATTACAGTATTACAGTATTACGATGACTCAGTGTCTCAGAAAACGCTAAGGAGACCACGTGGGCACTCGAAAACTATACCGGAGCAGCAAGTGAGCAGGGGCTGCCGGCGCGAACACTGGAGACTGAA
This sequence comes from Calotriton arnoldi, assembly GCA_963921515.1. Taxonomy (NCBI): domain Eukaryota; kingdom Metazoa; phylum Chordata; class Amphibia; order Caudata; family Salamandridae; genus Calotriton; species Calotriton arnoldi. The sequence goes on from CAWUFW010000334.1 coordinate 1,272,870, forward strand.
GGAGGGCTCTGGATGCGGCGCTGGCAAGCAGAGCTGCTAGGGAGAGTGCTGGCCTGGACCGAGGTCTAGGTAATCACACGCACTCCCCCGCAGCGGCCACCATTAAGTAGGGGAGGGAGGCGGGACTGGAGGTAGGGAGGCGGGAGCGGGGGCTGTGTCGGGGGGAGGGGCCGCAGGGGCAGCAGCGGCGGGAAAAAGGCAGAACTTAAAGGCTAATGAAAATAAAAATAACAATGCACAGATACAATTACAGTATTACAGTATTACAGTATTACAGTATTACAGTGACTCAGTGACTCAGAAAATGCTAAGGAGACCACGTGGGCACTCGAAAACTATACAGGAGCAGCAAGTGAGCAGGGGCTGCCGGCCCGAACACTGGAGACTGAAGGAGGGCTCTGGATGCGGCGCTTGCAAGCGGAGCTGCTGGGGAGAGTGCTGGCCTGAACCGAGGTCTAGGTAATCACACGCACTCCCCCGCAGCGGCCACCATTAAGTAGGGGAGGGGGGCAGGACTGGAGGTAGGGAGGCGGGAGCGGGTGCTGTGTCGGGGGGAGGGGCCGCAGGGGCAGCAGCGGCGAGAAAAAGGCAGAACTTAAAGGCTAATGAAAATAAAAATAACAATGCACAGATACCATTACAGTATTACAGTATTACGATGACTTAGTATCTCAGAAAACGCTAAGGAGACCACGTGGGCACTCGAAAACTATACCGGAGCAGCAAGTGAGCAGGGGCTGCCGGCGCGAACACTGGAGACTGAAGGAGGGCTCTGGATGCGGTGCTTGCAAGCGGAGCTGCTGGGGAGAGTGCTGGCCTGGACCGAGGTCTAGGTAATCACAGTCGGGGTATCTTATTTTGAAAAGTGCATTATGGTTCATGGAACGCATTATTATTTATGGGTTGTTGGGCCTCCCCCCTCTCCTTACCTAGCTGGGTGTTTAGACTGGTCAGTGAACTGCTTCGGTTCCAGCACAGCTCCGCCTGGCAGCTGATGCCCCTGACCCTTGCAGGTCTGCAAGTTCCAGGCCCTCCTCCACCCGCAGCCATCCGCCTGTGCCTCATCCCTGGTGGTCCAGTGGGGAGCCTCTTTGCTCTGCTGCTGCTCTGCCCTCTGTCTCTCTGCTTTCTGCCTTTTCTCCTCTGATCTTTCTTTTTCCTTACTTTAATCTTTTCTGCTTTTTTGTCAATTTGTTTCTCTTTCTGCACTTTTTGCGCCTTTTTTTCTCTGTGTCCCCGCCACTGCTCGTCTCCCGTGGCCCCGCCTCCTCCAGCTCCGCTTTCCAACATCCCACTTTCCCACCTCCCAGCTGTCCCGCCCTCCCCCTCACATTACTTAATGGTGGCCGCTGCGCAGTGAAAGGAGCAATCTCACTGATCCTGCCAGTAAACTGCTTCCCTTCCTGCACAGCTCCGCCTGGTAGCTGCTGTCCCTGACCCATGCAGATCTGCGAGTTCAAGGCCCTCCTCCACCCACAGGCACCCACCTGCACCTCATCCCTGGTGGTCCAGTGGGGAGCATCTCTGCTCTGCTGCTGCTCTACCCTCTGTCTCTCTGCTTTCTGCCTTTTCCCTCTGATCTCTCTTTTTCCTTACTTTCATCTTTTCTGCTTTTTTGTCACTTTCTGCATTTTTTTGTTTTTGTGCTTTTTTCTCCTTGTCCCTGCCTCTGCTCGTCCCCCGCAGCCCCCCCTTCAGCTCCGCTTTCCAACATCCCACTTTCCCACCTCCCAGCTGTTCAGCCCTCCCCCTCACATTACTTAATGGCGGCCGCTGCGCAGTGAAAGGAGAAATCTCACTGATCCTGCCAGTAAACTGCTTTCCTTCCTGCACAGCTCCGCCTGGTAGCTGCTGCCCCTGACCCATGCAGATCTACGAGTTTGAGGCCCTACTTCACCCGCAGGCACCCACCTGCACCTCATCCCTGGTGGTCCAGTGGGGAGCATCTCTGCTCTGCTGCTGCTCTACCTCTGTCTCTCTGCTTTTTGCCTTTTCTCCTCTGATCTCTCTTTTTCATGTTTTCTGCTTTTTTGTCACTTTCTGCATTTTTTTTGTTTTTGCACTTTTTTCTCCTTGTCCCTGCCTCTGCTCGTCCCCCGCAGGCCCGCCCCCTTCAGCACCGCTTTCCTGCTTCCCACTTTCCCACCTTCCAGCTCCCCATCACTCCCCCTCACATTACTTAATGGCAGCCTCTGTGCGGCCTCGCAGTAAACACGCGCAGTAGGCCCGCCGCGGTGTGCCAAAGGCAAGCCTGTCTGTGCCTGGACCGCGCCCATTGCCATGAGCCTTGGTCCTTGGACCATCCCCAGCTACGATGCAAGCACCCTTCATGCCCTCAACACCAGATGCCACTCCGCCTGCCACCTCGCGTCGCCGAAGAACACCGAAGGCCCGTTCACCTGCTGCAACTGCACCTTCACCGGCACCTTCACCGGCCTCTACACACCAAACTCACCGACCGCACGACCCTCAAAAACTGGACCCGACCACCTCAGCTGCATCCTACTCAGCACCCACTCCCTCAAAAGACACGCCTTGGAGATCTGGGACCTGCTCGACTCACTCTTCCACGACGTCGCCTTCTTCACAAAAACCTGGATGAACTCCAGTTCAGCCCTGGACATTGCAATCGCCATCCACTACGGATACAAAATCATCCAAAAGGACCGAGTCAACGGACCGGGAGGACGCATCGCAATCGTACACAAAGACACTCTCCACCTAATAACCAGCTCGGACGACCACTTACCCGACATGGAGCACCTGCACTTCCAGATCCAGACCAACCCGAAAGCCACCCTCTGTGGCACCCTCGTCTACAGACTTCCTGGACCCCGCCCCCCTTCAGTGAAGCCATAACCGACTTCATCGCTCACCATGTTCTCACCTTAATGGACTACATCCTCCTTGGTGACCTCAATTTCCACATGGACAACCACGAAGACCACAACACCTCATCCCTACCAAAGAACCTCGCCACCATCGGACTAAAACAACTGGTCTCAACCCTAACCCACTCAACAGGACACAAGCTCGACCCCATCTTCTCTGCAAGCAACAACATCTCCATCAGCCACACCTCTGAGCCACACTGGACTGCCTCCACTTCTCCTTCACCAAACCCACCATATGCTACCGCGCCCTCGCAATCCTTGCAGAAGCTGGAACATGGTCACCAAAGACCAGCTCACCACCTCCCTCAGCAAGACCCTACCACAGACATCCATGGACGCCAACACCTCAGCACACAGACTCCACCACTGGATCTCCAGCTGCGCCAAAATACTGGCCCTCTCTGGAAACTCTAATGCATGCAGCCCTCCAAGAAAGCCAGCTGGTTCTCCCCCATCCCCCCAAGAGTCCAGGCACACCTGCAGACAGCTCGAGAAAAGATGGAGGAGCAGCAAGATTGTGGAAGACCGCACATCCTTCAAACTCACCGTCACCACATGCCACCACCTCATTAGCACAACAAAGACAGCAGCCATCGAGGAGCGCATCAACACCAACGCACACAACAGCAAATAACTCTTCACCGTGGTTAAAGAATTCACGAAACCCAGCACAGAGACTGCAGACATCCCACCGTCTCAAGACCTCTGTGACAACCTCACCACCTTCTTTCACCGCAAGATCAAGGAGATCTACGACAGCTTTGCCACCCAAGACTCATCCACCCTACCCGCAACCACTGCACTCAATGGCTCCAGCCCCCAGCAGACCTTGACCAACTGGACTACCCTCACCTCAGATGACCCCTCACGATCATGAAGAGAATCCACTCCAGAGCCCCCTCAGACCATACCCTCACCACATCTTCAATACAGCGGCACCTCCATCACGCCTGAACTCTGCCGCACCATCAACTGCTCCATAGAGTCCACAACCTTCCTGGAAGACTAGGAGCACACAGAGATCAACCCCCTGCTAACGAAACCTTCTGCCAACCCGACAGACCTCAAGAACTACAGTCCCATCTCTCTCCTCCCCTTCCCAGCCAAAATCATCGAGAAAGCCATCAACGCCCAACTCTCTGAGTTCATCGAAATGAACGACACCCTGGACCACTCCCAATCGGGCTTGAGAAGCAACCACAGCACTGAGACCACTCTCCTCGCCACTACGGAGGACATCCACTCCCTCCTCGACTGAGGCGTGTCTGCAACCCTCATCCTCCTGGACCTCTGAGCCACCTTTGACACTATCTCCCACCACACCCTCTGTGCAAGACTCCACAACGCCGGCATCCACGACAAAGTCCTAGAATGGAGCCGCTCCTTCCTCACCGGCCAAACGCAGAAAGTCAGACTTCCACCGTTCAACTCAGAACCCATAGAGATCAGCTGCAGAGTGCCTCAGGGATCCTCCCGCTTGCATCCATCATCAGAAGCCATGGACTCAACATCATATCCTATGCCGATGACACCCAGCTGATTCTGTCCCTCACAGACGAACCCACATCCGCCAAGAGCAACTTCCACAACGGGATGAAGGCAGTCGCCACCTGGATGAAGGACAACTGCCTCAAACTTAACTCAGACAAGACCGAAGTCCTCATCCTGGGCTCCTCCCCTCTGCCTGGGATGACTCTTGGTGGCCCGCAGCACTCGGAATCCCCCCACACCCACGGACCACACACAAAAACTCTGCATCATCCTGAATGCCTTGCTCTCAATGAACCGCCAAATCAATGCTATTTTGTCCTCCTGCTTCCATAACGCCTCTGCCAGACTCATCCTGAACATTCCATGCAGCAACCACATCACCGGCCACCTAAGAGACCTTCACTGGCTTCCTTTCAACAAGAGAATCACAATCCAGCTTCTCACGCACGCCTACAAAGCCCTCCAAAAAGCCTGACCTACATACCTCAACCACCGCCTCTCCTTCTACACTCCCACCAGACATCTCCGCTCACCCAACTGGCCCTGGATCCATCCCACGGATCCGCAAGACCACGGCTGGAAGAAGATCCTTCTCCTACCTTGCTGCAAAGACCTTGAGCTCCCTGCCTCTGCATCTTAGGCAATCACCATCACTGCTGCAATTCAGGAAGGACCTCAAGACCTGGTTCCTCGACTGAACCGCAGACCACCACCCCCCACCCACAGCCTTGAGACCCTCACGGGTGAGTAGTCGTGCTTTATAAGAACATTGATTGATTGACTGGTGCAAGATTTTTACGAGGTAATCTCATGAACATGGAATGATATAAATTTTAGCTAGGGTTCCATGGGTGTTGCCAGCCCCTCTCTCCAATGTGTAAATGGGGGTGCTATTGGTGCAGGTGGTGTCGTTTGACCTACATGTGCACAGGCGATGTATAAAGAGAGGGTGTGTCGCAATTGCATGTTGTTGGCGATCGCAACGTGCCCTAAGGTCATTTGTATACCCCTCTAGTCCTGGCATGCGCCATGCAACGTGATGGGGAGGTGCAGATGCATTGCTTATTGTCTGTGGGATAGGATTGTCAGCTTGGGCCTCCTCGAGGATGACCAACAGCTCCAATAGTGCCTCTCTCCTGCCCTGCTTCTGTCCTGTGTATTTGGTCCGTATGTATGTCCTCATATGCTCGATTATGTTAGTGTATGAGGTTCCCTCCTTTGGCCAGTGAAAAGCGTGTACATTAGTGTGTGTGTGCCATTCATGGCAATACAGTTAAATGTTTTAGTCTGTGTGGGGAACCTGGTTTGCATGTGTTTTAGTGGCGACTCCATGATAAGTTGGGTACTTTTTAAGGGACAGATGCACCCTGGTTTTTCTGGTTTTAAGTAATCTTTAAGTTCTGCTCTGGTCATGGGGAAAAATCATACACGGGGATTGCTAGTTCTAACTACTCACTATGAGCTCAACTCTATTTACAGATGCATCAATATGCACATTTCACAAACACAAATAGCAATGCATATGAAGGGTCACAACCTGGAAGAAAGTGCAATTATTAAAACATCATGAGATTTGGTAGAATATAGCAAAATTTACTGTGATATGAAATAGCAATTGCGAAAATAGCAACACTTTCATATAGCACATTGAGACATCAAGAAAACACAGTACAAACTACAGTTGCATCAATTTACCCGCACCACAGTATCAAATAACCACAACATCAAATATACCTTGCATCAATTTCAATATAGCAATAAGAAAAAACTGACAGAGAAAAAATGATGACTTTGTCAAAAATACCTTAGCCCGCTCCTAGCACATGCTATCCTGTGACCAGGGGAAACCCTGCGTGGTACACGGGACTAAGTGAGCCTGATAGTCTGTCAATATTGGCTCCGGGACAAAGAAAACAACAATTTTTTTCATGGAGAAAAGGAATAACTCAAAGAACCACAGGCCCATCTTGGCCAAACACATGCCACACCTAATCTCCCACATCCAAATCTTTTTCCCTAAAGTCCGAATTGGACCCTGTTTCACACCCAGGGCCTTAGCGTACCATCCGTGTCATGCCCAGTGGTCCGAGCGAACAATACCTTTCACTTCTTTCAGATACCACCAGTGTTGAGAAACTGGTAGCACTGAGAAAATCTTTTCGACTAAAAAATAAGATTGAGGTGCTGGTCCTATATCACACCCAGGGCCCATGCATACCATCTGTGTCACGCCCAGCGGTCCAAGCGACAACCAATTTCACCCTTCCTAGCGGGCTGACTATTGATAAAAGGTGACGTCTGTGGGAATGCCTCCGAGTCCGCCTTGCGGCTACTTAAGCCGGACACATAAAATAGGTAACATGCCAGATTTCGGACAGTGGCAGGATGCTCAGGTTAAAGTTTTGCACTTCTTCCTAGTTTGCCATACGCCAAATGCTGGGGACTAAGCATCAGATGTGGTCTCTTACCCTCTGACAGCGGCTTCAGGATGGACCTCAGTGCGGGTTCAGCAGAACTTCCAATCAATTATGGCGTCTGTCCACCTTCCTTGCTGCTGCGCAGATGTGAATCCGGCTGGGCGAGGTCCCTTTCCTTCGATTGCAGTTGGGTCCGAGGTACCAATCTCTCCTGGCTGGCTCACCAAAATGTTTCTCGAATATGAATTTACCTTTAAAAACAAAATATAAGAGGCTTTTGGCAAAACAGGAACAGTTGGTTTAATTAAACACTTCGGCCAGGAGCACAGTTACAGAAGTGGGTCTGAGGACTGTCTCAAAGTACAATCAATCTGAGCTAGTCTTTATACAGTTTTTGGGTATCGTAAAAATACTTCCGGCGATCCTTGTTTGGTAAAAGAATGCGGGCCTTGTCTGTGGAGTCATAAATAAGGCCCCTGATAACAAATGCAGGTGGGCCTTGACACAAAGAGGGTCAGTGAGTACCGTGTCCAGATGTCCAACATGAGGGGTGCGTGATCACTGTGTGTGCTGTGTCTTGATTAGCTATGTGTTCCTTACTTCATGGTGCATCTGATTTTATGGTGTTTTGGGAATACGCACACCCCTTTGGCCATGTGTGCTTTATTGAGGCCAATTTCCCAGGACCATTGTGGTGTCGCTGCGCTTATCTAGGGGATGGGCCTGAGTTTCCTGTTTGCGCATTTATCTGCCAGCTATGTGCCACCCCACCTGTGACCTGTCAATCAGTAACCTCAGTCCTATGTGGCAGAGCCTGCCTGACCACGAATGTTTGAGTCTTTGTTGATAGAGAGTTGATGGCGTGCAAGTTTGTTAATAGTGATGCCATTTCGATCGTTTCTGTGAGTACATCATTATAATTATTGGCAACAATTTTATCAATATTAACAGTGGTGTAGGGCAATATTCCCATTGTGTGTAATTAAAAACAGCACGTGCAGTACTTGCTTTATGCAAAAAAATGATGACCATAATGTTGAAAACAGAACATCTTATCATAATCAGATTTGCCTTTGTACAGTTCATCAGATGAAAAAACAGTAGAATACCCCAAACATCAGAGATAGTACTATGGGTGATGATGTCATTCAATGAACATTTAAACAAATATGGAATTTGTAAAAGTTCAGTATGGCCATACGTATCATATAATACCCTATCCCAAACAATCCAATCAGGAACTTGGAAAAGCTGAAATGTTCACCTGGGAAAGGTCTCTTTGTTTGATGAGGAATGTGGTTTTTGAACCAACTTCACCAGTTGTACAGCAGAGCGTTCTGGGAGATAGTGTCCATTTAGAAACAGGAAAAAAACAATCACAAAACCAATCCAAAGGACCAGGAAAAGTAACACAATTGTAATTCAAATGTGTAGCCATGGAGGAACAAAGTATGTCTTTTTCATCCAAAGATAGAAGACACACAGTCTCATCTGAAACAGTAGAGATGGTGTGCTGGTGGATCAGATAAATCAGAGTTAAAATCATCAAAGTCGATGAAGTACCCAGAGGCAGTCCAATCTATTTTTGGCAGCTCTGCAGGTTTTGTAGTGCTGAGAGATGACTCGATCTGTGGTACGTTGACGTAAACAGGATTCGTGTCAGGATTTGGAATTGAAATCTGTGTTTCCGTACTAGTCATTTGTACAGTAGTTGTTGTATTAATGGGTAGAAGAGATATTTCATTGTTGGCTACTGCTATCTACCGTTGGAGAGAGGATGCTTCATCAGTAATTAAAGCTTCCATCCAAGCTTCCTGTATAGTAGTGATAGGAGGCAGGTAACTTTCCAGGAGCCCACGTGGCCTACTGTTGAGAATCAGCCACATAGTGTGGTTTGATTAAATCAATGGAGACAAATCTCTTGTTTCTGCAGCCAGCAAGAGGCAGAAGAAATACAGTTCTGGTACCTTCCACGGCCAGGACAGGTAGAGGTGCTCTTTAGGATGGCCCAAATTCTTTCTTGTTCGCAATTTTCTCCCTGACCAGATCCCCAATCTTTGGGATCCAACCAGAAACTGCAGGAACTTCATTCACTTCACCAGTGGCAGTGCGTTTTATTTGAATGTTGCTTTGTTCATCCTGGAAACTGTTCAATTCCTGTAAAACAGCCAGACATTCATGTAGATCGAATAGTGTTTCAGCTACCACTGTGCTGGGACTGTTGAGGTCAGGGACCCACATCTTAACCCCAACCAGGATTTCATAGGGGGTGCAACCACCCAGGGATTTTCTAGGCGGATTATTTAGTGCCCACTGGACCCCATATAGATGATGGATCCAACTGCAACCTGAGCCTAATAGGCTGTTAAAGACTGCTTTAAGTCCCATTTTTCTTTCTACGACTCAATTTCCCTCCGGATGGTATGTGGGAAAATACCACAGGGTCACACCCAAACTTCCCATGGCATCTTTGTAAGCCCTGGAGGCGAATGCTGGACCTTGGTCGAATGTAGTGTGCCAACTGTGTATGTCCCAATAAAGACACGCAGATCTTTTATAATAGTTTGGGCATCAGCCATTCGCTGTGCACATACCATAGGAATCGAGAGCAGGAATCCACTGCAACCAAGATATACTTGTAAGCTCCATCTGATGACAAATGGTCCAGATAAACACAAGCTATAGGCTTGTTTGAAGTCAGTAGAAGTGTCTTTGGTGGACATGTGAGCAAATGGTATGTTTTGAGTATCTAATTTGTAAGAGTGGAAAGCGTTTGAGCAGGTGGGTGTCATTGCGTGCAGCATTGACAGCCGTCATGATGTCTGTGTCTATTCTCATACTCAAACTAGTTATTGCAATAACTGCAGTAGTTTGCACTGTGCCTTTGTGGCTTCATCAGCCATGGAATTCCCTGCAACATGTACATCAACACTTTGGTGACTCAAAGTGTGTATCACATAAGCCCGTGGCAAGCAATCTTTCAGCTTCGCCACCTGTTCCCAAAGCATCTTGTGCTTCATTGTGCACCCTTTTGAATCTCTAAATCCATTCTAGCTCCAGTGGTGTGGATATTCATTATAAGACTGGACTCAATAATACGAATCACACACAGTCACGATTCCATCGCTGACTTCGTCAGCACACACGCCATCGCCTCCACGGACTACATCCTCCTCGGGGACCTGAACTTCCACCTCGAGAACAACAAGGACACCAACTCCACCACCCTGATCGACAACCTCGCCACCCTCGGACTCAGACAGCTCGTGACTACACCCACCCACGCCGCAGGCCACACGCTAGACTCCATCTTTTCCGCAAGCCCACACGTCTCCTTCAACCACACCTCCGAACCCCACTGGACTGACCACCACTGCATCCACTTCACCTACAGGAAGCCCACCACGCACCACCACACCGAACAAATGCCTCGCCGCTGCTGGAGCAGAGTCACGGAAGACCAGCTAACCACAACCTCGCCCTGAGCCCACCCGCCGAACCCTCCGACCCCGACACCGCCGCCCGCAACCTCAGACAGTGGATCGACGACTGCGCCAACACCTCGCCCCGCTCAAGAATCCGCCCAACAGCCACACCAGCAAGAAAGCCACCTGGTTCACCGAAGACCTCCAGGCCTCCAAACGAACATGCCGAAAACTGGAGAAGATCTGGCTCCACAAACGGACAGCGGACAGCTACGCCGCCCACAAGAGCGCCACCCGCAATCACCATCACCTCATCAGATCCGCCAAAAGGGCCTCACTCAAAGACCGCCTAGACAACAACGCACACAACAGCAAAGAGCTCTTCAACATCGTGAAGGAACTCTCCAACCCCAGCTCCAACACCAACGACATCCAGCCGTCGCAAGACCTGTGCGACTCACTGGCCACCTCCTTCCACTGCAAAATCGCCGACATCCACGACAGCTTCAACACCACGACTGCCCCTCTACCACCGAGACCACTGCCCCCACAACCACCAACCGCCTGCTCTCCTGGACCAACATCAACGACGAGGACACCAGCGAGATCATGAACACCATCCACTCCGGTTCACCGCTAGACCCGTGCCCTCACCACATCTTCAACAAAGCCAGTACAGCCATCGCGCCCCATCTCCGGAAAATAATCAACATCTCCTTCGAGACAGCAACCTTCCCGGAAAGTTGGAAGCACGCCGAGATCACCGCCTTACTCAAGAAACCCAAGGCAGACCCCAAGGACCTCAAGAACTTCCGACCCATCTCTCTGCTCCCGTTCCCCGCGAAGGTCACCGAGAAAATCGTCAACAAACAACTGACCCGCTACCTCGAGGAGAACAACATCCTGGACCCTTCCCAGTCCGGCTTCCGCAGCAACCACAGCACCGAAACCGCCCTCATCGCCGCCACCGATGACATCAGGACCCTGCTAGACAACGGAGAAACAGCAGCCCTCATCCTCCTGGACCTATCAGCCGCCTTCGACACGGTCTGCCACCACACACTACGAACACGCCTTCACGACGCCGGGATCCAAGAGAAGGCCCTGGACTGGACCACATCCTTCCTTTCCGGCAGAACACAAAGCGTCCGCCTCGCCCCTTCCGATCCAAGGCCACCAAGATCATCTGCGGCGTACCCCAAGGCTCCTCCCTCAGCCCAACGCTGTTCAACATCTACATGGCACCCTCGCCCACGTCGCCCGACAGCACAACCTCAACATCATCTCCTACGCCGACAACACCCAGCTGATCCTCTCCCTCACCAAAGACCCTCACACCGCCAAAGCCCACCTCCACGAAGGAATGAAGGCCGTCGCCGAATGGATGAGGACCAGCCGCCTGAAGCTGAACTCGGACAAGACGGAGGTCCTCATCCTTGGTTCCAACCCTTCAGCCTGGGACGACTCCTGGTGGCCAACATCACTGGGAACAGCCCCGCCACCCACCGACCACGTACGCAACCTAGGGGTCATCCTCGACCCCACCCTCTCCATGACTAAGCAGGTCAACGCCGTTTCCTCATCCTGCTTCAACATCCTCCGAATGCTCCGCAGGATCTTCAAGTGGATCCCCACTGAAACAAGAAAAACAGTCACCCAGGCCCTCATCACCAGCAGGCTGGACTACGGAAACGCCCTCTACGCAGGAACGACGGCTAAGCTCCTGAGACGGCTGCAACGCATCCAGAACGCCTCTGCACGTCTTATCCTCGACATCCTTCGACGCAGCCACATCACACCCCACCTGAGAGACCTGCACTGGCTCCCTGTCAACAAGAGGATAACCTTCAAGCTCCTCACCCACGCACACAAAGCACTCCACAACTCCGGACCAGCCTACCTCAACAGACGACTCAGCTTCTACACCCCCACCCGCCAGCTCCGCTCGACCAGCCTCGCCCTCGCCACAGTCCCCCGCATCTGGAAAACGACCGCCGGCGGCAGATCCTTCTCCCACCTCGCCGCCAAGACCTGGAACACCCTCCCCACCAACCTCCGACAGACCCAAGACCTACTGGCCTTCAGAAGACTCCTCAAGACCTGGCTCTTCGATCAGTAGCAGCACCACCCCCCTCTTCCCCCAGCGCCTTGAGACCCTCGCGGGTATGTAGTGTGCTTTATAAGTGACATGATTGATTGAATCCGGGATCCGTATTTTCCAGTGCCAGTATTAGGGCCCTAAGTTGAGCCAACTGTGCAGTGCAGTCATCAAGTGACTGCGTGTAGGTTTTCTCGGGATGGAATGCTCCATCCTGCATGCACCCCTTACGGCAGCACATGCTGGTGAATATCAGTGCTATGTCCCTACGGCAGACTAGGCAGAACCATCAGTATATATGATGTACTCGTACTGATCTAGAGGTATTATTTCATTAGGCAGAGGAAATTCATGTTTGTACTGCAGGAAGGCTTGTGTTTGTAGTGTAGAGTCAAATCTGTTGTCTACATCTGTTGCGGTGAGTGAGTTATCCCATTGTATCCAGGGTGGATGTAATGCTTTTGTGTCTGGAACGCTTGCTCTTGTGATGGCCTCTAAGGTCGGCACCAGGGTCACAACTGTAATTCGTTTTCCCTGAGCCAGTGCTCTCTCTCTCACCACAGCATTCTGTACTGCTGTCAGTATTTTTTCTGTAGATGTAAAACGCATTTCGGCATTGGTGTATAAATGCGATTTATATGCAATCGGTACAGTGTCACCTTCATTAAATGTAACATGGGTGCACCCTGATGACCCCGCAATTACACGGATCACCAGGTTTGTTGTGTTTACACATGTGTAAGTGTTTTCAAGCTGACATGTCAGCTTATACTGAACGTAATATTTGTATGTATTCAGTGGTCCAGTGTGTGCTTGAGAAATCTGGATGAATTAGGTCGCAGAACGGTTTAACCTGTTCTGCGTAATCTGGATTGTTAAATTCTGCCAAAAGTTAGGAATCCCAATATGGAATGTAATCTCTTCAACCTAGTCGGAGGTTGTATAGCGCACACTTTTCTAACAAATGTGTCACAAGGCTTATGCCTTCACTTGACAGCTCGTATCCCAGAAAAAGAAAATTAGGGTGGCCAATTTTTGATTTTTTTTAAAGTTAAATTTGTTGACCGTGTGAGCAAATCCCATAATTATGCAATCCACTCATGTCAAATCTACTGAAACGTCATCATCCAACAATGCCTGGTCATCAAAATTTTGAAAAAGTTCTGTTACTTGTGCTGAGAACAGCCTGGAGCTATTCTTATACCCCTGGGGCAATTGACAGAATTGCCTATAAGAACCCAGCGCACTGAATACAGTCAAATACCTGCTTCCAGGTGCTATATTTTGGCAGAAAAATCTATTTGAAATATCTAGTGTGGTTTTGTATTTTTTCCTTACTACGTTGTTTGTTAGTGCTGCGCTGTGCGCGTTTTGTATTGCAAATGTGTGAGTAGCAATGTTTAAATGCCTGTGACCTAATACTAGATGATATGAATGATCTGGTTTCATCTCGGGAAACAAGGGATTATTCATTGAAGAGGTGCAACTTTCTATTACACCTTGGTATTCAAGTTGTTGGAGAATTTCCCTAACTTGTTTTTTTTTCTCATTTTTAATGGAGTATTGTCTTTTAGGTTGTGGGGTCGACCTCAGTGGTATTACATGATAAGGAGAACCATCATTCCCCCCCAAACTGGTTGCGGTATACCGCAGGAGCTAGTGCTCATGCCCACTCCTTGGCTGATGAATGTTTAACTGATTCTGAGACAACGTTGTTAAAAGCAGGTAAAATTACTGTTTCTCTGTTTGGGCAATCTATCACAAATTCAGGTGGCCAATCCTTTTCAGCCAAAACAATATCATATCCCAATGACAAGTCTTCCCAAAAGAGAACATTAAAATTCCTAGGTGCGTCCCCCTCCTGCTGGAGTTGTATTTCGTGCAAACGATGTGGGACTCTTATCCTAGTATCTGGTGTTTCCACCTGAATATATTCACTCAGCGCTACTCCCACCAGACAATCCATGAGGTTCCGGTGAACTATCGTGGCCTCTGGCGCACTGTCCAGCATGGACACTGCACATTCCCCACTCAGAAGTAGTGTCCTCAATATTTCCGGCATGCTTGACCTTCAGTCCAGCTACCTTCTTCTTTTTGAATTAAGGTTTTGATGTTTTAGGTTTATCTTCTTGTTTCATGATGTAGTCAGATGAGCATTGTGACTCCTTCTTTGGTTTCAGGTACTTCTCCAATCTGTGTTGTGATTGGCCACCGTTCTCTGAACATTTTTTGGATGACTCCTGAAAGGGACGAGACGAGTGTGTATCAGTATCCTGATACCTGTCAGGTGGTCTAAAATTATCATGGTTACGTAGGTTATAGCACTTCTCATTGGCTTCCTATTGAAGAGACCCATCCTGCGATTTAGTTTTGTCTTTGTTTTTCTTATTGTCCCACTTATTCTTTGTAGAAGATTCGGGCGCTTGCTTTGAGTTATCCTTCTCAGAATTACTCTTAAATTGTGATTTACCAGGTATGGCTCCCAAACGATCTATACCTAATTTTACATAGGTCTCCTCTATAATTTTAGGTAATTCGCGGTACTGTTGCCCTAGAGCCATATCCCTTGGATGCTGGGGTTTAGCCAACTCTGCTGCTTCCCCTTTTATGTTACTTAACATAATGGTAGATACTGTGGCAAAATTGCCCATCAGTTTTATCCCCAAATCCAGGGCAAGTGCTGTCCCATACGCCTTCTGGATCTGTTTAAGCACAACTGGCAAAACAGCTAATGAAGGAATACCATGTGTTCTGGCATATTCTGCATCAAAAACTGTAACCCAAGTGGTGCAGTCTTCCACAGAGAGAGAGCCGTCCCCATCAGCAAGCAAATTATTAAAATCCTGTGTTTTTCCTGGGGTTTTATATGGGGAAAAACCACTTCAAGCTGGCTTGTTTTTTGTGAAATCCAGAACAGAATCTCCTCCCGTCTGATGGGAACCTTACCCATGACTGCATTTAGTGTTTGCGGGCTTATGCCCGGTGTAGCCAATTGTGGCTGTGCAACTTGAGCAGTCGGTGCAGGATTTATCATTAATGTTCGCATAACGAACTGTGTCAGACATCTGTATATTTCCCCTAAATGTTTGTATAGTCTACGCAATTGTACTGCTGATAAATTATCAACATCAGGATGTGGTGTATAACCGGCTAAGACTGGCCATGTTGCTTCCTCATTGTTAAGAGGAACCAGTCTAAAATTTTCTGTTTTGTGTGGTAGGGCGTCATCAAACTAATTTCTGTGTTCTTGTATGTTAAAGGTATTTCTATTTCTTCTTATGGTGTTTAGTTGTTTGGAACTACATCTTGTGTGTGGTTGTAAAATAGCCATGTCATGTTGCCTGCTGCTGGGAATGTCACCCATGAATAGAATACCTCTGTCCTCTATGCTTCGTTAGCCTCAACCAGGAAGGTCACATCTCCACCTGTAAGTGTGAGACCATATTGTAATAATTTCTGAGTAAATGCATGTCTGCAGTTCTCAGCAGTGTTAAGTGCTGCTGGGTTTTCTGTGTCAGACATAATTCTGAAATGGAATTCAGAAAGGGTAACACAATGGGAAAAATCCTTTGAAAAGTTCAAGCTTGAACAACCTACAGCCAATACATAGGTGTTACTTACACAGCTGAGGAGGATAGTCCCTACCACCATGGACATCTTCAGTTAGGAGGTGTGTAGGGGTCTCTTGGTATGCACGAGAGAACTACTCAGGTAATCCATTAAATAAGGACCCAAACTACTAATGTTGGCGGTGTCATGTCGTACGGTTTCCATTTTCTCAGTAGGAACTGCTTGTTTGTTGGACAACATAAACGTTGGGATGGTGCCAGACTGATTCTATGCACCCTCTCAGGATATGTTGGCCTATAGACCTGCTAGCTCACAGTGCGACTATAAGTACCCCTAAACCTGGCAAGGTAACAAATGGATTGGGAAACCTTAGAACATGACAACCCTGACTCCCCAAAGAATCGTGATAACAGATCTAGAACCTTTTGCTCAGTCACTCATGCTCTCTCAGAGAGGTACACAAGAAATACACAAAGGGGCGTTTTCAATATTCATTGAACCATTGTGATTCTTGTATAAAATATATGCGCTGCAATGATTAATAGACAAAAGCAGATAAAAGTGATTCGCAGTATAAGAACAGTGAAAAGGATTAACGATTCCACCATTGTGCTAAAACAGTGTATATATTCTGGCATATAAGCACTGTGTACAGTGTACTCTAGTATGTGCTCCCTAACTTAGAAGCCTAGGGCAGGTGTTCTGTCAAGAATCCCCTACTGGATGATCAAACTCCCAATTACCTGAAGGCAAGGTATGTAGGTCCCCATCTTGGCCACAAGATGGACATCCCTCCTTGCAGAGGGTAAACAGGAATCAGCTGGGCTGACTCCGACTCAGTGACGATCTCGCAATGACAGCAGAGTGTTCCTCTAATTTGAGGACGGAAATGCATTTATAATAACATCATCCATGATTCCATGTCGAGGCTTCAGCTGGGCCGACATTGTTTATTGTCTTTGTGTTAGGCATGTTGCCTCATGGATGAATAACAAACAACAACATTTGCACAATGTGTGTTCAGGCTTTGTACTGAATGTTCAAGGTGTTGTGATAGTGTACTTATGAAGTGGAACTGTATGCAATGTAGTTTTGGAGAAACTAATCCTGCAATGTCACAAAAGGAAATGTGTGTCAAAAGTCATCATGTAGAAAAGAAGGCAACTTAAGAAATCAAGCTATCCTGGCTGAAGAGGGGTGAAACCCCGAAACCGGTCCTAGGATGCTTGTTTCCGGTCCAGGGAGGACCTGGCTTGGCAGTTCGGGCTGGACTGTTCCCATGAGGCACAGGGTCAAGACTGATTTGCATATGGCCAGGTCTAAACTGGGGTGGCATGGTGAGCAAAAGAATGATGGATTTAACCCAGATCTCTTGACTGGGAGTGAATGTTTTGATTTGTTCTGCATTCCGTCCATCAATTGTGTGTCTTTTGCTTTCTCGCCCTAAGTGCGCCAGGTATGCCCAGACGTGGGTCCTGGGCTCACTGTGCCACTGGAATCAAGCTATCCTGGCTGAAGAGGGTGAAACCCCGAAACTGGTCCTAGGATGCTTGTTTCCGGTCCAGGGAGGACCTGGCTTGGCAGTTCGGGCTGGACTGTTCCCATGAGGCAAAGGGTCAAGACTGATTTGCATATGGCCAGGTCTAAACTGGGGTGGCATGGTGAGCAAAAGAATGATGGATTTAACCCAGATCTCTTGACTGGGGGTGAATGTTTTGATTTGTTCTGCATTCCGTCCATCAATTGTGTGTCTTTTGCTTTCTCGCCCTAAGTGCGCCAGGTATGCCCAGGCGTGGGTCCTGGGCTCACTGTGCCACTGGAATCAAGCTATCCTGGCTGAAGAGGGTGAAACCCCGAAACCGGTCCTAAGATGCTTGTTTCTGGTCCAGGGAGGACCTGGCTTGGCAGTTCGGGCTGGACTGTTCCCATGAGGCACAGGGTCAAGACTGATTTGCATATGGCCAGGTCTAAACTGGGGTGGCATGGTGAGCAAAAGAATGATGGATTTAACCCAGATCTCTTGACTGGAGGTGAATGTTTTGATTTGTTCTGCATTCCGTCCATCAATTGTGTGTCTTTTGCTTTCTCGCCCTAAGTGCGCCAGGTATGCCCAGACGTGGGTCCTGGGCTCACTGTGCCACTGGAATCAAGCTATCCTGGCTGAAGAGGGTGAAACCCGAAACCGGTCCTAGGATGCTTGTTTCCGGTCAGGGAGGACCTGGCTTGGCAGTTCGGGCTGGACTGTTCCCATGAGCACCGGGTCAAGACTGATTTGCATATGGCCAGGTCTAAACTGGGGTGGCATGGTGAGCAAAAGAATGATGGATTTAACCCAGATCTCTTGACTGGGGGTGAATGTTTTGATTTGTTCTGCATTCCGTCCATCAATTGTGTGTCTTTTGCTTTCTCAACTTAAGAAATGTGTACATGTAAAATGGCAGTGTTTCTTCCCAGGCCAAACCTAGCCACCTGTTCCACTGTTTCATCACCTCCTGGCTGGCCTCTAAGTTGTCAGAAGCTTGCTTCCACCACTTGCCCATCTGGCTCCTGAAGGCTAGCAAGTAGCTAACTTCATTCTGGGGAGGTTTCCTGGGAGCTTGCTCCCACCCTTCCTTCACCAGACTGAGAGGTCCCCTTACACGATGACCATACAGAAGTTCAAAGTGGCTAAATCCAACCCTCTTCCATGGTACCTCTCTGTAAGCAAAGAGAAGGCATGACAGGAGGATGTCCCACTTACACCTTAGCACTTCCAGTAGGCCCTTGATCATGCCTTTGAGGGTCTTGTTGAACCTCTCCACAAACTAATTTTTTTTCAGATGGTAGGGGCTGGGGAACTTGAAAGTAACTCCACACTCCTTCCACATTGACTGCATATAAGCAGACGTGAAGTTGGTGCCCCTGTCAGACACCACTTCTTTAGGGAAAACCCACTCTAGTAAAAAGATTCCCCATTATGGCCTTATCCATTGCAGGTGCAGGTACAGTTCTCAGAGGTGTGGCATCTGGGTATCTCGTGGCATTGTCCACCAGTACCAGGATAAACCTATTGCCAGAGGCTGTCTGGGGATCCATGGGCCCTGCAACGTCGATGCCCACCCATTCAAAGGGGGTGCCAACAACAGGCAGGGGATTAAGGGGGGCTTTCAGCCTCTGCCCTGTCTTGCCACTGGCTTGGCAGGTCAAGCAAGGCCTACAGAAAGTATCTGAAGAAATCTTCAGCTGGGGCCAATAAACATGAAGGACAAGCCTGGCAAATGTTTTGTCATGCCCTAGGTGTCCTTCCAGGGTATCTCATGAGCCAGCTCCAGTAAGAATGCCCTGTAGCATTGGGGAATGACCAGTGCCCCTGTTGCCCAATGCACAGGTGTCTTAGGCTCACTATACAGGAGGTTTCCCTCTCAGTAAATGCGGTGGTTCTCAGAAGCATCACCTGCTTCCTGTGCTTCAGCCTGTTGCCTCATGCCATCCATGGTTGGGCACTCCTTCTGTTCCTTGCAGAACTCTAACTTGGTGGCTCCCCCTTCTACTTGCCATCCAGCAAGTTCAGGCAGGTCACCAAGTGAAGGAATATCCTCCTCAGTAGGCTCTGGGGCGGCCTTGTCTGGCACTCCATCCACCACACCTGGGAGACATTCAGGAACTGGTTTCCTACACCCCTTGCTCTTCCCTCTTTTGACAGGTGTCTGAGCCATACTTTCAGGCTCCAGACCTTCTTGAATCCCTTCCTGGGCAGCCATGGGCCTGGTGGTAGCACATAATCACTGCGGCAACCCTAACATTTCCAGGCGTGACCTATGCTCCATTTCCTTTCAGGTAGTGTGCTCAAGATCATTTCCTAACAAACAGTCCACAGGCATGGCAGGGCTCACGGCAACTTTCAGAATCCCTAAGACCCCCCCCCCTCAAATGGTACAAGGGCAAAAGGATAGTGACTCTCACGGTTGTCAGCCACCAAAACCTGGTGAAATGCATTGGGTATAACTTGCTCTGTGGCCACCAGCTGACTCCTTACCATAGTCATGCTGTTTCCTGTGCCCCTCAGAGCCTCAACACCTTACCCATTGTTGGTAACCCACTGCCTATGCTTTGCAGCATTGGAGGGCACATGGGCTTTAGGAACCATCTCAACATCACCCAGGAACAATAGGGTAACCTCACTGAGCTCTCCCCACTTACTGGGAAAAACTCCTCCCCAAGCGAAATGCTTGCCACCCCTGGTGTCTTACCTCCAGTGTGATGTTGTGCCCTTTCTTGCCACTTGGGTTCCCCCTTGTACTGCCCATACTCGAAGCACTGATAGCATTTGGGATTCTTTGGCTGACTCTTGTCAGGGAAGCTCTTTTTCTGGTGGGCAGATTGGAAATGATATCCCCTGTGAATTACTTTGTGGGCCTTGAGAGAACTACTTTTTCTCCCCACCCTAAAGTGGAGTTTTGGGAGTTCACCCAGACGTCTTCTTGGACAGTCTGGTGCTAACCCAGATGTCCGCCTCCTCCAGCAAGCTTCCTGGGGTCAGTCAGCTTGCTATCAACCAGGTGTTGGTGCAGCTCTGGAAAACAAATATCTAGCATGTACTGCTTCAAAACCAAGTTGTACAATCCAGAATAATCATCAACCTTGCTGCCACTCAACTAGCCCTTCAGCGGCTTGCTAGCATAATCGAGGAAGTCCACCCATGTTTGTGAAAAGATTTTGGGGCTGCCCCATAACCTCTGCCTATATTTTTCAAGGGTCATTCCAAACTTACTGACTAGGATGGCCTTCATGGGAGTGTACTGGGTTTGATCCTCTACCTCTAGTGTCAGAAGTGTGTCCCTCCCCACTGTGGGCATGTATTTCGACAAGCTACCATCTCCCCTAGGACTCTTCTGGAACCTTGTGAACCACTTGTCAATGTCATCCCCCACAACAAAACTGGGTACCAAATTCTTTGGAATGTGAACTCTCCCTTCTTCAGCAGACATTGCAGGTATACTGCCCCCACTACTGCTGGACTCCACTTGCATGGCTCTAATGTAAAGGTATATAAGGCTTATCTGTTGGGCCAACCTCCTCTCCTTCATGGCCAGCCTTTTCTACTCTAGAGCTTTCTCATTCTCCAACTTTGCAAGCTCTTTCTCAATTTTTGCAAGCTCAAGTGTTAGTTTCCTCTCCTTTCGCCTGTCCTCCAGCTGCTCTGGGGACAGGCTCCTGGATGACACATTAGTCTCTGCACGTGGATGGACTTCCACTCCTGAGAGGATGTTCGGTCCCTCCCCAACAGGTCACAAGTCAAGACCCTCCTGGTCTTGTTCTAACTCTTCCTCTGATCCTTCTTTCTCATTATCTGTGTGGTTCTGGTTGGCTTCTGCCCATGCTCTCTAAGCTGTTTGAGATATAAATTTTAAAGATTGAAAGTGAAATTTAGCACTTAGAAGCAATAAGCGCCTATGGGGTTATTTGGTTGCACCGGACCAGGGCAAAGTCTAGAGTTCAAGCCGACTGTGATGGAGCATGGGTTGGAAACAGTAGCCATGCAAATCCGCTAAACAAAAGTACCGTAATCATGGTCGCAACAGTGAGATGCGGGGGCAGCCAAGCGATGCGCCGGTGTCGATCCCACAGTAGAGGTGATGGGTCAATTTTCTCCATGCAACGATGGCGATGCCGCAGATCCGAAGATGAAGCACCGGTTCCGAGATGCATTGGTCCAGAATCCGATGCGCCAGGTTTCTCCATGCAGTCGAGGGGATGCGTTGATCGTCTCTCTGCGCAGTGGGGGCAATGCAGTGGTTCCGATGCCTAGGTTCCGATGGCGAGGGGATTGCCTTTTCCAAGATTGATGTGCTAGTTCTGTTCCTGCAACCGTGGCGATGCATCAATTCTGCTCATGCAGCAGAGGATGTGCCGGTTCCACTGGAGCAAGCACCTGGCCCACTTCCTATGGACCAAGCACAGGAGCAGGGGGTAAGACTTTGATATCCCTGAGTCATAAAACAAAAGGCAAGTCAGCCTGCCCTTTGAGATTTGTTAGAACCGGTATCTTTTGACATGGTTTCCACTGTCTTTTTGCTTTCTGACCTCCTGTTTTGACTGTTTGCTAAACCTAATTTTTGCTGGCTTTAGGACTCTGTGCACTTTTTCACTGCTGACCAGTGCTAAAGTGCATTTGCTCTGTGTCTAAAATGTAATGTCATTTGGTCTCTCCATAATTGGCATATTGGCATATTTGATTTACTGCTAATTCCCTAGTACAGTGCACTAAACGTGCCCGGGGTCTGTACATTAAATGCTACTAGTGGGCCTGCAGCACTGATTGGGCCACCCACATGAATAGCCCTTTAAAGCATGTAGTAGGCCTGCTGCTGAAGAGCCTGTGTGTGCAGTTTTAAACTGCCATTTTGACCTGGCAAGTTCACTTACTTGCCAGGCAAAAACCTTCCCTTTAAATGCATATAAGTCATCCCTAACATAGACCGTGGGCACCCCTATTGGCAGGGTGCAATGTATTTAAAAGGTAGGATAAGTACTTTTGAGAATTACAGCTACTGGTAGGGAAAAACTGCTAAATTTGCTTTTCACTACAGCAAGGACTATCTCTACCGTAGGATAGCATTGGAGCTGCCTTGTAACACTTTACAAGTGTAACTTTCAATTGGGAAAAGATAGGGAAAGTAAATTTGGAGTCTCTGGACTCACAATTGAAAAACACATCTTTAAGTGAAGTTGGTTTTTAAATTGCAGGTCTGAAAATGCCACTTTTAGAAAGTTGGCATGTTCTTACTTTAACCATTCTGTGCCTTCTGCCTGTCTCTGGAATACACATCTGTGTTGGGAAACAATTGGACTTTGTGCATTCCCTCTAGACAGTCATACACAAAGGGAGCTGAGGTGTGCCACTCACATCCTGATGGCCCATCACCAGGCTGATGGGTCTTCTTGAGCTAGAGTAAATGGGAGGAGCTGACACTTGCACCTCAATAGGGCTGTGCCTGTCCCCATACAAAGGGTTAAATACCCCCCGTGGTGAGTCTGGAGTTAGGGTAAGAGAGAGCAGGGTCTTGTGCACTACAATTACCTTTCTTTGATTCTCGCTACTTCAAAGTTTAAAATGGGTATAAGGAGTGGACTTCGGACACCCTATAGAGAGAGCACTTCTGAAACTGAGGACAATCTACCAGGAAGAAGAGCTGTTGTGCTGTCAGGAGGGACTGTCACTTTCCTGCTTGCTTTGCTGTGCTGGCATGCTGCCTACTGATTTTTGCCTCAGTCTGGACTTGACCGTCTAGATCCTGCATCTCTAAATGTTCTCCAAGGGTTTGTTGGGCTTGTCTCCTGTTTTTGAAGCCTCAGGGATATCAAAGACTTCACCTGCATCTTGTTACCAGCACCTGGGCTCCTCTGCTATGAGTCCTTCTCTGCCAAGTGGTGCCAAATCCAGTCCTGGGCCCTTGGAAGTGAATGGTTGGTGCTGTGATCCAAGCAACCAACGCATCGACCCCAAAGCATTGATCAGAACCAGCACATTTCCCTGCGATCCTGATGCTTCGCCGCTGCCTGCACTGAAACTGTGGACACCTCTCGCCGAGTGTGCAACGCAACAACCACGACATACAATGCAGACCCGACTTTTCTGATGCCATGCCTGTACATCACCGGCACTGCCCGCGCCACAGACACTGCATTGCCGACATCTGTGACACACCGTCCCCCGATGCAAATCAGCAGTTTGACATCAACACATTGCCTTGATGCACATCGCTTCTTCACATCGACGCATCAGTGACGCTGCCTGACTTTGAAAATGACACATCACCTTCGACAGAGATGCTTCCCCTCCTTTACTCAACACATCGTCCCCACACTTCGACACAGCAAAGGTACTGTCAAGCATGTATGTGTAACTACTGTATCTGGCCCGCGCTGCATTGCGGTCAGACTGAATTTTTGGATTTGCCCCGATCAAGAGCGACCAGTTAGCCCCAGTTGAAGCTATTGATTTCTAAGCATTGCATTTTTCATTAATCTTGCAAAATTCATATCTTTACTTGTGTATGTTGGATTTTTATCATTTTGGTCTTGTTTTACTCAGATAAATATTGGATATTTTTCTAAGCTGGAGTGGAGAATGTTTGTGGTGTTTTCACTGAGTTACTATGTGTTTGTGTGCAGAAATGCTTTACACATTGCCTCTTTAGTTTAGCCTGACTGCTCTATGCCAAGCTACCAGAGGGTGAGCACAAGTAAACCTTTAGTGTGTACTACACTTAGCTTGACTAGGATTGTGGTTCCTGCTTGGCTGGGGTGCATACCTCTGCGAACTAGGAAGCCAGTTTCTAACAGGATCATTCTGGGTTCAAGCAAGAGTCCACTTCTTCCTCAGCAGGGCAGAGGGTAGCAGGCAGCAGGGCAGTACAAAAAAAAAGCAGTTCTTCCAGAGCAACAGTCCAGCAGCATGGCAGTCCTTGAAGCAGCAGAGCAGTCCTACCTCCTGGCAGAGCTCGTCACAGGTCCAGTAGTGTCTCATTTGGTGGGGTCAGAGACCCAGTACCTATACCCAGTTGTGCCTTTGAACTGGAGGTGACTTCAAATAGGGCCTTTGAGGTGCACAAAGGTCCTCCCTCTTACTTCTGACTCCAGACTCACTCACAGGGGGGTATGCAGCCCTATGTGTGGGAACCAGACACTGCCTATTCAGTTGTAAGTGTCAGCATCTCCCTCCCATCCTGCTCAGGATGACTCATTAGGATGTGGATGGCCACTCAGTCACACCTAACCTTCCTTTGTGTGTGACTATCTAGAGGGAATACACAAAATCCAACTGTCACCCAGCCCACACATGTGTTGGAGACAGGCTGCAGGCACACAGAGCTAAGAGCAGAGAAGTGTCATCTTTCTAAAAGTGACATTTCTAAAATATTAATGATAAATTCAACTTTGCCAGCCAGGAGGATTTATCATTACCATTCCAATACTATGAAACATGACTGACCTACTCCTTATTAATCTGGAATTGCAACTTATAAGTGTAAGAAGGAATTCCCAATGTTAACTTGTGAGAGGGGTAGGGCTTGCAGCAGTGAAAAATGAGTTTGGGAGTTTTTCACTACCAAGACATGTAAAACTTAAAAGTGCTACCTTTTACTTACACAGCACCCTACCTATGGGCAACATAGGGCCTATTGTAGGGGTGACTTATATGTAATAAAAGAGGAGTTTAAGGCTTGGCAAGGGGTTTTAAATGCCAAGTTGACATGGCAGTGCAACCTGCACACACAGGCTCTGCCGTGGCAGGCCAGAGACATGTTTTAAAGTGCTACTTGTCTGGGTGGCAAAATCAGTGCTGTAGACCCACTAGTAGTATTTCATTTACAGACCATGGGCACAGTTAGTATACTCTACTAGGAACATATAGGTAAATTAAATATAGCAATTGTGGATAAGTCAATCATACTATGTTTTTAGGGGAGATGCACATGCACTTTAGCACTGGTTGGCAATGGTAAAGTGCTCAGAGTCCTAAGGCCACCAAAAAGAAATCAGCAAAAAGGTGAGGCAAGCAGGCAAAATGTTTGGGGAAGACCACTCTAATGCTGTAAAGTCTAACATTTGCCTTGGGTTTCGTTTCTTGGAGAGTCAGCGGGTCCCGCAGAAAACCTGGATTTCTGGTGAGTGAAGTCTTGACAGTACGCCCTTCGAAGTAGGTATTTACAAAGCCATGCATGGGGCTATTTGCGCCGCCTTGCATGGCTTTGTAAAAACAATGTAACCCAATGCAGCACCTTATGCTGCATTGCATTACATTTCATTCTGGGAGGCATTCCGTGTTGGAACATGGCAATTCCCATGCATCCACCCATGGATTTCATGCACTTCCAGATTTACAAAGGTTTGTAAATATGGGATTGTGTGAAATCGCTACACCTCCCACAGGATGGTGTCACAAGGGGAAAACTATTCTTTTCTACCCGTTATTTCCTCTTTCTATATGTGCTACAATTTGCAGCACACATAGAAAATTGAAAATGCCTTGATTGTTTTTGTGCAGAAAGGTATCTCTTCCTGCACAAAAACAATTCTCCTTGTAATACAGGCACCCTTGCAACGTGGTGCAAGGGTGCCTGCATTTGAGCTAGACTGCTTGAAGTGCACCACTGCAAGGAAAGGACAGAAATGCGCCATATGCCATTAAACATTAAACATGGCGCATTCATGCCCTTTCCCTTTCACGCAGTCAGCAAAGTGACTTGCTACGTTGTGCTGCGTGAAAATATGTTAAATATGCCCCTGCATTTTTTCTTTTTACTTTTCCAGCTGCCTCTTATCAGTAGTTGTATCCCTCTGCATGAATGTGCACTGACTTCAAACTAACTTTTTGTGAGTTAGATATGAGGAAACAATAAACCACAACAGAAAATTAATTAAAACATGTTCTCTAATAATTAACTTGGCAAATCAGACAAAACATGAGGACAGTATTTTAAGTACAGTGAAAACTGTCATAGACCACACAATTTTCACAGACTGGGAACTCTTTATTGAATACTAACACATAGGAAGAAATATTTTCTGGGACCCATCTATTTCAGGAATTTGTAGCAGCAGAGATAAAAAACATTTTAATGTACATATTCAGCCTTCTGTTTTGGAAGGTCATTGATTAAAAGGTGCATTGCTCAGCATGTCTCCCAATGCAGGTACATTCTGTGAACTAGGTGAACACTTTGGTTCTTTTTTAGAACAGCAGTTGATGCTGTAGCACAGAGGCAGCTGCCAGAGTTTCACTTTGAATGGTGCCATGGGCAGTTAGGTCTTGGTCGTGAAGAGCCCAAAAACGTCAACACAGCTCTCTGAGACTACACCAAGTGTTTAGGACCTTAGGGGCACCACTTGGGGGTCAGGAACTCCCTTCAGTTGTGTCCAGGTGCTGGTGCAGTATGTTGGGGAGCCTTTTATGTGCCTAAGGCTCAGATCAGGAGTCCAGCAGACTAGCCCATGGAGTCACTCCGGTAGCCCTGGGTTCAAGATAAAGTTCCAGGTCCAGTTCTCCTTTCCCAGGCAAGAGGACAGCAGGGTAGCAGTTCAGCAAAGCAGCAGTGCAGAAAGGCAGCAGTCCATCAGAGTAGCAGTCCTTTTAGCAGTACAGCAGTCCTTCTTCCTGGCAGCTTCCACATATCCAAAAGTGTACTGAATAGTTGGTGTCTGAGGTCACCTTTTTATACCCTGGTGTCCTCCTTCTGGAAGGAGGGAGAAGCTTCTAGACATTGATTTTGAATTGCATGGAATTTCCTGATGCTCCCGCCCTGGCTCTAAGCTGGCTGCAGTGACAATGTGGAGGTGATAGGTTATTTGTGTGAGGGCACAGCACTCCCTATTCAGTTGCAAGTGGGGCCGTGCTCAGGTCCACCCCCTCATCCTACCATAAGATTGGCTCTTTGAGGCACACCTAATCTCTCTGTTGTGTGACTGTCTGAGAGGAATTCACAAAATCTGTCAGTTAACCCAGTCATGTGACTCATGACAAGCTAGAGGCACAAAAGGAAAATGTCAACTTTCTAAAAGTAGCATTTTCAAAATTGGAATCTAAAACTCAACTTTACCATTAAATAGGGTTTTTCATTTCAATTCCAAAGACAGCAAACATGAAATAGCTATCTACTCCTAATTGGAAATTATACCTTATTAAGTGTAATAATGAATCTCCAATGTTAACCTACTGGAGGGGTAGGCATCACAGTAGTGTTACACACATTTAGGATTTTTTTCACTACCAGGACGTAAAACTTAAAACTATATGTCCAGCTTTTTAATTACACAGCACCCTGCCCTATGAGTTACCTAGGGCCTACCTCAGGCGTGACACATGTAATAAAAAGGGGAGTTTCAGGCTTGGCAAGGGGGTTTAAATGTCATATCGATGTGGCAGTTTAAAACTGCATTCAGGCTGCAATGGCAGGTCTGGGACATGTTTTAAATTGCTGCTTAAGTGGGTGGCATAATAGTGCTGCAGGCCCACCGGTAGCATTTAATTTACAGGCCCTGGGTATAGGTTTACCACTTTACATGGGACTTACAAGTAAATTAAATATGCTAATTGGGTATAAGCCACTTTAACCTGCTCTTAGGGAAGTAAGTACACAAAATGTAACACTGGTTAGCAGTGGTAAAGTGCACAGAGTAGTGAGGCCAACAAAAAAAGTTCAGCAAAATGGAGGATGAGAGGCAAAATGTTTGGAGGGAGACCTGCCTAAGGCTAGCAGGTCTAAGTTTGGGGATCATAAGAACTATTTGGTAGCCTCCTTTTCTACCTGAAGTCGCAGTCTTCATGGCAGCGGTACTGAGAGCACCACATTGAAAAGCCCCTGCACATTCTACACATGGTTAGAACAACCGTTCTGATTTCAGGTGTGTAGTAGCAAGCAAGGCAATGTTAATCTAGCATAAGATATGAATTCTCTCTTTTGGATGTTAATGCCTATTTAATGACTACTATTGTCCACCTTCATCAGTGATTTCTGTATTTGTGTATTGATGGTTAGCCTTGAATCCTTCATCCATTGCCTGGCATTTGATCGATTGTTTTTCTCTTCTGATTGTTACATTTCTGGCTAGACTCAAGTAGAGGTATCATGAACGTTGGATGCATTGAAGAAAAAAAGGAGCACTCCTGTGCTGAAGGCCACTTGTTTCTGAAACATTACGCTACGCAAATGTACTGGCCAGACTGTTCTGACAGCTCTTCCCTCGTGCTCACCCAGATGGGTGTTCCGCAAGCCACTTGGAGTACCAGGCATGAAAGGTGACAGTGTGGTCCTGGAATACAGCGTGGAATGGAGGATGTACAATTTGAGCTTCTTCTTCCATCACCAAGCGTACACCATGACTTTCTGAAAAGTGGAGTGAACAATCATTAAAACCAGACCCTTCCAAGATTGTGGACTGACCATAGAAAATTACTTGAAATTCCCATTTTAAGATGGAGTTGAGTGCTTACCTGTAATGGCATTTCCTGTTTTAATCATATATAAGTGAGACTCTCACAGGAGGAAGATGCATCACAATGCATTTTTCCTCTGTTTTTTGTTATGTTTTTCACCCCCTTGCTATTGTTTTTGCCCAAGATTTTTGCTTTCAGCAAATTGATCTTCTTCTGGATTTATTGGTATGGATATTTTGCTTTTCTCTGTCAGGACCTAAAACACTAAGGTGGTGCCAATCCTAGCCATGCCCTAGTGCCTCAGTCCACTCTCTAACTGAAGGCTACTAAAGGGTGTGGTCAGTCAAAGAGAGGAAAGGCGGTCGGGATATGAGGGCAAAAAGTTGAGAGGGATCTTCACAGGGTGTTCTTCTCTATTCCGAACTGTTGTCCTCCTTCAGTCTGTCTCAAGTCTACTCTCTGGGACATGTTTTTTTCACAAAACAGAAACATTATTAGGGGGATATTCACAAGAACGTGCGCTAAACATCTCCAGAAAATGTTAACGCAACTTTACACATCACAGTCTATCGCGGGAAAATAACCCTGTGTTAACCTGGAATTCATAACACGGCGGTACCATGAGATAGTCTTCCGAAAACGCGGCCAATGTCCGCGATACAACCACCGCGACGGAGATAAAAACACAAACCCCAACACCAAAAAGCATGCGATGAGCCCATTCGCAATGAGGAAATCAGCGATAAGCAGCGCCAGGCCTGCCATACACACACGGCAGGCGGGAAAATCACTACAAAAGTAGAAAAAACACACAAACACAAAATGACCAACACCGAAGCACCATGGAGGCAGCCTGAGCAGGCGCAGAGGACGAGCGGAACCCCACAAGCACCCCAGACGACCAGCCTGGGACCTCGGTGACAGGGAAGGGCAAGGACAAGAAGAAGAGGAAGACGAAGTTCAGTCCGCAGGAGAATAGGATCCTGGTCACGGAGGTGATAGAACACCATCAACAACTGTTCGTCGCCTCCAATGTGTCATTGGGCACCAAAAATGGATTATGGCGGTCCATCGTGGACAAGGTGAATGCCGTCGGAGAGCACAAGAGGTCAATGGATGAGGTCAAGAGACGATGGATTGACATCAAGCGCAAGACCAAGGAGAAACTCGCAGGCAACCAGAAGGCAGCAATGCAGACTGGAGGTGGGAGCCCAGCACCACAGCTGGAGCTGGATGACATGGAGAAGCTGGTGTCGACAGTCATCAGTGTGGAAACCGTGGCAGGAGTCGGGGCACCGGACACTGCTCGACATGACACAACACAACGGAAACAGGGTGAGTAACCACCAGATACTGGGAGGACGGGGGGAGATGGCCACAATGGCACACATGCACAATCAAGCAGAGCACAGTGCACACCCACAATGACTCTGGATCATGGCCCTGATCTACACACTGTCACAATGCACATTGCCATGCTGTCTGAATGTGAACATGTACCATGCGGCCACATACATGTGGACACATTGTAACACAGCATCTCCCCTTCACATTGCAGGGGCACCGTCAACACCTCCTGCAGAGCAGTCCCAGCCACTCTTCACTGATGACGAGGAGGACACCACCAGCATCGACACTCAAGCCCTCCAAGACATCATTGAACTCATCCGCCAATCACCTCCAGGACCAGGGCAGCCCAGCTGCATAGAGGAGACCCCACTCACTCCACAAACCACCCAGCAGGAGGCACCCACAACCCCAGCTGTCTCCCAAGACCCCCCCGAACAACACATGGCCTTCCAACGCCGTGTGTTGGAGGTCCAGAGGGAGATGGCTGAGCAGGTGCGGGTGGGGTTCGACCTCATGGCTACCAAACTTGACGCCATCCATGGGTGTCTGAGTCCCATCAGGGACCACCTCCAGTCTCTAACGGACACCCACACGCCGCTCCATGGTCTCCAACGAGCCCTGGCTGACATCGCTGGAGTCATGACTCTGAGACAAGAACACCTGTCCGCTCAGAGTGGCTCCAGCGATCTCAGCCGTGAGATGGCACACATGCGGCGGCTCATGGAGGACATGGTGCGGATGGAGGCAGAAAGGATTGCAGCCACCGCTGCTCATCAGCGAAATGTAGCTGGGATCTACCATGCCCTGCATGTCCTCATCATGACATTGCTGCCACAAGGCGTGGCGCAGATGAATGCTGCTGCCCCTACACCATCCACATCTACGCCCCCTGGTGTGTCAGTGCCTCACAGTGTGGCAGGCATTTCCACTCCAGCACCTGATGTGTCACTGCCACACAGTGCAGCCGACAATCCACCTCCGGCCCCTGATGTGTCAGTGGCACACAGTGCCGCAGCCGGAACTGCACCACCCACAGGTGGGGCAGAGCACACATCCGAGGACAAGGACGTGGATGGGCTTGAGTTCAGAAGGAGGCACTAGCATTCATGTCCACCACCTGGCCTGTTGCTGCTTGGTGCCGCACATGGCCCCATGACCTTCCACTGACCCCTGATACACTCTGCTGCACTCACCTTGGCCCGCGACATGGACTGCCATATCCTGTTTGGTGACCAATGACACGGTGACCAGACTGCGGACTGTACCCTTCCTCTTCCGCTGTACTTGTCATTTCCCGATGGACTCTGGCTGGCCCTCCACGGGCCCATATTGTGAAATGGGGTTGGCATGGCCCTGTACTGCTCCAGCTGCAAAACTCCACTGGATGTGCATTAAACATTGAGAAACGCACTGCTGTGTCATGTCTTACATCATTCATGTATGAATGTGTGGATGAATGTAGGGTCAGTGATTCCCCCTAACGTCAATGATGCTCATCTAGTGGGATTCCAGTCACAGTGTGCTACATTGCCGATTGCGTTCCGGATGCCGTAGACACTACAACAGGGACACACGCATTAGTCACTTCCTTGTCCGGACATGGACTGAACCACGCCCAGAGGCCCGAAGTCATTGTTGCAAGCCGTGCGCTGGTCCGGCGTTCGCCATGCCAGACCACTCCGCTTACGCCCCGAGGGGGGGCCACATAGCTACAAGTTGCAGGTTTACACGCTAGTGGTCTGCAGGTCGCTGGTCTAGTTGTCAGCATGTCACGGCCACTCCCTGAGGGCAGGTTTGCATGCACACCACACCCATCCGGCACAGGCGTCAAAGGCCATGTGAACCCGCCAATATAAGGGGCCGACAACGTCACATGCCCCACTGCCGGTGGTGACTGGATGACGGACGTTCCACGATTCTCAATCATAAAGGGCCCATGAGTTGTTGCGCACAGGGTTAGTGGCACCCGGAGCCATGCAGCCGTCACAAGCCTTCCACCACGTGGCGCTGACTGGGGTTGCACAGGGTTAGTGGCATCCGAAGCCTTACGGCCGTCTCGGGCCTACCACCACGTGGCGCTGACTGGGGTTGCACAGGGTTAGTGGCACCCGAAGCCTTGCGGCCATCACGGGCCTACCACCACGTGGCGCTGACTGGGGTTGCACAGGGTTAGTGCCACCGAAATTGCTGAGCGGGTGTGCGGCCTGCGATGATGACGTGTGCACTGATGTGGTCTCCGCCATTGATGCCTCAGGACTCAGCGTCATGTGTGGGACCTGCTGGGCCGCGGTGCGGGTCCGCATGATGTGGAGCATGCCATGGTGGCGGGACCTGGGCCTGGAGCTTGCACGGGCACGTGGTGTGCCAACTGGTGGACACACCGTTGGCGGCAGGTGAGCAGTGGGACCTGGGTGCGCTAGTGCGGACAGCCAGCGCTGGCCGGCGGGAGGGGGTAGGGTGCGGCTGCATGTGTGCGCTGGATGGAAAGGCGTTGTTGCCGTGTGCAGTGAGATGGACTCTGCCATGATTGACTCTGGCCTCGATTACAGATTGCAGACTTGGTGGCTTGCAGTGTATACCGGCACGTGGTTGGAGACACACCGGTGGCAGCAGGTGAGCAGTGGTGCATGGGTGCGCGGGGGCGGCAGTGTCCCTCCTTCTCCCTCTCTCTCTCTCCCTTCCTTTCCTTCTCCCTCGCTCTCTCTCCCTTCCTTTCCTTCTCCCTTGCTCTCCCTTCCTTTCCTTCTCCCTCGCTCTCTCTCTCTCCCTTCCTTTCCTTCTCCCTCTCTCTCTCTCCCTTCCTTTCCTTCTCCCTCTCTCTCTCTCCCTTCCTTTCCTTCTCTCTCTCTCTCTCCCTTTCTTTCCTTCTCTCTCTCTCTCCCTCTCCCTTCTTTTCCTTTTCTCTCTTTCTCTCTCTGCCTTTCTTTCCTTCTCTGTTTCTCTGTGTCTCGCTCCTTTGATGTGCGCATGACACACGTTCTGATTTTGTGCTTTATTTTAAGGGCTGTGACATCAAGATTGTCCCGGACGGACCCGACAGGAGTCTTCTGCATTGGTGTTTTGTGTTGTATTCAATAAAGTTTTTGGTTGTTACTTCAATGATGAGTGGCTGTTTCTCGTTCTTCTGCCCACACATGTGTTTCTTGTTGTCATTGTGCGGCATCATGCGCTTTTTGTGGCTCTTGTGTCGTGCAAGGTATGTGTTTGTCCCGGGGAGGGGGCCGGGAGGGGGGGTGGGCAGGTCCTGGGGGTGGGGTCGGGCCTGGGGGTGGTGGGTGTTTTGGCCCTCATGGGTCTCCGAGCTGCATGATCATTGTCTCCATGGCATCTGTGGGTCTTCAGATGTGGCTCTGGGCTGGGCTCCCTTTCATACTGCAGGTAGTCGTCCTGCTTTACACCAGCAGTAGACAGGTGTTAAATCCCTGCTGCTACCGCGGCTTATCGCCTGTTTTTGGTTCGCATTGCGGATCTGGCAGTTCGTTGTAAATGTGGTGTAGTGGTGTTTTCGTGTGTTTTTGCACGGGAACGCCTACTCTGCATCTCATTAGGGTTAGTTGGTGGAGGTAAATTTAGCGGCAGTTATCGCGGGAATACTTGCGTTGTCTGCAGTTTGCACCCGCTTGTGAATGGGGTGTTAAATCTATTTCCACTTTTGATGCGTTAAGGTGGGGATAACTCAGCAATGAGTCCTTGTGAATATCCCCCTTAGTGTCTTGTCACCCTACTCCTTCTCAGTGGCTTGGCCAAAGTGTCAGAGTTGATTGTCCAAAGAAGGTAATTGGTCCTCTGGGTGCTATTTAAATTGCAAAACACATCAATATTCAAGGTTCAGTGAGCTCCTTAGACCATAGACCTTTAGGCCCCGGTGCCACTGCACCTTTGTCACCGATGGAAGCCCCTGCTCCCCCTATCCACAGCCAAGTTTCAAAAGAAAAAATGGATGTTTGCGTTAGTTTTTCTTTTAATAACCCTTCCTATTTTCTTTTCAAGGTTAGAACTTATTTTTGATGCAAGGTTAACTTCACCCTGCTTTATGAGGAAGTCCAATACTTTCACGTTCATATTATAGATGGCCGCTTACAATCTTTCACCACAGCTGTGTTTTATTTTCTCTTCAAAAATTCCCAAAGCATGTCTTTATCAATTGCACTAGCTCTGAAAAAAACAGCGTCTTAAATAAAATCTGAACCCAAACGTCTTTGTCAAATGTGCTTTTCAGAAATATATTTCTAATCTGTTGCTTACTTTCTTCTTTTATAGATTCCCATCCTGGACATGCAACCGTAACCCAGCGTGCTAACTGCAAATGAACATGTGGCCTAATAGGTTCTGCCCCATATGTTAATTATCTTGTCTTTCTGTTTTTCTTAGTGTGTATTCTTGAATTCACTCTTCCTTTTCTTCTGTTGAGGAAGTTGCGCACCTTTGAGTGTCCACACGGACACTGCTGAGTCTCAGGAATGGCTGCACACAAAGGAATAGGTGAGTTGGGAAGCAAGAGATATAAGCAACTGAATACCTCCTTCTTCACCAGGAAAATGGATCACAAGCAAGGCAGGTGGAGTAGGGCGTGGCTTAAATTCCAGATCCACACCAAAGCATCCCTTCTCAGCCAAATCTCCCAAGACCTGCCCCAGGTACTTGCTGTTCTCTTGCCCTAACAATGTTGTCTATGCTACAACGATATGTGCCTGAAACTATGATTGCTATCAGCACTATTCATATTTATAATGTTTGGAAAAAAAATCGTAGCTGCCAAAGCACAGACACACCTAGATCATTTAGCCCTGGGCAACAAGAGGAAATTCACTTTTAATTTCTTTTCACTTTCCTGTTTTCAAGAGGGGTTTGGTGGCTTGCAGACTTCTTCCGTTCTAGTCTTTCTTTTCAAGCAAGAGCCATATGACTGTCAAGGAAGGTTTTTCCCATTTTTGGGATTTTCCTCCTCACTGGAACCCCCATAGGAAGACATTTGACACATTTCCCTCATACTAATATGTGCAGGGAAGCACCGTGGCTACTTGGTGGAGTTGCTCTTTCCTCAGGGAATCAAGAAGATTAACCAACATATCTTCTTATCTTACAGACCCTGACACTGATGCATGTACCTTCCTTGTCCCTCTGGGCATTGGCTTTTTATTTATTTGCTCCTGTTCATCCTGTGCTTGTCTGCGCCCTCAGTGGATCTTACCATTAACATTTCTCATTCCTGCACAGCATATTTTCATTTACCTCCTGAACCAAAACATCTTGTTTTGTCCTGCAGCAAAGAATTATAAACATGCTGGCATGTCATAGAGCATATGTTGTGCTTTGTGGCCTGGTCAGCATTCATTTTTCCTTTTCTGAAACAAACTCACAAAGCAGGGCCTTGTTTCAATAAATCAAAAATAAATGGACCTCAAAAGCAGGACATTTTCAACTTGCCTATAAGAACCATTAGGGGAGATTCTCAAACATTTTCTGCTGGGTTAGTGTCACTAAAACTTGTTTTGCGCTGGAAATTACCCAAAAGTACTGCAAAGCATCGTGAAACGCTGCTTTGCACTACTTTGCATCAAGTGGGCCTTACATGGGTGGTACATGGGCGTTCCCATGCAACCACTGATGCTTTTTTACACTAAACCATATCTACTAACATTAGCAGACAGGGTTTAGCGCCAAAAATTAACGCCGCTGAAAAGCAGCTGTTAAAAGGAGAAATGTTTTCATTTCTCCTTTCCTTTCCAACTTTGCATGTGTGCTGCACTGTACAGCACACATACGCAGTAGTAAAAGGTTTTCACTTGTCTAGCCAAAGTATTTTGTACAGGAAGGGTAGCCTTCCTGTACAAAATCCATGGTAGACTCAGACTCGCACCCTAGCACTATGGCGCTAAGGTGTGTGCCTGGCGCATGGCAGCTGAAATCAGCACCGGCGCTAGGGAGAGAGGAGCAGAGAGCCATATCTCTGTGAATATTGCGCTCTGCTGCTCTCTCCCTGTCATGCAACGCAGCACAGCATTTTTGGCTGCTGCACTGTGTTCCATGGCACCTTTAAGAATCTGGACCATTGTGTCCAAAACCTGCCCTGGACCGCCATACCTGGCCTGGCAGTCACAGGCAAGGAAATCCAATGTGAGTGGCTCACTTTAAAATAAGGTGGGAGTTCTACCACTGTGACCCAATGGTCCTGTGGCTGATGGACACAAGGTGAAGGTTTCTCACCTTCAGAGACACCAGAAGCTCCACTGGTGGTAACCTAGAAGTTCACCCACTTCTAAGTGGGGCAGACAAACACCAAGGTTGGCGAATAGGGCATCCATTTTTTGGGTGGTTGCTCCTCTTCTGACAAGCTCTAAATTACCTTTATTACCTGCTAGGTCTCCAACATGCGGTGGCCAGATATACTGATCATCAAAATCTTTAGTTCTTCAACTCTGGTAGAATTTAACCCAACGCAACTACATAAACTACATTATATTTTGCTAATTATATATCTTTGTAATTATCTACAGACCAGAACAATACAACATTAAAGTGGATGAAAAGTCTTGACAGAAAATTGGGTACCAGGTAGAAAATATACAAAACACATTCTGCCAGATTCATGTTCCTTGGCGGCCATTGTGTATACTCCTTGTAAACAAGCAGTAAAGGAATTTATGCAGCCTGAATCTTTAGAAGGGTTGCTGTGCCAAGATACAGTAAAAAAAAGTTTAGTACGGGTAACATAGCTCCAGGATTGAAGATCAGTGGATAGCGCCAGAGTCTACATTTTTGATGGCCACCAGTTGCGGCTGGTGACATTTGAAAGTGGTGAGGGGTAAATTTAGTGGTGGAGCACACTGCGGCGAGCGAGCGTAGCGAGCGAGCCCGAACGACCTAAGGAGGTGTCGGGGTGGTTCTCCCCCTGAGAACATTTTGAAAAATGAGTGGGCAAATGGTGCATTTTCAAGCAAATTTGTCTAGACCAACGCTCACCTCCTTTTTGACTGTGAAGAGTAAAGTGCATGTGGTTATGTAGATGCTTAAAAACATACATCCCATCCTAGTCAGCCTAGCCTGACTCACAAAAAAAAGTATATAATTGAGCCTCTACTTATCTCTCTTGCAACAGAATATCAGTTGTGTTTCTGTGGCACAGCTCTGCCGATGAGACAGCCTGGACTGCAGGCTTTAGCTATCTTAGCTTTTGTTTGTTTGGTGCTCACTCTGCCTTAGAAGCAGCTGGTGTCTCCATTGCTCATAAAAAAAAAAAGTTTGTTGCCCTTATTGTCATACTCTTGCTACTTTGTAGCACTGCAAATACCCGAGTGTTAACTATTAAGGGCAACAAATGATGATTAATATATTGACTGCAGATGAATGAGAACACAAATCAGTCCGGACTGTAATAAATGTGTCACCTACTGTCTGAACCTAACTCTCTACAGCACGTGCGTTAATCGGCTAGGCTACCTTACTGGATGTAAATAGACTGATTTACTCAGTGACTTTATCCAATTTTTGAGGGCACTTTGCCTTTTGAATGGTGACCCGTATTAAAGTTCTACATGTATTTCAGGAATTTTTAGAGCGCTGCAATGCCACCCTTGTGACTCGTTCAGGGTAATTGCTTTCTAGGTGGCAGGTGAACAGATTGGGTGTTCTGGTGAAAGGCGCAAGGTTCTCATATTGGTGGGATCCACTCATTCAAGCAAAGGGGTTGGCCTCAGTCCACCCGGCTGTGGGTGCAAGCTGGGCCTAAAATGATCTCTTCATACAACTGAGTGCTTAGAAGCAGGCTCGGCTGTCTGTACCAATCTGTCCCCAAAGTGTCAGTTTTCATGCTTTCGAAATTAAATAGTATATATATAGCACTTATTCCAGACACCTCTAAGTTTCACTGTTACCCACTTTCATGGTACTCAGTTTACCGGCCTCAGGAACATGAAAGTCTGAGATGGCATTGCTGGGATTTGATTGCATGGCCAGCTCATCAGTAGAGGAGGATGAGCCAACAAATCACAGTGAGAGCCGAGCCAATGGTCTAGCTTGGCTCCAGGAACCTGTGAATGAGCCGAGGCATGAATCAAAATTGACATATAAATCATACGAGTACATGTAAAAATATGCTAAAGTAAGAGGTGCACTAGATTGTACACCGAATTGAGAGCTATTTATGAAGTTTTTAAATAAACTTTGAAACATTCCTGCCCCCCTCCCCCAACATGACAATGCCACTAAAGTAAGTGGCAAGCGAGTTGCGTGCTCCTCGGTGGCTATTAAATTAAACACAAGAGGTTTTTGTACGTATTTGAAGGTGTGCTCACATGGGATAGAAATTAAAACGGAGGCTCAGTGAAAAAAAAATATTTGCCTACAATCACACAATTTGGTCAAGCTAGGAAGCCGGGATTGATCTCAAGCTTTGAAATTCCACATTGTGCAAATCAGCCGTTAGGTGTGTATCTCTTCCTCTTGGCCGTTCCCAACAATGGCCACTACTTTCTTATTAATTCTTATAGCATGAGGTGAGAGCGTGGGTGGCCGGCAGATGCAGCGGGAAAGATCGGCCGGTTTTGGGCTCGAGGTTCCAAGAGGACCTCAAGCTGAGCCAGAGCCGGACATCTGGCTCAAACGTGGCTCGAGCTTCCAATAGCTCTCCCATCTTTCGTGATCAGAGCAGATGTCAGCGGTGAGCTGGCTGCCAACAGGAAGGCTGGGAGAGGACGGCTCCTTTAAAGCCTAAGCACTGAAGGCATGTATCTATTGGCAGCGACTAGCATTTCATTTAAGAAAAGTTATCATTTGAAATGCATGCTCCGCATTACAAGATGAGAGCCTATTACCTTGAACGATATGAGCAATTCAATTTTCTGACTGTGGAGCGCTGAAGAAACATCGCTCCATCGTACCCTGGCACCAGCCTTGGAATTATGATCTGTTTTGGAAAGTAAAAGACTTGCTGTTCTGCCCAATAACGACCTGTCAGCGGTGCCAGGCCAGAGGACTAATTATTATCACATTTGCAGAATTATTTTGGTGTCACCAAAGCCAGTTTTCCATTACTGCTTTTGCACGCGCTGAGCCTCTAGAAGACGGTAGGAGCTTGCGTCACTGAGCACATTTTGGGGGGGGTTTGATTTTTTTGTTTTTGTTTTTTATAGCGCAAACTCGACCCAAAGCGCTTTACATGAGCACCAGTTGCATTACAGATAGGTACATTCATTTTGTTACGCACAGGGAGATTAGGGGATTTGCCCAGAATCAAAGGATGTTGTACGTCCCTGGAGAGACTCGAGTCTGCTTCCCCACCGCTCTACCGCTCTAGCTCATAACTTTAAAAAAATGCCCGCCTGGGCCTTACCTGGCTGCTGGTGAACTGCCGACTCCTGAGTTCACTTTAGTCTGGAGTCCGGACAGCAACCTGCAGTCGAGTCAGTGCTGTGGCACCGGCAAGTAGCAACAGTGCACTGCAGTAATGATGAACTGTCTCGGGACTCGAGTCAGAGTCGTCTCGGCAGTCTGTGCCCGTCTAGCTGGGGTTGATGATGCAGTGGCTTCCTTCCAGTAAGTTCCACCATCACAGAGTGCAGACACGTGCGGGAAGCAGTCTGAGGTCTAGTCTGCGCAGACTCGAATCCTCGGCTTCCCGCCTGTCACACTCCTTTCCCAACTCGTCACAGGGTGGGTCCCACCACGCCCTGTAATTGGTTGGGAAACGGCTGGGTGACAAGCTCTCCACTCTCTGATTGACGTGGAGGGTTAGCGATACCGGGCTTGGACATAAAACGCCTGGGGCTAACTTTGCCTCCATGCCATCAGGGAGTGGAGACTGGGCCCTGAAGCTAGGTCTTTGCCGAGCTAATGACATCACAGCCTTCAGGGCAGTGAGGTTGTCAGCCCGGCAAACACTTAGGCTTCTTTGGGCCCGCAAGGGGGAGCATGCAAGGAGAGTCAGTCATGTCACGTGAAATGCTTCCAGACGCCACAACTATAACGGTGAGTGGGGTGCTGGGGCAGACCGTGCCCTGTGTTCACTAATGGAGACTCTATTATATTTAGAAGAGAAGACATAAAAAAAGGGTATTTCTTTTTTATATTAAATAAAATATGAGCATTGAGCACTTTTGTTAACCGGGCGGAGCCCCGACGCCCTCGGGGAGAAACCGCCACTGATGGCCACTCGGTTGATCGGGTTTTCCTTCCAAGACATGTCGCTTTCATGTTCCTCCAGCAATTTGTGTTCCTTCTTGCAGTTTATGTGTCTATTCCTCATAATTCAGTGATTCTGAGTGCCCTCACCGGTTTTCACCACTGCCATTGTTTACTCCTGTTTGGCATTTGTTTCTTTCTCTCTGAAGGCCCAAGTGTCTTTCTATTGTTGTGATGATTCTATTGTACTCCAACCCTGACTCACAACCCTCATCTGTGTGGTTCTTTAGATATCGTCTGCACCAAAAAACCTGTTTTCTCTCGCACCAAAGAACAAAAAAAATTAGGCTGTTGCAGTTTCATTCCTATAGATTGCTAATTTATTACCTAGCACTGCTGATAAGATGTCATTTTTCCATTACTTATGTGATACATGATGAGACAGATCACAAGCAATATCAAGTCAAAAGTCAGAGGATGAGCAATATACTGTTACGGGTGACACAATATTATGACTGTTAACAGTATTAAAGGCGTATGAGAGCTCATGTTTGAAGTGATTGTTTATGTCTTATCTAAGCTGATATCCTAGCAGTCATACAGCTAAATCATTCTGAGGGTGTCCACCGGTAGTCCAAGGACCAGTCTCTTTTTATTCTCCGACTTCCCTTTTCCCATGATTCTCTGCCTCCTCTATAGGACTCCAGCGTGGACACAGGGGCAGGGGGGCATAGGGAGTACACACCATTGCTTCAGTGAACCACCAACACTTGACAGGTCTACCAACAACATTAGGACATAATCTACCAATGAGTAGATAAGGCTGCTAACTGATGGCCATTCATAACATCCATTTATACACTGTATCTTTCAGTGTCTTCATATCTA
Organism: Calotriton arnoldi; assembly: GCA_963921515.1. Taxonomy (NCBI): domain Eukaryota; kingdom Metazoa; phylum Chordata; class Amphibia; order Caudata; family Salamandridae; genus Calotriton; species Calotriton arnoldi. The sequence continues at coordinate 1,314,041 of CAWUFW010000334.1, forward strand.
CAAATAGAGTATTCCCAAGTGTGCTATTAATGTTTGATCATATGTCATTGGTTCATCTGCATTTCTTCAGTAATATTTCCCTATTGATAAGTACTCATAAGTACTCATTGAAGCTCTCATTGCATTTGTTGAGTTTCATTATGGCATATACGAAGTGTTTTTTTTTTGGTGTTAAATACATTCAGATCAAATTGAAACAAGCTTGACGTATGAAATGAAAAATGAGTCTAATTAAATAGTTTGAGAAAGTGGGTTATTAATTGTGGTGGATGTGGGTCCACCAAGAGGAATAAGACCACCAACCTGTCAGGGTAAAACACAGTTTCAATAATTTAAACCTGGTTCATCCCACTGGTAGCTCCGGCACAGAGCTGACAGGCTTAACTTAGTAAAATGTATGAAGTATTTCCATTGTAAAAACAGTTAAAAGGTAAAAACACAACAAAATACAAATATAGAAAAATGTAGTAAGTAGAATGACAACAAAATTAAAAAAATCCAACAAAATGAACCAGAGATATAATAATGCTTTAAGGCAAAAGACTCCCAGGAAAAGTAAAGCACCAAACAGTAGTCACTGTTTACGAATGACCGTGACCTAGAAGCAATTTCAGGCGGACTCCAATGGAATGCAGGTCAGATACACCAAGCGGGTTCGTCCAGGTGAAAGATTTTACCTTCTGAGTTGGTCTTTGAATTGTAAGTCAAAATCATCCAGCGGAGCAAGGTTGCAGGCTGTATCTGCCCAAGTCCTCTCGAAGCCAGCTAATCACTAGACGAGATCCCGCTGAGCCTTGGGATTTATCAGGAAAAGCTTCAAGCTTTTCAAATTCAAAATCAAATTTTGAAGCTGCTAAAGTCCTCACTTGGGCAGATACTTTGGCCCAGTCAAGATTTCTACCTTCACACGTAGTCTTTTTATGGAGCTCATTGATCGCCAACAGCACACAGGTTTGGCTGTATTCAGCAAAGTTGCTTCAAAAGCATCCACCTTTTTTGTCAAGTCCCGGTGACACTGTGCAGGTCTTGGAAGTCCAAACATTTTCCAAAATGTTCAGAGCTTCTGGAGCAGCTACTCTTCGTCACTTCTAAGTCTCCCATGGCTTTAGAGATAACAATTATGGCCAAGGACTCGGTCCAACAGAGGCCACCAGCAGGGTACAGTCCAGTTGCAGTTGGCAGTGGTCAGCTGGGGACTTCAGTAACAAATCCTGCAACTGACCCTTGGAGTAAACTACTTAGTCCTGGGTATAGGTAGGAGACGTTCCAGCCCTTCAAGTCTCTACACAGGTGTCAATTAGCTGATCTAGTCTTCCGAAGGTCCAGGGAGTGTTACGATGAGCTACAGGTGAGGTGCATCTTTTGTAGGATTTAATGTCCAGTGGGTGGGGGTGACAATCGACAAGGGTGGCCATTTAGTCAAACAACTCGAGGCTATCAAGAGGAAAGGGATGGTGATAGCGTCAATACTAAGGCAACTCAAAACAAAATTGACAGGACCAATTTTTTCGCCCTTGCTTCAGGTAGCGCAAGCAAAAATTCCTCCCTCAATCACTTATGGCAGCGAAGTCCTGAGGGGTAGGGACGCAATGCTGCCGGACACAACCCTGTCGAAAGCATATAGAGTCATGCTAAACTGTCTTGTGGCTCATGGCCTCCTGGCAGGTCTGGCTACGTTACCACGCCTGGCTGCCATGATGACTCTTGCGCACGTTACTATTGGATGTTGTTCTGTCGCCCTCTGTTATTGCCAAGTTGTTCTACAACAGTCTGCATTTTCTGTTTCTCACCTTTTCTCCTATTCCCTTTGTGGGCTCAGTCTGAACAACAGTTACAAGGTCGAATAACAAATCCCTGGTTCCTACTGATTTGGCCCGTCCCTCGCACCTAGACATAACACTTGTACAGCTGCCATTGAGAAATTAGTGTGCTTTTAATAATGCGATCGCTTGCTCTAAGATAGCACTTGGAGACGACCTTTCCAGAGAGAAGAGCTGTGATTGTTTGCTGATGTAGTTTTGCATCAAGAGACTGAGGTATGGGGGTTCGCTAGTCAAAGCCCAAAGGTCTTCTATTATTATAATAAACTGGCTTCTAGCACGGGGAGGGTGGTAATGTTAGTTAGACATATATCCACTGCTTTATGAGATGCTTTCCCCGTTCGTATTCTATGGAGTAGTAACTATGCTGATTATATTATTCTTAAGTATTATGCTATTAGTACTGACACGTGTACTGTATCTAAGGGCACGTAAGTTGAAATAAATATTTTGAACTATACAGTGTCTCTTCTTACGCATGTTGTGGACAGGTACGAGAGTGACGAAAGAGTGTTCTTGCCTCTGCGAGTCCTGAGAGAGAGATACCGTGTTCTGGGTTGTCTAATCATTGGTACATTAGTGCTAATGGGACGCTAAGGCTAGTTGGGTTGGGGTTTTGGGTGCTAAGGTTTATGGTTGGCTCACCACTATATTCCGAGGTCCTATTATCCTGTGCATAGCTCTGTATGTGCAGAAACCTTATGACATGGCGCGACCAACGAATGGGGCAGCTTAATTACGAGACGCTTGAGTAGTACTTGTGCTTGTCCACACACCCCTCACGTACGCTTCCGGAAGCGTGTGTGACGGCGATACCTCCTATATTGCAGATTTTGTAGGTTCTTTCAAGCTTGATGTTATTAAAAAAGGTTTCTTAGAAAAAGCCCTTTTTGTGCTGCCTCTTGTAAGATTGTTGAATAAACCCGTTAGAAATGGCGGGTATAGACATAGCGGCGCATAGCCGCACAGCACTCCGGGATCACTTACGGGTGTATGGAGTGCCAGACGCGGGAGTTGACCTAGTCTTTGTGGTTCAAGCCGACCCGGCTTTCCACTTTGAAGTGTTCTACTCTTGGATCACTTTTCCAGCGGTGGATGCGAACGATAATCTGTTCCATGCATATGAACCCACCGTTGTTCCTGCTGTCTATAGACCTTATACTAATCTTGAAGTACCGCTCACGGCTTGGCAACACCGTGTTTGGTTTAATGGCGCCCTCCCACAACCGACTACCACGGTTCGTTTAGGCCCCTTATCTATAGCGGGGGCCACTTGGCCTGTTTTGGCCGGGTACACCCCACATCCGCTTTATATGACAATACCAGTCGCGGAACTGCGCACTATGTATGCGGCCTTGGTGCAGGTGCATCGAGCGTTAGTGCGATATGTTACAGGCAGCATCCATGGAGCCGCTCCTGGAGTGCCTGGCCAACCAGCTGCTGCAGGCGGAGTGACCATAAGTCCCGTCATGGTGAATTCTGTGATGGGCAAACGGCCACAACATAAGGATGATTTTCCTTATTGGCTTGCAGAAAATTTTGATCAGTTGGAGGCAGTTTTTCCACATACAACTCCAGTGGATAAACATCGTATTTTGACGATTAGTTTGCCAAAAGACTTAATTCCCGAGTTGACAGCATGTGACAACTGGGGTAGGGTATTCGCAGCAGTATATTCTAAATGTTTTGGTACTCCTTCCATGACAGTTCTCCCCTCTGTAATTAAAAAAGTACAGGATGAACACGGCCCTGAAGCGGCTGTGGAATTAGGGATGAGACTAGTGGGAGTGTTTGAAGTAGTAGCTGAACTGATCCTTGCGAATGTCAAGGGCGATGCAGTGAACTTTCAAGTAGCTAACGCTTTGGCTTTGGTCCCAGAATTGGACAAGCCTCGCGAATTACCGAAAATTATTACCCAGGCTTACAAAACTATTGGTAGAAACAGCCTGGGTAACAAGCCTTTGCAAAACTGCAAACACAATCGCAACCACAACAGCAACAAACCAAATCTCAATCTGAGAAGGATGAGAAACCAGTCTTCACTAAAAAGAGCTGGAGGCTGAAAAAACAGGGTAAGCAACAGACAAAGCCGGGATCGCGAGGCGCATCCCCGGTTTCAGTTTCTTCTGAACGTACTTATGATTTACGCGATAGAGCGAGAATTAAGTCACCGGATAGGTTTCAGATCCCTGATACGCGTTCTCCTCGTTCTTTACAGGCACAGACTTCGTCACAGGCCGGTGGAGGAGACCGCCAGGATAGAGGAAGGGCCCGTGAGGCCCCACAGGGACGAGACCAGCCTCGACAACAAGTCAGAGGAAAAGAAGAAGACGCTCAACGTTTTCGACCACAATTTCAGAAGAAGAAAGTTGCCGCTGTAACAGCGAAATATGCCACAGACGGTGAGAACGAGACTCCTGAATTGGACGTGGGCAGTAACCCTCCTAGACAGCGCCGCGGAAGTAACCATAGTGCGGGAGGCGCTACGTCCTCATATGGAGGCGACAGCAACTGAAACATTCATTACTGTTGAAACAGCAGACACCAGAGTGGCACCCCCTGACAGACTATTTAATATTGTCCTCCAAATTGAAGGTGATATACAGCGTGTAATTAAAGGGATTTTTGGGAAAATCTGACCTCTTCATATGATATTTTATTGGCAGAGGCGGATTGGCCACCCCCATTCGTACTTGCTGCGCGTAAAGGGGAGGAGGTAATCCTTCCGAGCTTTTCTCGACATGTCCCAAAGGACAAAGCAGAGGCTCTTGCAGCAGAGTGGGCTGTGTCCCTGGCTCCAGCGTTATTCCGCAATCACGTGGGTTGGGACGAAGAATCTCCCCCATGAAATACCTTTGCGGTCGTTACCACAGCCACAACCCCAATATCCCATAAAACGTGAAGCCAAAGGCCCCGTTTCCGAAATTCTGACACAGTTGGAATATCAGGGAGTAATTGAACCCTGTGTATCACCTATGAACAATCCCCTTTTCGCGGTTTCTAAACCCGATGGATCGTACCGTTTAGTATTGGATTACCGGCATTTGAACTCTCATTGTCGGACCTTTGCGGTGCAAAATACCCATAGTTCTGCGCTTGTAGACAGTCTTGTTCGTAAAAAATACAAAACGACCCTTGACCTTTCAAATGGATTCTACACGCACAACTTAGCCCCGGAGAGTGGCCAATGGTGTGCCTTTACTTCCGGTGGTAAAATGTTCAAATTCAGGCGTCTTCCTATGGGCTACAAGAATAGTCCAGGCGTATTCGCCGCTCGTGTTGTCTCTTTGTTAGACGGCATCGATCCAGACGCCTGTTCGTATGTGGATGACATTTATCTGACAGACGACGAATTGTTTCCGCATCTGACTCGGGTGGACCGCATTATTCTTGAATTTGCGGTTCAGGGATACAAAATTAACTTTGCCAAATCCCATATTGCTGAATTTACCGTTTTGTTCTTGGGCTATGAGCTCAACAATGAAGGTAAGGGTTTAGCCCCCCATTTTCTGGAGAAATGTGCACTTCTGTGCCCTCCTACTAATCTGAAGAAGCTTCAGTCTTTGCTGGGTTTTCTGAACTTCGGACGTACATACATTCCCGAATATGCCCAGCGTATCAAGCCACTGTATGCCTTGATACAACCTACCTTTTCGAAGTCTTCTTGGCTTCCGGAGCATTCCTCCATTCTGCAGTCTTTGCAGACAGACCTTCTTGAGTCTAAATACCTTTTGACACGTGATAACCACACAAACCTGGTGATTAGAATCATTCCAGGGGCAGTGGGTTTCACGTATTTAACCTTTAATGAAGGTGATACAGTACCCATCGCATACAAGTCACATCTATACACCTCTGCAGAAATGCGGTTTTCATCTGTGGAGAAAGTTCTGACTGCAGTGCAAATGGCAATCCTGAAGGAGCGCGCACTGGCACAGGGAAAACGCATTTTGGTGGTAACACCATATCCTGCTCTAGAGGCAGTGACCAAAGCAAGTGTACCGAACTCTAAAGCTTTGCACCCCCGTTGGATTCAATGGGCAACATCTTTGACGTCTCCGGATGTCACTTTCATTTTCGACTCTTCTCTTCAGACTCAGGAGTTTTTACAGTATGAATTCATTCATCCTCCTCCTTTGTCCTTATTGCCGCTTGAGGATTACGACTGTGTGATCTACACCGATGGTTCGGCACAACCGGCCACGGGGTCCAAGCATGCTTATTCAGCCGCATGTGCTATTGTTGCAGGTACGTTTGTGAACGGAAAGTTCAAATCCACTGTGGTGCATACACAGACACTCGGGGACAGTACCGCACAATTGGCCAAGTTGCGTGCCTTAGTGCTTGCGCTTGAGTTCGTAAATCCTGATGTGACCACTTTAATAGTGTGCGATTCTTACTACTGTGTTCAATCATACAATGACAATCTGTTCTTTTGGTCGCAAAATGACTATAGAGACGCTAAAGGCAACACAATCAAGCATAAAATGCTTTGGGTTAGGGTGGCAGAATTACAAAGACGTCTGCCACTCACACAGGTGGTTCACACCCTAGGCCATCAGCGAGTGGGAGCACACGCTGTTGGTAACAGTCTGGCAGATGAAGCTGCCAGATCAGCAGTACTCACGTGTTCAGTAGCAGCAGTTACTAGATCCATGTCTAAAATAGACACTGATATCTTGGCAGCTATTGCTGCAACAAAAGAAGGAGTGAATTACCCTAGAGGTTTCCCTTCTAAATATTCTTACCAGATAGGTCCCGATCAGGCTCCTTATATAACAATACCTGACGTTGGGGTTCGGCTGATCCCCAACGCGGACCGCAGACTTTCCTTGATGGCAGCGGCACACGAAGGCCTGGCTTCGGCGCACGCTGGTGTGTCTGCGACAATTTCCATTTTGCAGCAGCGTTACTGGTGGCGTGGTTTATATAAAGACACACGTACTTATGTGCTTTCCTGTGACGTTTGTCAACAGATCAAGCCTTCAACAGTCACAAGACCACCGCAGACCTCGCTTGCAATTTCAAACAGACCCTTTGGGTGTGTTTACTTGGATCACTGCGGTCCATTTTCTTCAGACACTGCCTATAAATATATCTTAGTGGCAGTGGACTCGTGCACACGGTTCATCTGGGTCTGGCCACAACGGAGTGCTGACGCACGAAATGTCATTAGGGATTTGCGTGTCTTTGTGGGAATTTTTGCATGCGGCACCTTCCATTCTGACCAAGGTCCGGCGTTTGCCTCTAAGGCTTACAAGGACGCAATGGGCTCCTTAGGGGTGCGGGTGAAATTTTCGTCTCCGTATAGGCCTGAGGGCAACTCTATCGTTGAACGAATGAACCGTGACTTAAAGCAATCCTTGACAGCTAGAGTTATAGGTACTGGCAGGAACTGGCTGGCCCACTTGTATACTGTTCAGCGTGCACTTAATAATCTCCCTAGAAGGCCTCTGGGTGGGCGGACCCCTTACGAAATGCTCTTTGGCATACGAATGTTTGTGCCTGACCTTGATGGTCTAGACATGGCGGCGCAATCCGCCAAGTTCGATGTAGATAATCATTCTACTATGTTACAGGACTTACAAGAAGCCCGAGACAAACTAGCAATTGCACATTTACCTTCAGCCACAGACCCTGCTGTGCAGATTCCGGTTGCCGGCTGGCTTCCGAAGATTGGCGACCTAGTACGAGAGAAGGTGGAGAACAAAAAGAATTCGGCCCCTCTTTTCGTGCACCGGTTCCAGTACTGGGCTTGAAGGGAACACGTACAGTCATCCTACCACCGCTTCCCGGTCGCAAGGAAAACAGATACATCTCAGTGGAAAATGTCAAGCTACAACATCTGGCCGATCCTAAATAGTGTCACACCAGCGGTCTCTTGTCCTGCCATTTATCGGACAAGCGTTCGAGGCACGCCTGCACGAACAATCACTGATGTTACCATGGAGATGGTTGATTTGCCTGAAAATATATTTGAACCCCCTGCATCACCCTGCATAGCCGAGGACGAATATACTTATCCCGCCACAGAGTCGGTGGCACACCAACCAACAACGCCACTGAGCCCGACACGTTATTCTTTTGACTCGGATTCCAACTCATCACAAGTCCCGTCCAAGTTTAGTCTTTTTGTATCCTGGTTTAGAGACAATTTTTTGATTCCACCTTGGACATATATTTGGATGGTACTTTTCTTGGTCTTTTTGTTCATGTCCATTGGCTTTGTCACAGTGTTTTTCTACTCATCAATGGTCACTATTTACCTGAACGCTCTGCTGTGAACAGTGTTGCTGGAACTTTGGCTCCACATTCCTCTTCACACATCATGAAGCGTGACCACACATTTGTGAACATTTCAGCGTTTCCAGTTGCTGATGGCATCGTATGGGATGCGGTAAACTTTCAAATACATGGCCCGACAGAAATTATTAATGTACCAAATGTCCTTCGAGTCTCGATGGGTGATGTAGTAAAAAGTAATATTCATTCTGATGATTGGGATGTGCATGCAGTTGAAGCATTGTTTGCTGATTTAAAATATTATGCCTCTTTTAATGCTGAAGACTTGTATATGAATTCTGCGAATTATGCCGATTTGTATTGCTACCAGCATTGGGGCAATCATTTTCTCCACAAACCAAGTGCACTACGCAGCCCTGTTACTTACACCCAATGGGAACACTGCCCAAACCCCATACCAGGTAGTTCCCAGACTCTTCGAAATAAATTCACCTATTTTACTGATTTTAATCGATCGAACCCTGGGTCCTATTATTTTAAATTAAAATCTCCATCGACTCAAAAAATAATGTTGACCCACACTAAATTACTATATTCGGGTTCCTTTTTGAGCGCCTTGGCGGTGGGTGGTTATGAGTATTGGAAAGACACAGTGGATTTAAAATCAATCTGGGGTTCGAAGCCATGGCAGGTGCAGGGCACTGAGGCCCTGCACCGCGCTTGCCTTATCCCAGCCCAAATTCTATTTCTAAATGCTTCCATTCATCAGACCACGTGTTGGGGGTTGGCTACCGTTAAACAACTAAATGCGCCAACCATCCCATCCTTGTCGAGTTTTCCAAATGATAGTTTGCGTTTTAATATGTCCCTTATGGCGTTACAGGCTCAGTTTCAGAACAATTCCTTTAACGTTTCTGCACTGATACAGTCACCCTGGTTGGCATGGCCCATATCATCTAATGCATGCCAACTGCGTTTTCATGGCACAGTTCCTGGCTACATACAGGACAAGCCTGATCCAAGATTTACTGAAACTCGTACTGTGACCACGTATTCGGTTGGTAAATTATGTAAACAATGGTTACAACATTCGTCCTTAGACTCTGTTAAGAACCATTTATCCCTCCTATCAGGCACTATTGACTTATCTGACTTTATCTTGGGACCTCGTGGTCCCCGACCGAAGAGATTCATTTATGAAGCGTATAATGAACTCTGGAAGCTGTCACAAATGGAAGCTGCTTCCCGTCTTAGGGAAATAGACCAAGCAAATTTGGAAAAGGTGCTTGCTGTTGTTGACAATAGTATAAACACCCTGTCTTCCCGCATTTACACATTAAACAATATTGTATCCTCTGTTGTTGATATTGTACAAGATGATGTCTCTATGTTGTATCATGGTCAGAATCAGTTGCGTTCAGTGATGCAGTTTGCATGGACTTTGCAAACCCTTAAGTTGGGTAAAGTTCCTTGGAATTTGTTAAACACCACTGCCCTCTTTCTGCCTTTTAATTTGACTGACAAACAGCAGTTCATGTCCATGAAAGATGCATCTTACACTTTGTTACATATTGAAAAAGTGGATCCTTTACCATTCTCTGTAGCGGAACTAGATTCTGCGGTGTGGCTAGTTCATGGGGTTATAGCTTTACCTTTTTCCCTATTTGAATTCGGTTCGTGCATGAAACATTATCCTGTAGGCCGTTTCCAGCCTTTGGGTAGTGCTTTCCTGCATGAACTTTGGTCCTTGCCTTTCATGTATAAATGCCTTAGAGACGGCAAGGAGGTATTTCTCACGGGGGAGTCTTGTGATTCCACTGTGGGTCATTCGCTTATTTGTAAACATATTAAATTGCACGGGGCTTGTAGCGTTTCAGTTCCAAATCTTGCATGTGTGCTGAAGGGTATTCCTGCTCCTGCTATTTCTCCTACTTTTACTTTGCTTACTAACGGTAGCTATTTGCTTTTAAATAACGAAGACTGTTGTGGCCTACAGGCTGGCATTCCGTATATTGTTACAGTCTCACACAGAGTTGTCTGCTGCAAGAATGTGCTTTTTCCTCCCCTCACGACATCGTTGATAACTCTATTTGGCCTTCCATTCCTACCATGGAGGCAGATTTCAATAAGTTGAGCAGAATAAAGGCCCTATTATTGAATGAGGAGGTTATGCTCACATCCGCCCGGGAGACATTCATTCTCCAGGTGGCGAGTACCCACAGTGAAATACAGGCCCTTTTGAACACTGACCTCCCCCAACATTTTGGGGAGTTAATTCATCGTATTTTTAACGCATCAAACACTGAGGGTCTGGTGCACTTTTTTAAGGTTGTGGGGTCTGGCCTCGTGTCCACCTTTCAAACTATTTTCGGTGTGATACCGGCATTCATACATTCTATTTTTTCTAGCGTCTTTGGTGGTTTCCCATTAATCCTCGCTTTGGCGGCTGGTGTCTTGCTGTTGGTCTGTTTTCTGCGCAATGGCTGCACACCACTGGGCCCTTCTCGATCCCGAACGCCTCCAGCTGCTCCGTGAGCGACTTCTGGTTGGCTTCGATGTTCTGCCCTTGGCAACTATCAGTGTGTCCTACACCCTTTCCTTTCGCTTTGCGTATTTCACTTGCGTGCAACCTGTGATGTCTTGCATCCGCTGTCCGTTTACATGGACCATGGATTATTGCCTCTCCAATTCGTCATTGTCGGTCCCGGATTTTGTTCGGTTGGTGGGTCCCTTAGAGGCCCATGAACGGGACTGTTCCGCTGCTGGCTTTATGATGCGTGCGGCTGCACTGGGGATTTTGGCACAATGGGATATCTGGGCGGCTGCTCAGAATCTCCTACAACAAAGTTATATTGAATATCACGCAAGCTGTCCCGCATTGCTTTTGGATGCTCCATACTCTGAGGAACATTCCTGCAGCTTTGACCTGTTGGACTGGATGGCGTCTACGTTTTTTGACGATTCCAATGATGTCCTTTTGGACGGTATAGCATTTTTCTGCTCTTCCACATTTTTGGATTGATTGACTTGCCATTAGTTGTCAGTAGACCGCCTCAATTCTGCTCAGGTGTTTGGAACTCTGTCTTCATTTTCGTCGTGGCCGATGGACTGACCAGGGGAGGGTGTCTTGTGGCTCATGGCCTCCTGGCAGGTCTGGCTACGTTACCACGCCTGGCTGCCATGATGACTCTTGCGCACGTTACTATTGGATGTTGTTCTGTCGCCCTCTGTTATTGCCAAGTTGTTCTACAACAGTCTGCATTTTCTGTTTCTCACCTTTTCTCCTATTCCCTTTGTGGGCTCAGTCTGAACAACAGTTACAAGGTCGAATAACAAATCCCTGGTTCCTACTGATTTGGCCCGTCCCTCGCACCTAGACATAACACTTGTACAGCTGCCATTGAGAAATTAGTGTGCTTTTAATAATGCGATCGCTTGCTCTAAGATAGCACTTGGAGACGACCTTTCCAGAGAGAAGAGCTGTGATTGTTTGCTGATGTAGTTTTGCATCAAGAGACTGAGGTATGGGGGTTCGCTAGTCAAAGCCCAAAGGTCTTCTATTATTATAATAAACTGGCTTCTAGCACGGGGAGGGTGGTAATGTTAGTTAGACATATATCCACTGCTTTATGAGATGCTTTCCCCGTTCGTATTCTATGGAGTAGTAACTATGCTGATTATATTATTCTTAAGTATTATGCTATTAGTACTGACACGTGTACTGTATCTAAGGGCACGTAAGTTGAAATAAATATTTTGAACTATACAGTGTCTCTTCTTACGCATGTTGTGGACAGGTACGAGAGTGACGAAAGAGTGTTCTTGCCTCTGCGAGTCCTGAGAGAGAGATACCGTGTTCTGGGTTGTCTAATCATTGGTACATTAGTGCTAATGGGACGCTAAGGCTAGTTGGGTTGGGGTTTTGGGTGCTAAGGTTTATGGTTGGCTCACCACTATATTCCGAGGTCCTATTATCCTGTGCATAGCTCTGTATGTGCAGAAACCTTATGACAAAACCTCCCGTCTTATACTTCGCCTGCACAGATTCGACTCGAGTTTGGCCTAACCAAACAACTCCTTGCAAGGCGAGGTTCTTACATCAAGTGCTGGCACAAAATTAAGAACTCTCCCAGGAACACATTGAACCACCAGCTCTGGCAAGAATTGTGCAGCACACCTACCTCGCCGGCCAAAAAATACTTGGAGGAATCCTTGGCCATTACTAGATTAGCTGACCTGTGGGAAACTCCAACCACCCTCTTGCACTTTAAGCACGTAGTAAATAAGGCCATCAAGAAGCTCTCCCTCATAGAAGACAAAGCAGCCTTTGCATGTAGGAGCCACGCATGGATGACACTGAGTAGTTACAAATCCCTCGGGCCGCAGGCATATTTTAAATTAGGGTACTCAAGGAAAACCAAAGAAACCTTTTTAAAACATAGGTTAGGTATCCTCCCAGCTATTCCACATCTTCCACTCTGGCAGAGAGAGAATTATGGGAACTCATGCAGGCTATGTGGGGTCGTAACTGAGGACATAGAACATCTTATATGCTCTTGTACTAAGTTAAAAGAGGAAAGGGTAGGCCTATTAAAACCCCACTTCAACGAACGAGGGATACGAACCCGGAGACAGGCGGTACTCGCTTGTTTCGATCCTAAGGACCCGCAATTAAATGGGAAGTTAGTGAAGTTCCTCTCATTAGCAGCAACAAAGCAAGGACCGGTGGTACCCTGAGCTAGCACAAAAACTATACAAGGCTTTGCCTTTAGAATTTTAAACTGTGTATAGACCCTGGACTGTCCTAAGCATAACGTGAAAAAAGGGCCACTCTTATATGGGAGATTCCCCAGCTTTAGAAATGTATTTTTTTAATATAAGCAAGATCTATTTAATAATGTGCATTTTTGTAATGGTTTTAATTAATCAAAAACAATAAGATGTTTTACTTACTTACTTACACTGGGTGGGGGTGACTCCTGGACACTCCCTAACCAATGAGGAAAACTTTACCAAGGTCATTTACAGCACATCCTGTTTGCCTTACTACACACTATCCCACAGTGCACTATTCTGAGGTAAATCTAAGATGGCAGAATCTTTCTACCACTGAAGGGAGCTTGTGTGCCAGCCAGGGGTGTATGTAGGGAAGTGAGCAGTTCTTGCCTCCTCAGCAACACCAATTTGGTTTTGTGACTAGCTCACCCTTCCACTGGGCTGGTGCCAAACTGGGTACAGAGGTCTCCTAGGTCTTCCCCAGGTCTCCCTTTACACTGGACAGGCCTCGCCTGGGTCCTTTTCAAGTTCCTGTAACACACTTCACACCCAATTCTTCCTGTGAAAAGGCCCAAGCCACTGTTTCTGCTCTGGGAGCAGTTTCCACACCTCATTAAGGGTCACACTGGCAGGTAAATCTAGCAGTAGGCTAATGCCAATTAGCCTATTGGAGGCACAGGCAGGCCAGATAAAGTGTGACTTTTTAAAAGTTACTTTCCCTTAATATTTGACTAAAAATCTGACTTCACTAATGAATATGATTTTAATAATTATTTCAAATAGTGGTTTAATCCTCTCTGTAGTTGTTCACAATCCAAAGTTAGCAGACTTATGATTTTATTCTAAGCTTTAATCTTCCTGATAGGACAGTCTTTACAGTGAACATAGCTTTTGGAGACTAGTAACTGTAGGTGCATGTCAACATTAAATTCCTGCATGTGCCACTTTTATATACCAGATACCCTACCTTGTGGACTACAATGCTTACTTAGGGCTGACATATTTAATATTTAAAAGTAGGGCTCCTGTCCTGTCAAAAATGCTTGTTTTGACAGTTTCACCTGCAGATTTAACAGCTGGAAGAATTACGCTACACAGGTAGGCCTGAAGCCATGTTTTCTTTGACACCCTAGTGAATGGCAAAATAAGTTCTGCAGTCTACATGTGATATTTTACTTTCCATGCCATTGGTGTATTTTCCTGCAGCAGATACTATGACCTTACTATAAAGTTAAATATGACATTTTATCGAATGTTACCATGTTTTAGGAGTCAGAGAACATGCATTGAGGACTGGAAAGCAGTGCCCCATTGTGCAGAGTCCAAAAGCCAGCAATGCCAGTGAGCATAAAATAGGGGTGACCACGAAAAAAGAGCCTCTTTCTCACAACTATGCTGAAACGATTTGATAACAGACCCACAAAACTTGATAATTTCACTTCATAGCCTCAAAACTGGTCCAAGCTTTCCTGATCTAGACCAATTGGCCTCATGTTAACCCTAACTGCTGCCTACTCTAGATTGAGCACCTCAGTGATTCATAGTTATTTAGAAAGTGGTGGCCAACATCATGTATGGAATAACTTCTAAAACGTTTATTTGAATTCATTGCCTTTTTGTGTCTTGACATTGTAGCTAAAACCATCCACTAAGTCAAAAAATGTATTTTCCTTGAAGAAAAAATGTTATGGCCAGTGAACATTTCATTAGTACCGTTATGTAATTTAATCGAAACCCAAGCTGGCGGACTATTTGCATGGGGTCAGCTTAATTTTAAAAGCCAGAATACGGTAGAAATTAATATTCCTGCCCAACCTGATCCTATATCCAGTTTTACAGTTTCTTTTGAGAATGGAGACCCATTTTTTGAGAGCCACTTCTGCAATATTGTAATTTCCATATTGGCTATTGCCACTGAGAAATTATAGTTAGGACCACGTTTCCATGGGAAATTGATTTTTTTGTTTTTCTAATAACTTTGGCGCAGTTTGACGAATCTTCTGAGTTTCACAAATTTCCACCTCAGCTCCTTTCTGGAAGGTTTTGGGGTCATCTGTCATTTGAGTTCTAGAAAAAGGGGTGGTCCCAAAACATGTTTTCCCCAAGCAGTTTTCGATAGGGAAATTGAACAGTGTTACAGAAAAAATGGCGGATTGCAATTACACCAAATTTGACAGAAAGCTAGATCTTTACCCAGAAAGCTTGCTTTTTGTAATTTCATGTAAATCTGTTCAGTTCTATGAATTAAGGTTAAAAATGTATGCATATTTCAGACGGTGGAGGATCCACGGACCCGACAGAACAAAATATTAGATCTGATTAGTCGCTGTCAACATCAGCAGCCATTTTGGGGTACAGGTATTCAGGGATTCAGTCCCCCATCTAGGAAAAAGACCACCTTGGTCTAGTTGGGGGTCCCATACGGACCTACTCTGGGACCCAAAATGCTGTATTTTTTTAACCGTTACCAGTAAAAAAAAGAATTCTAAAGGAGTCCTCCCTTTTCAAATAAAAGTCCCTGTGGTCTGCCATGGCCTGAGGGGTCGGCACAAAGTTTATTTTTTGGGGCGGGGCCATGAGGTCCCCTCCCAGAGCCATTTGAAGACCCTGAGGACCCCATCCCCCGGGGCAAATGTCATCTTTTGGGAAGGGGGCATGGATCCCCTCCCTGAGCCATAGAATGGCCCGGAGGACCCCATGGCCCAGGACCCCATGAGTTATTTTGGAGGTGGGTGTGAAGCTCCACTCTCCAAGCCATAGAACGGCGCCAGGGATCCCGTTCCCTGGGCCCAATGTTTTACAGTGTCCCAGGGACCCCATCCTCAGTGATGTCATTTGAGATGTCATCAGTGATGTCACTGACCATGTCATGAATGATGTAATATGTGACGTCATCAGCAGTGCATTGCGGGGGCATGAGTTATAGTTAGCTGAACTAACTATAACGGCCGAATTTCTCTGGTTTTGTACGAGTGAAATGTCCAACTAACTATAACGTCCCTGAAACCTGTGGTTTTTTCAGTGAATTTCTAAGGTTTTTTAAATGCTAATTTCTAACTATAACGTGCCTGAAACCTATGGTTTTTTCAGTGAATTTTAAAGGTTTTTTAAATGCTAATTTCTAACTATAACATGCGTGAAACCTATGGTTTTTTCAGTGAATTTCAAAAGTTTTTTAAATGCTAATTTCTAACTATGCCTCCAGAGGTAGGACATGTGACGAAAGAGGAACAAACGCACATAAAGAAGCAAAAGAAATGCAGAAAGAGGCAACAGAAGTCCAGAAAGACGAAGAAAAGTGCAGGAAGAAGCAAGACATGTGCAGAAAGAACCAACAGAGGAGCAGAAAGAGGCCTTGTTGCAAAATCATCCTGTGCCCCCAACTTTTTTCTGACGGGTACTGGTGGTAACTGACTCTGACTAACCAGGCCTAGAGCCAGTGCTATGCTAAAAGACACTTAGGATACAGTGAAAACACCTACATACACTAGGGGAACACTATGCATTGGGGTAACCCTGTGATTAGCATGACCTCCTCTGTAAGGCCCTAGTACATAATAGGGCAGGGGGATTAAAACTACCTCTAAGTCAGAGGTGCAGAAAGATGCTTCTTTAAGTAGTAGTCACGTTTGCAGAGTGGTGGAGAAAGGGTGCTGGGCGTCCGACCAGCGCTCAGGAATTCTGCTGCATAGGACTTACAGGAGGTACCAGGAGGGCTTCTTGGCCCCCAAACTCCCTCAGGACTAAATTGGACTTCATCCCCATCCCATAGTCTGCCAGGAGGCACGTTTGCAGAGTGGTGGAGAAAGGGGGGCATGGCCTCCGAAGACGTCTTAGCAATCCCACTGTGTGGGACTTACTGGAGGTAACAAGAGGTAGTTGGCCCCCAAGGACATCCTTGGGGGCCAACTTCCCTCCTATTACCTCCAGTAAGTCCCACACAGCAGCATTGGTAAGTACTCATACCAGGCCACGCCCCCTTTGCCCACCACTCTACAAACGCGCTCCCTGGTGCGCTCTTGGATGGGGATTGAAGTCCCCTTCGCTGCTGGGGGTCCTTTAGGGGCCAACTAGCCTACCTCTTACCTCCAGTAAGCCCCACGCAGTGGGATTGGTGAGAGGTAGACAAAGGCCACGCCCCCTTTCTCCACCACTCTGCAAGCGCGCCCCCTGGTGTGTTGTTAGTTGGGGAATTAATTCCCCTTGAATACTGAGGGTCCCTGGGGGCCAACTAGCCCACCAGGTACCTCCAATATGTGCCACAGAGCTGCGTTGCAGAGAGGTGGTCTGAGGCCACGCCCCTTTTTACACCACTCTGCAATGCAGCTCTGTGGCACTTACTGGAGGTACCTGGTGGGCTAGTTGGCCCCCAGGGACCCTCAGGATTCAAGGGGACTTAATCCCCCAATTTACAACGCGCCCGGGGGCGTGTTTGCACACTTGTCATATCAGGCCCCACCCCTCCCTGCACCACTGTGTATATATAGCAGACCAATTGGCATAGTCAAAAAAATCAATAAAATAATTTATCAATAACTAAAATCAGATGTATTCCCTTGTACATAACTATGATTAATAATAATTATTGGCACACAAATATTTTAAATAAAATATTTTTATTTAAAGTAAACAAGTGTTGAATCTTTTTTTCACACTTCAGGCCACAAAATGCAACCATAGAATTACATGGAACGCCTGTCATTCAAATTCCATGGCATAGCCAACTTAACCCTAAATGGCACTCTCATCCACAAACAACTGGGACTGTGCACCAACTTCACCAACACATCACAGATTTCTTTGCATCACTCGCCCTCAACGCTGGCAATTACATCCTACTTGATGACCTAAACTTGGAAAGCAACGCCAACCCCAACATTGGAACCCTTGGCCTCACCCAATGAGTAAACCCTACCCACTTCGCTGAACATCTCCGGAACCCTATTCTCACCAATTTCTGACAACATCCAAAGCAATGAGATAGCCTGTCCGCTGAACAGACCACACCCTTGTCAAGTTCAGCACACCTGTCCCGGTCCAATGCACATGCACCACTGCCAGACTGCCCGCTGAAACTGAAACAGCATTGCTGACAAGCACTGGAACACCACTCCCAACACCCACAGACCCAAACACAGCAACAGCCTCCCTGTAGCATATCAAGAATTTCAACAATTATATTGCCTCCTGCGCTGAATCCCTTGCCCCCTCAAAGGCAGCACTAAAAAAAGATATAGACCGCAGATCAGTTGAGACAGGAAGCAACTCAGACTTATGAAACATGATTTCAAACAACTGAAGAACAAATGGAGAAAGAGATGGGACAGTGCAGACAAGAGGACTTTCAAATCTGTCCTAAGATTCTACCACCAAACGTACCACTCTAGCACACCGCATCAATGCCACCACCATCAGAAGCCAAGACATCTTTGCCATTGTGAATGATTTCACCTCTCCATCGGTCAACTCCAGCTCGATAACCCCCTTCGCAGGACACATGCAACAATCTTTCACAATTCTTCAGCAACAAAATCACTGCCATTTACTGCAACTTCAGCCCACAGCCGGACCAAATTAACCCCAGAGGACTGAAACCCATCAGCGCCATGCTCACACTGACTCTGAATGCCTCCACCTCTTTCTGGAAACATGCAGCTGTACTCCTATTGCTGAACGAAAACCCTCGGTGGACCCTCCAATATTTGCCAATTACAGACAGATCTCCTTGCTACCATTCCTATCCAAGGTCTTCATTAACAGTCTTTAAAAGACACCACACTGAATACCTCAACAACCACCCCAACTCCTCAACACCACTTAGCCTGTTTCAGACCCAATCACAGCATGGAAACTGGTCTCATCACTGCCACGCATGATATCTGCATGGCTCCGGACAGAGGAAACACGACAGCCCTTGTCCTCCTGGACCTCTCTGCAGCATTTGACTTAGTATCCCAGTGCATCTTCATCCAACATCTACACAACATTGGAATCCAAGGACACACACTTCGATTGATCTTTTCCTTCCTGACTGGAAGGACCCAATCAGTCAGCCTGGCAAAGTACACCTCAGGCACCTGCAAACTCATATGTGGAGTTCCACAAAGATCTTCCCTGAGCCTGACCCTCTTCAATGCATACATGATCCCTTTGGCCATAATCATACACTCTCACAACAACAACAGCCTCCCCTGCACCGGCAACATGCAGCTCATTCTCTCCCTCGTGGACAAGACACTCAGATCAAATTTAATGCCTGCATGACTGAAAATCACCCACTGGATGAAGATCTACTGCCTAAAGCAAAACACCAATTTTAGAAATGGGGGTCTCTAGTTGGCAAGGGTTTGCACCGATTTCCAAGAAGGGACCCTTCCTTCTAGTAAGTATAAGGGAGTTACACTTCTAAAATAACCCCTGCTCACCCCCTTGGTAGCTTGGCACGAGCAGTCAGGCTTATCTTAGAGGCAGTGTGTCAAACATTTGCACATAACCAACAGTAATACAGTGAAGACACTACAAAAGGACACCACACCAGTTTAGAAAAATATCCAATATTTTTATATATCCAAAGCACGACCAAAAATGATAAAAAAATCCACCATACAGTTCTCAGAAATCTTCAGTAATCAAAATAGACTTGAAATACAGTTCCTTGAAGTTGATAGCGTATGGGGCTCTCATGGCGTTGTGAACAACAAATCCAAACAGTTCTGGCTGACTGCGGCGTTGCAGGCCAGCTTCGGTATCGGGAAGACCCGCAAAACAGTACCTTTAGAAATGTAGGGTGTCAGCGACCACTCGATGACCCCCGTAGGGCCGGCGTCCGCAGACGTCGGTTCCGGAGGTCAGTGCAGGAGTCATCGGGCCCTTGAAGTCACACATGTTGCAGATCGAACTCTTCATGGTTGAAGTCGGGAGCGCCGGCGTCGGCAGGCATTGGAGCTGCGGTGCGAAGTGCAGCGGTGTGGCGTGTGGTGCCCTCAGGTCGCAATGCAAGCAGCGGCTCGGTGACGGTCATCCAGCGGCGTCGGTGAGACCAGGGCTGCGGTGCAAAGTGATGCTGTGCTCGTCGTGGTGTTGGCAGGTCACGGTGCAAGCAGCGCCATCATCGTTGCTGAAGCGCTGTTGTCGACTGACGAACTGGAGTCGATGGCGCCGGCGTCCATGGGCCAAGGCTTCGGTGCGGAATGAGGACGGTGCATTGCGTAACTTATGAGCGGTGCCCTCGAACCATGGTGCAAGCGAGTAGCGGTGTCGGGGATACCAAGGTGGTGGTATGAAGTGCGGTGCCCACAGGTCGTGGTGCAAGCAGCGACTCGGTGGCCTCTACGGGTGGCGGCGTTGGTGAGACCACGGTTGCGGTGCAGCATGCAGCAGTGGCCTCTGCGGTGCCTTTAGGACACGGAGTTGGCAGCAGCATCGTAGATGGCGTCGGGTTGCTTTTTCTTCTGTTGCAGCACAAAACACACAATCCCCAGTGCTGATGGCAGAAGAACTTTAAGTCTTTGCTGTTCTTAAGACTTCTTGAACAGGGGGCAAGCTCTTCCTCAAGCCCTTGGAGAAACTCAATAAAGAAGTTGCAGGAAGTTCAGTCCAGTCCTTTTACTGCCCAAGACAGAAGCAGCCACTGCAGGCCAACACAGCAAAGCACTCAGCAAAGCGGTAGTTCCTCCTCACAGCTTCTCCAGCTCTTCTTCTTGGCAATCGTCTTGGTCCAAAAGAGTTCTAAAGTTCTGGGGTCTGGGCCCCAATATTTATACTCTAAATTCCTTTGTCCTCTCAGGCAGAGAGTGCCTGTGCTTAGTCCAAACCAGTTTGGTCCTCTCTGGCCCAACTTCCCAGCAGGAGGCCGAGACAGCATTGTCTACAGCAGACCAGGCCCATTCAGGTGCAAGGAAATCTCCTCCTACTACTCTAAATGGGGACCAAGTCTATTCAGCCCAGCCCTTACTCATCCAGACTCTCTGGAGCCACTGCACATCCCCAGCCCCTGTCACTCCAAAGCCAGACAGTCAATACACATCTTAGCAGAGGCACACAGGATGGCTATGCAAGAAAGTACCTACTTTCAAAAAGTGGTATTTTCAAACACAGAATGTAAAAATCACCTTTACTAAAAGATGCATCTTTAGATTCTGCGTTCAGGCACACTAAACTTTATTTTCCTATCTGGTCTCAATGGGAAGTTATATTTATAAGATGTTATAAATTAACTCCCATGCTTTCCAATGGGCCAGATAGCCTTTCAATAGTGAAAAACGAAGTTTGCAGTATTTCACTATCAGGACATGCCACACACATCAGGGCATGCCCTACCTTTCACATACACTGCACCCTGCCCACAGGGATACCTTGGGCCTACCTTAGGGATGACTCACATGTAAGAAAAGGGAAGGTTAGGGCCTGGCAAGTGGGTGCACTTGCCAAGTGGACATGGCAGTACTAGACTGCACACAGACACTGCAGTGGCAGGTCTGAGTTACCTTTACAGGGCTACTTCTGTGGGTGGCACAATCAGTGCTGCAGGCCAACTAGTAGCATTTGATTTACAGGCCCTGGCACTCTCAGTGCACTTTACTAGGGACTTACCAGTAAATCAAATATGCCAATCATGGAAACACCAATCCATAATACAAGTTTCACAGACAGCATATGCACTTTAGCACTGAATAGCCGTGGTAAAGTACCCAGAGTCCTAAAACCAACAACAGCAGGTCAGGAAAAAATAGGAGGAAGAAGCAAAAAGTTTGGGGATAACTCTGCAAAAAGGGCCATTTCCAACACAGCCCCCTTCCAGCCTAAAGCCCGGATAGACCAATCCATACCTCGATGGGCTTCCCTGCTTGGGGCGATAGAACATTGAACCTGGCCCGCAACAGCAGGGGTTTATTCCTGTTCTATGCCTTCCTGAACCTAGTTGGATCCCTCTATCCTTACTCTCAGGGCCCACTAAGCTGACCCATGGGGAACCCTTCTCCTCACCTGTGGGCCCCACCTGTGCAGTGCTTAAATTTACTTTGCTCACAGATGTGTCCCAACAGGCTGACAGTACCCACTTAGCCAACACAGTGGTGTGGCCCAGTCCAGCCCCGGGGTGTGACTCTGGTCCCCCCCAGGGGCCACTCTGCCCACCAGGACAGCAAGCCACAGTGGCTACTCACAGTCGTCAGTGATGAGACCTAGGCCTTATGCCTCTCAGGGCTCTCTAACCTCTGTGGCATCAGAGAGTGGGGGGTGGTAGCCCCCGGTGCCAGGCACCCTTTGTCCACTCTCCCTCCTGTCAGGTCAGGCATGGCATCCTGACACTGGCCCACCAGCCCAGGTTCTGTACCATGCGGCTGACAAGGAGATGGGGTGGGCTCTCCCACACCCTGTCCCACTCCCCGGGGCTCTGCATCCCCCCACCAGGAGCAGTCCCCCTCAATTCCTGAATTGTCTGGGCACCCATGGCAGGTGTTCTGCACAATTCTCCCACCAGTTCAGGGGTACTATCCTGCAACTGGTACACCAGCCCAGGGTCTGTACCCTGTGGCTGGACAAGGGACTGGGGTGAGCTCTCCCACACCCAGTCCTCCTCCTTGGTGCTCTGCACCTTCCCACCTGGAGCGGTACCCCCAGAAGACAAACTGATAGGGGCACTGTTAGCGGCTGCCCCTTCCTCCAGGTCAGGGGGGACACCCTGAACCTGGTCCCCCAACCCAGGGTCTGTACCCTTAGGCTGGACCTGTGCCTGGCAACCCAGGACTTCTGGGGGAGTACACCAACCCCTGAGGGGAAACACACTCCTCATGAGTTGTGCCAGAGTCCGCCTGGCGCAGATCTCCAGCCTCCTGTCCACCTGACAGAGCATGAAGACCCCCAGGCCAGAAGTGGCCTCCCCAGGGTCAGTCCTAGGGTGCTCTGACCTCAGAGCTGGCAATCCCTGACCCACTGGTTCTTCCACTGGGGACTGCGTCCCCCCTCACCCCTCTCTCTGGACTCATGCACCCTCCCTACTGGAGCGGTGCTGCCAGACACCAGAACTGGTGGGACGCTGGTTACAGCAGCCCCCCCCAGCTCACCTGACACCTTAGGTTACCCCTCAGGGAATGGCCTCCCGTTACAGACTAGGCCCCCCACCTGGTGTTCCCTCACGGAACTAACCAGACTCTGGGATGGGGTCTCGGGCACCTTGGGACTCAGCCCACCCCCACTCCTTCTCCTCAGAGACAGGACGTGGGACCCCTCACCAATCCCACTACATTGAGACCTATCTGGGTCACTACCAGCCTCCCCTACCTCACCTGGTTGGGGAAAACCTGATCCACCCCCTTCAGGATCACCCCCAGATGCTTATTCAGACCCTCTGGAATCCACTAAAAGGTCTGCCTCCAGTGTGAGCTCACTGGGGTCAGAGGACTCACACTCCACCAGGTGTTGGCATAGCTCTTGAAAACAGGGACTTAAAATGTGCTCTCCAACAATTGAATCAGACAGCCCCACACAGGTGTTAAACAAACTACCCTTTACCCAACCATCCAGTGCCTCAGTAAAGTACCCCACATCATTCTCACAAGACTGGTGAGACAGTGTCTGACTGTTGCTGTCCCACAACCCATTCTCTTCTGGCTGGTCTCCATTCTCACTTACCAGGGCTTCTACCATGGGGGAATCCCTCTCACTGCACCTCTCATCTAGAGTCAGTATAGTGTCCCTCCCACCACCAGGAATATGATCCCCTGTGTCAGGTCCCCAATGCCCCTCACGGACACTGCGCACCACTGGAGTAACCTCACAATCCTGAACCCCCTGGTGTATGTCAACCCCCTCCTTGAAGCAGGGCACCAAGACTGTGTGCATGTATACATCTCCCTTGTCAGTACTGGACTTAACACTTTTGCTGCCACCATCTGAGCTGGACTCCACCTCTAGCCCAGCCAAGCTCACTTACTGAGCTCCACACTTTTTCTTTTCAGCTAAGGCTCGCTCTATCTCCTCGCACTCCCGGTCTAGCTGCCTCAGCCTCCGGTCACGAGCATTAATCCGATTCCTCTCCTCACGAGCCAATCTTTCCCATAATGTTTCCTCCTCAGGGCCACTGTCCTCTTGATATTCTGGCTGGGGATCCTCCCCCTCAGATTCCTCCTCAGAGTCATCTGATAGTGTTGCCTCCCATCGTAGCATCTCATAGATATACAGGGCTGCCTCAAGATCCTGCCTTGTGGATCTCCTCTTCACAGGCAGCCCCCTCTCTTTGCAAAATACTTTTAGTTCCCTCATCTTGTAGATGTGCAGGTGCCAAAAGTCGATTTCCATTTTGCCAGGGCCCCATAGGTGCAACAACGAACCAGAGTTCCACAACCAAATTCTGAAGGGAAACAGGGGAAAACAGTATGTGGTACATAATAGTCTGCGATATGGTAATAGTGCACACCAATCACTATGTCAAGTGCAAACGCAAGTCCTATCCTCACCGCTGACAACCAATGTTAGAAATGGGGCTCTCTAGTTGGGAAGGGTTTGCACCTTTGTCCAAGTAGGGACCCTTCCTTCTAGTCAGGATAAGGGAATTACACTCCTAAAATAACCCCTGCTCTCTCCCTTGGTAGCTTGGCACGAGCAGTCAAGCTTATCTTAGAGGCAGTATGTAAAGCATTTGCACATAACCATCAGTAATACAGTGAAGACACTACAAAAGGACACCACACCAATTTAGAAAAATATCCAATATTTTTATATATCCAAAACAAGACCAAAAACAAAAAAAATCCACCATACAGTTCTCCGAAATCTTCAATAATCAAAATAGACTTGAAATACAGTTCCTTGAAGTCGAAAGCTCCGTCTGGGGCTATCATGTCGTCGTGAACTCCAAATCCAAACAGTTCCGGCTGACCGCAGCGTCGCGTGCCAGCTACGGTGTCGGGAAGACCCACAAAACAGTACCTTTAGAAATGTAGGGCGTCGGCAATCTCTCCATGAGCCCGTAGTGCTGGCGTACACAGGCGTCGGTTCTGGAGGTCTGTGCAGGAGTCGTCGGGCCCTTGAAGTCACACGCATTGCAGATTGAACTCCTCGCAGTTGAAATCGGGAGCGCCGGTGTCGGCAGGCGTCGGGGCTGCTGTGCGAAGTGCAGCAGTGCGGTGTGTGGTGCCTTCAGGTCGCGGTGCAGGCAGAGGCTCAGCGACAGTCGTTCAGCGGCTTCGGTGAGACCAGGGCTGCGGTGCGAAGTGATGGGTTGCTCGTCGTGGTGTTGGCAGGTCACGGTGCAAGCAGTGGTGTCGTCGTTGCTGCAGCGCTGTCGACGGCTGACGAACTGGAGTTGATGGTGCCGGTGTCGGTGGGCTAAGGCTGCGGTGCGGGATGAGGACGGTGCATATTGTAACTTACAAGCTGTTTCCTCGAACCACGGTGAAAGCAGCGGCATCGATGTCGGCGTGGAGCGGTGTCGTCGGGGATACCAAGGCGGCGTCGTGAAGCGAGGCGGTGCAAACTGCAGTGCCAACAGGTCACGGTGCAAGCAGCGGCTCGGTGATGGCGTTGGGTGGCATCATCGGTGAGACCAGGGTTGCAGTGCGGCATGCCGCGGTGCCCTCTGCAGTGCCTTCAGGAATCGGAGTCGGCAGTCGCATCGTAGAAGGGGTCGGGTTGCTTTTTCTTCTGTTGCAGCACAAAACACTCAGTCCCCAGTGCTGATGGCAGAAGAACTTGAAGTCTTAGCTGTTCCTGAGAGTTCTTGAACAGGTGGAAAGCTCTACCTCAAGCCCTTGGAGAAACTCAAAAAAGAAGTTGCAGAAAGTTCAGTCCTGTCCTTACACTGCCCAAGACAGACGCAGCCATTGCAGGCCAACACTGCAAAGCACTCAGCAAAGTGGTAGTTCCTCCTCACAGCTTCTCCAGCTCTTCTTCTTGGCAGTCTTCTTGGTCCAAAACAGTTCTAAAGTTCTGGGGTCTGGGCCCCAATATTTATACTCCAAATTCCTTTGTCCTCTCAGGCAGAGAGTGTATGTGCTTAGTCCTAACCAGTATGGTCCTCTCAGGCCCAGCTTCCCAGCAGGAGGTGGGGACAGCATTGTCTGCAGCAGACCAGGCCCATTCAGGTGCAAGGAAATCTCCTCCTGTTGTATTCCGCTTTAGGTGTCCGTATATAGGTTTTCCTGAAACATGTCCTTATATAGGCACAATTCGCATTGCCCTTATATAGGCATAAGATCCCAGTCCTTATTTAGGCATTAGCCATGCCCTCCAAATACAGGCATGGTCACCGACATCCGTCCACCCTAACGTCACAACGAGGTCTTAGAAACCAAACCCTAAGCCCAGCACAGGATTATTGATTTCTCCAAGAACTCATCTATTATGCATGAACCACTATTCCTTAAGGGTTCATTCCTGACGTCTTCCTCTGTCCGACTTCACGTCAATGCTAACATTCCAAGGCACCTACCAGGTATAAATATACCTTCCCTTGCCCAAGCAAGTTAGAGGAGACCTCGACTTCAGAGGAGCCCGTATCCCGGCCTGACGCACTGAGAAGAGACGCTGTCATCCCTGCTCGCAGAGAATCCAGCTCCCAGTGTTCTGACTACCTTCGCGGGGTGTTAGAGTTCGAGATCCGGAAGGAGATTCCCACCTCTCTCATTCTCAAGGTATGGAGCTGACTAGAACCTAGAGGGACTCTTGGCATACCAGACTCTTAGTATACCATACTATAGAATAGTTCACCTACTTCTTACCTTGACCTACACCTAGACTAGGTTAAGTACACTGGGGTAGAACTAGCTTAGAGAAGCATCGTATGAGTACTCGCATTTTTAGCTCATGTTATTTATGTGTGTGAATATATGTATCATAGCTAAAAAGATAATTCTAGCGCAGTATTATTTCTTTCTACTGCTTACGCTGTACATTATATATCTTGCATACTGTCTTGTGATCATAACAGCTCATATCTCTTACACGAGAAACAAGACTGTTCAATAAATCCTTTTTATTGAAACGCCCGTCTATTCTTTCTGTGTAACTCTGAAGAAACTAAGCATGCACGATTAGCTGAGTGAAACTGTTATCTATTGTTTCCACGATTCTGAGAGTGTTCCGATTCTAAAGGGAAACAAAGTTGTCATGTTTATGCGGTTGCCAGAAACTACTCCCTTCTTGTTTACAAGGAGTTTCTAGTGGCCTCTGAGTTAGCTGGCACAAAGTAATTAAGTTTAATATACTCGATAGGGACATACTGACCTCAGTCCTATGTCGAATCTATAGGGTATATTATTCCAATGCGCAGAGCCTATTAGGGAAATAGGAACTACACTACATGGCGCCCAACGGTTTGGTAAGGCAGTAATTTAACGCTAGATACTGAGTAACTCAGTCGTGCTTTTCTCTCAGAGACCCCTACTCACATACTCCATAAGACGTCTGGAGTGGGTAGGGTTAAATATCCGCCAAAGCTAAATAGGACAAAAAACCTATAGATTAGCTGTATGGTTTGTTCAACGTTGAAGGATACAGAGTTCCAAAATATTGTGCACCTTATCTTTTGTTTCCTTGAAACTTGTTCAACATTTTTCAAAAAACAAATGTCCGTACACGAGGATAATGGCACCGAGAACGGTGTAAATACGGCTGACCCTGTCGTAACAGCTTTTAACTTTACCGGTTTAAATGAAGCTGATGAGGGTGTTATAAACATCCATCCAAACTTAAGGAGAGCCATCACTCTAAAACTTATAAAACACGGCCTACCACCAAGAGGTGGTAGAGCAGTTTTCGTGATAGAGACACACGAATCCTTTCAGACAGAGGTATTCTATTCATGGATAGTATTCCCAGAATCAAATCCAGTAACAAGAGTGTTTCACTTCTTTAAAGAAGATGAACCACCAGAGGAATATATTCCTTTCGAGGATATTGAAATTCCACTCACATACCAGGAGCATCATCTCTGGTTTAAAGGCGCCCTAAAACATCACAAAAACATTACCAGGCTCGGTCCACTAGGTAGACCAGGAGCAACATGGCTGATTCTAGCCGGCTACACACCTCATCCTGACATCGATGTAATGTCAGACGAGGAATTACTTACTCAACTACAAGAGTTAATAAAAATTTACAGACAATTAGTCCAATATGTCATGCGGACTTTCACAGTCCAACCACCAATGACCATTCCAAATCAAACCCCTCAACAGGGGAATACACTAAAAATTACTCCACAGACTTTACACGCAGTCATGGGTAAAATGCCCACAAAACGTGAGCAAATTCCATTCTGGATAGCTCAAAAAATTACTCAAATCGAAGCAGTATTTCCAAATACTAGCCCTTATGAGAAACACAGAATACTAACATTCTGTTTACCAATGGGGATCACACCACAACTGGAAGATTGCACCACTTGGGGCGCAGTCTTTGCTACCATCTATACTAAAACACATGGTGTTCCGTCAATTGCAGTAATACCAGATGTCCTGAAACAAATTCAAAACGAATACGGGGCAGAACCTGCTCTGAATTTAGGTATGAAATTACTGAAAAACTTCGACCAGGTCTCAACAATAATATTATCTAATATTAAAGGGGAGGCAGCATCAGTGGCGATCCGCCAACGCTTAAGGGAATTTGATGTTACAGAACATCAACATGAACTACCCAGAATAATAGAACAATCTTATGCAGAATTAGGCAGAGATAGTTTGGGTGGAAAACCTTTGAAGCCAAAACTATCTGAAAGTCCTGAGAAGGACTCTATTAAACAAAGTCCTACATCTTCTAAAAAGAAGTGGGAAACTAATAAACAAAATTCAAAAGAGATACGTTCTCAATCCCGAGGTAGGTCTCCTCAAAAGGAGCCCTCTGAAAGGAGGTATAACCTCAGGAATAGGGATAATTTAAGAAAACCTGACAGGTATCAAGATACTGATACACGTTCCTCTCGTACCTTTCAGATATCGTCACAGACATCAGAAAGAGGAGGACGGTCAGAACACAGAGAAGAACGCGTGAAATCCAAAGACGATATACACGTTCAGAAAAATAAATCAAAACCTCAATTTACAAAAAATAAGGTAGCAGGTCTGAAGATCAGACATGCCGAGAATACTGAGAACACAGCTCAAGAACGGAGAATGGGCTCAGACAATGCTGGACAGTGCAGCAGAAGTCACAATAGCTCGCCAGAACCTGAAGGAACTTCTGGAGACAGTGGACTTGAATGAGTACATCACAGTAGAGACTGTAGACACCAGGGTTAGTACTCCACAAAAGTTATATGAAATAACACTCCGAATGGAGGGAGACATACCAAGAAAAGTGAAAATACTCTTTTGGGAGAAACTTTCAAGGGGTTATGATATACTTCTAGCAGAAAAAGACTGGCCACCACAATTTGTCAGGGAGTGCCCACATGGTGAGGACATCATTATGCCTGCCTTCTCCAACCATATTCCAATTCACCTAAAATATACTTATGCCAGGAAATGGGCAGTTGCCCAGGCCCCAGCATTATATAAAAATCATGTAGGATGGGATGAGGACTTACCTCACCACAAAATACATCTAAAAAATGAACCTACTGCACAAAGGCAGTACCCAATAAAGCAAGAAGCTAAAAAACAGGTCAGGGAGATCTTAGATCAACTTGAATACCAAGGGGTGATTGAAACATGCACCTCCTCAATGAACAATCCTTTGTTTCCTGTATCCAAACCAGACAATACATATCGTCTAGTTTTGGATTACAGACACTTGAACACTTGTTCAAAAACATTTGCAGTGCAAAATGCACATAGTACAGCATTAATGAATAACATTGTGCATAAAAAATATAAAACCACATTAGACATTTCAAATGGTTTCTTTTGTCAAAACATAGCACCTGAAAGCAGGTACTTAACAGCTTTCTCAATAATGGGGACTCAGCGTCAATTTTGTAGACTCCCACAAGGGTTTAAGAAAAGCCCGGGGTTATTCTCAGCAAGGGTAGCAGAGTTACTACAAATTTATGATAATGAGGCATTGTCATATGTCGATGACATCTATCTGACAGACGATGACCTAGATAGGCACTTGAACAGGGTGAGTACCATTATATTGGGCTTCGCCTCTGAGGGCTATAAATTCAACTTTAAAAAATCCAGAATTGCCCATCTCAATGTCCTTTTCCTAGGATATGAGCTTTCAAGTGAAGGCAAGAGCCTGGCAGCCAACTTTTTAGAAAAGTGCGCGCTGCTCCAACCTCCAAAAACGCTGAAAAACTTACAATCAATCTTGGGTTTCCTAAATTTTGGAAGAACTTACATTCTAAATTACGCAGAAAGGGTTAAACCTCTCTACGAATTAATCAAACCTGATTTTTCAACAAAACATTGCACACAGGAACACACAGAAATCCTGCGTTCACTCCAAGCTAACATGTTAGCAACAAATCACTTACAAACACGCGTAAATACACGCAATTTAGTGATCCGAATAATTTCGAGACAATGCGGATTCACCTATTTAACATTTAATGAGGGTGAAAAAGTACCAATAGCATACAAATCACATTTGTATACACAAGCAGAAATGCGCTTCCCTTCAACAGAAAAAATACTGACAGCAGTTCAAACCGCTGTAGCAAAAGAAAGAGCTCTAGCCCAAGGGAAACGCATTATTGTCGTAACTCCAGTACCAGCCTTAGAGGCGGTCACAAAAGCGAGCATTCAAAATGCAAAAGTTTACATCCTAGATGGATACAATGGGTTAATTCTCTTGCTGCAACAGATGTTGAATATGTTTTTGATCCTGATTTAAAAACACCAGCGAGCCTGCAATATGAACATGAATGTCCTCTGCCCACTGAAATTCTGCCTCTCGATCAGTATGAATTTATAATTTACACTGACGGATCCGCACAACCCGCTACAGGGAGTAAGCAAGCTTACAGTGCAGCATGCGCAATCGTTAAAGGTCGCATGCAAGATGGTAACTTCAGACCAATGGTCACTAAAACTCAATCTCTAGGAGATTGTACAGCTCAGCGAGCTGAACTACAAGCATTCAAACTGGCACTTGAAAGTACAGATCGCGAATTCCCCACACTCATAGTGTGCGATTCTTTTTACTGTGTTCAGTCGTATAATGAATATATACAGAATTGGCTTGAAAACGGGTTCAAAGATGCAAAAGGTGGCACAATAAAGCATAAAACGCTTTGGGAACAAGTAGTTCAGTTGAAAAACGAACTACCAAAGGCTCACGTAATACACACGCTGAGTCATCAACGTGATGGCGTTCACGTTGCAGGGAATTCATTGGCTGACGAAGCCGCAAAGGGGGCTGTTCAGACGGCTTCCGTAGCTGCGATCACTCGTTCAAAAATGAGAGTAGACAGTGAGATATTGTTGGCTGTCAATGCTTCAAGCAAAGGCAGTGGTGCAGCGTTACCAAAGAAATTTCCACTCAAGTACTCTTATGTAATTGATGCAAACAACGTTCCTTTTGCTCGAATCCCTGGAGTGGGGGATAGGGTAATACCAAACATGGAACTTAGAGCAGCTTTGATTTATGAAGCACATCTGGGGGAGGGTCTGTCACATCAAGGGATCTCTAAAACAATATTAACATTAAAAGAGATGTACTGGTGGCCTGGAATGAATACACAGATTCACATCTTCATCGATGACTGCATAGACTGCAATAGACAGCGTGG
The DNA here is from genome assembly GCA_963921515.1 of Calotriton arnoldi. NCBI lineage: Eukaryota > Metazoa > Chordata > Amphibia > Caudata > Salamandridae > Calotriton > Calotriton arnoldi. Next base: position 1,345,556 of record CAWUFW010000334.1, read on the forward strand.
TGCAGAACGCCATCAGACACCAGACTACGAAGTAGCCTGCCCAGTGCAGACACCATTGTTAGACAGCATAAGACTATCTATGCGCAGGCGTCCTTATGGACAAATGCAATCCCACAAATACTAAGTCAAGGTTTCTATGGATATGGCCTCAGCGCTCGGCTGACGCTCGAACTGTTATAAAAGATTTGCGAGTCTTTATCGGCACATACGCAATTGGCACACTACATTCTGACCAAGGCCCTGCGTTTAGCTCTCGGGCTTACAAAGAAGCCATGGCCAGTTTGGGTGTAGCATTGCGGTACTCCTCTCCGTTTCATCCTGAGGGAAATTCTGTTGTGGAAAGGAAAAACCGGGACATAAAGCAGTCTATTACAGCTAGAGTATTAGGTTCGGGTGATGGGTGGGTCAAACATCTTTATGGGGTCCAACGCTCATTAAATAATTTGCCAAGAAGTTCTCTAGGGGGGTCACTCCATATGAGGTCCTATTTGGGACAAGAATGTGGGTTCCTGATCTCGAATGTAAAGGCACAGTGGTGGAAAATAAACCCTTTGATATCAAAGATCGTTTGGCTGTTTTACAGGATCTAAATGAACTAAGATCGAAACAAAGCAACGTGTTCCTGAAGCCAACCACCACTGGGGAAACACCGGCAGTCCCAGCAAGGCCTGTCTGGATCCCAAAAGTTGGGGATCTAGTCAGAGAGAAGATTGCGGACAAGAAGGAATTTGGACCTTCTTACAGACAACCAGTACCTGTCCTAGCCGTGCACGGAACAAGAACAGTACTTCTGCCGCCCCTTGCTGGAAAAAAGGAGAAAAGATTTGTGTCAATCGACCTCATCAAACCACAGTATGTGGCCAATACTAAATAGTAGGCCTCGTGGACTCCGACCTAGTAGCAGACGCACTCCTCTCGCTACTATCCAAGAGGTTCAGACTGAAAGACTCATAACCATCGAGAATTCAGCAGTAACAGATGAAGGACTAAGCAACAATGCTATGGAACTCATCCCTCTTGAAACTCAAGTAACAGTTCGTCCAGATACACCTGTCTACACCAACGTAACAAGTGATCAACTGGTTCCAGCGATTTCAACAAATCCTGATGCAATTCCAACAATTGACAGAACTGCTTCTGGCTATTTCATTAACTTTGATACGTTTTCTGAGGATCCGAGTGAACCTGAAACGACGCCAGCCTCAAAAACTTTCAAACAACAAGTACAAGACCTTTTTCATTTCCTGAAAGAGACTTATCTGGTTTCACCATGGATTGAACTATGGATTACTTCTGGAATATTTTTCTTTCTGCTTTGGCTAGCTTTGGTTATGACTATCAGCATGCTTATAAATGGCAGATACATCCATATGGACACTGAAAGTAAAAATGTGAACTTACTTTTGAAACCACACAAATCATCCCATCGTGAAGCAAGAGACTTGTCAGCAGTGAACATCACAGCCGTTCCTATACAGGATGGTATAGTGTGGGACAAAACCGATTTCGACATATTCAGCCCGACGGAACTTTTGAACATTCCACATTTATTTAAAATTTCATTAAGTGACTTTATTACCTCCAGTACCTATTCTGATGATTGGGACTTTGAGACTGTAAATGATATGATGTCTGATCTAGAAAGGTCTGCAGCATTCTCTAACAATGAATACTTAGAGGGTTCATCAGACTACGAACAGCTTTATTGTTACAACCACTATGGTCATCATTTCTTGCATAAATCTGCAACACCTAGAAATGTGTTTATGTTTAACCAATGGGAACATTGTCCTACACCACCAAAGGGTAGTTCAAAAACGTTTGCTAAAAAGTTTCCCTATTTTTCAAGGGTACAATACATCTGATCCAGAAACATTTTACTATAAAAATGTAAACAAAACAGGACAGAAAATTATGTTAACTAATACAAAACAGATTTACTCTGCAGCCTTTATTACCCAACTGTCTAGACATGGATTTGACTTTTGGAAAGACACAATAGACACGAAATCTGTCTGGGGTTCTAAAGATTGGCAAGTACAGGGGATAGAAGCTTTGTTTAGAGCATGTATCATCCCTCAGCAAATAATGTTTTTGAATGACACTGTGCAACAAACGTCTTGCCTTGGTTTAGCTAAGATCAAAGACATGAAAACACCTTCTGTACCAACACCTGCAAGTAATAGCACTACACAGGGAGCGGTCACAGTAGACACAATACTACAAACCAACAGAACAGATCCTGATTGGAAAAAATGGTTACTCTGGCCCACAGACACAAACATCTGTCAAGAAAGATTCCTGAATAGAATACAGGGCTTTACTATCCATAGGCCAGACCCACGATATGTTCAACGACAACATCCGGGGGTAGTAACAACATACAGTGTAGGAAAATTGTGCCTCGACTGGCTACAAAAATCTACACTTGAGGATGTGAAACAACACTTATCTTTACTTAAAGAAGATGCAGACCTTAGTGAATTCTTGCTAGGACCAAGAAAACCGCGTCAAAAATGTTTCATATATGCCGGCATTTATGCTGCTTATAATGAAGTATGGAAGGATTCACAGGCAGAGGCCGCAGAACGAATATGTGAGCTTGATCGTATTAACTTAGAGACAATGGGTTAACAACTTTGTCATCCAGAATTTATTCATTGGACAACATTGTATCCTCTGCTATTGACATACTGGAACAAGATTTAGCCATGTTACAACAAGGCCAATCTCAGTTACGTTCTATTATGTTATTAGGCTGGACGCTGCAATCCTTGCGTGCAGGCTATGTGCCTTGGCGTTTTATCAACACGTCATCTCTGTTTGCAGAATACAATCTAACAGATAAACAGATCGAACTGGCACAAAGGGGAGCAAAGTATACAGTGTTGAGCATTGAAAAACTGGAAAAATTACCATTTACGGTAGCAGAAAAACCAGCTACAGAATGGCTTATCCATGGCAAAATCACTCTGCCTGTCACTACTTTTCAGTTTCAGTATTGCCTCAAACAAATGCAAGCAGGCAAATATGAAAGGTTGGGTAAAGAATACATTAAGACATCCTGGGATTTACCTTACGAATACAGATGTTGGAGTGGGGATCGTGAAGTGTTTCTAAGCGGTACACACTGTGAAAATGCACTAAGCGGTTCACTCATATGTCAGGACATTTCTTTACATGGGGCTTGTAATGGTTCTGTGGCAAATTTGTCCTGCCACCAGCAGGGTACACTGGCTACTGTGATTAATCCAACGTTTGGCCAACTTTCTAACAGGAGTTGCCTCATGTTGAATGATCAGAGTTGCTGTGGCATGCTGCCAGGCATCCCATATCTGGTAACGGTCGACTCCAGGGTTACTTGTTGTATGCAAGTATTGTTCCCCCAATAGACACAGTCAGGGAGTCACCTCTATGGCCTTCATTGAATGTTTCTTTTATACATTTTGATACTTTAAGCAGAATGAAAGCCATGCTTTTGCAACAGACCGTGCCTTTGACCTTGGCCAAAGAAATCTATGATTTACAAATTGCAAGGACTTCGCCCTGAGATACAGGCTTTAATTCGTACAAACTGCCCTATGCATTTTGTAGAAATAATGGGACGTATCTTAAACATGTCTGATACAAGCCGAATTGTACATGTATTTAAGACCATCTGTTCAGGACTGTTAGCACCCTTCCAGGCAGTCCTCGGAATCATCCCAAACTTCGCACATTCGGTGCCATTAATTCTAGCACTTGTTGCAGGAATCCTGTTCCTATTCCTACTACTACGCTATGGCAAGCCTATCCACCGACGTCACTCCAAGCGATGTGGAGAAAGCTCTCCTAGAACGGAAGTGCCGTGAGCGCATAGTGCAGCTTTTGGGCATGCCTCGTCTACGGGAACTTAATACAACATGGTTCCTGTCATTTAGACCAATCTGGCAAGATTGCATCTTACCTGTTCTACGCTGCCTGCTTTGCGGTGAAGAATGCGTGCTAGACACCTGTCTAACACTCCCATCAGTCATGCCAACGGATATCGATACTCTGCTGGACCCGATAACAGCCCATGCTCTGTGTTGTCCCCAGAGGCTACCAATCCTGATGACGGCATTCATTGAGATCTCACAGACGCTTCCTGCTGCTGCTGAGGTACGAGATGGATCAACAGGCACACTGGTAACAACGGACGCGAACATTGCTGCGGCATCTTATGCTGAAGGCGATGCTTCTCATCTGTGCAATTAACCTTCTGAACGAGGTGTTCCAAATGTCACCAACATCGGTAGACGATATTTTGTCTACAGAAATAGATGATTTCATGTTTAAACCTGACCCATACACTGACTTTGATTCGGCTCACAGTGTACCAGGGACGCATTGAATTTGGCCTTCATATTTTCAAAACTTGGAACTCTTCCTAAAATTGAACTTTTTCTTTTTCTTTATTTTTTGAAAATACATGGCAACTCAATCTGCTTACAGTAGAACTATTCATATAAAACGGACTTCTTTGAATACTTCCAGGGACACAATGTCACCTTATTTGACTAAAATTTAATTTAGTACCATGATATGCAATGGCTTTGATTTTTGAAAACTTGTCAACCATTTCATCATATGTATATATTTCTGTTTATTCATTCATGTTGCATTTATTTCCAATATATGCTTAGAATGAAAAAATGCTTTAAAATGTACAGTACCTATTGCATTACATGGTTTAGCAACAGTTCTTTTAAAAACTTCTTTTAATATGCTTTTAGAAATGTTTTTAGCAATATGTGGTACTCAAGTTTAATGTTTAGCATTTAGTATTAGCGTTCATTCGAAAGTGGAGTGGGTGTTGTATTCCGCTTTAGGTGTCCGTATATAGGTTTTCCTGAAACATGTCCTTATATAGGCACAATTCGCATTGCCCTTATATAGGCATAAGATCCCAGTCCTTATTTAGGCATTAGCCATGCACTCCAAATACAGGCATGGTCACCGACATCCGTCCACCGTAACGTCACAACGAGTTCTTAGAAACCAAACCCTAAGCCCAGCACAGGATTATTGATTTCTCCAAGAACTCATCTATTATGCATGAACCACTATTCCTTAAGGGTTCATTCCTGACGTCTTCCTCTGACGGACTTCACATCAATGCTAACATTCCAAGGCACCTACCAGGTATAAATATACCTTCCCTTGCCCAAGCAAGTTAGAGGAGACCTCGACTTCAGAGGAGCCCGTATCCCGGCCTGACGCACTGAGAAGAGACGCTGTCATCCCTGCTCACAGAGAATCCAGCTCCCAGTGTTCTGACTCCCTTCGCAGGGTGTTAGAGTTCGAGATCCGGAAGAAGATTCCCACCTCGCTCATTCTCAAGGTATGGAGCTGACTAGAACCTAGAGGGACTCTTGGCATACCAGACTCTTAGTATACCATACTATAGAATACTTCACCTACTTCTTACCTTGCCCTACACCTAGACTAGGTTAGGTACACTGGGGTAGAACTAGCTTAGAGAAGCATCGTATGAGTACTCGCATTTTTAGCTCATGTTATTTATGTATGTGAATATATGTATCATAGCTAAAAAGATAATGCTAGCGCAGTATTATTTCTTTCTACTGCTTACGCTGTACATTATATATCTTGCATACTGTCTTGTGATCATAACAGCTCATATCTCTTACACGAGAAACAAGACTGTTCAATAAATCCTTTTTATTGAAACGCCCGTCTATTCTTTCTGTGTAACTCTGAAGAAACTAAGCATGCACGATTAGCTGAGTGAAACTGTTATCTATTGTTTCCACGATTCTGACAGTGTTCCGATTCTAAAGGGAAACAAAGTTGTCATGTTTATGCGGTTGCCAGAAACTACTCACTTCTTGTGTACAAGGAGTTTCTAGTGGCCTCCGAGTTAGCTGGCACAAAGTAATTAAGTTTAATATACTCGATAGAGACATACTGACCTCAGTCCTATGTCGAATCTATAGGGTATATTATTCCAATGCGCAGAGCCTATTAGGGAAATAGGAACTACACTACACTCCCACTACTCTAAATGCGGCCCAGGTCTATTCAGCCCAGCCCTGACTCATCCAGATCTCTGGAGCCGCAGCACATCCCCAGCCCCTGTCACTCCAAAGCCAGACAGTCAATACATATCCTAGCAGAGGCACACAGGATGGCTAAGCAAGAAAATACCTACTTTTTAAAAGTGGTATTTTCAAACACAGAATGTAAAAATCACCATTACTAAAAGATGCATCTTTAGATTCTGCGTTCAGGCATTCTAAACTTTATTTTCCTATCTGGTCCCAATGGAAAGTTATGTTTATTAGATGTTAAAAATTAACTCCCATGCTTTCCTATGGGCCAGATAGCCTTTCAATAGTGAAAAACGAAATTAGCAGTATTACGCTATCAGTACATGCCACACATATCAGGGCATGTCCTACCTTTCACATACACTGCACCCTGTCCACAGGGGTACCTTGGGCCTACCTGAGGGGTGACTCACATGTAAGAAAAGGGAAGGTTAGGGCCTGGCAAGTCGGTGCACTTGCCAAATCGACATGGCAGTACTAGACTGCACACAGACACTGCAGTGGCAGGTCTGAGTTACCTTTACAGGACTACTTCTGTGGGTGGCACAATCAGTGCTTCTGGCCCACTAGTAGCATTTGATTTGCAGGCCCTTGCACTCTCAGTGCGCTTCACTAGGGACTTACCAGTAAATCAAATATGCCAATCGTGGAAACACCAATCCAAAATACAAGTTTCACAGAGAGCATATGCACTTTAGCACTGAATAGCAGTGGTAAAGTGCCCAGAGTCCTAAAACCAACAACAGCAGGCCAGGAAAAAATAGGAGGAAGAAGCAAAAAGTGTGGGGATAGCCCTGCGAAAAGGGCCATTTCCAACAACCAACAAGACCAAAATCGTGATTTTTGGGACAGTACATCACTGTGAAACTCCATATGGTGGCCAACAGAGCTAGGATCGACACCCACTATCCACGCCAAGAGCTTCGGAATCATCATCGACAGCAAACTTGACATGACCACCCAAGTCAATGCCCTCACATCCTCGTGCTTCCATACTCTGAATATGGTGAGGAAGATTCTCAAATGGCTCCCAATCAGCACCTGGAAAACAATTAAACGCGCCCTGGTCACAAGTAGGGAGGACTACGGGAACACCCTCTATGCCGGGATCAACAAAAACCCTCACCAGAAGACTTCAGACCATTCAGAGCTCGGTAGGCAGAATCACTCTCAACCTTACTCTCCGCATTCACATCACACCACACCAAAAGGAGCTCCACTGGCTCCCCATTCACAAACTAGTACAATTCAAACTCCTTACTCACTCTTTCAAGGCTCTACATAACACTGGCCCAGCATACCTCATCTGCTTTCCCAAACCTTCCAGACACTTCCGCTAGTCCAGACTCCTACTTTTACAAATCCCACCCATACAGAAAACCAGATCCGGTGGTCAAGCCTTCTCCCACATCGCTCCTAAAGCATGGAATGACCTGCTGATACACATAAAAGTCTTCTCCTCACTTCTTGAATTCTGCAAGAAACTGAAGACCTGGCTTTTCGAGTAGTCCCACTAGGCCCTAGGTTTGGCTTGGAGCACACCTGCTCAGTGCCTGGATACCCTCCCGGGTGATAGTGCACTCTGCAAATCTGCATAACATATATATATGACCTGTGATAAAGGCTATGGCCAAAATGTGTCGGGGGGGAAGGCTGACTTGGAAATTAATACATTTTGCTGCAAAAATAAAACACTGGTCTGAGCGTGCCCTGATGGATGAGGGTATGTGGTTTTGATATTGGGGCTTACCGTAGCCATGCTCATATCTTTGCATTTGAGTTACAGAACTCCGTTTTTTTTGTGGTCTTGATATATATGTGTGTGTGTGTATATATGTCTATATATATATATCTATATCTATATCTATATCTATATCTATATATATATATATATATATATATCAATAGCTCCTTCTTCACTTCCACAAGAATTACTCGGACGCTCTTGCTTGCTCAATAAAGTTTTAATGGCTCAAACGACGCGTTTCGGCTTACGCCTTGATCACGCTCATAAGAAGCATTTAGAATACAAATTATATACACAGTGCTTGGAAAAAATAAACATAGATAATGGACTACACCAAAAAGTGCTATTTAGAATAATGATACTAGCGGCGGCCATTTTAGCAAAGTCAAAGATACTATAGTTCTCATTCTCTCTAGCACACAAATCTTATTTATCAATCCTACAATCTAAATCAACGGCCAATTTTAAGAAAAACAATGTATCGTCCTTCCTACTCTGTAACAATGTTATATACATTATTTCAGCTCTAATCTCTCATTACTGATCAATTTTATACAAATAACCACTTTGTCCTATAATGCCCCAGTGGGCTTTAGGTAATCATGCAGATTAAGATTGACAAACAAAAAGTTCCATTGGCCCCATATGTATACCTTACGGGAATACGCTGTCTACAATCCCGCCCCATTGGGCATATATCCCATATCGAAGAAAATCGGATAGTGTGCTTCATATATACTTATATGGCCGCCAAATTGAAAAAGAAGTGCCAACACCTACAAAAAATAAGTAAAACATTACATTAAAATCCAATTTAAAAAAAAGGAAGGAAAACGATTCTAGCATAAAGTCATAAAATGCAATTAATCATACAAATGGATGGCCAACTCCTCACTTGAATTTAAACCTTTAGGTACCAAGTTTCAAAATCAATAATGTATTTCGATTCAAGTTTGCGCAATGAAAGTTCGCGATTGCCACCCCTCACATTGCTAGTTATTGCATCAATTACAACCATCTTTAACAGTCTTTCATCTTTAAAATGGAGATCAAAAAAATGTCGGGCTACCGGATATTGCTTGTTATTATGCCGTATAGCACGGACATGTTCCAATACTCTTTTCTTTGCACGATGTATTGTGCTTCCTATGTATAACTTCCTGCATGGGCAGATCAACGCATAAACACAATATGTGGTATTGCATGTATAAGGTTTTTTGATAGCAAATTTCCGGTTGGAATTCGGAAATGAAAGTTCTTTGCAGTCATCGCTATTACTACATGCCTTACACTTCCTACAACACCTGAAACCCGGGTGACCACCACTATCCAACTTGGATGTCCTAGTGATTAAATTGCAACTCAATTCGTCCCGTAGGGAACGACTCTTCCTAAAAGTAATTTGAGGATTATCTCTAAGACTTTTCTTCAAGTTTTCATCTGTCATTAGAACATGCCAATGTTTGCTGAATATTTTGCGTACATCATGAGCTTGTCCTGAAAATGTTGTAATAAATCTCAAAGTTTCAGGCTCATCCTGACGTCGTGGTGGATGTAGCAACTCGTTCCGAGTGACCTTCTCTACTCTTTTGCTAGCCTCTGTTATCGTGCTCTGATTATACCCTCGCTCCTTAAACCGTTTGCACATAACTTCCTTTTCAGCTAAGTAGGTAGCTTCCGTACTACAATTGCGTTTCGCACGCAAAAGTTCCCCATAGGGGATGCTGTAAATAAGGTTGCGAGGATGAGAACTAGTGGCACTCAGCAAACTATTACCCGCAGTACTTTTGCGGAACAGTTTTGTTTGTAATGTCTGCCCCTTTCTCTCTACCTGCACATCCAAAAACTCAATCGAGGTTCTACTGATGTGTTCAGTGAAGACCAGGTTGTATAAATTAACATTGAGTTTCTTAACAAAAATATTAGCAGATTCCGGTTCTCCATTCCAAATGAAAAAAATTTCATCAATAATCATTTCAGAATGAAAAAACAGAGAAATTGAACGTGTTTTCATGAAGTGTCTGATGGCCTGCACTCCTAATTGATGTACAATGCTCGTATATCCCTCAAATAGGAAGGTAAACTAACAACATAAGGTCTAAGATAATGATCGATAAATCTCGAAGTATTTTCCAACAGTGACCCAATTGAGGAGACAATAGGTCTCCCTGGTGGATTAAATGAATCTTTGTGCAACTTGGGAAGTAAATAGAGCACAGGGATTCTAGGATGAGAACATTTCAAGTAATTATACTCTTCCCATTCTATTAGCCCTATTTACTTCCCAAGTTGCACAAAGATTCATTTAATCCACCAGGGAGACCTATTGTCTCCTCAATTGAGTCACTGTTGGAAAATACTTCGAGATTTATCGATCATTATCTTAGACCTTATGTTGTTATTTTACCTTCCTATTTGAGGGATACCACGCACTTCCTGACCATCATTGATGGTATTTATTGGGAGGACACCTACACCCTGGTTACCTTAGACGTGAGAAGCTTATATACGAGCATTGTACATCAATTAGGAGTGCAGGCCATCAGACACTTCATGAAAACATGTTCAATTTCTCTGTTTTTTCATTCTGAAATGATTATTGAAATGATTGAATTTTGTTTATCTAACAATTTTTTATTTTTGATGATGTCATCTACCGGCAGTCACAGGGCACAGCTATGGGCACCTGCTTCGCCCCCAGCTATGCAAATTTATTCATGGGCTGGTGGGAGGAACAGGTGGCCTCACAGCTTGAAGAATTTGAGAACAGTGTTGTCCTGTGGCTGCGTTTTATTGATGACATTTTTTTCATTTGGAATGGAGAACCGGAATCTGCTAATCTTTTTGTTAAGAAACTCAATGTTAATTTATACAACCTGGTCTTCACTGAACACATCAGTAGAACCTCGATTGAGTTTTTGGATGTGCAGGTAGAGAGAAAGGGGCAGACATTACAAACAAAACTGTTCCGCAAAAGTACTGCGGGTAATAGTTTGCTGAGTGCCACTAGTTCTCATCCTCGCAACCTTATTTACAGCATCCCCTATGGGGAACTTTGCGTGCGAAACGCAATTGTAGTACGGAGGCTACCTACTTAGCTGAAAAGGAAGTTATGTGCAAACGGTTTAAGGAGCGAGGGTATAATCAGAGCACGATAACAGAGGCTAGCAAAGAGTAGAGAAGGTCACTCGGAACGAGTTGCTACATCCACCACGACGTCAGGATGAGCCTGAAACTTTGAGATTTATTACAACATTTTCAGGACAAGCTCATGATGTACGCAAAATATTCAGCAAACATTGGCATGTTCTAATGACAGATGAAAACTTGAAGAAAAGTCTTAGAGATAATCCTCAAATTACTTTTAGGAAGAGTCGTTCCCTACGGGACGAATTGAGTTGCAATTTAATCACTAGGACATCCAAGTTGGATAGTGGTGGTCACCCGGGTTTCAGGTGTTGTAGGAAGTGTAAGGCATGTAGTAATAGCGATGACTGCAAAGAACTTTCATTTCGAATTCCAACCGGAAATTTGCTATCAAAAACCTTATACATGCAATACCACATATTGTGTTTATGCGTTGATCTGCCCATGCAGGAAGTTATACATAGGAAGCACAATACATCGTGCAAAGAAAAGAGTATTGGAACATGTCCGTGCTATACGGCATAATAACAAGCAATATCCGGTAGCCCGACATTTTTTTGATCTCCATTTTAAAGATGAAAGACTGTTAAAGATGGTTGTAATTGATGCAATAACTAGCAATGTGAGGGGTGGCAATCGCGAACTTTCATTGCGCAAACTTAAATCGAAATACATTATTGATTTTGAAACTTGGTACCTAAAGGTTTAAATTCAAGTGAGGAGTTGGCCATCCATTTGTATGATTAATTGCATTTTATGACTTTATGCTAGAATCGTTTTCCTTCCTTTTTTTTTAAATTGGATTTTAATGTAATGTTTTACTTATTTTTTGTAGGTGTTGGCACTTCTTTTTTCAATTTGGCGGCCATATAAGTATATATGAAGCACACTATCCGATTTTCTTCGATATGGGATATATGCCCAATGGGGCGGGATTGTAGACAGCGTATTCCCGTAAGGTATACATATGGGGCCAATGGAACTTTTTGTTTGTCTCTCTTAATCTGCATGATTACCTAAAGCCCACTGGGGCATTATAGGACAAAGTGGTTATTTGTATAAAATTGATCAGTAATGAGAGATTAGAGCTGAAATAATGTATATAACATTGTTACAGAGTAGGAAGGACGATACATTGTTTTTCTTAAAATTGGCCGTTGATTTAGATCGTAGGATTGATAAATAAGATTTGTGTGCTAGAGAGAATGAGAACTATAGTATCTTTGACTTTGCTAAAATGGCCGCCGCTAGTATCATTATTCTAAATAGCACTTTTTGGTGTAGTCCATTATCTATGTTTATTTTTTCCAAGCACTGTGTATATAATTTGTATTCTAAATGCTTCTTATGAGCGTGATCAAGGCGTAAGCCGAAACGCGTCGTTTGAGCCATTAAAACTTTATTGAGCAAGCAAGAGCGTCCGAGTAATTCTTGTGGAAGTGAAGAAGGAGCTATTGAAATACAGGGTTGCCGGTAACACGCACTCGGACCGCCCGTGACAGCCTCTGCACCCAACCGGGATCGTTGTGAGATATATATATATATATATATATATATATATATATATATATATATATATATATATATATATATATAAATATATATATTACCTACTGGCAGTCGCCAGTAGGTAGTCATAGTTAGGACCTAGTTTCCATTGGGAAAGCGTTTTTTAATTTGGCAATATCTTTGGCGCCATTTTACGAATCTTCACCAAATTTTCAAAACTAAGGCGTGTGCTGGGAGATCGGCATTTAAGTCGGTCCAGTGTTTAAACCATTCACAGTTCAGTCTTGGGGCATGTTTTGCGATCCTCTAGACCTTTGTGAGCTTAGCTGTAATCCATGTATTTTTAATACACAGCTTTGAACATTGTTCCGCAACCGAGGTCAGAGGTTTGCTATTGGTGGTCCGGGCACTCCTGCAGCATTAACATTTAGGGTTATGGGTTGCTTTCAAGTGACAACTTTGTAACACGTAGCAGCGCCGCTTTTTAACTATTTTACATATTGAGTGTTGAATTAACAGGTAACATACCACAGGTGTTGGGCGCCATATTTTCAATGTATATAATATTCCTACTAAGGCGGATACTATAAATAGTCTCGAAATGCATCTATAATCTTTCATGCTTTTAAATTCACGGTAAAACATTCGGATTGATTATTAGCACTGTGCTAAGTACATATTTTTGTTTTACGAGTTACAGCATGTGTATATCAAAGCATTGCTTGAAAGTATTTCTTGTGTGTTTATCAATGTCTTAATTGGGAAGGACACTATATATACTTACCTGATGTTGGCGCCATTCAGATTGATAAAGGCTTCTGTGAAGCCGAAACGCGTCTCTCGTATGTCCGGGTGGAGGGTGACCTGAAACAATAAAAGAAGCCATATTCCTAACAGCCTGAAGTCCGTGCCTTCTTCGTTGGAAGTATCTAAGGAAGCGGGATGGTTTGTTCATAAAACAAAGGATGCAGCACTCTTGAGCAGACTTTTAGCTTAATTTATTGGCAAACGTTCACTACACCAACGCGTTTCCAGCCTGCTTCAGCTTTTTTCATATATATATATTACCTACTGGCAGTCGCCAGTAGGTAGTCATAGTTAGGACCTAGTTTCCATTGGGAAAGCGTTTTTTATTTTGGCAATATCTTTGGCGCCGTTTTACGAATCTTCACGAAATTTTCAAAACTAATGGGGCGCACCGGTCAGCTCCTGTCTTGAAAGTTTAGGGGTGATTCGTCAAGTGGGGGCCGAGAAAAAAGGGGGGTCATAAAACGCGTTTTCTCCATATTCATTTTCATAGGAAACTTTAGACAAAGCTACAGCCCGAACTGCTGAACGGAATTACACCAAATTTGGCAAAAGGGTAGCTCTTGGTTCAGAAAGCGTGCTTTTTTTAAATGCTGTAAATCCGTTCAGTAGTTCCTGAGAAATTCAAAAATACAAAATATTGATATCTGGTGGCCGAGGAGGATTCGCGAACCCGCCCGAGCACAAGCTTCATTCTGATTGGCTGCCAACACTCCAAACCAAGAAGTGTTGGCAGCCATCTTGTGACTCGGTAAAACCGAGTCACAAGAAAAAAGGAGAAAAAAGGATAGAAAACAAGAAAAGGGGACAGGGTAGAAACACCCTGATCCCCTAGGCCTGCTCAGGGGGTCCCTGCCTAAAAAGCATTTTTTTAAATATTTTCGGCCGAATTCGCGCTGGGTGTGCGAATCCAGCCGGAAAAAAAAAACAAAGCCTGGGCTCCTGCGCTTCGTTTATTTAAGCCCCCAGGTGGGCCAGGTCCCGGGGGCAATGTCCAATTAATTAGCTGGGGCCCGCGGGGGCACCCCGCAGCCCTGGGGATCTCCACCTCCCCAGGGCTTTATTTATTTTAGGGTGGGGGCCTCGTGGGCCCCCCCAAGCCCCGGGGACTGCCACCTCCCCGGGGCTTTTAGAAATAATTAGTGTGGGGGGCCGAGCCCCCCCACACTGCCCCTGGGACCACCACCGCCCAGGGGCACTCTGCATGGAAATACGTGGGTCCGTTGCGGACCACTGGCCCCAGGGACCACCACCTCCCCGGGGCAATGTGCACGTTGGGCCCTCTTTGGCCCTGGGGACTGCCACCCCCCAGGGCCGGCTCCTGCAATGTCCCGGGGTGCCCACCCCCGGGACATTGCAGTTTCCAATGGCAGGGCGGGAGCACTGCTCCCGCCCTGCCACAGAAAACTCTGCTTTGCTTCGTGGAAGCGAGAGCAGGAAACATGCTCTCGCTTCCACGAAGCAAAGCAGTATTGCATGTTTGCAGCTCCCCTTGTCCAAAAGCAATGCCGGCTCCCGCAGGAGGCGGGGTGCCAGCTGGGACCATGGGGCATTGGGGCTCCTCCCGCGGTCCCCAACGTAAGGCCAGGCCCCGGGGATGGGGTTCCCGCGGGCCAATGGGGCCCAAGGAAGGGGGGCCAGGCAGCTCCCCTCCCTGTTTTAAATATTTTTTTTTCTCCAAAAAATAAGGCCGGACCCCAGGGGATGGGGTCCCCGGGGCCAACATTGACCACAGGAGGGGGGCCACGCAGCCCCCCTCCAAATGTAGTAATAAAAAAATCAGGGCAGGCCTTGGGGGATGGGGTCCCCGAGGCCAAAAGAGGCCCAGAGAAGGAGGACCACACAACCCCCCTCCCGTCAAAAAAATAAACGAGGCCAGGCCCCAGGGGACAGGGTCCCCGGGGCCAAAAGTGGCCCAGGGAAGGGGGCCATGCGGCCCCTCACGTAATAAAATAAAATAAAAAATAAAAAACTGAGGCACAGCCCTGGGGGATGGGGTTTGCTGGGCCGAAAAAGGCCTTGGGAGGGGGGCAACATGGCTCCCTTCCCGTTTTTTTTTTTTTTTTTTTTTTAAATGGATCGGTCCCTGGAGGATGGGGTCCCCAGGGCCCACAAAATATTAAGAGAAGGGAGGCCAGACAGCCCCCATTCTAATAAAAAAAAGCAGAAGCCGGCATCTCGCCGGAGGCCCCGCCCCTCCCTGCACCACTATGCAAACATGCCTCCTGGTGTGTTCTGGATTGGGGATTAAGTCCCCTTGAATCCTAAGGGTCCTTAGAGGCCAACTAGCCCACCAGGTACCTCCAGTAAGCCCCACACAGTGGGATTGCTGAGAGGTGGTCCGAGCCATGCCCCTTTTACACCACTCTGCAAATGCGCCTCTTGGTGCACTGCTGGTGGGGCAATGAGGTCCTTGTGTCCTGAGGACCTCAGGACTGAAGTGGACTTCATACCCCAAGCAGTAGTGCACCAGGAGGTACGTTTGCAGAGTGGTGTAAAAAGGGGTGTGGCTTCGGACCACCTCTCAGCAATACCACTGTGTGGGGCTTACTGGAGGTACCTGGTGGGCTAGTTGGCCCCTAAGGACCCTTAGGATTCAAGGGGACTTGATGGATACAATGGGTTAATTCTCTTGCTGCAACAGATGTTGAATATGTTTTTGATCCTGATTTAAAAACACAAGCGTGCCTGCAATATGAACATGAATGTCCTCTGCCCACTGAAATTCTGCCTCTCGATCAGTATGAATTTATAATTTACACTGACGGATCCGCACAACCCGCTACAGGGAGTAAGCAAGCTTACAGTGCAGCATGCGCAATCGTTAAAGGTCGCATGCAAGATGGTAACTTCAGACCAATGGTCACTAAAACTCAATCTCTAGGAGATTGTACAGCTCAGCGAGCTGAACTACAAGCATTCAAACTGGCACTTGAAAGTACAGATCGCGAATTCCCCACACTCATAGTGTGCGATTCTTTTTACTGTGTTCAGTCGTATAATGAATATATACAGAATTGGCTTGAAAACGGGTTCAAAGATGCAAAAGGTGGCACAATAAAGCATAAAACGCTTTGGTAACAAGTAGTTCAGTTGAAAAACGAACTACCAAAGGCTCACGTAATACACACGCTGAGTCATCAACGTGATGGCGTTCATGTTGCAGGGAATTCATTGGCTGACGAAGCCGCAAAGGGGGCTGTTCAGACGGCTTCCGTAGCTGCGATCACTCGTTCAAAAATGAGAATAGACAGTGAGATATTGTTGGCTGTCAATGCTTCAAGCAAAGGCAGTGGTGCAGCGTTACCAAAGAAATTTCCACTCAAGTACTCTTATGTAATTGATGCAAACAACGTTCCTTTTGCTCGAATCCCTGGAGTGGGGGATAGGGTAATACCAAACATGGAACTTAGAGCAGCTTTGATTTATGAAGCACATCTGGGGGAGGGTCTGTCACATCAAGGGATCTCTAAAACAATATTAACATTAAAAGAGATGTACTGGTGGCCCGGAATGAATACACAGATTCACATCATCTTCGATGACTGCATAGACTGCAATAGACAGCGTGGTGCAGAACGCCATCAGACACCAGACTACGAAGTAGCCTGCCCAGTACAGACACCATTGTTAGAAAGCATTAGACTATCTATGCGCAGGCGTCCTTATGGACAAATGCAATCCCACAAATACTAAGTCAAGGTTTCTATGGATATGGCCTCAGCGCTCGGCTGACGCTCGAACTGTTATAAAAGATTTGCGAGTCTTTATCGGCACATACGCAATTGGCACACTACATTCTGACCAGGGCCCTGCGTTTAGCTCTCGGGCTTACAAAGCCATGGCCAGTTTGGGTGTAGCATTGCGGTACTCCTCTCCGTTTCATCCTGAGGGAAATTCTGTTGTGGAAAGGAAAAACCGGGACATAAAGCAGTCTATAACAGCTAGAGTATTAGGTTCGGGTGATGGGTGGGTCAAACATCTTTTTGGGGTCCAACGCTCATTAAATAATTTGCCAAGAAGGTCTCTAGGGGGGGTCACTCCATATGAGGTCCTATTTGGGACAAGAATGTGGGTTCCTGATCTCGAATGTAAAGGCACAGTGGTGGAAAATAAACCCTTTGATATCAAAGATCGTTTGGCTGTTTTACAGGATCTAAATGAACTAAGATCGAAACAAAGCAACGTGTTCCTGAAGCCAACCACCACTGGGGAAACACCGGCAGTCCCAGCAAGGCCTGTCTGGATCCCAAAAGTTGGGGATCTAGTCAGAGAGAAGATTGCGGACAAGAAGGAATTTGGACCTTCTTACAGACAACCAGTACCTGTCCTAGCCGTACACGGAACAAGAACAGTACTTCTGCCGCCCCTTGCTGGAAAAAAGGAGAAAAGATTTGTGTCAATCGACCTCATCAAACCACAGTATGTGGCCAATACTAAATAGTAGGCCTCGTGGACTCTGACCTAGTAGCAGACGCTCTCCTCTCGCTACTATCCAAGAGGTTCAGACTGAAAGACTCATAACCATCGAGAATTCAGCAGTAACAGATGAAGGACTAAGCAACAATGCTATGGAACTCATCCCTCTTGAAACTCAAGTAACAGTTCGTCCAGATACACCTGTCTACACCAACGTAACAAGTGATCAACTGGTTCCAGCGATTTCAACAAATCCTGATGCAATTCCAACAATTGACAGAACTGCTTCTGGCTATTTCATTAACTTTGATACGTTTTCTGAGGATCCGAGTGAACCTGAAACAACGCCAGCCCTAAAAACTTTCAAACAACAAGTACAAGACCTTTTTCATTTCCTGAAAGAGACTTATCTGGTTTCACCATGGATTGAACTATGGATTATTTCTGGAATATTTTTCTTTCTGCTTTGGCTAGCTTTGGTTATGACTATCAGCGTGCTTATAAATGGCAGATATATCCATATGGACACTGAAAGTAAAAATGTGAACTTACTTTTGAAACCACACAAATCATCCCATCGTGAAGCAAGAGACTTGTCAGCAGTGAACATCACAGCCGTTCCTATACAGGATGGTATAGTGTGGGACAAAACCGATTTCGATATATTCGGCCCGACGGAACTATTGAACATTCCACATTTATTTAAAATTTCATTAAGTGACTTTATTACCTCCAGTACCTATTCTGATGATTGGGACTTTGAGACTGTAAATGATATGATGTCTGATCTAGAAAGGTCTGCAGCATTCTCTAACAATGAATACTTAGAGGGTTCATCAGACTACGAACAGCTTTATTGTTACAACCACATGGTCATCATTTCTTGCATAAATCTGCAACACCTAGAAATGTGTTTATGTTTAACCAATGGGAACATTGTCCTACACCACCAAAGGGTAGTTCAAAAACGTTTGCTAAAAGTTTCCCTATTTTTCAGGGTACAATACATCTGATCCAGAAACATTTTACTATAAAAATGTAAACAAAACAGGACAGAAAATTATGTTAACTAATACAAAACAGATTTACTCTGCAGCCTTTATTACCCAACTGTCTAGACATGGATTTGACTTTTGGAAAGACACAATAGACACGAAATCTGTCTGGGGTTCTTAAGATTGGCAAGTACAGGGGATAGAAGCTTTGTTTAGAGCATGTATCATCCCTCAGCAAATAATGTTTTTGAATGACACTGTGCAACAAACGTCTTGCCTTGGTTTAGCTAAGATCAAAGACATGAAAACACCTTCTGTACCAACACCTGCAAGTAATAGCACTACACAGGGAGCGGTCACAGTAGACACAATACTACAAACCAACAGAACAGATCCTGATTGGAAAAAATGGTTACTCTGGCCCACAGACACAAACATCTGTCAAGAAAGATTCCTGAATAGAATACAGGGCTTTACTATCCATAGGCCAGACCCACGATATGTTCAACGACAACATCCGGGGGTAGTAACAACATACAGTTTAGGAAAATTGTGCCTCGACTGGCTACAAAAATCTACACTTGAGGATGTGAAACAACACTTATCTTTACTTAAAGAAGACGCAGACCTTAGTGAATTCTTGCTAGGACCAAGAAAACCGCGTCAAAAATGTTTCATATATGCCGGCATTTATGCTGCTTATAATGAAGTATGGAAGGATTCACAGGCAGAGGCCGCAGAACGAATACGTGAGCTTGATCGTATTAACTTAGAGACAATGGGTTAACAACTTTGTCATCCAGAATTTATTCATTGGACAACATTGTATCCTCTGCTATTGACATACTGGAACAAGATTAGGCATGTTACAACAAGGCCAATCTCAGTTACGTTCTATTATGTTATTAGGCTGGACGCTGCAATCCTTGCGTGCAGGCTATGTGCCTTGGCGTTTTATCAACACGTCATCTCTGTTTGCAGAATACAATCTAACAGATAAACAGATCGAACTGGCACAAAGGGGAGCAAAGTATACAGTGTTGAGCATTGAAAAACTGGAAAAATTACCATTTACGGTAGCAGAAAAACCAGCTACAGAATGGCTTATCCATGGCAAAATCACTCGGCCTGTCACTACTTTTCAGTTTCAGTATTGCCTCAAACAAATGCAAGCAGGCAAATATGAAAGGTTGGGTAAAGAATACATTAAGACATCCTGGGATTTACCTTACGAATACAGATGTTGGAGTGGGGATCGTGAAGTGTTTCTAAGCGGTACACACTGTGAAAATGCACTAAGCGGTTCACTCATATGTCAGGACATTTCTTTACATGGGGCTTGTAATGGTTCTGTGGCAAATTTGTCCTGCCACCAGCAGGGTACACCGGCTACTGTGATTAATCCAACGTTTGGCCAACTTTCTAACAGGAGTTGCCTCATGTTGAATGATCAGAGTTGCTGTCGCATGTTGCCAGGCATCCCATATCTGGTAACGGTCGACTCCAGGGTTACTTGTTGTATGCAAGTATTGTTCCCCCAATAGACACAGTCAGGGAGTCGCCTCTATGGCCTTCATTGAATGTTTCTTTTATACATTTTGATACTTTAAGCAGATTGAAAGCCATGCTTTTGCAACAGACCGTGCCTTTGACCTTGGCCAAAGAAATCTATGATTTACAAATTGCAAGGACTTCGGCTGAGATACAGGCTTTAATTCGTACAAACTGCCCTATACATTTCGTAGAAATAATGGGACGTTTCTTAAACATGTCTGATACGAGCGGGATTGTACATGTATTTAAGACCATCTGTTCAGGACTGTTAGCACCCTTCCAGGCAGTCCTCGGAATCATCCCAAACTTCGCACATTCGGTGCCATTAATTCTAGCACTTGTTGCAGGAATCCTGTTCCTATTCCTACTACTACGCTATGGCAAGCCTATCCACCGACGTCACTCCGAGCGATGTGGAGAAAGCTCTCCTAGAACGGAAGTGTCGTGAGCGCATAGTGCAGCTTTTGGGCATGCCTCGTCTACAGGAACTTAATACAACATGGTTCCTGTCATTTAGACCAATCTGGCAAGATTGCATCTTACCTGTTCTACGTTGCCTGCTTTGCGGTGAAGAATGCGTGCTAGACACCTGTCTAACACTCCCATCAGTCATGCCAACGGATATCGATACTCTGCTGGACCCGATAACGGCCCATGCTCTGTGTTGTCCCCAGAGGCTACCAATCCTGATGACGGCATTCATTGAGATCTCACAGACGCTTCCTAGTGCTGCTGAGGTACGAGATGGATCAACAGGCACACGGGTAACAACGGACGCGAACATTGCTGCGGCATCTTATGCTGAAGGCGATGCTTCTCATCTGTGCAATTAACCTTCTGAACGAGGTGTTCCAAATG
Source organism: Calotriton arnoldi (assembly GCA_963921515.1). Classification (NCBI taxonomy): domain Eukaryota; kingdom Metazoa; phylum Chordata; class Amphibia; order Caudata; family Salamandridae; genus Calotriton; species Calotriton arnoldi. The sequence continues at coordinate 1,366,684 of CAWUFW010000334.1, forward strand.
TCACCAACATCGGTAGACGATATTTTGTCTACAGATATAGATGATTTCATGTTTACACCTGACCCATACACTGACTTTGATTCGGCTCACAGTGTACCAGGGACGCAATGAATTTGGCCTTCATATTTTCAAAACTTGGAACTCTTCCTAAAATTGAACTTTTTCTTTTTCTTTATTTTTTGAAAATACATGGCAACTCAATCTGCTTACAGTAGAACTATTCATATAAAACGGACTTCTTTGAATACTTCCAGGGACACAATGTCACCTTATTTGACTAAAATTTAATTTAGTACCATGATATGCAATGGCTTTGATTTTTGAAAACTTGTCAACCATTTCATCATATGTATATATTTCTGTTTATTCATTCATGTTGCATTTATTTCCAATATATGCTTAGAATGAAAAAATGCTTTAAAATGTACAGTACCTATTGCATTACATGTTTTAGCAACAGTTCTTTTAAAAACTTCTTTTAATATGCTTTTAGAAATGTTTTTAGCAATATGTGGTACTCAAGTTTAATGTTTAGCATTTAGTATTATCGTTCATTCGAAAGTGGAGTGGGTGTTGTATTCCGCTTTAGGTGTTCGTATATAGGTTTTCCTGAAACATGTCCTTATATAGGCACAATTCGCATTGCCCTTATATAGGCATAAGATCCCAGTCCTTATTTAGGCATTAGCCATGCACTCCAAATACAGGCATGGTCACCGACATCCGTCCACCGTAACGTCACAACGAGTTCTTAGAAACCAAACCTAAGCCCAGCACAGGATTATTGATTTCTCCAAGAACTCATCTATTATGCATGAACCACTATTCCTTAAGGGTTCATTCCTGACGTCTTCCTCTGTCCGACTTCACATCAATGCTAACATTCCAAGGCACCTACCAGGTATAAATATACCTTCCCTTGCCCAAGCAAGTTAGAGGAGACCTCGACTTCAGAGGAGCCCGTATCCCGGCCTGACGCACTGAGAAGAGACGGTGTCATCCCTGTTCACAGAGAATCCAGCTCCCAGTGTTCTGACTCCCTTCGCGGGGTGTTAGAGTTCGAGATCCGGAAGAAGATTCCCACCTCGCTCATTCTCAAGGTATGGAGCTGACTAGAACCTAGAGGGACTCTTGGCATACCAGACTCTTAGTATACCATACTATAGAATAGTTCACCTACTTCTTACCTTGCCCTACACCTAGACTAGGTTAAGTACACTGGGGTAGAACTAGCTTAGAGAAGCATCGTATGAGTACTCGCATTTTTAGCTCATGTTATTTATGTGTGTGAATATATGTATCATAGCTAAAAAGATAATGCTAGCGCAGTATTATTTCTTTCTACTGCTTACGCTGTACATTATATATCTTGCATACTGTCTTGTGATCATAACAGCTCATATCTCTTACACGAGAAACAAGACTGTTCAATAAATCCTTTTTATTGAAACGCCCGTCTATTCTTTCTGTGTAACTCTGAAGAAACTAAGCTTGCACGATTAGCTGAGTGAAACTGTTATCTATTGTTTCCACGATTCTGAGAGTGTTCCGATTCTAAAGGGAAGCAAAGTTGTCATGTTTATGCGGTTGCCAGAAACTACTCCCTTCTTGTGTACAAGGAGTTTCTAGTGGCCTCCGAGTTAGCTGGCACAAAGTAATTAAGTTTAATATACTCGATAGGGACATACTGACCTCAGTCCTATGTTGAATCTATAGGGTATATTATTCCAATGCGCAGAGCCTATTAGGAAATAGGAACTACACTACACTCCCACTACTCTAAATGCGGCCCAGGTCTATTCAGCCCAGCCCTGACTCATCCAGATCTCTGGAGCCGCAGCACATCCCCAGCCCCTGTCACTCCAAAGCCAGACAGTCAATACATATCCTAGCAGAGGCACACAGGATGGCTAAGCAAGAAAATACCTACTTTTTAAAAGTGGTATTTTCAAACACAGAATGTAAAAATCACCATTACTAAAAGATGCATCTTTAGATTCTGCGTTCAGGCATTCTAAACTTTATTTTCCTATCTGGTCCCAATGGAAAGTTATGTTTATTAGATGTTAAAAATTAACTCCCATGCTTTCCTATGTGCCAGATAGCCTTTCAATAGTGAAAAACGAAATTAGCAGTATTACGCTATCAGTACATGCCACACATATCAGGGCATGTCCTACCTTTCACATACACTGCACCCTGTCCACAGGGGTACCTTGGGCCTACCTGAGGGGTGACTCACATGTAAGAAAAGGGAAGGTTAGGGCCTGGCAAGTCGGTGCACTTGCCAAATCGACATGGCAGTACTAGACTGCACACAGACACTGCAGTGGCAGGTCTGAGTTACCTTTACAGGACTACTTCTGTGGGTGGCACAATCAGTGCTTCTGGCCCACTAGTAGCATTTGATTTGCAGGCCCTGGCACTCTCAGTGCACTTCACTAGGGACTTACCAGTAAATCAAATATGCCAATCGTGGAAACACCAATCCAAAATACAAGTTTCACAGAGAGCATATGCACTTTAGCACTGAATAGCAGTGGTAAAGTGCCCAGAGTCCTAAAACCAACAACAGCAGGCCAGGAAAAAATAGGAGGAAGAAGCAAAACGTGTGGGGATAGCCCTGCGAAAAGGGCCATTTCCAACAACCAACAAGACCAAAATCGTGATTTTTGGGAGAGCACATCACTGTGAAACTCCATATGGTGGCCAACAGAGCTAGGATCGACACCCACTATCCACGCCAAGAGCTTCGGAATCATCATCGACAGCAAACTTGACATGACCACCCAAGTCAATGCCCTCACATCCTCGTGCTTCCATACTCTGAATATGGTGAGGAAGATTCTCAAATGGCTCCCAATCAGCACCTGGAAAACAATCACACGCACCCTGGTCACAAGTAGGGAGGACTACGGGAACACCCTCTATGCCGGGATCAACAAAAACACTCACCAGAAGACTTCAGACCATTCAGAGCTCGGTAGGCAGAATCACTCTCAACCTTACTCTCCGCATTCACATCACACCACACCAAAAGGAGCTCCACTGGCTCCCCATTCACAAACCAGTACAATTCAAACTCCTTACTCACTCTTTCAAGGCTCTACATAACACTGGCCCAGCATACCTCATCTGCTTTCCCAAACCTTCCAGACACTTCCGCTCGTCCAGACTCCTACTTTTACAAATCCCACCCATACAGAAAACCAGATCCGGTGGTCAAGCCTTCTCCCACATCGCTCCTAAAGCATGGAATGACCTGCTGATACACATAAAAGTCTTCTCCTCACTTCTTGAATTCTGCAAGAAACTGAAGACCTGGCTTTTCGAGTAGTCCCACTAGGCCCTAGGTTTGGCTTGGAGCACACCTGCTCAGTGCCTGGATACCCTCCCGGGTGATAGTGCACTCTGCAAATCTGCATAACATATATATATGACCTGTGACTAAGGCTATGGCCAAAATGTGTCGGGGGGGAAGGCTGACTTGGAAATTAATACATTTTTCTGCAAAAATAAAGCACTGGTCTGAGCGTGCCCTGATGGATGAGGGTATGTGGTTTTGATAGTGGGGCTTACCGTAGCCATGCTCATATCTTTGCATTTGAGTTACAGAGCTCCGTTTTTTTTGTGGTCTTGATATATATGTGTGTGTGTGTATATATATATCTATATATATATACATCTATATCTATATCTATATTTTTATATATATATATATATATATATATATATATATATATATATATATATATATATATATATATTACCTACTGGCAGTCGCCAGTAGGTAGTCATAGTTAGGACCTAGTTTCCATTGGGAAAGCGTTTTTAATTTGGCAATATCTTTGGCGCCATTTTACGAATCTTCACCAAATTTTCAAAACTAAGGCGGGTGCTGGGAGATCGGCATTTAAGTCGGTCCAGTGTTTAAACCATTCACAGTTCAGTCTTGGGGCATGTTTTGCGATCCTCTAGACCTTTGTGAGCTTAGCTGTAATCCATGTATTTTTAATACACAGCTTTGAACATTGTTCCGCAACCGAGGTCAGAGGTTTGCTATTGGTGGTCCGGGCACTCCTGCAGCATTAACATTTAGGGTTATGGGTTGCTTTCAAGTGACAACTTTGTAACACGTAGCAGCGCCGCTTTTTAACTATTTTACATATTGAGTGTTGAATTAACAGGTAACATACCACAAGTGTTGGGCGCCATATTTTCAATGTATATAATATTCCTACTAAGACGGATACTATAAATAGTCTCGAAATGCATCTATAATCGTTCATGCTTTTAAATTCACGGTAAAACATTCAGATTGATTATTAGCACTGTGCTAAGTACATATTTTTGTTTTACGAGTTACAGCATGTGTATATCAAAGCATTGCTTGAAAGTATTTCTTGTGTGTTTATCAATGTCTTAATTGGGAAGGACACTATATATACTTACCTGATGTTGGCGCCATTCAGATTGATAAAGGCTTCTGTGAAGCCGAAACGCGTCTCTCGTATGTCCGGGTGGAGGGTGACCTGAAACAATAAAAGAAGCCATATTCCTAACAGCCTGAAGTCCGTGCCTTCTTCGTTGGAAGTATCTAAGGAAGCGGGATGGTTTGTTCATATATATATATATATATATATATATATATATATATATATATATATGTAAAACAAAGGATGCAGCACTCTTGAGCAGACTTTTAGCTTAATTTATTGGCAAACGTTCACTACACCAACACGTTTCAGCCTGCTTTAGCTTTTTTCATATATATATATTACCTACTGGCAGTCGCCAGTAGGTAGTCATAGTTAGGACCTAGTTTCCATTGGGAAAGCGTTTTTTAATTTGGCAATATCTTTGGCGCCGTTTTACAAATCTTCACGAAATTTTCAAAACTAATGGGGCGCACCGGTCAGCTCCTGTCTTGAAAGTTTAGGGGTGATTCGTCAAGTGGGGGCCGAGAAAAAAGGGGGGTCATAAAACGCGTTTTCTCCATATTAATTTTCATAGGAAACTTTAGACAAAGCTACAGCCCGAACTGCTGAACGGAATTACACCAAATTTGGCAAAAGGGTAGCTCTTGGTTCAGAAAGCGTGCTTTTTTTAAATGCTGTAAATCCGTTCAGTAGTTCCTGAGAAATTCAAAAATACAAAATATCGATATCTGGTGGCCGAGGAGGATTCGCGAACCCGCCCGAGCACAAGCTTCATTCTGATTGGCTGCCAACACTCCAAACCAAGAAGTGTTGGCAGCCATCTTGTGACTCGGTAAAACCGAGTCACAAGAAAAAAGGAGAAAAAAGGATAGAAAACAAGAAAAGGGGACAGGGTAGAAACACCCTGAGCCCCTAGGCCTGCTCAGGGGGTCCCTGCCTAAAAAGCATTTTTTTTAATATTTTCGGCCGAATTCGCGCTGGGTCTGCGAATCCAGCCGGAAAAAAAAAACAAAGCGTGGGCTCCTGCGCTTCATTTATTTAAGCCCCGGGTGGGCCAGGTCCCGGGGGCAATGTCCAATTAATTAGCTGGGGCCCGCGGGGCCCCGCAGCCCTGGGGATCTCTACCTCCCCAGGGCTTTATTTATTTTAGGGTGGGGGCCTCGTGGGCCCCCCAAGCCCCGGGGACCGCCACCTCCCTGGGGCTTTTAGAAATAATTAGTGTGGGGGCCGAGCCCCCCACACTGCCCTGGGACCACCACCGCCCAGGGGCACTCTGCATGGAAATACGTGGGTCCGTTGCAGACCACTGGCCCCAGGGACCACCACCTCCCGGGGCAATGTGCACGTTGGGCCCTCTTTGGCCCTGGGGACTGCCACCCCCCAGGGCCGGCTCCTGCAATGTCCCGGGGTGCCCACCCCCGGGACATTGCAGTTTCCAATGGCAGGGCGGGAGCACTGCTCCCGCCCTGCCACAGAAAACTCTGCTTTGCTTCGTGGAAGCGAGAGCAGAAACCTGCTCTCGCTTCCACGAGCAAAGCAGTATTGCATGTTTGCAGCTCCCCTTGTCCAAAGCAATGCCGGCTCCCGCAGGAGGCGGGTGCCAGCTGAGACCATGGGGCATTGGGGCTCCTCCCACGGTCCCCAACGTAAGGCCAGGCCCCGGGGATGGGGTTCCCGCGGGCCAATAGGGGCCCAAGGAAGGGGGGCCACTCAGCTCCCCTCCCTGTTTTAAATATTATTATTTTTTCAAAAAATAAGGCCGGACCCCAGGGGATGGGGTCCCCGAGGCCAACATTGACCACAGGAGGGGGCCACGCAGCTCCCTCCAAATGTAATAATAAAAAAATCAGGGCAGGCCTTGGGGCATGGGGTCCCCGAGGCCAAAAGAGGCCCAGGGAAGGAGGACCACACGACCCCCCTCCCATCAAAAAAATAAACGAGGCCAGGCCCCAGGGGACAGGGTCCCCGGGGCCAAAAGTGGCCCAGGGAAGGGGGGCCATGCGGCCCCCTCACGTAATAAAATAAAATAAAAAATAAAAAACTGAGGCACAGCCCTGGGGGATGGGGTCCGCTGGGCCGAAAAAGGCCTCGGGAGGGGGGCAACATGGCTCCCTTCCCGTTTTTAATTTTTTTTTTTTTAAATGGATCGGTCCCTGGAGGATGGGGTCCCCAGGGCCCACAAAATATTAAGAGAAGGGAGGCCAGACAGCCCCCATTCTAATAAAAAAAAAGCAGAAGCCGGCATCTCGCCGGAGGCCCCGCCCCCTCCCTGCACCACTATGCAAACATGCCTCCTGGCGTGTTCTGGATTGGGGGATTAAGTCCCCTTGAATCCTAAGGGTCCTTAGGGGCCAACTAGCCCACCAGGTACCTCCAGTAAGCCCCACACAGTGGGATTGCTGAGAGGTGGTCCGAGGCCATGCCCCTTTTTACACCACTCTGCAAATGTGCCTCTTGGTGCACTGCTGGTGGGGCAATGAGGTCCTTGTGTCCTGAGGACCTCAGGACTGAAGTGGACTTCATACCCCAAGCAGTAGTGCACCAGGAGGTACGTTTGCAGAGTGGTGTAAAAAGGGGTGTGGCCTCGGACCACTCTCAGTAAACCAGCTGTGTGGGGCTTACTGAAGATACCTGGTGGACTAGTTGGCCCCCAGGGACCCTCAGGAGGCAAGGGGACTTCATCCCCCAACCAAGAGCACACCAGGAGGTGCGTTTGCAGAGTGGTGGAGAAAGGGGGCATGGCCTGTGTCCACCTCTCAGCAGTCCCACTGTGTGGGGCTTACTGGAGGTAACAGGTAGGCTAGCTGGCTGCAAACGACCCCCAGCACCGAAGGGAACTTAAATCCCCAACGAATAGTGCACCAGGGAGCGTGTTTGCAGACTGGTGGGCAAAGGGGGTCTGGCCTGCTATGAGAACTTACCAATGCTGCTGTGTGGGACTTACTGGAGATAATAGGAGGAGTAGTTGGCCCTCAAGGTTGTCCTTGGGGGCCAACTACCCCTCCTGTTATCTCCAGTAAGTCCCACACAGTGGGATTGCTAAGAGGTCTTCGGAGGCCATGCCCCCCTTTCTCCACCACTCTGCAAATGCACCTCCTGGCACACTACGGGTTGGGAGATGAAGTCCACTTTTCTCCTGAGGGACATGTGAGGCCAAGAAGCCCTCCTGTAAGTCCTACGCAGTGGAATTTCTGAGCGCTGGTTGGAGGCTCAGCCCCCTTTCTCCACCACTCTGCAAACGCGACTACCAGTTAAAGAAGCATTTGCAATGTAATAGGCCTCGCATTTACGAGAGTTAGAGCTATTGGCATTGTAAATGTAAAAGTTTTTTACTAATGTTTTTTTGGAGCGGAGTGGATGTATGTTGTGTGTAGTGAAATTATGTGGTATGTTGTGTAAGCCCGGGCGGAGACTTGCCTACTCCGCGTTCCGCGCACCCGCGTATTTCTCGCAAGAAATGCACATCCGCGGGCGCACGCGCATGCGCAATTTTCTCAAGGATTACCCAGACAGCGAGGAAGAGGAGGAAGGCAGCCCGGGGACGCCACAGTACAGGTTAGTGGTTTTTAATTTACTTTTAATTCATGTTGAATTACTTGTTAATAGGGGGGTTGGAGGCAGGTGGCGTAGCGAAGCGGAGTTCCACGGAGTTTGTTCGCAACTCTGTGGACCTCCGCATAGCCCCGCTACACCCACTACGCCCGGGGCTAATGTTGTGCAGTGAAATTATGTGGATAGAAAGTATGTGGTATTTAGTGTTTAGGAATTATGTAGAGTGGGATTATGTGTTATGTAGAGTAATTATGTGGTATGGTAGTCTGTGTTGTGGAGTGGTAACCTCGTTTCCATAGAATCTAAACTATAAACTCAATGAGACAAAAAAAGAAGGGACCACTGACGAGCACTTTTGGACCTAGTCAGAGGTATGAGCAGGGCCACTGGAATTATGCGACTGTTTTGCTGCACCAACTTTCGCACTATTATACAATTTCCGCATTTGCCACATAATCCATCATCTGCTGCATAATCTGCAGATTTGAACAAAAAAAGCCTTGTTTCTAGCTCAAATGGCTCAAACGTTACCAAAAATGCAGCGACAAGTGTTACAGCGTGGTGGAAGGTCCTTTGCAAACCTAGAATGGTCACCTGTTACTTATTGCTAAATGTGGGTGTTAAATTGGTACTAATGGTGTGCAAGCACCTCTTGCTTCTTTCTGCGCCTCTCTTGCCTCTTTCTGCATTTCTGTTGCTTCTATCTGCACCTTTCTTTCTTTTTCTGCACTTCTTTTGCCTCTTTCTGCAAATCTTTTCTACTTTTTGCACCTCTTTTGCCTTTTTCTGCACCTCTGTTTCCTCTTTCTGAACATCACTTGCTTCTTTGTGCACCCCTCTTGCCTCTTTCTGCACCTCTCTTGCCTCTTTCTGCACCCCTCTTCCCTCTTTCTGCACCCCTCCTGCATCTTTCTGCACCTCTGTTCCTTCTTTCTGCACTTCTTTTGTTTCTTTCTGCACATCTCTTGTTTCTTTCTGCACCCCACGTGCCTCTTTCTGCACACCTCTTCCCTCTTTTTGCACCCCTCTTGCCTCTTTCTGCACCTCTGTTGTTTCTTTCTGCACCTCTCTTGCTTCTTTCTGCACCCCTCTTGCCACTTTCTCCACCCCAGTTCCCCCTTTCTGCATCTCTGTTGCTTCTTTCTGCATTTCTCTTGCTTCTTTCTGAATCTCTCTTGCTTCTTACTGCACCCCTCGTACCTCTTTCTACACCCCTCATCCCTCTTTCTGCACTCCTCTTGCCTCTTTCTGCACCGCTCTTCCCTCTTTCTGCACCCCTCCTGCCTCTTTCTGCACCTCTGTTCCTTCTTTCTGCAGCTCTAGCTTCTTTCTGCACCCCTCATGCCTCTTTCACACCCCTCTTCCCACACCCCAGTTCCCCCTTTCTGCATTTCTGTTGCTTCTTTCTGCATTTCTCTTGCTTCTTTCTGAATCTCTCTTGCTTCTTACTGCACCCCTCGAACCTCTTTCTACACCCCTCTTCCCCCTTTCTGCATCTCTGTTGCTTCTTTCTGCACTTCTCTTGTCTCTTTCTCCACCCCTCTTCCCTCTTTCTGCACCTCTGTTGCTTCTATCTGCAGCTCTATCTTCTTTCTGCACCCCTCGTGCCTCTTTCACACCCCTCTTCCCACACCCCTCTTGCCTCTTTCTGCACCTCTGTTCCTTCTTTCTGCACTTCTTTTGTTTCTTTATGCACCTCTCACTTCTTTCTGCACCCTTTTGCCTCTTTCTGCACCCCTCTTGCCTCTTTCTGCACATCTGTTCCTTCTTTCTGCATTTCTTCTGTTTATTACTGCAGCTCTCTTGTTCTTTCTGCACCCTCTTTCTGCACCCCTGTTGCCTCTTTGTGCACCTCTGTTCCTTCTTTCTGCACTTCTTTTGTTTTTTCTGCAAGTCTCATGCTTCTTTCTGTACCCCTCGTGCCTGTTTCTGCACCCCTCTTCCCTCTTTTTGTACCCCTCTTGCCTCTTTCTGCACCTCTGTTGCTTCTTTCTGCACTGCCCTTGCTTCTTTCTATACCTCTCTTGCTTCTTTCTGCACTGTTTGAGCCTATTAGCCTGGAACTATCTTGCCAGGCGATTCTCGCTATTAAATCTGGCTCCCCTTTCAACCCCTGTCCTCCCTCAATCTTACACGCTATAATTGATTCTGTAAATCCAATCATAAACTAAATAATTAATGCCTCCCTGTCATCAGCGAAAATCCCTACAGAATCGAAGCTTGCAGCAGTCAAACCATTACAAAAGAAACAACTTGCTGACCCCACCACCCTCACCAATCTTCGACCGATCTCCTTACTCCCATGTCTTAGCAAAATCACCGAAAAACTCATCAACCTCCAACTCACTACCTACCTGGAAGAAGCAAACATCCTACACCCTAACCAATCTGGTTTCAGACCACAGCATTCGACAGAATCGGCCCTACTGTATACGGCTGAATCTCTCAAAGTAGCCCTTGATCAAGGAAAGAATGCGGTTCTGGTGTTATTAGACCTATCGGCCGCATTCAACACGGGCTCACATGTCATTCTCCTAGACCGCCTCGAATCTTACGGCATCTCCCACATAGCCCTGGCTTGGCTTAAAGGGTTCTTGCAGAACCGCAGACAAGTCATCACCCTTGGCCAATACAAGTCAACAGAAAAACCCCTGCTCTCCAGTGTCCCCCAGGGGTCCATTCTCAGCCCGGTGCTCTTCAATGCCTACATGGCCCCATTGATCAGTTTGATATCGTCCTTTAACATCGAGACTATCTCATATGCGGACGATACGCAGTTAATCCTGGTCCTAGATAAAAACACCACACAGGCGGAAGAAAATTTCCGCTCATGTCTCACTGCAACTTTCCAATGGATGAAAACCAACCATCTAAAGTGCAACTCAGAAAAGACAGAAATCCTACCATTGGGACAAGGAAACGCTTTCTCTCCCAATATATGGTGGCCAGCTGACACTCCCCCCCAAATACAGTAAAAGCAGCTAGAAACTTGGGAATTCAATTTGATGCTGGACTATCCTTCAACCAACAATCATTAGCAGTAGCTGAGACCAGCTTTCACATTATAAAATCACTCAAGAAATTCTTCGATTTGCTCCCCATTACAGCTAGACAGGCAGTTGCGGTGGCCCTAATCACGTCTAGATTGGACTACTGCAACAGCCTCTATGCTGGGGCCAACAAGTCAGTCTTACACAAGCTCCAAATGGTTCAACATGCAGCAGCCCGTTTAGTTCTAAATAGGCCCAGGAGATCATCTGCATCAATGGCCCTAGCAACACTACACTGGCTGCCTATCCATAAAAGAGTTTTGTTTAAGATTTTGATCATCACTTTCAGAATATTTCACTCCTCAGGACCACAATATCTCCGGTCCAGATTTGCGCGTTATCTTCCTTCGAGGAACCTCAGATCATCTAACGCCAATCTATTAAAACCACCAGCATTTAGATATGTCTCAAAAAGAGGAAAAGCAATTGCAGTTATAGGATCCAAAGCATGGAACCAACTCCCCAACCACCTCCGTCATATCCAATCTGAAACGCTCTTCAGGAAGGCGCAAAAAACCTGGATCTTTTCCACCTCCGATACCCTATGCATAGCACTTATCTAACTCCTCTTTCACCCTTAGATACCTAGTTCATGTTCCAACTCAGCGATCCACCTAGCGCCATAATGCTCCCCGGTGTGAAAATTGTGCTCTACAAATGTCCGATTACATTACATTACATTACATCACAACTCGTACTTCTTTCTGCACCCCTTCCCTTTTTCTGCACCCCTCTTGCCTCTTTCTGCACCTCTGTTCCTTCTTTCTGCACTTCTTTTATTTATTTCTGCACCCCTCTTGCTTCTTTCTGCACACCTCTTGCCACTTTCTCAGCCCCTGTTCCCCCTTTTTGCATCTCGGTCGCTTCTTTCTGCACTTCTTTTGCCTCTTTCTCTACCCTCATCCCTCTTTCTGCACCTCTGTAGCTTCTTTCTGCACTTCTCTTGATTCTTTCTGCACCTCTGTCCCTGCTTGCTGCAACCCTTGTGCCTCTTTCTGCACCCCTGTTGCCTCTTTCTGCACCTCTGTTCCTTCTTTCTGCACTTCTTTTGTTTCTTGATGCACATCTCTTGCTTCTTTCTGCACCCGTTGTGCCTCTTTCTGCATCCCTCTTCCCTCTTTTTGCACCCCTCTTGCCTCTTTCTGCACCACTGTTGCTTCTTTCTACACTCCTCTTGCTTCTTCCTGCACCTCTCTTGACTTTTTCTGCACCACTCTTGCTTCTTTCTGCACCCCTCTTCCCTCTTTCTGCACCCCTCTTGCCTCTTTCTGCATCTCTCTTGCTTCTTTCTGCACCCCTCTTGCCACTTTCTCCACCTCTGTTCCCCCTTTTTTCCATCTCAGTTGCTTCTTTCTGCACTTCTCTTGCTTCTTTCTGCACCTCTGTCCCTTCTTTCTGCAACCCTTGTGCCTCTTTCTGCGCCCCTCTTCCATCTTTCTCCACCCCTCTTGCCTCTTTCTGCACCTCTGTTCCTTCTTTCTGCACTTCTTTTGTTTCTTTCTGCAACTCTCTTGCTTCTTTCCGCACGCCTCTTGCTTCTTTCTGCACCCCTCGTGCCTCTTTCATACCACTCTTCCTTCTTTCTGCTCCCCTCTTGCCTCTTTCTGCACCTCTGTTCCTTCTTTCTGCACCTCTCTTGTTTCTTTCTGTATCCCTCTTGTCTCTTTCTCCACCCCACGTCCCCCTTTCTGCATCTCTGTTGCTTTTTTATGCATTTCTCTTGCTTCTTTCTGCATCTCTCTTGCTTCTTTCTGCATCTCTCTTACTTCTTTCTGCACCCTCGTGCCTCTTTCTGCACCCCTCATCCCTTTTTCTGCACTCCTCTTGCCTCTTTCTGCACCCCTCTTCCCTCTTTATGCACCCCTGCTGCCTCTTTCTGCACATCTGTTCCTTCTTTCTGCACTTCTTTTGTTTCTTTCTGCACCTCTCTTGTTTCCTTCTGTATCCCTCTTGCCTCTTTCTTCACCCCACTTCCCCTTACTGCATCTCTGTTGTTTCTTTCTACATTTCTCTTGCTTCTTTCTGGATCTCTCTTGCTTCTTTCTGCACCCCTCGTGCCTCTTTCTAAAACCCTCATAACTCTTTCTGCACTCCACTTGCCTCTTTCTGCACCCCTCTTCCCTCTTTCTGCACCCCTCCTGCCTCTTTCTGCACCTCTGTTCCTTCTTTCTGCACTTCTTTTGTTTCTTTCTGCACCTCTCTTGCTTCTTTCTGCACCCCTCTTGCCTCTTTCTGCACCTCTCTTGCTTCTTTCTGCACCCCTCTTGCCACTTTCTCCACTTCTGTTCCCCCTTTTTTCCATCTCTGTTGCTTCTTTTTGTACTTCTCTTGCTTCTTTCTTCACCTCCGTCCCTTCTTTCTGCAACCCTTGTGCCTCTTTCTGCACCCCTCTTCCCTCTTTCTGCACCCTTATTGCCTCTTTCTGCACCTCTGTTGCTTCTTTCTGCACTTCTTTTGTTTCTTTCTGCAACTCTCTTGCTTCTTTCCGCACGCCTCTTGCTTCTTTCTGCACTTTTTGTGCCTCTTTCATACCCCTCTTCCCTTTTTCTGCATCCCTCTTGCCTCTTTCTGCACCTCTGTTCCTTCTTTCTGCATTTCTTTTGTTTCTTTCTGCACCTCTCTTGTTTCTTTCTGTATCCCTCTTCCCTCTTTCTTCACCCCACTTCCCCTTTCTGCATCTCTGTTGTTTCTTTCTACATTTCTCTTGCTTCTTTCTGCATCTCTCTTGCATCTTTCTGCACCCCTCGTGCCTCTTTCTACACCCCTCATAACTCTTTCTGCACTCCACTTGCCTCTTTCTGCACCCCTCTTCCCTCTTCCCTCTTTCTGCACCCCTCCTGCCTCTTTCTGCACCTCTGTTCCTTCTTTCTGCACTTCTTTTGTTTCTTTCTGCACCTCTTTTGCTTCTTTCTGCACCCCTCTTCCCCCTTTCTGCATCTCTGTTGCTTCTTTCTGCACTTCTCTTGTCTCTTTCTCCACCCCTTGTACCTCTTTCTGCACCTCTGTTGCTTCTTTCTGCACCTCTCTTGCTTCTTTCTGCACCCCTCGTGCCTCTTTCACACCCTGCCTCCCGCAAACCTCTTCCCTCTTTCTGCACCTCTGTTCCTTCTTTCTGCACTTCGTTTGTTTCTTTCTGCACCTCTGACTTCTTTCTGCATCCCTTTTGCCTCTTTCTGCACCCCTCTTCCCTCTTTCTGCACCCCTCTTGCCTCTCTCTACATCTCTGTTCTTTCTTTCTGCACTTCTTCTGTTTCTTTCTGCAGCTCTCTTACTTCTTTTTGCACCTCCTAACCGCTTTCTCCATCCATCCCCCCGGTTTCTGCACCCCTGTTGCCTCTTTCTGCACCTCTGTTCTTTCTTTCTGCACTTCTTTTGTTTCTTTCTGCATATCTCTTGCTGCTTTCTGCACACCTCTTCCCTCTTTTTGCACCCCTCTTGCTTCTTTCTGCACCTCTGTTGCTTCTTTCTGCACTCCTCTTGCTTCTTTCTGCACTCCTCATGCCTCTTTCACACCCCTCTTCCCTCTTTGTGCACCCCTCTTGCCTCTTTCTGCACCTCTGTTCCTTCTTTCAGCACTTCTATTATTTCTTTCTGCACCTCTCTTGCTTTTTCTACAGCCCTCTTGCATCTTTCCCCACCCCTCTTCCCCCTTTCTGCATCTCTGTTGCTTCTATCTGCACCTCTCTTGCTTCTTTCTGCACCCCTCGTGCCTCTTACACACCCCTCTTCCCGCACCCCTGTTGCCTCTTTCTGCACTTCTGTTCTTTCTTTCTGCATTTATTTTGTTTCTTTCTGCCCCTCTCACTTCTTTCTGCACCCTTTTGCCTCTTTCTTCACCCCTCTTCCCTCTTTCTGCACCCCTCTTGCCTCTTTCTGCACCTCTGTTCCTTCTTTCTGCACTTCTTCTGTTTCTTTCTGCAGCTCTCTTGCTTCTTTCTGCACCCCCTTGCCTCTTTCTCCACACATCCACCCTCTTTCTGCACCCCTGTTGCCTCTTTCTGCACCTTTGTTCTTTCTTTCTGCACTTCTTTTGTTTCTTTCTGCACATCTCTTGTTTCTTTCTGCACCCCATGTGCCTCTTTCTGCACCCTTCTTCCCTCTTTTTGCACCCCTCTTGCGTCTTTCTGCAACTCTGTTGCTTCTTTCTGCACACCTCTTGCTTCTTTCTGCACTCCTCATGCCTCTTTCACACCCTCCTCCCTCTTTGTGCACTCCTCTTGCCTCTTTGTGCACCTCTGTTCGATTTTTCTGCACTTCTTTTCTTTCTTTCTGCACCTCTCGCTTCTTTCTGCACCCCTTTTGCCTCTTTCTGCCCCCACTTGCCTCTTTCTGCAACTCTGTTGCTTCTTTCTGCACTGCTCTTGCTTCTTTCTACACCTCTCTTGCTTCATTCTGCACCACTAGTGCTTCTTTCTGCACCCCTTCCTTCTTTCTGTACCCCTCTTGTGTCTTTCTGCACCTCTGTTCCTTCTTTCTGCACTTATTTTGTTTCTTTCTGCACCTCTCTTGCTTCTTTCTGCACCCCTCGTGCCACTTTCTCCACCCCTGTTCCACCTTTTTGCATCTCAGTCGCTTCTTTCTGCACTTCTCTTGCCTCTTTCTCCACCCCTCATCCCTCTTTCTGCACCTCTGTCCCTTCTTTCTGCAACCCTTGTGCCTCTTGCTGCACCCCTCTTCCCTCTTTCTGCACCCCTCTTGCCTCTTTCTGCACCTCTGTTCCTTCTTTCTGCACTTCTTTTGTTTCTTTCTGCAACTCTCTTGCTTCTTTCTGCACGCCTCTTGCTTCTTTCTGCACCCCTCGTGCCTCTTTCACATCCCTCTTCCCTCTTTCTGCACCCCTCTTGCCCCTTTCTCCACCTCTGTTCCTTCTTTCTACACTTCTTTTGTTTCTTTCTGCACCTCTCTTGTTTCTTTCTGTATCCCTCTTGCCTCTTTCTTCACCCCACTTCCCCCTTTCTGCATCTCTGTTGCTTCTTTCTGCATTTCTCTTGCTTCTTTCTGTACCCCTCGTGCCTCTATCTACACCCCTCATCCCTTTTTCTGCACTCCTCTTGCCTCTTTCTGCAACCCTCTTCCCTCTTTCTGCACCCCTCCTGCCTCTTTCTGCACATGTGTTCCTTCTTTCTGCACTTCTTTTGTTTCTTTCTGCACCTCTCTTGCTTCTTTCTGCACCCCTCTTGCCTCTTTCTCCACCCCACTTCCCCTTTCTGCATCTCTGTTGCTTATTTCTGCACTTCTCTTGTCTCTTTCTCCCCCATTCCTTCTTTCTGCACCTCTGTTGCTTCTTTCTGCACCTCTCTTGCTTCTTTCTGCACCACTCATGCCTCTTTCACACCCCTCTTCCCGCATCCCTCTTGCCTCTTTCTGCACCTCTGATCCTTCTTTCTGCACTTCTTATGTTTCTCTCTGTACCTCTCACTTCTTTCGTCACCCCTTTCACCTCTTTCTGCACCCCTCTCCGCTCTTTCTGCACCCCCTTAACTCTCTCTGCACCTCTGTTCCTTCTTTCGGCACTTCTTCTGTTGCGTACCTGCAGCTCTCTTGCATGTTTCTGCACCCCTGTTGCCTCTTTCTGCACTTCTGTTCTTTCTTTCTGAACTTCTTTTGTTTCTTTCTGCATATCTCTTGCTTCTTTCTGCACCCCTCTTCCCTCTTTTTGTAGCCCTCTTGCCTCTTTCTGCACCTCTGTTGCTTCTTTCTGCACTCCTCTTGCTTCTTTCTGCACTCCTCGTGCCTCTTTCACACCCCTCTTCCCCCTTTGTGCACCCCTCTTGCCTCTTTCTGCACCTCTGTTCCGTCTTTCTGCACTTCTTTTCTTTCTTTCTGCACCTCTCGCTTCTTTCTGCACCCCTTTTGCCTCTTTCTGCACCCCTCTTGCCTCTTTCTGCACCTCTGTTTCTTCTTTCATCCATTCTTTTGTTCTTTCTGTAGCTCTCATGCTTCTTTCTGCACCCCTTTTGCCTCTTTCTTCACCCCTGTAGCCTCTTTCTGCACCTCTGTTCCTTCTTTCTGCACTTCTTTTGTTTCTTGTTGTACGTCTCTTGCTTCTTTTTGCACCCCTCTTGCCTCTTTCTGCACCTCTGTTGCTTCTTTCTGCACTCCTCTTGCTTCTTCCTGCACCTCTCTTGACTTTTTCTGCACCTGTCTTCCCTCTTTCTGCACCCCTCTTGCCTCTTTCTGCACCTCTCTTGCTTCTTTCTGCACCCCTCTTGCCACTTTCTCCACCCCTGTTCCCCCTTTCTTCCATCTCTGTTGCTTCTTTCTGCACCTCTGTCCCTTCTTTCTGCAAACCTTGTGCCTCTTTCTGCACCCCTCTGCCCTCTTTCTGCACCCCTCTTGCCTCTTTCTGCACCTATGTTCCTTCTTTCTGCACTTTTTTTGTTTCTTTCTGCACCTCTCTTGATTTTTTCTGTATCCCTCTTGTCTCTTTCTCCACCCCACTTCCCCCTTTCTGCATCTGTTGCTTTTTTATGCATTTCTCTTGCTTCTTTCTGCATCTCTCTTGCTTCTTTCTGTACCCTTGTGCCTCTTTCTGTACCCTTGTGCCTCTTTCTGTACCCTTGTGCCTCTTTCTGCACCCCTCATCCCTCTTTCTGTACTCCTATTGCCTCTTTCTGCAACCCTCTTCCCTCTTTCTGCACCCCTGCTGCCTCTTTATGCACCTCTGTTCCTTCTTTCTGCACTTCTTATGTTTATTTCTGTACCTCTCACTTCTTTCTGCCTCTTTCTGCACCCCTCTCCAAACCGCTCTGCCTCTCTGTTAATATTTTCTATAGCCTCCCTTGGCTTTTCTGTCAAAATAGCTATATCATCGGCATAGGCCGTAAGTTTAAGGGGACGCTGTCCAATATTCAGCGGGCAAATCAAATTATTGCCCAGCAGTGCCCGAATAAATGGCTCTATATAAAGAGCAAATAAAAGAGGGGAAAGAGGACAGCCCTGCCTCGTACCGCGCCGGATGGAAAAAGGGATAGTTTGAACATTTAGGTACTGTAGCCTAGCCATCGGATTATGATACATAGCCATGACCAGTTTCCGAAAATTTTCCTTAATCCCAAATGCGGTGAGTGTTGCCCAGAGATATTCCCAGGCCACCCGGTCGAATGCCTTTTTTGCATCCAATAAAACCATGCCCAGTTGTATTTTTAACTTCCCCGCAGCATCAAAAGCTGCTATTGCCGTGTTAACGTGGGCAGTAGTATCTCTCCCATGAATAAACCCATGCTGCTGGGGAGAAACCAGTCTGGCCATCATTTGAGCTAACCGGGCGGCCAATATCTTAGCAAACACCTTTGCGTCTGCATTTATTAAGGAAATTGGGCGGTACAAAACCCGTTCCTCTGGGGCTTTATCTTTTTTTTAAAAAAAAGATTATATTGGCCATATTCCATGAATCTGGAACTCGTCCAGTGATCCCAACTTGAGAGATTACATCTCGAAGCACCGGGGCCAGGAGGCTTTTACAGCACTTATAAAGCTCTGCCAGGAGGGCATCATCCCCAGTCGCCTTCCCTGATGATAGCCCCCCAATCGCTTCCAGTACCTCCTCCACTGTAATCTCCTGCTCTAGTAACAGAGAATCCTCAAAGTCGGCAGATTGCTCCCTTGTAAGTAGCACTGCATATCAGTTAAATCTTGTGATGGATCTGGGGAATACAGTTGCTGACAAAAGTTAGAAAACTGATTAGCTACCTCCTGGGGGCATCTATAAATAGCGCCACCCTCGCCCTTAATAGACTTAATTTTAGTTTTAAGACGATTATCCATAAATTGGTGAGCTAAAACTTTCCCTATCCTATCACCATATTCATATTGTAATGTCTTATGCTTAGTAAAGCAAGCCGCTACTTTTTCTTTCAAAACCCTATTTATCACTGCCCTCTGCTCTAGAAGGGAAACATACAAAGAATCTTGATCTAGCTTTTGTAGATGAACGGCCTCAGCATGCTGAAGCTCACAACTGATAAGCTTTTGATAAGCATCCTTAGTTTGTCTCTCCCGTTCCCTATTCTGTTGGCGGATAAACTGCTGAGTGACTCCCCTAATAAATGCTTTCATAGCATCCCATACAACCCAAAGCGGGGCGGACCCTATATTATCTGTAAGATATTCCGAGATTTTTTTAGTAATGAAAACCAAGAACTCAGAAACTGTAACCAAATACCGTGGAAAGGTAAATACACGAGCAGTTTTAGGAGTATAGTTAGCCCGAAAAGAAAAAAATATGGGGTTGTGGTTAGATTTAATCCTGGGACAGATCTCCATGTCTGCCCCCACCAAGATAGCCTCTGAAACCCAGGCCATGTCAATCCTAGAGTACTGCCGATATGGCGCAGAGTAGTACGTATATCCCGGTGTAGTTGGGTACAGAAAACGCCATACATCCTGCAGTGAATGTAATCGCCCAAGTTCTAAAATAGAAGCTCTCACCTTCGTCATTCTTAGGGCAAGTGGCCGGCTCAACGTTGGGACCATATATAACACAAAAAACATATCTCACAGTATTAATCTCAATTTGAGCAATAGCCCATCTCCCTCTTTGATCTGCTAGCACCTTATGAACTTGACAGTCTAATGTTTTAGACACTAAGATGGCAGTCCCTCTGATTGACACATTTTGAGAGGTACATATTATATTCTGGAATCCCAGCTGTTCGAGAAAACCCCGATCTTTAAATGCTAGATGTGTTTCTGTTAAAAGTACGAAATGAGGTTTATATGCCCTGAGCTCCTCTCACACTAGTTGTCTTTTAAGCCCCCTATTCAGTCCAGACACATTCCAAGATAAACACCTAATCAATGCCATACCCGTTTAAGTAAATTACCAACCCTCAAAACAAAAATAATGGTAACCGCTGAATTCCCACCACCTAAAATAAGACTGCAAACCTTCTTTTTGACTTTTTCCCTTCTTTTTATACCCCGCTCCCTCCCTAGAATACCCTTCAGCCCCCCCTCAAAACCAACCTACCCATCCCCTCCCCGTTTCCTAGAGAAGGAATCACCCTCCCCAACAGCTGCCACTGGATATGGCAGCTTGCGTCTCAGTGCCCCACAAAGCCCGACCCCAGCTGGCCCCTCACGATCATGGAAAAAAAAAAAAAGAGGGATATGAGCAGACTTAAGCCCTTACTACCCCCAGAGTCACCCGGGCCCAGTCTCTATATAATTCTAATCTACTCTTCCCCAGACGCTTTTACTGAGGCACAAAAACAAAGTGTCAAAAATTCAAAAAATACAGGATTATAAAATTCAACATATTCCAAGCAGTCCCGCCAAGTGTTCATGGCAAATGTTCAAGCCGTCTGCCATTTGGTTAGTGCCAGCTTAGCCTGCGCATCCGAAACAAAAAATAGTGGCTGTCCATCTTTGATAACTTTCAACCTGGCAGGTTCCTGCAGGAAAACTTGAGCCCCTGTCGCTTTAAGTGGGTCAATGAGCTGTCTCATTTTCCATCTTTTTTCCATAGTAGCTCGGCTTAACTTAAATCAGATCTAAAAAATATTGATAAGGAGTCTACTACTACTGGTAAGTTGGGGCGAGCCTTAGAGGACACTGCTTGTCTCAGCAAAAAGTTCCCAAAGAAAATCAAAATGGGGCGAGGGTACCGGGCATTGGGCCTCTGTATAGTTAGAGGGAGCCTGTGTGCTCTTTGAACTTGACAATCCCAGTCCCAATCCGATAGATCTGGAAATGCCCTTTGGAGTAGTTGGACCACAAATGCTCGGGGATCAGCATCCTCCTTACCCTCCGGCACCCCAAATAATCTTAGGTTACTCCACCTTTGCCTGTTTTCCAGATCCTCAATTTTAGCTTGGCAAGCCTGGAGCTGTAAATCATGTGACTGGACGGTTTGCGCAATAGAAGTGGCTGACTCCTCTGTCTCTGCTACTCTACTTTGTAGCTCGGTCACATCCTTCGTGATGCTAGCCACCGTGCCCGTCACTTCATCCAGCGAAAGCTTAATGCTGAGATAGTCCGCTCTAATCTGCGCATGGTGGTCCTGGGCTTCGCGCCGTTGTTCTTGCAAGGCCTGCAATATTACTGCCAATAATGGCTCCTTCGCCATAAGCTGTTCTCCTTCCATCTCACACTCAGCCCCCAGTGAAGCTGTCTGGACTTTATTTGCTAATTCCTCACTGGGTCCGGGCAAACTATCTAGGCTGCTCTGAATAGAGTAACCTGCAGAATTAATTAGGGGATAGGTCGGGGATATCATTTGCTCTCCAATAACCTCATTATTTTCATTACTGGCTGTACCCCCCGTACCTTGACCCCTTACCAAACCAGAGCCGGAGCCAGACAGGCGAGAAATCAGTGCCTTGACCTCTCCCTTTGCTTGAACCCATTTCCTGAGTGGACTGTTCTCTAGACTTCCTCCGCGGTGAGCTCCAGAGCTATTGTACCAGCTAGCCCCTTGCAGGTCAATAGATTTCTTACGGGGTTTAGTGATTTTAAGGGTTTTTCGGCTATTATTCTTTTTTGGGTTCTCCGCTGAAGTATTAGGGGATTTTTGTGAACCCTCTTGATTCCTCCTTGAGGTTGCAGCCTCCACCTCCGCCACTGCGCCAGGTGTATTTAAGCACTTATTCTTCGTTTTAAGTTTAGCACTCGCCTCAGATTGCCCAGAATCATTGCCTTGGCTCATTTGACTCAATTGAGTACCCTTAAACCCATCCGCCTCAGGGCTAAACACATCACAGCTTTAGGAGATACTACAGGGGCTCTCTCCATTAATCTCCCCATTAACCTGCTGTCCGTCCCCATCAGTGCCATTGCTCCTCGTAACAGGCATTTCTATAATGTCCTCCTCTTGAATAAGCAGAGACTCTCCTAAGTCTCCCAAGTCCGTGCTCTCCCCCTGATCCAGCCTTGCAGACAGCTCGCCCCCTCCTACACTCTCCACAGAGTCCTCGGGGGATAGCTTATTCTCAAGATCAGTCTCCAAGATATCTTTGGAAGCCGTGCTACAAAGTAGCGATGCAATTACAATAGCATCCACTGTTTGAACGGGGAGCTCCCCCTCCGAAATCAGCTCGGCTGCCTTACCTGCTTTAAGGAGCCGCAATGCAGGTCTACCGGCTCTTAACGAAGCAGCTTTAACTCCCCTCTTCAAGTTATCCTCTCCCGGCAGGGGGGCTTGTAAACCCGCTAACCGAGTAGCACGGGCAGTTTTCGCCGCGTTTTTCGGCGGCGCCATACTTCCCTTAGCGCTGTCTCTTGCTCAGGAAGGCACGGCCAGTAGATCCCCAATCCAAAGGAGCAGCGAGAGCTAGTCGACAAGCAGGCACGCCAGCAGACTCTCCTCGATGTCCGCCAGTGCCGCCAGAGACTGCAGCCAAGTCCGAGCATTTACAGTGTCCACAGTTTCCACAGCAAAATCTGGGTCAGCGCAAAAGAAGCCACATTCTTGCTGGTAGTACGTGTAAGTAAACCTTCTATCCGTCTTGTCCCTCACATCGCCATGTCAGGATAGCCAGCCGGGAGCTTTGCGGAGCTGCGAGACGCGGCGGCATTAGTCCGCCATCTTCCTACCGAGTCACCTCTGTTACTTCTTTCTGCACTTCTTTTGTTTCTTGCTGCACATGTCTTGCTACCTTCTGCACCCCTCGTGCCTCTTTCTGCACCCCTTTTCCCTCTTTTTTGCCCCTCTTGCCTCTTTCTGCGCCTCTGTTGCTTCTTTCTGCACTACTCTTGCTTCTTTCTGTACCTCTCTTGCTTCTTTCTGCACCACTTGTGCTTCTATCTGCACCACTCTTGCTTCTCTCTGCACCTTTCTTGTCACATTCTTCACCTGTGTTCCCCGTTTTTGCATCTCTGTTGCTTCTTTCTGCACTTCTGTTGCCTCTGGCTCCACCCCTCATCCCTTTTTCTGCACCTCTGTTGCTTCTTTCTGCACTTATCTTGTTTTTTCTGCACCTCTGTCCCTTCTTTCTGCAACCATTGTACCTCTTTCTGCATCCCTTTTCCCTCTTTCTGCTCCCCTCTTGCCTCTTTCTGCACCTCTGTTCCTTCTTTCTGCACTTGTTTTGTTTCTTTCTGTATTTCTCTTGCTTCTTTCTGTATCCCTCTTGCCTCTTTCTCCATCCCATTTCCCCGTTTTTGCATCTCTGTTGCTTCTTTCTGCACTTCTCTTGCTTCTTTCTGCACCTGTCGCTTCTTTTTGCAACCCTTGTGCCTCTTTCTGCACACCTTTTCCCTTTTTCTGCTCCTCTCTGCCCTCTTTCTGCATCTCTGTTGCTTCTTTATACACTTCTCTTGCTTCTTTCTGCACCTCTCTTGCTTCTTTCTGCACCCCTCATGCCGCTTTCTGCATCCCTCCTCCCCCTTTTTCATCTCTGTTGCTTCTTTCTGTACTTCACTTGCCTCTTTCTCCGCCCCTCATCCTTCTTTCTGCACCTCTGTTGTTTCTTTCTGCATTTTTTTTGTTTCTTTCTGCACCTCTCTTGATTCTTTCTGTATCCCTCTGGTCTCTTTCTCCACCCCACTTCCCCCTTTCTGCATCTCTGTTGCTTTTTTATGCATTGCTCTTGCTTCTTTCTGCATCTCTGTTGCATCTTTCTGCACCCTCGTGCCTCTTTCTGTACCCCTCTTCCCTCTTTCTGCACCCTTGCTGCCTCTTTCTGCACCTCTGTTCCTTCTTTCTGCACTTCTTTTGTTTCTTTCTGTACCTCTCACTTCTTTCTGCACCCCTTTTGCCTCTTTCTGCACCCCTCTCCCCTCTTTCTGCACCCCTCTTGCCTCTTTCTGCACCTCTGTTCCTTCTTTCTGCACTTTTTTTGTTTCTTTCTGCACCTCTCTTGATTCTTTCTGGATCCCTCTTGTCTCTTTCTCCACCCCACTTCCCCCTTTCTGCATCTCTGTTGCTTTTTTATGCATTGCTCTTGCTTCTTTCTGCATCTCTCTAGCTTCTTTCTGTACCCTTGTGCCTCTTTCTGCACCCCTCTTCCCTCTTTCTGCACCCCTCTTGCCTCTTTCTGCACCTCTGTTCCTTCTTTCTGCACTTTTTTTGTTTCTTTCTGCAGCTCTCTTGCTTATTTCTGCATCTCTCTTGCTTCTTTCTGCACCCCTCATCCCTCATTCTGCACCCCTCATCCCTCTTTCTGAACTCCTTTTGCCTCTTTCTGCACCCCTCTTGCCTCTTGCTGCACCTCTGTTCCTTCTTTCTGCACTGCTTTTGTTTATTTCTGCACCTCTCACTTCTTTCTGCACCCTTCTTCCCTCTTTCGGCAGCCCTCTTGCCTTTTTCTGCTCCTCTGTTCCTTCTTTCTGCACTTCTGTTTTTTCTGCAGCTCTCTTCCTTCTTTCTGCACCTCTGTTCCTTCTTTCTGCACTTCTTTTGTTTCTTTCTGCAGCTCTCTTGCTTCTTTCTGCACCCCTTTTGCCTCTTTCTGCACCTCTCTTCCCTCTTTCTGCAGCCCTCTTGCCTCTTTCTTCTCCTCTGTTCCTTCTTTCTGCAATTCTCTTTTTCTGCAGCCCTCTTTCTTCTTTCTGCACCTCTGTTCCTTCTTTCTGCACTTCTTGTGTTTCTTTCTGTACCTCTCACTTCTTTCTGCACCCCTTTTGCCTCTTTCTGCACCCCTCTCCCCTCTTTCTGCACCCCTCTTGCCTCTTGCTGCACCTCTGTTCCTTCTTTCTGCACTGCTTTTGTTTATTTCTGCACCTCTCACTTCTTTCTGCGCCCCTCTTCCCTTTTTCTGCAACCCTCTTGCCTCTTTCTACTCCTCTGTTCCTTCTTTCTGCACTTCTGTTTTTTCTGAAGCTCTCTTCCTTCTTTCTGCACCTCTGTTCCTTCTTTCTGTACTTCTTTTGTTTCTTTCTGCAGCTCTCTTGCTTCTTTCTGCACCCCCTTGACTCTTTCTCCACCCTTCTTCCCTCTTTTTTCACCCCTGTTGCCTCTTTCTGCACCTCTGTTCCTTCTTTCTGCACCCCTTTTCCCTCTTTCTGCACCCCTCTTGCCTCTTTCTGCACCTCTGTTCCTTCTTTCTGCACTTTTGTTTCTTTCTGCAGCTCTCTTGCTTCTTTCTGCACCCCCTTGCCTCTTTCTACACCCCTCTTCCCTCTATCTTCAGCCCTGTTGCCTCTTTCTGTACCTCTGTTACTTCTTTCTGCACTTCTTTTGTTTCTTGCTGCACATGTCTTGCTACTTTCTGCACCCCTCATGCCTCTTTCTGCACCCCTTTTCCCTCTTTTTTGCCCCTCTTGCCTCTTTCTGCACCTCTGTTGCTTCTTTCTGCACTACTCTTGCTTCTTTCTGTACCTCTCTTGCTTCTTTCTGCACCACTTATGCTTCTTTCTGCACCCCTCTTCCCTCTTTCTGCACCCCTCATGCCTCTTTATGCACCTCAGTTCCTTCTTTCTGCACTTCTTTTGTTTCTTTCTGCAGCTCTATTGCTTCTTTCTGCACCCCCTTGCCTCTTTCTACACCCCTCTTCCCTCTTTCTGCAGCCCTTTTGCCTCTTTCTGCTCCTCTGTTCCTTCTTTCTGCACTTCTGTGTTTTCTGCAGCTCTCTTCCTTCTTTCTGCACCTCTGTTCCTTCTTTCTGCACTTGTTTTGTTTCTTTCTGTATTTCTCTTGCTTCTTTCTGTATCCCTCTTGCCTCTTTCTCCACCCCATTTCCCCGTTTTTGCATCTCTGTTGCTTCTTTCTGCACTTCTCTTGCTTCTTTCTGCACCTGTCGCTTCTTTTTGCAACCCTTGTGCCTCTTTCTGCACACCTTTTCCCTCTTTCTGCTCCTCTCTGCCCCCTTTCTGCATCTCTGTTGCTTCTTTATGCACTTCTCTTGCTTCTTTCTGCACCTCTCTTGCTTCTTTCTGCACCCCTCATGCCGCTTTCTGCATCCCTCCTCCCCCTTTTTTCATCTCTGTTGCTTCTTTCTGTACTTCACTTGCCTCTTTCTCCGCCCCTCATCCTTCTTTCTGCACCTCTGTTGTTTCTTTCTGCATTTTTTTTGTTTCTTTCTGCACCTCTCTTGATTCTTTCTGTATCCCTCTGGTCTCTTTCTCCACCCCACTTCCCCCTTTCTGCATCTCTGTTGCTTTTTATGCATTGCTCTTGCTTCTTTCTGCATCTCTGTTGCATCTTTCTGCACCCTCGTGCCTCTTTCTGTACCCCTCTTCCCTCTTTCTGCACCCTTGCTGCCTCTTTCTGCACCTCTGTTCCTTCTTTCTGCACTTCTTTTGTTTCTTTCTGTACCTCTCACTTCTTTCTGCACCCCTTTGCCTCTTTCTGCACCCCTCTCCCTCTTTCTGCACCCCTCTTGCCTCTTTCTGCACCTCTGTTCCTTCTTTCTGCACTTTTTTGTTTCTTTCTGCACCTCTCTTGATTCTTTCTGGATCCCTCTTGTCTCTTTCTCCACCCCACTTCCCCCTTTCTGCATCTCTGTTGCTTTTTATGCATTGCTCTTGCTTCTTTCTGCATCTCTCTAGCTTCTTTCTGTACCCTTGTGCCTCTTTCTGCACCCTCTTCCCTCTTTATGCACCCCTCTTGCCTCTTTCTGCACCTCTGTTCCTTCTTTCTGCACTTTTTTTGTTTCTTTCTGCAGCTTTCTTGCTTCTTTCTGCATCTCTCTTGCTTCTTTCTGCACCCCTCATCCCTCTTTCTGCACCCCTCATCCCTCTTTCTGAACTCCTCTTGCCTCTTTCTGCACCCCTCTTCCCTCTTTCTGCACCCCTGCTGCCTCTTTCTGCACCTCTGTTCCTTCTTTCTGCACTTCTTTTGTTTCTTTCTGTACCTCTCACTTCTTTCTACACCCCTTTTGCCTCTTTCTGCACCCCTCTTGCCTCTTGCTGCACCTCTGTTCCTTCTTTCTGCACTGCTTTTGTTTATTTCTGCACCTCTCACTTCTTTCTGCACCCCTCTTCCCTCTTTTGGCAGCCCTCTTGCCTCTTTCTGCTCCTCTGTTCCTTCTTTCTGCACTTCTGTTTTTCTGCAGCTCTCTTCCTTCTTTCTGCACCTCTGTTCCTTCTTTCTGCACTTCTTTTGTTTCTTTCTGCAGCTCTCTTGCTTCTTTCTGCACCCCTTTTGCCTCTTTCTGCACCCCTCTTCCCTCTTTCTGCAGCCCTCTTGCCTCTTTCTTTTCCTCTGTTCCTTCTTTCTGCACTTCTCTTTTTCTGCAGTCCTCTTCCTTCTTTCTGCACCTCTGTTCCTTCTTTCTGCACTTCTTGTGTTTCTTTCTGTACCTCTCACTTCTTTCTGCACCCCTTTTGCCTCTTTCTGTACCCCTCTCCCCTCTTTCTGCACCCTCTTGCCTCTTGCTGCACCTCTGTTCCTTCTTTCTGCACTGCTTTTGTTTATTTCTGCACCTCTCACTTCTTTCTGCGCCCCTCTTCCCTTTTTCTGCAACCCTCTTGCCTCTTTCTACTCCTCTGTTCCTTCTTTCTGCACTTCTGTTTTTTCTGAAGCTCTCTTCCTTCTTTCTGCACCTCTGTTCCTTCTTTCTCTACTTCTTTTGTTTCTTTCTGCAGCTCTCTTGCTTCTTTCTGCACCCCCTTGACTCTTTCTCCACCCTTCTTCCCTCTTTCTTCACCCCTGTTGCCTCTTTCTGCACCTCTGTTCCTTCTTTCTGCACCCCTTTTCCCTCTTTCTGCACCCCTCTTGCCTCTTTCTGCACCTCTGTTCCTTCTTTCTGCACTTTTGTTTCTTTCTGCAGCTCTCTTGCTTCTTTCTGCACCCCCTTGCCTCTTTCTACACCCCTCTTCCCTCTTTCTTCACCCCTGTTGCCTCTTTCTGTACCTCTGTTACTTCTTTCTGCACTTCTTTTGTTTCTTGCTGCACATGTCTTGCTACTTTCTGCACCCCTCATGCCTCTTTCTGCACCCCTTTTCCCTCTTTTTTGCCCCTCTTGCCTCTTTCTGCACCTCTGTTGCTTCTTTCTGCACTACTCTTGCTTCTTTCTGTACCTCTCTTGCTTCTTTCTGCACCACTTATGCTTCTTTCTGCACCCCTCTTCCCTCTTTCTGCACCCCTCATGCCTCTTTATGCACCTCAGTTCCTTCTTTCTGCACTTCTTTTGTTTCTTTCTGCAGCTCTCTTGCTTCTTTCTGCACCCCCTTGCCTCTTTCTACACCCCTCTTCCCTCTTTCTGCAGCCCTTTTGCCTCTTTCTGCTCCTCTGTTCCTTCTTTCTGCACTTCTGTTTTTTCTGCAGCTCTCTTCCTTCTTTCTGCACCTCTGTTCCTTCTTTCTGGACTTCTTTTGTTTCTTTCTGCAGCTCTCTTGCTTCTTTCTGCACCCCCTTGACTCTTTCTGCACCCCTCTTCCCTCCTTCTTCACCCCTGTTGCCTCTTTCTGCACCTCTGTTCCTTCTTTCTGCACCCCTCTTGCCTCTTTCTGCACCTCTGTTCCTTCTTTCTGCACTTTTGTTCCTTCTTTCTGCACTTTTGTTTCTTTCTACAGCTCTCTTGCTTCTTTCTGCACCCCTTGCTTCTTTCTACACCCTCTTCCCTCTTTCTTCACCCCTGTTGCCTCTTTCTGCACACCTGTTCCTTCTTTCTGCACCCTTTTGCCTCTTTCTGCACCCCTCTTGCCTCTTTCTGCACCTCTGTTCCTTCTTTCTGCACTTCTTTGGTTTCTTTCTGCAGCTCTCTTGCTTCTTTCTGCACCCCTTGACTCTTTCTCCAGCCCTCTTCCCTCTTTCTTCACCCCTGTTGCCTCTTTCTGCACATCTGTTCCTTCTTTCTGCACCCCTTTTGCCTCTTTCTGCACCCCTCTTGCCTCATTCTGCACCTCTGTTCCTTCTTTCTGCACTTCTTTTGTTTCTTGCTGCACATGTCTGTCTACTTTCTGCACCCCTTGTGCCTCTTTCTGCACCCTTTTCCCTCTTTTTGCCCCTCTTGCCTCTTTCTGCACCTCTGTTGCTTCTTTCTGTACTACTCTTGCTTCTTTCTGTACCTCTCTTGCTTCTTTCTGCACCACTTGTGCTTCTTTCTGTACCCCTCTTCACTCTTTCTGCACCCCTCATGCCTCTTTATGCACCTCAGTTCCTTCTTTCTGCACTTCTTTTGTTTCTTTCTGCACCACTCTTGCTTCTCTCTGCACCTTTCTTGTCACATTCTTCACCCGTGTTCCCTGTTTTTGCATCTCTGTTGCTTCTTTCTGCACTTCTGTTGCCTCTGGCTCCACCCCTCATCCCTTTTTCTGCACCTCTGTTGCTTCTTTCTGCACTTATCTTGTTTCTTTATGCACCTCTGTCCCTTCTTTCTGCAACCATTGTACCTCTTTCTGCATCCCTTTTCCCTCTTTCTGCTCCCCTCTTGCCTCTTTCTGCACCTCTGTTCCTTCTTTCTGCACTTGTTTTGTTTCTTTCTGTATTTCTCTTGCTTCTTTCTGTATCCCTCTTGCCTCTTTCTCCACCCCATTTCCCCGTTTTTGCATCTCTGTTGCTTCTTTCTGCACTTCTCTTGCTTCTTTCTGCACCTGTCGCTTCTTTTTGCAAGCCTTGTGACTCTTTCTGCACACCTTTTCCCTCTTTCTGCTCCTCTCTGCCCCCTTTCTGCATCTCTGTTGCTTCTTTATGCACTTCTCTTGCTTCTTTCTGCACCTCTCTTGCTTCTTTCTGCACCCCTCATGCCGCTTTCTGCATCCCTCCTCCCCCTTTTTTCATCTCTGTTGCTTCTTTCTGTACTTCACTTGCCTCTTTCTCCGCCCCTCATCCTTCTTTCTGCACCTCTGTTGTTTCTTTCGGCATTTTTTTTGTTTCTTTCTGCACCTCTCTTGATTCTTTCTGTATCCCTCTGGTCTCTTTCTCCACCCCACTTCCCCCTTTCTGCATCTCTGTTGCTTTTTTATGCATTGCTCTTGCTTCTTTCTGCATCTCTGTTGCATCTTTCTGCACCCTCGTGCCTCTTTCTGTACCCCTCTTCCCTCTTTCTGCACCCTTGCTGCCTCTTTCTGCACCTCTGTTCCTTCTTTCTGCACTTCTTTTGTTTCTTTCTGTACCTCTCACTTCTTTCTGCACCCCTTTTGCCTCTTTCTGCACCCCTCTCCCCTCTTTCTGCACCCCTCTTGCCTCTTTCTGCACCTCTGTTCCTTCTTTCTGCACTTTTTTGTTTCTTTCTGCACCTCTCTTGATTCTTTCTGGATCCCTCTTGTCTCTTTCTCCACCCACTTCCCCCTTTCTGCATCTCTGTTGCTTTTTATGCATTGCTCTTGCTTCTTTCTGCATCTCTCTAGCTTCTTTCTGTACCCTTGTGCCTCTTTCTGCACCCCACTTCCCTCTTTCTGCACCCCTCTTGCCTCTTTCTGCACCTCTGTTCCTTCTTTCTGCACTTTTTTGTTTCTTTCTGCAGCTTTCTTGCTTTTTCTGCATCTCTCTTGCTTCTTTCTGCACCCCTCATCCCTCTTTCTGCACCCCTCATCCCTCTTTCTGAACTCCTCTTGCATCTTTCTGCACCCCTCTTCCCTCTTTCTGCACCCCTGCTGCCTCTTTCTGCACCTCTGTTCCTTCTTTCTGCACTTCTTTTGTTTCTTTCTGTACCTCTCACTTCTTTCTACACCCCTTTTGCCTCTTTCTGCACCCCTCTTGCCTCTTGCTGCACCTCTGTTCCTTCTTTCTGCACTGCTTTTGTTTATTTCTGCACCTCTCACTTCTTTCTGCACCCCTCTTCCCTCTTTCGGCAGCCCTCTTGCCTCTTTCTGCTCCTCTGTTCCTTCTTTCTGCACTTCTGTTTTTTCTGCAGCTCTCTTCCTTCTTTCTGCACCTCTGTTCCTTCTTTCTGCACTTCTTTTGTTTCTTTCTGCAGCTCTCTTGCTTCTTTCTGCACCCCTTTTGCCTCTTTCTGCACCCCTCTTCCCTCTTTCTGCAGCCCTCTTGCCTCTTTCTTCTCCTCTGTTCCTTCTTTCTGCACTTCTTGTGTTTCTTTCTGTACCTCTCACTTCTTTCTGCACCTCTTTTGCCTCTTTCTGCACCCCTCTCCCCTCTTTCTGCACCCCTCTTGCCTCTTGCTGCACCTCTGTTCCTTCTTTCTGCACTGCTTTTGTTTATTTCTGCACCTCTCACTTCTTTCTGCGCCCCTCTTCCCTTTTTCTGCAACCCTCTTGCCTCTTTCTACTCCTCTGTTCCTTCTTTCTGCACTTCTGTTTTTCTGAAGCTCTCTTCCTTCTTTCTGCACCTCTGTTCCTTCTTTCTGTACTTCTTTTGTTTCTTTCTGCAGCTCTCTTGCTTCTTTCTGCACCCCTTGACTCTTTCTCCACCCTTCTTCCCTCTTTCTTCACCCTGTTGCCTCTTTCTGCACCTCTGTTCCTTCTTTCTGCACCCCTTTTCCCTCTTTCTGCACCCCTCTTGCCTCTTTCTGCACCTCTGTTCCTTCTTTCTGCACTTTTGTTTCTTTCTGCAGCTCTCTTGCTTCTTTCTGCACCCCTTGCCTCTTTCTACACCCCTCTTCCCTCTTTCTTCACCCCTGTTGCCTCTTTCTGTACCTCTGTTACTTCTTTCTGCACTTCTTTTGTTTCTTGCTGCACATGTCTTGCTACTTTCTGCACCCCTCATGCCTCTTTCTGCACCCCTTTTCCCTCTTTTTGCCCCTCTTGCCTCTTTCTGCACCTCTGTTGCTTCTTTCTGCACTACTCTTGCTTCTTTCTGTACCTCTCTTGCTTCTTTCTGCACCACTTATGCTTCTTTCTGCACCCCTCTTCCCTCTTTCTGCACCCCTCATGCATCTTTATGCACCTCAGTTCCTTCTTTCTGCACTTCTTTTGTTTCTTTCTGCAGCTCTCTTGCTTCTTTCTGCACCCCCTTGCCTCTTTCTACACCCCTCTTCCCTCTTTCTGCAGCCCTTTTGCCTCTTTCCGCTCCTCTGTTCCTTCTTTCTGCACTTCTGTTTTTTCTGCAGCTCTCTTCCTTCTTTCTGCACCTCTGTTCCTTCTTTCTGGACTTCTTTTGTTTCTTTCTGCAGCTCTCTTGCTTCTTTCTGCACCCCCTTGACTCTTTCTCCACCCCTCTTCCCTCTTTCTTCACCCCTGTTGCCTCTTTCTGCACCTCTGTTCCTTCTTTCTGCACCCCTTGTGCCTCTTTCTGCACCCCTCTTGCCTCTTTCTGCACCTCTGTTCCTTCTTTCTGCACTTTTGTTTCTTTCTACAGCTCTCTTGCTTCTTTCTGCACCCCTTGCCTCTTTCTACACCCCTCTTCCCTCTTTCTTCACCCCTGTTGCCTCTTTCTGCACACCTGTTCCTTCTTTCTGCACCCCTTTTGCCTCTTTCTGCACCCCTCTTGCCTCATTCTGCACCTCTGTTCCTTCTTTCTGCACTTCTTTGGTTTCTTTCTGCAGCTCTCTTGCTTCTTTCTGCACCCCTTGACTCTTTCTCCAGCCCTCTTCCCTCTTTCTTCACCCCTGTTGCCTCTTTCTGCACCTCTGTTCCTTCTTTCTGCACTGCTTTTGCCTCTTTCTGCACCCCTCTTGCCTCATTCTGCACCTCTGTTCCTTCTTTCTGCACTTCTTTTGTTTCTTGCTGCACATGTCTGTCTACTTTCTGCACCCCTCATGCCTTTTTCTGCACCCCTTTTCCCTCTTTTTTGCCCCTTTTGCCTCTTTCTGCACCTCTGTTGCTTCTTTCTGTACTACTCTTGCTTCTTTCTGTACCTCTCTTGCTTCTTTCTGCACCACTTGTGCTTCTTTCTGTACCCCTCTTCCCTCTTTCTGCACCCCTCATGCCTCTTTATGCACCTCAGTTCCTTCTTTCTGCACTTCTTTTGTTTCTTTCTGCACCACTCTTGCTTCTCTCTGCACCTTTCTTGTCACATTCTTCACCCGTGTTCCCCGTTTTTGCATCTCTGTTGCTTCTTTCTGCACTTCTGTTGCCTCTGGCTCCACCCCTCATCCCTTTTTCTGCACCTCTGTTGCTTCTTTCTGCACTTATCTTGTTTCTTTCTGCACCTCTGTCCCTTCTTTCTGCAACCATTCTACCTCTTTCTGCATCCCTTTTCCCTCTTTCTGCTCCCCTCTTGCCTCTTTCTGCACCTCTGTTCCTTCTTTCTGCACTTGTTTTGTTTCTTTCTGTATTTCTCTTGCTTCTTTCTGTATCCCTCTTGCCTCTTTCTCCACCCCATTTCCCGTTCTTGCATCTCTGTTGCTTCTTTCTGCACTTCTCTTGCTTCTTTCTGCACCTGTCGCTTCTTTTTGCAAGCCTTGTGCCTCTTTCTGCACACCTTTTCCCTCTTTCTGCTCCTCTCTGCCCCCTTTCTGCATCTCTGTTGCTTCTTTATGCACTTCTCTTGCTTCTTTCTGCACCTCTCTTGCTTCTTTCTGCACCCCTCATGCCGCTTTCTGCATCCCTCCTCCCCCTTTTTCATCTCTGTTGCTTCTTTCTGTACTTCACTTGCCTCTTTCTCCGCCCCTCATCCTTCTTTCTGCACCTCTGTTGTTTCTTTCTGCATTTTTTGTTTCTTTCTGCACCTCTCTTGATTCTTTCTGTATCCCTCTGGTCTCTTTCTCCACCCCACTTCCCCCTTTCTGCATCTCTGTTGCTTTTTATGCATTGCTCTTGCTTCTTTCTGCATCTCTCTTGCATCTTTCTGCACCCTCGTGCCTCTTTCTGTACCCCTCTTCCCTCTTTCTGCACCCTTGCTGCCTCTTTCTGCACCTCTGTTCCTTCTTTCTGCACTTCTTTTGTTTCTTTCTGCAGCTCTCTTGCTTCTTTCTGCACCCCCTTGACTCTTTCTCCACCCCTCTTCCCTCTTTCTTCACCCCTGTTGCCTCTTTCTGCACCTCTGTTCCTTCTTTCTGCACCCCTCTTGCCTCTTTCTGCACCTCTGTTCCTTCTTTCTGCACTTTTGTTCCTTCTTTCTGCACTTTTGTTTCTTTCTACAGCTCTCTTGCTTCTTTCTGCACCCCTTGCCTCTTTCTACACCCCTCTTCCCTCTTTCTTCACCCCTGTTGCCTCTTTCTGCACACCTGTTCCTTCTTTCTGCACCTCTTTGCCTCTTTCTGCACCCCTCTTGCCTCTTTCTGCACCTCTGTTCCTTCTTTCTGCACTTCTTTGGTTTCTTTCTGCAGCTCTCTTGCTTCTTTCTGCACCCCTTGACTCTTTCTCCAGCCCTCTTCCCTCTTTCTTCACCCCTGTTGCCTCTTTCTGCACATCTGTTCCTTCTTTCTGCACCCCTTTTGCCTCTTTCTGCACCCCTCTTGCCTCATTCTGCACCTCTGTTCCTTCTTTCTGCACTTCTTTTGTTTCTTGCTGCACATGTCTGTCTACTTTCTGCACCCCTTGTGCCTCTTTCTGCACCCCTTTTCCCTCTTTTTTGCCCCTCTTGCCTCTTTCTGCACCTCTGTTGCTTCTTTCTGTACTACTCTTGCTTCTTTCTGTACCTCTCTTGCTTCTTTCTGCACCACTTGTGCTTCTTTCTGTACCCCTCTTCCCTCTTTCTGCACCCCTCATGCCTCTTTATGCACCTCAGTTCCTTCTTTCTGCACTTCTTTTGTTTCTTTCTGCACCACTCTTGCTTCTCTCTGCACCTTTCTTGTCACATTCTTCACCCGTGTTCCCCGTTTTTGCATCTCTGTTGCTTCTTTCTGCACTTCTGTTGCCTCTGGCTCCACCCCTCATCCCTTTTTCTGCACCTCTGTTGCTTCTTTCTGCAATTATCTTGTTTCTTTATGCACCTCTGTCCCTTCTTTCTGCAACCATTGTACCTCTTTCTGCATCCCTTTTCCCTCTTTCTGCTCCCCTCTTGCCTCTTTCTGCACCTCTGTTCCTTCTTTCTGCACTTGTTTTGTTTCTTTCTGTATTTCTCTTGCTTCTTTCTGTATCCCTCTTGCCTCTTTCTCCACCCCATTTCCCCGTTTTTGCATCTCTGTTGCTTCTTTCTGCACTTCTCTTGCTTCTTTCTGCACCTGTCGCTTCTTTTGCAAGCCTTGTGACTCTTTCTGCATACCTTTTCCCTCTTTCTGCTCCTCTCTGCCCCCTTTCTGCATCTCTGTTGCTTCTTTATGCACTTCTCTTGCTTCTTTCTGCACCTCTCTTGCTTCTTTCTGCACCCCTCATGCCGCTTTCTGCATCCCTCCTCCCCCTTTTTCATCTCTGTTGCTTCTTTCTGTACTTCACTTGCCTCTTTCTCCGCCCCTCATCCTTCTTTCTGCACCTCTGTTGTTTCTTTCGGCATTTTTTGTTTCTTTCTGCACCTCTCTTGATTCTTTCTGTATCCCTCTGGTCTCTTTCTCCACCCACTTCCCCCTTTCTGCATCTCTGTTGCTTTTTATGCATTGCTCTTGCTTCTTTCTGCATCTCTGTTGCATCTTTCTGCACCCTCGTGCCTCTTTCTGTACCCCTCTTCCCTCTTTCTGCACCCTTGCTGCCTCTTTCTGCACCTCTGTTCCTTCTTTCTGCACTTCTTTTGTTTCTTTCTGTACCTCTCACTTCTTTCTGCACCCCTTTGCCTCTTTCTGCACCCCTCTCCCTCTTTCTGCACCCCTCTTGCCTCTTTCTGCACCTCTGTTCCTTCTTTCTGCACTTTTTTGTTTCTTTCTGCACCTCTCTTGATTCTTTCTGGATCCCTCTTGTCTCTTTCTCCACCCCACTTCCCCCTTTCTGCATCTCTGTTGCTTTTTTATGCATTGCTCTTGCTTCTTTCTGCATCTCTCTAGCTTCTTTCTGTACCCTTGTGCCTCTTTCTGCACCCCACTTCCCTCTTTCTGCACCCCTCTTGCCTCTTTCTGCACCTCTGTTCCTTCTTTCTGCACTTTTTTTGTTTCTTTCTGCAGCTTTCTTGCTTCTTTCTGCATCTCTCTTGCTTCTTTCTGCACCCCTCATCCCTCTTTCTGCACCCCTCATCCCTCTTTCTGAACTCCTCTTGCCTCTTTCTGCACCCCTCTTCCCTCTTTCTGCACCCCTGCTGCCTCTTTCTGCACCTCTGTTCCTTCTTTCTGCACTTCTTTTGTTTCTTTCTGTACCTCTCACTTCTTTCTACACCCCTTTTGCCTCTTTCTGCACCCCTCTTGCCTCTTGCTGCACCTCTGTTCCTTCTTTCTGCACTGCTTTTGTTTATTTCTGCACCTCTCACTTCTTTCTGCACCCCTCTTCCCTCTTTCGGCAGCCCTCTTGCCTCTTTCTGCTCCTCTGTTCCTTCTTTCTGCACTTCTGTTTTTCTGCAGCTCTCTTCCTTCTTTCTGCACCTCTGTTCCTTCTTTCTGCACTTCTTTTGTTTCTTTCTGCAGCTCTCTTGCTTCTTTCTGCACCCTTTTGCCTCTTTCTGCACCCCTCTTCCCTCTTTCTGCAGCCCTCTTGCCTCTTTCTTCTCCTCTGTTCCTTCTTTCTGCACTTCTTGTGTTTCTTTCTGTACCTCTCACTTCTTTCTGCACCTCTTTTGCCTCTTTCTGCACCCCTCTCCCTCTTTCTGCACCCCTCTTGCCTCTTGCTGCACCTCTGTTCCTTCTTTCTGCACTGCTTTTGTTTATTTCTGCACCTCTCACTTCTTTCTGCGCCCCTCTTCCCTTTTTCTGCAACCCTCTTGCCTCTTTCTACTCCTCTGTTCCTTCTTTCTGCACTTCTGTTTTTCTGCAGCTCTCTTCCTTCTTTCTGCACCTCTGTTCCTTCTTTCTGTACTTCTTTTGTTTCTTTCTGCAGCTCTCTTGCTTCTTTCTGCACCCTTGACTCTTTCTCCACCCTTCTTCCCTCTTTCTTCACCCCTGTTGCCTCTTTCTGCACCTCTGTTCCTTCTTTCTGCACCCCTTTTCCCTCTTTCTGCACCCCTCTTGCCTCTTTCTGCACCTCTGTTCCTTCTTTCTGCACTTTTGTTTCTTTCTGCAGCTCTCTTGCTTCTTTCTGCACCCCTTGCCTCTTTCTACACCCCTCTTCCCTCTTTCTTCACCCCTGTTGCCTCTTTCTGTACCTCTGTTACTTCTTTCTGCACTTCTTTTGTTTCTTGCTGCACATGTCTTGCTACTTTCTGCACCCCTCATGCCTCTTTCTGCACCCCTTTTCCCTCTTTTTGCCCCTCTTGCCTCTTTCTGCACCTCTGTTGCTTCTTTCTGCACTACTCTTGCTTCTTTCTGTACCTCTCTTGCTTCTTTCTGCACCACTTATGCTTCTTTCTGCACCCCTCTTCCCTCTTTCTGCACCCCTCATGCATCTTTATGCACCTCAGTTCCTTCTTTCTGCACTTCTTTTGTTTCTTTCTGCAGCTCTCTTGCTTCTTTCTGCACCCCTTGCCTCTTTCTACACCCCTCTTCCCTCTTTCTGCAGCCCTTTTGCCTCTTTCCGCTCCTCTGTTCCTTCTTTCTGCACTTCTGTTTTTCTGCAGCTCTCTTCCTTCTTTCTGCACCTCTGTTCCTTCTTTCTGGACTTCTTTTGTTTCTTTCTGCAGCTCTCTTGCTTCTTTCTGCACCCCCTTGACTCTTTCTCCACCCCTCTTCCTTCACCCCTGTTGCCTCTTTCTGCACCTCTGTTCCTTCTTTCTGCACCCCTTGTGCCTCTTTCTGCACCCCTCTTGCCTCTTTCTGCACCTCTGTTCCTTCTTTCTGCACTTTCGTTTCTTTCTACAGCTCTCTTGCTTCTTTCTGCACCCCTTGCCTCTTTCTACACCCCTCTTCCCTCTTTCTTCACCCCTGTTGCCTCTTTCTGCACACCTGTTCCTTCTTTCTGCACCCCTTTTGCCTCTTTCTGCACCCCTCTTGCCTCATTCTGCACCTCTGTTCCTTCTTTCTGCACTTCTTTGGTTTCTTTCTGCAGCTCTCTTGCTTCTTTCTGCACCCCTTGACTCTTTCTCCAGCCCTCTTCCCTCTTTCTTCACCCCTGTTGCCTCTTTCTGCACCTCTGTTCCTTCTTTCTGCACTGCTTTTGCCTCTTTCTGCACCCCTCTTGCCTCATTCTGCACCTCTGTTCCTTCTTTCTGCACTTCTTTTGTTTCTTGCTGCACATGTCTGTCTACTTTCTGCACCCCTCGTGCCTTTTTCTGCACCCCTTTTCCCTCTTTTTTGCCCCTCTTGCCTCTTTCTGCACCTCTGTTGCTTCTTTCTGTACTACTCTTGCTTCTTTCTGTACCTCTCTTGCTTCTTTCTGCACCACTTGTGCTTCTTTCTGTACCCCTCTTCCCTCTTTCTGCACCCCTCATGCCTCTTTATGCACCTCAGTTCCTTCTTTCTGCACTTCTTTTGTTTCTTTCTGCACCACTCTTGCTTCTCTCTGCACCTTTCTTGTCACATTCTTCACCCGTGTTCCCCGTTTTTGCATCTCTGTTGCTTCTTTCTGCACTTCTGTTGCCTCTGGCTCCACCCTCATCCCTTTTTCTGCACCTCTGTTGCTTCTTTCTGCACTTATCTTGTTTCTTTCTGCACCTCTGTCCCTTCTTTCTGCAACCATTCTACCTCTTTCTGCATCCCTTTTCCCTCTTTCTGCTCCCCTCTTGCCTCTTTCTGCACCTCTGTTCCTTCTTTCTGCACTTGTTTTGTTTCTTTCTGTATTTCTCTTGCTTCTTTCTGTATCCCTCTTGCCTCTTTCTCCACCCCATTTCCCCGTTCTTGCATCTCTGTTGCTTCTTTATGCACTTCTCTTGCTTCTTTCTGCACCTCTCTTGCTTCTTTCTGCACCCCTCATGCCGCTTTCTGCATCCCTCCTCCCCCTTTTTTCATCTCTGTTGCTTCTTTCTGTACTTCACTTGCCTCTTTCTCCGCCCCTCATCCTTCTTTCTGCACCTCTGTTGTTTCTTTCTGCATTTTTTTTGTTTCTTTCTGCACCTCTCTTGATTCTTTCTGTATCCCTCTGGTCTCTTTCTCCACCCCACTTCCCCCTTTCTGCATCTCTGTTGCTTTTTTATGCATTGCTCTTGCTTCTTTCTGCATCTCTCTTGCATCTTTCTGCACCCTCGTGCCTCTTTCTGTACCCCTCTTCCCTCTTTCTGCACCCTTGCTGCCTCTTTCTGCACCTCTGTTCCTTCTTTCTGCACTTCTTTTGTTTCTTTCTGTACCTCTCACTTCTTTCTGCACCCCTTTTGCCTCTTTCTGCACCCCTCTCCCCTCTTTCTGCACCCCTCTTGCCTCTTTCTGCACCTCTGTTCCTTCTTTCTGCACTTTTTTGTTTCTTTCTGCACCTCTCTTGATTCTTTCTGGATCCCTCTTGTCTCTTTCTCCACCCCACTTCCCCTTTCTGCATCTCTGTTGCTTTTTATGCATTGCTCTTGCTTCTTTCTGCATCTCTCTAGCTTCTTTCTGTACCCTTGTGCCTCTTTCTGCACCCCTCTTCCCTCTTTCTTCACCCCTCTTGCCTCTTTCTGCACCTCTGTTCCTTCTTTCTGCACTTTTTTTGATTCTTTCTGCAGCTCTCTTGCTTCTTTCTGCATCTCTCTTGCTTCTTTCTGCACCCCTCATCCCTCTTTCTGCACCCCTCATCCCTCTTTCTGAACTCCTCTTGCCTCTTTCTGCACCCCTCTTCCCTCTTTCTGCACCCCTGCTGCCTCTTTCTGCACCTCTGTTCCTTCTTTCTGCACTTCTTTTGTTTCTTTCTGTACCTCTCACTTCTTTCTACACCCCGTTTGCCTCTTTCTGCACCCCTCTTGCCTCTTGCTGCACCTCTGTTCCTTCTTTCTGCACTGCTTTTGTTTATTTCTGCACCTCTCACTTCTTTCTGCACCCTCTTCCCTCTTTCGGCAGCCCTCTTGCCTCTTTCTGCTCCCCTGTTCCTTCTTTCTGCACTTCTTTTGTTTCTTTCTGCAGCTCTCTTGCTTCTTTCTGCACCCCTTTGCCTCTTTCTGCACCCCTCTTCCCTCTTTCTGCAGCCCTCTTGCCTCTTTCTTCTCCTCTGTTCCTTCTTTCTGCACTTCTCTTTTTCTGCAGTCCTCTTCCTTCTTTCTGCACCTCTGTTCCTTCTTTCTGCACTTCTTGTGTTTCTTTCTGTACCTCTCACTTCTTTCTGCACCCCTTTTGCCTCTTTCTGGACCCCTCTCCCTCTTTCTGCACCCCTCTTGCCTCTTGCTGCACCTCTGTTCCTTCTTTCTGCACTGCTTTTGTTTATTTCTGCACCTCTCACTTCTTTCTGCGCCCTCTTCCCTTTTCTGCAACCCTCTTGCCTCTTTCTACTCCTCTGTTCCTTCTTTCTGCACTTCTGTTTTTTCTGAAGCTCTCTTCCTTCTTTCTGCACCTCTGTTCCTTCTTTCTGTACTTCTTTTGTTTCTTTCTGCAGCTCTCTTGCTTCTTTCTGCACCCCTTGACTCTTTCTCCACCCTTCTTCCCTCTTTCTTCACCCCTGTTGCCTCTTTCTGCACCTCTGTTCCTTCTTTCTGCACCCCTTTTCCCTCTTTCTGCACCCCTCTTGCCTCTTTCTGCACCTCTGTTCCTTCTTTCTGCACTTTTGTTTCTTTCTGCAGCTCTCTTGCTTCTTTCTGCACCCCTTGCCTCTTTCTACACCCCTCTTCCCTCTTTCTTCACCCCTGTTGCCTCTTTCTGTACCTCTGTTACTTCTTTCTGCACTTCTTTTGTTTCTTGCTGCACATGTCTTGCTGCTTTCTGCACCCCTCATGCCTCTTTCTGCACCCCTTTTCCCTCTTTTTTGCCCCTCTTGCCTCTTTCTGCACCTCTGTTGCTTCTTTCTGCACTACTCTTGCTTCTTTCTGTACCTCTCTTGCTTCTTTCTGCACCACTTATGCTTCTTTCTGCACCCTCTTCCCTCTTTCTGCACCCCTCATGCCTCTTTATGCACCTCAGTTCCTTCTTTCTGCACTTCTTTTGTTTCTTTCTGCACCACTCTTGCTTCTCTCTGCACCTTTCTTGTCACATTCTTCACCCGTGTTCCCCGTTTTTGCATCTCTGTTGCTTCTTTCTGCACTTCTGTTGCCTCTGGCTCCACCCCTCATCCCTTTTTCTGCACCTCTGTTGCTTCTTTCTGCACTTATCTTGTTTCTTTCTGCACCTCTGTCCCTTCTTTCTGCAACCATTGTACCTCTTTCTGAATCCCTTTTCCCTCTTTCTGCTCCCCTCTTGCCTCTTTCTGCACCTCTGTTCCTTCTTTCTGCACTTGTTTTGTTTCTTTCTGTATTTCTCTTGCTTCATTCTGTATCCCTCTTGCCTCTTTCTCCACCCCATTTCCCCGTTTTTGCATCTCTGTTGCTTCTTTCTGCACTTCTCTTGCTTCTTTCTGCACCTGTCGCTTCTTTTTGCAACCCTTGTGCCTCTTTCTGCACACCTTTTCCCTCTTTCTGCTCCTCTCTGCCCCCTTTCTGCATCTCTGTTGCTTCTTTATGCACTTCTCTTGCTTCTTTCTGCACCTCTCTTGCTTCTTTCTGCACCCCTCATGCCGCTTTCTGCATCCCTCCTCCCCCTTTTTTCATCTCTGTTGCTTCTTTCTGTACTTCACTTGCCTCTTTCTCCGCCCCTCATCCTTCTTTCTGCACCTCTGTTGTTTCTTTCTGCATTTTTTTTGTTTCTTTCTGCACCTCTCTTGATTCTTTCTGTATCCCTCTGGTCTCTTTCTCCACCCCACTTCCCCCTTTCTGCATCTCTGTTGCTTTTTTATGCATTGCTCTTGCTTCTTTCTGCATCTCTCTTGCATCTTTCTGCACCCTCGTGCCTCTTTCTGTACCCCTCATCCCTCTTTCTGCACCCTTGCTGCCTCTTTCTGCACCTCTGTTCCTTCTTTCTGCACTTCTTTTGTTTCTTTCTGTAACTCTCACTTCTTTCTGCACCCCTTTTGCCTCTTTCTGCACCCCTCTTGCCTCTTTCTGCACCTCTGTTCCTTCTTTCTGCACTTTTTTTGTTTCTTTCTGCACCTCTCTTGATTCTTTCTGGATCCCTCTTGTCTCTTTCTCCACCCCACTTCCCCCTTTCTGCATCTCTGTTGCTTTTTATGCATTGCTCTTGCTTCTTTCTGCATCTCTCTAGCTTCTTTCTGTACCCTTGTGCCTCTTTCTGCACCCCTCTTCCCTCTTTCTGCACCCCTCTTGCCTCTTTCTGCACCTCTGTTCCTTCTTTCTGCACTTTTTTTGTTTCTTTCTGCAGCTCTCTTGCTTCTTTCTGCATCTCTCTTGCTTCTTTCTGCACCCCTCATCCCTCTTTCTGCACCCTCATCCCTCTTTCTGAACTCCTCTTGCCTCTTTCTGCACCCCTCTTCCCTCTTTCTGCACCCCTGTGCCTCTTTCTGCACCTCTGTTCCTTCTTTCTGCACTTCTTTTGTTTCTTTCTGAACCTCTCACTTCTTTCTACACCCCTTTTGCCTCTTTCTGCACCCTTCTTGCCTCTTGCTGCACCTCTGTTCCTTCTTTCTGCACTGCTTTTGTTTATTTCTGCACCTCTCACTTCTTTCTGCACCCCTCTTCCCTCTTTCGGCAGCCCTCTTGCCTCTTTCTGCTCCTCTGTTCCTTCTTTCTGCACTTCTGTTTTTTCTGCAGCTCTCTTCCTTCTTTCTGCACCTCTGTTCCTTCTTTCTGCACTTCTTTTGTTTCTTTCTGCAGCTCTCTTGCTTCTTTCTGCACCCCTTTTGCCTCTTTCTGCACCCCTCTTCCCTCTTTCTGCAGCCCTCTTGCCTCTTTCTTCTCCTCTGTTCCTTCTTTCTGCACTTCTCTTTTTCTGCAGCCCTCTTCCTTCTTTCTGCACCTCTGTTCCTTCTTTCTGCACTTCTTGTGTTTCTTTCTGTACCTCTCACTTCTTTCTGCACCCCTTTTGCCTCTTTCTGCACCCCTCTCCCCTCTTTCTGCACCCCTCTTGCCTCTTGCTGCACCTCTGTTCCTTCTTTCTGCACTGCTTTTGTTTATTTCTGCACCTCTCACTTCTTTCTGCGCCCCTCTTCCCTTTTTCTGCAACCCTCTTGCCTCTTTCTACTCCTCTGTTCCTTCTTTCTGCACTTCTGTTTTTCTGAAGCTCTCTTCCTTCTTTCTGCACCTCTGTTCCTTCTTTCTGTACTTCTTTTGTTTCTTTCTGCAGCTCTCTTGCTTCTTTCTGCACCCCCTTGACTCTTTCTCCACCCTTCTTCCCTCTTTCTTCACCCCTGTTGCCTCTTTCTGCACCTCTGTTCCTTCTTTCTGCACCCCTTTTCCCTCTTTCTGCACCCCTCTTGCCTCTTTCTGCACCTCTGTTCCTTCTTTCTGCACTTTTGTTTCTTTCTGCAGCTCTCTTGCTTCTTTATGCACCCCCTTGCCTCTTTCTACACCCCTCTTCCCTCTTTCTTCACCCCTGTTGCCTCTTTCTGTACCTCTGTTACTTCTTTCTGCACTTCTTTTGTTTCTTGCTGCACATGTCTTGCTACTTTCTGCACCCCTCATGCCTCTTTCTGCACCCCTTTTCCCTCTTTTTTGCCCCTCTTGCCTCTTTCTGCACCTCTGTTGCTTCTTTCTGCACCACTTATGCTTCTTTCTGCACCCCTCTTCCCTCTTTCTGCACCCCTCATGCCTCTTTATGCACCTCAGTTCCTTCTTTCTGCACTTCTTTTGTTTCTTTCTGCAGCTCTCTTGCTTCTTTCTGCACCCCCTTGCCTCTTTCTACACCCCTCTTCCCTCTTTCTGCAGCCCTTTTGCCTCTTTCTGCTCCTCTGTTCCTTCTTTCTGCACTTCTGTTTTTTCTGCAGCTCTCTTCCTTCTTTCTGCACCTCTGTTCCTTCTTTCTGGACTTCTTTTGTTTCTTTCTGCAGCTCTCTTGCTTCTTTCTGCACCCCCTTGACTCTTTCTCCACCCCTCTTCCCTCTTTCTTCACCCCTGTTGCCTCTTTCTGCACCTCTGTTCCTTCTTTCTGCACCCCTTGTGCCTCTTTCTGCACCCCTCTTGCCTCTTTCTGCACCTCTGTTCCTTCTTTCTGCACTTTTGTTTCTTTCTACAGCTCTCTTGCTTCTTTCTGCACCCCTTGCCTCTTTCTACACCCCTCTTCCCTCTTTCTTCACCCCTGTTGCCTCTTTCTGCACACCTGTTCCTTCTTTCTGCACCCCTTTTGCCTCTTTCTGCACCCCTCTTGCCTCATTCTGCACCTCTGTTCCTTCTTTCTGCACTTCTTTGGTTTCTTTCTGCAGCTCTCTTGCTTCTTTCTGCACCCCCTTGACTCTTTCTCCAGCCCTCTTCCCTCTTTCTTCACCCTGTTGCCTCTTTCTGCACCTCTGTTCCTTCTTTCTGCACTGCTTTTGCCTCTTTCTGCACCCCTCTTGCCTCATTCTGCACCTCTGTTCCTTCTTTCTGCACTTCTTTTGTTTCTTGCTGCACATGTCTGTCTACTTTCTGCACCCCTCGTGCCTTTTCTGCACCCCTTTTCCCTCTTTTTGCCCCTCTTGCCTCTTTCTGCACCTCTGTTGCTTCTTTCTGTACTACTCTTGCTTCTTTCTGTACCTCTCTTGCTTCTTTCTGCACCACTTGTGCTTCTTTCTGTACCCCTCTTCCCTCTTTCTGCACCCCTCATGCCTCTTTATGCACCTCAGTTCCTTCTTTCTGCACTTCTTTTGTTTCTTTCTGCACCACTCTTGCTTCTCTCTGCACCTTTCTTGTCACATTCTTCACCCGTGTTCCCCGTTTTTGCATCTCTGTTGCTTCTTTCTGCACTTCTGTTGCCTCTGGCTCCACCCCTCATCCCTTTTTCTGCACCTCTGTTGCTTCTTTCTGCACTTATCTTGTTTCTTTCTGCACCTCTGTCCCTTCTTTCTGCAACCATTCTACCTCTTTCTGCATCCCTTTTCCCTCTTTCTGCTCCCCTCTTGCCTCTTTCTGCACCTCTGTTCCTTCTTTCTGCACTTGTTTTGTTTCTTTCTGTATTTCTCTTGCTTCTTTCTGTATCCCTCTTGCCTCTTTCTCCACCCCATTTCCCCGTTTTTGCATCTCTGTTGCTTCTTTCTGCACTTCTCTTGCTTCTTTCTGCACCTGTCGCTTCTTTTTGCAACCCTTGTGCCTCTTTCTGCACACCTTTTCCCTCTTTCTGCTCCTCTCTGCCCCCTTTCTGCATCTCTGTTGCTTCTTTATGAACT
This sequence comes from Calotriton arnoldi, assembly GCA_963921515.1. Classification (NCBI taxonomy): domain Eukaryota; kingdom Metazoa; phylum Chordata; class Amphibia; order Caudata; family Salamandridae; genus Calotriton; species Calotriton arnoldi. The sequence goes on from CAWUFW010000334.1 coordinate 1,411,577, forward strand.
TCTCTTGCTTCTTTCTGCACCTCTCTTGCTTCTTTCTGCACCCCTCATGCCGCTTTCTGCATCCCTCCTCCCCTTTTTTCATCTCTGTTGCTTCTTTCTGTACTTCACTTGCCTCTTTCTCCGCGCCTCATCCTTCTTTCTGCACCTCTGTTGTTTCTTTCTGCACCTCTCTTGATTCTTTCTGTATCCCTCTGGTCTCTTTCTCCACCCCACTTCCCCCTTTCTGCATCTCTGTTGCTTTTTTATGCATTGCTCTTGCTTCTTTCTGCATCTCTCTTGCATCTTTCTGCACCCTCGTGCCTCTTTCTGTACCCCTCTTCCCTCTTTCTGCACCCTTGCTGCCTCTTTCTGCACCTCTGTTCCTTCTTTCTGCACTTCTTTTGTTTCTTTCTGTACCTCTCACTTCTTTCTGCACCCCTTTTGCCTCTTTCTGCACCCCTCTCCCCTCTTTCTGCACCCCTCTTGCCTCTTTCTGCACCTCTGTTCCTTCTTTCTGCACTTTTTTTTGTTTCTTTCTGCACCTCTCTTGATTCTTTCTGGATCCCTCTTGTCTCTTTCTCCACCCCACTTCCCCCTTTCTGCATCTCTGTTGCTTTTTATGCATTGCTCTTGCTTCTTTCTGCATCTCTCTAGCTTCTTTCTGTACCCTTGTGCCTCTTTCTGCACTCCTCTTCCCTCTTTCTGCACCCCTCTTGCCTCTTTCTGCACCTCTGTTCCTTCTTTCTGCACTTTTTTTGTTTCTTTCTGCAGCTCTCTTGCTTCTTTCTGCATCTCTCTTGCTTCTTTCTGCACCCCTCATCCCTCTTTCTGCACCCCTCATCCCTCTTTCTGAACTCCTCTTGCCTCTTTCTGCACCCCTCTTCCCTCTTTCTGCACCCCTGCTGCCTCTTTCTGCACCTCTGTTCCTTCTTTCTGCACTTCTTTTGTTTCTTTCTGAACCTCTCACTTCTTTCTACACCCCTTTTGCCTCTTTCTGCACCCCTCTTGCCTCTTGCTGCACCTCTGTTCCTTCTTTCTGCACTGCTTTTGTTTATTTCTGCACCTCTCACTTCTTTCTGCACCCCTCTTCCCTCTTTCGGCAGCCCTCTTGCCTCTTTCTGCTCCTCTGTTCCTTCTTTCTGCACTTCTTTTGTTTCTTTCTGCAGCTCTCTTGCTTCTTTCTGCACCCCTTTTGCCTCTTTCTGCACCCCTCTTCCCTCTTTCTGCAGCCCTCTTGCCTCTTTCTTCTCCTCTGTTCCTTCTTTCTGCACTTCTCTTTTTCTGCAGTCCTCTTCCTTCTTTCTGCACCTCTGTTCCTTCTTTCTGCACTTCTTGTGTTTCTTTCTGTACCTCTCACTTCTTTCTGCACCCCTTTGCCTCTTTCTGCACCCCTCTCCCCTCTTTCTGCACCCCTCTTGCCTCTTGCTGCACCTCTGTTCCTTCTTTCTGCACTGCTTTTGTTTATTTCTGCACCTCTCACTTCTTTCTGCGCCCCTCTTCCCTTTTTCTGCAACCCTCTTGCCTCTTTCTACTCCTCTGTTCCTTCTTTCTGCACTTCTGTTTTTTCTGAAGCTCTCTTCCTTCTTTCTGCACCTCTGTTCCTTCTTTCTGTACTTCTTTTGTTTCTTTCTGCAGCTCTCTTGCTTCTTTCTGCACCCCCTTGAGTCTTTCTCCACCCTTCTTCCCTCTTTCTTCACCCCTGTTGCCTCTTTCTGCACCTCTGTTCCTTCTTTCTGTACCCCTTTTCCCTCTTTCTGCACCCCTCTTGCCTCTTTCTGCACCTCTGTTCCTTCTTTCTGCACTTTTGTTTCTTTCTGCAGCTCTCTTGCTTCTTTCTGCACCCCTTGCCTCTTTCTACACCCCTCTTCCCTCTTTCTTCACCCCTGTTGCCTCTTTCTGTACCTCTGTTACTTCTTTCTGCACTTCCTTTGTTTCTTGCTGCACATGTCTTGCTACTTTCTGCACCCCTCATGCCTCTTTCTGCACCCCTTTTCCCTCTTTTTTGCCCCTCTTGCCTCTTTCTGCACCTCTGTTGCTTCTTTCTGCACTACTCTTGCTTCTTTCTGTACCTCTCTTGCTTCTTTCTGCACCACTTATGCTTCTTTCTGCACCCCTCTTCCCTCTTTCTGCACCCCTCATGCCTCTTTATGCACCTCAGTTCCTTCTTTCTGCACTTCTTTTGTTTCTTTCTGCAGCTCTCTTGCTTCTTTCTGCACCCCCTTGCCTCTTTCTACACCCCTCTTCCCTCTTTCTGCAGCCCTTTTGCCTCTTTCTGCTCCTCTGTTCCTTCTTTCTGCACTTCTGTTTTTTCTGCAGCTCTCTTCCTTCTTTCTGCACCTCTGTTCCTTCTTTCTGGACTTCTTTTGTTTCTTTCTGCAGCTCTCTTGCTTCTTTCTGCACCCCCTTGACTCTTTCTCCACCCCTCTTCCCTCTTTCTTCACCCCTGTTGCCTCTTTCTGCACCACTTATGCTTCTTTCTGCACCCCTCTTCCCTCTTTCTGCACCCCTCATGCCTCTTTATGCACCTCAGTTCCTTCTTTCTGCACTTCTTTTGTTTCTTTCTGCAGCTCTCTTGCTTCTTTCTGCACCCCCTTGCCTCTTTCTACACCCCTCTTCCCTCTTTCTGCAGCCCTTTTGCCTCTTTCTGCTCCTCTGTTCCTTCTTTCTGCACTTCTGTTTTTCTGCAGCTCTCTTCCTTCTTTCTGCACCTCTGTTCCTTCTTTCTGGACTTCTTTTGTTTCTTTCTGCAGCTCTCTTGCTTCTTTCTGCACCCCTTGACTCTTTCTCCACCCCTCTTCCCTCTTTCTTCACCCCTGTTGCCTCTTTCTGCACCTCTGTTCCTTCTTTCTGCACCCCTTGTGCCTCTTTCTGCACCCCTCTTGCCTCTTTCTGCACCTCTGTTCCTTCTTTCTGCACTTTTGTTTCTTTCTACAGCTCTCTTGCTTATTTCTGCACCCCTTGCCTCTTTCTACACCCCTCTTCCCTCTTTCTTCACCCCTGTTGCCTCTTTCTGCACACCTGTTCCTTCTTTCTGCACCCCTTTTGCCTCTTTCTGCACCCCTCTTGCCTCATTCTGCACCTCTGTTCCTTCTTTCTGCACTTCTTTGGTTTCTTTCTGCAGCTCTCTTGCTTCTTTCTGCACCCCCTTGACTCTTTCTCCAGCCCTCTTCCCTCTTTCTTCACCCCTGTTGCCTCTTTCTGCACCTCTGTTCCTTCTTTCTGCACTGCTTTTGCCTCTTTCTGCACCCCTCTTGCCTCATTCTGCACCTCTGTTCCTTCTTTCTGCACTTCTTTTGTTTCTTGCTGCACATGTCTTTCTACTTTCTGCACCCCTCGTGCCTTTTTCTGCACCCCTTTTCCCTCTTTTTGCCCCTCTTGCCTCTTTCTGCACCTCTGTTGCTTCTTTCTGTACTACTCTTGCTTCTTTCTGTACCTCTCTTGCTTCTTTCTGCACCACTTGTGCTTCTTTCTGTACCCCTCTTCCCTCTTTCTGCACCCCTCATGCCTCTTTATGCACCTCAGTTCCTTCTTTCTGCACTTCTTTTGTTTCTTTCTGCACCACTCTTGCTTCTCTCTGCACCTTTCTTGTCACATTCTTCACCCGTGTTCCCGTTTTGCATCTCTGTTGCTTCTTTCTGCACTTCTGTTGCCTCTGGCTCCACCCCTCATCCCTTTTTCTGCACCTCTGTTGCTTCTTTCTGCACTTATCTTGTTTCTTTCTGCACCTCTGTCCCTTCTTTCTGCAACCATTCTACCTCTTTCTGCATCCCTTTTCCCTCTTTCTGCTCCCCTCTTGCCTCTTTCTGCACCTCTGTTCCTTCTTTCTGCACTTGTTTTGTTTCTTTCTGTATTTCTCTTGCTTCTTTCTGTATCCCTCTTGCCTCTTTCTCCACCCCATTTCCCCGTTTTTGCATCTCTGTTGCTTCTTTCTGCACTTCTCTTGCTTCTTTCTGCACCTGTCGCTTCTTTTTGCAACCCTTGTGCCTCTTTCTGCACACCTTTTCCCTCTTTCTGCTCCTCTCTGCCCCCTTTCTGCATCTCTGTTGCTTCTTTATGCACTTCTCTTGCTTCTTTCTGCACCTCTCTTGCTTCTTTCTGCACCCCTCATGCCGCTTTCTGCATCTCTCCTCCCCCTTTTTTCATCTCTGTTGCTTCTTTCTGTACTTCACTTGCCTCTTTCTCCGCGCCTCATCCTTCTTTCTGCACCTCTGTTGTTTCTTTCTGCATTTTTTTTGTTTCTTTCTGCACCTCTCTTGATTCTTTCTGTATCCCTCTGGTCTCTTTCTCCACCCCACTTCCCCCTTTCTGCATCTCTGTTGCTTTTTTATGCATTGCTCTTGCTTCTTTCTGCATCTCTCTTGCATCTTTCTGCACCCTCGTGCCTCTTTCTGTACCCCTCTTCCCTCTTTCTGCACCCTTGCTGCCTCTTTCTGCACCTCTGTTCCTTCTTTCTGCACTTCTTTTGTTTCTTTCTGTACCTCTCACTTCTTTCTGCACCCCTTTGCCTCTTTCTGCACCCCTCTCCCCTCTTTCTGCACCCCTCTTGCCTCTTTCTGCACCTCTGTTCCTTCTTTCTGCACTTTTTTGTTTCTTTCTGCACCTCTCTTGATTCTTTCTGGATCCCTCTTGTCTCTTTCTCCACCCCACTTCCCCCTTTCTGCATCTCTGTTGCTTTTTATGCATTGCTCTTGCTTCTTTCTGCATCTCTCTAGCTTCTTTCTGTACCCTTGTGCCTCTTTCTGCACCCCTCTTCCCTCTTTCTGCACCCCTCTTGCCTCTTTCTGCACCTCTGTTCCTTCTTTCTGCACTTTTTTGTTTCTTTCTGCAGCTCTCTTGCTTCTTTCTGCATCTCTCTTGCTTCTTTCTGCACCCTCATCCCTCTTTCTGCACCCCTCATCCCTCTTTCTGAACTCCTCTTGCCTCTTTCTGCACCCCTCTTCCCTCTTTCTGCACCCCTGCTGCCTCTTTCTGCACCTCTGTTCCTTCTTTCTGCACTTCTTTTGTTTCTTTCTGTACCTCTCACTTCTTTCTACACCCCTTTTGCCTCTTTCTGCACCCCTCTTGCCTCTTGCTGCACCTCTGTTCCTTCTTTCTGCACTGCTTTTGTTTATTTCTGCACCTCTCACTTCTTTCTGCACCCCTCTTCCCTCTTTCGGCAGCCCTCTTGCCTCTTTCTGCTCCTCTGTTCCTTCTTTCTGCACTTCTTTTGTTTCTTTCTGCAGCTCTCTTGCTTCTTTCTGCACCCCTTTTGCCTCTTTCTGCACCCCTCTTCCCTCTTTCTGCAGCCCTCTTGCCTCTTTCTTCTCCTCTGTTCCTTCTTTCTGCACTTCTCTTTTTCTGCAGTCCTCTTCCTTCTTTCTGCACCTCTGTTCCTTCTTTCTGCACTTCTTGTGTTTCTTTCTGTACCTCTCACTTCTTTCTGCACCCCTTTTGCCTCTTTCTGCACCCCTCTCCCCTCTTTCTGCACCCCTCTTGCCTCTTGCTGCACCTCTGTTCCTTCTTTCTGCACTCCTTTTGTTTATTTCTGCACCTCTCACTTCTTTCTGCGCCCCTCTTCCCTTTTCTGCAACCCTCTTGCCTCTTTCTACTCCTCTGTTCCTTCTTTCTGCACTTCTGTTTTTCTGAAGCTCTCTTCCTTCTTTCTGCACCTCTGTTCCTTCTTTCTGTACTTCTTTGTTTCTTTCTGCAGCTCTCTTGCTTCTTTCTGCACCCCTTGAGTCTTTCTCCACCCTTCTTCCCTCTTTCTTCACCCCTGTTGCCTCTTTCTGCACCTCTGTTCCTTCTTTCTGTACCCCTTTTCCCTCTTTCTGCACCCCTCTTGCCTCTTTCTGCACCTCTGTTCCTTCTTTCTGCACTTTTGTTTCTTTCTGCAGCTCTCTTGCTTCTTTCTGCACCCCCTTGCCTCTTTCTACACCCCTCTTCCCTCTTTCTTCACCCCTGTTGCCTCTTTCTGTACCTCTGTTACTTCTTTCTGCACTTCCTTTGTTTCTTGCTGCACATGTCTTGCTACTTTCTGCACCCCTCATGCCTCTTTCTGCACCCCTTTTCCCTCTTTTTTGCCCCTCTTGCCTCTTTCTGCACCTCTGTTGCTTCTTTCTGCACTACTCTTGCTTCTTTCTGTACACTCTCTTGCTTCTTTCTGCACCACTTATGCTTCTTTCTGCACCCCTCTTCCCTCTTTCTGCACCCCTCATGCCTCTTTATGCACCTCAGTTCCTTCTTTCTGCACTTCTTTTGTTTCTTTCTGCAGCTCTCTTGCTTCTTTCTGCACCCCCTTGCCTCTTTCTACACCCCTCTTCCCTCTTTCTGCAGCCCTTTTGCCTTTTTCTGCTCCTCTGTTTCTTCTTTCTGCACTTCTGTTTTTCTGCAGCTCTCTTCCTTCTTTCTGCACCTCTGTTCCTTCTTTCTGGACTTCTTTTGTTTCTTTCTGCAGCTCTCTTGCTTCTTTCTGCACCCCTTGACTCTTTCTCCACCCCTCTTCCTCTTTCTTCACCCCTGTTGCCTCTTTCTGCACCTCTGTTCCTTCTTTCTGCACCCCTTGTGCCTCTTTCTGCACCCCTCTTGCCTCTTTCTGCACCTCTGTTCCTTCTTTCTGCACTTTTGTTTCTTTCTACAGCTCTCTTGCTTCTTTCTGCACCTCCTGCCTCTTTCTACACCCCTCTTCCCTCTTTCTTCACCCCTGTTGCCTCTTTCTGCACACCTGTTCCTTCTTTCTGCACCCCTTTTGTTTCTTGCTGCACATGTCTTGCTACTTTCTGCACCCCTCATGCCTCTTTCTGCACCCCTTTTCCCTCTTTTTTGCCCCTCTTGCCTCTTTCTGCACCTCTGTTGCTTCTTTCTGCACTACTCTTGCTTCTTTCTGTACCTCTCTTGCTTCTTTCTGCACCACTTATGCTTCTTTCTGCACCCCTCTTCCCTCTTTCTGCATCCATCATGCCTCTTTATGCACCTCAGTTCCTTCTTTCTGCACTTCTTTTGTTTCTTTCTGCAACTCTCTTGCTTCTTTCTGCACCCCTTGCCTCTTTCTACACCCCTCTTCCCTCTTTCTGCAGCCCTTTTGCCTCTTTCTGCTCCTCTGTTCCTTCTTTCTGCACTTCTGTTTTTTCTGCAGCTCTCTTCCTTCTTTCTGCACCTCTGTTCCTTCTTTCTGTTCCTTCTTTTGTTTCTTTCTGCAGCTCTCTTGCTTCTTTCTGCACCCCCTTGACTCTTTCTCCACCCCTCTTCCCTCTTTCTTCACCCCTGTTGCCTCTTTCTGCACCTCTGTTCCTTCTTTCTGCACCCCTTGTGCCTCTTTCTGCACCCCTCTTGCCTCTTTCTGCACCTCTGTTCCTCTTTCTGCACTTTTGTTTCTTTCTACAGCTCTCTTGCTTCTTTCTGCACCCCTTGCCTCTTTCTATACCCCTCTTCCCTCTTTCTTCACCCCTGTTGCCTCTTTCTGCACACCTGTTCCTTCTTTCTGCACCCCTTTTGCCTCTTTCTGCACCCCTCTTGCCTCATTCTGCACCTCTGTTCCTTCTTTCTGCACTTCTTTGGTTTCTTTCTGCAGCTCTCTTGCTTCTTTCTGCACCCCTTGACTCTTTCTCCAGCCCTCTTCCCTCTTTCTTCACCCCTGTTGCCTCTTTCTGCACCTCTGTTCCTTCTTTCTGCACCCCTTTGCCTCTTTCTGCACCCCTCTTGCCTCATTCTGCACCTCTGTTCCTTCTTTCTGCACTTCTTTTGTTTCTTGCTGCACATGTCTGTCTACTTTCTGCACCCCTCGTGCCTCTTTCTGCACCCCTTTTCCCTCTTTGTTGCCCCTCTTGCCTCTTTCTGCACCTCTGTTGCTTCTTTCTGTACTACTCTTGCTTCTTTCTGTACCTCTCTTGCTTCTTTCTGCACCACTTGTGCTTCTTTCTGTACCCCTCTTCCCTCTTTCTGCACCCCTCATGCCTCTTTATGCACCTCAGTTCCTTCTTTCTGCACTTCTTTTGTTTCTTTCTGCACCACTCTTGCTTCTCTCTGCACCTTTCTTGTCACATTCTTCACCCGTGTTCCCCGTTTTTGCATCTCTGTTGCTTTTTTCTGCACTTCTGTTGCCTCTGGCTCCACCCCTCATCCCTATTTCTGCACCTCTGATGCTTCTTTCTGCACTTCTCTTGCTTCTTTCTGCACCTCTGTCACTTCTTTCTGCAACCCTTGTGCCTCTTTCTGCACCCCTTTTCCCTCTTTCTGCTCCTCTCTTACCCCTTTCTGCACCTCTGTTGCTTCTTTCTGCACTTCTCTTGCTTCTTTCTGCACCCCTGTCCCTTCTTTCTGCAACCTTTGTGCCTCTTTCTGCACCCCTTTTGCCTCTTTCTGCTCCCCTCTTGCCTCTTTCTGCACCTCAGTTCCTTCTTTCTGCACTTGTTTTGTTTCTTTCTGTATTTCTCTTGCTTCTTTCTGTATCCCTCTTGCCTCTTTCTCCACCCCATTTTCCTGTTTTGTCATCTCTGTTGCTTCTTTCTGCACTTCTCTTGCCTCTTTCTCCACCCCTCATCCCTATTTCTGCACCTCTGTTGCTTCTTTCTGCACTTCTCTTGCTTCTTTCTGCACCTCTGTCCCTTCTTTCTGCAACCCTTGTGCCTCTTTCTGCACCCCTTTTCCCTCTTTCTGCTCCTCTCTTACCCCTTTCTGCATCTCTGTTGCTTCTTTCTGCACTTCTCTTGCTTCTTTCTGCACCTCTCTTGCTTCTTTCTGCACCCCTCGTGCCGCTTTCTGCATCCCTCCTCCCCCTTTTTTCATCTCTGTTGCTTCTTTCTGCACTTCACTTGCCTCTTTCTCCGCCCCTCATCCTTCTTTCTGCACCTCTGTTGTTTCTTTCTGCAATTTTTTATTTCTTTCTGCACCTCTCTTGATTCTTTCTGTATCCCTCTTGTCTCTTTCTCCACCCCACTTCTCCCTTTCTGCATCTCTGTTGCTTTTTTATGCATTGCTCTTGCTTCTTTCTGCATCTCTCTTGCATCTTTCTGCACCCTCGTGCCTCTTTCTGCACCCCTCATCCCTTTTTCCGCACCCCTGCTGCCTCTTTCTGCACCTCTGTTCCTTCTTTCTGCACTTCTTTTGTTTCTTTCTGTACCTCTCACTTCTTTCTGCACCCCTTTTGCCTCTTTCTGCACCCCTCTCCCCTCTTTCTGCACCCCTCTTGCCTCTTTCTGCACCTCTGTTCCTTCTTTCTGCACTTTTTTGGTTTCTTTCTGCACCTCTCTTGATTCTTTATGGATCCCTCTTGTCTCTTTCTTCACCCCACTTCCCCCTTTCTGCATCTCTGTTGCTTTTTTATGCATTGCTCTTGCTTCTTTCTGCATCTCTCTTGCTTCTTTCTGCACCCTCGTGCCTCTTTATGCACCCCTCATCCCTCTTTCTGCACCCCTGCTGCCTCTTTCTGCACCTCTGTTCCTTCTTTCTGCACTTCTTTTGTTTCTTTCTGTACCTCTCACTTCTTTCTGCACCCCTTTTGCCTCTTTCTGCACCCCTCTCCCCTCTTTCTGCACCCCTCTTGCCTCTTGCTGCACCTCTGTTCCTTCTTTCTGCACTTCTTTTATTTATTTCTGCACCTCACGCTTCTTTCTGCACCACTTTTGCCTCTTTCTGCGCCCCTTTTCCCTCTTTCTGCATCCCTCTTGCCTCTTTCTGCTCCTCTGTTCCTTCTTTCTGCACTTCTGTTTCTTTCTGCAGCTCACTTTCTTCTTTCTGCACCTGTTCCTTCTTTCTGCACTTTTTGTTTCTTTCTGCAGCTCTCTTGCTTCTTTCTGCATCTCTCTTGCTTCTTTCTGCACCCTCGTGCCTCTTTCTGCACCCCTCATCCCTCTTTCTGAACTTCTCTTGCCTCTTTCTGCACCCCTCTTCCCTCTTTCTGCAGCCTTCTTGCCTCTTTCTTCTCCTCTGTTCCTTCTTTCTGCACTTCTGTTTTTTCTGCAGCTCTCTTCCTTCTTTATGCACCTCTGTTCCTTCTTTCTGCACTTCTTTTGTTTCTTTCTGCAGCTCTCTTGCTTCTTTCTGCACCCCTCTTACCTCTTTCTGCAGCCCTCTTGCCTCTTTCTGCTCCTCTGTTCCTTCTTTCTGTACTTCTGTTTTTCTGCAGCCCTCTTACTTCTTTCTGCACCTCTGTTCCTTCTTTCTGCACTTCTTGTGTTTCTTTCTGTACCTCTCACTTCTTTCTGCACCCCTTTTGCTTCTTTCTGCAACCCTTTCCCCTCTTTCTGCACCCCTCTTGCCTCTTGCTGCACCTCTGTTCCTTCTTTCTGCACTGCTTTTGTTTATTTCTGCACCTCTCACTTCTTTCTGCGCCCCTCTTCCCTCTTTCTGTAGCCCTCTTGCCTCTTTCTACTCCTCTGTTCCTTCTTTCTGCACTTCTGTTTTTCTGCAGCTCTCTTTCTTCTTTCTGCACCTCTGTTCCTTCTTTCTGCACTTCTTTTGTTTCTTTCTGCAGCTCTATTGCTTCTTTCTGCACCCCCTTGACTCTTTCTCCACCCCTCTTCCCTCTTTCTTCCCCCCTGTTGCCTCTTTCTGCACCTCTGTTCCTTCATTCTGCACCCTTTTTGCCTCTTTCTGCACCCCTCTTGCCTCTTTCTGCACCTCTGTTCCTTCTTTCTGCACTTTTGTTTCTTTCTGCAGCTCTCTTGCTTCTTTCTGCACCCCCTTGCCTCTTTTTCCACCCCTCTTCCCTCTTTATTCACCCCTGTTGGCTCTTTCTGCACCTCTGTTACTTCTTTCTGCACTTGTTTTGTTTACTGCTGCACGTGTCTTGCTACTTTCTGCACCTCTGTTGCTTCTTGCTGCACTACTCTTGCTTCTTTCTGTACCTCTCTTGCTTCTTTCTGCACCACTTGTGCTTTTTTCTGCACCCCTCTTCACTCTTTCTGCACCCCTCATGCCTCTTTCTGCACCTCAGTTTCTTCTTTCTGCACTTCTTTTGTTTCTTTCTGCACCACTCTTGCTTCTCACTGCACCTCTCTTGTCACATTCTCCACCCATGTTCCCCGTTTTTGCGTCTCTGTTTCTTCTTTCTGCACTTCTCTTGCTTCTTTCTGCACCTCTGTCCCTTCTTTCTGCAACCATTGTACCTCTTTCTGCACCCCTTTTCCCTCTTTCTGCTTCCCTCTTCCCTCTTTCTGCACCTCTGTTCCTTCTTTCTGCACTTGTTTTGTTTCTTTCTGTATTTCTCTAGCTTCTTTCTGTATCCCTCTTGCCTCTTTCTCCACCCCATTTCCCCATTTTTGCACCCTCGTGCCTCTTTCTGCACCCCTCTTCCCTCTTTCTGCAGCCCTCTTGCCTCTTTCTTCTCCTCTGTTCCTTCTTTCTGCACTTCTGTTTTTTCTGCAGCTCTCTTCCTTCTTTATGCACCTCTGTTCCTTCTTTCTGCACTTCTTTTGTTTCTTTCTGCAGCTCTCTTGCTTCTTTCTGCACCCCTCTTACCTCTTTCTGCAGCCCTCTTGCCTCTTTCTGCTCCTCTGTTCCTTCTTTCTGTACTTCTGTTTTTTCTGCAGCCCTCTTACTTCTTTCTGCACCTCTGTTCCTTCTTTCTGCACTTCTTGTGTTTCTTTCTGTACCTCTCACTTCTTTCTGCACACCTTTTGCTTCTTTCTGCAACCCTTTCCCCTCTTTCTGCACCCCTCTTGACTCTTGCTGCACCTCTGTTCCTTCTTTCTGCACTGCTTTTGTTTATTTCTGCACCTCTCACTTCTTTCTGCGCCCCTCTTCCCTCTTTCTGTAGCCCTCTTGCCTCTTTCTACTCCTCTGTTCCTTCTTTCTGCACTTCTGTTTTTTCTGCAGCTCTCTTTCTTCTTTCTGCACCTCTGTTCCTTCTTTCTGCACTTCTTTTGTTTCTTTCTGCAGCTCTATTGCTTCTTTCTGCACCCCCTTGACTCTTTCTCCACCCCTCTTCCCTCTTTCTTCCCCCCTGTTGCCTCTTTCTGCACCTCTGTTCCTTCTTTCTGCACCCTTTTTGCCTCTTTCTGCACCCCTCTTGCCTCTTTCTGCACCTCTGTTCCTTCTTTCTGCACTTTTGTTTCTTTCTGCAGCTCTATTGCTTCTTTCTGCACCCCCTTGACTCTTTCTCCACCCCTCTTCCCTCTTTCTTAACCCCTGTTGCCTCTTTCTGCACACCTGTTCCTTCTTTCTGCACCCCTTTTGCCTCTTTCTGCACCCCTCTTGCCTCAGTCTGCACTGGTGTTCCTTCTTTCTGCACTTCTTTTGTTTCTTTTTGCAGCTCTCTTGCTTCTTTCTGCACCCCCTTGCCTCTTTTTCCACCCCTCTTCCCTCTTTATTCACCCCTGTTGCCTCTTTCTGCACCTCTGTTACTTCTTTCTGCACTTCTTTTGTTTCTTGCTGCACATGTCTTGCTACTTTCTGCACCTCTGTTGCTTCTTGCTGCACTACTCTTGCTTCTTTCTGTACCTCTCTTGCTTCTTTCTGCACCACTTGTGCTTTTTTCTGCACCCCTCTTCCCTCTTTCTGCACCCCTCATGCCTCTTTCTGCACTTCAGTTTCTTCTTTCTGCACTTCTTTTGTTTCTTTCTGCACCACTCTTGCTTCTCACTGCACCTCTCTTGTCACATTCTCCACCCGTGTTCCCCGTTTTTGCATCTCTGTTGCTTCTTTCTGCACTTCTCTTGCTTCTTTCTGCACCTCTGTCCCTTCTTTCTGCAACCATTGTACCTCTTTCTGCACCCCTTTTCCCTCTTTCTGCTTCCCTCTTGCCTCTTTCTGCACCTCTGTTCCTTCTTTCTGCACTTGTTTTGTTTCTTTCTGTATTTCTCTTGCTTCTTTCTGTATCCCTCTTGCCTCTTTCTCCACCCCATTCCCCATTTTTGCATCTCTGTTGCTTCTTTCTGCACTTCTCTTGCCTCTTTCTCCACCCCTCATCCCTTTATCTGCACCTCTGTTGCTTCTTTCTGCACTCCTCTTGCTTCTTTCTGCACCTCTGTCCCTTCTTTATGCAACCCTTGTGCCTCTTTCTGCACCACTTTTCCCTCTTTCTGCTCCTCTCTTCCCCCTTTCTGCATCTCTGTTGCTTCTTTATTCACTTCTCCTGCTTCTTTCTGCACCTCTCTTGCTTCTTTCTGCACCCCTCATGCCTCTTTCTGCATCCCTCTTCCCTCTTTCTGCACTCCTTTTGCCTCTTTCTGCACCTCTGTTGCTTCTTTCTGCACTTCTTTTGTTTCTTTCTGTACCTCTCTTGCTTCTTTCTGTACCCCTCTTGCCTCTTTCTCTACCCCTCCTCCCCCTTTTTTCATCTCTGTTGCTTCTTTCTGCACTTCACTTGCCTCTTTCTCTGCCCCTCATCCTTCTTTCTGCACCTCTGTTGTTTCTTTCTGAACTTCTCTTGCTGATTTATGCACCTCTCTTGCTTCTTTCTGCACCCCTTGTGCCTCTTTCTGTGCCATTCTTCCCTCTTTCTACACCCCTCTAGCCTCTTTCTGCACCTCTGTTCCTTCTTTCTGTACTTCTTTTGTTTCTTTCTGCACATATCTTGCTTCTTTCTGCACCCCTCGTGCCTCTTTCTGCACCCCTCTTCCCTCTTTTTGCACCCCTCTTGCCTATTTCTGCACCTCTGTTGCTTCTTTCTGCACTCCTCTTGCTTCTTTCTACACCTCTCTTGCTTCTTTCTGCACCACTTGTGCTTCTTTCTGCACCCCTCTTCCCTCTTTCTGCACCCCTCTTGCCTCTTTCTGCACCTCTGTTCCTTCTTTCTGCACTTCTTTTGTTTCTTTCTGCACCTCTCTTGCTTCTTTCTGCACCCCTCTTGCCACTTTCTCCACCCCTGTTCCCCGTTTTTGCATCTCTGTTGCTTCTTTCTGCACTTCTCTTGCCTCTTTCTCCACCCCTCATCCCTTTTTCAGCACCTCTGTTGATTCTTTCTGCACTTCTCTTGCTTCTTTCTGCACCTCTGTCCCTTCTTTCTGCAACCCTTGTTCCTCTTTATGCACCCCTGTTGGACTTGGCCCTTTTGCAGGGTCATCCCTAAACCTTTTGCCTTCCTCCTATATTTTTTCTGACCTGTTGTTGGCTGTTTTATGACTCTGGGCACTTCACCACTGCTGATCAGTGCTAAAGTGCATATGCTCTCCCTATTGTAAATTATGTTATGTATTAGTGACTCCATGATTGGATGATTGCTTTACTTGTCAGTCCTTAGTACAGTGCACTGATTTTGCCCAGGGCTGGTAAATCCAATGCTGCTGGTGGGCTTGCAGCACTGGTTGTGCCACCCACAGAAGCAGCTTGTAAAGTGTGTCTCAGGCCTGCCATTGCAGAGCCTGTGTGCAGCCTAGGGCTGCCATGTCGACTTGGTGAGTGCACCCACTTGCCAGTCCCTAAACCTTCCCTTTACTGCATGTTGGTCACCCTAAAGTAGGCCCTAGGGCAGGGTGCATTTTAAGTATAAGGTAGGACATGCCCTGGTGTGTGTGGCATGTCCTAATAGTGAATTACAGCCATTTTCGTTTTCACTATTGCAAGGCTACCTGTTCCCCTTAGGCCAGAATGGGCAGTTTGATTATTACACCTTATAATCCTAACTGACCCAGGGAACATGGTAGAAAAACGAATTTAGTATGCCTGAACTCAGAATGATAAAATACATCTTTTAGTGAAGTTGGTTTTAACATTCTGTGTTTGAAAATACCACTTTTAGAAAGTAGGTATTTTCTTGCATAACTTTCCAAGCCTGCTTCTGCTAGGTTGTGTATTCCTTGTCTGGAGTTTGAGTGACAGGGGCTGGGGGTGGCTCCATGAGACAGGGTGAGTCAGCACAGGGCTGAATAGAGAGATCTGCATCCAGAGTGGAGGGAGGAGTTGCACCTGGGTCTGAATAGGGTTGTGCCTGCCTTCCACAATGCTGGCTCCCCCTCCTGCTGGGCGGCTGAGGACTCTGCCCCACATTCTGAAAGGAAGAAGGAGTCCTGTAAACAAAGTGCTCCAGGACTGACCAGAACTGTTTTTGGACTAGGCAAAGGCTCTCTGCCTTCAGAGAACAAGAGAAAGGTGTATAAAGGGACCCAGACCCCTAGGAAATTAGATCACTTTTGGGAAACAAGAAGAAACCTTTGCTGAGGAGCGGAACCAAGAAGAAACTGAGGAGAAGACTATCCCTAAGCTAGAGGGATCTGCCTGCAGTGGTTGCCTGACTGCCAAAGAAAGGAGAAGGGAACTTGTGTGTACTTTCATCAACTTGTGAAGGATCTCCAAGGGCTTGATTTCAGAGATTGCCTCCTGCTGAAGTCTCAGGGACAACAGACTTCACCCACCAGCTCTCCTGTATTCCCTTGCAGGGAATTTGGACCTTCTGACACACTTGCGTGTCTCCGGGAGCTGGAAGCGCGACTCAAGACGAAGAAGCGTGTCGCCGCCGCAGCCGCTGCTTCTCGCATCGCCGGAGAAGAGTGTCGACGTCGCATCAGACGCCGGCGCATCCCCGAAGAAGCACGCCGCTGACACCCTCGCATCCTTCGAAGCGCCTCGCAGCACCGGAGAAAAGTGTCGCCGTCGCATCAGACGCCGTCGCATCCCCGGGGCAGAGTATCGACCTCGCATCAGACGCCGACGCATCGCAACACGAGGCGCCCCGCATCCCAGGAGAAGATCGTCAACCTCGCATCAGATGCCGTCGCATCGCCAGGGAAGCATGTCGCAGGGCCTGACGCGGCTCCAAAAATTCATCGAAATCGCCGCACGGCCGTCGGGCGTGCACACATCACCCCTTCGTTGTCGCAACATCAAGAAGACGCCATTTTGTTTCTTTGCACCAGATCTTCATCGCATCACGGCGCTGCTTGTCGCATCGCCACAGAAGCGCAGTAAGAAACCGACACATCACCTCCCCACGCCGAGAAGAACCGACGCATCACCGTCCCCTGCGCATCAGTAGGGAACCGACGCATCACCGTTCTTGCGTGTAAGGAACCGACGCATCACCTTCCCTGCACCACTTTTGTTGTATCGCGTTACACATCTCAGGTACATTGAACGCAAAGTGTCGCATTACCATTTTAAGAAACTCAAGCTAATTCTACCATCTTTAAAATACAGTATTGTGGATTATTTTTGTCGTTTATGGTCTTGTGTTAAATCTATATAAAATATACTTATTTTTATAATACAACCTGTGTGGTGTCCATTTGTAGTGTTGTCACTGGATTACTGTATGTGTTCACAAATGCTTTACACACTGCCTCTGAACTAAGCCTGTCTGCTCGTGCCAAGCTACCAATGGGGTGAGCAGGGGTTATTTCAGGAGTGTACCCCCTTACCCTGACTAGACGCAAGGGTCCCTATTTGGTCAAAGGTACCTACCTCTGCCAACTAGAGACCCCCAAATCTAACATTGGTGGCAGCGGTGAGGATTCTGGACTTGCATTTGTGACTCATGTACAGTGATTGGTGAACACTACCTAGTGAGTGCAGACCAAAATGCAACCACATACTTTTGGTAGATATTCTTTTCTGGGACTTTCTATGTTTGCTAAAAACTGCCAAGTTTAATCACCATGGATACAGCAGCATCCATAGAATCTGTTGATTATGATTGGGGGAGGAGAGTAACTTCCCCAGCGGGTAGCAGGGTTTCTGCCCAAGGTCTGTCCCCAGAGGAGCTGGAGGACAGAGAAAAGAGTAGGATGCATGAGATGGAGCTGACCAGGCTCAAGTTGACTGGGCAGTTAGAATTTGAGTTGAAAACTAGGAAATTGGCCCTGGAGGAAAAGAGGATGCGGTTTGAGCATGAGTTGAGAATGAGGGAGCTTGATTTGGGGCTCGAGAGGCTTGAGGCCATGAGTGTCTCAGCACAGAAAAAAGAAATGTGTATAGCTCAGGAAGTGAGCTTTGCTGAGTTGGAGGTGGAATCCAGCTCAGATGGTGGCAGAAAAATTGAATTTTCTAGTGCTGAAGGGGTAGTACACACACCCAGAGATATGGCGCCTGACTTGGAGGGGGTTAACATACACCAGGAGGTTCAAGGATCTGAGGTAGCTCCAGTGGCGCGCAGTGTCCCGGAAGTGGATTGGGGCACTGGCGCAGGGGTTCATGGTCCTAGTGTTGGGAGGGACACTCCACTGACTCTAGATGAGAGGAGCAGGGAGAGGGATTCCCCCATGGTTGAAGTACTGGTGTATGAATGTGGAGACCGCCCAGAAGAGTGTGGGTTGAGAGACAGAGACAGTCAGATACTGTCTTGCCAATCTCAGGAGAATGGTGTGGGGTACGTGTGCAAGGCACTGGATGGTGAGGTGAAGGATAGTTTGGTGGGGTTCTATGACTCAAATTGTGGAGAGCATATTGTAAGCCCCTATTTTCCAGAGCTATGCCAACACCTGTTGGAGAGTGAGTTCTCTGACCCCAGGGAGCTCACATTGGAGGCAGACCTTCTGGTGGAATCCAGAGGGTCTGAAGAGGCATTGGGGAGTGACCCTAAGAGGAGTGGCTCAGGTATCTTCCAGCCCAGAGTGGTGGGAGAGGTTCAGAGTAGCCCAGCTAGGTCCCGGGGTAGTGGGAGGGGTGTAGGGCCTCACGTCCTGTCTTTAAGGGGAAGGAGTGAGAATGGGATATGTCCCGATAGTGCCCAACCTCAGTCTCAGAGCCTGGATGGTTCTTTAAGGGAACACCAGGTGGGGAGCCTAGTCTGTCCTGATGGACCACCCGTTGAGAGGGATCCCCTAATGTCAGGTAAACTGGGAGTGTCTGTAACCAGACCTCCATCAGTTCTGGTGTCTGGCAGTGCCACTCCTAAGTGGAAGGTGCAGAAGGCCAGATTGAGGGGTGAGAGGGGGAAAGAGTCCCCTGTGGAAGAACCAGTGGGTCAGGGGCCAGCCACAAGGGCTGAGTCACCAGTGAATGACCATGGTGACACCACTTCTGTCTTGGGGGATCTTCACGCACTGTCAGGTGGACAGGGGTCAGAAGATCTGCGCCAGGCAGACTGTCACACGACACATGAGTTGTGTGTCACCCTCGGGGGGCATATGTGCTCCCAATGAAGTCCTGGTGCGCCGGGCAAGTGTTCAACCGCAGGGGTTTGTCCCTGGGTTGGGAAGCCAGGTTCAGGTGTTGTCTGATCTGGAGGGAGGGACAACTGTAAACAGTGTCCTGACCGGTTTGTCTTCTGGGGGTACCGCTCCTGATGGGAGGGTGCAGTACTCTGGAAGAGGGTGCAGAGGGAGAGAGTCCTCGCCTCTGACCCCGGTTCAACTGGAGTGTTTAGACCCTAGGTTGGAGGACCAGGTTCAGGGTGTCCCCCCTGACCTGGATGCCCAGTTGCAGGATAGAACCCCTGAACTGGTGGGCGGGTGTGCAGGACACCTGCCACAGGTGCCCTGGCAATTCTGGAAGGGGATACCACTCCAGGTGGGAGGGTACAGAGCCCCAACGAAGAGAGGAGGACCGGGTGTGGGAAAGCCCACCCCAGTCTCCTGTCCAGCCGCCAGGTATAGGCCCGGGGCTGGTGGGTCAGCGCCAGGATGTCATACCTGACCTGACAGAGGGAGAATGGACAAAGGGTGCCAAGCACCTGGGGCTACTGCCCCCCGCTCTCTGACGCCACAGAGGTTTGAGAGCCCTGAGAGGCATAAGGCCTGGGTCTCATCCCTGACCACTGTCAGTGGCCACTGTGGCTTGCAGGCTGTCTGTTGGGACACACCTGTGAGCAAGTTAAGGTTAGGTGCTGCACAGATGGTGTCCACAGGTGAGGAGAAGGGTTCCCCATGGGTTAGCTTGGTGGGCCCTGAGAGTATGGACAGAGGGATCCAAATAGGTTCAGATTGGTGTAGAACTGCAATATGACCCTGCTGTTGCGGGCCAGGGTCCATGTTCTATCGCCCAAAGCAGAGAAGCCCATCAGGGTAGTGATTGGTCTCCCATGCGTTTTTGGCTGGAAGGGGTTGTGTTGAACTTGGCCCTTTTGCAGGGTCATCCCTAAACTTTTTGCCTTCCTCCTATATTTTTTCTGACCTGTTGTTGGCTGTTTTATGACTCTGGGCACTTCACCACTGCTGATCAGTGCTAAAGTGTATATGCTCTCCCTATTGTAAATTGTGTTATGTATTAGTGACTCCATGATTGGATGATTGCTTTACTTGTCAGTCCCTAGTACAGTGCACTGAGTGTGCCCAGGGCTGGTAAATCCAATGCTGCTGGTGGGCTTGCAGCAGTGGTTGTGCCACCCACAGAAGCAGCTTGTAAAGTGTGTCTCAGGCCTGCCATTGCAGAGCCTGTGTGCAGCCTAGGGCTGCCATGTCGACTTGGTGAGTGCACCCACTTACCAGTCCCTAAACCTTCCCTTTACTGCATGTTGGTCACCCCTAAAGTAGGCCCTAGGGCAGGGTGCATTGTAAGTATAAGGTAGGACATGCCCTGGTGTGTGTGGCATGTCCTAATAGTGAATTACAGCCATTTTCGTTTTCACTATTGCAAGGCTACCTGTTCCCCTTAGGCCAGAATGGGCAGTTTGATTATTACACCTTATAATCCTAACTGACCCAGGGAACATGGTAGAAAAACGAATTTAGTATGCCTGAACTCAGAATGATAAAATACATCTTTTAGTGAAGTTGGTTTTAACATTCTGTGTTTGAAAATACCACTTTTAGAAAGTAGGTATTTTCTTGCCTAACTATCCAAGCCTGCCTCTGCTAGGTTGTGTATTCCTTGTCTGGAGTTTGAGTGACAGGGGCTGGGGTGGCTCCAGGAGACAGGGTGAGTCAGCACAGGGCTGAATAGAGAGATCTGCAACCAGAGTGGAGGGAGGAGTTGCACCTGGGTCTGAATAGGGCTGTGCCTGCTGTGAGAAGTTGGCCTGGTATATGCTGTCCACTAATTATAGTGGGCACCTTGCACCAGTCCAAACAACCCCTTATTGGAAATAGGTTAAAGACAACCTTTATTGAAAGCTATCCTAGTGGTAGCTATGGAGAGCAGCCTTCAGGCTAAGTCTTGAAGGAATGTAAAGCAGCTTGTTTTACCAGTCTATAATCTCTTGAGTGACCAAATAAAAGAGGACCACACCAGGTATGTATTTAAAATATATGTATTTAGTCTTAAACACACCCCTCTAGTCTCTTTATGAGGCTCGAGTTCGAAGTACATAAGTTACAAGTCGAATATCAACATTAATAGCACAAATACACGTTTGAGCCATAGGGGCGTACCAAACCATATACCAATAAAGTGGTATAAGAACCACGACTGAGCTAGACACAAGGCCTAGAGCCTGTAGAAGTGCTTGGCCCTCAAGGAGCCACCCAAGGTAGTGACACAGGGGACCCACGGGGGACGCGTGCAGTGTGAGAACACAGCCGCGAGCCGCCGTTGACTTCTATGGGGAATGTCGCGGTTGGAGTTTTAAAGAAAAAGGACACTTAGAGGAGGACTTGGAGCAAACCCCTTTAGAACTAGGCTGTTCTAGAGTCAATACCCACGGGAGTACCGGAGTACTCGTGTTACCTCACCCAGGGAAGACAGGTGCATAGGTGCCTTTCGGGGTCGGGTTTCGTCGTCGTTTTCAATGGCGATCTGCTGCAAAGTGCTGCTGGCGACCAAGTCGAAAGTGTTCGGGTGGATCCAAAGGTGGATCGAAGATCTGAAGAACCTGAAAGCAGAGGGGACAGAGTCTGGGTCACTAGCCAGTGACCAGGAAGGCGATGAGCAGATGCCCACCGATGTCAGGTGCTTCAGGTAGGTTGATGGTCGTCTTGACTCTTCAGCCACGAGGTCCAGGAGGCGTCGACGACAACCAGGAGCTGGATTTGAGCTGTTCCACAACGTATCTCGATTGCAGGGGTGTCGGCGACCGGATTGGACCCAACAAGCCTTGGCAACGGCAAGTCTTGTAGAAACAAAGAAAGGACATTGATGCAGACCAGCAAGGTCTGGGGGACTCACCCAGCAAGGGTAAGTCAGGGCACGTCTGGAGCAACCAGGAAAGCTCAAACAGAAGAAGAGTTGCCTTCGGGAAGGCCCACTAGCCAACGGACTAGCGACCACGAAGGAGCCTCGAGTGGACACACTTGGAGCTGGCTCACAGGACACTCGTGGAGTGGAGGCCAGTGATCTTCAATGCAGTCGGTGCTGGAGGCGGGGGCTACTCGAAGCCCAAAGCACAACTTCATGGGATACCAAGAAGAGGATGCACTTGCAAATGTGCTCGGTGTCCAGGGGTCACGGTTCCAGGTTACCCACGACAGCTACGGGCCTCACCTTTGCTGGGGACTCAGGGCAGCCTCGGGGAAGTCTGGAAATCCACCTCAGGTGATGCAAAGACTTCAGCGTCCGGCGGGAGCTTCGGCGATGCAGACCGGACAATTGCTTCTTTGGTGCCTGCCAAGCAGGGGAATCACTCCTTGACCCCAAGGGAGATTCTTCAGTCCTCTAGTCTTCAAGTAGAGCGTCGAAGGTCCAGGATTCAGTGTCAGAGTTTCGTCCAGGGTAATCTAAAGTCCTAAGGACTGGGGTCCCATACTTATACAAAGTTAGGGGGTTGGACATACTCTGGGGACCCACCTATGGGAGGGTCAGGGAAGAGGGTGGTTACACCCATTTCCCTTTGTCCAGTTTCGCGCCAGAGCAGGGGCAGTTAGCCCCTGCAACCGGTTTGAACTGGCATATGCACAGGGACACCAAATGTGCCCCCAGTGCAGGACTTCAAAGCACCAGAGGGTGCTCCCGCCCAGCCCCAATACACACTATCCTGTCTGGGGAGGTGGTTACACCTCCCTTCGACAGGAAACCTGTGTCCAGGCCTCCCCTGCTGGAGTTTCAGTCAGCAGCAGGAGGCCAGACCCGTGTCTGTGGCAGCGGCATCCATTTTGTGATGCCAAGGCTCTGGAAAGAAGTTACCGGGTAGCCCGGTGTGTACATGTCTCTCCCTCTAGAAGGGTGGAATGCTACCCCAGCCACCAGGATTGGCGGGGGGGTAGTATTCCAAGATGTTTGACACCAAACACGACATGTTTTGGTGCAGCCAGTCCAAAGTTAGCATTGTACCGCGAGGATATAATGCACTTAAGAGTATATGGTCAGGCTGTACCACAAACAGCATCAGAGGAGGGACTCCGAACACTGCAGAGGGCTCTGCTCATGCAGGGCACCCTCTCACATAAAAACCAAGAACTCTGCCTTCAGGATTGTTAAGTCCTGCCATAGGAGTGACTTATAGGTTTAGATGTGTGTGCAATGGTAGTGATATAGGTAGCCTATATCACAGTAAGGGGTGCAGGGACCACCTTACCCAGGCTGCAGTAGCAGACCTGTGGTGTCATTTTGGCTGGACTTCCAGGGGTGGCATAATACATGCTTCAGCCCCTGGCAGGCCTCTGGGGTACCTATGCCCTGGGTACATAGTATACCATATACTAGGGACGTATAAGGGCACTCAGATTCCAATCAAAGATGTACCTAAGGTACATGGAAACCATTTTATAGAGGAAGCAGATAGACTGGGGCCCTGAATAGCAGGATACCAGTCCAACTAAGTCATAAACCAGCAAAACACCAGGAAAAAGTGGGGGCAACCATATAGTCAGATTCCACCTTCCTACATAACCCCCAAACGAAAGGAGATAAGGCTAACCTTGGCCAGTTGAGCCTTTATTGACTAAGTGGCCATATAAGGAAGCACCTGCACTAGCATGGTTGCCCCCTGTCTTATGGTCCACTAAGCAATCCCTCACCCTAAGGGTATGAGAGGGTCTCCACCATGGGGAATTACTACCTGTGGTGTGCTTTGGTAAAGTACAAGGCTGGTGAGGTGTCTGAGTAGGGAAGTGAGGCCCTAGGAAGGTTGGTCTCAGCTTCCTCAGATCACTGGTCACCATGTATGCCTGTCTTTCCATAACTGAATTGCACTTTGCTCTAAGGGTCAACCTTTGGCTGCCTATAGCTGGGGGTTGGGTCCCTTTGGATGGACCACTGGAGGGACATGGCAGGTTTGGAACCTTTTGGTCCCAGGTTTGCCCTTGCCTAACAGAGTCCTCCTGGGGGAGGTCCCCACACAAAGGTATGGGGGATCCCTCAGTGTGTTGAGGAATTTTCACCTGGCTAGGGCTACTAGACTGGGTGCCCCTAATCTGCTGATGGGGGGGTTCCTCTGGACAGGGAGCCCTGGGGGGTCCACTGACCTCTGCAGCCCTGGGCTGACTGAGGCAGGGTAGAGAGGGGCAGGTTACCTGCTCCAGACTGGGTACCACCTTGGAAGCGTCCTCTGCCATCAGGGGTGTGGCCAGGCCAGGCCTGACTACCTCTGGGGCAGTTCCTTCACTAGGGGTAGGGTCAGTTCCCTGAGGAGGCTGTCCCTTACCTACTGTCTGGAGGGAAGAAGACTTTCTTCAACCCTTGTGCTCTCTTTTGGGGAGAGTGGGCCATTCTTCCAGGCTCCATCTCTCCAAAATTTCCCTGGGCTTGGGCTGTGGCCATCACAGCCCCACTAACCTTTACAGGGACGCCCAGCATTCTCAGATGGGTTTGGTGTTCAACTTCAGCCCAGGCTGAAATTTCCAGATCATTGCCCATCAGGCAATCTACAGGCAAGGTTGGGGACACTGCCACTTTTTTGGGCCTGTGACCCCTTCCCAGCTGAGATTGACTATGGCCATGGGGTGATCTGTTCTGACACCATCAATGTTGGTTACCTGGTATTTAAACTAAGGTAAAAGCTGGTGAGGGGGACTAGTTTCCCTGCCACCATGGTGACACTAGCCCCTGTGTCCCTAAATGCCACAGCTTTCTGACCATTAATTATTGGCTCCAGTCTGTACCTGCCCAATGCATTGGGACCCATGGTAAAGGTGGCAAATCCTATACCACCATCAGAGTCAGAGGAGTCTGTTGAGGGGGTCCTGTCTAAACTAGGGCCCACCTCTGTTCCTCTTGCAAAAGCACCTAACATTTGGGTGCACTACTCCCAACTGGAGGATTATTACTGGTAGTACCAGGAGGGGTGGTAGTAGTTGTTGGAGGAACATTTTCTTTATTGCCAATCCTGGGGCAACTGGGATCTGTTTTCCAGTGTCCAGGCTTTTTACAGACATGGCAATAGGGTTTCTTTTCAGGAGAGGAAGGAGTTTGGGACCCACCCCCAGAAGTGGACTTTTGGGGCCCTGTAGTGGATTTATCTTTAGATTTATCCCCACCTTTCTCTTGGGACTTGGTAGAATCTTTCTTCTGGTCACCACCCTGGTTCTTAGGCCTTACCCTGGTTCTGACCCATTTGTCTGCCTTCTTTCCCAATTCTTGGGGAGAGGTCAGATCAGAGTCCACCAGGTACTGGTGTAAAGCTGGTTTTGACAATTATTAAGGATCTGCTCCCTCATAATCAAATTGTACAATCCTATAAAGTCATGCACCTTGCTGCCATGTATCCAACCTTCCAGAGCCTTAGCAGAACAATCAACAAAGTCCACCCAGTCTTGAGTCTGTGTTTTTGGGTATCTCTGAACTTTAACCTGTATTGTTCAGTTGTTAGGCCAAACCCATCAATCAGAGCACTCTTCAAGACTTTGTAATTGTCAGCATCCTCTTCTCTAACAGTGAGGAGCTTATCTCTACCTTTGTCTGCAAAGGAGAGCCACAAGATTGCTGCCCACTGCTCCTGAGGGACCCTCTGTACTTTACAGGCCCTCTCCAGTGCAGTTATCCATTTGTGGATGTCATCCCCACTTTGGTAGGGAGGGACAACCTTGCTCAGGTTTCTATGGTCATAAGACCTTTCCCTATCTCTTGGAAAATTGCTGCCACCATGGGACTCTAGTCCCATCTTTTTCTCTGTCTATAGAGATCTAGGGACTCCCTGTCTATAGCCAACTGCTGTTTTCTGAGCTCAAGCTGGGCTTGCTCATACTGAATCAGTCTTTTTCTCCTCTCATGAGAGGATTCCCTCCCATGGGAGGAGACAGAGGTCCCTACTGAGGTGTCAGAGTGGTTAGACTCCTGAGAAGGAGATCTAGTCCTTCTGGGCACACTCTCAACTCTTCCTGGGGGGACAAAGGGGAGGTCCTTCTGGGCCTCCTCCTCTTCCTCAGGAGTAGCTGCACTTTCCAGGTCAGGACCATTGTCATCCCCCTGGCCAGTTTCAGAGGTCAGGTCCTGGACATTTTCATCCCTGGTCTCTCCCTCATCTTCTGCCCCACCCTCTCTGCCTACCCTTTCAGACCTTATGGGTCTTCTAAGATCATCCAGCAGAAGCATCTCCAGGAGACGTTGGGTGTTGGCACTTTTGCCTGTCTTCAACTTCCTAACTTTGCACAACTCTCTCAATTCCAAGAATGTGAGGTTGTCATATCTTTATGGCAGGAGCTCCCTGGTTCCTGGCAGTGAAGACATTACTAGTGTGGTGTGGTGTATGCACTACCTACTCTAGTGTGGCCTACTAAACTCTCTTGAGTTGTAGAAAGGGTGTGCTATCCCTTAACACACAACTCTAAGTTCAGTAGAACTTACTGTATCCTAAGCTTGATTTATATGTACCTAAGGTACCCTTAGTGGTTTTCAGTTGATCAATTCAATTGAGATTATCTGGTAAAACAATAGCAAGCTGGAATCCCACACGCTGCACACCAATGTGAGAAGTTGGCCTGGTATATGCTGTCCACTAATTATAGTGGGCACCTTGCACCAGTCCAAACAACCCCTTATTGGAGATAGGTTAAAGACAACCTTTATTGAAAGCTATCCTAGTGGTAGCTATGGAGAGCAGCCTTTAGGCTAAGTCTTGAAGGAATGTAAAGCAGCTTGTTTTACCAGTCTATAATCTCTTGAGTGACCAAATGAAAGAGGACCACACCAGGTATATATTTAAAATATATGTATTTAGTCTTAAACACACCCCTCTAGTCTCTTTATGAGGCTAGAGTTCGAAGTACATAAGTTACAAGTAGAATATCTACAGTAATAGCACAAATACACGTTTGAGCCCTAGGGGCGTACCAAACCATATACCAATAAAGTGGTATAAGAACCACGACTGAGCTAGACACAAGGCCTAGAGCCTGTAGAAGTGCTTGGCCCTCAAGGAACCACCCAAGGTAGTGACACAGGGGACCCACGGGGGACGCGTGCAGTGTGAGAACACAGCCGCGAGCCGCCGTTGACTTCTATGGGGAATGTCGCGGTTGGAGTTTTAAAGAAAAGGACACTTAGAGGAGGACTTGGAGCAAACCCCTTTAGAACTAGGCTGTTCTAGAGTCAATACCCACGGGAGCACCGGAGTACTCGTGTTACCTCACCCAGGGAAGCCGGGTGCATAGGTGCCTTTCGGGGTCGGGTTTCGTCGTCGTTTTCAATGGCGATCTGCTGCAAAGTGCTGCTGGCGACCAAGTCGAAAGTGTTCGGGTGGATCCAAGGTGGATCGAAGATCTGAAGAACCTGAAAGCAGAGGGGACAGAGTCTGGGTCACTAGCCAGTGACCAGGAAGGCGATGAGCAGATGCCCACCGATGTCGGGTGCTTCAGGTAGGTTGACAGTCATCTTGACTCTTCAGCCACAAGGTCCAGGAGGCGTCGATGACAACCAGGAGCTGGATTCAAGCTGTCCCACAATGTCTGTCGATTGCAGGGGTGTCGGCGACCGGATTGGACCCAACAAGCCTTGGCAACGGCAAGTCTTGTAGAAACAAAGAAAGGACGTTGATGCAGACCAGCAAGGTCTGGAGGACTCACCCAGTGAGGGTAAGTCAGGGCACATCTGGAGCAACCAGGAAAGCCCAAGCAGAAGAAGAGTTGCCTTCAGGAGGGCCCACTAGCCAACGGACTATCGACCATGAAGGAGCCTCAAGTGGACACACTTGGAGCTGGCTCACAGGACACTCGTGGAGTGGAGGCCAGTGATCTTCGGTGCAGTCGGTGCTGGAGGTGGGGGCTACTCGGAGCCCAAAGCACAACTTCGTGGGAGACCAAGAAGAGGATGCACTTGCAAATGTGCTCAGTGTCCAGGGGTCACGGTTCCACGTTACCCACGACAGCTACGGGCCTCAGCTTTGCTGGAAACTCAGGGCAGCCTCGGGGAAGTCTGGAAATCCACCTCTGGTGATGCAAAGACTTCGGCATCCAGCGGGAGCTTTGGCGATGCAGACCAGACAATTGCTTCTTTGGTGCCTGCCAAGCAGGGGAGTCACTCCTTGACCCCAATGGAGATTCTTCAGTCCTCTAGTCTTCAAGTAGAGCGTCGAAGGTCCAGGATTCAGTGTCAGAGTTTCATCCAGGATAATCTAAAGTCCTAAGGACTGGGGTCCCATACTTATACAAAGTTAAGGGGTTGGACATACTCTGGGGACCCACCTATGGGAGGGTCAGGGAAGAGGGGTGGTTACACCCATTTCCCTTTGTCCAGTTTCGCGCCAGAGCAGGGGCAGGTAGTCCCTACAACCGGTTTGAACTGGCATATGCACAGGGACACCAAATGTGCCCCCAGTGCAGGACTTCAAAGCACCAGAGGGTGCTCCTGCCCAACCCCAATACACACTATCCTGTCTGGGGAGGTGGTTACACCTCCCTTTGACAGGAAACCTATTGTCCAGGCCTCCCCTGCCAGAGTTTCAGTCAGCAGCAGGAGGCCAGACCCGTGTCTGTGGCAGCGGCATCCATTTTGTGATGCCAGGGCTCTGGAAAGAAGTTACCGGGTAGCCCGGTGTGTACATGTCTCTCCCTCTAGAAGGGTGGAATGCTACCCCCGCCACCAGGATTGGCGGGGGGTAGTATTCCAAGATGTTTGACACCAAACACGACATGTTTTGGTGCAGCCAGTCCAAAGTTAGCATTGTACCGCGAGGATATAATGCACTTAAGAGTATATGGTCAGGCTGTACCACAAACAGCATCAGAGGAGGGACTCCGAACGCTGCAGAGGGGCTCTGCTCATGCAGGGGCACCCTCTCACATAAAAACCAAGCACTCTGCCTTCAGGATTGTTAAGGCCTGCCATAGGAGTGACTTATAGGTTTAGATGTGTGTGCAATGGTAGTGATATAGGTAGCCTGTATCACAGTAAGGGGTGCAGGCACCACCTTACCCAGGCTGCAGTAGCAGACCTGGGGTGTCATTTTGGCTGGTCTTCCAGGGGTGGCATAATACATGCTTCAGCCCCTGGCCGGCCTCTGGGGTACCTATGCCCTGGGTACATAGTATACCATATACTAGGGACTTATAAGGGCACTCCAGATTCCAATCAAAGATGTACCTAAGGTACAGGGAAACCATTTTATAGAGGAAGCAGGTAGACTGGGGCCCTGAATAGCAGGATCCCAGTCCAACTAAGTCATAAACCAGCAAAACACCAGGAAAAAAGGGGGGGCAACCATATAGTCAGATTCCACCTTCCTACACCTGCCTTCCACAATGCTGGCTCCCCCTCCTGCTGGGCGGCTGAGGACTCTGCCCCACATTCTGAAAGGAAAGAAGGAGTCTTGTAAACAAAGTGCTCCAGGACTGACCAGAACTGGTTTTGGACTAGGCAAAAGGCTCTCTGCCTTCAGAGAACAAAGAGAAAAGGTGTATAAAAAGGGGAGCCAGACCCCTAGGAAATTAGATCACTTTTGGGAAACAAGAAGAAACCTTTGCTGAGGAGCGGAACCAAGAAGAAACTGAAGAGAAGACTATCCCTAAGCTAGAGGGATCTGCCTGCAGTGGTTGCCTGACTGCCAAAGAAAGGAGAAAGGAACTTTGTGTGTACTTTCATCAACTTGTGAAGGATCTCCAAGGGCTTGATTTCAGAGCTTGCCTCCTGCTGAAGTCTCAGGGACAACAGACTTTGCCCACCAGCTCTCCTGTATTCCCTTGCAGGGAATTTGGACCTTCTGACACACTTGCGTGTCGCTGGGAGCTGGAAGCGCGACTCAAGACAAAGAAACGTGTCGCCGCCGCAGCCCCTGCTTCTCGCATCGACGGAGAAGAGTGTCGACGTCGCATCAGACACCAGCGCATCCCCGAAGAAGCGCGCCGCTGACACCCTCGCATCCTTCGAAGCGCCTCGCAGCACCGGAGAAAAATGTCGCTGTCGCATCAGACGCCGTCGCATCCCCGGGGCAGAGCATCAACCTCGCATCAGACGCCGACGCATCGCAATACGAGGCGCCCCGCATCCCAGGAGAAGATCGTCGACCTCGCATCAGATGCCGTCGCATCGCCAGGGAAGCGTGTCGCAGGGCCTGTCACGGCTCCAAAGATTCATCGAAATCGCCGCACGGCCATCGGGCGTGCACGCATCACCCCTTCGTTGTCGCAACATCAAGAAGACGCCATTTTGTTTCTTTGCACCAGATCTTCATCGCATCATGGCGCTGCTTGTCGCATCACCACAGAAGCGCAGTAAGAAACCGACGCATCACCTCCCCACGCCGAGAAGAACCGACGCATTACTGTCCCCTGCGCATCAGTAGGGAACCGACGCATCACCGTTCTTGCGTGTAAGGAACCGACGCATCACCTTCCCTGCACCACTTTTGTTGTATCGCAAAGTGTCGCATTACCATTTTAAGAAACTCAAGCTAATTCTACCATCTTTATAATACAGTATTGTGGATTATTTTTGTCGTTTATGGTCTTGTGGTAAATCTATATAAAATATACTTATTTTTATAATACAACCTGTGTGGTGTCCATTTGTAGTGTTGTCACTGGATTACTGTATGTGTTCACAAATGCTTTACACACTGCCTCTGAACTAAGCCTGTCTGCTCGTGCCAAGCTACCAAGGGGGTGAGCAGGGGTTATTTCAGGAGTTTACCCCCTTACCCTGACTAGACGCAAGGGTCCCTATTTGGTCAAAGGTACCTACCTCTGCCAACTAGAGACCCCCAAATCTAACAACCCCTTTTCCCTCTTTCTGCTCCCCTCTTCCCCCTTTCTGCATCTCTGTTGTTTCTTTATGCACTTCTCTTGGTTCTTTCTGCACCTCTCTTGCTTCTTTCTGCACCCCTCGTGCCTCTTTCTGCATCCCTCTTCCCTCTTTCTGCACTCCTCTGGCCTCTTTCTGCACCTCTGTTGCTTCTTTCTGCACTTCTTTTGTTTCTTGCTGTACCCTCTTGCCTCTTTCTCCTCCCCTTCTCCCCCTTTTTTCATCTCTGTTGCTTCTTTCTGCACTTCACTTGCCTCTTTCTCCGCCCCTCATCCTTCTTTCTGCACCTCTGTTGCATCTTTCTGAACTTCTGTTGCTGATTTCTGCACCTCTCTTGCTTCTTTCTGCACCCCTGTTCCCTCTTTTTGCACCCCTCTTGCCTCTTTTTGCACCTCTGTTGCTTCTTTCTGCACTCCTCTTGCTTCTTTCTGCACCTCTCTTGCTTCTTTCTGCACCCCTTCTCACTCTTTCTGCCCCCTTCTTCCCTCTCTCTGCACCCCTCTTGCCTCTTTCTGCACCTCTGTTCATTCTTTCTGTATATCTTTTGTTTCTTGCTGCACGTCTCTTGCTTCTTTCTGCACCCCTCGTTCCTCTTTCTGTACCACCTCTTCCCTCTTTCTGCACCCCTCTTGCCTCTTTCTGCACCTCTGTTCCTTCTTTCTGCACTTCTTTTGTTTCTTTCTGCACCCCTCTTGCTACTTTCTCCACCCTTGGTTCCCTTTTTGCATCTCTGTTGCTTCTTTCTGCACTTCTCTTGCCTCTTTCTCCACCCCTCATCCCTCTTTCTGCACCTCTGTTTCTTCTTTCTGCACTTCTCTTGCTTCTTTCTGCACCTCTGTCACTTCTTTCTGTAACCCTTGTGCCTCTTTCTGCACTCTTTTTCCCTCTTTCTGCACCCCTCTTGCCTCTTTCTGCACCTCTGTTCCGTCTTTCTGCACTTCTGTTGTTTTTTTCTGCAACTCTCTTGCTTCTTTCTGCACCCCTCTTGGTTCTTTCGGCACCCCTCATGCATCTTTCACACCCCTATTCCCTCTTTCCGCACCCCTCTTGCCTATTTCTGCACCTCTGTTCCTTCTTTCTGCACTTTTTTGTTTCTTTCTGCACCTCTCTTATTTCTTTCTGTATCCCTCTTGCCTCTTTATCCACGCCACTCCCCCCTTTCTGCATCTCTGTTGCTTCTTTATGCTTTTCTCTTGCTTCTTTCTACACCTCCCTTGCTTCTTTCTGCACCCTACTTCCCTCTTTCTGCCCCACTCTTGCTTCTTTCTGCACCTCTCTTGCCACTTTCTCCACCCCTGTTTCCCGTTTTTGCATCTCTGTTGCTTCTTTCTGCACTTCTCTTGCCTCTTTCTCTACCCCTCATCCCTATTTCTGCACCTCTGTTGCTTCTGTCTCCACTTCTCTTGCTTCTTTCTGCACCTCTGTCCCTTCTTTCTGCAACCCTTTTGCCTCTTTCTGCACCCCTTTTCACTTTCTGCTCCCCTCTTCCCCCTTTCTGCATCTTTGTTGCTTCTTTATGTACTTCTCTTGCTTCTTTCTGCACCTCTCTTGCTTCTTTCTGCACCCCTCATGCCTCTTTCTGCACCCCTCTTTCTGCACTCCTCTTGTCTCTTTCTGCACCTCTGTTGCTTCTTTCTGTACTTCTTTTGTTTCTTTCTGTACCTCTCTTGCTTCTTTCTGTACCCCTCTTGCCTCTTTCTCCAACTCTCCTCTCCCTTTTTTCATCTCTGTTGCTTCTTTCTGCACTTCACTTGCCTCTTTCTCCACCCCTCATCCTTCTTTCTGCACCTCTGTTGCTTCTTTCTGAACTTCTCTTGCTGATTTCTGCACCTCTCTTGCTTCTTTCTGCACCCATTGTGCCTCTTTCTGAACCCTTCTTCCCTCTTTGTGCACCCCTCTTGCCTCTTTCTGTACCTCTGTTGCTTCTTTCTGCACTCCTCTTGCTTCTTTCTACACCTCTCTTGCTTCTTTCTGCACCACTCGTGCTTCTTTCTGCACCCCTCTTCCCTCTTTTTGCACCCCTCTTGCCTCTTTTTGCACCTCGGTTGCTTCTTTCTGCACTCCTATTGCTTCTTTCTGCACCTCTCTTGCTTCTTTCTGCACCCCTTCTCACTCTTTCTGCCCCCTTCTTCCCTCTCTCTGCACCCCTCTTGCCTCTTTCTGCACCTCTGTTCATTCTTTCTGTATATCTTTTGTTTCTTGCTGCACGTCTCTTGCTTCTTTCTGGACCCCTCGTTCCTCTTTCTGTACCACCTCTTCCCTCTTTCTGCACCCCTCTTGCCTCTTTCTGCACCTCTGTTCCTTCTTTCTGCACTTCTTTTGTTTCTTTCTGCACCCCTCTTTCTACTTTCTCCACCCTTGGTTCCCCTTTTGCATCTCTGTTGCTTCTTTCTGCACTTCTCTTGCCTCTTTCTCCACCCCTCATCCCTCTTTCTGCACCTCTGTTTCTTCTTTCTGCACTTCTCTTGCTTCTTGCTGCACCTCTGTCACTTCTTTCTGTAACCCTTGTGCCTCTTTCTGCACTCTTTTTCCCTCTTTCTGCACCCTCTTGCCTCTTTCTGCACCTCTGTTCCGTCTTTCTGCACTTCTGTTGTTTCTTTCTGCAACTCTCTTGCTTCTTTCTGCACCCCTCTTGGTTCTTTCGGCACCCCTCCTGCATCTTTCACACCCCTATTCCCTCTTTCCGCACCCCTCTTGCCTATTTCTGCACCTCTCTTTCTGCACCTCTCTTGCTTCTTTCTGCACCCCTCGTGCCTCTTTCTGCATCCCTCTTCCCTCTTTCTGCACTCCTCTGGCCTCTTTCTGCACCTCTGTTGCTTCTTTCTGCACTTCTTTTGTTTCTTGCTGTACCCTCTTGCCTCTTTCTCCTCCCCTTCTCCCCCTTTTTCATCTCTGTTGCTTCTTTCTGCACTTCACTTGCCTCTTTCTCCGCCCCTCATCCTTCTTTCTGCACCTCTGTTGCATCTTTCTGAACTTCTGTTGCTGATTTCTGCACCTCTCTTGCTTCTTTCTGCACCCCTTGTGCCCCTTTCTGCACCCTCTTCCCTCTTTTGCACCCCTCTTGCCTCTTTTTGCACCTCTGTTGCTTCTTTCTGCACTCCTCTTGCTTCTTTCTGCACCTCTCTTGCTTCTTTCTGCACCCCTTCTCACTCTTTCTGCCCCCTTCTTCCCTCTCTCTGCACCCCTCTTGCCTCTTTCTGCACCTCTGTTCATTCTTTCTGTATATCTTTTGTTTCTTGCTGCAAGTCTCTTGCTTCTTTCTGCACCCTCGTTCCTCTTTCTGTACCACCTCTTCCCTCTTTCTGCACCCCTCTTGCCTCTTTCTGCACCTCTGTTCCTTCTTTCTGCACTTCTTTTGTTTCTTTCTGCACCCCTCTTGCTACTTTCTCCACCCTTGGTTCCCCTTTTTGCATCTCTGTTGCTTCTTTCTGCACTTCTCTTGCCTCTTTCTCCACCCCTCATCCCTCTTTCTGCACCTCTGTTTCTTCTTTCTGCACTTCTCTTGCTTCTTTCTGCACCTCTGTCACTTCTTTCTGTAACCCTTGTGCCTCTTTCTGCACTCTTTTTCCCTCTTTCTGCACCCCTCTTGCCTCTTTCTGCACCTCTGTTCCGTCTTTCTGCACTTCTGTTGTTTCTTTCTGCAACTCTCTTGCTTCTTTCTGCACCCCTCTTGGTACTTTCGGCACCCCTCATGCATCTTTCACACCCCTATTCCCTCTTTCCGCACCCCTCTTGCCTATTTCTGCACCTCTGTTCCTTCTTTCTGCACCTCTCTTGCTTCTTTCTGCACCCCTCGTGCCTCTTTCTGCATCCCTCTTCCCTCTTTCTGCACTCCTCTGGCCTCTTTCTGCACCTCTGTTGCTTCTTTCTGCACTTCTTTTGTTTCTTGCTGTACCCTCTTGCCTCTTTCTCCTCCCCTTCTCCCCCTTTTTCATCTCTGTTGCTTCTTTCTGCACTTCACTTGCCTCTTTCTCCGCCCCTCATCCTTCTTTCTGCACCTCTGTTGCATCTTTCTGAACTTCTGTTGCTGATTTCTGCACCTCTCTTGCTTCTTTCTGCACCCCTTGTGCCTCTTTCTGCACCCCTCTTCCCTCTTTTTGCACCCCTCTTGCCTCTTTTTGCACCTCTGTTGCTTCTTTCTGCACTCCTCTTGCTTCTTTCTGCACCTCTCTTGCTTCTTTCTGCACCCCTTCTCACTCTTTCTGCCCCCTTCTTCCCTCTCTCTGCACCCCTCTTGCCTCTTTCTGCACCTCTGTTCATTCTTTCTGTATATCTTTTGTTTCTTGCTGCACGTCTCTTGCTTCTTTCTGCACCCCTCGTTCCTCTTTCTGTACCACCTCTTCCCTCTTTCTGCACCCCTCTTGCCTCTTTCTGCACCTCTGTTCCTTCTTTCTGCACTTCTTTTGTTTCTTTCTGCACCCCTCTTGCTACTTTCTCCACCCTTGGTTCCCCTTTTTGCATCTCTGTTGCTTCTTTCTGCACTTCTCTTGCCTCTTTCTCCACCCCTCATCCCTCTTTCTGCACCTCTGTTTCTTCTTTCTGCACTTCTCTTGCTTCTTTCTGCACCTCTGTCACTTCTTTCTGTAACCCTTGTGCCTCTTTCTGCACTCTTTTTCCCTCTTTCTGCACCCCTCTTGCCTCTTTCTGCACCTCTGTTCCGTCTTTCTGCACTTCTGTTGTTTCTTTCTGCAACTCTCTTGCTTCTTTCTGCACCCCTCTTGGTTCTTTCGGCACCCCTCATGCATCTTTCACACCCCTATTCCCTCTTTCCGCACCCCTCTTGCCTATTTCTGCACCTCTGTTCCTTCTTTCTGCACCTCTCTTGCTTCTTTCTGCACCCTCGTGCCTCTTTCTGCATCCCTCTTCCCTCTTTCTGCACTCCTCTGGCCTCTTTCTGCACCTCTGTTGCTTCTTTCTGCACTTCTTTTGTTTCTTGCTGTACCCTCTTGCCTCTTTCTCCTCCCCTTCTCCCCCTTTTTTCATCTCTGTTGCTTCTTTCTGCACTTCACTTGCCTCTTTCTCCGCCCCTCATCCTTCTTTCTGCACCTCTGTTGCATCTTTCTGAACTTCTGTTGCTGATTTGTGCACCTCTCTTGCTTCTTTCTGCACCCCTTGTGCCTCTTTCTGCAACCCTCTTCCCTCTTTTTGCACCCCTCTTGCCTCTTTTTGCACCTCTGTTGCTTCTTTCTGCACTCCTCTTGCTTCTTTCTGCACCTCTCTTGCTTCTTTCTGCACCCCTTCTCACTCTTTCTGCCCCCTTCTTCCCTCTCTCTGCACCCCTCTTGCCTCTTTCTGCACCTCTGTTCATTCTTTCTGTATATCTTTTGTTTCTTGCTGCACGTCTCTTGCTTCTTTCTGCACCCCTCGTTCCTCTTTCTGTACCACCTCTTCCCTCTTTCTGCACCCCTCTTGCCTCTTTCTGCACCTCTGTTCCTTCTTTCTGCACTTCTTTTGTTTCTTTCTGCACCCCTCTTGCTACTTTCTCCACCCTTGGTTCCCCTTTTGCATCTCTGTTGCTTCTTTCTGCACTTCTCTTGCCTCTTTCTCCACCCCTCATCCCTCTTTCTGCACCTCTGTTTCTTCTTTCTGCACTTCTCTTGCTTCTTTCTGCACCTCTGTCACTTCTTTCTGTAACCCTTGTGCCTCTTTCTGCACTCTTTTTCCCTCTTTCTGCACCCCTCTTGCCTCTTTCTGCACCTCTGTTCCGTCTTTCTGCACTTCTGTTGTTTCTTTCTGCAACTCTCTTGCTTCTTTCTGCACCCCTCTTGGTTCTTTCGGCACCCCTCATGCATCTTTCACACCCCTATTCCCTCTTTCCGCACCCCTCTTGCCTATTTCTGCACCTCTGTTCCTTCTTTCTGCACCTCTCTTGCTTCTTTCTGCACCCCTCGTGCCTCTTTCTGCATCCCTCTTCCCTCTTTCTGCACTCCTCTGGCCTCTTTCTGCACCTCTGTTGCTTCTTTCTGCACTTCTTTTGTTTCTTGCTGTACCCTCTTGCCTCTTTCTCCTCCCCTTCTCCCCCTTTTTTCATCTCTGTTGCTTCTTTCTGCACTTCACTTGCCTCTTTCTCCGCCCCTCATCCTTCTTTCTGCACCTCTGTTGCATCTTTCTGAACTTCTGTTGCTGATTTCTGCACCTCTCTTGCTTCTTTCTGCACCCCTTGTGCCTCTTTCTGCACCCCTCTTCCCTCTTTTTGCACCCCTCTTGCCTCTTTTTGCACCTCTGTTGCTTCTTTCTGCACTCCTCTTGCTTCTTTCTGCACCTCTCTTGCTTCTTTCTGCACCCCTTCTCACTCTTTCTGCCCCCTTCTTCCCTCTCTCTGCACCCCTCTTGCCTCTTTCTGCACCTCTGTTCATTCTTTCTGTATATCTTTTGTTTCTTGCTGCACGTCTCTTGCTTCTTTCTGCACCCCTCGTTCCTCTTTCTGTACCACCTCTTCCCTCTTTCTGCACCCCTCTTGCCTCTTTCTGCACCTCTGTTCCTTCTTTCTGCACTTCTTTTGTTTCTTTCTGCACCCCTCTTGCTACTTTCTCCACCCTTGGTTCCCCTTTTGCATCTCTGTTGCTTCTTTCTGCACTTCTCTTGCCTCTTTCTCCACCCCTCATCCCTCTTTCTGCACCTCTGTTTCTTCTTTCTGCACTTCTCTTGCTTCTTTCTGCACCTCTGTCACTTCTTTCTGTAACCCTTGTGCCTCTTTCTGCACTCTTTTTCCCTCTTTCTGCACCCCTCTTGCCTCTTTCTGCACCTCTGTTCCGTCTTTCTGCACTTCTGTTGTTTCTTTCTGCAACTCTCTTGCTTCTTTCTGCACCCCTCTTGGTTCTTCCGGCACCCCTCATGCATCTTTCACACCCCTATTCCCTCTTTCCGCACCCCTCTTGCCTATTTCTGCACCTCTGTTCCTTCTTTCTGCACCTCTCTTGCTTCTTTCTGCACCCCTCGTGCCTCTTTCTGCATCCCTCTTCCCTCTTTCTGCACTCCTCTGGCCTCTTTCTGCACCTCTGTTGCTTCTTTCTGCACTTCTTTTGTTTCTTGCTGTACCCTCTTGCCTCTTTCTCCTCCCCTTCTCCCCCTTTTTTCATCTCTGTTGCTTCTTTCTGCACTTCACTTGCCTCTTTCTCCGCCCCTCATCCTTCTTTCTGCACCTCTGTTGCATCTTTCTGAACTTCTGTTGCTGATTTCTGCACCTCTCTTGCTTCTTTCTGTCCCCCTTGTGCCTCTTTCTGCACCCCTCTTCCCTCTTTTTGCACCCCTCTTGCCTCTTTTTGCACCTCTGTTGCTTCTTTCTGCACTTCTTTTGTTTCTTTCTGCACATCTCTTGCTTCTTTCTGTACTTCTATCGCCTCTTTCTGTACTCAAATGGGAAGTGCAAGCTGTCAAGTTTAAAGGTTTGTGTGCTCTTGTGACTGAGGTATATGTCTACTTATATATTTATTCTCACACGTGTTATGCATCTGAAGATGGTAGCTTAAAAAGTGGGTAGCTTCTTCTATAGGTGGTTAAATGTTCTCAGTTCTGCTCTGTCATTCAGTTGCACAGGCACACATGTCTTATGTATATAGGTGTTATAGAGCCCCTCAAATATACTATTGAATACCCATGTGCCCTGTATTATGAGCAGAAAGAAATACATACACCTTTTTGTACACACATTTACAGAGTATGCTGTTTGAAACACAGGTATTCAAGTATTTCCATGTTTATTTTTATGTAACATGTCACTCGGTAAAAGCAGAGACACACATGCATACCTTCACAAACTTGGTCAGACTTACAACAGTGATATGCTTAGGATTGCTGTTTTATACTTGGTAGGTAGGCCTAACATTCTGAGCAGTCGACTAATAGTGAACCTTCAAGAGAAAAGTGAGGTTTAAGACATCTTGGGAGAAGGATTAGTGATTAGGCTACTTTGTATGAGTCTGTTGTAAGGTACAGTCAAAGTAGGCCTCTTTCTGCACCTCTGTTTATTCTTTCTGCACTTCTCTTGCTTCTTTCTGCACCTTTCTTCCTCTTTCTGGACTTATGTTGCCTCTTTCTGCACTTCTCTTCCTTCTTTCTGCGCTTTTCTTCATCTTTCTGCACATTTCCTACCTATGTAGGCATATTTAGAAATTAGCATTTAAAAAACCTTTGAAATTCACTGAAAAAACCATAGGTTTCAGGGACGTTATAGTTAGAAATTAGCATTTGCAAAACCTTAGAAATTCACTGAAAAAACCACAGGTTTCAGGGATGTTATAGTTAGTTGGACATTTCACTCATACAAAACCAGAGAAATTCACCTGTTATAGTTAGTTGAGATAACTATAACTCGCGCCCCCGCAATGCACTGCTGATTACGTCACATATTACATCACTCATGACATGGTCAGTGACATCACTGATGACATCACTCATGACATCTGTGACTGTGACTGTCAGTGACTGTGTGTTTCTGTAAAGTTCAAATATGTTTTATATATATATATATGCCAAGGTGTATTGAAGAATGAGTGGGTGTATGAGTGTCAAGTCTGAGGCGGCATAATGTTAAGCAAAGCTAAAGCAAGGGCTTTAAGTGGGCCGGGTCCTGCGAGTGCTGAGCAGGTGCTGAGACGAGTCCCTATCGGGCTCTCAATTTTTGCCCTCACCCTCAAGGTGAAAAAAAATCTTAACTCTGGAGCAGTACCACTCTTCATTGCTTTTGGTGTAACATCGAAGAGACTCGTTGTAGGTCTTTCATAGTCTCATCATTTCAGAACTGAAGCCTTTTTCAATATTATATACAACGAAGCCATAGTTGTTTCTTATTTATCTTATGCAACTAATAACCATTGACAAAACCAAAAGTCCTGGCTTGTAGGTATGATGCTACTTGCTCTATTATAGATCTGGATGCAATGACAGAAACTGCAAAATACCAGTTGGGCGGCACACTATGCTGAGCACAGGATTTAGCTTAGGTGTTTTAGGCCACGCCTCTTTGAGAGACCCACACAGTTTTTTCATCCCACTTAAAGGCCTGGCTAAAGCCACCGCACAGCTGCACACGGGGGCAAACTGTGCTCCCCCCTCACAGAGCCCTTGAAGTGAGGGGGCTCTGTTCCAGCCACACGCAGTAATTAGCAAGAAAAGACTAGGCCACTGGCTTCCTTTAGGCTGCGGCAGAACAATGCCTTCAACTCCCAGGGCTGCCGCTCAGCACCCAGAGTGAGGCTTTCAGGTGCATCAAACACGACGGGTTTTACCCCTCACTTTTTCTGGTAGGTTTTAAAAGACAGCAGTAAGTAGATATGAACATGTCTTAATTTGAGAACTTGGACACGCTAAATGCACCATGTGGCTAGCATAACCCTCGGGATATTATGCACGAAGACAGTCCATTTTGTTTATATAGTTGTTATATCTATGGCAATAGTTGTAACTCCAGGTAACAAGCATTTGCACACCAGGATAAAAACAACATGTGCGTTTGAGACCGTAAAAAATGCATTGCTTTACTTTATGGTACACCTCTATAAAAACAACAGTAATTTTAAAAAAGCATGTAATTTCCTAGAGTGTACATAAAAACATCTTACAAGCCTGAAATTATATTTAGGGTTATACAGGGCTTTAAGTGGGCCGGGTCCCACTGGTGCTGAGCACCGGCAGTTATTAAAATTGGGCCTCGAAATGGGTCACCTTTGGGCTCTGTTTTATGGCCTAGCACAGGCAGTCCATTTTTTTGCAGACTGCAGTGAGAGCATGCACATCGATGTGCGCATGCTCATTTTGCTCACTTCTCACTAGTGCACTTTAGCACTCAGCCCACTAACACCCAGTGCCGACGTTCATGGTGAAGGAGCTCACTCCCAGGGCCCTGCACTCCTCTGATCTGTATCTAGGTCTGCACTTCATAAGTCCACTTACACACGTGTGAACTAATGGCACTATACTGCCGCCGAAGTCTCAGGATTGTGGAATGTGCAGACATTCTGGAAGTGGGACAACACATTAACAAAACATCGCAGATACTATCACATTCCCCAAATATTTGGAAGAAATCCGTGGGCCTCGCACTTATACTACACTTACAAAGTTGGTGCACTTATACTACACTTACAAAGTTTGTTTGACAAACCTGCTTATCAGCAATACACCTGGTTACTAATTCAAACGTTCACGTAGATGAGAGCAGAGAGGAACGCCTGGCAAATATATATCTGTCATCTCCAGGAATACAAGAACATGTGCCATTTGGCTGAACTCCCAGATTGCTATGATATCTTCCAAGAAGGAGTCCAAAATATGCATGCAAGCTCACTGTACACACGAGCCTAGTCCAAAACACATGGTGGTATAACAAACAAGCACTGGCAAAGCCAATACCTCCCGCCTATGCTAGAGCTATTGGATTTGGCAATGTGTTTTAGCCATGGTTTAGACCACTCCCCTAATTGGATAGGCCGCACCCATTTAAGAGGTTTGCCACGCCCCCTTTAGAGCCCCCACCCAGTTTTTTTCCCACTTAAAGCCCTGGGGTTATACAAAGCGCTTAATAGGTTGCCTTGCTAGTTGCTACTGCATCGCGCTTAAAAGAAAAGAAGTTCAAAATGAAGGGAGGAATGGTAAACTGAATGTAAGTTGAAACACCCCATTTGTGGTGTTATGCTGTTGCTGCTCGTGTCGACTGGATTGTAGCTGCATTTATATAATGCTTCATACGAATGACGATGCACCAAAATGCACCAGCGAACGAGTAGCTGAGAAATGTAGATGAGAGACTACAGCGGGGCTCTTCTTACCTCGTCCTATTCCGAGGTTGCTGCGCCAAGGTGTGTAGTGGGAGGAAGCGGAGTGAGGCCATTGCATGCGAAATGTACCCAGCCATGAGTAAAAGAGAGGTGCTCGTCAGCACGCACTGGATACAGGCAGCATGGTAGAGGTTCTATGCAACTCTTATAAAGTTCCACAACCATGGTAAATGATCTAACAATCCATACAGGAATGATGAGGAGTAACCACAAGACAGCACAGGGGATAAGCAGTGAAGTCAGTGCTTCCTTTCATGACGTCAGAGCAGAAACAAACAGAAAACGGGGTTTACACGTCCCACTGTTCATAGTAGCACAGCTGCTTGTTTATCAGTCCGTTTTTTGTTTTTTTTAAGCTGGGCTAGTTTGATCTGCTGTTGCTCTCTTTTTGCTTTAAAGTGTGAGAAATAACTTGCATATGTTTTCGTATTGTGAATTCGGCAGATGTGAATAGATTACCACTGTTACAGGCTTCCCGCCTTCTTGCTCTGGTTTACAGTCAGAACTTTCTGCTTTTCTAGGCATCAAAGACGCGGGCTTATTTTGGCCGACACAATACGGGAACTTCTGTTTGATTTGAATGTTGACGATGGTCTGACTGCCGTCGGTCATTCCAAAGCAGACACATTCCTGCTTTAGTCAAAGGCCCCAGGTAAGCTGAGAATGAAGATGGTGAAAATGACCGTGTTTTCTTAAAAAAAAGACAGAAAAAAAAGTTTTACAAAACCACATCTTCTCACTTGTACAATACCTGGTTCAAAACGGGTAATCCTGGTGAAAAAATAGAATGACGCTTACTTATTTATATTCCATGCGATTTGTGTCCAGTTGAAACATGGTGTCTTGGCTTTAAGTGTGTATGCTTTTCCTGACAAAAAAGCTACAGTAATGTTTTTAGGTCTCGCCTACGCAGCGCGCATGCGCTGCATAGGAGGAGACCTTTAGCCATCGGTTCCCTTTTTTCCCCAAAAACGTGCACGCGTTCCATTGCCTTCAATGGCAACGCGTGCACGTGTGGCGATTGCCTTGCGGGAGCGAGCGGCAGCGCCATATGGTATCAATTATCGCCGCTGGCTCCCGCAAGGGAATCCGCAGGCCCCCCTCCTCCCTGCTGCCGCGCGAGGCGCGCTTTTGCTTGTTTTTTAAAGCCGCCAGCATCATTACAGTGCTTTTCTGCTGGGACTTAGCGCTTCTTTTCCCCAGTACATCACATCGCCCCTCATGTGGTGATTGCGTCGGTCTGACACGCATGGAGGCACGAGACTAGACTGCTTCGAAGTGGGAGTGCTGGAGTAACTGCACTGGCTCACACTCACCTTTCCGGGGTCAGTACATGGCACAGGAAGTGCACAAAGCGAGCAAAGAAAGTACAACAAACACTTGTCCTACAACCATGTTGGATGCGCCAAATTCAGCATTTTACGCTCACCTTTGGGATACATTGTCTAAAAAGCCGTACATTACGCTGGCCACTCCGAAGGGACACAAGCGAAGTCTTCAATTAACCCCTTCATTGTCCGTTGAGCAGGACGAATCCGCATACGGGTATTTGCTGGATTTTTCCACTTGTGAAACAGATGGTTTCTTATCAATTAAAAACAATGTATGACGCATCTATCTTCATTTATACTTCTAACCACCTTTTGTTTTCAGTTTCTGTCTCCATCAAGTTGAAATTTAAGTCATGTCATACACTAAGTTAGAACGGGTCGCCAGAGTGAAGAAATTAAACTTTACACAGATTTTACGCTCTCGGGCTTTA
The DNA here is from genome assembly GCA_963921515.1 of Calotriton arnoldi. Classification (NCBI taxonomy): domain Eukaryota; kingdom Metazoa; phylum Chordata; class Amphibia; order Caudata; family Salamandridae; genus Calotriton; species Calotriton arnoldi. The sequence continues at coordinate 1,453,922 of CAWUFW010000334.1, forward strand.
AACAGCAGACTTAATTAACCCTCAGGTTAGACAGACTATGGACCCAATTCACAAAGCCATTTGCACATCAAAGTTCAACGTTCATACGCAAATGTCTTGATTTCCATTAGCAAATTCACATTAGAAACTCACAGATTGAGGCTCAGAACTCGTACATCTTCTTTGAAGCACTTGCTTCTAAGGAAATTATGCCATCACAGCATCAAGAAGGGGTTCCAACTTGGCCTGAATCATTACTCAAATATCTGCTTCGAATATATTTAGAAATTGTAAATAATTTTGTTCTTTAACACCAGTTGACCATTTCAAGTATGCAAATGCTGTCCTTAAACAGCAGCTTGCCTTTCTTAGCAAAATAATTACATTTATCCCCAAACATGAGCATTTTATTTTCTGAACATTCCCCAGTTTTGCTCTGAAAGACCATCGTTTAATTTTTTGGGAAATGAACATAATTCCCCTCAAATGCCATTCTGACATTTTCTAAAAATGCACGTATTTTATTTACCCCCTTATAACAACCACTCATTTTAGGTATCACAAACAAGTTTTCACTAAACAAACTAGTTTCTTTCTGAAATTATATCAATTTTGCTTAAAATGTCACTTTTCGCTACTGAACTCATTTTGTCCCCTACCATCTCATTTTGATTTGATGATAAACAATTTTTATCCTTTAGTGTGAGATTTACATTTTTAGTATGTGCACTAATGTCCAAGTATACCATTGTCATTTTTATCATGTTATCTAATTTACTCAGTCTCTGCTGACACAAACAACAAGCATTGGCATAGCCAATAGGTCTCGCCTTTGGGACCTTATAAGTATTTAGCTATGCAGCACAATATCATTGGTACAACAGCATCAACTGTTGCATGGCTAAACACTTATAAGGTCCCAAAGCAGACCTATTGGCTATGCCAATGCTTGTTTGATTAGTCAGTGGTAGGATTTCCCAAGAGTCACAATTGCTATTCAAGACTGATGTTATTTAAGCTGCATTGAATTTGATTGCGATATGCGCCTTTTGAATGATTGTGTATGCACATCGCAAGCGTTTGGTCCTGAGATGAGAGCAATTGAGTCTAGTTCCAGATGGGTTCCATCATTACCAGCCCATATAGTTCAGTGGCTCAATCTGCATTTGTTGGCTACTAGAACATCTTTCCAGAAGCCTTTGGTGATGGAGAATGTTCACAAAGCTGGGTCTGGTGACTCCGTTGATTAGTGCATCCGCGGAAAGACCTCATGGTCACAGGTTAGAATCCTAGCTGGTCCACTCAGTCCTCATCTTTCCAAGGTAAAACGCCTACTATTATTCATCACCAAAATGCTTCTTGTGATGAATGCGTGCTTTCTATGTATGATTGTTATGTGTGGGAATATCTGCTTTCGATCTGTTTAATACTCTGGTCATCTTCACCAGTGAGTTGGTGACCCTTCTGTCCAGCAAAGCAATGTATGCTTCCATTCTTATGAGTGTAGACCCACCTTAAACCCACCTGCATAAGCCCCGTCTAGTGGCATCATGATTATAAATTTGGGAATGCAGTAACTCCAGCGGGGGGATAATTTCTGATACTGAAATAAGAGCCAGGCTTTTTCGTCTCTCACGATGGTCCCAACTGAGTGAGGGATGGCCGACCCAGAGCCTGTAGGGCTACTTGGTAGCAAACTATCCCCATTATGGGCAACTGATATTGCTAACCATAAATCTAGGAGATAGTCTAGCCTCTTTGGGTTTGTTAAATGCATTTTCCGAACTATAGGACACTGCCCCTTTCTTTTGCAGGTTATCAGGTACACTGTCAATCGTTCGCCCTCGTTTGCTTTATTTATTGTTTTAGGTGTTAGTGAACTCTAGGTTCCTGAACAGTATAAGCAATTGACTTGTATCAAAGTCACTGCATTTTGTTGGTAAATGGCGATTCTCCATTTTGAGGTGAGTTGATTGCAGTTAGCTATTGATTGCGACCACTAAATGTTTGTGAACATTGGGCATCTCTACAGTAGTGTCCTGTACTGCGTTGCAGTAGTATTTTGTTTTTTGCATTCAGGATTGCGCCCTGGGTCATAATCATGTAATGATCAAGAACTATATGCAAAGGGCAACGCCTAGCCTTTGGTTTTAATAAATTGTGTTACATTATCATTTAATTGAATCTTGTGCTTTGCCTACTTTCTACCATATAAATTCTCATTTTTAATGTAAATATATTTATACATTCATGAATTATTACTAAAGTGTTGTGTACCCTTAACTCTGTCTGGACATTGACATCATTATTTCAGCAGTGATTCCTGGAATCTCCATGCACTACCTCCCCTGCTTTAGGCATTGGCTGCTCATCCACATCTGCCCGAGAATTAAGGAGGCTTTGTGAGGCCTTTCCATCACATGAACGAGTATCCAGGTCTTGGTTAGTAGGGACCCCTAACATTCTCAGGTTTATGGGCATATTCATCAAAAAGTTCATGCAACGTAGCAAGCCACTTTACTGCGCTGCGCGAAAAGGAGAGGAAAGGAATGCGCCGTATTTAACATTATACGGACATTCCGACTCTCTGACTGCGCTGGTGCACAAACTTCTGTCCAGCCCCAACGCAGAATGATGCAAGGGTGCCTGCATTGTAGGTAGGATTGTTTTTGTGCAGGAAGGGACACCTTTCTGCACAAAAACAATTCTATGAGACATTACCCTTTTTCCATGTGTGCTGCACGATATAGCACATGTAGAAAAAGGATATAACAAGGAGAAATAAGCATATGTAGCCTCGTTAAGCCTCCCCTGGGGAGGCGTAGAATTTTGACTTACGAATCCATGGGTGGATGCATGGGAACACCTACACTCCACCCATGGAACGCCTCCATGGGCAGAGTAAGGCAAGGCAGTGTCTTGAGCTGTCTTGCATTACTCCAGATTTACCAAGCCATGCAAGGTGGCCTCCGTGGCTTGGTATATCTCATCTAGATTTTGCGTCGCCCTTGCGCCCCGTGCGTTTTTGCTTGCATTAGGACTGTGTGCACTTTACCACTGCTAACAAGCACTAACGTGCTTGTGTTCTCTCCTTAAAACATGTTAGATTGGCTTATACCCAACTGGCATATTTAATTTACTTACATGTTCCTGGAAAAGTGGGACTACTTGTACCCAGGGACTGTAAATTATATGCTCCCATTTGATAGGAGAAGTCAAGACGATTAGGAAGACACAGGCAACCCTTGATTAATACGAGAGTTGACACTTCTGCAACTACGTTTGTCTCTACCTTATGGAAATATCTGAGACAAATAGAACTTTGTGGTGAGCGTTTACCCCATTTCGGCTACTATCATTTAAATTTTGATTCTTGGAGTGCCATTAATTTTGGTTGCTGTAGAGTATGAGCCTGGAACATATGACTTTGTTCCTAATTTTTCAGGGTCACAGTACACATAAGAACTTAGGTCCTGAAGATGGTCTTATAGATGCCTTCACAATAAAGACCGCAATGTCGACAATTCGACCCATTTTCTATGTCACTATTTCTTTTCAGGAATTGTTCATTGTATAGCCAATGATGCTGTTCCTGTTATTCAGTATGTGAAATGGGTTACGGCAAAAGTGTTCATGAAAAAAAGATCTGTTGGAAAGAATGTCCATCTCAGTCACTTTTGCTTTTATGTGAATTGTAATTGGTACCCTTTTATATCAGACAATTTTTACATAAACTTTGACTTTATGAAGTATACACCTGTATAGAATTGCTTTTCCTGCTGAATGTTGTTCAGTTTTGCGTTTGATTTGTTGTACAACTAAATAATTCACTTTGACATTTGTTTGTATTAAGCCACCACTTGGGGCTTAAAGATAATCTACTTTTTATATTTACTGAAAACTGTTATGTTAAAACGAATCCCTTGAAGGCACTATTACCTGATCATATGGATTACCCAAGCCTCCAAGGGTTTATTGGGTTGCCCATTTCTTGTTTCATACTAGTGGGCCTCCAGCACTGATTGTGCCACCCACTTAAGTAGCCCTTTAAACATGTCTCAGGCCTGCCATTGCCTCCTGTGTGTGAGCAGTTTTAAACTGCCATGTCGACCTGGCAAAGTAACCCTTTTGTCAGACACACATTTTCCTTTTTAAATCACCCCTATGATAGGCCCTGGACAGCCCCAAGGGCAGGATGCAGTGTATTTAAAAATTTGGACATGTTCTTTTAAGTTTTACATGTCCTCGTGGGAAAAAACGATTAAATTCATGCATCACTACTGCAAGGCCTATCCCTCCCATAGGATAACACTGAAGTTGCCTTATTACATTTTATAAGTGTGATTTCCAAATGGGAAGAGATAACCAGTTCATGTTTGGTGTCTTTAGAATTGGGATGAAAAGCCTTATTTAGTGGTGAAGCCGGGTTTTTGACCACAATTTAAAAATGCCACATTTAGAAATTTGGCATTTTTCTGCCCTTAGCTCTTTTGTGCCTATGGCCTAGCCTGGGTCACATGACTGGGTGTAACTGACCGACTTTATGAATTCCTACCAGACAGCCACACAATAGAGGGATTAGGAGTATCTGAGCGGGACATCTGATAGCAGGATGGGGAAGTGGAGCTGAGCACAGCCCCACTTACACCTGAATAGCCTGTATTCTGCTTTCACACAAAGGTCCTAACAACCCTGCATTGTCATTTCAGCCAGCTTGGAGCCAGGGCGAGGGAGGCAGCAGATTCCATGCACTTCAAAGCCACTGTCTAGAACAGGCCACTCCAATGAGTAGCTCGTGAGCTACTTGTAGCTCTCCAGCTACCTGCAAGTAGCTCTCCAGTGTGGAGCAAACCATAGTAAATTAGAAGATTTTGTTTGGTTGAATTAAAATATGTATCCCAAAATTGAAAGGTGTGTCTTCGCAATGAAATTGTGAGTGTTTTCAGAACTTGTAAGCTGATGTTTAGAGAAAAATGGATTTTCCAAAATATATTTAAAGCTTATATTTGAGTGAAAAATCATGTAATATTACCCTGGTGCCTGGCGCATTGCAGCTAAGGCTGCTGGGTAATACCCATGTAGAGGCATTCCAAATTGAAAAAAACTTTTTACATTAGTGCTGGCAACTCTTCATGATGCATTGAGGTAATCACTGTTGGCAATCATGCATGGGGTGGCCACTATCATAATGTTGTCTGACGTCGTCACTATTACAACCTATAATATTAGTGGCTTGGGATCATTTGCACTGAACATAAGTAGCTCTAGTTACAGAAAAGGTTGGAGACCCCTGGCCTAGAAGCTTCTCCCACCTTCCAGGGCACCAGGATATAAAAGAGGGACCTCAGACACCAACTCTTCAGCACACTTCTGGCGCTGTGGCTACTTTGTCAGGAAGAAGGACTGCTGTGCTGCTACAAGGACTGACATTCTGCTAGACTGCTGCTCTAAAGGAACTTCTGCCCTGCTGTGCTGACCTGCTGACCTCTTGCTTGAGGAAGAAGAACTGGACCTTCAACTTTATCTTGAACCTAGAACTCCAGATTGGCACAAAGGCCCAGTCTGCTGGTCTCCTGATCTGAGCCTCAAGGATATAAAAGGCTCCCCAACATCACCTGGACCTGTCTTCAGCGAATTCCTGACTAGGGGTGGGCGGAGTCTGCAGAGTCCTACTATGCAGAATTCTGCGTAGTCGAAAAAAACCTCTGCCGGGCTATGCGGAGTTTCGCGTACAGGTGGAGTTTGCCAGCACCCGTTCGCGTTGTGTTGCAAATGCGGAGTGTGTCCGCATGCTCCAAAATCATGCGTGAGCAGCACTACATGGTTCTCAAGTGTGTTCTTGCATTTAAATTGCACACAAACAGCACCACGCGGTCCGCATGGGTACGGCCATCTAGCTTTTCTGCTCACTGTTATGATGCTGGGCCTAGATGTTATCTGTCCTTAATCTTTCTAATCCTCCTCCTTTATTACTTTTCTACCCCAAACTTTTATTTTTATAATAGTGTGTGTCTTAGTGTATTTTATGTTTTTGGGTAAATTTTTTCGTGTTTTTGAGATTTTTTGACTTTATTTCCCCTTCTTTCCTTATTTCTTTCTTCTTTACTTTCCCTTCCTTTCCCTTCTTATTTCTACCCCACCCAGAGGCAGAGGGACAACTTCCTTGCAGGTAGCGCCGCCACCCAGGTGTGCAGCCCTGGGCGATCTTTGGAGAGGAGGAGTTGGCAGCACTAGTTTTTTTGTGCAGCTCCACCTTCCCTCTATGCTGGCAGCAGGCCCCAGGCCCGGTAGCAGCTTCCCCCTGCAGGAGCGTCGGTGGCGCTGGGGGAAGGTGCGCCGGTGCGTGCGATGTAACAGCCAGGTTCAGCGCACCACCCACCAGCTGACGCACCGCTGGACGAACATTTTGTACCGGGAACAGGACCTTCTCGACCTGCTAGGCATCGAGATTCCGGGGCTCGGTGAGTATTAATTATCTGTTGTGTTTGTGTTCTACAATGCTAACATTGTTTCCGAATAGCATGCTGCTCACACTCAGAGGTAAGTTATATTTAGTTTTCACTGATATATTATTGTGTGATCCAGTTTCTAGTTTCTGCTAGGTAGGTGCTCAGCGCTACCTAATCACATTCATCAGACGCTGGCTTTGGCTGATTAATTAAGAAGCCATTGCAAACTGTTCTCCTGTAACTATAGTGAATCTGTGAGTAGTGCGTTCTCTCTGTGACTTTGTTTATGCAGCTCGTACAGTTCCAGGTTATTTAATTGAATTCACAGTGATGTGAAGTATGCATCTCTGCATTGCACAAAACAAAAGACTGAGATGGTCTATCAAGGGTATTGAGAAATGGGAATAGAATCAAAGATCATTTCACTGCAGTACATTAGTTCCAAATGTAGTTTTTGTTAAGGAGTTTTGGAATATGGATTTAACGACAGTTGATAGACTCAAGGCGAAACTAGTAGTACTATAGGTGATCTGTTTTAGTGAAGTATGGGACTGCGTTTGCTTTTTCATAAAACATTTTGTGGAGATTATTAACTGAATCACTAATGTATTTTATATTCTTAATTTCTTCCATCAGCACCCAAGTGCAAGAAGAGGGACATTTCTGAGGGTCCGGGAAAAGCTGGTCAGCTGGCGCTGATCACCAGCGCCACTGCCGAGGGCTCTGCTGATCCCAGTATGTCATTTATGATTGTTGTAGACTTCTTAGGGTAGAATCTTGGGGTATTGGAATGTTGGTGATATATATTGTGAAGATGCAAAACAAAGAGAGAGGAAGGGAAAAAATATCGGACACTCCTACTCCCCTCAGGATAAATCAAATAAACAACAAAGGAGTGTGACACTAATACAAGAGGAGCACACAAATATCCTTCTTAAATATAGTGTTAACTAAACAGAATGAAACCACCTAGGTTTTCTGAAAGCCTCACTCACCAACCTGGTTGGTGACATGCTTCATCATTGGGCCCCATCAGAGTGGCGAATGTCACCCTAGTGTGCTACGACGCCAGTGTTACTGCGGAGCTGGTTGAAAAATAGGTGAGAAGTGAAATAAGTGAATTTAAAGTCCAAAATGTAACAAAAATCTTTATTTATTTGCCAATTAGACGTGATTAAAAACAAGTGTGAGATAAGGACCAAATTAAAGTCCATTTTTATCCCCAAAGTGTAGGTCAACATGTTTCTGCCTTTAAGTGACCGTTCGTCAGGCATTCGCCAGGACCAAGGTGTGGTAAATCAACCGGCGGTATGGGCGCACTAGGTCCACTCTAACCAAGGATTGTTAGTGTAAAAATCAGAACACTAAAGATTCCTCTATTTGAAGCTGAACCGAGTTTATTAGTAGGTGCTAACACTCAATGCACCATAGGTCTCGGGAAAGGGGTGATGACGCATTGGCACAACGCCCTGTCCGCCAGGCACCCGTTTGGAACCTAGGAGAAGTCTCTCTAGCCGGACCCCGAAGGGACTTCTCCTAGGTTCCAAACGGGTGCCTGGCGGACAGGGCGTTGTGCCAATGCGTCATCACCCCTTTCCCGAGACCTATGGTGCATTGAGTGTTAGCACCTACTAATAAACTCGGTTCCGCTTTAAATAGAGGGAATCTTTTAGTGTTCTGATTTTTTACACTAACAATCCTTGGTTAGGTGGGCCTTAGTGCGCCCATACCGCCGGGTTGATTTACCACACCTTTGGTCCTGACGAATGCCTGACGAACGGTCACTTAAAGGCAGAAACATGTTGACCTACACTTTGGGGATAAAAATGGACTTTTAATTTGGTCCTTTATCTCACACTTGTTTTTAATCACGTCTAATTGGCAAATAAATAAAAGATTTTTTGTTACATTTTGGACTTTTTAAATTCACTTATTTCACTTCTCACCTATTTTTCAACCAGCTCCGCAGTAACACTGGCGTCGTAGCACACTAGGGTGGCATTCGGCCACTCCTGGTGGGGCCCGATGATGAAGCATGTCACCAACCAGGTTGGTGAGTGAGGGCTTTCAGAAAAACCTAAGGTGGTTTCATTCTGTTTAGTTAACACTATATTTAAGAAGGATATTTGTGTGCTCCTCTTATATATTGTGAAGATTCAGATACCCGGCCCAAGTAAGCTAGTATTATAAATAAAAATCACCATGTATGTTATGCCTAGCTCTAACACAGTTCAGTTCATGAGAGAGTGGCCGTGGTCATCATGGACCACCCCCACCCCACCAATGTAGTGTGCTGCAGACTCGTTCATTTATAGTTACAGTATACCAGCAGTTTCCCATGACAGTGCAGCAAGGCTGGAAAAAAAGTATGAGGTCCCACTCCCATTGCATTTGCCAACCAACCCCATATGTCTTTCTTTGACCATTATTCCACCCCTGGCTTGTCTAACTTTGAGAACCAACCAATCAAATGCCCAGAGTGATATTTGGAAGATACTGACATGCTAACTGAGCTTTAGTGCTGCATTGCAGCTGTACTTGGGGTTGCGTATCTGGCATCTAAAATTTGTGTAATGTTTTATTCTAGCCACACAGAACATCTGTGATGCTGGCTCCAGTGCCACTGCAGGAGGAGGCGGGTCAGTTGGAGGGGTAGAAGCGGCAGCAAGGACGGGCACTGGTAAATCACCTAATTTCTTGCAATTAGTATGCTCACTAGCTATTGCCATGCTGTCGCTTGTCGTCATCAACATATGACGGTGAACTGAATACCCCCCAGCTTTACCAGCCACAGCGGTGATTGAGTTATTATTATTATGGCCTCTTCTATCTGCAGCTCGGCAAAATCTCACGTAATGAGTGTTGATGGCTTGAGGGAGACATGAAAGAATGGAGGTAACTTAAAAGAAAGGAAATGGTATATGAGTGAATGGGTGGGTGAGTGAAATGGTGCGCGGGTGGGTAAAGATGGGTGAAAGGATCATTTGAAGAAAGGGTTGCAATTCAATGGGTGGATAATGTTTTGGAAATTTTGGTGAAAGACTGGATGGGGGAAAGTAAAGCTTAATCATGGTGGCTGTGGGTGAATTAGAATGAAAGGATGAATGAATATTTGGATGGTTGGGGTGAATAAGCAAGGCAGCTCTTCTTCTCATCATGAGGAGCACGCTGCTCACCTACTTTGCTTACTTGGTTTATGTAGGGTTATCAATATCATTCAAAGCTATGGTAGGGGTTATCTATTTTTATTCTTTGTTCTACTCCCTTGACTCGCTGTTTTTGTTAAGTGAGTCAGATCTATCCTATCTATCATTCATCATCCCCCCTCCCCGCCAATGGTATTTTTGCCAACTATGACCGAAGTGCAGTATGGGTCAATCAATTTGTGACTACAGTGTTGGCTGTGTAATGTGTGTCTGCTTCAGTTAATGCTGCATTTACAATGTTTTCAATGCATTGCAAACCAAACACACAAGGTGTGTTGTCCCTTTGCCCACTCAGTCACCTCTCAGTACTTCACTCCTTTATTTTTTCCCAAGATCTTCCGTCCCAGCCTACCAAATTGGGAAATCCATTCTTGGCATGTGCCACATTTAATCTGATACCCATGTGAAGTGATTCCAGAATATATTTCATGGCTTCCCATAACAGATTTAATTTGCACTTGTTCAGATTTTTCCCTTTGGGTTATACCCTGACTGAATAAGCCAAAGATGATGAGTTCATGATCAGTGCAGTGGCCCCTCTATTATATTTTTTTTTTTAAAACTCTACCCTGCCTGTCTAATCCCTCTATCCTACCCCTTGCAGTAGAGAAAATCAAGTTTCCTTTCCTTGGTTACTGCCCAGCAAATTAATTTTTATGAACTACGTGGTGGCGGGCGAGGCCAAAGAGTAAAGTGGGAGTAAACGCATGATTTGATGTCAAGTTTGGCATATGGGATACACCGTGACGAATGTGCCAAATAAAATCTATACAGCCCATTCCTTTACCTGTAGTGCAGTCCATTAGATTCATTTTCCTCAGCATCTACTTACGGCAGACAGGATAATATATTAATATCCACATTTCACACGTGAGGTGTGTGATGTAATGTCTTATTATTCATCTGCCTCTTTGGAGACAGGGCAGAAAGAGAAATGCATTAGACGAAGAGCAGAACCATTGGAATTAAAGATTGATAATTGTCAACTACAACTACAGACAGTAGCAAACTAGCCGAGGCGCTGGCTAGCAATGAGCATGGCTTCATTATTTTAGCACTACACACAACTTGTACTCAATATAGTGCATAATGCCATACTCATTAATAAGAAGTCCTTTATTTTTCAATGCAAAGTGTCTGACTCTGTTAATAGTTACTCAAAAAGCCTTTACAAGAAAAAAACAATTCAAATCACAGTTTTTTTTATCCTGTGATGTTATTCTCTGCCTGTTAATACTTTTCTGCCACACAGTCAGTGCTTTTTTATGTTTGGCAACATGTGTGGGTAAAACACAAAATGGGCCTTGTGACTCTCCTAATCATAATCACTTAAAAAAAATTCTAATGGCCCTAGGGGACCAGCAATGTACTGCTACTGTGCCACCCAGTAATTTAAAACAATTGGTTGCACAGAGCATTATTTATAATTTGTCTTTTTTGTTTTACTCAATACAGCTGCTCCTGCTGGTCAAGCCAGACCACCCACCCACCAGGCATGGGACAGTGGCCTGTTTGCGGCAGCAGAAGCTGGAGCGTATCCAGCTGGAATACCGGTGGCCGGTGGTCCTGGAAGAGGAGGAGGAGGAACAGAACGCACAACAGCTGGGCCCCACTGCAGCCGGTCCCCCTCGGCCTCCAGCCTCTCCGCCATCCCATCGCCGGCGCAGCTGCCAGCCAACTGCTGCCACTCCCACCACACTGACAACAGGCCATTGCTGAGCCACATCCTGCAGCAGCTGGACACCATTATGGACCAGCTCACCAGGATGGAGCAGAGCCTGGACCAGCTCCGGGCCGACATCCATAATGCCCTCTTTTAGCTCTTTATTTAATTTTTGCTTTTAATGGGAGGGATGTGTTGTTTGTTGGGACTGAGTGGAGAGGGTGGGAAGGGAGTTGGGACTGGAGAGACTTTTTCTTGGACATTTTGAGTTTTGGAATTTGGGTCACTTTTATTTGGAGAGAGCGGTGGGCATGTTGTTTGGGTGGAGAGGGTGGGTTTCTTTGTGAATAAATAAAGGGGAAAACTATTTTATTCAATCTAAATTTATGCCTGAAGTAGTTTTCTTTACTTTTACTTTGCACTGCTGCCTTCAAGTAGTTTTACGCAGCCTGTTTATGTGCTTGTAACTTAAGAGAGAGTGTAGCACTTACTTATAGATTCCAGACTTATACTATCTTGACCGTTATGGGGAATGCTGCCATGATGACCTATATTGTGTACAACTATCTAGATAAACAACAGTAGCAGTTAGTTCCTTTCTTACTAAGTTAAATTTCATCCATATAAGTTGTCTTACCTGAATATACATGCAGCAAAAACAGGGGAGGCCTCACAACTTCACAAGCGAGGTCCCACGTCCAGGTCCACCCAGATGAGCTCCAACTGTAGGATTGATCTGAATGATTGATTGTGATTATCCATGGTAGGTAACTAAATGGAAGTAGAAAGACTGAGTTAGTGGGTTATATATTTGTCAAAGATTTACAAAGAATTGACACCACCTAAGTACTACGTGATGATGACACAATGAGAATGCCTGATTGTGCTAAAATAGCAATACTATTAAGTTTCGGCTAATCTGGAGCTAGCAGTATTATTTGTGAAATCCTCAAGTTATAAAAAAATGGACTCAAAGTCTTGAGTGGACAAGCTTAGGTTAGGCGTTTACGGTTAGGCAACACAAGGCCTGAATGATGATGCTGACGTCTGATGTTCTTTATTCTATATCTAATATATGGATCATTTTCAATGTGCGGATTGGTAATGGGCTGGTGTGGGCTACTGCTTAGAAGATTCTACAGTAAGTTGGTGTTGCTTTCCCCACATCTGCCCGCCAAGTGTGTGATTAATTGATGATGTAATTTAAGCCTCACCTCAATAAATCATACAGCTTGGGGGAAGAGGGTAGGGGATTGATGAATGGATGGGTAAGGGGATTTGGGGAAAGGTTTGACAAACACAAACACTACAACACAAGGACAACATTCATCTGGGCAATAAGCAGCAGCACATCATTCGCCATCAATCTGTTAGAAGGAAACAAAGGAATGAGTATGACAGAGTACAGATAAATGCATTGCAAACAGTTCTTCTGCCCTCTAGACCCAAGTTATCAGATATCTAAATGTTCTGTCTTCTAGGTTGGAGAGCGAACCCACCCACCAACTTCTCTTAATTAATATGATTGTTAAAATAAAAATGATACTGTATTGCAAAATTGGTGGTGACATCTGTATTCTCCTCAGGAATGCCCACTCTTTGGTGCCTGTCTGCACTGGTCCGGTAGGTAACCAGCAGTGTTGTTGAGTTCAGCTAGCTTTCGCCTTTCGTTCATGAAGGAGACTAGAAGAAGGCCTGCAGATTGTAAAAGATAAACTGTATTTCAGAGTCAAGGAGAAGGACAGAAGGAAGGTAAGCTTCATGAGGAGTGTATCAAGAAGACTCAGAGGCAGAGCAAAAGAAACAAGAAGGGGACTCTGAGTTTCACTTTTGCCCCAAGTCCAACACACGCACACACAGAGCAGCATTTCACAAATGCACCTCTCTCTATTCCACATAGCTGAGTACTAGGACTCAGCCTCTTGGTTTACCTTTGAACTTAAGTCGATACTAGATAACTTCTTCCTTCTAGCTGTTGATGAGGTAGTCTTGCAGGTCCCGCCCTGAGTTCTTCCATGATCCTCCTCCTGACTCCGAGTAACGCTGTACCAGACCATTCATCATTATCATGAACCATGATGACCCGAGCAAGATAGATGTGGAGTGCACTGCTGTTGAAGAACAAGTAGAGAAACAGAATTGCACAATTTAGCATAGGATTTTGTTTGTTAACTAAAGTGACTGTTCTGGTCTCTGAAAAACCAGAAAAAAGGAGAACACCCTGCAATTAAATCTGGCTAAGTTTGAAAGGGCTGATCACCTACAGGGAAATAAAATGGGCGCCCATCACTCAAGCCCCAAACAATGCAAATCAGTAATCATCTAAAAAAAACTTCTCATATTACAGTTCAACACACCGTTCCTCACTGTCAGCCTCCACATCAATCATCACTCAAAGTCACTTGATAATCTGATCACTTATTGGTGCAATGGTTACCTGTTCCACTCCAAGCACGGTGGTAGGTACACTTTCTCCCCTTTAATGCAAGCAACAGATTGGAATTTGGCAGTCTTGTAAATAAAACGATTACCTGGGACAGCCATCCTAGATGATGAAAAAAACAGAAGGATCATAGGAGCGGACCATACAGGTTAATTCATTTTTCCTAAGTAAGTTTGTGAAAGCCAATCACCTCCAGGTAAAAAATGATCGCCTACCCCTCAGTACCCAAACATTGCAAATCAGTCATCTCAGGCAGGTTCCCACATTACAGTTCAACACCCTCCCTCACTGTCTGCCACCACATGAACCATCAATCAACTTAATTAATGACACACGCAATCAGTCACTCACCATTGCAATGATTGAAGTTAACTCTTCAAGTCTAAGCACAGGTAATATAGGTATTAGGTATTCAATCATCTTTGATGCAGGCAACATATTGGAATTTGGTATTGGCAGGCAGTCTTGTAGATAATTAATAATTTTCTGGGGCAGACCCTCTAGTGCTAAGTAATACAAAAAATGATAGGCAATAGGCATGCGAGGGGGGCAGGCACTGTCCCAAATGTCATGAAGGAATTGTGGAGGCTTCTTCAATGCACTGGTCCAACTGCAATCCGGCAGTATAAATGTGATGAATAAAAAGGGTGGGGCAGCATAAATCTGACACAAAAATAATAATGTTCCTCTAGCTAATTTTTTTTGTTGCAAATAAAAAACTAAGTTCAAGGAGAAAAATTTAAATGTTCTATGGGGGCACTGGCATACTTAGTCAGGGAAGTAGAGTTCGTCCTCAAACTCAGGCGTTTCACCCAGAAGTTGGTTAGCTAACACATTTGATTCAGTTCCGGACCAATCACCCTCCTTCTCCTCCTGTGCTGCTGTTTCAGGAACAGTGTAATTATGTGGTATAAAATGGTGGTTCATTTTGATCATAGTCAATCTCTCCACGTTTTGAGTGAGAGACTGGTCTTTCTCACTGTGACAACTGCACCAGCTGCACTGAACACACGTTCAGCAGACACACTGGTACAGGACAAGCCAGATACTTAATTGCCAGCCTGCTGAGCTCTGGCCATTGGCGTATCTTCCCATATCAATACATCAATGGATTTTGACCCACATAGACCTCTTTTGGATCATCCAGGTACTCCTGGACATCCTGTGGATGTTCAATGGTGCTGCCACTTGCTCAACGTGTTTTGCCATTGCCTCTGCACTGGGCGTGAGCCCTGCCAATTGAAACCAATACAATGCAGAGGTTGGGACTGGTACTTCTGTTGCTGTTGTTGCTGGTGTTCTTGCTGATGGTGTTGTTGGCTGCTGTGAGGCAAGTCTGCCCTCTCTGGACATTGAAGGCGGCACCCCAGAACTGCAGGTTCCAGCCATTTTTCTTCCAAGTCTCCAGCTTGCTCTACAATCCACCTCTTGTATTTTAAAACATCCCCTTCAGAGAAAGGAATGAAAGTGGGATGAATTCTTTTGAACTGTGGAACAAGTAGTGTGGCACAGATGTACTCTTTGGACTTGATGATGTCATGTTGCAGCCTTATATTAGAAGCCAAGTGAAGGACTAAGGTCTCAGCCAAGGCATGTGCTTCGGTGTTTTCATTCACACCTACAGGGGGAACCTTTCAGACACCTTCTTTACCTGGTCTTGTAGGAGATGCAACAACGGAATAGCATGGCCCATCGTACTGCCCTCCTTGTTAACTTCCCGTGGGAAAACCTCAAAAGGGGGTAGCATCTGTATCAGTCATTTGACTAGGCCCCATTTGTCCACAATCCATGGTCTTAGCTTTCCCAACTGCATCCCCTCCTCTTTGAATGACATAGTCATTGATCTGTTTGTACTGCTCAAACAGACGTGGCAACACGAAAAAAGGTGGACTTCCAACGTGTTGGCACCTCCTGTATCAGGGCTTTAACTGGGGCTCTATTATTACGCTGAATAATCCGCAGCTGCTTCCGGGCTTTAAAAGAATGGCTGAATTCTTTTGCAGGTAGACAGTATGTTGCTGACTTTGTCTTCCTTTTTGAGGAAGTCTATCACCACCAGGTTGATGCAATGGGTCAAACACAGGAACCTGAAAAAGCCTCCGTCTGACATGGCCTTGACTATGTTACTGCCATTTTCAGTGGCAACAAATCCAATTCAGAGACCTCTGGGTCGCAGCCATTCATACACCATGCTGTTAAATTCCTCCAAGGTTTTTACAGCTTTATGTGATTTCTCCATCGTGAACATGGCCACTGTTGTATGCCACCAAATGCTCTTAAAACTTTTTTCAGGGCCAAGACTTGAAGATATCTTTTGCCTTATCCCTGCAAAAGAGATCCAGTGTGCAGTGATGCACATGTAATCAGTGGCCTAACAACTGGTCCACATGTCTGTCGTCAGGTGGATGGTGTGAACAACACTTTGCTGCAAAGCTTGTCCAACCAATTGCAGCGCATCGTGATGCAGCATGGAAAAGCCACTCTGGCAATATAGGTCATACTTGGTACCTTCCATTTTGGGCAGATGGCTTCCACAAATTCTAAGAATCCCACTCCTTCCACAAAAGAAAAAGGGAAGAGGTCCAGCACTAACATTTTTGCCAGCTTCCCATTGTACAAACGTGCAGTTGGGTGGTTTCGCTCATAGGGCTCCCCCTGCCTAAACATGCCCATAATAGTGGCCTGGAATTTCTTCTTTTCTTGGGGCACTGACACAGGCATCTTTTGAGAAGTAGATGGTAGTGGTAGACTCAATATGCGTCATGTTGGTGGGGCAGTCACTATATGCCATGGTGTCTCCATCACACTCTGAGTCTTTTTGTGCCATTGTGAAGTAGCTGAGGTGGGGGAATATGCTGACACACTACTGGGGACAAGGCTGCTTTGCGTGAAGATGTCACCCCCTTCTTCCTCATCATCACTTTCCACTGTGATTGGACTTGTAGCTGATGTTCCCTGGCTCTCCGCACCACCACAACCACATTCAGCAATATATTAAGGTGCTCCTCCCACTTGATTGTGTGGTGTTTTTTCATATGGGTCGTCTGGCCTCCAGTACCATAATGTGTACCAGGCTTACCTCGATGAACATTTGTGTGGCAAATGGTGCATACTGCAATGTGCTCCCCGTCTTTGCTAACTATAAAAAAGTCCCCAACTGGGGAGGAGTACTTTTTTACTGTGCCAATGCCTGAAGAAGAACTTGAGGTAGGTGGACATTTCGTCGATTGCCTCTCTGCCTCTCCTGAGGCAGGGGTTGGTGCAGGTCTCAGATGGGAGCTGGTGGCAGTGCTACATATACCACATCCCTCGGAGCTGGTTGAATAGCAATGTCATATTCCTCTGTGTCATCTTCCACCATGACTACCTCGTCATTGTCATCCTCCTCTCCATCCTCTTCCATAAGTCTAAGTCTGGAACTCTTTTTTTCCCTTGACTCTCCTGTTGTCTCCTGGTCTCTGTCGGGGTCCACTCCATGCAGGGCCAGCTCCTCCATTAAGGCGGAGGAGCGTTGGTGTCTCCTATATCTTTAGCAGTTGTAGCAGGATGAAATCAACAAATGGGTGGCATTCCTTTTTAGACATTAACAATTGTAGCAGGATAAGAATAAAAACAGGTAGCAATTTACAGATCATACATGAAAGAAATCAATGTTCAGTACCTGCACAAACAATAGGGTAGTAGTAAATTACACTGGCTCATAATGATATCAGATATCAGAGTCCTTCGCCTATGTGCTGCAGTGTAAAAATTGTCTCCCTGTGTGTCATAGAAGGAAGAGGGGAACCCAACGAAAAATGGGATGGGTTGCAGAACTTGGGAAAGGAAACCAGGGGAAGCACCAGCAATGATGGTATAATGCTTAGCAAATTATGATAGAGGGGTAGGGTAGCCAGGGACATGTGGCCTTTACGTTTGGCCGGGTGAGGGACAGATGTCCTATTCAGCCAGTTCCTTGTACTGAACAAGCATAGTATTCCAGGCAGTGGTTATAGGGTGCGGGCATATACAACTTTGCAGTGCAGAGATTTCTGCTTCTCTCCATCTAAGTAGTGCCTTGCACCTTTGGGAGAGAGCTGGGGGGTGTTGGGATCTCCAGTGCATGGTTAGTAAACGCTTGGCCAGCAGGAGGGTGAGGTTGGTGAAACGCACACAAACCCAGTGATTTTTTTTGTCTGTGGAAAATACCTAAGGTGGTAGCTTCCCATTAATTTAACCTGGTAAGTTCTGTGACTGTGGCTAATGAAGTATGTATTGTGTGCCATTAACATGCTATGCTGGTGCAGGACCAAAGCATGTGCAGAAAGGTAGCAACCTGGGAGAGTCATCTAGGAGGATTGAAGTTGGCTGCAGGGAACATACGATTGAGTCTAGAGGGTGTAAGATAGGCCCTGTGAAGGACCATATGTTGCATGTTTTTAAAATGAGCATTCCTCGAAATAGTCTTAGGGGCCTCCAGGGCCCTAGACCACTCGGTGTCATGAAGAGGTCTTGCGAAGTCCTCCTCCCAGAGGTAATGAAGGTGAACTAGAGAGATGCTCACTTGTTCCCTAATAGCTTTGTATAGCCATGTGATGAGATGTCGACCTCACCCCGTGGGTCGACGGTTCTACATCTAGTGCTCCCCATAATGATCGGAGTTCCACCAGCAACTGCCCATATTTTGGTAACTGTCCCAGGGGAATATTATGGCCCTGACGAATTTGACCGAATGTAAGGACCTTGGCATCTTGGAAAAGGTCTCCCACCGTTTCCAAGGATTGTGCATGCCATTCCCACAGCTGCTCATCTATTAGCAAACCTAAGGGCCTGGTAGGCCCTGGAGGTGAATTATGGGAGAGTACAGAGTGATTTTACAAGTGAGCTGGAAAACCCTAATTAGACATTTACAGGCGATCCACCCGTATGAGGACCAGGAGCGACAACCCATGATAGTGGGGTGTAAGAGCTGGCGTATTATATAACAGGGGAGAGGACCTTCTCCTGTGCTTGTCTCGTAAAGGTTTGTTCCTGCCAGCCATCGGGTTACCCATTGGAGCTGTGCCACTTGGTAGTAAGCTTCAAAGGATAGTGCACCAAGCCCACCTTGACCCATCAGCAGCTGAAGTTTTTGAAGAGCCACACATCGCCTCTCATCGTGTCACAACAGGTCCCCAACAATTGATCCAAATCATGGAAAAAAGCTGCGTTTGGGAAACACCAGGGCATTTACAAAATAATATATAGGAGGCGGGGAAGGTTGATCATTTTAGAAAGTGCTATCCTGCCTGTTAGTGCAAGGGGAAGCCATTGCCAGAAGCAGATTTGGGATCTAAGGGTTATGTCGGCATGTTTCAGGTTACCCTCAAACAGATCTTTTTGAGAGTGGTATAAACAAACCCCTAGATAAAGGACTGCAGCTGACCTCCAGGCTAGCGGAGTGTCACCCATTTGGATTACCTGAGGGGAGCATTGCTCCAAAATGGAAAGGCACATGATTTCCCCCTGTTCATTCAGAGGCCAGCTACTTCCTCAAAGTCCCGGAAAGTAATCGATATTAAGGATATGTCTGCCGAAGCGTCTCGTATATATAATAATAAGTCATCCGCATAGAGCGACAGCATGTGTGATTCTGTCTAGAGGGATCCCCCACTGTTGACCCTCCAAGCAAAGGCGATGAGCGAGGTGCTCCATGGCGATTGTGAATAGGAAAGGGGAGAAAGGGCAGCCCTGACACATGCCACGACCTATTGGAAAGGGGGGTGAAATCAAGCGGCCAATGCGTACCTTAAATGAGGGGTTTGTGAACAACAGCTTTGAATAAGTCAGCAGGCAGTGGCCCAGGCCTGCTGCCCGTAGAACCTCAAAGAGGTACTCCCAAGACAAAGAATCAAAGGCCTTCTCGAGGCCCAAAATGAGGCATGCTGCCTGTGGGCAATGCATCGAGGCTTGATCCATTACATGGAAGAGTCGCCTTATATTATTAGAGGTCCTGGTACAAATCCATTTTGGTCGGGATGAATGAGGACAGGAAGTTATAACTCCTGATATTAGTTTGCAAATACTGCAGCCATCGCCAGTGAGTCTGCGACCCTCTGCCCCTCGGCATTTTAGATCAAGGGGATAATTCTTTTTTTTTTAAATATCTGTTTAATGGCATTTAAATTTTGAAGTCAAACATTTGGCTATACACACAATCTTTACAACTGCCTCTACAGTTATTGCAAGTCTCATACACGATAATACAGACATTATATATTGCGCATGGTATATCGGACTAACTCAACCATTACATATTAGCAATCACATTTTGCATAGGTATATATCTACACTGTTCATTGGTACCTGACCTTCCAGCAGAGCTTTCAAGTCTTTTACTCTCAGTTTGTCCCACCTCAATAAAATGCATCTTGTATCTAAAGATGTCCAGTGTGTTCAATGTAATGTACATCAGGTGATTTAGAAGATGGCCAATCGTGGAAGGGGGATGCTGGGATAAACCAAATTCTAAAGAAACTAAAAAGCAGTACTCAATGTACAAACTAAGTCTCTGGGGGGATCCGTGGGGGAGGGAGTATTCTCTATATCTCGGTTTTATGTGGTCTTGCACCTCAGCCGATATGCAACAGCCACAGGACTTTGGGGCATATTCACAAGGACTTATCGCCGAGTTATCGGCACTTTAGTGCAGTAAAAGTGGCGATAGAATTACCGCCCCATTCGCAAGCTGGTGCTAACTGCCTACATCGCCACATACCCCGCGATAGCTGCCGCAAAAAACATCGCCACGGTCGACACCGCCAACTAACGCTAATGAGATGCAGAATAGGCGTGTCCGTGCAAAAACACACGAAAAGACAACCCCGCGCGATTCTCAACGGACAGCCAGATCTGCGATGCGAGTCAAAAACAGGCGATAAGCCACGGTAGCAGCAGGTATTTAACACCTGCCTTTTGCTGGTGCTAAGCGGGACGACCACCTGCAGTATGAAAGGGAGCCCAGACCAGAGCCACTCCTGAAGACCAACAGACGCCATGGAGCTACTGATCATGCAGCTCGGAGACCCAAGAGAGCCACAACACCCACCGCCACCACCCCCAGGCCCGCCACCACCCCCAGGACCCTCCCCGCCCCCCCCCCGGACTACCACAAAGGCAGCGTAGACAAAGACAGCGGACCTACCATAAACGCACCAGCCTCACAGACTTAACGCCAGAAGAGGTCATTGCCCACTACAGGCTCAAAAGGACAACCATCCTCCGCATCCTGACCCACATCGCCCACCAACACAGCGGAGAACCAACATCCCTCCGCAGACAAAGCTGCTGGCTGTGCTGCACATGTTGGCCTCTGGTACCTTCCAACCCACAACTGCCAGAGTCGGAGGAGTCTCACAGCCAGCCCTATCCAAGTTCATCACACCTGTCCTGGATGCCATCATCAGCCTGGTACCCCAGCACCTCCACGTCCCCCACACTGCGCAGGAGCAGCTGGAGACCAAGAAAGGCTTCTACGCCATAGCTGGATTCCCTCGCGTGTTGGGGGCTATTGACTGCACACATGTCCTACTTGTGCCCCCTGCCGACACTGCACACAACTACCGCAACAGAAAGCACACGCATTCCATCAATGTGCAGGCAATAGTGGACCACCGGGGACTCTTCACCAATGTTGTGGCCAACTACCCAGGCAGTGTGCATGATTCATTCATCTTCCGACAGTCCATCATCAACCAGCGCTTCCAGGATGGCACCTATGGAAATGCATTGCTCGTTGGTAAGTACCAAATGAACACACCACACACCTCAACTCCACAGACATGCAACTCACGACTCTGGGAATGGGCACGCAGCAAAACTACATGCAACATGCCACACAACATGCCCACCGACCAGACACGACAACACAACTCAATTGGGAACCTGGGCTTGCCATGTACACAACCCAGCTAGGCATGGCACCACAGCCACACAATAGCCGAATGTGTGGAGAGGTTGGAAGCAGGCATGTGCAAAGGAGGCAAGTGACTAATGAATGAGAACCTACCCAATGACAAGTGTGGCGTGGATGTGCTGGACAGACTTGAGTATGCAAACCACAGAAATGTCCATGTGGACATTAACCGCAGGTGCATGGAGTGTAGTGGCCAGTGGACGCTACCATGTCACCACAGGCTGTGGGGTAGAACACGGAAATGTCGATCGTTACATCCCCCCCTGTAGGCATGGGCGCAGTGGGTTGGCCCTGCGTACGCCAGGCCTGCGTAGGGGTGTGAATAAAAACCCCGTCGCTCTGGGCATGGTTCTCTTCCGGAATGGCCAACGTGTCTGCCAGGGCGGCACCTCTCAGCCCGCCATGAGGCCGACGCCGTGAGCGGCAGGGCCTGCGACCCTGTGCGCCTGCTGCACCCCAGGCCGCTGGTCCCCAGACCCGTCTTGCCTGCCCCAGTGCACCAAGGCCGCTCCGCTCACCTGCCGACACCGGCGTGTGTCAAAGAGGTCCCACCACGTGCCGGTGCAAGCTCCAAGCCCCAGGCCCGTGACCTTGGCAGCCACCTCAGACCATCGCTGGCATCCACGACGCAGGCAGCACTCCTTTCTCGTTGACATACCCCACCGGCGTACACTTCGGCCCAGTTGGTGGCACATATTGAACTGAGTCTTGAGTTTTGAATGGCAGTGACCAAATGTTTATGGCAGCGTTTATATCACTATACTCCCTTCGATCTGTGAAGCCAAACTCTGTATCGCAAGCACACGACACGTGTCTGTGGGCCCATGCTGACCACTGCCCACGGACCACACTGTGGTCCAGTAGGTCCCACATCCAGCACTTGGTCATGATTCATGAATGGCAGAGTCCATACCAGTGAACGCACGGAGAGGAGTAAGAGGAAGATGCGGTTCAGTCCGGATGAAAGCCGGATCCTCGTTAGGTAGGTGACCGAACACTAGCAACAACTGACCTGGTGCCACTAACCCTGTTCAACGCAAGCCGGTGACACGTGGTGCCACTAACCCTGTTCAACGCAAGCCGGCGACACATGGTGCCACTAACCCTGTTCAGCGCAAGCCGGCGACAGGTGGTGCCACTAACCCTGTTCAATGCAAGCCGGCGACACGTGGTGCCACTAACCCTGTTCAACGCAAGCCGGCGACACGTGGTGCCACTAACCCTGTTCAACGCAAGCCGGCGATACGTGGTGCCACTAACCCTGTTCAACGCATGCCAGCGACACGTGGTGCCACTAACCCTGTTCAACGCAAGCCGGCGACACATGTTTGTGGGCCCCTGCAGACTACTGGCTCCGGCATGCACTGCGGGCCAGCCGGCCTCACACCAATCACATCAAGGCGGGACCAGCCAGGGCACGGCATCATCGCAGGCTGCACACATACTCAGCTCTGGTGCCTCAGCCTCCGTGAGCCACACGTCATCGCCACATGACATTCCAACGCCGTGCGTGGGAGTTCCAGGAGGAGCTGGCTGAACTGCGGTTGGCCCACGCACACCGCTGCCACCGGCCGACACTGCGGTCAAGTAGGTCCCACATTTGTGACTGGGTCTTGATTTCTGAATGGCTGAGTTTACACCAATGTACACGCCTCATCGCAGACTGCATCCCCTTGCAGCTCTGGTGCCACTGACTCCGTGCGCCGTGAGTCATGGTCACTCTCTGGTTGAACTTTGGTGGCGTCTGAGTCTGGGGCCTGGGGGTTGTCGTCATCATCATCTGGCAGGTACGGACTTGGTGTTTGGCATGTGTCTGTGGCATTCATATCCCCCATGTTGCCTGTTGCTGCTTGGTTGTGCCCTCTGCATCATGCCCTGGGGGAACACCTTCCAATGTCCCACGATACACGCAGCGACAGTCACCTTGGACATCTATGAGGACCCACTCAGCTCTCATGGGCCTAACCCAGTGCATCGCAAGTCACCGTCCCGTGGCGGTGTGCCCGTGCCGGCCGCTGTGCATCCGGGGCCACTAACTCTGTGCACCTAAAGTCATGGTCCCTTGCTGTTTGTACTTTGAACTTCTGATTGAGTGATGACTGTTGTAGTTGTTGCCAGCACCAGACAATTCCTGGGGGCTGTCTTACACTCACCCCACGCACAGCCAGCACAGGCGTCACTGGACTAGTGTGCCTGCCAACACATCATGCCGAACCACCTATTGACTCATCTCTCTCTGCGCTGTCACAGGTGATCAGGGATATGCACTCTGCCCTTGGATGATGACACCCCTCCGAGACCCGAACACACATGCCCAGAGGCAGTACAATGCGTCCCACATATGCACCAGGGGCATCATGGAACGCACATTTGGCGTGTTGAAGTCATGTTTCAGGTGCCTGGACATCACAGGCGGAAGGCTCCTGTACAGGCCAGACATCGTGTGCAAGATGATCGTTGCATGTTGTGTTTTGCACAACATCTGTGTACGCTCCAATGCCCCATGGATCCCAGTGCCAGATGCACCGGACGATGATGAGGACGATGGGGCAGGTGGCCCACACCCCACTGCAGCTGCAGCAGGAATAGCCCGTAGGAACACCCTCATTGCCAATTTCTTCACCTGAGCACGTCACTTTGTGTCCGTCCTGTACAATCATGGGACAGTACAACATGTCCACTGGCACTGCATGTATAAATAAAACTGATACAGGTTACAGGTTGTACTCGTCCATTGTCATGTCACAGATTCCTGCGATGCCAGATGTGATTGGCCATTTTGTGCACGCATGCGGCACCAGTTGTGTCCTGTGTTCTGTTGTGGAAGTGTTGTAGTATGTACCACATTGTTGACAATGTTGGGGTGCTCAAATTCTTATGTGTGTATGTTGCACTGTGGCTGAGTCGCCCCTGCAGCTCTGAATTGGCTGCCACTCACCCCTTTCAGGCGGTGTGCCTTTCACTTCTGTGCGTCTACAGTGCTGAGATGTTGCTGACTTGAGTGAATTGTGCCCTTCGTCGTGTTGTGACTCGTGGTCATGGTCGGTAGGCGGATGTGTAGTTGACGTCAGGGGTTTTCTGTGCACGTGGATGTGTCCGAGTGTGACCTGCACCTTTGCGGATCTGGCCCACACTCGGCCGCATCAGTGTCGTGGCCTGCACATTGACATGATAGTTGGACTGCAGCAATGCTACTCGTCATGTAGTGTCTCTTGCATTGTCAGTGTGGCTGACGGATACGCATCTTCGCTGGGTTTCGCACGTGTGCATGTGTTGGCTGTGTGATTGGTGATGTCTTGGGTGGGCGCCCCTTTGGGCACATGGTGGAGGTGGGACTACTTGGTGTTTGTGTGTGTGCTGCAGTGTTCCAGGGGGATCAGGGACATGATCCGGAGTCATTGTGGGTGTGCAGTGTGCTCTGCTTAATTGTGCATGTGTGCCATTGTGCCCATCTCCCCCGTCCCCCCACTCCCTGGTAGGTGCTCACCCTATTGATGTTGTGTCAGGTCATGTTGAGCAGTGTCCGGGTCCTCTGATCCTGTCACCGTCTCCCGACTGATGACTGTGGCCACCATTTTCTCCATTTCATCCAGCTCCTGGTGTTCTGCTGGCCCCCCACCTCCAATGTGCGTTGCTGCTTTCATGTTGGCAGCGAGCTCCTTCTTGGGTTTGCCCTTCGCATCATTCCAGCGCCTCTTGTCCTCTTCCATTGTCCTCCTTGGCACGGCAATGGCATTCACATAGTCCAAGATGGTCTGCCATCTCCGGGTCTTTTTTGCCAATGACACGTTGGAGGTGACGTACAGTTGGTGGTGGTGTTCTATCTCATCCGTGACTTGGATCCGGGTTTCCTGCAGACTGTACCCAGTCTTCTTCTCCCTCTTCTCATTGCCCTTCCACGACACCTGGCTTCCTGGCTGGGCCTCCGTGGGTCTTGGGGGTTTCACGTTGTCCTCTGCACTCGGTCCGGGTGCATCCTTGGTGCTCCGCAGTTCATCTTGTTTTTGGTGTGATCTTTTTGGGTGCTTTTTTTGTGCTTTTCCCCGCATGACGTGTGGGACTTGCTGGCCTCTCGCTAGTTATCACACAGATTTTATCGCGGTTGGGCCCATCGCAACTTTTTTCGCATTGGGGTTTGCTTTTTTATTGCCGTCGGGGTAGTTGTTTCGCGGACATTTGCCGCGTTATCGTGCGATTATCGCACGTTATCGCCGTGTTGGGAATGCCACGTTAACACAGCGTTATTTTCCTGCGATGGACTGCGATGTGAGAAGTTGCGGTAAGCTATTTTGGCGATGTTTATCGCACGTTCTTGTGAATATACCCCTTAGTCTTTGTTATGCCCAAATCCCTGTGGCTTAGTTCCCCGGGTGGGGGTGTCCTGTAATCGCTATTGCCGCCCACTGTATGTGCCTGGTTATCAGTTACTGCAGAAGGTGCATAGCATATATCAGTGGGAGTCTCTTTTCCCAGCTATCCTATTCTTCCTCATCTCCCTCACTTCGTCCCGCAACTGCTTGTTTGGGGGTGAGGGGTTATCCTAATCCATCATCAGGGTCACCCGTATCCGAGTTTGTATCATCCTCAGGGTGTCCCCATTTCATCACAACCTCTCTCCAGAGATCCGCCAATGGATGCCTGCATATTCCCCTAGCATCCTCTCGCCTAAGTGCCTGCTCCTCCACTTCTGCCCAAACCAAAACATCTCTCAGCCAAGTCTCCAGACTCGGACCCCTCTCCGACTTCCACACCATAGCTATTCTTCGTCAAGCCAAGGCCAGCGCCAAATCAAGGAATCTAGAGCCCACCTTTTGGGCCTTGGGCCTGGGAAATGAACCCAGGAGACTGATCCGTATTGTGCAGGGAAGAGGGCACCCCAACAAGGCCCCAAGTCACTGTAAGAACGCAGACCAAAATGTCTGCAGTACACTGCACCAAGTCATATGGCAAAAATCTGCACCTAACTATCGGCACCAAGGACATCCCCAGGGCTCTCCGCAATATACTAATTTTACTCTATGAGGGATGAGGTGAGTCATATGTAAGCAATTAAACTGTATAATATTTCAGCTGCATATTGCGTGAGTCCTTCCCAAGGTGTGCCAACATCCCGTCTCACTCCATGTCTGCGATGTCCTGTCCCAACGTGTCTGCCCACCGCGCCCTTAAGGTCTCCAGTGGTCGCCTCTTCAATTAACTCAGCTCTCAGTAAAACCATGTCACCAAGTGTCGAGCAGACCCCAGTGATAGGAGAAGCTGGAGCACATCACGGCATGGGGGTTCATCTCCTTCCATAACCCACAGATCCGATAGCGTTCGCACCAAAGCTTCGTACGTCAGAAACTGGCCCCTAGGTAATGCATGGGCATCCACCAAATCCTCAAATGGATGAGAACCCCCTGCAGGAAACAATCCCCTACCATTGTTAGTCCCACCCTTGTCCACTCAGAGAGTTGTGCCAAGCTGAAGCAAGTCAAAGGGTCCCCGTGAGGGAGGCCCACCAGCTGTAAAGCCCAAGCGTAGAGAGTTAGCTGCCCTGGTTGTCACGACACAGTGCCGCCAACACTTCAAGGCCACGAGTAAAAGCACACCAGGTTGTGGAATAGGCACTTCCTTGCACAATAGATGGGCCAATAGCCGGCCCATATGTGGGGACAACTCCAAAAGGTCTAGGTCATGTGTGTGGCAGTCATCCAACCATCTAGCCATCCACTGCATCTGCGCCGCCAGGAAGTACAATTCAAAATCTGGAGGACCGAGACCTCCTGTACTCGGAGTGCGCTGCAGAATCTCCAGAGAAACTCTATGATGACTGCCATCCCATATCAACTTGCGGAGAAGGGTATTGAGTTGTTCAAACCAAGCCACATGCATCATGACCGGTAGATTCGTAAAGTAGTACAAGAGACGAGGGAGCATTACCATCTTGGCAATCAGGACCTCTGCCACATGCAGCAGTCATAAGGAACTCCAAAAATTACATAGGACCGAAGAGATGTCATGGCCGCCCCCAAGTTGTCCTCACTCAAGTTACTTAGGTCATGGTATATCCTCACCCCCAAATATGTAAAAGTTGTGGGAGACTACTGGAAGTCTGGCGGGAAGTCCAACGGCTGAGGGGTCCCCTTCACACAAGGGAATATACATGTTTTTGCTTGATTAACCTTAAGACCCGACAGGCACCCAAATTCATCCAGAAGGCCGGATGCCCTCCGTATCCCAGCCGATCCATCCTTCAAATATACCAGAAGATCATCAGCATAGAGCGATATAACATGCTCCCGGCAGTCCACTGTGATACCGTTGCCCCTGTTTTCTGTCCAAAACAGTTACGCCAGGAGCTCTATCACCAAAGCACAAAGCAGAGGAGACAAAGGGCATCCCTGTCTAGTCCCTCTATACACCCCGTATACTACAGAAAAAGTGGAGCCAGTCTCACATGAGCCGTTGTGTCCGCATAAAGAAGAGAGTCTGATCTTATCTAATTCTCTCCCAGACCCATCTTGCACATGACCTTCAAGAGGAAGTCCCATCTTATAGAGTTGAAGGTCTTCGCGGAATCGACAAATATGACAAGAGCCTCTCAGTTAGCCTGCACCTCAGCATGATAGAGTATGTGAAACAATCTCCTGAGGTTTAGAGATGTGCTGTATTGTGGGAGAAAGCCATTCTGGTCTCTATGCACTAAAGTTTGCAGGTATGGGAGCAATCTGTTTGCCATTATTTTACTAAGGACTTTAAAGTCCATATTCAACATGGAGAGTAGGCAGAATGCTGTTGGGGGTGCCCCTACCACATCGGTCTTAGGTAGTGGGTTTACGGTAGCACAACGAATGGAGTCAGGTAGACGGCACAGCCTCAGTGCATCAGTGTATAATGTTACGAATTTGGGAGCCAGAGTGCTTACAAAGGCGGAATAGAACTCCGCCGGAAGGCATCCAGGTCTGGAGTCTCACATGGGGCCATGCCCTTCAGGGCCGCTCGCACCTCCTGAGCTGTCACCGGACCTCCCAACACCTCCTGCATCACATGTGGCAAAACTGTGAGAGACAATCTATCCAAAAATACATCCTGTGCTCTTGCTGGCAACTCCTGGGGTCTACAATAAAGGGTCTCATAATGTTTATGAAACTCTTCATTAATGTCTCCCGGTGCATAGATGTGCATCCCAGCTCCAGAGGTGAGGTGAGTGATGGAAGAACCCTGTAATTCTTGTTGGATAAGCCAGGCCAGCAGCTTTCCAGATTTACCCTCCTCTGCGTGTGCCCTGCCCATATAGGTCTTGCAGTTGTGGCAAAACAGGCAATCTAAAATTGCATTGTACCTTCCTTTCACATCAGCCAGCTGTCTCTGGGCTGTTGGATCTGTCCCCAGAGTGCCCTCTAATGTGTGTATTGTGGTGTCCATAGTGGACAATTCATCATGTAGTTACCTGTTAATGCCTACAAATTACTCATACAGTGACCCCTAACCACCACCTTGAATGCCTCCCATTCCACCAAGGATGATGATGCTGTGCCCTGATTGTGCTCAAAATAATCAGTAATGAGCGACTGTCAGCAATCCTTATAACATACATCTTCGAGAGAGGCTAGCTGCAGTCGCCATGAAGGGATTATCGGCCTCTCGTCAGTGGGCCTAAACCCTAAAAAGAGGGGGCTATGGTCGGAAAATGTGCATCCAAGGTATTCAGTAACAGTAGCATATTGACTCAACCTATCAGAACATAGAAAGCTGGACAGACGGGTATGGAGTGCATGAATGGATGAGAAGTGGGAGTAGTCACATGTATTACTGTGTTGTACACGCCACAAGTCTGTCAGCCACAAACGCTGTGCCCACTGCCAAAAACCCATAGCTAGTTAAAGGGCTGGTGTACGTGGTAAAGGGGTGATGTAGCGATCCAGGGTTACATCTGAAATACAGTTAAAGTCACCCCCTAGCAATAAGTCACCACCCATTATTTGGCCCAGTGTCACAGACAGGGAGTGGAAGAAACCCAACCTTTTCTGATTAGGATCATAGACACAACCTTACCCAGCAACCTACCTCTCACCAATACATATCTACCCTCTTTATCAATAAGTGAGTGCAAGCATTCAAAAGGGGCCCCAGCTCTTATCCATATTAAAGCTTCTCTTGCGTAAGCTGAGAAAGAAGTAGAAAATAGTTGGTCTTGCCACCTGCGGTGCAATCTCTCCACCTCCACCAGAGTAAGATGAGTCTCTTGCAACATGCCAATTTGCACCCCCCTTTGTCGCATGTAACGGTGTACATTATGCCTTTTTGCCACTTACCAACCCCCGAACATTCCAGGTCATACATTTAAGATCTTGGATCCTGGTTGTCATGTTGTCAGCTTAGGAAAGCTTGTTGGCAACACTCGTCTAGGCCATATCAACCACCACCTCACCCCATCAGGCCACCCCTCAAAGACAACCAAAACAATATATAACATACTTTCCCCAAACAAATAACTCCCCGGTCTCAGGGCAGAGCAGCAACGGCTGTCCGTGGAAAACACATTACAACTTCAATTCAATTCAATTCAATTAATCTTTATTTCGGTTTAAAAAACCATAAAAGATACACAATACAGTTTACACAACAGAACATTAAAACGTTAAAACAGTCCAAAGGTATCGCTTAGACCATTACACAAGTATTGGAATACATTTCCAGTACTGACCTTTCTCGCCTTTAAAATTAAATACAATTAAAATTTAAATAATTTGAGTAATAAAAACATATTGAGGGATTAACGGAGAATACATTATATTGACCATAAGTCTAAAAGGAGTCTATCAATCAGCTTTTAATTCACTATCTAATTGGGGGTTATTCGTTAAAAAGTGTGAATGCTTAAAATCCAATTTGTGTGCAAACAATGTGGCCTTCCACATGGTCTTCTTGTTAATCAATTAAGTGCAAATGTAAGATGATCATAATATCTATACTCCCAGTATAGTACATAAAGTGCAAATGCAAGACTAATATAGTAACAACTTCCCAAATGTAATGCGCTAGAATTTCAAGCCTTTCTTAGCTCTTACCAGACCTATGTCAAATAAATACCTGCTGACACTAAAAACAACTTTTTGTGAAGTATCGGTTCTTAGTATTCTTTCAGCCTCAAAGCAGGACCTAATACCCAATAGCCGACATAGAGGTTTGATCCATTTAGTCCTAGATCTTGCATAAACTGGACAGAAGAATAATAAGTGCTGGTCATTTTCTTTTACACCAGATTGACACAGCACACACTGCTCAATATTTTCGTCCCCTTGCTTATGGGCCCACTTCGATGTATTTGAATTAATTTGTAAAACACCATATCTAAACTTCATATACAGTGTTTTTGCGAGCTGTGGCTGTACCTCATCCAAGAATTGTTCAAAACTCCATGTTGATTTCATTGAAAGGAACCTAGTTGTTAAAGTGCCAGTAGCTGAATTAAGTGACACACTATCTTGGATGTAGGCCCAGAAGGTTTTTTTTGTATTTTCTTTGAGGGAAAAGACAATTGGGCTGGCTCTTCCCAGAAATGACTCAACCCTAATTTATAAAACCAACACTTAACATGCTTGGTCCACGGTAAGCCCATGGCTCCATTGAGTTTTAAGATTTCCTCAAGCCCTTCTTTATAATGTGCAAGCTCTACTGTGGACCACAGGCGCACCCAAAATAATAATGGTCTTAAAATTACCTGGTGATCCATACGTGGCACATTAAGATCCATCACAATAGGTAATAACGGTGTGCGCATTGGAAGGCGTAATAATTTTCTAAAAAACTTGTTTTCTCCTACCATAAAAGTATTGTTGCTCGAAGGCCCCCATAATTCTGCTCCATAAAGGGATGCTGATTGTGCTGTATACTTGTATACCTCAAGGGAGGGGATACCGCTTTGGACATACTATTCTCATGTTTCTTCGCTATCGGTAATGAATTTTGGAGTAGAATAATTTCACTTTTCTCCCTTTGAGCTTTCCAAGTCATTTTAGTGTCCAAGGTTATACCTAGGTAGTTAAAATTGTGCACTTACTCTAGTTTCTGGTTTTTTACTGTTAGGTTCTTTTTAAAAGACTTATGGGGATTCACTGCCATATATTTTGTTTTGCTAGAATTTATTTCCAGGCCTTTAGTTTCACAGTATGCATTAAAACTATCTATTAAACATTGTAAACCTTTTGGGGTTTGGGATATTAAAATAGTATCATCTGCAAATAATAACGCAGGTACTGGTGCCCCCCCTAGCTTGGGAGAATCATGTTCGCAGCCCAATAGATATTCTGGTATGTCATTCACATACAATGAAAATAGGGTAGGCGCCAGCACACATCCCTGCCTTACGCCCCGGTTTACTTGGATCGGCTCTGTAAGCTCTCCCTTCGGTCCCCACCTAACCTTTGCAAAGTTCCCCTCATGCAATCTAATTATTTTCATGAGTATTTCCCCCGGGATTCCTTGAGTTCGTAGGGATATCCAGAGGAGGTTTCTAGGAATGAGGTCGAAGGCGGCCTTCAAATCTACAAAGGCGATGTACAGGTGTCCCTGCTTAAGGACGGTATACTTCCAGCTAATGCAAAGAAATCTAAAGACTTGGTCAATTGTGCTTGTTTTTACTCTAAAACCAGCCTGGTATTTTGATAAAAGACTATTCTCCTCAATCCAATCATTTAGTTTTATTAAAATTTGTCGAGCATATATTTTTTGTAAAACATCTATTAAGCTAATCGGTCTATAATGTGAAGGGTCTTGGCGATTTCCTTTCTTAAAAATTGTAGTAATCTCAGCCCCTTTCCATGATTCCGGTATTGGTGCACCAGCGGCGACTGAGTTACACAAGAAATTTATATAGGGACCCCAAACCTCCTTATCAGACCTTAGTAAATCTCCCGGTATCTTATCTGGGCCTGGTGCTTTTCCCGGTTTGACTGCGTCCATTGCTGCCAAAGTATCTTCTATGCTAAAGTTTAAAGGAACTGGAGTTGGGCTTGGTACATAGTCTTGTATATTAAATTCTATGTCACTGATAGGTGTTGAATATAGGCCGGAAAAGTGGCTGACCCAGGTTTTAGCGTCCAAGAAAAGGTCCTTGATACACCTTCCCGTCTTATTGCCCTTTGCGATCAGTCGCCAAAAGCCTGAGTGATCCTTGGCTTTGGATGCACTAATCAGTTCAATCCATAAATTGTCATCCCAATTTTTCTTGGTTTGCAATAGTAATCTCTTGTAGTTGTTTCTTTTCTCCCTTAGGGTCTCTACATTACTAGTTTTTGTAGCCAAGATGAGTTCTTTTTTTGCCTCGCGGCACTCTTTATTATACCACTGAGTCTCTAGATTATTTATTCCAATTTTTTCCTTTTTATTTTCTTTAGGAGTCCTACTCAAAATGGGAGTAAACACCATCATTACGACCATTCTCCCACCAAACTCCTATGCGGGGGCAGGCAAAAGCAGATCAATTACGTGATGATTGCACCTACCCACTTAATAAGTGTGCAGAAAGCTCCGGAGGGCCCCCAACCCGCCCCTCAAGGAATTAAGAAGCTTACAGCAATCTGATAAACAATGCCCAACACCCCCATACCCCTCAGTCGAGCACCAGGGAACCCTTATTGCCACATCATATATAAATTCAGGAACCATCACAAGCCTCAATGTCTCAGGCGTCAGTCCCTAGGGGGGATGGCCCAGCACATAGTTCACAGGATACCTCAACTCTTCACCCCTGTACCTCAGATCTGTTCCTCTACAGATTGCGGGGTCACCACTGGGAGATTTTTATCTTTGGCTAGCAAGGCATCCTAATCTAAATCTGTGACCTGATCCCCCGAAAGAGAGTCGCTTGCATATTCCAGCCCCATCTTTGAGGCCATGTCCGCCACCGCCTGCAGTGCCTCTGCTCTCTCCTGATCCGTTTGCGCCTTGGTGGGTCTCCGCAATGCAATCCTACTCTGCTGTCTGCAGGTCCTCCATCTACGCCTGGGCTTGCTCTCCTGGGATCTTTGTTGGCTGCCCATCTGTGACGATCCTGCTCTGTAGTGCTTCAGCCAGTCCCATGCCTCCTTTGGCTCCTCACAGAAGTGTGCAACCCCATCTAGCAGTATCTTCAGTTTTGCAAGGAACATGAGGGAGTACTGTAATCCCTCTGCCCTCAGCGCTTTCTTCACTTCCCTAAACGATAATCTCCTAGTTTGCACTGCGGGGGTAAAGTCCAGGAACAGCGAGACCCTTCCATTGCCGACCTGAAAGGGGGCGTTTGCTATGGCTCTCTGTGGGAGGATGTCATGATCTCTACAGTGGAGGGCTTGGCCTCCACTGGGCGGGGTGGCCTACCCGGGGCAGGTAGCCTGGTCGGCACCCTATGTGCTCTCTCAAGGGCAAGAAGGGCGTCAGGTGGTTCGGTGCAACAACAGTTCTCAACCAGTTCTCCAAGTAGGCCATCATGTCCGCACCCTCTGGGCCCTGCTGAAGGCCCACCACTTGTACATTACCCCTTCTATTAACAACCGTCCACCAGGCAAACTGGGGGGGGGAGTAGCAGCCATTATCCATTCAAAGCTCAAATTCACAGCCCTAACCTGTCTCTGCCTCTCGGAAGCAGAAAACATTGTAATCAAACTGTAATCTGCCTCCGACCCAATCATCTGCGTGCTAGTTTATAGGCCCCCACACCAGATGCCTCTGTTCCCCCATTCACTGAGCGAACAGATTGCTAACCTTGTTATCAATCACGCTAAAATCTTACTTGTGGGTGACTTCAACTACTGGTACAATGACCCACATGAAGGGCCGCAGTCAGCTGAGCTGACCGATCTCCTAACTAACCTAAACTTTACCCAGCAAGTGTCCTCAGCCACACACATCAAAGGGCACATTCTGGACCAGGTCTGGACCATCAACCCGATAATAACTGCACCCACAATCCTCCCATGCATATGGTCAGACCATCATTTAATAAAGTTCACTATAAAGAACTTCGCCACTGGTAAAACCCCCACGGTTGTAGGGGGGATGGCCAGAAAATGGAACACCCTTGATAAAAAGGAGTTTCTGGACACACTGGTTAGCACAGCCCCAAACTCGGCGTCTGATTTAAACATCTCTGAGGCAAAAATATCGGCTTGGCTACTAGCGGCCAGTGATAAGTATGCACCCCTTAAAAAAGTAAAATTGGCCCGCCGAGCTGATGCTCAGAGATGGTTCTCTCATGAACTAAAATCTCAAAAATTGGCCCTTCACCAACTGGAAAGGCAGTGGAGACAGAACTATTCTCCAGATAAGAAACTCTACTACCTGACAGCACGGAAAGAATATAAGAAGGCCATCTTCTCGGCCAAAGCTGCTCACTTCTCATCTAGAATCCTTAACTCCAACAAGAGTTCCAAAGAAATCTTTTCGATTGTCAATGAATTGTCCAACCCAGACAGAATCCTACCCAAGGCCACTCCAACTCAAGCACTGTGTGACTCCCTGAACAATTACTTCATCGAAAAGATTACCACCATTAAAACTAGCATCCCTAAACACCCCCTCAATATGACTCCTTCCGCCACGCACGGCAACAACTGTACGCTCGATTATTTCCCAGCCATTAGCACCGAGGCCTTCCAGGACCTCCTGTCTAAAGTTAAATCAGGAGCCCCCACGGACTGCTGCACACCACATGTGCTAAAAGACGCCTTCTCCGTCTTCCCGGGCCCAGCACTTGCTTTTTTGAACGAGTCCCTCTCCCTGGGTCGCGTTCCCACAGCGTTCAAAGAAGCTATCGTGGTCCCTCTTCTGAAAAAACCTGGAGCAGACCCTATGAGTCCGTCAAACTACCGTCCCATCTCCCTGCTCCCATACCTGGCTAAAGTACTGGAGGCCCATGTGGCGAGGTGCCTGTCCAACTTAATGGAAGAATCAAACTACCTTGACTCCCATCAAGCGGGTTTTCATCCCGCGCACTCCACGGAAATGGTGATATTAGCGGTCTTGGATACCTTGCGAGATAAAGCTGACAGAGGCTCCCCTCAGGCCCTGGTGCTACTGGATCTTTCCGCCGCCTTTGACACGGTCGACCATGATATACTGGCAGACCGTGTCAGGCTGGCCGGCATCCAGGGCACAGCCTCTAGATGGCTTAGCTCCTTCCTAGAAGACCGCTCCCAGGCAGTCCGCTCAGCCCAGTTCACGGCTCCCAAGCGAAGAACAACGTGTGGGGTCCTGCAAGGCTCCTCACTTTCCCCCCACCTGTTCAACCTTTACCTTCTCCCCCTGATTCAGTCCCTAAAAGAAAGGAACGTGACTGTTTTTAATTACGCTGACGACCTACAACTGGTGTTTACCGTCGACAATTCACCAAAATCTGTCACCGAATTTCAGGCCACTATGTTGTACATCCGTCACTGGATGGATCATAACCATCTAAAGCTAAATCCAGGCAAGACGGAGCTAGTACTAACAGGGGGTAGCCACAAGTTCTGGGGCCCACACTATTGGCCGACGGAGCTAGGATCCCCTCCCATCCCCTCCCCCTCTGCCAAAACTCTCAGTCTCACCTTAAACAATGATCTTTCACTAAGAATGCAAGTCGGATCAGTGATTTCGAAATGCTTCTTTCAGCTACGAAAGATCAGGAAGATCTGCCGATTACTCACGCAGGAAGCTCTGACACAGGTCGTAATAGCCACAGTGCTGTCGCTCCTGGACTATGCAAACTCAGTATACCTGGGCATACCATTCTTCCTTACCAAGCGGCTGCAGATGGTTCAGAACCAGGCAGCCAGACTGATCCTCCGGCAACCTAGGTGGCAATCAGCCTCCCCTCTCTTGAGGAAACTGCATTGGCTTCCCATTCCTCAACACTGCATTTTTAAAACTGGTTGCTTGATTTTCAAATCTCTTCACAGTCGTAGCCCCAAATTTATTAACGATCTGATAATAAGGTACACTCCCTCATGCAACCTACGATCAGCTCACCTTTTGCTTCTGTCTACCCCCACGTTCAAGCTAAAATGTCAGGGAGGCTGCAGATTCGCCTCTCTTGCTCGGAGATTGTGGAATTCCTTCCCCTTGGAGATCCGGTCATGTACGGACCTACTGAGCTTCAGGAAGACCCTTAAAACCTGGCTGTTTGTACAGGCCTACGAATAATTTCTCTCCACTGGAAACGGCCAATTCTTAACCCAGCGCCATGAAACCAATCGGTGTACGCGCGCTTTATAAATCTTTTTTAACATTAACATTAACATTACGGCCCTCAGCGTCTTCCGCCCGATGTTTCAACATGCGCACCTTGTCTGTCAATGTTGCAATCTGTGGTGCCATATCCAGCTGTGCCGGGCATATCTCCGCCAGTCCTACCTCCACCTCCTTCACCCTGCCCAGCAATTTGTTGTGGTCTGTCCTCAGGAGTTCCAGATCCACTGAGACAGCACGTATGTCCTGCTGCAGCATTACTGTGGTGTCCATAATAGCTGTTAGAAATTTATAAAATTGCATCTGCATGGGGGGCGGCATTGTGTCAGGCCCATCTCTTTCCCCCTCCATCATCAGTAATGACTCAGTGGTACCACTCTGTGCCCCTGGCTGGCGGGCTTTTGGTTTCCCCATTATGCACCAATCCATCTATAGAGTGCGTGTTGGTGCTCTGTGAGGTCGGCACGACCTTTTTTATCCCAG
Source organism: Calotriton arnoldi (assembly GCA_963921515.1). NCBI lineage: Eukaryota > Metazoa > Chordata > Amphibia > Caudata > Salamandridae > Calotriton > Calotriton arnoldi. The sequence goes on from CAWUFW010000334.1 coordinate 1,491,267, forward strand.
GTAAGCACCACATCAGAATGGGAACGTCTGTTCAAGAACAACAGATGTATGGCGATCTTTCTGTTCCGCTATTTCCTCACTCCAAACAGGTCAGGCCCCCCACAGGCTCAGGTGCGTCTCAAGAGTCGGCCCAGTCATGCTTCACAGAATTTCCTGATTCCAGTCTAACCGCACGTGATCTCATGTAGAAGGGAGTATCATGTTCGGGCTCCTTGACCTCATGATAGACAATAAGTCACTCAGCTCTGGGAGGCTCAATAACCCACAAAGTGGTGTCACTTGCAATCGCAGCCCACTACCAACCACCTCCCAAAGCACCAGTCAAACGGTGCCTTGGTGTTCAGCTTCTTCACAGCAGGCTCTTACCTGGAGAATCTGGTGCTCCAGTACATCCAGTGGTCAGCCTGTGGAAACATGCCACCCATACTTGTCCCCTGCAGTGTTCACAGAGTTTCTATCCCCACAAGCCGGTAGTCTGCCCTATGAGGGATCACATCAGTCCTGTCAGGGCCGGCGCTAGGCATGGGCAGTGTGGGCAGCTGCCCAGGGCCCCCCGCCCAGCCGACCAACAAGGCGCCCGCACTTCTAAAGCTCCTGCCTTGGGCCTCACAACTGTGATGTAGAGCTGCGAGTCCCATGGACTCGCAATCATGTGTGTGCACCTCTGGAAATATTAAGTGCAGGGACGCACTTCTCTGGGCCTCGCCACACTGCCATGACTGCGTGCGAGGCACAGGGAAAAGGGCCTCACCCCCTGGGACTCGCAGCTCTACACCATAAGTGGGATGCTCAGGGAACAAAGGGCCTCTCCCAGGCTAATCACGTCCTGTGATTGGGGATCCAGTCTCATGCTGCCCACACAAAGGCACTGCAGGACACCCCATATCCCACCCTTTTAACCCTTCAAATGACAAGCGCCTCTCTTTCAGCCCTTTATGAGCTGTGAAAGAGATGCTTGTGGACAGTAGACAGGGAGGCATTGCAGCACACAAGGGGTCCCGCACAAGGTAACTTCAGCTACCGGGATGCAAACATTCTTAAATGAGTGCATGACACCTATTCTCGGGGCCTGTACTGACAGTATGCCCTTTAAGGTTATCTCAAAGTGCTGTCACAAAGTTAAATCACTAAAGAAGGCACAGGGAGCTTATTATTTGCCCATGAACAAACAGTTGATTAAATTAGTAGAGCCAGGACTGTGTCACACTTCTACTTGTTGTAAAGGCAATGCACAGGGCCCCTGTAATTATGCAGCAGAGGACAGCCAAATTGTGTGGCAGGGTTCACTAAATTATGTGGTAAAAAATGTATGCAGTGTAATGCATTTTATCATAGTATTACTTAATTCTTCTCTCATTTTACGCTTGTTAACACTGTTGGTGCATAGTCTGCCCCTCATTAGTATCAATTCAACACCCAAACATAGTAATAAGAAAACAATAGGTGACCAGTGAACCTTTGAAATGGGCCCTTCATTGCATGGCAACATATGTTGCTGGGTTTTTAGTAACTTTTGAACCGTTAGAGCAAGAAACATTTTTAGGGTTAAAATCTGTAGATTATGGAGCAGATGATGGATTATGTGGCAAATGTGGCAAATCCATAATTATGGGAAAACCATCATGGCCGCACAATTGCATAGTTTCAGTGGCCCTGGCTATACATTTACCACTATATTGCATTTAGGTGAATATACCATGTGACTGGGCACTTCTCTCCCAGGTAATATTTAGGGCCTGATTGCGACTTTGGCGGTCCTCCTGTGGAGCTCCACAGTAGGACCGCCAAAGCCATCCCCACATTGCCCGCCGGATTACGACTGTAATCCTTATCAGGCAGATGTGCTGCAGTGGTGCCTTAGAAAGGCACCGCCATGGGACTGCCGCAGTACGTTCCTGCACGGTAAGGAATGCACCATGTCATGCATTCCTTCCCGTACAGGAACTGGGGGTAAAAAATACAGGGCGGCAGAACATGTGCCCCACCCGCACGCACCCCCATGCACAGAGGCACAAGGGGGCCCTGTTAGGGCCCCTTTTGTTGCCTCACCACCACTCTTTTCATGGCAGTCTCACCGCAATGAAACGGATGGCGGTGAGGCAACTCGTAATATGCTCACCGGTCCTCCTGTGGATCGCCACACCAGTGCTCCATGGGAGGACCGCCTAAGCCGTCCCCACACCACCCCCCGGATTACAACTGTAATCCTTGGCGAGTGGCTGTGCTGGGGCGGTGCCTCTCTAAGGCTCATAGGAGAGCCTTAGAAAGGCACTGCCATGAGACTGCCGCTGTACGTTCCTGCACAGAAAGGAATGCACCATCTAATGCATTCCTTCCCGTGCAGGAACTGCAGGTGCAAAAATACAGGGGGGCACAGCATGTGCCCCGCCCTGCACCCACCCCATGCACAGAGGCACAAGGGGGCCCTGTTACAGCACCCTTAGTTGCCTCTCCGGCACCCTTTTCATGGCAGTCTCACCGCCATGAAAAGGATGGTAGTGAGGCAAATCGTAATATGCTCGGAGGTGCTGCAGCAAGGCCAGCATATTGCAGCCTCTGACTGGTTGCAGCTGTACTGTGGCGGTCCAACTGCCAAAGTCATAATACGGCGGGTAGACTGCCGCAGTCATAATCAGGACTTTAGTCCATGTTGTAATCATACGCTTTCTAGCAGTTTTTAAATGGAATCAAAATACTCCCAATGTTGCCAAAAAAATCAGCACAGCAATAAGTTCAGAAAAGTGATTGCCCACGAACACACAATTTGTCCAGGTGGGAGGCCGGGGTTAAATGTTGCTCCTCGTTCCACATTTACAGCTAGTCCACTGGCCAAGGGGATGCCCTTCTCAGGGAAATGTCATTCTAGTTATAGTGTTTATTTCCATCATATTTAGGTGAAATGTTAAAGCTGAGATTAGATGTCAAATAACACAGTTGTCTGGCTAAAACATACCAACTGGACAAGGTCCTGTGGTGGTTGTTACTACTAGACACTGCTAGAAACTGATATTTGCTACTGGTGTTTAAAAGCTTAAACACTTCATTCCATATGAATACCAGAGTTCATTTTCTAAACTTGTCACTCAAAGTTTGCAATAGTGAGTAGTTAAGGCTTACTCCAGGATGTGGTAACAGGATCAGAAATCACATATAGTATGAATAGCAATCACAATCAATAAACTCAGTCTCTAGCTGAATTATTTTAAGATGGTATGTGTCAGAGGCAGAGATTTAAAATGAAGTTCCAAAAATCTTCTATGTGACTTGCAGTTCCTCTGCTACGCAAGAAACTTCGGATGTCTCAGCAAACACAATGTGTCTCAAAAGGCACAAAGCACCCTGTGAAACTAAAATTGGAAATTGGCCACCCTCCTATGGCCTCACAGTGCCAGACCATGCCTGTGAGCTCCAGGGGATGGGCCCCCTTCTCCTGGGACTCAGTGATGGGTCATATCTACGTGGCCCAGGAATGGAGACTCTTCTCCTCTGAGACTTGCAGCACTAGACCATTGATGTGAGGCCCAAGTCCGTGGGGCCTCCTCTCATGGTCCTTGCCACACCAGCCAGTAGATTTGAGGACCAGGGGATTGGACCCACCCTGGAGATGGGACCACCCTCCCCTTGGCCTAGCAGTGCTAGACCATTGCTGGGGACATAGTGGAGTGGGACCACACCCCCTTGGCCTCACAGCACTAGATCATAGATGTGAGGCCTAGGGGAAAGCTCCTACCCACTTCCCTGCCCCTCACAGCTCTGGATCATGGGGGAATGTCCAGCAGAGAAAACCCCCATTAACTGGGCTTGCAGCGCCAGACCATTGTTGCGAGATGCAGGGAAGAGGGCTCCATTACACTGGACTCCGCTCTCCTGGGCCTCGCTGGTCTAGACCATGGTTGAGAGGCCCAGGGCTGGCAGGGTTGGGAGGGTGGGCACTCTAGGGTGCGAAGCCATGGTCCAGTGCTGCAAGGCCCAAGGGAGTAAGACTCCTTCATCTACACCTAGTACCGAGCCAGGGCTATTAGGTGCCCAAGGTACCCAAATTATGGCAGTATTTTACTATGCAGGCAGTGCACAAAGTTGAGGGGATGCTTTTCATTTGCACCAGGGCCATGGCACCATTGCTATGCAACTTGCCTCTCTTTCATAGGCCTCACAGCCATGTTTCTGCACTCTGAGGCTGAGGGCAGATTCTGCCCTGGGGCCCTCAGCCATGGTTGGATGCCCTGGGCAGGGAGTGTCCACCCATGAGCTTTGAGGCACTATTCCATGGCTATGAGACCATGGGGGGGGTCGCTCTCTCATGGGTATAGCTATCAGTGCAGCAGGTGCTGTGGCACCGGGGTACATGGGTGGCAAGGAGCCAGTGCACCAAACTTATTGCTGAGTTTTGCTGTCCAGCATCATTTACTTGCATCAGAGCCCATACTTTGCCACTGGTCCCTTCTCCCATGCACCTCAGAGCCATGACCTAGAGCTGTGAGGACCCGGAAAAGCCTATCCTCTCCAAGGCTTTAAAGCCTTGGTCTAGTGCTCCGAGACCCAAGAAAGGGATCCTTCTGTCCTAGGCCTCCCAGCACTGGACCATGGCTCTGAGGGTCGTAGCTATAGATAGCATAGCAAGTGCAGTGTCACTGTTGCCTTGTGGGGTTTTGGGGCCAATGTACTTACATTATGGCTGTATTATACTGTCCATTCAGTGGATGGAGGAACAATTTACCTTGTTTGCCCCAGGGCTCAATGCACCACTGATACGGCACCGTTTCCCCTCCTCTCTCAACCATGTTCATCCGCTGCCAGGCCGTGTATCACAGGACCATGAGTGTGAGACCCCTTGTAGAGGCGTAGCTAATTAAAGTGCAGAAGGTGCAATGAAAGTGGAACTCTAGAGTGTTAGGTCCCCTATGTACCTAAATTATGTCGGTCTTTTACAGGACTATGGCTGCGAGGCCCATGGAATGTGGCCCCTCCCAAGGTCTTAGGCATCATTAGTGCAGCAGGTACAATGGCACTGGAGCCCGGGGTGCTTTGGACCATAATTACCAAAATTATGGATGTATTGTACATCCATCTTGGTGATCGGCGCGACGGTGGCGACAGTGGTCCATTTACATTGCCTTAACCATGACCCATGGCACCATTGCTACACCGCTAGCCCACTCACCTACACCTCACAGCCATGGTCCAGCGCTGCGAGTCAGGAGAGGCCTTCACTCCCCTGGACATCACAGCCATGGTCCAGTCTAGGGAGGCCCACCAAAAGAGGAAGGCAGTGTGCAGGATTGCTCTGCTTTTCTTTTAGATGTTTGCACAGCATAATGTAGTGAGCTTCAACATCAGACGTCTAACATTTTTTGCTTGCCAAGGAACTTATTCAGACAAGTAGTCTAATCCATATGGTGTATAAAACAAACAGTGTAGCTGGAAAGCCTGGAGCAGCATTGCCCAGTGGTATTGTCTTAGCAATGACTTTCCTGTACAGCAGTGCAAGGGGGCAGCATTTATTAACATGGTAACTGGGATGGAGGACTTGTACCAAAGGAAGGGCCGTACACAGGCCGCTTTATTAAACATTTTCACCTTTAGAGTTGCTAAAATTGAGGAATGTAAACAGTGGGAATGAATCACCCCAGAATGAGCAGCACTCACCATAAAATCTTTAAGATAATGGCCAGTCAGCCCATGAGAGAATGGCAGATAAGGAGTTAAAGGTACAATAAAGAACAGGATTTGCCCAAAATCAAACAATTTGGTCAAGTAGGAAAACCAAGATAGCTTGTTTGAAGAGGAATAACTTTCCCAGTATTCTTTATATGTTAAAGAGAATAGGAGTCTGAATTAGGGCAGGGTGTAATGGAATGAAAACCTCAAAATGAACTCAGTGGTTTTTGGTAACCTCCATATATACATCTTCTTGGTGAAACCACAAGTACGCTCAGTGTCCTGCAAAGTAATGATGGAAAGCTGACTTCTGTCCCAGGTGGATGCCAAGGGATAGGGTGGGTGGAGCATGTTCTTCACTTTTAGAAGTTAGGGATTGATTCTTTTCATCAAGGGATCCCAGCCATTACCCGATGCTGCAAGTGCTAGGGGAGGAAGGGCCCTCCCCTGTGGTTTGCTGTGCTGGACCATGGTGGGAACGGCTCAGAAATAGGCTTTCCCTTCTGTGGGCCTCTCAGACATGGTCAAGCGCTGCATGACTTGAGGGGCCCATTCCCTGTCCTATATAAATACCGCATGCACACATACGTATCTAATGCACTAATCTGGAAACAAATTGTTAACATCTGATTGAACTTATAAGTTTTGGAGAGACCTAGGTTAAACCTTTCCATCCAGTGTGACTAACATAATGTATGTCCAGTTAATTGAAATGTAAAATATGTGCTTATTCTGATAGTGTTAATATTTATGTTATTGTTTTACTGATATCCTCACCAAGAAAGTTGCTTCTTGCAAAGTGGCTTAAAAATAGACAATTGATGGCACTTCCTGTGATGTCATGTTCTGTGATTTCACGCTGTATGCAAATTAGGGGGGCCTCATACATTTCCTTTCTGCCCGGGGCCCCAAAAGTCCTAGGACCGGCCCTGAGTCCTGTAGCCCACTATGTGCCTCCCCGGTAGGTCATACATACAGGCCTCACTTCCAGTTCCACTCTGGCTGAAACACGCCGACAATCAGGCCTACATGCCGGTCACACAAAAGCAACAGATCAACCCCTGGCATCTGGAACCACACACCAGCCCCTCCATACCTGCCACTCTCTCTGCAGTCTTCACAAAGGGGGTCTCCCGCACTCCAGGTTCAGTACATATGGATTTCAGAGTATCAGCTCCAGGGTCCTCACTTTATTCCTGGGTCCCTCACCTTGGGCCCCCATGCGCAGGTGCCTCGGGTGTGGTTGCGTTCCCCTGCCTTGCTCGCTCCAGTCGTTCCAGCTGCAGGCAAACAGTCCAAACAGAGATCGTCGCATGCAACAGATCGGGCCAACGCTCGGCCCCGTCTGTCATGGCCTCCGCGTTTCAATATGTATGTCTCCTCTGGAAGGGTGTCGGTTCCTGGGGACGATCGAAGCAACTCCTGCCCCCACCGGTGTGCCTGCCCATCCTTACACAATCTCTGAAGCCTTCGGGATGGGGTTAGCCAGGGGTCGGCTCTGCCCTCGACATCTGCCCTTCTGCTTGCATCTACCAAGCCTCCGCCCGGCTATATCCCCATCATCACTGGGTCGCCTAGTTACCACAAGCCGCAGACACACCCCCAGGGCTTCAGGTCCCAGTTGCCTCCAACGGATCCCCATCGCACCAGTTCTTAGTGCAGCAGCTCTTGGTGCAGCGGCCCTCAAATCCCACCTCCTGAATCCTCAGCAGGTAGTCCTCACCAGACGGGCCCAGGTAGCTGTTCCTACACCAGGCCGCAGTCCACGTATGCGGGGAAACCCCACATCTCACCTTGAAGCTCACCCCAATTCTCGCTACTGCAAGGCAAGTAGCTGTAGTGCAGTTTGGGGGTCGGAGGGGATCCCCAAAGCAGGACAATTCAGGATTAGATGGTGGGTGAGAGCGGAGCGCAGCAAATACGTGTCCGCCATTGTTGGCTGCTTAGCCACGTCCTCCCATCAAAGGCATAATTCTAACATCAGCATTTGCCTGGGCTACCCAGTAAAGGACTTTACATGCCTTATTGCCTAGCTCGTAAATTTTGTATTGGGACATTTTCCAAGTCATCTTGGCTGTGTCCATCAGTTTCTGCTTTAGTGCTAGATGGACCTGTTCCAGCTGCCTGCAGCGCTCTTCCATGTGCTTGTTGAGAGCATCCGGATTTGGGAAAATGCCCTTCCTCGGCTCAGCACCTTAAAGACCTCCCATAGAGTAACTGGGGATGACACTGAGGGTGTGTTTAACTTAAAATAATCTTCAATCACGTCATGGAGAAAGTCAGTGAATAGCTCATCCTTTAACTACCAAGCATTGAGACACCAGATGCCCCTAGGGCCATGCTGAGGACGGCAGAATAGGACCTCACAACCGTCAGGTTAATATGCGGGCACTAAGGGCGATCCCAAGGTTGTCACTGGGACAAATAAGTGGTCCAGTCAGGAGCAGCATCTGTGGAGGGGCTGTGTGAATTGTTTCTCCACAGGGTGCCATTTATGCCAGACACCTACAAATCCCAGGGAGGTCACGCACTTATCAAGGGCCATCGATCTAGTGGCCAGAGGGGTCCTTTGTCTAGAGCCTTATTCAAGATAGCATTGAAATCCCCTCCTACCACAGTCATAACTATCAGAGCTGGATGGTACACTCTGTTATACCTGTGTCTCCCCAAGAAGCCACATTTGGTGCCCAAAAGGTGCGTTTCCTGCAACAGAAGAACATCTGGGGTATCCTTTTTGGCATGACTGCACATGTTTAGTCTTATCCAGAAGCCCATTAACATTTCATGTCACAATTTAATAATACAATCTGGGTGTTGCTCGTTGCCTGTGTAGGTAACATCCATTGGCATTGGTGTCTTCTCTGTTCATTCCCTCTTCTGCCTCAATTAACCTAACTAGGCTCAACCTAACTATTCCCCAACAACTCCCTATCCCATACTTCATAACTAGAGGCATCTGTCACCCTACCTTATAACAACTCCCTAACTGTGAACAGGTGAGGAGCTTTGTTCCCTATCCTGTTTGCCTAGCCTTGCATTAACAGTAAAGCACCAGTCAGAAGTGTGTGTTAAGCGACCCATTCATTCATTGCACTCCACCTCTCACAAATGCTGAGCATATCACTGGTTTTCGGCTGATCCCTCACTGTGTTCTATGTCTGTAGTTTCTGTGCTTGGCACTTCATTCCTACATTAAAGGTTTGGGTCACCCATTTGTGCCATCTGTCTGCATTTTCATCTCTAAGAGTGTTGTTGCTTTTTATCTTTAAGTTCTTGTGTTACTCTTTCTCACTTCTCAGCCCCTAGCGGTTTTGGGCCTCTCCCAGATGTTAGCCATCCCTAGACCTAGTTTGGGTAGTTGGACACAAATGTTTTCCTTTGATGAATGACCTTCAGTTTGGCCAGGTAGAGTAGCATACATTTTTATCTCCATTGTGCAGAGTTTTTGTTTCACGTGCTCATAGAAGTTGCTCTGTTTCTGTACTACCTTAGTCTAGTCTGGGAAGAATGGATCCTTACACAAACCATGCATTACCTTGCTCTGGCTTCTTGCTGTATGGAGGATGAGATCCGAATCTCTATAATTGAGGAAGCAGGCGATTATGGGCCTGTGTGGGGTTTCCGGACGAGGCCTCTGCACAAGTCCTCGGTGGGCTAGCTCAATCAGGAAACAGGACAAAATCTGGTACTCCAGTAGGAAACAATGTATCCATTGTTGCAGGAACTGCTCTGGATGAACCGCCACCAGACCCTGCAGGAGTCTCAGGAAGCGGAGTTAGCTATGACTCAAGAAGCCCTCAGCGTCCTTCACCCTCACCACCATCTCCCCTCTTCTGGACCGTCTGGTGGAGTTCTTTGACAATGTTTACCAGAGCCATGATGAGACTTTTGTTTTAGGTGACACAGACTGTGGTGTTGAGGAGATCCTGACTAAGAAGTGCCATGTCTGCCTACACCTCATCAATTTTGGTTTTGAGTGCTTGCCAGAAGGATTGGATTTCTTGAAGGATGACGTCTGTGTCTGTCCTAGAATGCCCCATCTCATCCGTTCTGCTGGTAGATCGCATACTCCCGGTCTGAGGGAGAACCTTGGCAAACTTCTCCAACTTCCCCTGCTTACGGAGGGCCTTTTCCTTGGCCATTGTTGTGACTCTCCTCTCCTGTAGTGCTAGTGGGCCACATCTCAATATGACATGCAGCCCGTGCCTCTCAATATGCCTTCAAGGCCACCTCTGAGCTTGTTGCTGCTTCACAGCCCAGGCGGTAGATTGAGGTTCGGGTATCTCAAAGTCAACACCACACCACAGTCAGTTCCTCAGCCCTGGATGGGGGTCCACCCTCAGTTCCACTACCACAGCTCACCACTACCCAGAGTTGGGCTGCAGGCTTGTCCTGGTGTCGCCATAGTACCAGCATTGGCAACCTACCCCACCCCTCCAACGTAACATGCATGCTCATAAATAATCACACAACACATTTCTTGTTTGGGTAAAAATTGCTGCAGGTTTATTACATACACCGTTATGTAATATGGTGGGTTATCTTACGGGCGATCCAAGGGCAGGCAACCCTCTAGGCCGCCTGCCCGCCTGATGAGCCAAGCAGCACTGGGGCGAACCCCATCTGTGCTGCCACTTCTGGTGATCCTCTTCCCGGATCACGTGACACATGGTTCCTTATTACTCACGCCCCTTTCAGGGCGGAGCGTAGCATAGCAAACCCCCGGTTGTTCAGGCCCACAACCGCCCAAAGGACTAACGGGCGCCGACACGGTTTTCTAGGAACCTCCCATGAGGCTCCTAGGATTTGGCTCTGGCACCCACCATGGTGCCGCGCAGAGGTACCCTTCTGTACCCCTCTGCTTCCAGATCGCCCTGTAACTCCGCCACAGCTCTGGAGGTGGCCACCGTCGCCGCCAGAGCCCCCACCAAAACAGCTCCTTTCTCACCTGCAACCTCTCATTTCCAGGCCTCCTGCAAAGCTAGGGAAGAGATCCCTCCCACTGGTGATAGATGAACCCCATCTATATCCCAATAGCCCTACTGCTAGCCTGGATCAGCTAGTGTCTAATGCAATGCACTCAGCGCGGATTTTCCTTTGAGCAGGACACGCTCCTTTCATCTCCCAGGCCTCCATTTACTGAACTGTGACCGGCCAATTTAATTAATTCCCCGGCACAGTACATTGCCATTTAACGGCGAAGGATTTTAAGCATTTGCTTCCAGCAAACTAAGTTTGTTTTTTCCCCTACCGGGCCCCACCATAACGCGCATTAATTCGCAGGCTATCCCGGTCACCTTAAGAAGCACAGCGCTACGCAGACGCCTTTACCAAGGATATTCTTTCCTTCTTCAGCTCAATTCAAGTTGCTCACATTTTTTTGTCCTGAAGATGAACTCGAATAATTGAGTTCGAAACGTCGTCGACCCCCTACAACATGAACTCCTTATACTCTGTAAAAATCTTTAAAGGAGCTTCTATTTCTGTTGTCAATGCGATGTCATTATTTTAAGTTCACCCTCACTTCTCACGTCACGCTTATTGTCACTTACTGTGTGAGCACCTGAATACCTTCATTGTGTAATAAATATTTGTCATACATTGACCTATATGTCCCTCGTTATATTTCCTACTGCTCTCTTTTATGAATTAAGTTTCTATCCCTTTACTTATCTCAGTGCCCTTTACAGGGTTACTTCTCCTTGGACCTTTTAGGCCACTCTAGAACCATTGTTCCTTTAAACTACATATTACCCCAGGTTCATATATTGGGGCACCCTTGTCTTCCTAAATAATGCAACACAAAGGCCCTTCTGCCCTGTGAAATTGTGGCAAGAACTATCCACCCTCCTGTGGGAAAGTTCCACTACTTCACATAACTCAGCCCTGTGTCAACTCTCGGCGGGGCAGATCCGATTCCCTGGTTCACATTGCCCCATGAATTTGCTGAGCTCACCTAGCTGCCGTCCATCTAGGACGGTGTGTCTAGCACACCTGTGTCCCCACTTAAGGGACAGCTGCCCGCTTGTTGGGAGACCGCTCCTACACCCACCTGCCTACTTTAGGCTATTCGGGCGAGAAGGATTATACTTTAACCTTTGCACCGTCCATTTGCTTTCTACTCATGACGCACAGGGCTGTCCATAACTAGATGTGTGTGACGATGAGCCCTTGTCATGCATCCCTTATTTCTTATGGGAATTTCGCAAGCTCAGCTCCCTTCGTGGTGAACCCCCTAGGGATACCAGCTAGAGAATCCGTCTGATTAATGCAGTGCGCACTGGCTGCCATATGGTGCCTAACTTTAAGGATTGGCTAAGTCCTACTTTGCCCTTTATCCCAGCATATTCCCGAATAGGGGGGTTCACACTGCTCGCCTTGCCTTTTGTGCTTGGCACCTTGTCCCCCCTTTCTTGGGGACGCCGCACAATGTGTTAGCTGACGGCACCACCGCCCAGTGAGACTAATATAGCTAACCGGGCAGGGCATTTGACCTGAACTGCAGGAAAAGTCGACAGGCTAGAACCCTCCCTGCGAGGGCCCCCGAATAGGGGGCAGGGGCGTTCGCACTGCCCACCCGAGGGCAACCCCAGCGGTGGAAAATTACCAGCTCAGTTAAATTTAGCTTTTTGTTGATCACTGGACATGCCAAATGTTCTTTTACATAGTAGCCTTTTGTGCTTGACACCTTGTGTCCCCATTACTTGGGACAGCAGCCCACTGTTGGCTGACAGCGTCACCACCCAGCGTGGCATCTATTACTGACCGGGCGGGCGTTTGCGCCTAACTGCAGGATCACAGTCAACTGCCCTTGGCTCTGGGGTGCACTTGTTTCGCCCCGTTGCCCAGACGTATGCACAAACCCCTATGCTTGCTACCCTGGTGAACACCTTAATAGTATCGAAGCTGGTTTGAAACAATGTATGTCTTGCGCCCACTACTGGAGACACCTCACCCTTTCGTGCAATTACAACTTACGCAGCGCACCCCGCTTGCCTAACTGCCATCGGATCACAGATGCACAGTACCTACTGTGCCTCTCCGACCTTGGATGCTTTAAACCTGCCACAGTGACGGAAACCAAGCTTCCCAGTTCCCTGTTTAGCTGCAGTACACCTTAAGTGGGTCCGCTAGGAGATGCCACAAACAGACACACCTATATGTATTGTGCCCACTATTGGAGACAACTCACCCCTTCGTGGAGTGACAACTACACGGTGCCTACCCAAGTCAGACACACCTATATGTATTGTGCCCACTATTGGAGACAACTCACCCCTTCGTGGAGTGACAACTACACGGTGCCTACCCAAGTCACCCAACCGGCAAGTTGGCCCTGACTACCTTGTGTTCTGGTGCCAGGTTAGGGAAGAGCCTTGCCTTCACTACCTGCCCCCTGGGAAACACAAAGACAGTGCTCTGGCCGCAGCGCAGCGGTGCCCTCGTGTAGCGTCGAACCCCTGGTCAAATAAGAGTGACAACTCCAACTTACTTAAGACTACACCATGACCATGGGTGGAGTTTAGCTCTTCCCCAAACTTCTGCTAGCGTAACCCACGGTCACGCCTCCTGTTCAGTTCACTTTAGTGATTCATGGCACTGACCCACAAGGGCCTGATACTGGGCTGTGTAAATGGGGCCCAGGGTGACCTTAACAGTCGGCTTGGTGTAGATGGGTGCTAACAATACCTGGCTGAAGTGCAATACCTTTAACAGTCAATCCTGACAAGATGTGCCAATGCAGGTAGAAGCAAGGGATATCCAGCCCACATTACTTCATGTCCCAGTGATCTGAGTAACTTAGTGAAAGATGCACCTTTGGACTGGTAGCGGAAACTGTTACTTACGCCTGCAAATGCTCTGCTCAGCGCAGCCCGCCAGACTAACGAAACGTTGTCAATTTGGCTGTCAACTTTGCTGCCTGTGCCACCCTTCCGCCCCATGGAAATTGTTCTGGGCTCTCGCTTACTACCCTGCTGAGTGATCCCACTGTATTCACAAGATTCATTAACAATTTCCGCTTCTGACTGTACTTGGTAACACGTTCACCCCATGGTATCTTGGCGCTGCATAACATGTTTGTTACTCAGCTCCATGGTACTTGTTTTATCGACCTCATAAGGATGAAATGCATGTTGATTGCAACCTTGTTGGTGTACATACATAGAAGAGCAGCCTAGACACCCGAGTATGAATTACTCTTGTGCAGCTTACTGCTTTTTAAATTAAGCCCCTGCTCGCAAACTGGGAGAGGGATAGTGCAGTGGGCACAGTTAACAATGCTTCCATCAGGGACAAACATCTTGCTAACCCGGTTTGAGGAGCAAGCACGATGATGCTGAACATGGGCGGGCCCATGAAATCCCACCCTTATCCGTCCCCCCGCCAAATTCTGGTAGTAGTGATCCTAGCACAATTGCAGCACTTTGGTGGATGTGCCAGGTTTACAATGATCTGTACTCGAAAATACCAGGACTGAGGGAGGTCTGACCTCGTTCGAGTGCCACCAAGATTAACGTGTTTGTACAAGTGTGAGCATTTTGTGTTGTACTAATGCGCACACGTCATAGCAGATAAGAGGCTGCTCTGCTTCCGGTGGAGGGTGTTCGAGTTTCTTGGGAGGGAGGGCACAGGGTCTCCAGAGTGGACGCACCCTGGCCGGCCCACGAGCAGCCACGAAGTGGCACACAGGACAGCTGAAATGTGACATCCAAAACAAACAGTGCATACGAACCACCCCTGTCAACTCCCACTCCATGCAAAATCCTCCCTTGGGCTGGCCCCACCATGATCAAACAAGACATCTCGACTGAGCATGTGAGCGCCGAGCTTCCCAGCTCGCCGACAGCAGAGAAGCGGCCAGCTCCCATCGTCCTCACCAGAGGGCACCGGTTCTTAAATCCGGCCCCCCACATAATCTTGGGCAGAAAAGTTAACCGGTGAGGATATCAACTTCCTCATCTGCAAAAGCAGGAGTGCTGGCCCGCATGACCTAGCCCCTTGGTGCTACAGTGGGCAGCCACCCCCTGGCGGCAGTGGTCTTACCAACTCTCCTCCGAATTACACAGCTATAGGGGCTCCAGGTCTGGGGTGTGAGAAAAGTCTTAGTGACGTAGCCCACCGACCGTTTATACGTGTAAGTGGCTGGCCCCCAATATGGTGTGACCAAAACAAGGCTGAAACAAAGGAGCATGGGGCCTTACGCAACGGGGTCTTTGTGTACTGGAAACATTACTTAGCCCCGCCAAGAACCATGGACATCCCCTAAATGCGGGTCACCAGATCGTCAAAGAAATATTGATGGATTAGAGACCTATACCCCATCCAAACTGCCGAATTAAAATTGGCGAGAATAGTTCTATGAAAGAAAAGCATTGAGTGACCCGCTCAAAGCCAAAGGACATATCAAACCACTTATGTCTACTTAGCTGAGAGGATGGAGCGATGCCCCTATCGGTATTGGTGAATGGAGGCATGGTCATTTATGTACACCAAAGTGGGGGACCCAGCCCCCCAAGTGGCCTTCCCACTTAGGGCACCCTGGCAGTACAAAGTAGTTTAAGGGGCCTGTCCGTGACTATTGTCTGTCTTGGGACCAGGATGAACCATGATATTATCCCGACCAAAGTCTGATGTCACTCCAACCATTACATTGCAGCCCATGTGCTGTAACACTGCGATACCCAAAACATATAGAACATAGCATAGAATCGCCATACACCCGCGCGAAAGAGGACGACAAGATGGTGGGGGAGGCCTATATACCCCTCCCCTGTCCTCGCGCCCCGGACGTGATTCTAGCCTATCGCGCTGCGACCAGGCTTGGGGACTCCTCCCTGAGTCCCTGCCCCTACGGGGGTGTGGGGTGCCCAGCTGGCACTAGAGGGCTGCCCTCTTTAGTGGCCCCCTGCGGGGGCCTCGGACAGCCGCATAGTACCAGCATTGGCAACCTACCCCACCCCTCCAACGTAACATGCATGCTCATAAATAATCACACAACACATTTCTTGTTTGGGTAAAAATTGCTGCAGGTTTATTACATACACCGTTATGTAATATGGTGGGTTATCTTACGGGCGATCCAAGGGCAGGCAACCATCTAGGCCGCCTGCCCGCCTGATGAGCCAAGCAGCACTGGGGCGAACCCCATCTGTGCTGCCACTTCTGGTGATCCTCTTCCCGGATCACGTGACACATGGTTCCTTATTACTCACGCCCCTTTCAGGGCGGAGCGTAGCATAGCAAACCCCCGGTTGTTCAGGCCCACAACCGCCCGAAGGACTAACGGGGCGCCGACACGGTTTTCTAGGAACCTCCCATGAGGCTCCTAGGATTTGGCTCTGGCACCCACCATGGTGCCGCGCAGAGGTACCCTTCTGTACCCCTCTGCTTCCAGATCGCCCTGTAACTCCGCCTGCAACGAAAAAGACAACATTACAACATTCTCTGCCTCCTGCCTGCCACGAACCACGCCGGGTAAGCGGTAGGGTGGGAGACGGCGTGTCCGGGCGCGCGAAAGAGGACGACAAGATGGTGGGGGAGGCCTATATACCCCTCCCCTGTCCTCGCGCCCCGGACGTGATTCTAGCCTATCGCGCTGCGACCAGGCTTGGGGGACTCCTCCCTGAGTCCCTGCCCCTACGGGGGTGTGGGGTGCCCAGCTGGCACTAGAGGGCTGCCCTCTTTAGTGGCGCCCTGCGGGGGCCTCGGACAGCCGCATAGTACCAGCATTGGCAACCTACCCCACCCCTCCAACGTAACATGCATGCTCATAAATAATCACACAACACATTTCTTGTTTGGGTAAAAATTGCTGCAGGTTTATTACATACACCGTTATGTAATATGGTGGGTTATCTTACGGGCGATCCAAGGGCAGGCAACCATCTAGGCCGCCTGCCCGCCTGATGAGCCAAGCAGCACTGGGGCGAACCCCATCTGTGCTGCCACTTCTGGTGATCCTCTTCCCGGATCACGTGACACATGGTTCCTTATTACTCACGCCCCTTTCAGGGCGGAGCGTAGCATAGCAAACCCCCCGGTTGTTCAGGCCCACAACCGCCCGAAGGACTAACGGGGCGCCGACACGGTTTTCTAGGAACCTCCCATGAGGCTCCTAGGATTTGGCTCTGGCACCCACCATGGTGCCGCGCAGAGGTACCCTTCTGTACCCCTCTGCTTCCAGATCGCCCTGTAACTCCGCCACAGCTCTGGAGGTGGCCACCGTCGCCGCCAGAGCCCCCCACCAAAACAGCTCCTTTCTCACCTGCAACCTCTCATTTCCAGGCCTCCTGCAAGCTAGGGAAGAGATCCCTCCCACTGGTGATAGTGGAACCCCATCTATATCACAATAGCCCTTGCCGGTAGCCTGGATCAGCTAGTGTCTAATGCAACACAGAGGCCCTTCTGCCTGGTGAATTTGTGCCAAGAACTATCCACCCTCCTGTGGGAAAGTTCCACTACTTCACATAACTCAGTCCCGTGCCAACTCTGGGCGGGGCAGATGATTCCCTGGCTCACATTGCCCCATGAATTTGCTGAGCTCACCTAGCTGCCGTTCTACTAGGACGGTGTGTCTAGCACACCTGTGTCCCCACTTAAGGGACGGCTGCCCGCTTGTTGGGAGACCGCTCCCACACCCACCTGCCTACTTTTGGCTATTCGGGCGAGAAGGATTATATTTTAACCTTTGCACCGTCCATTTGCTTTCTAACTCATGACGCACAGGGATGTCCATAACTAGACGTGTGTGACAATGAGCAAGGGTGCCATCCTGCCCTTGCCATGCATCCCTTATTACTTATGGGAATTTCGCCCGCTCAGCTCCCTCAGTGTTGGAACCCCCTAGGCATACCAGCTAAGAGAATCTGTCTGATTTAATACAGTGTGCACTGTCTGCCATGTGGTGCCTGACACTAAGGATTGCTAAGTCCTACTTTACCCCCATCCTCGGGTACTCCCAGATAGGGGGGTGGGATGGGGGAGTTCACACCGCCCACCCTGAGCTGCCCCGGCGGTGGAAAATTCCCTGCTCCGTTAAATTTACATTTTTGTTGAACACTGGACGTGCCAAATGTTCTTACTGCATAGTAGCCTTTTGTGCTCGACACCCTGTTTTCCCCTTTATTGGAACAGCAGCACGCTATGTTGGTTGACAGCGTCCACACCCAACGTGGCTAATACAGCTGACCGTGCTGGGCTTTTGAGCTTAACTGCAGCAACAGGTCACCTACCCTTGGTTCTGGGATGCATTTACTTCGCCTTGTTGACCAGCCAATTGCACAGACCCTTCTGATTGCTAAACCCCGGTCAACCCCTTATTGGTGTCAAATCTGGTTTGAACCATATATGTATTGTCCCACTATTGGCGATACCTCACCCTTTCGTGTAGTGCAACTTACACAGCCCACCCCGCTTGCTTAACTGCCGTCGGATCACAGATGCCAGTACCTATTACCCATCTCTGACCCTGGCTGCTTAAACTCGCAAAAGTGTCGGACTCCCAGACTCCCCGTCCTCTGTTCCACTGCAGTACACCTTCAGTGGACCCGCTGGGAGATACCGCGAACCCTAAGAAGCACCCAATTCTCACCTGTGTGTACCTCTAAAGGAGATTGGCTCCACCCAGCTGTAAGGCCAGAAACACACATATTAAACCTATTTACTGGTTTCTGCCACTTGGCACCTTTCTGGTTGCAGCTCTGTGTTTTGTGAAGCGTGCGTGCCCACGGGGCATGCTGTCGCTGAATAACCGGTGTATGTTACCCACTCCCTGATACTGTGCAACGCTAACTGCCCTTGTTTGGGTTGAAGGAATGCTGGATGATTCCCAAGGACTGTGAACTTACTACTCCACCCAGTTTGGCCCAAAATTTTTGGGGACAACCCAAAGAGTAATCATGCCCTTCAAGGCACATCTCCCCAGCGTTGACTATCAACGTATTTGGGACACCTGTCACAGAAGATGCCCCTTCCAGTCTCTGGTTCTAGCCCCTAGAAGGATAACCCAGGGGGCAGACCAGTCTGTGTGAACCTGAGTCGAACATTATGTGCAAATACCTGCCGTTTCCTGAAAATTGGGAATGTCAAATGGTCTATAATACCCTGTCGCCATTTTGCTCTTAACGCAGTGTTTACCAAATTTTTTTTTTTTTTTTGCACCGCAGCACACTTGTTAGACGAAAACTACCACAACCGCCTGCTGCCCTGGCTAAAGCGCGGGTGAATATGTCATAACTGAAGCGACCTGTGGCCTGCTCTTGTTTGCAGAGGGCACTTTTAGCCGCATCGACCAGACATAGCAAGAGGAGACGAGCTTGCGAGCCCCACTCCCACACAACTAAAATTAAACATAGTCCATCAGGGGCCGAGGCGTTGCCTTCGCAGCACCTCTCTTTTCGTTGTAATTGCCCAGAGTAAGTGTAAAATTGTACTGTCCCACCATTGGGCTGGTAACCGACCCGTGCTCTGGCCGAAACTCGGCGATGCCCTCGTGTCGCATTGAACCCCTGGTAAATAAGGGTGCCACTCAACGACTTAAACCAACCCTTGGCCATGAGCGGAGTCTAGCACTCCCCAAACTTTTGCTGGTATAACCCACGGGCACGCCTCCTGTTTAGTTCAATTTAGTCATTCCTGGCACTGGCAGCCACAAGGGCCTACTACTGGGCTGTGTAAATGCGGCCCAGGTGACCTTGAACAACCTGCTTGGTGTGGATGGGTGCTAACATTACCTGGCTGAAGTGCAATCCCTTGTCAATCACTCCTGACAAGATGTGCCAATGCAGGTGGAAGCAATAGTTGTCCAGCCCACCTTACTTCCTGTTCCAGGTCTGAGTAAATTAGTGCAAGATGCGCATTTGAACTGGTAGCGGATACTGTTACTTACGCCGGCAGGTGCTCTGCTCAGAGCAGCCCGCTAGACAAGGCTTCCCCCTTTCCTATCATTTTGGGTTACACCGTACCTAATCAGGATGCAGTGGGCTAGTTAATCTCCTGGGGCCCCAATGCCACTGCACTTGCGGCACTAATGAAACGTTGTTGATTTGGCTGTCAACTTTGCTGCCTGTGCCACCCTTCAGCCCCATGGAAATTGTGCTGGGCTCTCGCTTACTACCCTGCTGAGTGAGCCCACTGTATTCACCAGATTCATTAACAATTTCCGCTTCTGCCTATGAAGTGGCTCTCAAACTGAATCTCAAACCTGACAACATACAGGGGGTTATGCATATTGGAAAATGCCGCACCATCCAGTTACGGACCTTGCAAGTACATACCAGCTGAAACAACTGCAGGCCCTCCTGCTAAGACACAAACAATACATGACCAGAACGTGCCCATATGTGTCCAATGAAATTAAGCAAGTAACAGGCTTCTTGTATCAGCCAGGCCAAAAGTGCATTGCCTTGGAATCTGCGGCTAAATGGCTTTCTAGGTTGACCCATATGGCACGATGTTAATCTGGATTTCCATTATCGTAATAGGGTAGCTGCTTGATACCAGTGCCAGGGTGCGACTGGGGAATTGCTGTGACCTGCCCTGCTAATAGTCTCTGATATGTGTTTACATCTAAAATTCAACAGAGATATTGCTGTGCTTTAAACATTGTAGCAAAGCAGCAGCTCCTTAGTATTACTGCAAATAATCTGACACTCCCCGTTTCTCCTAAGTGAGGTCCCGTTTTGATCTAGGGAAGGCTTGCCAGGTGGTAGCAGCAGGCGGAAATTTTATTCCTGATCACGCTCTGAACCCAGCCACGAGGGAAACGTCCTGGCAGGCCAAATGTGCTCCCCGGTCAAGAAGGCTGCTGAACATACCACACCCCTGCTGCTGCTAACCTAAGCAGTGTAACCGACGCCCCTACCAATGCACCTAAAACCGGTCTGTGGCCATGACAGTTTTTGGTCCGTTTGAATTTGTAAATGGACCAGTGCTGTGTCTGGTGGGTGCTACCCTCCGTGGGTGTTTCCTGTCCTTACCAAAAGGAGGAAAAGCAGGTAAATGTTATTGACCTTGCTATGCCTAACATAACATGTGTTGGTGCTCACCTCCACCACCCAAGGCATAATCCAACACTGCTTGCAGGTCTTATTGCTAGCCAAGTTAATTGTACTTATTTTATTGCCCTCAGAGGGCGGCCGGAGGCCACTACAGTTTGCACCAGCAAAGCACCAGCCCTGCTAAATGTCCAAGCAACATCACAGCTACTAACCCAAGCTATTGTGTAAGTGTGACAATTCAGACTATTCCAGGCCCCCAGAGCATAAGAATGGCATGGGCGGCAGGCAATAGTAATTTTAATGAACATTGAATTAGTAATTGTCCGATGTTGTGGTCAACTTTAAAATAGAGAGACAAGGCCAAGTGGTGGCGAGCTGCCACCATTGATAATTATATGACGGTGCCGAGTACCGGAAACCACCCGGTCGAATCTATCAATTAAACCGGATAATGATTACCTGCAATTATAGAATTGCAACACCCTTACAGCGATGGCGAGGGCTTGAATGTTTTGTCGAGCCACCCCGTGGCCTGCTGGATCATACGATTCACCATTTGTAAATATGGACAGCTGTAACAAAGCTGCGCACGTAAAAAGACTCACATCGCACTACCATATGCAACAATAGCTGCGTGTTAAAATTGACTAAGACACTACCGCTTCGTGGCAGTGTGTCACATTTGCATGCTAATCCTCATACCATGCACCGTTATTTACATTCGGCAACTTGTAGAGAAGAGGCGCACGTAAAGGAGTCAAAACCTCGCGCTCAATATGCGGACAATTGCAGGGCGTGAAGTTCCATCAATAAATTAACACTTCGTGGCAATCTGGAACGTGTGTACATTGCTATTCAAATAACAATTAGTGGCACCTCTTTCGCAGCACAGACTGAAGGCGCCCAGCGTGTCACTGCTCAAAATTCATAGAAAAGGCCTCGACAGGCTCTCTGCACACATCAGAGTGCTGTTGCCAAGCCGGGGATATCTTTGCAGCAGATTGCCCCCCCCCCGCAGTAAGGATACAGAAAACTCGTCTTGGCGAGTGGGGCACAGGGCGAAAAAACTAAACCCCGTGTTTGTAAGTATCAAGTTTGCATGCTTTTTCCAGATCCCAAGGGAAAGAGGCATAGATTATATTCCCTTGACACTCAACATCCGCGTGATAATAGCCAGCTGGCTGCTGTCCGTGGAAATTATAGGCTAACTTGTACTGAGCACGTTTCCATCCGCCTGCGTTGAGTAAACATGGTATGCCACACCGAAGACACTGCACTAAACGATGTGATATCTTTTGATAACAGAACAACAATACTGCCTTGGAGCCGCATCTCCAATTCCTAAAGTGTGCCACTCGTACCAATAGCGCCAGGCCTACATTTTCACAGCCAGCCTACAAACAACCTGGCAGCCCTGTCCGAGGCGCGTTTTCGACAGGCTTCCTGGTTTACCCCCTGGCCGGAAGCCTCATCATGCCAACGCACCGCGTCCTGCCTGCCAACCACGTGGCCTCCATGGTAGGCCGGAGTCCCGCACCCATGTGGCCAGGGGGACTCCTGTAATATAAACAGACATCATCCTACCAACACAGATGCACAAGACTCAAGCGGTCTTACCCGGTCCCCATTGTCTGCCCTGACCGGTGATAATGCTGGCTACACCATGCGTGAGTTGGAATTCGGGCCAGGCCGGCAGCTACCGCCGGGGACGACCGGTTCCTACTACCGGCACTTGCACCCCCTTGATTGGAATTAAAATACCCACAATTGATGGACGGAATGCAGAACAAAGCACCTTCCCCATCATCATGAGGTCAGCCACAATCCGACGGGGTCCGCTCTAACCCCGCTGACCCAATGTACAGATGTTGCTCCCCTCACACCCTCAGGGAGGGCACAATGGTGCCACCTCACGTGACTGGTGCCCCCCCCCAGTATAATCCAGCTTTGTGATTATTGTGTGTCCTTTGTTCGTTGAGAGAAAGCAAAACACACCACCACTGACGGCCTCAGTTGAAACTTAACATTGGTGCAAGTGGCAGCACCCATAACTACTAGGCCACAGAGGCGCCTACAAACCCCGCGCACAGTACTGGCAAGCACACTTCCAATGGAGCCACACACTAAGCTCCCGTAAACAGGCCCAATTTGCCGAGTTGCCCCTTGATGCCGTAAAGCAGTAAATGCCTCGTTCGGTGCAATCGGGTTGCACAGGAATGTTTTGTTCCCCTGCCCAGCAAGCACACAGACCCACCCATGCCACGACCAGCGTGGTTTTATACCATTATAAGCCTGTCGGGGAAGGATAAACAAAACAGTTGAACAGTGCCACCCAGTGTTATAAACACCCCCTAGCACTCGGGGATGTACATAGATGGACAATAGGGTGCTAGTACGTGAGCCCCGCAGTGTTGTCCTGATGCCTCCCTTGTTAAACACTAGGACATTCGGTTTGTAATGGCTGTTTTCGGTCGCATTTCCCTGCCCTTCAACAAAAGTTACACTCCAAAAGCATAATAAATGGCAAGAAACCAAGAACCGTTCCCCAAATTGACCTCGCCGAATTTCAAACCTGGTGCCAACCCGTGCTCAGGGGACCTCACAGCAGCGGACACATCGTCAATTACGCTGCATGTGAAACGAGTACTGCATACCGCGCCTCCTAACAGTCGTGAAGTTCATAGCATCTTAATGCTGCCCGGTCGGTGGCCACGTGTATCAAACACCACCTTCCGGCTGAAGCGGTAGCCAAAGCCTGGCCTACGGCCCTCACACATGCTCACACAGGCGAACGCCCACTCGCGCCAGTAAACACTCCGTCCCCGTTAGCAAATTCGGTAAAGGATTGCACCGCAACGTGGCCGGAGCACCACGCTGCATCGTAAACACAGCGCTCTGTGGGGCTTGCGCAGCAACCGACCTCCCGCTAAGTGCCCCACATGCTACAAAGCCCCCTTTTACCCCGACCAGGCTAGGGAAGCCTCACGCCTCGAAATTCATAGCGATTGGGAGAAGTGAGTTCGGGTGAGTATGGCCCTCTTGCAATCCCACTAACCTCTCAATCCGCCGGATAACCCCCACCAAGCCGCCCGACATGGGGAGGGAAACACGACTCCCGATTTAGCCGCAACTGCACCCAACGCCGCGAGACAACCGCCTTGCAGGGTTCAAGTTAATCACCTAAGGTGGGGGCTCCGACTAGGACTCCTTCTCCTTAGATGGACCCCACCAGTTCTCTGCTCGTCCTGCTCCACCCGCATCCGGGCAACCTCACCGCAAGTTGATCCAAAAATTCAGCCCGACCCGCTATTAAAAGTGCTTTCCAGCACCCCTGCTCCTTTACTTAAAGCCGCCTCCGAACCGCACACGCGTTGGTACAAGCGGCGGCATTAATCACACCCCTATCAACTGCAGCACTGCTGCCAACTTCCACGTTGTGGTGCGCGACCAACTACCACCGCCTCCCCCCCCTTGCACACCAACCATCGGCATATAGCGCCGGCTCACGTGCCCCGAACAACCAGGAGCAACCAGCAACTGAGGGGGGAGGGGGGGAGAACAACTCACCGCACAAAATCACCAATGCCGACTCCATGTATGCGGCCAGGGCGATCGGCAATGCTACGCCGACGGACACGACCTTTCTACAAGTCGGGTCCCGGGACAGTCCCCGCCCCCAGGCCTGGCAAATGTTCCTCCGGCGGGCCCATTCGCACGCCCAAGCAACCCGACTCCCTAACCCCCCGTGACAAACCGCGCCCTACAGTGAGCACGGACTTCGATCACGGGGGGTAGTGGCATCCAACTCCAAGGACTATGTGGGAGGCGAGAGGAACTGCCCAAATGGCCCGGAGGTGTGGGGAACTGCCCCAGGTGGCCCAGACTCACCAAAAACCTTGACTCTGTCTCCGACGGTGACGCAGAACTGAGAGACGACCTGCCGACGGCGTGTCCGGGCGCGCGAAAGAGGACGACAAGAGGGTGGGGGGAGGCCTATATACCCCTCCCCCTGTCCTCGCGCCCCGGACGTGATTCTAGCCTATCGCGCTGCGACCAGGCTTGGGGGACTCCTCCCTGAGTCCCTGCCCCTACGGGGGTGTGGGGTGCCCAGCTGGCACTAGAGGGCTGCCCTCTTTAGTGGCCCCCTGCGGGGGCCTCGGACAGCCGCATGTCCCTTGCCGCCGCTCTGTTTCTTTTTCCAGCACTACTGTTGCCAGGACCGAAGACGTGGTCGCATTCCGCCCGCCATGTCTAATGTAGCCCTAGCTGTCATGGGGCAGGCCTGGCCCTCTGATTTATAAGGCGGGCTTCGATTTCCCCTCTCAATGAGTACTGCCATCGGGGTTCAACAACCATCCCAGTTTCATGCCTTTGCTGCTTGTGACGTGCCTCTGGAGGAAGTATTATGCAGGATGGTAAGTGCCAGCGATCACCATCTTGTGCTGCTGCCCTCGCCCCCCCCCCCCCCGTTTTGCGCTTTATCGACTTAAAAACAAAGAAATATTTAGACACGCGCCTACATTTGAATATGTTACGCAGGTTAAACTCAGATCTTTGCAGCAGGGCCATTAGCTGACTGTGATATCCCGTTGCCGACCTTATTGTGCAGTCTTATCTGGATAGCATGCACAGATGCGCACTACATTTTTGTTCCTATGCCGATTTTCCGCTCCAGCCTCTCCTTTCTGGTACAAACTTTCTGAAGTTTCCCTGAACTCAATGAATCACAAAACAAATGCTAGGAACTCGGGCACTAAAAAGAATTTGCGAATCAACCTATCCTCTTTTAGATATTCATGAAAACCCATATCCTTTTTGAAAACATTTGTTCAGGGCTACTACTGACTATTAAATGTATAATGAATGAATGCAAGTAGGAAATCCATCTGTTCTGACGTGTATTTTTACAGAGAGTGGTAGCGAAGTTTTAATGCCCCGTATTGTGAGTTGTACATCATCTTTCCGCATATCTTAAAATGAGTTATCTGACTTTCTAGTGGCTACTCAATCAAGCATCTATACACATTCAATATGATGTGGGTAAATTCCACTTAGAAGGGCACTTAGACAGGAGATTGGACTGATTGCTTCTGGGGCCTCACATAGCCTCTTAATGCACTGTCCCATTGTTCAGTTTGCTCTCAGCAGTTCTGCACTCAGACATATGTCTCAATGACACACTTTATGCTTTGCAGTTATTTAATTAGCAATGTTTATACCAAAGCACTTGTGATCTGTACTTGATTGTTCAGGCAAAATGTTTTTTGCTACCAGCATCCCAAATACAGCGTGGGCAGCTCCTTACTCTGCTGGAACAGGTCCCCGCAGCATGGGTGACTGGCACAGAGTGGATACTGGTAATGCTCACAGCTAGTCAAACTAAGTTTCGATACTTTTTGTCTTCCCCGGATGCAAACATCTAAAAGATAGATTTCTAAAGTGATTGTTCCACTTATCAATTACATAACATTGCATTTTGAGTGCTAAAAATCAACAGATATTCTTTCAAATGCAATTCAAGCCGGGCACTCCTTTACCTTGCTTGTGCTTTGTTTCTTTGTTTATTTATTTATTTACTGTTGGAAAACGAGGCAGCATCTGTGAGGCCTGCACAAATAACATGACTACATTTGTCCTTCACTGGGAACCAAACACCCAATTGTAGCGCCTGACTCTCAGAGGGTAGCGTTGCAGAGCAGTCTGAGGCTTACTCAAGGGAGGTGGTGTGGGCTAGTAATCGCCATTTGCAGGTGCGCAGAAATAACACTCAATAATTGATTGTCCAGTCTGTACTTTGCTTTATAAAAGTAAGAGTACATTTATTAAACACACACACTACTCAATACTATGCACCAATTTACAAATATACATAAGCTGTTGGAATTACTTTGTGACATTGCGTAACATCTCCACCCCTCCCAAAAGGGGTGTGGGGTCTAGTACCACCACTCCCATGTATGCACATCATCTTGCCCCCTAATGCAGTTAGTTGAACATAACCTGGAGCGAGGGCCTTGCGCACTGGCACCATCCCAGTGGCGACCCACCCCATTACCTCAACACGCAGTAAAAGTAGGTTCACCTGCCCTAGTGTCACATAACCCTGACTGAGCATCTTTTATTGACCATACAGTATGCACCCCTACATATTCAGGGCTAACAGTCTGGGTTGTTCCTCACTTAAGCGCAGCAGCAAAAATACATGTTTACGCACACTTTAGAATGACAGTACTCAGCACGTTTGTGGATCATTAGAATGCATTGCAATTACAGCCCCTAAAGGCATCACAGATGAAATCACAGGATTACGCATATACAGCCAGATACCCTAGCAGGAATTTCTGGCAACATAACCCCACTTTGCTTATGACATCACCTTACACAGGTACTTCACATTACATATGTCATCTTCAGTCCCTCTAAAAAGGAATAACCCTTAGTAAATGCAGTTCTGGTACAATTACACCTCTTCACCTCCAGGGGATGCCCTTCTCCAGACATCCCCACCTCAGCCCTTCACTCCGTGAAACACTTCTCAATACACCCTCAGCTGTAGAACAAACGTTCCAGCCTAGACGGTGTTAAATGCACGCTGAGCCCTTGAGGGTTATTCTTTTAAAATCCCTATGAGACTTAGGGTGGGACTTATCTTCGTGCTGGGGGAGACTGCACTTCTCCAGCAGCTCCCCAGCACCCTTTCACCAAGTTGGCGGTGACCCCGTGCTCCTGGGGCCACCGCAAGCACCAAAACGACAGATTTCCAAATGCCTGGCAAGGCATTATGGGGCGCTTCGTGCTCCCTTGTCACGCATATGGAATGAGCGGCTCTCCCGCTGTGCGGGGGAGAGCCGCGATCGCGCTGGCGGCCTCCGCTGCATCCTTTCCTTGGTGGGGGGGCCCGGTCCCACCCGGACCCCCAGGTGAGTAACGGCTCGGGGAGCCCACCGGCGGCCGCCTTTTCCAAATTTCGGGGGCCCGGTCCCACCCGGGCCCCTCGCCGCACTCTCATTCCCTTTCGGGGTCCCGGTCCCACCCGGGACCCCCCAGAGGCCTGTCCGGTGGAGGGCAGCCTGGGGAGTCCACCCCAGGCAGCCCCCGCCGGCTCCCCGCGCGGCCAGCACCCACGTGTGCTGCGGCGGGAGCCGGCTGGGATCTTCTGGTCTGCCCGCTTCAGCGGGCAGACGCGTCTTCTCCCTCCGGTCTGGCTGGACCGGGGGGGGAGTGCGGCGGCACTCCCCCGGCCCCCTCATTCCTTCCGGGGCCCGGGGATGGGGCTCCCCGGCTTTGCTTCGGGGCCCGGGGATGGGGTCCTGGGCCCCTCCTCCTCCTCGCGGGGAGCACGACGGCGCTCACCGTCAATTCTTCTTCGGCGGGGGCCAGAGTGGGCTCCTGGCCCTCTCAGGGGGGGGTATCTTCACGGGGAGCGCGACGGCGCTCCCCGACTTTACTTCGGTGCCCGGAGATGGGGTCCCGGGCCCCTTGGGCTCATTTTCACAGGGGAATGCGACGGCGCTCCCCCGCCCCCCCTCCTTCTCATCACCGGGGGCAATTTCACGGGGTGCGCGACGGCGCCCCCGACTTTGCTTCTTCCGGGGGCAGCCCCCGGGGCCTGACCCACCCCGGGGGCATGATTGCGACCGGCGGCGGAGCCCCACGCGCTTCGTTGTCGGTCCCAGGCGGGGTCAAAGGTCGCCTACCTTCTGGGGGGCATATCTCGGCCCCCTGGAGTCTGATTTCCTCCATGTTCGCGTCCTCTTGCTCCTGGTGGCACCCCCATCCACTGGGAGCACTTTCCCTCGCCCTCTGGGTCTCTGAGAGGGGGGATTCAGCAGGGAGCGGTCTTCACTGGCTCCCTGCGCCAGCCTTTCGCCTGGCTCTCCTCCTGGGCCTCTCTTCTCCCTGCGCAGAGGCCCCTGCTTCTGCGCACCGGTCCTGGGCTCTTCTTCTGGCGCTGGTAGGGGCCTGGGGGCAGTCAGGGGTTCCTCCTTCCAACTGCCCATGACCAGGCTCCAGCACCTTCCGCCTCAGCAGACCACACCCCAGAGAGACCTCTCTTCCTCTTCCAGTACTTTTCAAAAGTTGAGTAGGGGCTGGCAGGAAGTCTCTGTTTGTCCTATCAAACAGCGACACATCACTTCCCTGCCCCTGCTCCCTCCTCCTTGTCCAGCCTCTGGGTTTGTTCAAAATGGCTTCGGTCCAGGGTCTCTGGCCACATGGTCTCTGAAACACGAGCCCTTCCCTCGTCGCTGCCTTCCCCTCCTTGGTGCAGCCTGGTGCCTGGCACCCAGTGATGGCTGCTGATGGATGAGCCTGTAGCCCCACCCATCTTCTCTTCGTGGAGAGGAGGCCTTAGCTTGTGGAAGAAAGGTTATCAATCCATCCAGCTGAGGTCAGCCCTCAGCCTGGCCCTGGTTATGACTGACTCAGAGAAATGTGACATTTCTGGATGACCCAAAAACAGTACAAATATGACTTTGGACTCTGCAGAATACTCCTTTTCACATCCGCTACAGTGGACTTTAGTGCGTGTCTGGAATCTGTAGGCCTTATGAAAGTTAATCTAGCACATGGGCTCCACATCCCCATAGGGGAATAATGAAGTGAAAAACACAGTAAAACACACTGACTTTCCCTGGCATGTTCCTTCCCAGTGTATAAGGCCTATTCCATGTCACCACCCACTTCTGCATAAGTCCTGCCACACCATTCACTTTGTAGCTGCTCCTGGACTGCGCACGCCAGGAATCTCCCCTACGCATGTACACAGGTGTCTGCATGTAACCAGCCCGGTGCCCCGTACTCCAGCTGCTGCGCAGCGGCCTAGTCAAGCTAGGGGGACACCAGTAAAATCCACATGCAGTCTCTTTCATCATGAGTTCACTGTGGGTGAGTCCCAACTTATGAGGCTCTCCCACAGTAAAAGCTCAACAAATAGGTGCTCAAAAAGCGAAAAATCCGGGCGGCCCAGAGTGTCAGAACCACCTTCTAACATTTACCATGCATTATATGTTGATGGAATTATACCATATTGAGAGTCCAAGAGCTGAAACGATAGTTTTATAAGAGGAAGGTTCAAGTGTGTACATACACGTAACATGGTGAGTGGTGAAGTGTGTGTCATATATGTAGGGTCTGGTTTTGAGTTTCGTGGTGGATCTTCCGTCATCCATTGCAGATTACCTTCCTCTAAATATAGAAAGATAAAAGTTTGATACCCTTAGGGTTCTCCACCAAGTGAACAGGAGTTTCACAACCAAAATAGCTATATCCATCACAGAATGAGGTCCTCTAGTGAAGGCCCACTCTGACCAAAACAACAACAAAAAAATATATTGATGCCAGTCACTTCTGAAAGAATTGCTATCAGTAAATGTGGGTCCTGGAAATGTACCTTAAAAGTGCATGTTGTGTTCTTGCCGCGCTGCCGGCGGCATACACTTCAGGGCCTCGTGGTCGCGCTATGGAGCAATGGGCAGGCTGCGCGCAGGCCGAACAGATAACACAGAGTCAGTAGTGGAGTCTGACTGAGCTCCCGCGTATGCGCGCCTCTGGCGTCACATCTGCGCGGGCTCACCTTTATTAACCCGGTCACGTGACACGCGTCCCTACCATTCCTTCGCCAGGTCTCGGGGGTTTACATGAACTCCCCCCGGACCTGTTCTACTAATAAGAAAGTCCCCCAGTCGCGCCTATTACATCATAGGGCTGACAATACATTCCTCCCCAAACAGAATCTAAAATACAACAACCCTGCGGATGGCTCGCACATTTGAAACATAGAACAAAAGAACAGTCTTACATGAAATGGTCCTTCAGTCTACAGGAGGGCTCAGGATTTCTTCTTAGACAATACTGGGAGCTCCCCCGGCCTCCAGATACACTGGCAGGCGGCACCGACATGGAGCTCTCCGGGGGACTCGGGCTGCTCACCGGTACCTCAGGATTCAGCCTCTCTGTCACAGGACAGTCCACTTCGGACCCTCCCCACTCGTCGTGATCGGGAGAGATCTCTCAAACCGGGTGCAGGCCCCCTCACATCTAGAGGCACATCCCGGGAGGGATGAAAGCTCTTGAAGAAGGACACATTCCTCGTGACTGTCTCCGCTCCCCTCTGAGCAGTGATTCGGGTGCCATTCAAATGGGTGACGATCCACAGCTCCTTCTCGTAAGGCAAACGGAACTTGCTGTTGGTAGCACGATTCTGCAGGAGAACCAGGTCACCCACTTTCAAGTCAGACTGCCGGGATTTCCTTCGCCGACTGGCATGATCATTTTGACGTTGGCGCCGCGCTTGAATTTGATGTTCCTTCAGGGACTCCGGACGCCACAGAGGATGATGCGGGATGGAGTCTACAACCACACGCCCCATGGAAAGGTGTCCCGGAGCCACTCCAGTCATGGAATTCGGCGTTTGTCGGTATACCCGGAGGAATGAGAAGATGGCTAGTTCCAAGGGGTGTTGGCGGTCATGAGGGATGCGGATAACTTTGTTTAGGGTGCGCATGAACCTCTCAGCCTCGCCATTCGCTTGGGGCCACCTTGGGGTTATCTTCTTGTGGGTAATGCCGTGAGATGACAGATAGTTGGCTATTTCTTGTCCCTGAAACGGAGGGCCATTGTCAGTCCTTAGTTCTTGAATGAGTCCATAAGTGGTCATAACTTTGTCCAATTTAGGAATGAACTCACTCGCACTCAACGACTGGAGTACTTCCACTTTGGGATATTTCGAGTGGTCATCGATCAGTACAAAGGTGTGCCTCCCATCCGGGAGACTCCCAAAATCAAAACTGACACAGGCCCAGGGGCGGTCTGGCCGAGGTTCAGTGATTACCGAAGCTGGTGGACAGCTTTCTCCAGTGGCCTGGCACCATTGACAGGATCTCACCGCCTCTTCTACTTTTTCGTTCATCAGGGGAAACCACACTTTAGTCCTCAGGCGGGTTTTTGTTTTCACCATCCCCTGGTGCCCGCCATGCACCAGTTGGATTACCTGGGTGGTCAGGGCTGAAGGGATCACAAGGCGATGACCTCAAAGTAGGCACCTCGTGGAATCTTCATTTAGCTCCAGCCTGACGTGATATAGACTCTCCATAATTCGTTTGGCCTCAGTGGTGAGTACCTTCCACTCATTCCTCGCACTTTGCCACCGACCATGCTTCATGATTAGTATGGCTCGCTGGAGACACTCATCTCGTCGGGTTTCTTCCCCCAACACCTCCATGGACGACGGAACGGGGCATGACCTGGCAGTTATGCACCGAACATATTCTTCCGTGTCTTCAGCATCATCCTCCTCTTCGGGGGTAGCCGCCCGGGGGTGACGGGATAGGTAGTCAGCTGGGTTCTGAGCTCCTGGATGGTACTCAACACGGCAATTGTATTCCTGCAGCTGCAGCATCCATTTTTCTATTTGTGGGGGCGTTTTAGAAGCGGTGCCTGCGAACAGGGAGAGAAGCGGCTTGTGGTCGGTTGCCACGATGAACGGATGTCCATACACATATAAGTGGAAGTGGCGACATCCCCAGTGGATGGCTACGGCTTCCTTTTCTATTTTGGAATATCGCTGCTCTGTGTCTGTCAAAGACCGACTGGCAAAAGCCACCGGTGCACAGTCTTCTTCTGTGCGACTCCGCTGCAGCAGGACAGCTCCAAGTCCCTTTGGACCAGCATCAACAGCAACCATGGTCAATTTCCGTGGGTCAAAGAAAGCCAGGGTCATGTTGGCGGACAGATCATCCTTAATAGCTTGAAACGCAGTATCATGTTCCTGACTCCATGTCCAGTGGACGGAGCCTTTGGTGAGCTCCCAGAGAGGCTGGGTGAGGTTGGTGAGATCGGGGATAAATCGTCCACAGTAGTTAACCATATCGAGGAAGCTTCTTACCTCTGTGACACTGGTGGGAGCAGGGGCCATTTTTATGTTGCGCACCTTGTCCAGGGTTACACTCGAAGCCGAGAATACGTAGCCAAAGAATTGGAGCTGCTGTTTGAGGAATTCGCACTTGTCTCGATGAAGGGTGAGACCAGACTCTTGGTTCCTCTGAAGCACTTGGGTCAGCCTGGCATTGTGTTCTGCGATGGTTTTTGCGTAAATGAGAATGTCATCACTGACGTTCACCACTCCCGGAAGATCCATCAGCAACTCATGAATCACATTCTGGAATACCTCCGCTGCACTCGACACCCCGAAGCTCAGGCAGGTGTACCTCCTCAGGCCTACGTGGGTGGACAAAGTTGTGATGTAATGCGACTCTTTGTCCAGCACCATCTGATGATATCCAGATCGAAGGTCAAGCTTTGAGAACCAGCATGCTCCGCTCAATTCCCCGATGAGATCATGGATCGTGGGGGTGAGGTGTCTTTCCCTTTTTATTGCGGCATTGGGTAGTCTCATGTCGACACAGATCCGCACCTCCCCCGGTTGTTTTGGCTTTCGAGTGACAACAATGGGGGACACCCAAGGGGTGGGCCCTGTCACCTTCTTGATGATTCAGGCGGATTCCAGTTTGGCTAGTTCTTTTTCAACTAATGGCCTTAGGTGGAAGGCTACGTGTCTTTGGCGTAATGCTACTGGCTGAACAGTGGGATCGATATGCAGATGTACTTCTTTCCCTCTTAGTCTCCCAATCCCGTCAAAGACGGCCGGAAACTCGGCTAAGATGTTTGAACAAGGTCTGACAGTGGAGCCCTCCAAAGATACAGCACCTGAACTGCTATTCCTCTAGTATTATTACCCCTCTATTCTTCCTGGGGTTTGTGTGCACACTGAAACGCACCCACCATCACAGTGCAGATCCTCATGGGATCACAGCAATATAAAACACAAACACAGGTGCACCACATATTAATTACAAGATATAAAAATACATAGGCATAGTCCATATATAATACAAATATTATTCAAAATTTATTTTTATTCCAAAATTCTCTTTTTAAAAAACATAAACATATGCATCAAAAAAATTTCACAGTGATACAGCCACAGCCGACGCGTTTCGTCCTACTAGAGGACTTCTTCAGGGCGCTAGTAACTCTAAGAAGATCAACCACCACAAGAAGGAAGAGTCGAGAGAACAAACAGAGAAACTGCCTATCTCTCGTTCCCCATCTAAATCGCCGATATCAAAAATACTTCACGTCAGAAGTTTAAACAAAGTTCCTCAGAGCTATCGATATTAGGAAAATATATACGGTAAAGACTTCAGGAAAAATAGATGAAAGGGCAGGGCGTGCATGTAGATTAATACCTTGCCGCCTATTGATGGTCACCCAATTCAGTCACAAGGGTATGATGTCACCAGCCCCAAAACCATATCCTGCAGGCCCAAGCCTTATCAGTTCCACAGCAAAGTATATATGCTGGAACTGTTGTTAATAGTCGATATTAGGCTATCATCAGGTTTCCAAACGTCAAGTGTCACGGTAAAGGGACTCGGCTAAGATGTGTCGGATCGTCTCCTGGTGAATCCCAATAGCGAACGTCACAACTCCCAGATCCTCTGCAGCATGGCATCCTAGCAGCATGCTCTGTCCATCTTGCGCCACGTATATTTGTGATTATATGGAGTTGGAGCAGTGCGAGATTGTCGCCTTGAATTTTCCTCGCATCAGCAGGGGTTGGTCTTGTCCGTATGCAAAGACTTTGATAGCCGTGGCACTCAGCGGTGAAGTTGGCTTCATCGCCTTGTAGAGTTCTGCAGACATAATATTAATGGTGGCCCCCGTGTCTACAACAGCTGTGACATCCTGCTCTCCAACTCGCCCTTGACATTGCGGAAGCCGGCGTGACGTTTGGGTGGCTGTGCCTATCATGTATGCTGTGTGGACCGTTTGTTCTTCTCCGTCATCGTCATCCATGTCACTATTCCCACTTCGCGCTTCAGGGATGAGGTTAACTGCAGGCCTGGGTCTTCGATTCTTCCGCGAGCGGCACACTCATTCGAAGTGGTTAATTTTCCCACACCCTGCACACCTTTTCCCACGTGCTGGAAATTCTGTTGCGTTGTGGGGGCTTCCTCTGCAGTACCCGTAACTCAAGGCCTTCCCCTGTTCCTTCCGGCTTGATGTGGTGGATGGACGTGTCGCTACTGCATTGACTGATTCTACCTTCACTGGTGTTTGTAGGGCCGCTTCCATGTGGGCTGCCCTCGTCCGCGACAGTTCTTTAGTCCTCCCTAGGGTTAGGATGTCGGCTAGGGGCTTCCCAGATTCCTCCAGTATTCTCTCTCTGAATTTTGCGGAGGCGCAGCCCTGTATAATTTGATCCCTTATCTCTTCCACCTCATCATGGAACCCAGAGGTGCTTGCTAAGTCCTTGAGGCGAGCGTGAAACGTGTCAATGGACTCATCTGCCTGTTGGTGCGCCTGACGGAATACAAAACGTTCGTAATCTTGATTCGCCATAGGTTTAAAGTGTGCTGACAGGGCCCCAATTAGTATGAGATGTGTTTTAGGGGTCGGCTCATTTAACGACTTGGCAATTCTGTAAATGTCTTTCCCCCCTAGATGCAGGAGCATGGCTCTCTTTTGGTCGTTGTGCACTCGTGTGGCTTCGAAGAATAATAGCAGCCGCTCCACCCATTCCTTCCATTTGGGCACCTGGGCAGAAGGTGGGCCCTCCACCAGGAATGGTTCATTGGGGTGTATCGTGGCCATTGCACTGTTTTTGTTCTTAGAGAGCTCCTCCTAGCAACACTAGGGCGTTACTTGGCCCAGAAGGTGTGTGTTCCTCCTCACTGCTGGCTGCGTGCAATGACCACCCTCCAGTGTGCTGCTGACAGTCTCAAACTTGCTCGTGTTCAGTGCCTCACTTCACCCTGAATACTGTCCATAGACCCTGTGCCACGTGTGCTGGCTCACCTCTGTGTGGGGACCGGGGGGCAGGTTCCAGGGAATGAACACCGCTGGGGCAGCACCTCCGCTGCTCAGCCCCAATCAGGCACATGAAGAGGAGCCGGTGCGCTCTTCCTCGCGCTCCGTGGCACGAGCACTGCGTGCTTCCCCTCAGCACTCGCGGCCGCCACAGAGCAGACGTGGGAATCGGCCGCCCATCTTCGTCGCCAATGTGTTCTTGCCGCCCTGCCGGCGGCGTACGCTTCAGGGCCTCGCGGTCACGCTATGGGGCAATGGGCAGGCTGCGCGCAGGCCAAACAGATAAAATGGAGTCAGTAGTGGAGTCTGACTGAGCTCCCGCGTATGTGCGCCTCTGGCGTCTTATCCGGCCGGGCTCACCTTTATTAACCCGGTCACGTGACACGCGACCCTACCATTCCTTCGCCAGGTCTCGGGGGTTTACATGAACTCCCCCCGGACCTGTTCCACTAATAAGAAAGTCCCCCAGTCGCGCCTATTACATAATAGGGCCGACACTACAGTGCAGTACTTTATCAATGTTGACATATTTGGTCACAATACTATGTCAGGGACACCATAGTTACCTGCAAGTGAAAATCATTCTCTGTTACCTCAGGTGGCTTTCGCTGAGTTCCCTTCACAAGATGTGGTGGCTGATCTGCCGCCATTTTTAGGTGGATAGCCTCTGCACAATGAAGGGGCTGATGCCAGAGCCAGAAATGCGGCTGTCCAAGGCCCCCGCAGGGGGCCACTAAAGAGGGCAGCCCTCTAGTACCAGCTGGGCAACCCACACCCCCGTAGGGGCAGGGACTCAGGGAGGAGTCCCCCAAACCTTGTCGCAGCGCGATAGGCGAGCATCACGTCCGGGGCGCGAGGACAGGGGAGGGGTATATAGGCCTCCCCCACCATCTTGTCGTCCTCTTTCGCGCGCCCGGACACGCCGTCTCATCAGGGAGCTGGGGAGCGGCGCCAACGATTTTCGAGTGAATATCGCCCGGTTTCGGCTCGGCATAGCTCCCCCAGGATCCTCGGGGATCAAGTTGTGAGGAAAGCAGTGAGCATTCCCCCACTTGTGCTGCTGCTCGGTGTTAGGGCCCCCAGGTCTCGGTGCCGCCCTCGGATGCTGTGTCCAGCGGATTGGGTCGGGTTGACCACGGAGACCACCATGCAGCGAAGGCTGGGAGCGGCCACGTCCGCGGGGTTAAGGTGAGCACGAGCATGCGCGGAAAGTGGTGGGGGAGCATGATATGCTATTCTGATTCCGCTCTGTAGTGAGTAGGCCTTCCAGCATGGGTGAATGGTCTACAGTGCATAGACACTGACGTTCGCAGAACGGGGCGATGGCAGACTGACCCATGGAATAGACAAATGGCGCGATCGCCCACAACGGGGAGACCTCAGATGCATGTTGGCTCCGTGGGTTGCATGCCCGGCCGGATGTGGCGGCGTTGTAGGGCAAAGCTGGAGCTCCCCTGCTTACGAGCGGAGAGGTCAGATGCGAGCCTCACGCTGGCTCGACATCCTGTGATAGCTGTGTATTTTCGGGCATGCCTCAGATAATTCCAAGGGGAAGAGAGGGGGCGGTCACGGAGGCAGGGGCTCATCTGTCCCTGTACAATTTTTGCACAGCCGGGCGGTGCCGCACTGGACTAATGCATCCGCTCCAGGGGCCTTTGTTCAATCGCAAGGTCACAGGTTCGAACCCTGTAGGGCCGCTCAGACTATCATCCGTCTGAGATCGATAACATAACGCTCATTGAGATGGGTAACAAAAAACTCCATTATACAGCGCCAAGCTACTCGTCGGGGTCAACGTGCGCTTTACACATTGCCACCAGGAAGCGCTGGGTTTTGAGGTCACCGCGAGGGCTGGAGATTCAGTGCAGCCTTGCGCACAGAGTGGAATGCGGATGCCAGAGTGATTTGTATTCGTGGAGTTTGTGGAATCACGTTTTCCGATGACACTGTTTTGTGCTGGTTGGCGCCTCAAATGGGACTGGGGTTGTGCACACACGAGTTGTGCAATCCAGGCTGCTTGCCTACAGAAAGTTCTGTCCAGAAGAATGTTAGAATATTTATGAAAACATCGCAAATTCTCGTTTATGTACAGTTTCGACGTGGCTCCACATTGCGAGTTTGTTCTACTCATAAAGGAAGGGAAGGAAAGATGTCCACCCACATCATTTCTCTCATAGCGAAAGTTCGAGCGCACTGAAGGCTGACCTCGGTATGAGATGGGCACAGTCATTTGTCAGCTGCTATTTCTCATGTCTCTCGGCGAGAGAGCTGCCGACTTTGAAGCAGGGAAACCAGGGTTAGAGCCTCAGGTCGACTCCACATCCGGTGATTCTAGGCAGGTCACTTGGTCCTCCTCCTCCGTGCCTACCAGGAAAAAGAAAGGGAAAAACATTGTGAATGTGCCCGTGGGTAGTGTCACTGGTGCTCATGTGAGGCGCTCCAATGCATTCGGGAGAGCATCCGCCATATAAATCTACAAGGGAAGGTGGATAAATAGAATCAAACATGGATTAACCCACAGGAACGGTGGTTGCTGTTTACTACAGTACCTTGGAGGTGACCCTTTGCGTGGCACTCGTCTAGAATGCACTTGTTACAGACTGCAGAAGCGGGTCGGTCGAGAGGGATTAAAAAAAAAAAAAAAAAAGTGGCAGCTCAGGCTGCACCAGGCTATGGAGATAAATAGCGTGTGTTATATGGTAATACCAACGTCACAAACAATACACAAAGAGGGCACTCCGAAAGTGTTCTCTACTATTGTGTTGAGGGCCCAGTTAAGTTCGAGGCAATGTGTCCTAATTATTCAGGTCTATGAATGTCCATTCAAAGGGAAGGGTTCAAAATTGGTATTTTCAAGGACTTGTTTAGCCAGTGCTGCACAGAAACAAAGCGCGGTTAATTGCATTCAATGTGTCCTAATTATTCAGATATCGGAATGTTAATTATGAGTCACTGGCCTACTGGTTAAGGCCACTGACTCCTACGCTGATTGTCAGGTGTGCAAATCCTGGTGCTTTAATCGTTGTCGTTCTGAAGTATAATTATCGCATTTTCCGGCGGATGTTGTCCTGTGTGGGTATAGCAATTGGGCGGGGCCCCTACGTCCGTTTTAGGTGGCCGCCATTTGCATTTTGCACACTTGGGGGAGGGGCGCTCTCTGCGAGGCCCGGTCTTTCAGCTGTGTGTGCAATTTGAATGTAGGTTGTCATTGGTGGGGCTTTAAAATCCTAGGAGCCCATATGTGATATGGCGGGTGTGTATTTGTCCCCGGGTTGGCGACGCCGCATGCCTTTCCTGCCCAGCATGAACATGCCGTGACGCGGTTGCAGCTTTGGTTGCTCTGGGTTGCTTTCCGCTGTGCCCCAACCTGGCGGTGTTAGACCTCAGCTTCTAGGCACTTCAGATTTTGGGGCTCTGAGCGGGGGTTGTCTTTTGCCCCTGGGGTGCTGGTTTGGAGGTGCGTTGCGGTCGGAGCCGCGTCGCGTAGTTGTGGAGCAGGGCGGCCCCAGGACAGCTTGTGTGCGGCTCGGTGGGTGGGTCGCCGGTGAGCTCTCGCACAACTTCTAGCCATCAGCCAGGCGGATGGTCCCTGTCGTTCTGAGCTGCCTCTGTTTCCTCCACAGGCTAACTCTGCAAGGAGGCTGAAAGGAGCAGAATAGATCAAGGGTAGCGGCAGTTATTATTATAAAGACTCCAGCTGGTGCTCAGCTTGCTTTCCACTCCTTTCAGGTCCCCATGGCTTATAATGTGCAGGTGCCCAGCTCACACCACAGAGGACAAAGGCAAGGCCTTGGCCCTGATGGACTATGTTTAATTTCCCTGTGTGGGATTGGGGCTGGCAATCTCCCACTATGGTAGTCCGAAACGGTGATGGTAAAGGAATTTGGTAAATATATAGGGCTCACTGTTCATAGCCATTTGTTGTCAGAGGATTATACCACTGTGTTTGGGCAAAAGATTGAATTTTAATAGCACACAGGTTAGGTGTTTGATGTCACCGCGGACCGGCAGCTGTAAACTCCGGGGTATCGCTCCAGGCCTACCGGTGTTCGTTCTGCATGAAATAACAGTGTATGAGCGACGGGCAGTCTTTTTCAGCCTACATTATTCACAGGGTGCACTCAAGGTTCATGTAGGGGCCGTTAAGGTGGGGTCCTTACAGTGGTGTCTTTGTGAGTGACCTGCGCAGCGGATTGGTTGGTTGTGGTGCCTTTCCTTGGAATTGGGATGCTGGGTACAAATTTCGGTTTGTCCCGTTGGCGCCTGGGGGCGGTGTGGGGGCCGTGCGCTGGAGCAATCGGTTTCGTTTTATTGCACTGAGTGAAGTCCTCGCTGCTTGGCCGACAAGGTCCTTGTGCCACCAGGGGTTATGTAACATGTGTACATCGCTCAAGGCGTCTCTAAGCCCGGTAATGCACACAAAGGCAGCCTAAAACCTTGGTGGTCTTAGAGTTTTCTCGTTGGTCTAATGGGGGTTATTACTGATATTGATATGTCTCCCTCATCTTCATTGTTTGATTTTGCTCGCAAGAAAGTGTCAGTCATAGTCCTTTAAATGTCACTCATAGTTGCACTGAAATGATGAACATGTCACACATTGCAAGCTGAAACCTTGGCAGCTATGGATGGGGGCGGCTAGCTCTTGGTTGGCTAGGCAACTGTGCTATAATTGTGGCTTATTTATCTGATGCAAATAGAAGCATTGCCTAAGCCAATAGATGGGCCTATTGTAGGTGTAGTGCTCCTTTTCTAGTAAATATACTACATATTGGAGCATTGCTCCATCCTCATATCCAAATACATTATTTTAACCTTTTGGCACGCTAGGATACCTTAGCAAAGTCGATATGGGATACATATGCTGGGTGAGGGACGCCAGCATGGCGACACAGCACCCGTCAGTGCAGATGACGGATGGGTCTGCAGGCTATCACCCAATTGGTGTCGCGAGTGACCACTCAGTTGGTCATCGTTTCTCTGCCCCCTCCCCCCCCAGCACAAGTGCATGTCAGGGGACCAAGGTGGGGCACTCCAGAGAGGTCCACCTTCTCTTTAGTTTTGCTGGTTTCGAAGTATGCAGGAACTGTACTTCTCCCCCAATGGGCTTTAAACCATAGAGGGTTCTTCTGGGACGTGGCATGGCTGTGTCCGGCTGTCCTTCTGTTTGCTTATATCAACGTGCGGTTCTAACTTAGTATTATGCCCGGGTTGCAAGGAGGGAATTCGCACGTTCTTCCACCTTTACCAGAGTCGCCGGCTTGCCCCCCGGGTGTATGTCTGGATTGCCGGATTATGGGGGTTATTGGTTTGTGGCCGATTTTCGTGGAATTGGCCCCCATACTTGGTCCCGCATGATGCGGAGGTTTTCTGGCGGTCCTTAATTGGCACTAATGTTTTAGACCTCTATTCCATTCCACAAGTCCTCGTAGTGCCCTCACTAAGTGGGACGATATTGAGAAGTTGGATACATGGCATCCAGTATTGGGACGATCGCCGAACCTCACGTGCGCCTTACAAATCCAGGTTCAGCATCATAGGATTAGTGGCGAAATCCCGGCATATGGTATTTTGTTGACCACAAAGGCAGAATGGGTTGATATGTCGCCTATGCCATTGAATCGGATGACATCTGCATAGCAACAGGTGGATAGCGCATTGGGTGCTTGTGGCACATTTGATAATGGTGCAGGATAATTATGGTTTTACTCTAGGAAACGGGGATCTTATGCCCAGGTTCTGCCTTTCTTTGCCGTCGGTTACCAGCCCAATGGTGGGACAGTACAATTTTACACTTACTCTGGGCAATTACAACGAAAAGAGAGGTGCTGCGAAGGCAACGCCTCGGCCCCTGATGGACTATGTTTAATTTTAGTTGTGTGAGAGTGGGGCTCGCAAGCTCGTCTCCTCTTGCTATGTCTGGTCGATGCAGCTAAAAAGTGCCCTCTGCAAACAAGAGCAGGCCACAGGTCGCTTCAGTTATGACATATTCACCCGCGCTTTAGCCAGGGCAGCAGGCGGTTGTGGTAGTTTTCGTCTAACAAGTGTGCTGCGGTGCAAAAAGTTTGGTAAACACTGCGTTAAGAGCAAAATGGCGACAGGGTATTATAGACCATTTGACATTCCCAATTTTCAGGAAACGGCAGGTATTTGCACATAATGTTCGACTCAGGTTCACACAGACTGGTCTGCCCCCTGGGTTATCCTTCTATGGGCTAGAACCAGAGACTGGAAGGGGCATCTTCTGTGACCGGTGTCCCAAATACGTTGATAGTCAACGCTGGGGAGATGTGCCTTGAAGGGCATGATTACTCTTTGGGTTGTCCCAAAAATTTTGGGGCAAACTGGGTGGAGTAGTAAGTTCACAGTCCTTGGGAATCATCCAGCATTCCTTCAACCCAAACAAGGGCAGTTAGCGTTGCACAGTATCAGGGAGTGGGTAACATACACCGGTTATTCAGCGACAGCATGCCCCGGGGCACGCACGCTTCACAAAACACAGAGCTGCAACCAGAAAGGTGCCAAGTGGCAGAAACCAGTAAATAGGTTTAATATGTGTGTTTCTGGCCTTACAGCTGGGTGGAGCCAATCTCCTTTAGAGGTACACACAGGTGAGAATTGGGTGCTTCTTAGGGTTCGCGGTATCTCCCAGCGGGTCCACTGAAGGTGTACTGCAGTGGAACAGAGGACGGGCAGTCTGGGAGTCCGACACTTTTGCGAGTTTAAGCAGCCAGGGTCAGAGATGGGTAATAGGTACTGGCATCTGTGATCCGACGGCAGTTAAGCAAGCGGGGTGGGCTGTGTAAGTTGCACTACACGAAAGGGTGAGGTATCACCAATAGTGGGACAATACATATATGGTTCAAACCAGATTTGACACCAATAAGGGGTTGACCGGGTTTAGCAATCAGAAGGGTCTGTGCAATTGTCTGGTCAACAAGGCGAAGTAAATGCATCCCAGAACCAAGGGTAGGTGACCTGTTGCTGCAGTTAAGCTCAAAAGCCCCGCACGGTCAGCTGTATTAGCCACGTTGGGTGTGGACGCTGTCAACCAACATAGCGTGCTGCTGTTCCAATAAAGGGGAAAACAGGGTGTCGAGCACAAAAGGCTACTATGCAGTAAGAACATTTGGCACGTCCAGTGTTCAACAAAAATGTAAATTTAACGGAGCAGGGAATTTTCCACCGCCGGGGCAGCTCAGGGTGGGCGGTGTGAACTCCCCCACCCCACCCCCCTATCTGGGAGTATCCGAGGATGGGGGTAAAGTAGGACTTAGCAATCCTTAGTGTTAGGCACCACATGGCAGACAGTGCACACTGTATTAAATCAGACAGATTCTCTAAGCTGGTATGCCTAGGGGTTCCAGCACTGAGGGAGCTGAGCGGGCGAAATTCCCATAAGTAATAAGGGATGCATGGCAAGGGCAGGATGGCACCCTTGCTCATTGTCACACACGTCTAGTTATGGACATTCCTGTGCGTCATGAGTTAGAAAGCAAATGGATGGTGCAAAGGTTAAAATATAATCCTTCTCGCCCGAATAGCCAAAAGTAGGCAGGTGGGTGTGGG
This sequence comes from Calotriton arnoldi, assembly GCA_963921515.1. Classification (NCBI taxonomy): domain Eukaryota; kingdom Metazoa; phylum Chordata; class Amphibia; order Caudata; family Salamandridae; genus Calotriton; species Calotriton arnoldi. The sequence goes on from CAWUFW010000334.1 coordinate 1,534,361, forward strand.
AGCGGTCTCCCAACAAGCGGGCAGCTGTCCCTTAAGTGGGCACACAGGTGTGCTAGACACACCGTCCTAGTAGGGACGGCAGCTAGGTGAGCTCAGCAAATTCATGGGGCAATGTGAGCCAGGGAATCATCTGCCCCGCCCAGAGTTGGCACGGGACTGAGTTATGTGAAGTAGTGGAACTTTCCCACAGGAGGGTGGCTAGTTCTTGGCACAAATTCACAGGGCAGAAGGGCCTTTGTGTTACATTAGACACTAGCTGATCCAGGCTACCGGCAAGGGCTATTGTGATATAGATGGGGTTCCACTATCACCAGTGGGAGGGATCTCTTCCCTAGCTTGCAGGAGGCCTGGAAATGAGAGGTTGCAGGTGAGAAAGGAGCTGTTTTGGTGGGGGCTCTGGCGGCGACGGTGGCCACCTCCAGAGCTGTGGCGGAGTTACAGGGCGATCTGGAAGCAGAGGGGTACAGAAGGGTACCTCTGCGCGGCACCATGGTGGGTGCCAGAGCCAAATCCTAGGAGCCTCATGGGAGGTTCCTAGAAAACCGTGTCGGCGCCCCGTTAGTCCTTCAGGCGGTTGTGGGCCTGAACAACCGGGGGTTTGCTATGCTACGCTCCGCCCTAAAAGGGGCGTGAGTAATAAGGAACCATGTGTCACGTGATCCGGGAAGAGGATCACCAGAAGTGGCAGCACAGATGGGGTTCGCCCCAGTGCTGCTTGGCTCATCAGGCGGGCAGGCGGCCCAGACGGTTGCCTGCCCTTGGATCGCCCGTAAGATAACCCACCATATTACATAACGGTGTATGTAATAAACCTGCAGCAATTTTACCCAAACAAGAAATGTGTTGTGTGTTTATTTATGAGCATGCATGTTACGTTGGAGGGGTGGGGTAGGTTGCCAATGCTGGTACTATGCGGCTGTCCGAGGCCCCCGCAGGGGGCCACTAAAGAGGGCAGCCCTCTAGTACCAGCTGGGCACCCCACACCCCTGTAGGGGCAGGGACTCAGGGAGGAGTCCCCAAACCTTTTCGCAGCGCGATAGGCGAGCAACACGTCCGGGGCGCGAGGACAGGGGGAGGGGTATATAGGCCTCCCCCCACCATCTTGTCGTCCTCTTTCGCGCGCCCGGACACGCCGTCTCCCACCCTACCGCTTATCCGGCGTGGTTCGTGGCAGGCAGAAGGCAGAGAATGTTGTAATGTTGTCTTTTTTCGTTGCAGGCGGAGTTACAGGGCGATCTGGAAGCAGAGGGGTACAGAAGGGTACCTCTGCGCGGCACCATGGTGGGTGCCAGAGCCAAATCCTAGGAGCCTCATGGGAGGTTCCTAGAAAACCGTGTCGGCGCCCCGTTAGTCCTTCGGGCGGTTGTGGGCCTGAACAACCGGGGGTTTGCTATGCTACGCTCCGCCCTAAAAGGGGCGTGAGTAATAAGGAACCATGTGTCACGTGATCCGGGAAGAGGATCACCAGAAGTGGCAGCACAGATGGGGTTCGCCCCAGTGCTGCTTGGCTCATCAGGCGGGCAGGCGGCCCAGACGGTTGCCTGCCCTTGGATCGCCCGTAAGATAACCCACCATATTACATAACGGTGTATGTAATAAACCTGCAGCAATTTCACCCAAACAAGAAATGTGTTGTGTGTTTATTTATGAGCATGCATGTTACGTTGGAGGGGTGGGGTAGGTTGCCAATGCTGGTACTAGGTTTCTGCCATTGGAGCGCCCACTCTCTACCTATTTTTGAATGAGGGCAGATATGCTGCAAGAGTGGACGTGAATCCACATTTTCTCTGCCACAATTCTTCTACGGAATTTATCTAAAACAGATGCCTTAGGTACGTGTAGTTTACGTACTGCATATTAAACACCAGCTTAGCGTTAGAAAATACGTTTTTTCAAAAAATTAACTCTTTTCACTCGTGAAAATATTCCTACCTAATGAGTTCTGTGTGTTCCTCCCCTCCCCACATGCACTCTGTGAAAACTAGGTAATTGGTATTTAATCCCACACTCTCTCAAGCATTTACACCTAGATCATTTAAGAGTAGCATAGGAGCACCAAAAAGCGTTGAATAGATTTTTAAATACTGTTAAAGTGTTTGCAACTTCCAACAAAGCTACACCTGAGAGTCTGTTCACTACATTTGTATAAGATGTCCCTCTGCACTGCTCGGACACACCCGTTGAGTATATTGCACACTCATTTTTACTGAATTACCCCACGTGTTCCACCTTGGTGAACATTGGCATAACGTGCACAAGCATAACTTATACCCTTTTAAATGCATAGATCTGTCATAAGTCTGCAAAACGGACCTTCAGATTCAAATATTTAAGCTTGTCGTCAGGAGGATTAAGATCGGCAAAGCATTTTATAAGCATGAGGGAGCACTTAAGAGAAAATGTTTTTGCTTTAAATTAGTTTATTCGAGGTATTATTAAATAAGCAGCATTCTTACTTTGAGTCAATGGGTCACTGCACTCCGAAGAGACATTTTTAGATAGGCATGCATGTCCATTTACAAAAACAAACAGAATAGGAGAACGATGATCACGCTTTGGCCCAAATTCACTAAGGCTTTGCATCAGCGCTAGGAGTGCGAAGCTCCATGCTCTACTTACCATCCAGTGCTAGAGGGGCCACATGTACGGCATCATATTTAGCGACTCGCAATTTGTGTTTTTTAGCAACTCACAAATTGCGAGACGCTAAATAGCTTGTATGTGCAAAAACAGGGACCAAAATATGACTCACTAACAAGTCGCAGCGCAATTATCGAACTCACAAATTCAGAGTCAGTAACTGATCGTTAACTGCGACTGCGGTTGCAATTAGTAATTGTGGTCAGTATTAGCGATTGCGGTCTCAATTAGCAACCGGGCATTCCAAAATAGTTTTTTCACTTCCTGAAACAGGTGAAGGGCCCAAAAAACAACAGGAAGTGGTGGCCCTGGAGATGCCTAGACAACAGCCAGAGTGCATTGGAAAGTCCTGCAACACATAGTGCCATTACCGGCAACTTCTCCCACCCCCAGTCTGAGCATGCAAGAATGAATAAATACACAAGACAACTTTGTAGTGGGAAAATATTGCTGCAGGTTTATTCCATACAGGAGTATGCAATATGTGGGTTATCTTACGGGCGATCCAAGGGCGGGCAGCTGTGCCAACCTATGCTGCCCCCGCCCGCCTGGTGAGCCAGCACTGTGGGGCACCCAGTCAGTGCTACCTTTGATGATCCTCTTCCGGATCACGTGACACGTTGGTCTGTTCTACTCACGCCCTTTTCAGGGCGGAGCGTAGCAGGGCAAACCCCCGGTTGGTCAGGCCCCCAACCGCCCGAAGGACTAACGGGGCGCCGTCGCGGTTTTCCAGGAACCTGCCCTGAGGCTCCTGGTCTTTGGCTCTGGCACCCCTACTGTGCCGCGCAGAGGTACCCTTACTGTACCGGTCTGCCACAGAGGTACCCTTACTGTACCAGTCTGCTTCCAGATCGCCCTGTAACTCCGCCTGCAACACAAAAGGAAAACATTAAAACATTCAGAGTACCCTGTCCGCCAGCCAGGACGCCGGGTAAGAGGTGGGGTGGGAGACGGCGTGGCTGGTGAACAGAGACCGCCAGGAGGGGCAGGGGAGGCATATATGCCCTCCCCCCCCCCCATCGCACCGGAAGGACGTCACAGAGGTGACCTAGCTGGAGGGCTCCACAGCCCCTCCAAAGACTAGAGCGGGTGGGCAGTGCCAAAATGGCACTAAAGGGCCGCCCTGCTGAGGTGGCCCCCTGCGGGGGCCGCGGACAGCCGCATAGTGCCATTACCGGCAACTTCTCCCACCCCCAGTCTGAGCATGCAAGAATGAATAAATACACAAGACAACTTTGTAGTGGGAAAATATTGCTGCAGGTTTATTCCATACAGGAGTATGCAATATGTGGGTTATCTTACGGGCGATCCAAGGGCGGGCAGCTGTGCCAACCTATGCTGCCCCCGCCCGCCTGGTGAGCCAGCACTGTGGGGCACCCAGTCAGTGCTACCTTTGATGATCCTCTTCCGGATCACGTGACACGTTGGTCTGTTCTACTCACGCCCTTTTCAGGGCGGAGCGTAGCAGGGCAAACCCCCGGTTGGTCAGGCCCCCAACCGCCCGAAGGACTAACGGGCGCCGTCGCGGTTTTCCAGGAACCTGCCCTGAGGCTCCTGGTCTTTGGCTCTGGCACCCCTACTGTGCCGCGCAGAGGTACCCTTACTGTACCGGTCTGCCACAGAGGTACCCTTACTGTACCAGTCTGCTTCCAGATCGCCCTGTAACTCCGCCACAGCTCTGGAGGCGGCTCCCGTCGCCGCGAGAGCCCCCACCAAAACAGCTCATTTCCGACCTGCAACCTGCTTTCTAGGGCCTCGTGCATGTCCAGTGGAAAGTGTCCATGCCCACCTGTGGCAATTGCACCCAAGTTTGTCAACCTAACCTAGGCGTACGCCTGGATGGCCATGGTGACAATGGACCCCATCTTTAGCAAAGTAGCCTTTAACGTTAGCCTGGAACAGCTCGTCTCTGGTCTGCGAACTTACGCCCTGAACTGTTCACTCTTACAGGATGTTCAACGGCCTCCTCTGACTTGGCTCTGTGCCACCTCTGCGGGGATCATCTCGGACCACCAGAGTTACATAGACCCATGTAGTTGCTGATCTCACCAAAACAGCTCAATTTCCAGGCCTCCTGCAAATCTAAGGGAAGGGATTCTCCCTACTGGTGATAGATGAACCCCATCTATATCACAGTAGCCCTTGACGTTAGCCAGGATCAGCTAGTATCTGATGAAACCAAAGGCCCTTCTGGCCTGTGAACCTGTGCCAAGAACTAATCCCCCTCCTGCGGGAAAGTACCACTGCCTCACAAGACCGAGCCCCGTGCCCACTCTGGGTGGGCCGATTTCAGACACCATGGCTCACATTGCCCCAACTATTTGCTGCTCTCACCTAGCTGCCATCCTTCTAGCACCGTGTGTGCCTGAACACCTGCGTCTAACGTTTGCGCTGTCCCTCTGCTTTCTAAATCATGATGCAAGGGCATGGTCATAACTGGAAGTATGTGCCAATGATAGAGGGTGCCCTCCCGCCCTTGCCATGCATCCCTTATTCCTTATGGGAATTTCACCTGCTCAGTTCCCTCTGTGGTGAAACCCCCTCGGCATAACAGCTTAGTTAACATGTCTGCATTAATACAGTGCGCACTGTCTGCAAAAAGGTGCCTGACGTTACCCTTGGGGCTAATGTAGGCTCCCACCCTCCTGCAACCTTTAGTTTCAATCCTCCCGTATTTAAAGTGCTTTAACACCATTTCCCACAAATTTGTGGGACAGCGTCACCCTTGCTAGATGACCGCTTCCACAACCAGCCTATCTGCTGGGGCTGTCAGGGCGGAGAATATTGTGCTAACTGGAGCAACCCAAAACCTGCCCATAGAGCAAGGGGCCCCTACTCTGATGCAGTTGCCCAGATAGTTGCACTGGACCAATTGGCTTGCTTAACTAAAGCTCGATCCCGTGACCCTTGGAGCTCAATCCAGCTGTGGACCTCGTTTAATTGGGTATCCCTGGAAACATTGCCCTCCACAACTTCAAGTCCGCATTCAGCTTCCTTTCCAGGCACCTTAAAATGCAGGGTTGGGCATACCAACCCCACATGGCCAGGGGGTCATGTGTCTATCACCCATGATAATGTTAGAATCTAAGGTTCCCAGGTTCAAGGATTTCCGCAGCCCTCTTTTGAGGGTCTGCTGAGACCACACTGCCTCACAGCATGTTACCCCGCTACCTCCTGCAGCTCCATGAATGCCCTGTTGTGTCCCTGAAAAGACACCTGACAGGGTGAACTGTCTGATGAAACCAGGAATATGTGAAAATAGGCAAGAGTGCCCTCATGTACTTGCCATGAATCCCTCCTGTCTTACAGAATTACACCTGTTCAGCTCCTGCTGAGGGACTTCCCTTTTTCTTAACTGCTAACCCCGTGTGCAGACGTGACATTAAATGGGTAACATCCCGGTTTGTGCCCACCTAATGTGCTATGCTGGGAGCAACTGGGCACCCCACATACCTTGTTTCCCTAATTGTTGGGACAGCAGCACCCTATGTTGGCTTCCAGCGTCCCCAACCCGCCTGGCTGGTCCCGCTCTCCAGGCGGGGCATTCGAGCTTATCGGAGCAACATGGAGCCTGCCCTTGGTTCTAGGGTGCACTTACTGCGCCCAGGAGACCAGTTTGCACCAACCTTCTTGATTGCTAAACCCTAGTGAACCTCCTAATGGTGTCACATCTGGTTAGAAAGGGTAATGTATTGTGCCCACTATTAGCACCACCGCACCCTATCGTGGAGTGACAACTGACAGTCCACCCTGCGGCTGACCCTGTTGCTTAATACGGCCCATTAATGCCCTTGCCTGTCCTTCAACGCCACTGGCAACAATGCCCAGCAGTTTGGTGAAGGGGGTTTTTGGTCCCAGCGTGCGACCCAGCTCATACTAGTTTGCACAGTCCCGGTTAGCCTAGGTGGTCCCTCTGAGCTCTGTGTGGGGCCTATTTCACACTTAAACAAATGCCTATTCGCATGAATTTAGAGTGATGCAAGATTGGACTGGCGGCTGCCATTCTCACTCACGCTTTCATATACTAGGCTCAGAACACGGAACACTTGCTCTATAATCCCTTGGATACTTATGTCCAGCTACGCCAATCGATAATGGCTCTGCTTGATCATACCGACCGAAGACACATCAACCCTGCGGGAACCAGGTGGGGATGCTAACCTGCCCCCAAACTCTGCAACAAACATGACCAGCTGCCCACCAACAAACCATCCCCAGCACCCGGGAGGCATGCCGCCATTACTTGGCTTGTACACCGACGAGCTTAAGATTAATAATGGTATCGAAGGACCCATCTCTGAGGGCATGCGTGCAACACTATCCACTGCCTCACCCTAGTCACATAAACGTTCTTTAATACATTGAGCCGGTTTGAGCATTAACTTTAGCTTACTGCTCCAGCCCATTTTCACCCCAACTTTAGTAGTAGCATACCCTTAATGGTACGTGACCTTCTACAAGCACTGCGCAGAGTTCCCCATGACCACTGGAGACTCCTCTGGAGACGCATGCCCCCGGTGAGGGTGAAGAGCTCATCCTTTCAAGGAGTCAGACCTCGTTATACAGCGAAAGATGCACGTGGGGCACTCGAATAAGACAAAATAACTATTCTTTGCAAAAGAGAACCTGTCCGTCACTATTGTCTATCTTGGGACAGAAGAAGAACCATGATATTATCACTGATCAAAATCCGATGTCATATTCGCTACCTCTGTCATTCTCATAAAATCGCCATATCTGACTGACACCGCACTCTCATCCTATGCTTTGTGTGATCTTGGCCCACTTTAGTGTGAGCAGAGCACCGCGATGCATACTTGGCTTCATGGTCGGTAATGCGCAAGTAAACTACCCCCTCCCATCAAGTTGGGTTGCACAGTACATAGTAATGGATGCAGTGGGCTAGTTACTCTCCTGGGGCCCCAATGCCACTGCACTTGCAGTGCTGATGAAAGCTGTGTCGTTTTGGCTGTGTCAACTTTGTTGCCTGCCCCCCCTACAACCTCATGGAAATAGTGCTGAACTCTCGCTTACTACACTGCGGAGTGAGCCCACTGTATTCACCAAAGTTCTTCACAATTCCGCTTCTACTAATTGGGAACACGTTCCCCCATGGTATCTTGGCGCTGCATAACATGTTTATTGTTACTCAACTCCATGGTACTCGTTTTATTGACCTCAGAAGGATACATGCTGAGTGGACCTACCAGGATCTGAACCTGTGACCGAGACATTGAAACAAGCCACTTTCTGTTCTGCCACTCCCCAGGCCTGTGGAATAGTCTCCCAGGGCCGACATCTGGCACTTGAACCCTTACTTGGACGGGCCTGAGCTGGAAACCCAGATCTAGACAGCCTGCCAACCAGCTGACCACGTCCAATACCAGAGTGTCACACATCCACTCCGTAGCCTGGATACTAAACCCGGCATAGATGTATCAGAAGACCTATCTCTTGGCGCCTGTCTACCACAACTTTCGCTGCGTGTCCTAGTCTGTTAAAATCCGGGCACAAGGTAGCCTGCCCCGCTAAGCCCACGAAGAAATCGCAAGCCACCTCCAGCAAACGCCTGGCCAAGCAAACACTACCAGCCACCTCACCCCCGTTACCGTACCTCTCGTTGCAGTCGTTGCGTGAAACCAAGTCCACAACATGCCAACACAGGTTTGCCCCCAAATGGCAGTACGATTCACGATGGGAAACATGACATGAGAAAGAACACCACGTCCCCGCAACACTTACTTCCAAGTAATGCCCACCGCGATGGAGAGCACAGACCCCTGTTGCCGAAACCCAAGGAACGCAAAGCAAGGAGGCCCCCAGTGAAATATTTCCTAGTAGCTCCATATTTGCCAAAACACCAAATTGCCCGTCAATATCAGTGAAATATAATCCTGGTACTATGGCATATTCCTAAAAAGCACTTTACCAATGTAATTATCCCTTGGTGCTAGCCGAATAGGTGTATTACCCAATTAAGTTATTTTCCTTCATCTTAGAAAGAGGACGGTTGTATGTGCTAACCTGCAAGTCAAATCTAGGCAGCACTCGCAATAACCACCCGAGCTACACTCTCAGACTCGGTCCTACAGCGATCTCCGCTGGAGGCGGTCAATGGGTATCTGACGAGCTGGAAATCGAGATGTTCCCAATAATCCTTACAGATAAGCATGTCCACGTGCATGATAACCACGCAGCCCCCTGGGCCCACTAAAACAAGCTGCTGGCCAAAAGGCCTGACGTTACCCCGCTGGAAAAGAACACACTGTGTAACAAAGCCCCTAAGACACGAGTTAGAAGTTCAGACCTAGATTAAGAAAGTGAACATGCTGGGAGACGGTCTCCGCGAGGAAGCATGACATTCCTGGCCAGAGATCTGTGAGCTGCCGGCGTGGCCCTCGAGACGTCTCACTTTTATGTCTCAGTGCACAAGTATTCGTGAAAATTGATGTTATAGCAGGTACGCCGTTTAGTGCAAACACAAAACACTGACGCTGCCTGCACGGCCACCAAGCGGTGCCGCGAGGACAGCATGTCCACCAAGTAATGTGGACCACCAATGGGGATTGCCCGGAAGCTTGAACATCTGCTGGTGGTTCAGCCCAGGCGAGGGAGTGGCCCACCCCGAGGTTCATGCTCCCCAAGAGGACGCCTGGGATCTGCATCCGATGGCTGTCACACCAACCAGACAAACAAAGCAGCGAGCCTTCACTCCAAATGTCACTGCCTCTGCAGTAGCCAGAACAGGAAGTGACAGTGTGTGGCAACCTCCACAGTTTCATCCACATTCCGATCCCACATGTACTGCATCCTCCGAACACCCAAAATGATGTCAGAAGGGAAAGCGGCCCAACAGCAGCCAGCAGCGCCAGAGCCTCCGAAATCCCCACAGCAAAAGGCCCCCCCCGGCAACTCGAGCAGGCAGCACGCAAGAGTCAACCAGCAATGGCCCGGCGCAACGCGCACTCCCTAAATGTGGCAGCAAGCACCCAGCTCGTCCCCCCACGCGACAAGCGCACAGGGCAGAAAATGTCCCCAGTTACATCAAATCCGCATGGGGAAAAACATAACATTGCCACATTCGTGGCGCTTGCAAGTTACCACGTGTTCGCAAACCAAATGCTCCCAATCCATCCCCTAAGATGGGGGGGCATCGACCATATGCCCAGCCGCCTGATCGTGTCCCTGAACCGGACATGCCCCCCAACATACATCTTGATGCCTGTTCCACGCTGCCCCGTACCTGATCGCGGCAGCCAGAACCCCGGTGACATCATGAGCACATTCCCTCGTGTGCCCGCCCGCGCACACAATAAAACAATTTGCGGAAGGGAAGAGCACCGGAAAACCAACGTGCGCCTTTCCTACCCCTAATCGGGCTGATTGATTCTTGATGCTCCCCCGCTGATTAGACACAGCTTGCGGTGACTGACGGAGCACCGGCAGCCTCATCGCAGCCCGCCCTGGCATCCCACAAACCCGTTTGGCCCAGGCACAGCAGGCCGCGGGCCCTCATACATGCAGTCCTCTTGCCCCTAACAGTCGGGAAAAGTACATCAAGCTGGCGGTCGCGGGCACCGGCCTGGACCCAACCCCCGCAACACAAATCAAAACCATGGCATCCGGGACAACCTCAAACCCTGCCCGTGCCACAACCAAGCGATCGGCGCCACCGGGTCCCCAACAGGGGGATAAAGAGGAGGGAGGCTGTTCGGCCCACGCACTGGCCCCTCCTGGCCTGCACACACCGCAACACCAATCCGACGCACAAAAATTAGACCAAATTTAAACACCCACAAGGTGGCAACTGAGGCCCGCCTCAACTTCAACTACACACGGGGCCTCGGGCCACCCACCACGGCGCTCGACTGTCCCCCCACGCATACTGAGGGGGAAAAGACTTGAGTGGCAGGGGGGGCTGACCATACCCTTGCACTCACCAGGACACAGCCGACGCCAAGGACACGACAGCGGAAAGACTCGAACTGGTTTGCCAATCCCAAAGTCTGTCGCTTTGTAGGTTATGCCACACCCTCTCAGACGGAACAGACGCCAGACCAGGGACACGACAGCGTGTCCAGCAGGGGGACAAAGAGGATAATTAATGGCCGAGGCGTGGGGGAGGGTGGTTGAGGAGGTTCCCGACCCGACGGCTCACCGTCGGATTCGAAGCGGGAGAGGATGTGAGACGGGACAACCTCAATCGGGCCCCCAACCGACCTGCTGCCCTTTGCCGGATGGCCTCTATGGCCTTGCGGGTGCCGGGAGGAGCCGTGCCTGGATGAAGCAAGAGGAGCACGACTCCTCGGTTTGATACAAGGCTGCACGGCGTGAGGCCGTGTAGCAGGAACCCGCCCCCTACCCTGCCCCGTCCCCTCTCCACAACCCCACCCGCGGGCACACCCGGCGGGCCTCCTGCGGGGTCAGGCCAGCTAACTTGCTACTGGGACGAGGTCCCACGCGGGCCATGGCCGGCGTGCTGGGACCCAAAGGGGGGAGGGGTGGGTAGGTATTCGATAGCACTAACCTCGCTTCCAAAACGCCGAAGCACGACCTAAGGGCACCAAGGCAGCAGTAACCCGCCGCATGACCAACAGACGGCGTGGCTGGCGAACAGACGGCGTGGCTGGCGAACAGAGACCGCCAGGAGGGGCAGGGGAGGCATATATGCCCTCCCCCCCCCCATCGCACCGGAAGGACGTCACAGAGGTGACCTAGCTGGAGGGCTCCACAGCCCCTCCAAAGACTAGAGCGGGTGGGCAGTGCCAAAATGGCACTAAAGGGCCGCCCTGCTGAGGTGGCCCCCTGCGGGGGCCGCGGACAGCCGCACACCTACAGTGCCTGCAGCCTCCAAACAAACCTCAACAATGGCCAGCCGGCAGACTGAGAAGGAGAGACGCTGGAAATTGAAGTTCTCGGAGAGGGAACTGGAAATCCTCACAGAAGAATGCTGCAACCACCACGAGCAGCTATTTGGTCGAGCTTCCCAGACATTCCCTGAGTCAGAGAAATGCAAAATATGGAGGGAAACGCAGCAGCGCATCAATGTCCTGGAGTGGCTGACCAGTCAATTGAAGAAATAAAAAAGCGCTGGTATGATCTGCGCTCTCGGGCCAAGGAGGGGGTGGCAGCACGCCTGCAGGACTCCCAGGGAACTGGAGGTTGTCCATCAAATATCCCCCCACCCTCAACTGCAGAGGCAATGCTGGGATTAACACTTAAGCCAGCCAGAGGCAGTGGCTGGATTTGGGTCCCTGGACATGTCTGCACCTCCACCTACACCAGGTAAGTGCAATACTACTACTATGCCAACATTCATGCCAGACACCTGCTGTCTATGTGCATGCAACACACCCTTACCCAGATGTACCTGTATGGTCCATGTAGATGATCAAAATGTCACACCTGGTGCTTTATGAGAAATGTAGTCATGTACATAACCAGTGCAGTTAATATCAGACATAAGCTGAATAACATACTACGACCACTGAGATAGTGTTTCACACATTCATTTTACTCATCTCCCCATTTGCCACATAAGGTACACCTGTTGAAGTAGTTGAAGTACAGGAAGGGGCTGATGAGGGCGAAGACCAGGACCAGGCCCAGTTTGAGGAAGGGCAGGATGAGGTGCCTGTGAGTCTGCCGAGTACTTCACATGGCCAGGCCAGTGTTGCGTCTAGCTTCCCACAGTCAGCTGAAATTGAGGTACTGGGTTTCCAACAGCTTGCTACTCCTCAACGCATTCCTGTCACCAGGGTCTGGCAGCTGTGCCCAACACAATAGGCACGTAGGCACCAGCACGCAAGGCAGGTCTCTCGCTCCCAGGCAGGATCCGGCAACCAGGGGGTGTGTGCCGGCCTGGGGGAGTCCATGCTGCAGGTTCAGCACCTGCAGCAGAAACAGATCAGGTTTTTAAACCATAAGCTGACACAGGGATTTACCACCATTACCCAACAGTTGGCTGACAACTAGGCCTGCCTGAATGCCAAATGTGATGCCCTTACAGTGGCAATTGGGCAACTCTGCAGTGAGCTGGCAGAGGACAGAAGCCAGCAAAGGCGCCGGAAACTTAGCAGAGGAACCAGGTTGGAGGTAATGACCAGGGCAATTGGAAGGCTAGTGCAGGCAACCACTCAGCACTCCAGACGTACCCTGGCCCTGTAGGTAGAGATGGGCCACTACAGGGGTGACGTGTCACGAGGCCTGCAACAGATCACTGCAGCAGTGGAAGCAATTCTGACAGCCTGCATTTCCAGTGGGGCTGCTGGTGATGCACCGTACAGTGAGGTATCAAGCCTCTATAGTGTGTTTGCAGCAGTCCTGCGTGTGCTGCATAGGAGCAGCAGCCGCCAACCTGCACCTTCGACTGGCAGTACACCCCATGCCAGACGTACATCTAAGAAATAACTGCACACTGACAGTCTGCCATTGTGGTGTTTGCATTAATGTTTGTGTTTGCCGTGGAGTAACATCACAATATGTGCACCTATTTAAGTTACGTTTATTATGATGGACAGGCTGTCCATCAATTATTTTTGTGAACCCTGACATTAAAGGGTTGCATATTTTGAGAAATCAAATAGTTGTAATGTCATTTATGGAGAGTACTGTGTAAATGGTGAATCTTACCGTGCAAAGTAATGTCTGCTTATGTGGTCCCCGCGCCTTCTACCCTCTTCTGCTCTGTTTTCCTTGATTGGCTGATGGGTAGGTGGCCAGGCTCATCATTCTCCAAGTTTGATCCGGACACCTCAATGGGTAAGCCTCTCCTGCAGGCAATCTTGGGGAGTATGGCACAGGTTGCCACAATCTGGCACGCAGTCTCAGGCTTATACTGCAAGGCTCCCCACTCTTGTGAAGGCACTAGAAGCGCAATTTGAGGTGGCCAAATGTGTGCTCAATCACGGACCTGGTGCGCCTATGTGCCATGTTGTAGTGCCTTTCATGTGGGTTGCTGGGAGACAGGTAGGGTGTGAGGATTCATGGCCGCAGGGTATACGCATTGTCACCTGGTGAGACACATATAAGGGTGACACAACATACAAAGAGTAATGATTGTGCTTATACATTTTACTTTGGGCAATACATTCCAGTACCTAGTAGGTATCCTTCATCAAAATCCCCTCTTTCTAGTCGCTGGTATATGCCACTGTGTCTGAACATGTAGGAGTCATGTGAGCTCCTTGGATATTTGGCCACAATGTCTGTGATGATAGTATGTGCATTGCAGACAACTTGGATGTTCAGGGAATGGGTGTTCTTGCGGTTCCTGAATATGTATCCCAGGTGGGATGGGTGACATATGGGCACACGGGTCCCGTCAATGCACCCGTTGTCCTGTGGTAATCTGGCTATCCGATAGAACTGCATTTTGATATTTTGCATTCCCACATCCTCCCTTGGCAGGTAGATGTGTTGGTGTATGTACAAGAGCATGGCGTCTAGGAAACTGCAAAAGAAACTTGAAAGCGCACTCTGCGACACCCCTCCAGCCACTGCTATGACATTTTGGTAACTACCACTGGCCAATAGGTGTAGGTAGCACAATAGCTGGACATGGGTGTGGTTTGCATTGCGACGCTGCATACTGCTTTCAAGGTGCAGCTTTAGGATAGCTACTAGCTCCAAGATCACATTGCTGCTCAGCCTGCATTGCTCATATATATCTTCCTCTGTCTTCTCAAACATGGTCAGCCTGACTTTGAATGTCCTCTCCTGTCTCCGTCTCCTCTGCTGAGCAGCCAGTAGCCACATTCTCCTTGTTATCACGTACAGGGCAGCCATTGTGGAAGTTCCTGAAGCATTCTGGGGTTGTTTTTATAGTTTGGGCCCCGTTACCACCTGTTATGAATTGGTGGTAAATTGCATGTGCAAACAGGCCATTTTGTGAATAATCGCGATTTCTCCATGACATTTGCGACTCGCAACTAGGGATTTTCTAATTGCGACCCGCAAAATCTGGTCACTATTTTTTGCAAGTCGCAATTCGGTCGCATCGTTTTTTGTTTTGCGAATGCTTGTCATACATGGTGTACGCCTGTTTTAGCATTCGCAAAACGGATTACGACCGATTTGCGACTCGCAAAACGGTCGTACATGTGGCCCAAGGTGTTTTGAACTGGAAATATGCAATTTTCAGAGCTCAAAAACACTTTGCATTGCTTTTTGTCAAGAAGGCGGTTGGGGTGGATCAGTGCAAACACCCAAATGTTTTGAAGCAAAGCTCAATGTAGCTAAACTGGGTTTTGCATCAAAAACTAATGCCTAGCTGAAGCAGGCACAGACAAGGGGAAATGGGGATATAAATTACTACATAGAAAAGAGCATCTTAAGGGTGCAAAACCCTGAATTGGAAAACTGGTTAAAATGCTTAGTACATCTGGCCTTTAGTTATCTCTTTCAGCTTTTAAAGAGAAGGGATAGATTATTTTGGATGTCTTCCAGCCATGTGAAATTATCAGGCAAGTACATCTGCTGGAATAGAGAGAAACAGATTAACTCATGCCACTGCTTCTCTTTCAACAGATTCTGATAGAGTACGCAGGAGTATTCCTTTGCTGAACCCATTTGCCAGAAATGTGTGATGATCCCCTTGCACCTGATCGATTCAATTACTGTCTCTCTACCAGATCCATGATATCTTCTCTCAATTTGAATCACTCAAGTCAAGTCAATGAATTCCAATGCATGAAGTCGTGGCATATCTCACAACCTCTGCCTCAGCCACCTGACAATTGGAGGAGCCTGGATTTTGTGCATCTGTAAAAATTGATATTTTCTGATCAGAAAAAAAAAACCTTTGACAGAAAT
The DNA here is from genome assembly GCA_963921515.1 of Calotriton arnoldi. NCBI lineage: Eukaryota > Metazoa > Chordata > Amphibia > Caudata > Salamandridae > Calotriton > Calotriton arnoldi. The sequence goes on from CAWUFW010000334.1 coordinate 1,549,814, forward strand.
ATCTATTTAAACATCGACCAAATTGACAGACAAATTCACCATGCAAATGCCTATTTAAGCTCTACAACCACAAGCAGGCATGAGTCACCAAAATGTGGCACATTGCAACAATCAGCCATCAATCACAATCATGCATGGGAAGTAAAAAGAAGTGGTGGCTGGTGACATTTGAAAGTGGTGAAAAAAGAGTGGGCAAATGGTGCATTTTCAAGCAAATTTGTGAAAGCAAGAAGGTTAATAAAGCAATTGTGAAAATGTAGTTATGACATCAATAAAGAGATTAAACCCTTCACTGAGACCGCTTCAGGAGTCAACCTGCACTAAAACTGAATTTACATGCCTGGGAACTCAACTCACCTTATCTCTTGGATGTTCATTTTATAACAATTCAGTTCCTGTTTTAAGTCTACTCTTTCAGCTCAGCGCTGGGTTTTCTTTGAAAGAGCCTTTGATCCTGGAAAGTGGATTTCTTTGGAGGATAAAGCATGTAAAGCACAGCTTTATGGTGCACACATCATAACACACTGAGCCCTGCTTATTGCTGTTCACAGTAGGATAAAATGGTTGGTGCCTTTGGGCAGTTACAGAGAATGCGTTTGACTCTAAGCCCCTCTCTTATATCCTCTGCCCCTAAGCAGCACACGCATCCAACCAATGCAAAGATCGCAAGTCACTTGTTCTTAAAAAAAAATAATACTGTATCCAGCTGTGCAGCACAACCGAGTGCAGTTGTTTGATGAATTACAGGGGATTTTATCAACATTGGGAAGCTGATGGTGGGCCAAGCTGATCTACGCGGATCCGAGCCTGTGACCATGGGGTCCAACACAGATCCCTGCAATGGGTACATGCATTAGTTCGCTGAGCATCAAACCCACGGGAAGTAGATGGAAGCAAAAAGGGTGACTGGAGGAAGGGTGGATTGAGGAAGAAGGGAGTGAAACAGCAGAAAGGGAGGGGGCTACCAACAGCAGATGGCTGTACAGAGGAGAAAGAGACAGAGGTGAGGAGAGGTGAGGTGAAAGAGGTGCTGCGTTAGAAGGAAGCAAGAAGAGGGACAGTTATTAGCCAGGGTGGGAATGACGGAACACAAGAAAGTGTTGAGGGAGAAGTTATAGTAACAATTGAAAAGCAGATAGGGGGAAGGTGAGGAGTGAATACCCTGGCATCAGAGGTGTAGTTTTAACCCCAGTTCACCCCTGTATCACCCAGGTTGGCCCACATTCATTTAGTACATGCTTCGTGTATTACGCTGCACTCCACCTTCCGACCGCTTCACAGCACTTTATTTCTATTCACTTTGCTCTGGGTATTTATGGTGTGGAGGTACCACTTCTTAAAAGCATAGCAACAGCAAAACCCGCAGCTTGTAGGCACTGTACAAGAGATCAGTGGGAGTCTTCTAAAAGAGGAACAGAGGCGGGCAGAGCAGTAGAAACACGTTCAGGACTTAAGAGCACACTCCAAAATCTAGGGGTTTGGGCTAATAATCCCACCACATCTGGGCAAAGATAGAGCTTGTATAAACAAAATAATGTGTAGGAACTAATTCAAACAATCTGTTATGATTGGGAAGTCATTAATTAATCTCTATTGCTGGGTATTGTTGTCCCAACCAACCTACATTGGTTTAGTTCCAAACTCACAAGCAGACACCAATTCCAAATATCCAGTATTGTTTATCGGGCAAACAAACATTTAAATATATAAACACAACATCACAACATATATAATATGCATAAAGATTTTTTCTTCCATATATAATCACCTTTTAAATATATATGGCTGCAATATTCAATAGTCCATGGCAGTCCATATGTAAGGTAGTCCAATATCGATACACACACGAGGAAAGAACAGAGCCCTCAAACATATATGGTGTGTATTCAAGTCATATGCACAATGTAATCCTTAATTGGACTCCTCCATTCCAAATGATTGACGCATTTTGGCCAAACTATTCAGGCCTCTTCAGGACGAAGGAAGAAGAAAAAAACATAATCGTCATCATTAGATTGGGCTCCTGCCAAGCGGGGAATGGCAGGTGGTGACCCTGTCAACAACCGATGTCGCACATGTGTAAATCAGTGCACGTAAGATTCATAACCAAGAGGTGCCCCAGGTCTGCCTCTGGAAAAACGTCTGAGGTCGTCTGCTGTACCTAGATCAGCAAGCCTTCGCACACACAGCAGTAAGTAATCCTTCCATTAGCCTGGTTCACAATGGACGGTGCTCACCTCAATCAACAAATTTAGACAGAACTGAACTGTCCACCGCCATGAAAAGTGTGGCGGTGAGGAAACTTGTAACATGCTTGGAGGGGCCGCTGCATATTGTGGGCTCAAGACCGCTGCACCACTGCCAGGGATCTCTGATCCCTGGCAGTTGCAGTGGTCCCAGGGTGGCCTGGTCGTAATATGGTGGTCGGTAGACCTCCACCGCCGCACCCCCGTGAGTCTGTTGGTCCATGGACCACCAGACTCGTTGTAAGCCTCATAGGGTCCCAAAGGTGAGACTGATTACATTGCAAATGCTTGTTCCAGGATTGTATTTTATGTTGCACAGCCAATGCTCAGTCACTTTTTAGAGTGCCCAAAAGGGTGCTTGCTAAATTCAGAAGTGTAACTTTGAAAACAAGGTTTTAGTACGTACGTTTCATGAGCATAATAATATCGAGGCATTATCCGCACAGACTCGCAGTCACTGGTGTCATAGGGAAGAGTACTCGTCGTGACTTGCTGCCTCTGGGTGTGCATGGGGGAAGTTGTGACCACCAGCTCGGCCCTCTAGTCCCACCCTGCGTCTCCTGAGCCAATCTAGATGCTGCTCCCTTGCTGTTTTTGTTAGTAAACAGCATGAGGGCAGCACATGGATTGGCTCGGTCAGGAAAACTCAGTGCTCTGTAGGAGACCTGGGGGCTGCGGCTGTAATGCCCTGGGCTCCTAAAATTTTGCAAGTAGGAGAGGGTCCAAGTGCACATGAGCACAGCAAGGCACCTGTCCAACATGACATATGCACTTCACCCGAATGCCCAGCTGAACCTGGGTCATAATTCAAGCTCCATCCCCACCACTCGCATTCGCCCGCCCTCACAATCAATGGCAACCTCTGCCCTGGCCATGTCGATGAGCTAAATGGAATCAAAATATGTAATATGGGGCTGCCCAGGGGCAACAAAACAAATTTGGGGGCAATGCCTCCACGCCCCAATAAAGAAACCGCCGCTGAACTAAAGTGCTGCAGCACTTTTTCAATAAACATGACTGATTAGTAATCTCATCCAAAGTCACCTTGCAAAGAATAGGAAAACCTTTCTATGGCATGGAGAATCCAGCAGTTTGTATGTCCATCAAAGTACAGCCCGGGGCTGCATGCGGCCCTCCTGATCTTTACATGTGGCCCCCTTATCAACAGCAGCATTGGGCTGCTACTCACTTGACTCATCACTAACATTAAAAAGATGTTAAATAAATAGGAAAATATATATTTAAAGGTTAATTGAAGTGTTGTGTAATTCCTAGGAGTCCCCCAGTGCCTGTGTGTTTTGGATGACCTAAACTGAGGGCTTGGTGTCCAAACCGACTCTAGACACCCCCAAAGTTTATGTCAGCCATTAGACCAGCTAGCTCTACAGTGCCTCTACCACCCCCCTGTATTCTATAGTGGTGTAGGTAGTCTCTGGCAACCACTGAACATGACAACCCTGATTCCTCAGGGATCGTGGAAAACAGTACAGTACGTTTCGCTTAGACACTCGTGCTTGCTTCCTCTTAGAAAAATACACAGGATGGCAATTCGGATGTTTCAATAAGAATTTATTGGTCCATCGACAGCCTTGTGTAAAACATATGTGCTGCGACAATCAGGAGACAGAAGCATACAAAAGAGATTGCTAGTACCAATATAGTAAATAGTAGATACATTTCTACCATAGTGCTAATAAGATGAACATAAACAGTTTGGATAAAAACAGTAGCACTTCCATATTCCTCAAATGCGCGCCCTACATAATTTGCCTAAATGTACCTAGCCTAGCCTGGATGTGTAGGTGTATGCGTGTGTAGCTATGTGTATCTGTAGCCAAGAAACCCCTAGGGAAGAACCAGCCCCATCACCTGATGGTTGGGAATGAAGGACACCGTCTCTGCTTCGAGGATGACAGCCCACAAGGGATGTCAGACCACTGCGTGTTGAAAATTCAGCATGCAGGACCCCGTCTCAGCTTGGAAGGAATTCTCCTCCAATTTGTAGGGGGGAGTGAGGGTCTTTTATACTAAAGTGGTCACTCCAGGGTTTTTTCTAGAATCGATATGTTTTTAAAACAATCATGGATGTTTTGAAAACAATCATAAATGTTTTGAAAACAATCACCAGTGCTTTTCTAAACAAGTGCGATCATGCACAGCTGGCTGTTGGCCAAGGATGAAAAAAGTGGTGACCCTTATACAGAATAATTCTGCCGTGCCGGAGGACATGTTTATGTACGTCATGTACAGGGATTATGATAGAGTACCGAGAGCCTGGTGTCGAAGAGGCAGGAGCAAGCTATTAGGTAAAAGGTCACCTGTTTAGAATCGTTATTATCGTGTGGATGGGACAAATATATGTAATAGGGGTACACATGACAGGACTAGCCTAAAGGACATGACAACCACTCCTCATCAAAAGGTCAACAAGGTCAGCTAGGTAATGATAAAGCTAACGTTATTAAAAAGGCATAAAAATAATTTATAATAACACATACTAAAAGCACTTAAAAAGCCTGAAAAAATGTCCATAAAAAAGTCATTTTTCCCTAAAACAGTGTTCAAAAGGCCCTCTATATTCGTATATATTGTGATTATTGCACTGAGCACCTTGAAAGCCATGAAGCTCAGTTAGAGTGGAGAAGAAAAATAAAACAAAGTCACACTCGACCTTCAATTTGGTAAATGTTTAAAAAGTTGCCAAATGGTTCCCAGCACAGGAGAGGCCAGATTCTTTTAAGAATCCTGCGCTGAAGACTCAACATCGCTGAACATCTTATCCGCAGGTGGCAGTCCCTCCAGAACTTCCAGTATCATGTTGAGTGAGCAAAGATGTTCATCTCTGGTTCCCACGTCAGCCACCAGGGAAGAATTAGATGCCTGCACGCCTGATACTGATGCCTGTACCTCTGGAGCAGAGTCGATTTCCCTTCCAACAGGAGCAGAAGCATCCCGTGGAGGCTCCAAGAATGAAGTCATCAACATGGGAATACGCTGGGGACAACTGCACGTGTGGGCCTGCATAGGCGCCAGTAGCGCTTCTATGTCCAGCGACACAACCGATGGAAGTGTCAGACACAGGTCCAACACGCAGCCAAATTCGCAGAAGAGGCAACGGAACACAGGCAGGACACAGTCTAGCCAGACCGGTCTGAAAGACAGGAACCAATGCTCACTCAGCTCACGAAGCCAAGGCATAGTCAGGTAGAACACCATGCGCTCACGACAACGTCGTTCCAGCAGTGTTCTCTCCATTGAGGGATTGCGACGTCCATTGCGAAGCAAGAGTATTAAAATCAGGATGCCCGCTACCGAAAGCAGGACCAAAGAAAGCCCCCCAAAAACACTTCCAAGTACGGAATGTATGAAGGCTGGAATTACTCCGAAGATGGTCTGAAAGGTGGTTAAGAGACCTGATCCAAGTCGCTTAAATAAGTGTACGAACCCACTCTTATCAGATATGTTAAAGATACGATGAACCCTTTTTCCAAAATGGATCGAAAAGTTTGTACGGACCAGGGCCTGTATCTCTGCTGAAGACCTTGCAACCTGGAGATCAAAAGTCTCTCGGGCTGAAGTTAAAGCAACATTTTGTTGAAACAACATGGCTTTCAGTCTGCTCAGCGAATCAAACCGTATACTGGAAACACTCAATGAAGGCCACAGTGGTGCCTCCCTAACTGTGCGAGCCAGGGGAAACAATACTTGCTTACAGCAAACAACCCTGAAGTTTACTGTGACTAGATATGCGATGCCTGGTGCCATTCCACAACAGCCTTGATCATTCAGCACTAAATAACTTCCATTCGAAAGCAATACAAAAACCGGATGAATCATGGCAGCTGGGGAGCCTTTCAAGTAGCAAGATAAGTTCACTTTTGACGCATTACGCGTTCCATGAAGCAACACTTCTTTGCACACTAAAGACCCACTTAAAGCCTTCCCGCAGTCAGTACCACTTAAGAAAACTTCAGTGTCATTATTTCTGCACCTATATCTATACAATAACTCCCAGGTTTCCTGTATGTACCCTTCACCTAATGCTTCATACCTGCCTGCTTGGATGTATCTAAGGCAGTATTGGAACTAAAACGTCGTGATTGGCTATGTGATATAGCCACGAATTAACCATTCTGTAGACGATGACTCTGCTACAGTGAAAGTAATTTTTCAATGAGAAGCATGGTGTATGTTGCATCTCTGCGTGCCATAGTCAACTGTCTGTCGGTCAGATTGTAAGCCGAGAACAGGTTTGTGCTGTTAATGTATCGCCATGGCACGTGGCCTGAACACAATGATTGCAGCGTCCAGCTCAAAAGCATAATGGAGCGCAATTGAGATTGCCCATATTGTAGAATAGACAAATCTTGTTCCATTATGTCAATTGCCGAGAACGCAATGTTGCCCAGTGAATAAATATGTGAAGAAAGTGTGGTCATACCATTGTCTACCACAGCCAGGGCCTTTTCTAGGTTAATCCTATCAATTTCAGGTAATCTCTCAGCAGCATCCTGTTGGGAGACTTTCCACAGTTCATTGTAAATGGCATACAATAAGCGTTTTGTACGTGGTTTCTTGGGTCCTCACAAGAAATCCCTAAGATCCATGTTGTCTGCTAAAAGCGACAAGTGTTTCACCTGTTGTAGTGTTGAGGATTTTAGCCATTCTAGGCACAACTTCCCAACACTATAAGAAGTCACTATCCCTGGGTTTTCTGTGTGTACATAGCGTGGGTCAGGCCTATGGATACTAAACCCTCCGGTGGTACCCTTGCATCTTGTTTGACACCTATTTGTGTCGATAGGCCAAACCAATCATCCCTTCCAATTGGGAGCTGAACAATTGTATGTACCATTCTGCATCATTGTTCCCAGTACTTCCTCACTTACCAGTGTGTCGTTCGATATACCTTCAATAGGTATGGGCGAGGGGATGCGTGGTGTTTTTAGGTCTTTAATTTTTGCAAACCCGTAGCAGGTAGTTTGTTGCACTGTTCTGTACAGGAAAATTATCTGTAACAGTATGAGGAAAGCTCTAAATAAAGCCTCTGTTCCCTGATCCTGCCAATCTTTCGTCCCCCAGATGGATTTTGTGTCTATCGTGTCCCTCCAATAGTCGAAACCTTGTATAGACAGGAGATGAAAGGTGCTGAATATATGAGCTTGGTATTAGTCAGCATCATTTTCTTCGCAGTTGCATTAGTCTGTCCTAACTTATAGTAGTATGACATTGGGTCTGATTTATTGAACCCTGAAAAGTATGCAAATTTCTGTACGACTGTGGCAGAACTACCCTTTGCTGGTGTCGGGCAATGTTCCCATTGATGGTAAGTGTTTACAGTGCGTGGAACACTAACTCTGTGCACAAAGTTATGACCATAATGCTGGTAACAATACATAGTGTCGAAGTCAGGTGTATCTTTGTACAATTCCCTGTAAGAAAATGCAGCAGATTGTTCTAAATCTGGGAGCATAGTATTTACAGTCTCCATGTCCCAATCATCAGAGAGTGTACTCGGGGTAATGTATCATTCATTTAAATTGTGGAATTTTTAAATGTTCGGTGGGACCAAATACATCATATGAAACACTATCCCAAACTATACCATCCGGTACTGGAACTGCTGTAATGTTCACTAGGGAACAGTTTCTTTGTTCACGGTGTGATGACGTATGTGGTTTCAAGACCAAGTTCACATGTTGTACTGCAGAGCGTTGCAGGAGGTAATGTCCATTTAGTAGTAGGAAAAAGACAATTACTATACCAATCCAAATTAACAGGAACAGGATCCCTAATGCAAAGCAAAGATGCAACCAAGGGGACACAAAGTAAGTCTTTTTTAACCAGAGATAGAATTGTCGAAATCTTTCTTTCTTGGAAATGGGTGGCGTTTGCTCAGGTTCACTTTGATCGGAAGAAAAGTCATCGAAGTTGAAGAAGTAGCCAGACGCAGTTTGATCTATCTTCTTGAGCTCAGCAGTGTTTGTAGAACTGGCAGATGCTTCTTGTGAAGGCACGTTGATGTAAAGTTCATTATTGGACCAAATTACAATTTGCTTTTTACTTTTATTTGGATGTTGTTCAGTTGCAACAGGTGTAATTCGTACTCCGTTGTTTGCTACTCCTGCCTCTTGCGCAGAGGAGTCTTGAAACGTTATTAGTCTTTCCATCTGAACTTCCTGTATAGTAGCAAGAGGAGATCTGCGGCTACTCAGGACTCCACGCGGCCTGCTGTTGAGAATCGGCCACAAAGTGTGGTTTGATCAGATCAATGGAGACAAATCTTTTTTCTTTTCGGCCAGCAAGAGGCGGAAGAAGTACTGTTCTAGTTCCTTGAACCGCCAGGACAGGTACAGGTGTTATGTAGGATGGCCTAAACTCCTTCTTGTCCACGATCTTTTCTTTGACCAGGTCCCCAACCTTCGGGACCCAGACAGGTCTTGCCGGAACCGGCTTTCACTTCCCCAGTAATGCCCGGAATTCATTGAGTTCCTGTAAAACAGCCAAACAATCATTCAATTCAAATGGTTTTACATCCGCCACTGTGCTGCCACAATCGAGGTCAGGTACCCATATTCTTGTCCCAAACAGGATCTCTTAGGGCGTACGTCCTCCTAAGGATTTTCTTGGCATATTATTCAGTGCCCTCTGGACCCCATATAGGTGATTGACCCAACTACCGCCCGCACTTAATACCCTTGCTGTTAAGGATTGCTTTAGGTCCCGGTTTTTCCTCTCCACCACCGAATTTCCCTCGGGATGGTAGGGGGAGGAGTACCGCAAGGCCACGCCCATACTTTCCATGGCTTCCTTGTAAGCTCAAGAGCTAAACGTAGGGCCACTGTCGGAATGTCACGTGCCAATTGCGTATGTCCCGATAAAGACTCTCAAATCCTTTATAACAATTTGAGCGTCAGCCGAGCGCTGAGGCCAAACCCATAGGAATCTAGAGCATTAATCCACTGCCACCAAGATGTACTTGTAAGCCCCATCTGAATTTAAGGGGCCGCAGTGATCCAAATAGACACATGCGAGAGGTCTGTCTGAAATGAGTAGTGGTGTTGGTGGTGGCCATGCTACGGTGGAGCCTTTCATCTGCTGACAGATGTCGCACTTTAAGACATAAGCCTTTGTTTGTTTAGACAAACTTGGCCACCAGAATCGCCTCTTCAGTAACAAAACTGTAGCGGTGACTCCTGCGTGTGCAGAGCCCAGACCCTCATGTGCAGCTAGTATTAAACCTAATCTGCGATCCGTGTTTGGTATAACTCTATCCCCCACTCTTGGAATTTGAGCATATGGTGTATTTTGCGCATCTAATTTGTAGGAATATTTGAGTGGAAAGCCTTTCGGAACAGAAGAGCTGTTCTTTGAGGCGTTGACAGCTATCAGTATGTCTCCGTCTATCCTCGTGCTAGAACGAGTGAGTGCCTGCAACGGCAGCAGTTCGCACTGACCCCTTGGCGGCTTCATCAGCCAGTAAATTCCCTTCAACGTGTACGCCAACACGCTGATGACTCAAGGTGTGAATAACTTGAGCCCATGGCAGGCATGCTTTCAGCTTTGCCACTTGTTCCCATAACAATTTATGTTTAATTGTGCAACCCTTGGAATCTCTATACCCATTCTGGCCCCAGTAATGTAGATATTCATTATAGGACTGCACACAGTAAAACGAATCGCACACTATCAGTGTGGGGAATTCCCAATCTGTGTATTATAGTGCTAGTATCAGGGCTTTCAGCTCTGCCAACTGTGCTGTACAATATACTAGAGACTGTGTAGTCGTCTTGCTGGGATGGAACTTACCGTACCGCATACGTCCTTTTACTATAGCACACGCAGCGCTATACTGTTGTTTACTTCCTACAGCAGGCTGAGAAGATCCATCAGTGTAAATGATGTATTCATATTTCTCTAGAGGCAAGATTTCATTCGGGAGAAGATATTCTTGTTCGTACTGCAGGAACGCTTGCGTTTTTAATGTAGAATCGTATCTGTTATCTTCATCTGTTGCAGTGAGAGAATTAGCCCATTGTATCCATCGTGGATGTAGTGCTTTTGCATTTGGAATGCTCGCTTTGGTAACAGCTTCTAAAGTTGGTACCGGGGTTACAACAATTATGCGTTTCCCCTGTGCTAGTGCTCTTTCTCTCACTACAGCAGGCTGTACTGCTGTCTGTATTTTTTCAGTTGCTGCAAATCAAATTTCAGCATTTGTGTACAAATGTGATTTGTTTGCAATTGGAACAGTCTCACCTTCATTTAAAGTGATGTAAGTATACCCTGATAAACCCGGGACAACCTGAATCACCAAGTTAGTGGTATTCACACATGTGTAAATGTTTAGATGCTATCATGTCAGCCTGAACTGAACTGAGAGCATCTGTGTGTTGTTGTGTCCACTTGTGTGGTGTGAAATCAGGTCTGATTAAGTCGTAGAAAGGGTTTACTCTTTTTGCATAATCTAGAATGTATGTTCTACCAAAATGTAGAAATCCAAAAATGGATTGCAAACCTTTGAGAGTCTTAGGAGGTTTAAGCAACGCACATTTTTCTAAAAAGTTGGCTGCCGGCTCTTTCCTTCATTTGACAGATTGTATCCTAAAAATAGGACTTTGAGATGGGCAATTTTAGATTTTTTTAAATTAAATTTGTAGCCCAATTTGGCAAAACCCACAATTATGTTGTTCACCCTGCTCAAGTGCTCAGGTAATTCATCGTCCGTCAGATAGATATCATCTACATAGGACACTGCCTCCTCATCACATGTTTGTAATAATTCTGACACTTTTGCCGAGAATAGCCCCGAGCTGTTCTTATACCCTTGAGGCAAACAACAAAAATTTCGCTGAGTGCCGAGCGCAGAAAATGCTGTCAAATATCTGCTTTTTGGAGCTATATTTTGGCAGAAAAATCCATTCGAGATATCTAATGTTGTTTTGTATTTTCTCCGCACAATGTTATTCATTAATGCGGCACTATGTGAATTTTGAACTGCAAATGTTTGTGTGCATGTGTTCAAATGTGGGTAATCTAAAACTAGACAATATGGGGTCGATTCCGATTCGGGCCGGAAATTTCTCCGACCGAGCCGGACCCGGAGAGATTTCCGACCGAATCGGACCCGTGCAGTCCGACCGAACGAGTACGATGCGTCCGTATGTTATCGGACTCGAGTCGGTCGGACTCCCATTGAAGTCAATGGGAGCCGGTCGTACAACGCGTACGCGGGCTCCCATTGACTCAATGGGTGCGAGTCGGACAAGTGCGCCCCCTACAGCGGGTACGCGGGCGAAGCGAGTCGCGCCGTACACGCACAGGTAGGGGGACCCATGGGTCCCCCTGTGTGCGACTCGCGCGGCTACGCGTGACAGGGGGTCCGACACGGACCCCCAAAGTACGCTCCGACAGCTCTTACGAGCCGGACGGCGCGGCTCGGTCGGACTGCTCGCGGCGCGCATCGTACTTACCCGGCCGGAAACGTCTCCATTGCGCGGTGCGAGTCGAGTCCGAGCGAGTCGGTCGGGAGCGGTCCGAGCCGGGAGCGAAGTCGGTCAGAGCGGTCGGGATGCCCGGACGAGTCGGTCGGCGATTTCGCATCGTACTTCGCTCGGCCGGACCCGCGTACGGTTCGGTCGGGAAACAGGGCTCCGAATCGGATCCGGTAAAGCCGAATCCGATTCGGAGCCCTACCGGCCGAGATCGGAATCGGCCCCTATGTGTTGTCAGGTTTCATTACTGTAAACAAAGGGTTATTCATTGGGGAGGTGCAAGTCTCAATCACACCTTGGTATTCGAGTTGGTCTAAGATTTCTTTGACCTGTCTTTTTGCATCGTTTTTAGGTTGAGCCTTTAGCCGAAGTACGCATGCGCAGTTCGCTCTGCGAGGCATGCAGTAGTAGAGTATGGGAGACAAGCTGCCCTCACTCTCCGCCCATATTTTTCATTGACTTCTGTCTTTGTCCTTCGTAAATTCTGTCTTCTGATTGATTATGAGGCTTGTTAGTCCTGCCTTATTACGGCCATGTCGTCATTTGTACCCTCCCATGGCTACTGGCCCCTTTACTTTAAGTGTTACACTGTACGGTATGTGTTATTTAGACTGTGAGCATTATTTTTTTGCCGTGCCTTCCCCACCCCCTCCCCCGCCCGAACTCCCATAGTCCTTGCCTTCTTCCCCCTCCCCCGCCTGCACTCCCGTTGTCCGGGCCTTCTCCCCCTGCCCACACTCCTGTTGTCCATGCCTTCTCGCCCCCTTCTCCCCCCTCCCCCTGCCCGCACTCCCATTGTCCATGCCTTCCCCCCCTCCCGTTGTCCGTGATACAATGCAATAGGTCTCGCGTAAATGCAAGTCCTATTGCATTGCGAATGCTTGTTTTTCCGTAGGAACCAAGGCAGTTAGTCATGTTACAGGCGTGGATCAGCGTTACTGCACGAACAAAAATTAAGTGCTTGAGCTCTCACTGAGCCTGCGCAGGTAGGCAGTGTCTCAATAAGCTTTGACAGATGTTCCGATCTCCCAAAACGAATGTGCAGATTGTCTGTTTCCGCGTCTCGTCTATCTTTGTTTTCGCGCATGCTCTTGAATTTCTGAGCTATATACAGAGGCAGCTTACTGTCAATGCCCCAGTGCTCATAACCAATCACGAATATTAAGGAAGAGCTGTTTGAGTCTTTCCGGGCTCTTAGGGAAGGAGCTTTGTGTTGCAATGGCATCCAGAAATGAAATGTACGAGCCGGACTCAGGCGAGGTAAGTAGTGCTCTGTGGTGTTGCAAGACTACTTGCTGCCAGTGTTTAGAATATGATCATAATGAAATAGACTGGTCTCAGGTTAACCATAATTCGGCGGAATAAACCGCAATCTTGCCTCTGCTGTTTGTAAAATAAAAAAACACATTTCATGCTGTGCCCGTTAGTTATATCATGCAGCTCATTTCAGATGTGACCCGTGTCTCTTTTTTAAGGATGAGGGCTAAGCATTCGTGGTGTTGAACTCGACAGGTTGTTTCTTTTGATCTTGCTACAGATTTCCAACTAATCTGTATCTAGCTCTACTTTGGAGGGGCGCTACTGGTTAAGGTTTTTCTTCTCGTGCTCGCTTGGGATAGTAAGATTTTTCATTTGAAGGTTCAGTTATATTTACATATATGAATAATATCATATCAATGTCGTTAACTATAATTGGAAGCGTTACTTTTTTATTTTGTAGTCATTGTAGTGAGTTCAAAGTTGACCTATGTTGTTAGAGGAAACAAATATGTAATTGCAGCGCCTTACCTTCCAAACTTCTCATAAACCCATGTTCCTTGTCTTTTATGCCAACTCGGAGGATGTAGAAGATTCAGATGATAATTATAAGTTGTTCATATAAATTAAAATGTAGCTCCTGTCATCATGCCCTTTTCTGTTTAGGCACCATTTCATATTGCTTTAAAATGCAGTGGTTTGATTTTGACCAGGAAATGGGTTATTAACATAGATTGCTAAAGGCTGTATTGCTGGCTTCTTTTTTTTACAATGGAAACTTTTAGTGGAATGATGAACATGAAGATGTGTGTCAAGCTATGGTTGTGTAAACAAAGGTATTTTAATTTGTTGGCTGTCTCAACAGCGAGGCCTAAGGACAGATCGAAAGTAGGGTCTGAAGTCCATTTTATCCTCCTCCAAGGCGGCACATATTGAATGGGTACAGAGCCATGACTTCTCACATTGCCACTAAATATAGATTCTGCAGCACCAACACTTCTTTTTTGTATTCTTTAGTGCGAGAGCAGAACTGTTTTACTTTGAATTAGATAGATGGATATGATAGTTCTCAGCAGAGAGGCTAGAGGATTAGTGGGGCATTAATTTCATGTCTTAGCATCGCTGTCATATTTTAGATTAGGGTAACATGGACACGGCTTAGCAAGGTTTTTGAATTTTAAGTTGGACTGTATGAGCACTTCGCAGAAAGGTTGGTAAGCATTGACGTGGCTGTACCTGCACTTCACAGCACCTCTGCTATGTCTTCAATGCAACAATGACCGCTCTCCCCTGAGTCCACGGGGCAGTGCCTGAATGCCTAAGCAGAAATGCTATCCTTTTAGTGAGCTATTACCAACACCCCTTTGCAGTGCCGCCCTAATTCGAATGGGCCTTTATTGGCACTTTTTAAAAGGAGTACTATTTATAGAATTGGACAGTGTCAAACTTCTCAGTGGGGATGATACATTCTTAAACAGTACTGATGGAGCAAGGACTCACAAATGAGACTTGCTCGGAGGCAATCTCCTCATAGTATTAATGTATTAGACTTGTATTGTTATACTAACTTTACATACACAACATAAATAGTTATGAAGCTTGCCTATGTCTTCTAACTAACAAATAACGCTTGTTTGTTCTAAAATGGCCGCTAAAACGCGGGAAACTCTTCTGCGCATGTCTCAACCATATCACATGGTGTGACGTCTTACTTTGCTTGGTGGGAAAATTCTGCTTCTGCGCAGTGTGTTCTAAAATGGCTGCTTAATGTTTTCACATGCTACAGCTTGCTCTCGTGTTATAATTAAATTGTCGTTTTCTTAACGCTACTAATGCGGGATAGAATTTATAAATAAATGGGAATAGAGTAGAGAGAGTGGGTATACAGTGAAACATTTTATTTGTGATTTTAATATTTTCTTCTTGTACTTTTATTAGTTCGTAAACTTGGGCCTGGGGTTGATGAACTGAAACTCGAGAGACAATGATTCTGCGCATGCGTCTTGCATGTCTGCCAAGAAAGAAGGATGAAGTCAACCTGGACGTCGTCCAAGGCCATGACCTGATGGCCGAAATTGCTGTACCCATGTCTTTCCTGTTGAAAATGAAACATTGTACATGGAGAATGTATAATTTTGTCGTGAGACGGGTGGGAAATAAAGCCAATGTATTAAATTTGATGGGCGGTATTTAAAAACAATGGTCTTCAGAAATCGAACTAAATTCATATGGTGTGAGGATCAACCCCTGTCCCTGTCCAATCAGAAGTAGTGGTCCCATATATTTGCAACATTAATGGGAGGTACATGGGCGTAGAAGGGTATAATAGATATAGAATTAGCTAATTAGTTAGAGCTTACTCTCAGAACACACAGAAGAGCTCCAGCCCGCCAAGCTGATCGATTGCAGACTGAATCCCTGTCCAGAAGAGGTCCTGAGGAGGGGGCGGAGGAGTCCATTTGAAGGGAGACACGGGAGAATCGAGGAGAAGCGGAGTATCAGAGAGGGAACGACGCAGGCGTCGTAGGTAGAGAGGTCACCGGTCCTGTCCTGATCCTGGAGGAGGTCTTGCTCTTCATCCTTCCTGGGTCCCATCTTTTCCAACTCCTTGGCCAAGGGGTTTGGTTCTCGCACTTTAGGTAAATATATGCAACCTTTAGTTGTGCTGCTGTCTCTATTTTCTCCTTTCTGAGGGACCGTCATTAATCAATAATTGATTTCTTGAGCTTTATCCTTGATATG
This sequence comes from Calotriton arnoldi, assembly GCA_963921515.1. Taxonomy (NCBI): domain Eukaryota; kingdom Metazoa; phylum Chordata; class Amphibia; order Caudata; family Salamandridae; genus Calotriton; species Calotriton arnoldi. The sequence goes on from CAWUFW010000334.1 coordinate 1,565,553, forward strand.
CGATTAAGTATCATGCAGCTCTGTATTTTACTCTGCTAAATCTTTAGATAAACATTTTAAAACTTCCTGACTCAGTGATTATTTCAGGATTTATGAACCGTAATGAATGTCACTCATTTTAAACTTCCTAATTAACAGAGGATCCATTGGTAAGTCATTACTCTTCAATCAGAAGGTAATTGGTAGCAGGGATTTTGATAAAGAGTAACAACTGACACCCCAGCGTGAAACACTAGCATAGTATGAATGTATGGGCCCAAGTGAGTATCTGATGTATGAATGCTCGTTGTTAGTATCGCGCTGGATCAGTACGATAACTGCACAGCAGGATGGCTATTCCTTTACTTCTGAAGTACTGGAACTTCTGAGCAGTGTTGTCATACTTTAATATTTAAACATTTATTACTGCTCACAGATTCAGCAAAGAGATTATTATTTTAATCAACATTGTTTGTGGCCTCCTTTTCTACACTTTTAAGCAGGTTTGAAAGATAATCATATGGTGTACACAAGACATATTCAATGCAAGCTTTTCTAACACAGAGTACAGTTCCAGCACAGGCATCAGCAGTCCAAATTTCTCTTGCATTGTATTTTTTTGCAGTATGTGCATAGCTTATCTTATTAGTGATGAAAGTGCTTCTGGCTGCTCCCACCTGGAATTGAACAGCGAGCACCATAAAAGAATAACTTCATGACATTAACAATTAATTACTCCAGTGCTGTACATGTCCTTGCACTACCAGTTTTAGTTAAACCTTAATATTGGTATAACTGCAAGTAGCAAAATGCACCAGAATGCGCAGGCAAAACTAAGGTTATAAACTCAATAGAACAAATATCAAAATTCAAACAAAGAATACAATAGAAAATAATGTACTTTTCAATACTTACCATTCAAACTTGGGCAGAGCTTGAATATGTACAATATTCTTTTGGCATATTTATGGCTACGCTCTGTAGGCAGATTTGTAAAAATTAAAAAAAAATAGTTAACTCAGTTGCTAAGTTTAATTTGATCTCTCTGAAAGAAGGTACCAGTAGACAAGCCTACTTAAGTGATGTGGAGAGTTTCTGTTTTGATAAGGAGATTGTTTACATGTCAGTCACAATTACACATACATTAATTTAAGTGGAGGGAAACAGCTGCTGGCACATCCCTATATTCTCAAACACTGCTCCCAAATGCACCACACCAAAAAAGCAACCCAATAAATATTTAACTGCCTGACAAGTAAGGTCAACGTTTTCTTATGTGCGCCTACCTTGTAACAGCCTGGGTTCTTATAAATTAATGGATGCGAGGGAGGTGGTGTGGCAAGAGAAATTAAGTGCAAGAACGAAGTAGGTCTCTGCCTGCATGGATGTCAAATGAAACTAGCATGGCAAAGCCAATAGGTCTCGCCTTATGACTTGTGGGCTTTGCCAATAATCTTTGGAGATGCTGTATAGAAAAAATGCATCATGATGCTACTGGTGCCTCATCATTCAGTAGGCACGTGCACGCCCTTACTGACTGGAGTGGGCACTCTTTGCAATATTTTTTTAAAATAGTGATCCAAGGTGGTGGACACCACTTGGAGTGGTAAAAAGAAATTTTACATACTCAGAAACACTTTTTAGGTTTGCTAAGACAGCGCATGCGCTGTCTCGTCAAGGCCTATGTTTTATATTGATGGGCTGAGAAGCCGCCTATTGCTTACCAATAGTGGGCTTCATTGCCACTCTCATTTGCTTAATTCTTATTGGTCAGCAGCCGCTTCCTTCCTTCTTCATGTGTTTATCCCTCTCCTAGAGCATGGACGCATTACTTGTGTCCTGCTCACTTTTGTAGGTGCTACTTTTTTCTTTGTGTTTGTAAACTGTACCACAGTGTGTCTTTTTCAGTTGGTTCCCTCGTGTACTTCTCCCCCCTCTGCTGTCTGTCTTCTTGCCCCTTTCCTCCTGCCCTCTCTTCCTCTGTTGTATCCATTTTGCTTGTCCCCACATGCCCTCCTTCCGTGGTTGTTCATGTTGCTTGCCCCAACTGCCCTCACTCTTTCCATTGTTGTCCAAGTTTCTTGCCCCATCACCTTCCCACCTTCCATTGTTGTCCATGTTGCTTGCCCCCACACACCTACCTTCATTCTGTTGTCCATGTTGCTTGCACCCACCTGCCTCCCTCTTTCCGTTGTTGCCCAAGCTTCGCTTGCCCCCTACTCTCCTCCTTCCATTGTTTCACTTGTGGCTTGCCCTCACACACCCTCCTCTTTCCGTTGTTGCATGTGTTGCTTGCCCCCACTCTCCCCCCTTTCAGTGCTGGCTACATCATATTGCTTTCTTTTTTACTTTCAGCTATGCTTGTATTTTCAGTGATATGACCACCGAAAGCCCTGATTTTATATTAAAAACAGAGCTTTGGACTATACCATTTCCTGCTGAAAGGCAATATTTCTCTCCATGTGTTCCCATACCTGGCGTGTCACACAGTTTGGTGCTTACTTTCCCTCCATGTTAAAGAGCAGCAAATGTTTCAGCACCCAGGCTAATGTGCTGCATAGCTACATACATGTAAGGTCCCAAGGGCGAGACCGATTGCATTGCAAATGCTTGTTTATAGGGTACTGTCTCTGTGGATTTGGAGTAGATTTTAATGGGATGTCGTGGTGAGTAGACTCTACGTCTCACCCTACACGTTTGCTGTATAATGCCGGAGCTAGCACTAGCGCCCACTCCTGCGCGTATGAATGTTTTAGAGATTCTGGCACGAGGTCGGAGAAAGCAGGTAAAATGACGCTTTCCCCTTTTGGGCACTCCACCACAAACTCAGGCGGCCAATATTTTTCTGCTAGCAGTTTGTCATATTCAAATGTAAAATTCTCCCAAAAGAGACCTTTAACTTTTCTTGAGATGTCCCCCTCTATTTGGAACGTTATTTCATACAATCTATGTGGGACACTAACTCTTGAATTAGGTGTTTCCACTGTGACATGTTCATTCAATACTGCTGTCACCAGAAAATCTTTCAGGTTCCGGTGAGCTATTGTTACTTCTGCCGCGCTGTCTAGCATCATCTGAGCCCATTCCCTGTTCAGAAGCTGAGTCCTCAGTAACCTGGATATGTCTAATTTTCAAGCCAGCTACTTTCTTCTTTTTGAATTGAGGTTTCGCTTTAGGTTGCTCTTCCTGTTTGATAATATAATCTGAAGTGTGATGTTTCCCTTTTTGTTTGTGGTCGATCTTCCTTCTTCTGTTCTGTTCGCCCGTCCCTCTCCGATCTTTTTGGTGAACCCTGAAAGGAACGAAAGGGACGTGTATCAGTGTCCTGATACCTATCAGGTTTCCTAATGTTATCACGATTTCTAAGGTTGTACCTCTTTTCAGAGGACTCCCGTTGGGGAGACCCACCCCTTGATCATGAATTCTTTTCTGAATTATTATTTTTGGAATTCTTGTTTTCCCATTTCTTTTGAGAAGAAACGGGTGCTTGCTTCGAGTTGTCTTTGTCGGGACTACCCCCCATTTGTGGCTTCCCGGCTTTGGTTCCCAAGTTATCTCTACCCAATGCAGCATAGGTTTCTTCGATAATTTTTGGTAATTCTCGCTCCCTGTTAATAGGAGCTGTTTCTCTTAGGCGGCTGTGTATGGCCACTGCTGCTGCCTCCCTGTTTATGTTGCTCAGCATGATTGCAGAGACTTGGGCAAAATTACCCATCAGTTTCATTCCCAAGTCCAGGGCAGGTCCTGCCCCATACTCATTCTGTATTTGTTTCAATACTTCTGGAACGACTGCTAAGGAAGGGGTACTGTGTACTCTGACGTAAACGGCAGCAAAGATTGTTCCCCAAGTGGTACGATCTTCAATCGAGGGAACCATCCCCATTGGCAAGCAAATCGTTAGCATTCTATGTTTTTCCTGCGGACCCTTATGGGGAAATACTGCTTCCAGCTGTGATATTTTTTGTGCTATCCAAAACAGAATTTGCTCCCGTTTGGAAGGAATTGTCCCTATTACTGATTTCAGTGTCTGTGGGTTAATGGTGGGTGTGGTCTGATGTGGACCAGTTGGAGCATTTCTCGCAGGTTGGACTGTCAATGTTGGCATGACAAACTGGACAATGTGTCTGTATAGCCTGACTATGTCTTTGTATATTGCACGGACTTCATCCACTGGTAGTGTATCTATCACAGGATGTGGACAGTAGCGGTCAGTGGTAGGAGTGCCGGCCGGGCGGTGACGTGTGGTGGGGGAGGGGAAGGGTGGGGGGTAGTAAACCACGGATTACGGCCGAATACAGGTAAGTAAACATTTAAATAAATAAAACGAATTTCGTTGTGAGCGCTGCTTCGCCAAATGCGATGCAGTGCGCGCAACGAAATTCGTTTATTTATTTAAATGTTTACTTACCTGTATTCGGCCGTAACCGTGGTTTACTACCCCCACCCTGCCCTCCCCGCCCACGTCACCGCCCGGCCGGCATTCCTACCACGGACCGCTACTGGATGTGGAGTATATGTCGCTAAGACCGGCCAGGTCACTCCTTCTATGCTGAGCGGACAGAGTCTCACGCTAGATGTTGTGTGTGGGAGGGCGCCTTTCAACCAGTTTCTGTGTTGCTGGTAAGTTAACGGGAATTCAATGTCTTCTTATGGAATGTATTTGTGATCGAACAATTTTCTAGTTACTGCATGTCTGCAGTTCTCTGTGATGTTGAGAGCGTTAGCCAATTCGTCTTTCCCCGAGCTACTCGCGGGGTCAGTCATTTTTAGAAAAGAATTGTAAGTTAAGAGGTAGGGTTTTTGCACAATATGGGGAACCTTTTATCCTTACAAGCTTGATAAACCTTCAGCCAATACACAGAGTATATATATCTGCTCAGCTGAGGCGGATTCCCCTTCCCACTTCAGACATCTCTGAAAGGTGTGAGTAGGGCTTTTCTGACAAAGCACGACTGAACTACTCAGATTTTCACTGTTAATATAAGAACGAAACCAACATTGGTGGCGCCATGTCATGTAGTTCCTAGGAGTCCCCCAGGACCTACTCGTTTTGGGTGACCTAAACTGAGGGCTTGGTGTTCAAACCGACTCTGGACACCCCCAAAGGTTATGTCAGCCGTTAGACCAGCTAGTTCTACAGTGCCACTACCACCCCCTGTATTCTACAGTGATGTAGGTAGTCTCTGGCAACCACTGAATATGACAACCCTGATTCCTCAGGGATCGTGGAAAATCAGTACTGTACATTTTGCTCAGACACTCGTGCTTGCTTCCGCTCAGAAAAATACACAGGATGGCGATTAGGACGTTTCAATAAGAATTTATTGGTCCAGCGACAGCCTTGTGTAAAACATATGTGCTGCGACAATCAGGAGACAGAAGCATACAAAAGAGATTGCTAGTACCAATATAGTAAATAGTAGATACATTTCTACCATAGTGCTAATAAGATGAACATAAGCAGTTCAGATAAAAACAGTAGCACTTGCATATTCCTAAAATGTGCGCCCTACGTAATTTGCCTAAATGTACCTAGCCTAGCCTGGATGTGTAGGTGTATGTGTGTATAGCTATGTGTATCTGTAGCCAAGAAACCCTTAGGGAAGAACCAGCCCCCTCACCTGATGGTTGGGAATGGCAGCCCGCCAGGGATGTCAGACCCCTGCGTGTCGAAAATTCAGCATGCAGGACCCCGTCTCAGCTTCGAAGGAATTCTCCTCTAATTTGTAGGGGGGAGTGAGGGTCTTTTATACTAAAGTGGTCACTCCAGGGTTTTTTCTAGAATCAATATGTTTTTAAAACAATCATGGATGTTTTGAAAACAATCACCTATGCTTTTCCAAACAAGTGCAATCATGCACAGCTGGCTGTTGGCCAAGGATGAAAAAAGTAGTGACCCTTATACAGAATAATTCTGCCGTGCGGGAGGACATGTTTATGTACATCATGTACAGGGATTATGATAGAGTACCAAGGGCCTGGTGTCGAAGAGATAGGAGCAAGCTACTAGGTAAAAGGTCACCTGTTTAGAATTGTTACTGTGGTGTGGATGGGACAACTGTATGTAAAAGGGGTACACATGACAGGACTAGCCTAAAGAACATGACAGAAGTTAAAGAAAGGAAGTAACTAGGTTGTCCTGCACCACTTAACTTTAGGAGCACCTTCATTTTCAAAGCCATCTTGCAACAAAAGTGTAAAAATATGATAAGGTCTCACAAAATTCAAACAATCTGTATTTCGTTAACATGCAGAACCATTTCACCTAGGTACATCAGAATATAGCAGTACATTAGGAAGCTTTTTTTTTAAAGCGACAGTTTTCAAATATGAATTTAGAAGCATTTATTCTCCTCTCACACTAACAACAATTCCAATAGTGAACTAAGAGGCATGTCAGTTGTTATGTGCACTCTTATGATGGCCTGGGTTCCTATTTTACATGAACAACATTATAGTTTATTAAAATCAAACACAATAGAAGGTTTTGTACAATGCACATCCTGTAGTCATGTATTTTGAGCTCCTCTTATATGGGATAATGAAGCTAAAGGAGGGAAAGTGAAATAAAAAAAATTGCCCAGGCTCACACAATTTGGTAAAGTGGGGATGCAGGGATTAATCCCAGGTTGTCTCATTTCACATTGTGCAATTCAGACACTAGAAGTTTATGCTTCACTTTCCCTATAACCAAATTACTGCCTGCTCCGCCCTGGACTGCCACCCTGCTGGCATCAATGTGGTCCTTGGTCACATCACAGACCAGCCAGCCCCAGCTCCACTGCCTTCTCTGCATATTTGGTATGTTTGGTTCGGGCCACCACATTCAATAGGCATTCCTGCATTTTGGGGAGAGAGGTAGCTTGGTTAGAACCTGGAATACTTGAATCATCTTGCCCCAAAAGGCTCCCCCCTTTGGGCATGTCCACCACATATGTATATAAGTCCCAGGGGTCAATCTGCATCTTGGGCAGTGTTCCTTTTTGGTTGAGTCCAACTTGTGTAACCATTGCAGCGTGACATAATCCCTGTGGACACATTTGTAATGTATTAGCTTCAATCGTGCCTTTCGAGTCACCCTTCTGCATTTACTGGGCTCAGAGGCCCGCTCACGCTTAATCAGTTCCTCATCCGGATCCTCTTCCCATCGTGTTTACAATGACATAATGCGAGTGGCTGTGCGCGGCACGAGGAGGGTATTTATGTGTTTTATGATTTCACGCTCTCCCCCCATGTTCAGAAGTGCCTGCGTTACCAGTTCCTGTGGGTACCCTAGCCAGGCCTTCCATATGGCTTCTGCCAAACCAGCGTACGCAAGGAAGTAGCTACCTGTAGCATCCTATTTCCTGCAAAAGTCAGAATACCCCATCATCCTGCCATCTGCGTATAGGTCCCTCATACAGTATGGGCCCCTTACCTTTCCCCCTTCACCTGAGGAACTTGGGTATCATGTGGCTAAGTGCGGTATATCAGGGGACTAATAGTTGCATATGGATGTGTGCCTCATGTTCCTGCCTTGTTGCGCTCTCCCAAATGTATAGTAGGGTCCAAATTTGTTCTGGCAGGCTCATACTATAACTACATGTTGTAAGGGGCAGCACCAGTAGCTTCCGGGGCCGGGTCAGGCGGACCAGCATCCCTGCAATGGGATCAGCGTCCCCCTCCTGGAGCCATGGTAGTGTATGCTGTAGATGTGCTGCCCAGTAGTAGACCGTGAAATTTGGGGCCAGGAAGGTGAATACCGCTTTCACCACCACCAAAAGTTAGTACCATGCTGCTTTCTTCTTGTTCTTTGGTTGTATTGCTCAATGTATTTGGCAAGGCATGATTATTTAGTGAAATCCGTCATTAAGTTTTATGGCGTCCCATAATTCCAACAAGGTTGGTACGGATATATCCATTTATTGGTGTATGCTCATATTTCATCTAGAGAAGTCCTCTAATCACTCAACCCATTATGATATGCTCCATATGTTTTGTCTGATTCCCTTTCGACCATTCCACTACTGCCCTCAACTGTGACACATATTACATATATGGAACACTTTCCCTGTTTGCGCCATGGCACACCTTTAAATAGGTGCACCGTGCGCAAACAGGGAAAGTGTGCCATATTACCATAAATGTGCTACCCCGAGAGAAGCCGGGAAGTCATGCTGCCCTTGGGGCAGCTCATTCAAGTGAAATACGGAGCAGCTGTTTCAAAGCCTCTCCTTGTTTCACTGTGCAGACGGCAACCTGCCTGCACTTTAAAGAGGGGAGAGAGATCCCTTTGCAGGCAGGTGCAGTGAGTAACTGCACCTGTCTGCAAGGGGATGTCTGCAGAGGTCCACAGTACCCCCTTTCTCCTGTCCAGAGGGCTGCCTTTATGAGGCGCACTGGAAATGCGCCACCTTTTTGCAGTCCTCTTTTAGTGTGCCTCCTAAAGGCATGTTTTCCTCTGCGCCCACATCCATAATTGTGGAACAGGTGTGGCGCAACGGCCAAGGTGCCGGATTCCGGACCACGGGGCTCACGGTTCGATCCCCGGTGCCAGCGGCAGGTTAGCCCAGCCCCATGTGACTCTGGGAAATAGCTCGCTTAATCTTCCCGAGGGCTCCCAGCGCTGGGACACCTCTCCGGAGGTAGCTGTGCACTTTACAAATGCTGGTATTTATTTATTTGATACGGCGCAGGAGCAGAGGCAAAGGGATTCCCTCATTTGCATGGGTGAAGCCACCATGCAAATGAGGGAATGCCCTCTAATAATAGTGCTGGCGCTATATGTGTGCCAGCGCTATCTGTATTACAAAAGGTGCTGCACAAGCCATACCAAATTGCCCCGGGCGCACAAAGCAGGTGCACATGCCCATTGTGCCCCCTGGGCACTCTGTGTAATACAGCCCCAGGCAATAATATGTTAGGGAATGCCAAGCCTTATCAATCCTATCACACTCTGGCGAGCCTCCAGAGATGTGGGTTAAGGGAGGATGCCCAGTGTTCAAGATTTGGGACATCCGATGCAGACTTTCCACATCAGCTATTGGATTGTCCTGGAGACTTGCAATTGTGGTGCTTGATTACTGATACACTATCAGCTATGACTTCAAGCATGGTAGACCTGTCTCTCATATATGTCTGCTGGAGTTGGTAAAGACATTTGCCACTCTCACACTCGTAATGGCCAACAGATTAATGGCTATGGGTTGTGGGCAGGGTATGGTACCCACTAAGATGCAATGACTTTCAGATCTTGCTTACTGTAAGGAGCAGCTAGAGCTATATGGCGAGGAGCTACTGCTATCATCTTGACCTAAAGACATAAGGGAATATTTTTTAAAGGCCTGCCTGCCTGCTGCTGCATACTTAGACTGCTATACATACGGAACCTAAATAAAGAACTGTAGTGTGGAAGAGTCACAGGATGCAAAAAATCAAGAGAAGGGAGGAAGAAGCAGTGATTCATTCTGCTTCCTTGTTTAATAGTTTATAATCAAAAGAGATTGAACCACGTATCTTGAAAAAGCCAGGGTCTATAAGTGTTGTACAAAGGTCCTCATACACGCTAACCCGTGGGCAGCGGTATATCTTGGTTCTCCGCTTGAGAAGGTTAGGTGATTGGTTTTATCATTGGGTCCTTTTCCGCCTGAGTTTCCCATTCTCCAGGCAGTTAACCTTCCTCCACCTGGAGGGAGACCATCTGGTTCTTTGACGGTCATGATTTCGATAGTGTTAATTAACAAAAACTGGAACATCCTCACGTCAGGAAACCTACAATGGCCCAAACCCAGATTTGCCAATAGGAGAACAAAGAACATTCGGGACATCCTAGTCCACACAAGACCTAGACTAAATCAGAGAGAGTCTAACCTGATACCGTGGATGTCTCAAGCTATAAAAGGACACCACCCTTGTGGCCACTGTTCCGTGTGTCACTTGACCAAAAAAAACAACACTTTACAGTTGACTGATGATATTGTTTGGTCATTCAGACGACGCACAAATTGCAATACGACGCATGTGATATACATGATCACATGCCCTTGCCAATTGAAATATATAGGCATGACGTGCCGTAAAGTGAAACGGATTTGTGAGCACCGCAGTAACATAAAGTGTAAAAAATCAACCCCACGCATTGGCACCCATTTTCTGAACATGAACCACACCATGAAGGACATGGAATAGGTCGTCATTGAAACTCAAGATAACAAAGGAGACCCAAACGCAGAAAGAATTTTCTTCGAGAAGGAACAACGTTGGGTATACCGTTTACGGACATATGTCAAAGGATTAAATGACAATATTCCTTTGTTGTCATTAAAACACTGAACAACTAATGCTAAAACAGCAGAGTGACCCTTGTGTACACGAAACAAAATATCACCAGTAAACACGTTTCTTAACCCGTACATTATGGGCGAATAGACAATACAGAAACAATGACAACTTCATTATAATGGGCAAACAAGATAATGCCATAGCATTTACATAATACTGCAAATTGCCGTGTTAAACCTGTCTTATCCCTTCATAGAGGATTGCATTAACCACATAAAGCGCAACATCGAAACTCGCCTTTTGTCCCTAACACCGCCCTCTTAACAGTAATTTTATAACAGCACTTCATATAGGGGGCACATGAATCCACATAGGAACAATTACACCTTCACACCCCCTAGAGAATTTTCAAGTCTGTCTTTATCTCGAAATTGGCATTAGAATGGTCTTTTTGCAGTTTCCATACCGCATCATCACTATAAAGGTGCACTTCCTCCCGGACCGCAGGTGATAACTTCGGGGTCGCGGGAAGAAGCTACAACAAGGACATGCAAGTAGCATTCTAGAGGAAACTGAGAAAGAAATGACACCAACAACCCAAGGTAATGTGAGCAAAGAAATTATCACCGTCATGCCTGTTTCCATTTCTTATTCTAGAGCTCCCGCAGCACCTGATGGAGTTTAATTAAACTCCCATAAAGGTACCATTAAGTTTATTAACGTTTCCATGTTTTCCTTTTGAATTACAAAGCCCCAAATATAAAACGGTACGAACGTTAGGGCTAAAGTAATACTTTTTGTACAGCATGTTTTTCTTTCCTTCTCTCCCCGTAAAAATATTTAGAAGGGTGAGAATTTTTCAAAAGCCATTGCAACACGGTGATAATCTCTCTAGACACGTTTATTGGACATGTTGTTGAGCACACGTTTGATTACATCCTCAACTCAGGCTCTTGTGGTGTAGAGTAGGAGTAAAATTATTGATATGCTTTAAACTAACTTAATGATGACTTAACAGCCATAGACTTTTTTTCTTGCCAACCGAGCACAAATCACTGTATTATTACGTCCTTTTGTAAGCCTTTGATGCCAACAAATATATCTGCATGCCTTCTTGATATCGATCCCTAATTGATTATTAACGCTTCACTGTCATATGTAACGAGAAATTACATGAGTAGAGCACACAAATTGTGTCACATATGCAAGTAGCATTACACATCCAAGCACCTAATTGGGCAACACTATATGAAATCTTTATAAAGCAACAATATGCATGTTTTTCCTTTTCCCCTTTTTCTTTTCCTTTCCCAAGTTATAGGTAGAACCATAACCTATAAACCCGTCGATTACATGAAATAATGACGAAGATGGGTAAGTGACATTAACTTACCCCATGTGTCAAAGCGATCTATCACGTTATCGCTAAGACTAAGGTCCTGATGAAAGTCCACCGATCTTTAGAGACACCCATGGACTGAAACATGTCGACCACTGAAATCATCATTATATAGGTGCAGTGGACCATTCACACATCCACCAGAGCACAACACACTGTTTTTAATCTTACCCCATCCTGACGAATAAAACAAGAGTACAGGATAGGAGGTACTTTTAATTTATCACTTTTTTCCGCTAACACTATCGAAATCACGACTGTCAAAGAACCAGATGGTCTCCCTCCAGGTGGAGGAAAGTTGACTGCCTGGAGAACGGGAAACTCAGGCGGAAAAGGACCCAATGATAAAACCAATCACCTAACCTTCTCAAGCGGAGTCACAGGATGCCCAGCAAAAGGAGCACTGTTACTGCAACTTGCAATGTTCCGACTTGAGGACAGGGATAACGGTCCTCCTTTATGTCTACATAGGGCCACAAGTATCAAAGTATTTTGCATTAGCAAACAGTGCGAATTACTAAATTCGCCCGTTTGCGAATGCAAAATGACCTTTCTGAATGTATGAAAGACTTTGGCAATCGCAATTTAGGCAATCACAATTTTTAGCAATTACATAAATTGCGAATGTAAACAGGGAATCGCATTTTGCGAATCCCTAATGCACATATAAGAAGCCTTTCCTAAATGCGAACTGTGCATTTATGACACGCTATTACCATCAAATTTAAGTTGATGGTAACCATGTGAAAACTGCATTTTCCAAAGTGCCATGTAACGCAAACCATGGGTCGCAACCCACTGGTGGGTTTTGAGCCTATTTTTGGTGGGTCGCTAAAGTTCAAGCCATAAATAAAGATGCCTTTAAATTCTGTATTTATCTTGTCACTGCGCATCAAACACAAGATAAAATGTCAGGCTATGTCTTCTGACAAGTGCTGAATTTTTTAAACAGAGGAACTGGTGTTTACAAACTGCTCTCACTTTGCAGTTAGAGAAAGACAAAGTGAATTATGTGACACTCTTGCTGGGGTATAGGTGTTTGAAAGGAAAGGCTGTAGGATGTCATTTTTTGTAACACACAATAAAATGTAAATACCTGTAAATAAACTGTACACATTCAGCAGTTAGGAAAGAAAAATGTAGCCCATTTTTTTGTAATTCTGAAGTGTGATAGAAATAAAGATTTAATAGGATCAAAATAAATCAAGACACTTTACTTGGTGGTAAATAAATGTTAAATATTTACGAAACCCAATTTCCAACCATTATTATTTGTGTATAATATAGTTTTGTCAGTAAAACTGTATGCCTCTGCATATTTAGAGGCCATTTCAACAGAAAATGTGCTGTCTGTAAATGACAGTGTGATACCACACAGTACTTTAGTTACATTGAAAAATTGCCAGCCTCATGTCCACTATAGCTCGGTGGGTCACGAATGTTTGTCATTCTAAAAAGTGGGTTGTAGTTCTGTAATGTTTGGGAACTACAGAATTAGACAATATATAATAATGTCAACAATATCTTCATCCTCATAACTTTTAACCCTCCAAATCACGAACTAAAGAGATTTGATCATCTGTCAACGGGTTGTTGAATGTCTCCAAGTAGCCTTTACTAAGGAGGAAATAGCTCTTGTGAGCTTCGGATAAGCTTGCTGAATGCAATCTATTCACTCATAAATCTGTGATCACTTATGCAGCTGTCAACTCGTGCACTGATTATTAGAAAGCTTTGTTTGTATCCAGACTTACCTTTGGGGCTAATCAAGCATTTACATTGAGCTCACAATGCTCTTGTGTGTCTGATCACAGCGGTTGGAATGAGGGAAAATATCTCTCAGACTAAGCAGGCCCTTCTCTGGCTGGTAATACAGAAAATATTTCTGCACAGGCTAGTCTGCCTGGCATGTAAGAGTATTAATAAATACTTCTTCAAGTATCTGGTAGATTAGATCTCATTTTATCATTTAAGTAGAAAGCTTTGAAGTCAGGATCACAGGTTTCTTATTCTGCTGGTAAAATTAGGATGGATGACAAAAATATTGATTCGAAAATATTGTGTTACCTAAATATCATGTCAAAAATATTGTCACTACAAAAATATCATTATTTATTAAAATACATTTTTAGAAATATCGTTGTATAAAACTGTTTACATTATTAGCCGTATTTAATATTGTCTTTTAATGAATTTAACATATATGCATTATTTTATACATTTTAGGTATTATTAATAATAATATGATTGTTTTAAATTTTTTATGTAGATTGTAATTTTTAACGTGTGATTAACATTTTTATACATTTAATTTGTCATTTTGTATTTAGTAGTGGGTTCTGAACTTTGTTCTGAACTTTGTACGGGAATAAGATGGGAAGGTTTAGATTATACATTATTGTATTTTATTTTCTTATAATTTTTTTGTGTTGAATATTTAATTGATTATTAATGATGTAGATTGATTAATTGTTAGTTTAATTATTTCATTGCATTTTGTGATTTGTTTAGGTATATTTTATTTTTTTATAGTTTAATTACTAACATGTTTTAGTTGTGGGTTTTGAGTTTAGGGGATATGAGGGGAGTTATTTAAATTATAATATTGTTTTTGTTTTACTAATAATTTTTTTGTTGCATACATATTTAATTGCTTAATAACTATGTACAGTTAATTAATTATTTTTATGTAAACTATTTGTTATGTAAATTATTTGTTGTATTTTTACTAATTATTAATTTATTTTCACTTGTATTTAATAATAAACTTTATAGGAAGGTATTAAAATCCCAAAAATATCACCTACTATTTCACTTGCACTCACACATCTCTTCATTCTCCCGTTTTCTTCTTTGTAATTTATAATAAGCATTCTTTCCACAAATTTAATACACACCAGTGATGATGGGATCAACACCCTCTAAGTGTCTTCCCCAGTTCTTATTCACTTCAAAAGTATGTTCGCATTTACTAGAACCTACAAAATTTGTGTTAATATTTGATTTTTTTCTAAATATACAAAGTTTACCTTTGTATTGCCAGACTAAAGCTAATGAAGACATCCCTTCTAATATTTTCTTTTCTTCTTGCATTAGTTTCCAAGGAGTTAAGTTATGCAATGCATCAGTATTTATTGTCATGTTATCTTGTCTACTTTCCACTAAATTTACAAAACTCTTTTCAGTTCTGACTAATTTACGTGTTAGGTTATTTCTAAGTGCATAAGCCATATCCAAAGATTGAGTGGGTCTAATTACATAGCCTATAGGTTCAGCATTTGAAGGTTAAGAATGTGGATTGTAGCGTTTTGATATAATAAGTACAGAAAAGATCTGATCTTGATTTGAATAACAATACTGTAATTGATTTGTGTTATAGAATAAGCTAGTTAATACACTGCATAAAATGCTATATGTTAAAGGTAAATGATGATAGGTTGCGCCCTCAGCAACTGATGAATGTATTTGCATGCATACATAGCAATTACTAACATCCAGGGTATTTGCGTATTCACTCAGTGATCTAGTATATACATGTGCTGACAAACCAGTTATTGTAACATCATGATGTAAAGCTTTAGCATTCAAAATATTAGAATCAGTGTCATTAATATTTGCAGTTTCAGAAGAAAATGTGAGTTTAGAATCCTTCACAGAAACACAGTGTGGTAAATTTAAAACAATAAGTAAAGCAAGTAATATCAAATAAATAATAGAAAAGATTCCAGTATATAAACGTTTGTATTTAGGAGAGATTTCAGTGTTGGACTCCATGGCTTCTAAATTCAGATCGTTAAACTAGAAAAATTCAAAAATAGCTGCCGTTGTTTGAGCAATTTAGCAAAGTTCAGCACAAAAATATGAATGCACAGTTCAACAGTTTTTTCCAATGTGAACAATTTCTCATATCAGCTTCGTTAAAGTTTGTACAAGAAAAATTGCATCAGTTGCCCAATTGGTACATCAAGGTTGAAATTCAGATCTACAACAAAGTTTGTTTCAAGGAGGTTTAGGTGGACTCGTATTGTTAAAACAATGGTTGATGAACTCACACTCCCATTCATTTGCTGCCAAATAAGTCCATTCAGGAGATGAGTACTTTTGACAGGGTACTCTTGCTCTTTTCGATCTCCTCACAGCAGTTTGCGCATCATCGGTATCACTTTGATCAGACTGCCCAGAGCTTTCAGGAACAGTTGGTTGTTCTCGTCCTGTTGTCAGGAACTTCTCAGAATCTCACCTTTTCTGGGTCATGAGTCTCTGGGTACTACTCGCTTTCTTGCTGCACTAGGCCCTTTGTTAGGATCTGTACCTCTCACAGTCAACTTTGTTTGCTTAGATCCTTCGGTACTTACAGTTGACTCTCTCTGACCTCCTCAGGCCAAACAAGTGCTGTCCCAGCATCCTTCTTGTCCCCAACAGCTTCACTAACCTGATCCCTCTGTCTTACTGTAACCACCAGTACATCAGTAACAGGTGCTGTTGTATCATCAAGGGGACATGGGACTCTGCGAGTGTGACTAGCATGAATCCAATTCGGGAGACCTCTGCACTTCACAGCAGTGTTGGTGACTAAGATCACCTGGAAAGGTCCTCTCCATGTTTTGTGCACGTGTTTCTTCACCATTACCCAGTCACCTGGACTGAGATAATGGCACTGCTCCTGTTAAACCGCAAAAGCAGCTTCGCCAACCTGGTGAGACACGGAACGTACCACATCAGCTAGACCCTTGCAGTAGTCCAATATAAGGTCATCTGTCACATTTGCAAAAGCATTACCAGGAACAGCTGTCAGTCTCATCGCTCGGCCCATAATACCGTCATGTGCCAACAATCCTGACCTCCTGTCTGGTGTACTTCTCAAACTCATCAACATAAGAGGCAATGCATCAGGCCACTTCAAAGATGTTGAAGCGCACACCTTTGTCAATCTGGATTTCAATGTTCCATTCACCTGCTCCACCAATCCAGAAGCCTAAGTTTGGACAGTAATTGCAATGGAGCTTCTGCTCAACCTGTAGTACTGCACATAACATTTTCAGGACCTCATTATTAAAATGAGTTCCTCAATCTGACTCAAGAGAAGTCAGAAATCCAAAACATGGAATCAACTCTCTTAACAACAGTCAAGCTGTCATTCCTGCATGATGGATAAGCTTCAACCCATTTTGAAAAAATGCATTAAATGACCAAAACATACCTCAAACCATTGTAAATAGGCATTTTGATGATGTCCTTTTGCATTTGGTTGAAGGGACCTGCGGATTTACCAATGTGACTCATGACAACCTGTGTTTTTCTTCCAGAGTTCTGCTGTTGACACACCACACATCTACAACACAGAGCCTCTGCTGTCACTCTGAATCTAGGATTGAACCACACCTGTTAGAAAAGGCACATCATTGCATATCTCTCTACATGTGCAGGACCATAATAGTGTCTTGCCATATGGGACAATAAGCTTTTAGGTAATACAGGTCTACCATCAGTGTAAACCCAAAGAGCATCCTCTCTTTTGTTACAACCTGCTCGCACCCAACCTTGTTGTTCAGTTTCTGCCACCTCCTCCTGCAACTTCCTCACCTCGTCCCAGGTATCTACCACTGACAACAATAAATGCAATCTGTGATGTCTGCTGTCTTTTCAGTATTTCTTCATTTAAAGTATGCACATTTAATGCACAATACTTCGCCATTTCGCAGCGTATCGATTTCCATCTGTTACATAGTCAGTGCCCTGCCTATAAGCAACATGCTTTACAACTGCAATTTGGACAGGCAATTGTATGGACTACAAAAGTTTTTTCACGCACTCTCCGTTTCATATTGGCGAACCAGAGGATGTCATGAACTCACACTATGACCATAATTGCCCGAAGTCATGCACAACTCCAAATCCGTACTTACTATCAATGTAAATTGTAACTCTGAGTTGCTCTGAAATGCTGCAAGCTCTCATCAAATCAACAAGTTCAGCGACTTGAGCAGAGTATACTCCTTGCAACCATGATGCTTTCACAACACCACCAACTGTACACATAGCATAAGCAGCTTACAGATTTCTTTCATTATTTCTCAAACAGGATCTATCAACAAATAACTCATGGTCGGATTAAGGTAACAATTCGTCCAAAATTTCAGGATATGGTTTAGTACTCAATTCAATCACATTCAATCATGTTTAACTTCATCAGTCATGTTCTTGTTTCCAGGCAATGGCATCAAAGTAGCCGGGTTCGAAATCATGCATCTTTGAATCGTCACATTTTCTGCACAAAGCAGAATATGTTCATGCTTAGAAAAATTACTGTTTGTCAAATACTGTGTGCCGTTATGTGTCAACAGTATCTCCACTGAATGAAGTACAAAGACAGTCAGCGTATGTCCTATAAATATACTTTCACACTGCTCAAGGCTCACACATGCAGATGCAACTTCTATCAGGCATTCAGGTAAAGCAGCTGCAACGGGGTCAAGAATCGCCAAAAAATAGACAATCTGCAATTGCTTTCATGCATCTGTGTCAGTACTGAAAGAGCGCAGCCTTCTCTTTCACTGCAAAACAACATAAAATATTTATTGCAATCAGGCATTCCCTTTGCTGGTGCCCTGCAAAGGCTTTCTAACAGCACAGTGAAGGCTGTCATACAACTGCCATCCCAAAGTACTGGATCAGACACGCCTTTGTGTGTAAACATCTGAAAGGATTTGGCTGTCAAAGAAAAATTTGGAATCCATTGCCTACAGTAGCCCACCATTCCTAAGAACATGCGGACTTCCTTTTGGGTTGTTGGAGTATTCATGTTAAGAATCGCTGAGAGTCTGTCATGGCCATGAATTGCAGCCCCTTGTCTTCTCTCAGTATAACTGCTCTTCCTTGTGGGAAGGCCCATGGACACGGCCCCTTGTCATCTCTGGGCATAACTGCTCTTCCTTGTGGGAAGGCCCATGGACGTTACACCAGATATAAAACCTGGCTTTGTTGTTATTCTCCAGCATGTCGGCAGGCCCTGTCTACATGATGCTGCAGTCAGAAGGCTCTGTCTACATGATGCTGCATGAATGCCTGCACATTGTGCACTTGCATTTGCCTGTGCCATGACTTTGTTCACTTAATGTCCATCGTGCTCTTGTATTTGCCTGTGCTTGTCATTGTACTTTTGCAGTTGCCTATGCTTGCCTCCTAGGAGCTGCCTTTCACCGGAGCGGAGCATTGGAGCTGCTGGAGCTACATGTACCAGCAAGCTCTAATGGTGGCCATGTTGGGTGTGGCTTGTACTATGAAGGGGGCCCCACCCGTCTCTCCTCGCTCGCTATTCTTCTGACGGAGCAGACTTCCTGGAGTGATGGCGGAGAACTCTCCGTGCCTTCGCATTGCATCGGGGACGATATCAGGAACTGATAACTCTCAGCATGCTGCTTCAAAAGCACATATCATTTCGGTTCCTGTGATCCCATCCCTTAGAGGTAGGTCGGGCCTCCTGGTAAGAGCACGGAGGGGCTTTCTTTGTAACTGGACTTAAACACCGGGAAGGTATACATTTTTTTGACAATCCAGGAAGCGCATGTCATTATTGGTGTCAACGCTTTCATCTGTTTATATATATAACTATGCAAAGACTAATATATGAACACGTATTGGCAGCATCAAGCCAATTGTAAATAGCGAGGCTGGACCTGCAATGTTTGTTAAACTCAGTAATACTCATAAGAAGAGACTGTAGGAACTGCTTCTGAATAAGGGAATGATAGACCATCCGCTGAATATTGCCTACAGTATTACAGAATTCCAGAACAGAAAAAAAAGAACAAGAATATTGCTTGGTAAGGCAGTATGAAATATATGTGATGGCTATTGAGTATATGTAAAGCTTGAACAGATTATGAGATAAATGCAGGGCTAATATGGTTATATGTGTTTGTTTTCTTTTCTCAAAGCGCATGACGCAATTTCACAACTTTGGATCCACACACTACAGGCGGCAGGTGATTATCTAATAAACGGGGTATTCAGAAAGAGGGCTTGAGTTGGATTGTTTACATGCATTTGTTATTATCTTAGAGGTCTCCCCCCACGCAGTTCCTTCCCCCAAACCCTTTCCCTCACCTAGCCACTCCAACATTACAGCATTCAGACTTGGTGTTACCGGGAGGTGGACCCTTATAGTCAGCGAGCAAGCTCTGAGGAATAGGAAACATCCTTTGACAGATTCTTTCCTGTGACACTTTCCTCGCTCCTTTCTCAATGTGATGTCCTAAGTACAGGACTTCTGTTTTGCAAAACTGTAACTTAGTCGGGGATACTTTATGTTCATTCTCTGCTAAGTATTCAGAAGTGCAATAGTATCAATTCTGCAAGCTTCTTTCGTATTTGATGCCACCAATAAGTCGTCAAAGTACTGCACTAACACTGAATGATTTGGCATTTCTAAAGACTCAAGATTCTTATTAAGTATCTAGCTAAAAATTGAGGGGATCTCTTGTGGGACTCGCCACCATGCCAAAACACAGCTGCCCAAATGGAAAGCAAAAAGATATTGCCTATCTTCATGCAATGGAATTGAGAAACAAGCCTGACATAAGACAATAACCAAAAACCATTCAGCTTAGCATCGAATTTGAAACAATGAATGAATGAAATGAAATGGGCACTTATAGAGCGCAGACTGTCGCTCCCAAAGGAGCCTCCTGGCGCTATTCAGATAACAGGCGAGCTAGTAAGGCGATAGAACCTAGATAAGGGCAAGACTGCATACGTCACTTAATCCATAGATCCATGTCTTTAGAGCTTTCCTAAACAGTTTTTCTGAATACATCATTCTCAGTTTGTTAGGCATAAAATTCCAGGCTTTTACACCAAGTACTGTAGCAGTTTTCCCTCCCCTGGTTTTAAGTCTAAAACCAGGTAATTTGAGGAGGTTAGCAGATTTGGATCTGAGTGTCCTTCCTGGAATGCAAGGTGTAAATCTCCTAGAGAGATATTCTGGTCCGATTTGACGGATAGCTCTGAAGATGATGACCAAAAGTTTAAATAGAATTCTCTTATGCAGCCGAAGCCAATGAAGGGTTTTCAGAGCTTCTGATGCTGATGACCTGCGTGGAAGTTTCAAGACAAGTCTGGCCGCTGCATGCTGTACTACCTGTAGTCTCTTCAAGATGGATTTATTGACCCCTACTAACAGGCTGTTACAATAGTCAAGTCTTGAAAGTAATAACGCCACAGCCACCGTTTTCCTTGCAGCCAGTGGAATCAACTCAAAGAATTTTTTCATGGTTTTAATCATTCCAAAGCAGGAACCCACCACCTTAAGGGTGTGGTGTTTGAAGGAGAGAGAAGAGTCAAACCATACCCCCAAATTCTTGGCCACCTCCACTGTGGCGGGGGGAGCTGCTGCCTCTTCCGGCCACCAATCATTCGGTTGAAAGGGATTGTCTTTCCCGATCAACAGGATTTCTGTCTTGTCCGTATTACAACGGAGATGGTGTTTTTCATCCAAGTGATGACCGCTGTGAGACAAGATTTAAAATTTTCTTCAGCCTCTGTGGAGTTTTTCTCAAGGGACAAGATCAGCTGCGTATCATCCGCATAGGATGTTGTTTCTATCCCGTAGGCCGAAATGAGGGAGATAAGTGGGGACATATATACGTTAAACAAGAGTGGACTAAGTGAGGCCCCCTGGGGGACTCCTGTGTTGATGGTCCGTTCTGAGGAAAGAAAGGTGCCCAGGGAGACTGCTTGCTTCCGATTGGACAGGAAGGATGTGATCCAGGCCAGAGCTGTGTTGGAAATGCCGCAAGATTTTAATCTGGCCAAGAGGATGTCATGAGATATAGTATCGAAGGCAGCTGACAGATCTAAAAGGATCAACACTGCCTTCCTGCCATTGTCGGTAATGAATTTCAGAGTATCAGATATCTCCAGTAGGGCTGATTCTGTGGAGTATTTCGGGCGGAAGCCCGATTGTCGAGGATGGAGGATCTGGGCTGACTCTACAAAATTAGAAAGTTCCTTAAAGACCATTTTTTCAGTAAACTTACCCAAGATTGGTAGTAAGGATATGGGCCTATAGTTGGAGAGATTGGCAGAATCGATATTTTGTTTTTTCTTTAGGGGCTTCACTATTGTGAATTTACACGCATCAGGCACTATGCCAGAAGACAGCGAGGAGTTCACAATCCTATTGATCACGGGATTCACTATATCCAAAATGTGATGCAATATTATTGGGGGACAAGCATCCCGTGGGGAACCTGATTTACATGCTAAGATAGCTTCATATGTCTGGGATAGAGTGACTGCTTGAAAGGTATGAAATAAGGGTCTATCCTGCGTGTGATCTAAACCCAACTCATTCCCCACTTCTTCTGTTCTTAATATTTCGAAATCTTTTTGGATATTGATGATTTTTTCCTCAAAGAATGTTGCGATGTCATTACAGAGAGATTGAGAGGGAGGGACCTCTGAGTGTAGGGCTTTAGGATCCATAAAAGAATTCACGATAGCGAATATCTCTTTTTAGTTTTGCTTTGCCAGAGCTATTTTATTCCCAAAATAAATTTTTTGGGCGAGTTTGATGGCTGTATGGTATTGCTTCCTAAATGATTTAAAGGTCTGAAGATGTGCTACCTCATAGCCCCTTCTCCATCTACGTTCTAGTTGTTTACTGTGTAGGTGGAGCTCCGCTAGCTCTTTAGTAAACCAAGGATCATTACGTGATTTTATTTTGCCCCTTCTAGAGGAATGTTTTAGAGGCATTAAGTCATCACATACGGCCCCCATCCAGGTATTAAAGCGATGGGAGTCTTCCGCTGGCTCTCCGGTCAGTATCGGAATTTTTCTTGGGCAATTTTGGGCATGATAGGATTAGTGGCTAATAAATGCCATTTCCGTTTTGGTACCCCTATAGGGCTATTCTTAGTTGTTTGTGGCCCTTTAGATATTGGGATAACCAGGGGGATGAAAAGTGGTCTGACCACGCCTGAGGGATAGATGCCTCTACACGAATAGAGGGAGAATTTGAACAAACACCATCTAATGTGTGTCCTGCCTTATGTGTCGGGCCTTGAACTAATTGATTCAGGCCAAGGGGAGTAATAATATCCAAGAATGTAGTAACCCCAGAGTTATCACCACATTCTAGGTGGAGGTTTAAGTCCCCGAGCAGTGTAAAGTTGGCATATCTAAGCAGAGCTTGGCCAAGAGTTTCCCCTAGTGAGTCTAAAAATGTGCCACTATTGCCAGGGGGACGATAAATTAGGGCTCCCGCGAATGAGATTGAACCATTTACGGCACAGCAGAAGCCGAGACTTTCGGCTCCCTTGAGTTCATGTATGATAAAATTCTCCCATACTTGAGTATCTCTATGAATGATAGCCACCCCTCCACCCCTACCATCCTCTTTGTCTTTCCTACAGATGGTATAATTAGGGGGTAGGGCAACTGTAATATCGGGGTTGCAATCTTCCTTAAGCCATGTTTCGGTAATGCATAGAAAGTCTAAGTAGCATAGCTGGATTCGGTACAACAGCACAACATGGGACAACAAATGAGTTTACCCTGTGCACAATACGATATTTGCCATTGGGCTTCTGTAAGTCCATAATGGGAGAGTTACATGTACTTCCCATTATCTCCTTTAAGATCCCTTGCTCAATCATTGAGTCAATCACAGGAGTATTTCTGGGGATAGTATCTGGAATTAAATTGTATTGTGGGATTCTCAGAAAGTCTGCATTTGGTTTAACAGTGATACCGAATGGTTCAACACCTTTGATTAGTCTGATATCTTTACCTGTAAAGTCCCAGACTTTAGGTTACAAGGTGTCTCTCAATTCAATGGGAAACTCCTCACTCGTCAGGAGAGGATGCATTCACACATCAGATTTCTTTCGGGTAAGTTTAAAAACAACGTCCTCATCATTTGAGTGAAACTCGATACCTCATGGTGTGCAGTTAATGGAGCAATTTAACTTACACAGTAAGTCACATAAAAGCAGATTCACTGGAGTTGTATCACACACCACAAATCGATGTTGATCCTCAAAGAACCCTATTTTAACTGTGGCAGGTTCTGAAATTGGGGTGGAGAACTTTTTATTCGTAACTCCTACAACTTGGATACTTTCTCTCGAGAAGGATAGGTTGGGAACCTCTGCTGTTCTCACAGTAGAGCGGGTAGCACCAGTGTCAACAAGGAATGAGGCATGATTCCCATCCACTTCTTCATCTACGTAGGGACCACTCTGGTCTACCTCTAAGGCTGCGGCAAGTATGCAGCCCTCCTCCCCTCTCAGGCGCAGTCAAGCTGACGGATCCTGATCAAAATCATCTAACTGGATCAAATACTGTTGTGTTACATTCTGGTTTTGGAAAGAATTTGTGTTCGGCCGCTGATTCTGGTTTACATTGTACCTTTGTACCTGAACCTTCTGTTGAGGCATCAGAGCTTGGGGCATTTGCATTGACTGAGATACATTAGAATTTTGCATTCTCTGACCTTGTGCCTGCTGAGTCTGTACCATGTTATTTCCTTGAGACTGCATATTCTACATTCTGCATCTGATTCCCTGCATTATTCATAATTAACTTACACTTACTTTTCCAATGCCCAAATTTTTCGCGAGCATGACGGATTAATTTTCATCAAAAGCGACACATCAACACCAGTTCTTAAATCTACTGGGTTACC
The DNA here is from genome assembly GCA_963921515.1 of Calotriton arnoldi. NCBI lineage: Eukaryota > Metazoa > Chordata > Amphibia > Caudata > Salamandridae > Calotriton > Calotriton arnoldi. The sequence goes on from CAWUFW010000334.1 coordinate 1,589,879, forward strand.
ACAGCCTCTACCTTGTGACTGAAAATTCTTTTGCTGTAAACCATTTACACCCTGCATCATCGAACTTGACTATATCCTACCTGTACCGGAATTGAGAATGAACTTTTTTTCATTTTGTAATTCAGAATTGTGATGCAAACAAAGATTTACAGAGGAGCAAAACAAATCAGAACACTTTACTTGGTGATGTGCAAATGACAAATATTTGCAGAAACTCGATTTTCAGATATTGCATACTAGTTTTAAAACCACATCTCAGTGGGGAAATACTGTGGCCATTTCAATGTAAAATGTGCTGATTGCGAATGACAGTGTGCTGCTACTCTATGCTTTAGTTATGTATTTATTAAAAGTGAAATTTTTTAAACATGATCCGAAAAACATTCCTGCCCCCGCACTGATGACAATGCGGTTAATGAACTGAGGCAAGTCAGCAGTCATGTGTATCCTATATGTGGCTAGATTGTATCATATATGGATGTTAGATATGGGGGTCTCGAGTTGGCAGAGGTAGGTACCTTTGTCCAAATAGGGACCCTTGCTTCTAGTCAGGGTAAGGGGGATACACTTCTAAAATAACCCCTGCTCACCCTCTTGGTAGCTTGGCACAAGCAGACAGGCTTATCTCAGAGGCAGTGTAAAGCATTTGTGAACACATACAGTAATACAGTGAAAACACTACAAATGGACACCACGCCAGTTTAGAAAAAATAAGTAATCTTTATCTAAACCAAAACAAGACCAAACGACAAAAATCCACAATACAGTAATAAAAATAAGGCTTTCAAATGGTAGAAATAGTTCAGTTCAATGCAAGTTGTAAATGCGACACTTTTCTCACAAAGTACCTTAGATGCGTCACGCAAAACAAACAAAATGGCCGCAGGGAAGGTGATGCATCGGTTCCTTACACGCAGGGAAGGTGATCCGTCGGTTCCTTGCTTCGGGGGAGGTGATGCGTTGGATCCTTACTGCAGCGCAGGGGAGGTGATGCGTCGGTTCCTTACTAGAGAGGAGGTGATGCGTCGTTTTCTTACTGCGTGGGGAGTTGATGCGTCTGTTTCTTACTGCGTCCCCCAATAATGCGACAGTCTTGGCACCTCGATGCGATGCGTCGATCCGGTATGATGCGTGGCTTCGTGCAGCCGCACAGCAGGCTTGCGTTGGGATCGGTGCGGTGATCTCGGACTTTGGAAATCGTTGCACCCGATGCATCGTGCAGCGATTTCTCGAGCCGTGGCAGGCGCTGCGACGGTTTCTTCGGCGATGCATCGGAAACAGGTGCGGATGTGTCATGCTTCTTCGATGTTGCGTCGATTTTCCAGCTCCCAGCGACAAACAGTCTCTAGAGGTCCTAAACAGCAGCAGGCACCTCTTTGCAGGTTGGAATTCCCAGCAAGGGAATTCAGGGGAGTTGGTGGTGAAGTCTTTGTGTCCCTGAGACTTCAGAACAGGAGGCAAGCTCAGTTTCAAGCCCTTGGAGATTTTTTCTTCAAGCAGGTGACAAAGCAAACAGAAAAGTCCTTTTTCTCCTTTCCTTGGCAGCAAGCAGCCACTGCAGGCCAATCCCAGACAGCAAACAGCACAGGGGCAGTATTCCTCCTCAGCTTCTCTGGCTCTGCTCCTTGGCAAAGGTTCCTCTTGATTCCCAGAAGTGATCTAAAAGTCTGGGTTCTGGGCCCCTCTTTTTATACCCAACAATCCTTTGTTCTCTGAAGGCAGAGTGTGTCTGTACACAGCCAAAACCAGTTCTGGGGGCACTTTGCAAGTGCATAACAACCTCCATTGTCAGTGTGAGCCCTGGCTCCAGACACACCACAGGGGGGCGGAGCCGTCATTGTGGAAGGCAGGCACAGCCCTATTCAGGTGCAGGTGCTACTCCTCCCACCACTCCAAATGCAGACCAGGCCTATTTAGCCCTGACCTGACTCATCAGACGTCTGGAGCCACTGCCCCTCTCCAGCCCTTGTCATCCAAAAGCCAGACATGCAATACACAAACCTAGCAGAGGCACACTGGATGGTTAGGCAAGAAAATACCTACCTTCTAAAAGTGGTATTTTCAAACACAGAATGTAAACATCACCCTCACTAAAAGATGCATTTTAACATTCTGAGTTCAGGCATACTAAACTTTATTGTTCTACCTTGTTCCCAGGGCCAGTTATGTTTATAAGATGTTATAAACAAACTCCCCATTCTGTCCTATGGGAACAGGTAGCCTTGCAATAGTGAAAAACAAAATCGGCAGTATTTCACTATCAGGACATGCCACACACATCAGGGCATGTCCTACCTTTCGCATACAATGCACCCTGCCCACAGGGGTACCTTGGGCCTACCTTAGGGGTGACTAATATGTAGAAAAAGGAAGGTTTAGGGACTGGCAAGTGTGTGCACTTGCCAAGTCGACATGGCAGTTCCAGACTGCACACAGGCTCTGCAATGGCAGGCCAGAGTTACATTTTACAGGCTGCTTCTGTCGGTGGCACAATCAGTGCTGCAGCTCACTAGTAGCATTTGATTTACAGGCCCTGGGCACACACAGTGCACTCTACTAGGGACTGACTAGTAAATCAAATAGCCAATCATGGAAACACCAATCCATAACAGTAATTTACAAAGGGAGCACTTGCACTTTGGCACTGAACAGCAGTGGCAAAGTGCCCAAAGCATCTAGACCACCAAAACAGGGTCCAACATACAGTAAAAACACAGGAGGCAAAGGCAAAAAAAATGCAGGGGAGACCCACGCCAATGATGCCAGGTCTAACAATGGATCAAAAGTTTAGTCTATTAAATCAAACAAAGGAGTTTTCTGTACTGCAGACATGCTGAACTCGAGTATTTGAAGGTCCTCTCATGTGTGATGAAGAAGAAAACAGCGTCTCAGTGAATTAAAATACTTGCCCAGGATCACATAATTTGAAACCAGTTTATGGGTCAAGAGCATTATAATTAGGTCGAGTAGATTATTTAAGTCACTAGACCTGCAGTTCTCGTAACATTTTTAGGATTTTTCGATGCCTGGGAGCTTTTAGTTCTGTCATCCCTTTTACAGGAGTAACAAGTGTATGCTCTTTGGGATTGTCATGCATTAAAGGTGCATTTGGAACCTCAGCCGTACCAGTGTTTGTCAAACCCTCACTCTGAGTCTCATTGTAAGGTAGTTGACAATTCATCAAAAAATCATTTTATAAGTTTTCATCTATGTCACTCTCTTTTCCTTCTTTCCCTGTGTCATTCTTTTCTGTCTCTGTATGTTTCTTTTTCCTTTGCTTTGTCCCTAGTCATCTTGTTCGACTTCTAACACAGGATATATTTTTAGCCATGTACAATATCCGCTCTCCACCTTTTCTGTTGTCCATTCTATCTAGCTCTGCATAATGATCTATAGTTCTACTATATCTTCCTTGATACTTTTCTCTCTGTTTCTGATGAGCCATGTGTTCCCATGTATTTAATGCTTCAATTTCGGTAGGTCTAGGCAGCGATTTCATTTCATACATTCTCCTCCTTAGCATTCTCAATAATTGTCAAACTGAATGTCCCATAGCAAGGAAACTGTAAACCCTCGTCTCCCTCTGTACATTTGCGTCAAAATTCAAGCCACAAACATGGATGTCGTCCTTTATCCATCATGATAGTGTATCCTGGCATACCCTCAGGTGGTGCTTCTACCTTTGCTCTAACAGATATGGGCTCATCTTTCTGTACCAATTTCTGCAATGCCTTAAAATATTTCATTTTATTCCAAATTTTGTATTCACAAATGTCTTCCATAAAAAAATCCAGGACATGAATTTCTCCCACCATTCACCTGTTCAGTTATCTCAACCAATAACAGTGCGACTCTTATGATGTGGTCAACCGATCCCAGTGCGACTTTACACCAATCGACCAATCACATAGCGCGGCACACTGTGGCGTCAATCTTGCTCTCTGCAGCAGCTCACCCACGTTCAAAATTTACTTCAGCCCGTTTTCTCTCAGCAAAATCACAATACAAGGCAAGTAACAAATCAAACTGTCTGCTCCACTAAAGGAAAAACACTCTCACAAGGTAGCTAAACTTTTTCCTACCGTCATTCACGTCAGTGAAATCCTGACCAGCGGGATTTCACCTTAATTGATACAGTTATTCCCTGTGCACCTGAGGTCAACTATACTAACTGTTTACCACTAACACACACAGAAAACCTGTTACCAAGATGTTGTCGACGACATCTCATGATCAACACGACAAAACAGCAGTCAACTTACTCAGTGTCTTCTACATTGAGACAAACCTGTAGGTAATATCTCGAGATCTTAGGCCACGACAGACCCGTTTACAACTTCAGCTTTTTTGCATCAAGCGCCTCAATCACACATGGACTTTAACCATATGGACTTTAACAATTTCACTGCACTCACCAACACACAGACATTTCAAAAACAGCAATCTTAGCATACACAATAGCAATACACATCCCTATTAATACTCACACTTCTTTGCTGCTACACGTTGACTTCATCCAGAACGATACTCCATTAATACTCCATCAATCTTTCTCTTTGCCAAACAAATATTTTGGGCTCTTTGGACTTGGGAAAGGAAACTATTTTTAGCACCCTGAAACCTCACTTATGTAGGCAAAACCATAGCTCTGCTACCAAAGATTTGATCCATTGGAAGCTATGTCTTACCTCCGCTACTCGCTCATTTATCCCTCTAACCGTACTGGGCCCTCTTCAGTTAGACAGATCGCAGCATTACCCTTACCACAGAGGCAAATGGTCCTCTGATTTATCTTTCTCTGCCGATAGTAGGGGTGAGAATTAGGGTGTCCAAAGCACAACGTTAGCCACCCAGTGAGGACCATTAATTGGTGACTAACTCACAAGTTCGAGATCAGGTTCAAATACACCAATCTCAGGACCATGCTATAGAAATAAAGTATCACAATGAGAAAACCCAACCTCCTAAAGAAGTTAAGTCTAACTGAAATTATGCACACTAGGAGCTCTGCTATTGCAACACAGAATAAAAGAAGCAGAACTTTATACTCTGAGAAGACTCGCTGATTCTCCCTCCAATGCATTTATATTTTAAATGGAAAATAGCACAGTTCAATGAAAGAACATCTGGATAAAGTAATAGTCTCAGGCAATTTAGATAGTTTGATTATTGTATTAATGATCCGAAATCAATACAGATAAGCAATCACTTAAGCATTTTAGTGAAGAATATTACAGCATGTAGTACAAGACTACACATTTTTGTCAGAGATGTGAATCCAAAGAGGATAGTTTAAAATAGTCATCAGATACAAGGTTACAGATTCCTACCACCATTTAAGTCAGAAAGATGGTTCATTTCTCTAACAGCATCCAAAGGTTCTAAAGCAAAAGGAATCAAATTAAAGTCCACTAAGGGCGAGTCCATAAGCATAAGCAAAAGGGGGAAATAAGGCAAAATCATATAGTTTGGCAAAGAAGGATTCAAACTCACGGCTTAAGGCAGCATTGTCAGCAAAAAGCAGTCCAAAATAAGAGATCAAGGATGGTTTGTAAGATCATAGGAAAAGCATTTAGTCCTCTCGCATAGAAAAGAAAACGTGTGGTGTTCTCTCATAGAAAGAAAAGGTATATTGTTGCCCCTCCTTTGGGGTTTCTTCTTTCATAGTCTTTATGGCGCTTTAGTGATGTAGTATCACTCCACTAATCAGTCCATCACATGATTAGTTTACGTATGAAGACTCTATATGCAGTTTGGTTATTCCTGCATACTTTCCCATGCTGATCATGAGCTAGAACTGGCTTTCCAGACCTCACACGTTTGTCAATGGTAAGAAGTTTACATTGTATCAATCCATAAAATCGGGTTATGGTTCACGTTCCCACCAAACTCTTTATGTTATGTTAGGTATTTTTGTAAAGCACTCACTTGCCCAAAATGGATTCCTGACACTAGCTGAGTGATCAAAATGCCAAGTAAGACAAGGAAACAGTTAGCAAGCAGAAAAAAACTAAGTTTTTAGCACCTTTCTAAATGACAGAAGATTCGGCATGGCTTTAATATGTAGAGGCAGGGCATTCCATGCTGTGGAAGCTTCAAGCACAAAACTTCTGCCTCCTCAGTTAGCAAAACTAAATCTGAGAACTGTCAGCAATTTGGCCGATGCAGAACACAGAAACCGACTTGGAGAATACCAAGTGAAACTCTTCCTCAGAAAGTCAGGGTCTATCCCGTGCAGTGCCTTGGACACCGGCGCAGGGCTTTAAACGTGACCCTCTGCCTGACAGGGAGCCAATGAAGTTTAGTGATGAATTCCAAAACAGATTGGTATTTGAGGACTTTACAGAACGCGGCAGCTTGGCCGTTGTGCAGAGTTTGCAGCTTGTTAAGAACCTTCTGATGGGCGTTAAGATAAAGCCCATTGCAATAATCGACCTTTGAGATAACAAGAGAGGTAACAACTGTTTTCTGGAGATGACAAGGTGAAAAGGGAAGAATTTTCGTAATCATTTTTAAGATGAAAAAAACTGCAGAGGATACCGCATTAGCTTGGTCAGTATAAGAGAGTTTATTATTTATAAAAACACCAAGATTCGTAAAAACATCTGACTGGTGCTGGAAGAGGACCAAGTTCAGGGGGCCACCAATCGGAGGTCCATAAAGATGGCTGGGCACCAAACACCAGTAACTCATTTTTTGCAGAATTCAATTTGAGACAATGTCCATCCAATGTCCCACCGCTTTCATGCAGTTGCAAAAACTCAGCGCCAGTCCCCTGTCCTCTGTTGCAGGTGACACCACAATTTGATGTTAGCGTGAAACCAAATGATCTAATAAGTTCAGCAAGGGGAGTGACATAGATGTTAAATAGCAAAGGTCAGATAGATGACCCTTGAGGAATCCCACAAGGAAGGCAAAAGAGTGGAGAAGAGAACCCGCTGAGTCTGACCGATTGCACCTGACCCGAGAGAAATGAGTTCAATAACTAGCATGCTCTTCCGGTCACACCGAACCCGCTCAACGGCTCCTTCAGCAGCCCATGATTCGCCATATCGAAGGCTGCTGACAGATCAAGCTGGATCAGTGCAGCCCAGCCACCCTGATCAAGGGTTGCCCTAAGCTCCTCTGTAGCATTGATAAGAGCAGTCTGTGTGCTGTGGCCAGCACGAAAGCCAAATTGTGAGGTGTCCAAGAGGTTGTTGGTATTAATGTGAGCACCCAGTTGTACATTCAGACCTTTTCCAAAATATTGGCCGGCAATGGCAGACAGGATATGGGCCGATAACTGTTTGGGTCATCTGGGTATGAAGAAGGCTTTTTGATGAGATGCAGCACTACGACATTCTTCCAAGCCAAGGGTAAGGAACACGATATACAAATGAGCTGAAAACTTTCAGTCAACTTGGTCCCAATAGTTTAAGCTGCTAAGCTGGCTGCTGAAGGGGGACACGGGTCATCTGGACAGCCTGATCTGGAGGCCCTAAGCAGCTTGATAAATTCGTTGGTGGCAGGCGGGGAAAAGGAGCTGAATTCTTGGCTTGAATTAGTTGCCACTGGCAAGGATTTGTCCAACTGAGGGACAGAAGAGAGAGATGAGAAGGTGTTGAAAACATCCTCTACCTTAAGACGAAAGCCGCTAGCCACTGAATTGCAGAAAGATTGACTACGCTCTTTAGGTAGAGGTGCAGTGGCAGAAGTGAGTTTTTTAACTGTGGAAAGGAATTCCTTAGAGGAATTTGCTGCAAGCTCTATCTTGCCAGTGAAATATACAGATTTTGCTTTGTGAATTGAGGCCTTATGCCTGGACAGTCAGGTATATATTTGTCCTTTTTACTATTGCAATAGTTTATACGCCAGCATCTCGCTTACCTCCTGCAGGCCTGTTTCAAGGTCCTTACCTCCTCGGAAAACCAAGGGGTGGTGATACGGAGCCTCTTGATCTTGTGAACTCTAAAAAATGTCCTTTAAATGTAAGATGATTCATGTACAGAACAAATAAGGCCACATTTGCAGCAATGTCAAGAGACCATTGTACAGGGCTAAGGGGAAAAATGCAACTTTAGGAAAGAACACGTTTAATAGGCCTTAAAATGCGTATGTCAGCTTTAAATAACAATAATCTCAATTAGAATCAATACAATGCATTACATCATTTCATAAGAGAAAAAAAGTAATGATGCACCAATGTATTATTACACAAAATTGATTAACTTTAACTATGGCCTACTGCCACGGTTTTCAACATCCATACATGTAAATTATTCTTAAAAATCATTTTGCCAAAATTGTCTCTTGTTTTCTATAATCATTATGGTCTTTACTATCACATCTGTAAATTTCAGCTTTCTAACTAATTATATCGCATAATTGCACCACAATCTATTCATGATGCATTTCAGTGTAAGGTAATAGAAATGCTAAGCCACACCATTAGAATCATTAGTTTCATCAGTAAATTAATACTTCAACATAATTTTCATAAGCAATCGTGTTATGGAAACCAATTAATAAACATTATAACCACTTAGCAATGAATTTATCTTTTTTCTAGTGCTTTCAAGCACGCTTTACTGATGCTGCTGCTTCAATTGTCTCAACTGCTGTGTCACTTCTCTTAACCCGTGCAATGTGCATGTTCAGGTTTCTATGCCTAAAATCGGTAAATGTGACATGTAATATATAGTGTTATCATGGCTAAAGCATGTATGACCTGCCTCCAGCACTTACTCATATTTAGAGGCCGCCTGCAATCAGGACTCCTTTTGATGCCATTGATTTGTGACCCACGACATGGGGGGAGCATCATGGGTTGGGTACATCCACAGCTGGCTCGTCAGATAAGACAATCACAAAGAGATAGAGCAACAGCTCAAATTCCACCCACCACATCATTAGCGGCATCCGCCACATAGCAAGGGGCCCTCATAGCCACAGATACAAGAGACATGGCAGCCACAAGGTCCAACCATGAAAGGAATATTAAAGACCTCCTTCATGAACCATTGACTTGAAAGGGGGAGGCCGGAGATAACCCACCTTTGCTGTCAGGCAAAGACCCCAAACGAGAACCCCTGGCTCTAGTCGATGGCTCAGAGGCCCCCACTAAAAGGTTCATGGTGCATTTTTTCACGGAGATTAAGAATGATGTTTACGCTGTCTGAGCAGATCTCAAACAAAATCTTTCTGACCTGCGGTGAGATCTCCAGGTTCTGAGCACTAGTGTTGACTCCCTCAAGATGACACAAGATGAATGTTCCCTGGATATAGAGGAATATCTCTCTGCCTGGTGACTATGAACGAGCAGCTGATCACACTGCAAGAAAACCAGGAAGGCTTAGAAAATGTATCACGTTAATGTAACCTTCGCAAGGGAGGCAAAGACATACAAAGTTATATCCAGGGCTTGGAGGATGCGATACTTGACTAGCACAGCCCAGATTCCCTGCATTTTGACAGGGCTCAAAGAACAGGACCTCAATCTTCAGATTCCAAACTGCTCCCTGACATAATGGTTTGTTTTCATCACTTTGAGGAAAAAGAGACGATTTTAGAGGCAGCGAGACAGGGTGGTCCAATTCTTTACAATGGCAACGATATGTAAATCTACTAGGACGTCTCAGCTATCACCTTGATTAAGCGAAGATCTTTTTGCCCGGTCACCACGTTCCTTAATGACAACAATGTTAGATACAGATGGGGGGGCACCCCTTTCATCTGATGTTCGAATGGCAAGGTAAATGCTCAGTAACTGAGCCACTTTGAGATGTCTGGAGTCGCCATGCCTGCTGAGTTCAGAATGTAAACACACACGATGCAGGCGCAGATGAAAACTTTCCAAGCAGGAGGAGATATTGGATGGCTGCATGGCGGCACTGGAGCAGGGACAGAGAGTGAGATGCCAGGTGGAATCCCACTTGAACACTTCACTGTCTCCCCTTTAAGGATGGTACCTGGAGAGATGTATTCCGGGAGACCCGTTGGGGTTACACAGCTAGTGAAAACTTGAAGAGACCACTGGGTGAGCATCCACTTGGTTCAGTGTCAACAGCAGCTTTTTCTTTCCCCCTCACTGCACTAGAATTGGTACTTTTGTGTATTACAATTGCTCATTTCGCCTTCAGGCCCTCTAAGTGCAGACTGGATTTGGTAAATCATGACACACTCTTTTGGGAAGGTTTTCCCTTTCTCTGATTTGTTGGGTTGGTGCTTGCTTAGATCTATCTATAATGTTAAATGTTTAAGTTTTTGTTGTTTTAGGGGTTTTGAGGTACTGGGAAGGGGTAGCCATCTGCCACCAGATCTTCTTCTATTCGACGATCGACCACCTGGTCAGGAAAACATACTTCTGCTATACCTCCTACACCCATGACTATAAACACACTTAGCACTTTCACATATAATGTGAGGGTCTCAATAACCCACTTAAAGGACTATCTATCCTTCACGAGCTGACCTTACTACACACCAACCACAGACTTATTAAAGAAACCCACCTTTTAAAAATTGACCACTCCCATCTGACATAGGAGGACTTCCCTGGCCAATACTTCTCCTCAGGTTGAAGGAAGACAGCTGGAATGTGAAACTTAATACACCACCGATGACCACTGGTGGTGGAAGAGGTCTTTAGAGATATCAATGGGAGGTGGGTGTCTCTGAGGAGATCCCTAAGGGGCAGACCACTTGTGCTGTCCTCAGTTTATATCCTCAGTCAGGGACAGGTGTCCTTCCTATCAGCTTTGTCAGCAGTATCATTAGTTATTGGAGGTGACCTTAATTTGGTTTTTAATCCAGCAGCAGACACAGACCACTTGGGGGTATGGGAGCTTGGTGGTACTATCAGCCAGTAGTAAGGCACTATTTTATTAGCTCGTCTAGGTCAATGCCTAGAATGCCAGACACCAAAGGGGGAGAGATTACTCCCACAACTCAGGGGCTCACAAGATGTACACCAGACTAGATTACGTTTTCCATAACAAATGCCTGGTTTCAGACCGACTAGGCTGCATCCAACACCCTATCACACTCTCTGACCACGGGCCGGTCTCTTGCACCCTAGCTGACATGACGTTTAAAAGTCAGGGCAACGAGGGGACATGGCAACTACAGGACTCTCTGCTGAAAGACTCTGTAATGGTTAATAATGTGAGGAAGTGAATTAAGGACTTCATTGCCAATAAAAACACTGGGAGGTCAGCTATGCCACTCTCTGGATGCACTGAAGGCCGTGCTCCAGGGCATTTTTATTGTTGATGTGGCCTGCTTATGCAGAATGAGAGACGCATTGCGCCTCAAACTATTTAAAGAACTTGGAGACCTGAAGCAGGACCATAAACTATCCCATTCCCCAAAACTCTGGAGAAAAATTATTATAGGCTGTGGCCAAATCAGGACTCTAGAAAATAACAGGTCGGCATATCTGTGGGCCCAGCTTGACAATATATACTACAAATTTGGTAACAAGCCAGGGCAACTGTTGGCAAACATGCTGCATGCCCGCTGGGCAAAACTGTCATACCTGAGGTTAGGTCCCTTCAAGGGCAGATATCTACAAGTGATATGGAGAAGGTGGAATGTTTCCAAACTTTCTACACGCAAGTATATAGCAGGGAGCAGACAAACCCGCAAAAACACTCAAAGTACCTGACAGAAGGCTAGTTACCCATACTATGCCACTCGGACCTAGACACATTAGATAGACTGCTGGTGAAGGAAGAAATTCCTATGGCCATAACCTAACTGCGCCCCTTTAGGACACCTGGCCTAGATGGGTTCACCATAGCCTTCTATAAATGCTTTGCTTCAACACTTCTCCCCTTACTCCTTAGGGTAAACCACAAAGTAGTCCGGAAAGTCAGTGTAACACCGGCTATGGCTGAATCTACTGTCTCCTTGATCCTTTAACCTAGTAAGGACCCTGGCGACTGTGGATCATATTGTTCATTTTCCCTCCTCAAAGTAGATACAAAAATACTGACGAAAATCGGTACCCTGCGGCTGTACCCCTGATGGGAGACCTAATACACTCTGATCAGTCGGGTTTTTTCCATGAATGCAAAGCCGGCGATAACAATACGAAAGCTCTGCACCTTTTTAGACATCAGCACTACAGGATCCAAACAGTCTCTCGTGGTCACCCTCAACGTCAAAAAAAGTGTTTGAAAGAGTAGACTGGGACCTCATAGCCAATGTTCTATGGACGATTAGGATGGGCGACATTTTTATATTCTGGCTCCAAGCAAAATCCACAATCTGCATTAACGGACTGTTCTCACATTAAAACACCTGGCCCGACACCTCAGGGCTGACCCCCTGATCAGGGAGTCTGATTTTGGCCAACAAGACATGAAACTATCCATGTTTGCCGATGACATTCATTTGTCATTGACGTACCCTCTTGGCTCTCTCCCTCAGGCACTCAAAGAGCTTAAACTCTTCCAAAGGGTCTCATGTTTAAAATTAACATCACTAAATCTGAAATCCTCAATGTGTCAGCCCCTAAGTTTGTGCACAACAAGTGCAATCATGCACTTCACTGCACTGGGCCTCCTCCAATACATAGTACCTGGGGCTGGCCTCTACCTTAGATAAATCTAAAGCGATTGAAGTGAGGGATCAGATCCGAAATTAATAGCTAAAAATATAAACTGCTGTCCTTGCTAGGGACAATTGAGGCCTACAAAATGGTCATCTTACTTAGGATCCAGTATGTGTTTCAGACATTAGTCCTCCACATCACAGGTGACTATATCACTGACCTTCTGTCAGTTTGCTTCTCCTTCAAATGGCACATTAAGGCAAAGAGGATTGGCAGGGGTGAGGGTACCCTAAGACCATGGTAGGAGGGTTTGGGAATACCAGATCTCGATCAGTACTATACAGCAGCTCTCCTCCGCTTCCTTATGCATTGGACCAGGAGGGAAACTGAAAAGAGATAGTGTATGATTACACAGCATCAGTGCATCTGGTTATGCTGATTCACTGACAATGTCCTAGATAATGATTGATTTTAACGCTGTTATACACTGTCTCTAGATTCTCTCTGTTATTTTAATTCAGGTACAGGCAACAATGGATCCTTTCTCAATGATAGGACCACTGGCTGTAACACACTACCTTTTATTTTCCTGATTTGAGAATGCAGAGTGGCAAGTGTTTTATGGTCCTGATGAAGGCCTAGGTCTCACCCATTATAGGGACACACAAGGCTGAAACATATTGACCAAAGGTTCAAATTAGGGTTGAATTATTCCCCTTAAGTCTTTTTTTTAATCGTATCTCCTGGGGACATCAATAAAGATAGGTTTAGTTCAACCAAGAGGTAATTTTAGTTTCTTCGCATTCTTTCCACCCTTTGAGTTTTTGCACTCTGCCCTTTACCTACACCATTTCACACATAAGGTGCCTATTCTCAAGAGCTCCTTCCCTCAGGGAGTTGTAGCCCACAACGTAATGAACGATTTATGGTGTGATAAGGAACACTATAATAAAGTATGCCACCTGAGGTTGGGTGACGGTTCACCTCCTAATAAAAATGTTTTATTTAGCTCGAGAGAAGAGAGACCAATGTAACAAGTTGATACTATTTGACGACTTGGATGTAAGAGATTGCAAGTACTTTTTTGTGTGGGTTGGTATGATTGACCACACGAAGGCAGCAGACCCCCTATGGAAAATCCCATGGCAACCTAAACCTGAGCACAAATTTATAGATGCTGTTGTTATATATAGATAACACACAAAAAATGGATAAAAAATGTCAATGAACTACAATGTAACCTGACAATTTTAAAATGTAAATCTATAAATAAATTGCTAAACGCTCCCTTTTATTATATATTAATCCTTTGATACTAAAGAAGCACCTCAGCAAAAACAAAGCACTACACAGGGAAAAATCCACATCCATAAACCTGGGAAAAGAAACTTTCAAAGCAAATAAAATAAAAATAGTTATTAAAACAAACAACCCCAGTATGTTAAACTTAAACCTAAAACCCCACTACCCCTCAAAACTAACCAAAGCTGTATTTTAACATGTAACTGAAGCAAACATTTTCTCACCCACAAAAAGCATGTCTGACCTAAATCTCGACGACATCAAAGAGAACTGGAAGAAAATTAAGTGCAACTTAAAGCAATAGTATTAAATGAAAAATGTTTAAAAGTATGTTGAAATTATTTTAGCAAATAAAATAAAAAAAATTACACAATAATTACTTTTAAAATTATGCTTCTTTTAGACAGAAGGGCAGAAAGAACCACATATATCACATCACAGAAAGGCAAACAATTATTTTAGCACACAGGATACACATACAGACAGGAAACACAAGCACCGAGAATGTAAATCCAAAATGTACTAAATATTATGCAAATGCTTGTTATTGGAGGGATACAGTGAAAAACAGTATCGTAATTAAAGTCAGAGAACACAACCAACCCCCATGTGTAACAGAGATATAAGTAAGGCACGTGCTTCAAGATTAAAAAGACTTGCGCCCTAAAGTACCTGAGCGCATTACAGGTCAGGTACCAGCAATTTCTGCTTTATAACAACTAATATCATGTACCAAAAAAGCCACAATTCAACCCCCTGCTTCCCCAAGAAGATATCAAGGCATACAAATTCCAGAACACCTAACCACTACACATAACTAAGAACCCTTCCTTCATACATGACTACAACAATAACGACAGAAGAATAATCATATTTGTAACAGAAAACAACCTCCTAAGGCTAAGCCAATGTGGAACATGGATGATGGACAGAACATTTAAAATGTGCCCTCCACCATTCACACAAATATATACCATATAACGTGAATATCATAACACTAACATGCCCATCATTTATGCACTGCTTCATAACAAGGTGAACTTGCTATGATCTTTTAAACGAAAAGCTAGCAACTATTCCTGGCACAACTATATAGTAGACTTTGAACAAGCAATGATACAAACAATGCTTAAACTATACCGACACACAGCCATACAAGGGTGCTATTACCACTTCAACCAATTTATTTGGAAACATCTTCAAAATTCTGCATGAAGTGTAGAATGTGCAACAAACATCCATTTGCCTTTAAAATTATAAAGGTATTAGCTCAGGCATATGTACATGTAACAGACATAGTTAACCTGTACAACATGCTAATAGAAACTCCATTTACCAAAGAAATGAACATAAACTAAATCCACCAATGGAGTACTTCAAAGACACTTGGGTTAGCAGAGTGCACCACTCCTGACACTGACGCCAACCCAAATTCTAAATACCATGGTGGAATGTGTACGACAGCACTATGGCTCAACAAGCCAAAACTAACAACGCAGTAGAAGGACGACACAATGTTTTCCAAGCCACACTAGGAAGAACCCAACCAACACTCTACAAATTCATAGAAGCCCTATAAAAAGAACAAAGCTACCAACAACTACAGATAGAACAGGCAGTAAACCAAATCAAACATAAAAAAAACTAAACAAACCATGGAAATGTATTAAATGCAACATTTCAAAGTCAGACTCTTGGTAAATAACAAAGGAGTAGACTACCTAGATAAATCACTATTAGAAACCACCTTCCTACCAATATACTCAAAACTAAAATAGAACAAGTCATAACACCACTATAACATAATAGATGTAAATAAATACTAGAATAATTATTTTTATAAATCAGTCTATGATAAAAAATATATTAATAAAGTACAAAATAAGACAATTTTTTTTATTAGCTTAAGATAGAGCCTTTAGAAATTCAAACAAATCATCATAAATAGTATACAGAAATGATTTCTAGCATAGCAGCATGCGCATTGATCAGAAACTGAACAAACCCTACTAAAATGCAAATGCATGCCTAAATACAAAATATGTTACAGTGTCTTTACAAAACCAAGACATTCATATATAAGATATATTATATATACATACATATATATATTCACTGAAAAAACCATAGGTTTTAGGGACAGTTATAGTTAGTTGGACATTGCACTCGTACAAAACCCGTGAAATTCCCCTGTTATAGTTAGTTCAGCTAACTATAACTCGCGCCCCGCAATGCACTGCTGATGACGTCACATATTACATCACTCATGACATGGTCAGTGACATCACTGATGACATCTCAAATGACATCACTGATGACATCACTGATGACATCATCCAGTGACTGTGTGTTTCTGTAAAGTTTAAATATGTTTAATATATATAGGGAAAGGCGTATTGAAGAATGAGTGGGTGTATAAGTGTCTGAATGGATGATTTAGTACGTGAGTGACTGACTCTACAAGTGAGTGATTAAACGTATCTTACTGAATGCATGGGTTAGTGACTAAACTGTGTGAATGTCTGTATCCGTCTGTTTGTTGGTGTGTAAGTGGATGCATGGATTTGCGAATAGCTACATGAGTGTCTATATGGGTTATTGATTGGTTCTCTGAGTATCTGTATGGCTGCCTGAGTGTTTGTGTGGGTGGGGTGTGTGTGACTCTATACATAGATGTGTGAGTGGGTGATTCACTGGCTGCATGATTTCAAGAGTGCATCTGTGATGGACTGCTTGGGTGGGTGAGTGTGTGTATGGGTGTGTTAGTGAGTGAATGTATATCTCAGTGGTACATGTGCGAGTAACTACATATGTAAAAGGCAGTATATATGTGTGTTAGAGTATTTAAATGGCTATAAGTGAGAGTGTGTTATTGTGAGAGTGGCTGTATGGATGCGTGTGCTTGTATCAGTTATTGTATAAGAGCGTAAGAATGTGCTAGTATTTGTATGAGTAAGTGAGCTGGTGTGTGTATAACTGTATAGGTGAGTAAATGGGTGTGTGATTAATTTTTTGCATGACTGACTAGGTGTGTGAGTACCTCTATGGATGAGTGGCGGTGTGTGAGTGTTTATATAGGTGTATGAGTGCATATGATAGTCCTGTACTGAGTGACTGTAAGTATGAGTGACTGTACAGGTGAGTGAGTGGATGTGTGTGTAGACCTAAGAATCAGTGAGTGGGTATGTAGTTTTTGGTGTTGGAGTGTCTATGGTTTTGAGAATGGCAGTCTGTAATTTAGAGTGGGTGTATCAAAAGTTATATTAGGGTGTGAGAAGATGCATGAAATTATCACATGGATGATATCATCAGTGATGTCATTTGAGATGTCATCAGTGATGTCATCAGTGATGTCACTGACCATGTCATGACTGATGTAATATGTGACGTCATCAGCAGTGCATTGCGGGGCGCGAGTTATAGTTAGCTGAACTAACTATAACAGGGGAATTTCACGGGTTTTGTACGAGTGCAATGTCCAACTAACTATAACTGTCCCTAAAACCTATGGTTTTTCAGTGAATTTCAAAGGTTTTTAAATGCTAATTTCTAACTATAAAGTGTCTGAAACCTATGGTTTTTTCAGTGAATTTCAAAGGTTTTTTAAATGCTAATTTCTAACTATAACGTGCCTGAAACCTATGGTTTTTTGAGTGAATTTCAAAGGTTTTTTAAATGCTAATTTCTAACTATAACGTGCCTGAAACCTATGGTTTTTTCAGTGAATTTCAAAGGTTTTTTAAATGCTAATTTCTAACTATAACGTGCCTGAAAACTATGATTTTTTAAGTGAATTTCAAAGGTTTTTTAAATGCTAGTTTCTAACTATGCCAACAGAGGTAGGACATGTGAAGAAAGAAGAAAAACGCACAGAAAGAAGCAAAAGATGTGCAGAAAGAACCAACAGAGGAGCAGAAAGAGGCCTTGTTGCAAAATCATCCTGTACCCACAACGTTTTCAGATGGGCACTGGTGGTAACTGACTCTGACTAACCAGAGCCAGTGCGCGTTTGCACAGTGGTGAAGGGAGGGGGGCCTGAGGTGACATGTGTGCAAACGCACCCCGTGGCGCGTTTTAAGTTGCGGGATTAAGTCCCCTTGAATCCTGAGGGTCCCTGTGGCCCAACTAGC
The DNA here is from genome assembly GCA_963921515.1 of Calotriton arnoldi. Taxonomy (NCBI): domain Eukaryota; kingdom Metazoa; phylum Chordata; class Amphibia; order Caudata; family Salamandridae; genus Calotriton; species Calotriton arnoldi. The sequence continues at coordinate 1,607,849 of CAWUFW010000334.1, forward strand.
CCCCCAGGTACCTACAGTTAGGACCACAGAGCTGAGTTGCAGAGAGGAGTTCCGAGGCCACGCACCTTTTTTCACCTCTCTGCAACGCACCTCTGTTGTGCTTACTGAAGGTACCTGGTGGGCTAGTTGGCCCCCAGGATTCAAAGGGAATTAACTCCCTAACTTAAAACGCACCACAGGGCGTGTTTGCGCACATGTCACCTGAGGCCCCGCCCCCTCCCTTCACCACTGTGCAAACGCGCCCGTGGCGCGTTTTAAGTTGGGGGATTAGGTCACCTTGAATCCTGAGAGTCCCTGGGGCCCAACTAGCCCACCATGTACTTCCAGTAAGCACCACAGGCCTGCGTTGCAACGCCTGTAACAAATTGTGCAGTTGTGTTTAGGTAGTGAAGAGGGTCGTGCTGGGGGTAGTGTTTTAGGGTTTAGGGTAGTGCAGTGGTGTTTGTGTAGTGTAGGGGGTCATGCTGGGGGTAGATTTAGGGTTTAGGGTAGTGCAGTGGTGTTTGGGTAGTGTAGGGAGTCGTGCTGGGGGAGTGTTTTAGGGTTTAGGGTAGTACAGTGGTGTTTGGGTAGTGTAGGGGGTCGTGCTGGGGTTAGTGTTTTAGGGTTTAGGGTAGTGCAGTGGTGTTTGGGTAGTGTAGGGGATACTGCTGGGGGTAGTGTTTTAGGGTTTAGGGTAGTGCAATGGTGTTTGGGTAGTGTAGGGGTACTGCTGGGGGTAGTGTTTTAGGGTTTAGGGTAGAGCAGTGGTGTTTGGGTAGCGTAGGGGGTACTGCTGGGGGTAGTGTTTTATGGTTTAGGGTAGTGCAGTGGTGTTTGGGTAGTGTAGGGGTTCGTGCTGGGGGTAGTTTTTTATGGTTTAGGGTAGTGCAGTGGTGTTTGTGTAGTGTAGGAGGTCGTGTTTTAGGGTTTAGGGTAGTGCAGTGGTCTTTGGGTAGTGTAGGGAGTCGTGAGTGGGGTATTGTTTTAGAGTTTAGGGTAGTGCAGTGGTCTTTGGGTAGTGTAGGGGTTGTGCGGGGGTAGTGTTTTAGGGATTAGGGTAGTGCATTGGTATTTGGGTAGTGTAGGGGGTCATGCGGGGGGTAGTGTTTTAGGGTTTAGGGCAGTGCAGTGGTGTTTAGGTAGTGTAGGGGTCGTGCTGGGGGAGTGTTTTAGGGTTTAGGGCAGTGCAGTGGTGTTCGGGTAGTGTAGGGGGTCGTGCTGGGGGGAGTGTTTTAGGGTTTAGGGCAGTGCAGTCGTGTTTGGGTAGTGTAGGGGGTCGTTCTGGGGGAGTATTTTAGGGTTTAGGGTAGTGCAGTGGTGCTTGGGTAGTGTAGGGGTCATGCTGGGGGTAGTGTTCTAGGGTTTAGGGCAGTGCAGTGGTGTTTGGGCAGTGTAGGTGGTCATGCTGGGGGTGGTGTTTCAGGGTTTAGGGCAGTGCAGTGGTGTTCGGGCAGTGTAGGGGGTGGTGTTTCAGGGTTTAGGGCAGTGCAGTGGTGTTCTGGCAGTGTAGGGGGTCGTGCAGGGGTGGTGTTTCAGGGTTTAGGGCAGTGGTGTTTGGGCAGTGTAGGGGGTCATGCTGGGGGTGGTGTTTCAGGGTTTGGGGCAGTGCAGTGGTGTTCGAGCAGTAAAGGGGGTCATGCTGGGGGTGGTGTTTCAGGGTTTAGGGCAGTGCAGTGGTGTTCGGGCAGTGTAGGGGGCGGTGCAGGGAGTGGTGTTTCACGGTTTAGGGCAGTGCAGTGGTGTTCGGGCAGTGTAGGGGGTGGTGCAGGGGGTGGTGTTTCAGGGTTTAGGGCAGTGCAGTGGTGTTCGGGCAGTGTAGGGGGTCGTGCAGGGGGTGGTGTTTCAGGGTTTAGGGCAGTGCAGTGGTGTTCGGGCAGTGTAGGGGGCGGTGCAGGGGGTGGTGTTTCAGGGTTTAGGGCAGTACAGTGGTGTTCGGGCATTGTAGGGGGTGGTGCTGGGGCTGGTGTTTCAGGGTTTAGGGCAGTGCAGTGGTGTTCGGGCAGTGTAGGGGGTCGTGCTGGGGCTGGTGTTTCAGGGTTTAGGGCAGTGCAGTGCAGTGGTGTTCGGGCAGTGTAGGGGTCGTGCTGGGGCTGGTGTTTCAGGGTTTAGGGCAGTGCAGTGGTGTTCGGGCAGTGTAGGGGGTCGTGCTGGGGCTGGTGTTTCAGGGTTTAGGGCAGTGCAGTGGTGTTCGGGCAGTGTAGGGGGTCTTGCTGGGGCTGGTGTTTCAGAGTCTAGGGCAATGCAGTGGTGTTCGGGCAGTGTAGGTGGTCTTGCTGGGGCTGGTGTTTCAGGGTTTAGGGCAGTGCAGTGGTGTTCGGGCAGTGTAGGGGGTCGTGCTGGGGGTGGTGTTTCAGGGTTTAGGGCAGTGCAGTGGTGTTCGGGCAGTGTAGGGGTCGTGCTGGGGCTAGTGTTTCAGGGTTTAGGGCAGAGCAATGGTGCTCAGGCAGTGTAGGGGGTTGTGCTGGGGGTGATGTTTCAGGGTTTAGGGCAGTGGTGTTAGGGCAGTGTAGGGGGTCGTGCTGGGGGTGGTGTTTCAGGGTTTAGGGCAGTACAGTGGTGTTCGGGCATTGTAGGGGGTGGTGCTGGGGCTGGTGTTTCAGGGTTTAGGGCAGTGCAGTGGTGTTCGGGCAGTGTAGGGGGTCGTGCTGGGGCTGGTGTTTCAGGGTTTAGGGCAGTGCAGTGGTGTTCGGGCAGTGTAGGGGGTCGTGCTGGGGCTGGTGTTTCAGGGTTTAGGGCAGTGCAGTGGTGTTCGGGCAGTGTAGGGGGTCATGCTGGGGCTGGTGTTTCAGGGTTTAGGGCAGCGGCAGTGGTGTTCGGGCAGTGTAGGGGGTCTTGCTGGGGCTGGTGTTTCAGAGTCTAGGGCAATGCAGTGGTGTTCGGGCAGTGTAGGTGGTCTTGCTGGGGCTGGTGTTTCAGGGTTTAGGGCAGTGCAGTGGTGTTCGGGCAGTGTAGGGGGTCGTGCTGGGGGTGGTGTTTCAGGGTTTAGGGCAGTGCAGTGGTGTTCGGGCAGTGTAGGGGGTCGTGCTGGGGCTAGTGTTTCAGGGTTTAGGGCAGAGCAATGGTGCTCAGGCAGTGTAGGGGGTTGTGCTGGGGGTGATGTTTCAGGGTTTAGGGCAGTTGTGTTAGGGCAGTGTAGGGGGTCGTGCTGGGGGTGGTGTTTCAGGGTTTAGGGCAGTGCAGTGGTGTTCTGGCAGTGTAGGGGTCGTGCAGGGGTGGTGTTTCAGGGTTTAGGGCAGTGGTGTTCGGGCAGTGTAGGGGGTCATGCTGGGGGTGGTGTTTCAGGGTTTGGGGCAGTGCAGTGGTGTTCGAGCAGTAAAGGGGTCATGCTGGGGGTGGTGTTTCAGGGTTTAGGGCAGTGCAGTGGTGTTCGGGCAGTGTAGGGGGCGGTGCAGGGGTGGTGTTTCAGGGTTTAGGGCAGTGCAGTGGTGTTCGGGCAGTGTAGGGGGTGGTGCAGGGGGTGGTGTTTCAGGGTTTAGGGCAGTGCAGTGGTGTTCGGGCAGTGTAGGGGGTCGTGCAGGGGGTGGTGTTTCAGGGTTTAGGGCAGTGCAGTGGTGTTCGGGCAGTGTAGGGGGCGGTGCAGGGGTGGTGTTTCAGGGTTTAGGGCAGTACAGTGGTGTTCGGGCATTGTAGGGGGTGGTGCTGGGGCTGGTGTTTCAGGGTTTAGGGCAGTGCAGTGGTGTTCGGGCAGTGTAGGGGGTCGTGCTGGGGCTGGCGTTTCAGGGTTTAGGGCAGTGCAGTGGTGTTCGGGCAGTGTAGGGGGTCGTGCTGGGGCTGGTGTTTCAGGGTTTAGGGCAGTGCAGTGGTGTTCGGGCAGTGTAGGGGGTCGTGCTGGGGCTGGTGTTTCAGGGTTTAGGGCAGTGCAGTGGTGTTCGGGCAGTGTAGGGGGTCTTGCTGGGGCTGGTGTTTCAGAGTCTAGGGCAATGCAGTGGTATTCGGGCAGTGTAGGTGGTCTTGCTGGGGCTGGTGTTTCAGGGTTTAGGGCAGTGCAGTGGTGTTCGGGCAGTGTAGGGGGTCGTGCTGGGGGTGGTGTTTCAGGGTTTAGGGCAGTGCAGTGGTGTTTGGGCAGTGTAGGGGGTCGTGCTGGGGCTAGTGTTTCAGGGTTTAGGGCAGAGCAATGGTGCTCAGGCAGTGTAGGGGGTTGTGCTGGGGGTGATGTTTCAGGGTTTAGGGCAGTGCAGTGGTGTTAGGGCAGTGTAGGGGGTCGTGCTGGGGGTGGTGTTTCAGGGTTTAGGGCAGTGCAGTGGTGTTCCGGCAGTGTAGGGGGTCGTGCAGGGGGTGGTGTTTCAGGGTTTAGTGCAGTGGTGTTCGGGCAGTGTAGGGGGTCGTGCTGGGGTGGTGTTTCAGGGTTTAGGGCAGTGCAGTGGTGTTCGGGCAGTGTAGGGTGTCGTGCTGAGGGGTGGTGTTTCAGGGTTTAGGGCAGTGCAGTAGTGTTAGGGCAGTGTAGGGGGTCGTGCAGGGGTGGTGTTTCAGGGTTTAGGGCAGTGCAGTGGTGTTCGGCCAGTGTAGGTAGTCTTGCTGGGGGTGGTGTTTCAGGGTTTAGGGCAGTGCAGTAGTTTTCGGGCAGTGTAGGCGGTCGTGCTGGGGCTGGTGTTTCAGGGTTTAGGGCAGTGCAGTGGTGTTCGGGCAGTGTACGGGGTTGTGCTGGGGCTGGTGTTTCAGGGTTTAGGGCAGTGCAGTGGTGTGCGGGCAGTGTACGGGGTCGTGCTGGGGCTGGTGTTTCAGGGTTTAGGGCAGTGCAGTGGTGTTCGGGCAGTGTAGGGGTCATGCTGAGGGTGGTGTTTCAGGGTTTAGGGCAGTGCAGTGGTGTTCGGGCAGTGTAGGGGGTCGTGCTGGGGCTGGTGTTTCAGGGTTTAGGGCAGTGCAGTGGTGTTCGGGCAGTGTAGGGGGTCGTGCTGGGGCTGGTGTTTCAGAGTTTTGGGCAGAGCAGTGGTGTTCGGGCAGTGTAGGGGGTCGTGCTGGGGGTGGTGTTTCAGGGTTTAGGGCAGTGCAGTGGTGTTCGGGCAGTGTAGGGGGTTTTGCTGGGGGTGGTGTTTCAGGGTTTAGGGCAGTGCAGTGGTGTTCGGGCAGTGTAGGGGGTCTTGCTGGGGGTGGTGTTTCAGGGTTTAGGGCAGTGGTGTTCGGGCAGTGTAGGGGGTCTTGCTGGGGGTGATGTTTCAGGGTTTAGGGCAGTGCAGTGGTGTTCGGGCAGTGTAGGGGGTCTTGCTGGGGGTAGTGTTTCAGGGTTTAGGGCGGTGCAGTGGTGTTCGTGTAGTGTAGGGGGTCATGCTGGGGTGGTGTTTCAGGGTTTAGGGCAGTGCAGTAGTGTTCGGGCAGTGTAGGGGGTCATGCAGGGGGTGGTGTTTCAGGGTTTAGGGGCAGTGCAGTGGTGTTCTGGCAGTGTAGGGGGTCATGCTGGGGGTGGGGTTTCAGGGTTTAGGGCAGTACAGTGGTGTTCGGGCAGTGTAGGGGGTCGTGCAGGGGTGGTGTTTCAGGGTTTAGGGCAGTGCAGTGGTGTTCGGGCAGTGTAGGGGGTCGTGCTGGGGCTGGTGTTTCAGAGTTTAGGGCAGTGCAGTGGTGTTTGGGCAGTGTAGGGGGTCCTGCTGGGGGTGGTGTTTCAGGGTTTAGGGCAGTGGTGTTCGGGCAGTGTAGGGGGTCTTGCTGGGGGTGATGTTTCAGGGTTTAGGGCAGTGCAGTGGTGTTCGGGCAGTGTAGGGGGTCTTGCTGGGGGTAGTGTTTCAGGGTTTAGGGCAGTGCAGTGGTGTTCGTGCAGTATAGGGGGTCGTGCTGGGGATGGTGTTTCTGGGTTTAGGGCAGTGCAGTAGTGTTCGAGCAGTGTAGGGGGTTGTGCAGGGGTGGTGTTTCAGGGTTTAGTGCAGTGGTGTTCGGGCAGTGTAGGGGGTCACGCTGGGGGTGGTGTTTCAGGGTTTAGGGCAGTGCAGTGGTGTTCGGGCAGTGTAGGGGGTCATGCACGGGTGGTGTTTCAGGGTTTAGGGCAGTGCAGTGGTGTTCGGGCAGTGTAGGGTGTTGTGCTGGGGCTGGTGTTTCAGGGTTCAGGGCAGTGCAGTGGTGTTCAGGCAGTGTAGGGGGTCGTGCTGAGGCTGGTGTTTCACGGTTTAGGGCAGTGCAGTGGTGTTCGGGCAGTGTAGGGGGTCATGCTGGGGCTGGTGTTTCAGGGTTTAGGGCAGTGCAGTGGTGTTCGGGCAGTGTAGGCGGTCGTGCTGGGGCTGGTGTTTCAGGGTTTAGGGCAGTGCAGTGGTGTTCGGGCAGTGTAGGGGTCATGCTGGGGCTGGTGTTTCAGGGTTTAGGGCAGTGCAGTGGTGCTTGGGCAGTGTAGGGGGTCGTGCTGGGGGTGATGTTTCAGGGTTTAGGGTAGTGCAGTGGTGTTCGGGCAGTGTAGGGGGTCGTGCAGGGGCTGGTGTTTCAAGGTTTAGGGCAGTGCAGTGGTGTTCGGGCAGTGTAGGGGGTCGTGCTGGGGCTGGTGTTTCAGGGTTTTGGGCAGAGCAGTGGTGTTCGGGCAGTGTGGGGGTCATGCTGGGGGTAGTGTTTCAGGGTTTAGGGCAGTGCAGTGGTGTTCGGGCAGTGTAGGGGGTCGTGCTGGGGGTGGTGTTTCAGGGTTTAGGTCAGTGGTGTTCGGGCAGTGTAGGGGGTCTTGCTGGGGGTGATGTTTCAGGGTTTAGGGCAGTGCAGTGGTGTTCGGGCAGTGTAGGGGTCTTGCTGGGGGTAGTGTTTCAGGGTTTAGGGCAGTGCAGTGGTGTTCGGGCAGTGTAGGGGGTCATGCTGGGGGTGGTGTTTCAGGGTTTAGGGCAGTGCAGTGGTGTTCGGGCAGTGTAGGGGGTCGTGAAGGGGGTGGTGTTTCAGGGTTTAGGGCAGTGCAGTGGTGTTCGGGCAGTGTAGGGGGTCGTGCTAGGGGTGGTGTTTCAGGGTTTAGGGCAGTGCAGTGGTGTTCGGGCAGTGTAGGGGGTCATGCAGGGGCTGGTGTTTCAGGGTTTAGGGCAGTGCAGTGGTGTTCGGGCAGTGTAGGGGGTCGTGCTGGGGGTAGTGTTTTAGGGTTTAGGGTAGTGCAGTGGTGCTTGTGTAGTGTAGGGGGTCGTGCTGGGGGTAGTGTTTTAGGGTTTAGGGTAGTGCAGTGGTGTTTGTGTAGTGTAGGGGGTCATGTTTTAGGGTAGTGCAGTGGTGTTTGGGTAGTGTAGGGGGTCGTGCTGGGGGTAGTGTTTTAGGGTTTAGGGTAGTGCAGTGGTGTTTGTGTAGTGTAGGGGGTCGTGCTGGGGGTAGTGTTTTAGGGTTTAGGGTAGTGCAGTGGTGCTTGTGTAGTGTAGGAGGTCGTGCTGGGGGTAGTGTTTAGGGTAGTGCAGTGGTGTTTGTGTAGTGTAGGGGGTCATGTTTTAGGGTAGTGCAGTGGTGTTTGGGTAGTGTAGGGGGTCGTGCTGGGGGTAGTGTTTTAGGGTTTAGGATAGTGCAGTGGTGCTTGTGTAGTGTAGGGGGTCTTGCTGGGGGTAGTGTTTTAGGGTTTAAGGTAGTGCAGTGGTGTTTTTGTAGTGTAGGGGGTCATGTTTTAAGATGCAATGCTCCAATACCTGACCAGTCTGCACTACATAAAACTGCAAAAAAACTAAAAATAAAAAGTGTTTTGCACACTTTTGTCATTGGGCTATATGTGGGCTACATCTGGGTAATATTTGTGCTACATTTGGGCTCTTTTTTCACTGGTGGCCATCTTGGAAGACTTCTTTGTTATGAAGTTTCCTAATTTCTTCATTTACTGCAGTCTCCTCAGTAGGAAATGCTTTCAGTTTTTTACTTTGATTCCATCAAGAAGGCATTCAGATGTCTCACATCTGCCATAAATTCAGAATGTTAGCACTCTAGTTGCTCATTAGATCACTGGAGTAAAGCTACTGCTCACCAGGGAGTTAACTGGAAGTCTGCTGCTGGTATTGAAAGTGATTGTTTCAGGCTGCATGTCAGAATTTTCTAATGAAATAGAAGAGGATTTGAGATCTCACTTAAAACATGCCCTAATTTTTCTTTCTGCAGCACTAACCATAATTTCTATTTCAAAAAGAACCCCTCATTTTGTTCCTTTTTAAATTAAATGTTTTAAGTGTTACTGGTTTATTCCAATCAAGATGGCTTCAGGTGTGCCATACTTTTGTCATAAGTAAGGCTGTTAGCGCTCTAGTTGTTCTTTAGAACACTCTGGGAAGCTGCAGTAGAACACAAAGGCATCAACTGGCAGGCTGCTCCTGTTGAAATATAACAGGAAGATATTTGAGATCACACTTGAAATATGTCCTAATTTTTCTTTCTACAGCACTAACCATAATTTCTATGACAAAATGAACCCCATCATTTTGTTCCTTTTTAAATTAAATTGTTTAAGTGTTACCAGTTTATTCCAATCAAGATGGCTTCAGGTGTGCCATACTTTTGTCATAAGTAAGGCTGTTAGCACTCTAGTTGTTCGTTAGAACACTCTGGGAAGCTGCAGTAGAACACAAAGGAATCAACTGACAGTCTCTGCCCTTGTTGGATGTACATTTTTTACTGAGAATGTCAGACTTCATTCTCACATGAGTGAGAAAGATAATGTGAATTTACAGAAAATATGCTCTCATTTTAGCTTCTGGAGCACCTTCCAAACCTCCATGGGACAAGCATGAGAAAATAGTGTTCTCTCAAACATGATTCATGATATCCCAGCAGAAGGTTTTTCACATGGTAAAATCACCTTAGAATACACCACAATTCCTAAAATTAGTATGGTACCATCAACAAATAAATTCTAATGTAACTAAAGCCTGTTATCACCCTTTATAGTTCTCCTTTTGGTGACCCTCAAAATCTTCTATTCACTACAATGCATTTCAATGAGGTACTATCATTTATATTGGTCCCAAGATGGCTGCCAGCAATTCCAGGATGAAGTGCTGACAGCCAATCAGATCTCACGATGACATGTGTGGTTAGGCTCCGCCCAGATATATATGTGACTTTACTTTTGATTTTCTCAGGAACTACTGAACGGATTTACACCATTTAAGCAAAAGGCACGACACTGAACCAAGGGCTACCTCTTTGCCAAATTTGGTGTAATTCCGTTCAGCAGTTCGGGCTGTAGCTGCGACTAAAGGTTCCTATGGAAAAATGAATGGGGAAAACGCGTTTTGCGACCCCCTTTTTTCTCGGCCCTCGCTTGACGTATCACCCCGAGACTTTCAGGATAGGAGCGGACCGGAGCGCCCCAACAAGTTGGAAACTTTCGCGAAGATTCGTCAACCGGCGCCAACGTTATTTCAAATAGAATGTCGCGGATTTCCTATGGATAATAGGTTTTAACTATAACTATCTACTGGCGACCGCCAGTAGATAATATATCTACATATATATATATATATATATATATATATATATATATATATATATATATATATATATATATATATACATATATATATAGCCTCAATTAAAAGTGCTATTAGATACTAAAGTTGCTGGTGCTAAGTTCAATAATTGAAATATTCTCCATGTAACCTTGCCTATGCTAAAAAAATTGTTTTAATATTCCTGTTGGCTGTCTTCAAAGGCGAAATTGCCCCATATTCTCCTATAGCTAAATTGTTTATTTAAATGAGCGTGGTACTAAAACTCCCTTTTACTTATTTTTTCCATTTTAAATTAGCCACTTTTTAGAAGTAGGGCTACCTGAAGATTTTCGATGTATAGTTATTACAGATCAGGCTATTGTCACAGATATAAAAATAATTAATTCAGGAGTTCCAATCCATGTTTTCTGGGTCTCATGACGTCTTTTTTAAAAACAGCTTTTTTACAGGTGAAATGTAGAGCAGATAATACAATATTGTCTCTCACATCTTGTTGCTGTGCAATAGCATAAATGTATCCCAATCATGCAATCTGGGCACACTTCAAACCAAACTTTTGGATAGTTGCTTTGATAAATCTCCACAGGCCTATCGTTCCTCTTTCAATAGGCAGCCGCAGCAATTCTAGACAGACTAATAGGCCCAGTCAGCTCCGTCCGAAAAGAGAACTCTCCACGTTAATCTGTGGTGAGTTTTGAATGCTGCTGAAGGAGAAGTGGATGGCAATCAAAGGTGATGGACTGATTTGGAAGGTTCTGCAGTATCCATGCTATTGAGGAAGGATCGGTTGGTGGCATTGATTCTAGCAACACAGTAGGCTAATTGTCAGCAAACCCAGTGAGAAGACACAGGATGCTGGACAGCAACTGAACAATGCGTGTCTTGCATTGAGCGTTCTAAGCTCATCTCGCCAGGATAGATCTGACTGATTCACCTGTCTTCTGAAACACAACTTTACTGGAGAGTTGTACAAGGGTCAACTTGCTGAAGTCCACTTCTAAATCTCATGCTTCCCCCACCTCTCTATGTGCTTAAAATTGTTTGAAATATTATGCATACAAGTCTTCTTGCATCCATGTGTGAGAACCCCGTGTCTCAGTTCCAAAGGAGATTTATTATGCAGTCTCCAAGGACCACAAAACAGGACAACGTTTGAGACAGAAGGCCTCCAGTTGCAGAGCACATGTTTTACTGGAGTCCATTCTACAATCTGATCTGGTTCTGGAGTTAGTATTGCTAAGTTGCTGAAACAAAATAACTAATCGGATGCCTTGCACATAGTCTTTATGACAAGTATTCATGGGTTTATTTTTTATTTAGCATAATATTAATAGAGTGAGTGCTATAATTAGTGTTTACATATATGAGTATAATAATCATTGAGTTAAACAGCTGAAGGTTGTGCACAAAAGCTTTTGCAATCATAAGCACACATGAAGAATATACTGTATTACTGTAGGAATGCAGTACAAGCGTTTATAATAGGAGTGGGAGAAGCATTGATATGCAACAATAAGAAGAGCAGTGTGGCATGGTGTGCCATAGGGATAAACTCGATTGGAAGTAATTTGGCTGGAGCTGTGTGGGTAGCATAGACATATCATGCACTTAAGCATTACTGTTGGGCGGTGCAGTTATATCAGACGATGTTAAGTGTGTACTGTCTACTAAATATAGTGACCTCAGTAAGTAGGTGTAACACCACTCCCTAGTTCATTCCAGAGACTACTCCCTAGTATCAGAGTAAACTTTGTGGGTAATCCACTGCCTGTAATTAAAGCTGGCCAGAGCTTACTTGACTAACCCAGATTGGACTTGGTGACCTATCATACCATGACAATTTGCAATAAAGAGCAACAATTAAAAAAAAAAAAACATATGCCAAACCTATACTTTCAGGCAGTTTACATCAACCCAACTAAGCCAATCTGATTATTACAAATGAGGAGAGGATGTAGCCTTACGGCTAGAGCGGTCGACCTCGAAGCTGGGGAACCGGGTTGGAGTCTCGGCATGGACGCTCAACATCCTGTGATTCTGGGCAAATCACTTAATCTCCCCGTGCCTAACAAAAATGAATGTGTCCATCTGCAACTAAACTAGTGCTCATGTAAAACGCTCTGATATCTTCGGGTCTAGTTCGCGCTATATAAAAATCTTTAAAAAAAAAAGGACATGCACTGAAGGTACAAAGCCACCTGTCACATAATGACTACACCTCGGATGACGTTACACAGTGCTTTAGATGGAAATAAATAAGTGCTGGTACTCACCAAAAGGAGCAGTGGGCTAAAGTGCGGTGCTAAGGGCGGGGGAAAGACTAGGGGCCATATTATCAAGAACGGGCGATAACATATCGCCGCTTTAGCGGCAGGAAACTGCCACTAAAGCGGCGATAAGGGGCTTGATAATATGCCCTATAGAATTCCAATAGAAGCCCAGGTTTGATGTCCTTCACACCAGAACCTGGTCTTTTATTGAAATTCTATAGGGCATATTATCAAGCTCCTTATCGCCGCTTTAGCGGCAGTTTCCTGCCGCTAAAGCGGCGATATGTTATCGCCCGTTCATGATAATATGGCCCAGGGTTTTGACCTTTTTAAGCTTTGTATGCAAGAAATCTGCATGCATTGTAAGAATGGCTGATGAATCAGCCCATGAATAATCACACTAATAACCATTTATATAGCACTTACTAACAAGTGTTTATTATTAACCAAAGTAATCCTTTTTCAGTAACGTTAGAATAACAGAATATTGAGGAAAAACAGGAAGGTTATAAACGTTTACCTTGTAGTTTGCATACATTTCCTTGATGCAGGATCATAAGTTACTAAGCTATACAACAAGGATTCTAACTTAAGACCTGCAGGTAACACAAGAATCTCTGCAATAAAAACCATAGCCAACTGAGCTATCTACATAAAAACAAATCTGTAATCTGCATGTTTCATGCTGTGCTTTACAGCAAGCACATTGACCCTCAATGCAATTTTATGTTGAGTCGAATCTTTGATTAGAATGCACACAGAACGTTCCAGCAAGTGCATTAACCACCAGAGTTATTAAAATTCCATTATACCCTGGACTGGGTGATATTTGAAATGCAGCCTGTTGTGTTCAGTTTAGCACCCCAGTATACAGTTATTATCATATTTGTCTTATCAAATTCTTTCTTGCAAAACATTTAAAAAATAAACACTTAGGGGCGTATTTGCAAGCCCCTTGCGCTGGCAGTGCATCACTTTTTATGACGCTCTGACGGTGCAGAGTGCAGATCCATATCTATGAGGCCACCAAAGTCACTTTGTGTGGCTTTTCATGGCCTCGTAGATATGATGTAAGGCAATGCAGCGCAAGTCACTGCGTTGCCTTAGACTGCGTCTGGGGGACATTCCATGGGTGTTGCAGTGGGTTTTTCCATGCAACACCCATGGGTTTTGACACATTCCCAGATTTGCAAGGATCTGTAAACCTGGGAATGCGTCAAAACAGTATGCATTCTGCAGCACACACACAAGGAGGAAAAAACCTCCATGGATTGTTTTTGTGCAGGAAGGTGTCCTTTCCTGCACAAACAAATCCTGCCAACAATACAGGCACCCTTGCACCATGGTGCAAGGGTGCCTGCGTTGGTGCTAGGCACCAAATTGTGCACCAGCACTAGCTGGAAGGACAAGAATTCACTGTATATTGTAAATACGGTGCATTCCTGCCCTTTTGAATTGGCATAGGGCAGCGCAGCAAAAACACTTGTGGTGCTGCCCTATTCCAATTCATTGTAAATGAAGCCCTAATTTCTTTGAGGAAATTGGTGGAGGGGGCAGGTATTTTCTTTCATGCAGTTATGAACCCCAATGTACCCCAATACAGGCCTAGGTAGCTGCACGATCTTTTACCTACATTTGTCCTACCTTGCACTGCATAATGGTTCTAGCACTGACCTTTTCCCAGTTATGTGCTGAATAACTGTCAATCAGTTTTTGGGAAACTAGCCTAATTTATTATGCATGAGGATTCTTAGAAAAGTCCCTGCACATGACGTACGTAACAGCATGAACATATTTTGTGTAAAATGTCATGGTCATCTTCATCTTACGGCAAAAGAACTACTTTGCATAGTCACAGGTATTGTTCTAGGCTAATTTTCATAATCGTACTCACAACACATCGATTATGTGAGGAACCCCGAGGCTATCTTTATGGTATAAAAGACCCATACCAACACTAGATAGCCAGAGGAGAAGCTTCACCCTGACACTAGACACTGAGGCCCCGGACCGCAGAAGCTCCAGCAAGCAGTGAGTGGTCTGACATCCCTTGCGGGGTGTCCAACTCGAGACCAAGATGGGGTCCTTCATCCTCTACCATCAGGTAATGTGGTTGGATCATTCCTAGGGGATTCTTGGCTTTACACCCACATACATACTAGGTACATTTAGGTACCCTTGGGTAGGGTTTGCATCGTAGGAGTACGCTTGATTACCACCATGTACCGATATGCCTGCATATATTTACTGTTTTAGCACCATGGCAGAATTCTACCTTTTATTTACTCTGTCGGTGCTTGTAATCTTATATATCTGTTTCTGTTTAATGATTGTTGCAGCAAACATGTTTTATACTAGAATGACGCGGGTTCAATAAATGCTTATTGAAAACGTCCCCATCCTTTATTCTGTGTATCTCTCTGAGACCTAGTGAACACGAGTGACTGAGCGAAAAGTACTGTACTGTTTCCACGATCCCTGAAGGATCAAGGGTTGTCATGTTCGATAGTTGACAGCAGTGGCGGCTGGTGACATTTGAACGTGGTGAGGCGTAAAACCTCTGCATGCCCTGTGGTGAGCGAGCACAGTGAGCTAACCCGACTGTAATAAAGAGGGGTTTCGGGGGTTCCACCCCCGAGAAAATTTTGAATAAAAGAGTGGTCAAACGGTGCATTTTCCATCAAATGTTCGATCTGTCTGTCTCGCAAACACTTTAAACATGAGCATGCATTGCATACATACAAGCAGAGTCACGTTCATCTCATCACGACAAACTTCAACAAACACTTTTAATACGATTCCAAGATGTCCCAGCGTTTGATGGCATCTGGCTGCTGTCGAGACTCGTGGCACAATCCACTGGATTACGCTTTGAAATGAAGACTGTTACCCAGCCGTCTTTCTTTATTCCCACACACCTCCCACTCCAGTTTGCTTCTTTCTCCTTCTGTATTGCAGCAGTCCCATGTCTCCTGAGTGTCTGAAGTCAATAGATGTGTGTCAGCCTGTCATCCTTCCTAAACCCCCACCAAGTCATAAACCATTGAATGTGAAATTCACCCCGCCCCCTCCTCCCATTTATTCTTTAAGACTACGGCTGACAATAGCAAGGAATACAGCGTAACGCTGCACGCATGCCTGTTACCTGAGTTATAAAGAGGCACACATCACAAGGGCTCTTTACACTAGAAGGCCAGGCCTCTTCTCCGCCTTAACTTGGTTTACACATCGTTATTTTCTCAACACGCATGCATATTAGCAGTGCTTTGACTAAGAAGTTCACTTTTCAAAGCGCTTACTATAAATCACTGCGGCATAAGTCATTACTAAATTAGGAGTCTTCTCACTGGAAAAATTAACATGGTGCCCCTCTGGCACTGCTTAGCTATTCCTTTTTAGGTCTCAGGCTGCACCAGCGCTTGCGCTGGTCTGGCCGAGAGTTTTAGTAAGCGGGTTTTGGAAGTGCAAACCCACTGGCTTTCGGCTGGCGACCAGCTTGCGTTCACGATGGCGTGCACGCGCGCAGCTGCCATCTGGGTTTCCTATCTCTTCCTCATTTCCTCGTCATGGCTCATTAACTCTCTGGACTCTGATGTTTCAATCGCAGCAGCAGCTCACATTACCAACTGACGGCCCTGGACTACAGTCACATGAAAAACAACAGCGATTAGCATTGAAATGCAAGCTTTTTTTTGTCTAGTTAGAAATATTGCTTCGGTGGGTTGATTTCACCTTATATCGCTATTTGTTTTATATTGGGAGTCACAGCCTAATTACCAGTATTTTTGTCTCACTCTGTTTTGATTTTTTAATATTTATTCGCGCAAAGCACAAGCTATATTTAAGGTTACTTTTTCCGCGTCACTTCCTCACTCTATTTAAACTCCACACCCCCCACTCTTATTGTCTCTCTCCTTTTCTCTCTCTCCCCTCTCTAATTCTCTCTCTACTTAATTAACTCTCCCCTCTCTATCTTTTTTAGCCTTTCATTCTCTCTCACCCCTTTATCTGTTTCTCTTTCAAACTCCTTCATTCACTCTCTCTCCCCTTCTTTCTCTCTCTCTATCCCGCTCCACTCTTTATTCTATGTACACCCTTTCTCTCTCTTTCTCTCTCACCACCCTCTCTAATTGGGCATTATATCTTCACTCTATCTCTCACTCGGCAACACCACAGCATCACTCAGCATCACCACAGCATCACTCAGCATCACCACAGCATCACTCAGCGAAACCACAGCATCAATCAGAGCCAGCACAGCATCAATCAGAGCCAGCACAGCATCACTCAGCACCAACACAACATCTCTCAACCCCATCACAGCATCACTCAACGCCATCACAGCATCACTCAGCACAACCACAGATTCACTCAGCACAACCACAGCATCACTTAGCGCCACAACAGCATCACTCAGCGCCACCACAGCATTACTCAGCAGCACCACAACATCACTCCGCGCCACAACAGCATCACTCAGTGCAACCACAGCATTACTCAGCACAACCACAGCATCACTTAGCGCCACAACAGCATCACTCAGCGCCACCACAGCATTACTCAGCAGCACCACAACATCACTCCGCACCACCACAGCATCACTCAGCACCACCATAGCTTCACTCAGCGACACCACATCATCACTCAAGGCCAACACTGCATCACTCAGCACCACCACAGGATCACTCAGCACCACCACAGGATGACTCAGCACCACCACAGCATCGCTCAGAACCACCACAGCATCGCTCAGCACCACCACAGCATCGCTCAGCACCACCACAGCATCGCTCAGCACCACCACAGCATCGCTCAGCACCACCACAGCATCGCTCAGCGCCACCACAGCATCGCTCAGCACCACCACAGCATCACTCAGCGCCACCACAGCATCACTCAGCGCCACCACAGCATCACTCAGCGCCACCACAGCATCACTCAGCACCACCACAGCATCACTCAGCGCCGCCACAGCATCACTCAGCGCCGCCACAGCATCGCTCAGCGCCACCACAGCATCGCTCAGCGCCGCCACAGCATCGCTCACCACAACAGCATCACTCAGGGCCACCACAGCATCACTCAGGGCTACCACAGCATCACTCACCGCCACCACAGCATCACTCAGCGCCACCACAGCATCACTCAGCGCCACCACAGCATCACTCAGCACCACAACAGCATCACTCAGCGCCACCACAGCATCACTCAGCACCACCACAGCATCACTCAGAACTACCACAGCATCACTCAGAACTACCACAGCATCACCACAGCATCACTCAGTGCCACAACAATATCACTCAGCACCACCACAGCATCACTCAGCACCACCACAGCATCACTCAGCGCCGCCACAGCATCACTCAGTGCCGCCACAGCATCACTCAGTGCCGCCACAGCATCACTCAGTGCCGCAACAGCATCACTCAGCGCCGTTACAGCATCACTCAGCGCCGCCACAGCATCACTCAGCGCCGCCACAGCATCACTCAGCACCGCCACAGCATCACTCAGCACCACCACAGCATTCTTCAGCACCACCACAGCATCATTCAGCACCACCACAGCATCACTCAGGGCCACAACAGCATCACTCAGGGCCACCACAGCATCACTCAGGGCCACCACAGCATCACTCAGCACCACAACAGCATCACTCAGCGCCAAGACAATATCACTCAGCACCACCACAGCATCACTCAGCGCCAAGACAATATCACTCAGCACCGCAACAGCATCACTCAGCACCACAGCAGTATCACTCAGCAAGACCTGAGTATCATTCAGCATCACCTCAGCATTGTCTCCGCAACAGTCACCACCACCACCACTATCACCTCAGCATCACCACAGCATCACTCAGCGCCGCCACAGCATCACTCAGGGCCACCACAGCATCACTCAGGGCTAACACAGCATCACTCAGGGCTACCACAGCATCACTCAGCACCACCACAGCATCACTCAGCGCCAAGACAATATCACTCAGCACCACCACAGCATCACTCAGCGCCAAGACAATATCACTCAGCACCACCACAGCATCACTCAGCACCACAGCAGTATCACTCAGCAAGACCTGAGTATCATTCAGCATCACCTCAGCATCGTCTCCGCAACAGTCACCACCACCACCACTACCACCTCAGCATCACTCAGCGCCGCTACAGCATCACTCAGCGCCGCCTAAGCATCACTCAGCGCCGCCACAGCATCACTCAGTGCCGCCACAGCATCACTCAGCGCCGCCACAGCATCACTCAGCGCCGCCACAGCATCACTCAGCGCTGCCACAGCATCACTCAGCGCCGCCACAGCATCGCTCACCGCCACCACAGCATCCCTCAGGGCCACCACAGCATCACTCAGGGCCATCACAGCATCACGCAGCACCACCACAGCATCACTCAGCGCCACCACAGCATCACTCAGCGCCACCACAGCATCACTCAGCGCCACCACAGCATCACTCTGCGCCACCACAGCATCACTCAGCGCCACAACAGCATCACTCAGCACCACCACAGCATCACTCAGCGCCACCACAGCATCACTCAGCGCCACCACAGCATCACTCAGCGCCACCACAGCATCACTCAGCGCCACAACAGCATCACTCAGCGCCGCCACAGCATCGCTCAGCACCACCACAGCATTATTCAGCACCACCACAGCATCATTCAGCACCACCACACCATCACTCAGGGCCACCACAGCATCACTCAGGGCCACCACAGCATCACTCAGGGCCACCACAGCATCACTCAGCACCACCACAGCATCACTCAGCGCCAAGACAATATCACTCAGCACCACCACAGCATCACTCAGCGCCAAGACAATATCACTCAGCACCACCACAGCATCACTCAGCACCACAGCAGTATCACTCAGCAAGACCTGAGTATCATTCAGCATCACCTCAGCATCGTCTCCGCAACAGTCACCACCACCACCACTACCACCTCAGCATCACTCAGCACCACCTCAGCCTGCTCTCGGAATCTGGCATCTGTTGATTCTCCCTAGCGTCTGACCGCTGCTAGTGTTATAATACAGGTACTAGTTCCCAACCTTCACCCTCCGATTGTTTATGCCCCCTCAAAAAAAAGCTTTAACAAACAACCATTGCAATAGGCAGAAACAAGTTGCCAGCATTGCAAGAACAAAAGAAAACTGAGGAAATTTTTTATTGTAAATACTTTTTTAATATGGTCGTTCAGTTTTACATAATGCCTTCTTGGTCATATATAAAGTAACAAAAATGCTTCTGACACTTTTTTATTATAACTTTTCAGCATGCCGCACAGCAGCCACACTTCTCTACAGCACAGCTTGAAGACATTGGCAAAGTCAATAGCTCTGGCTAAACACTTATAAGGCCCCAAAGGCGAGACCTATTGGCTATGCCAATGCTTGTTTACTCTGCAAACATTAAAACACTGGAAGATCACACATGCAAAATACTGCAAATTAACATTATTTAGCACGCTCAGAATAAGGCTAATGGATTTTCGGAAGGTTATTATCATGTAACACAAATAACAGGGTTAGAGGATAAAGAGACTTTAAGAGCTCAATATGATAATCAGAGTTGCCACCACTCGGAGCGTTAGTATGCTGGCGAAGCACTGTGCATCTGATACTGGAGGGTAAACAAAATGAAGGCGCGCACGCATGTGCTTGGTGGAAGCGAGCTAACAGCACGACGCACACTGACAATGAACTTGTATGTCCGTATACCTAAAATCATGCACACGCTTAGGTGACTCTTTGGCCCTCTGTAAAATTACTATTATCAGCCTCTTTTCGGTTGCAAGTTATTTTCCACGCAACTGTTATCGGAGTCATATTAAACAGCTCGAGGCTCTTTAAACCAGATGGCCTCTTCTCCAACTGTGTCTGCTCTGAATATTGCACACAATTAAGTCCAGCTGGATTACGGTTCAACAATTAACTAGGTATTGAAAATGTGCCATAACACAATGAAACGCATAAAAACAAATCTAAACATGGGAAAGTTAACTGCTGCTGTATTGTTATTTTCTTATCTAGAGTTCACTGAGTTTTCGCTACTGTGAGGTCACTGTAGCGGTCTAGTGGATATAAGAGAAGGTGACCCCAATGCCCATGGCCCGGAAGGGCCTGCACACAATGTAGCACTCTCTGGCCAGGCGTGGCCAGAGGGCTTAAATAAACGGGCGGAGGTCGCACGGGACTTCCGGCCCACACGATTACCATAGTGTGAGGAGTGTCTAATTGTCACTGCGCTAAGCGAGGCCTTGTTGCACGAGGCAACATAACACTGGCGACGAGGGTGGGCACCGGCCCGCGACAATTGCACCCCCAGTACTGTCTCCTCACCGCGATCACGGAGACTCGACACCCGCTGCTCTGCCGTCAGCTGCCCTGCCGTCACAGACCTCACGAGCGGCAGCACTGACCCGTGGACGCCTGGCGGTGCTCCACGCACTCCAGCAGGTATCGCGGAACTGCGAGCCGCCGGGCGCAAGGGAAGAGGCATCGTCACGCTCAGCAACCCGTTGGCTGGTATCGCGGACGCGCGCATGCGCATTGATGCCAGCCGCCGTCAGCCTCACAAGTCAGGGACGGCCCTGCATGCTGTGATCGCCAGCCCCCCCGGAGCAGCTTCCGCGGACACATCCGCTGTGCGCGCTCAAGCGGCACAGTCCTGCTACATGCCCCAAAGCCAAGTGCAGCAACTAAAGGGGAGAGAGAGAGCGTGAAGAAGAAGAAAAAAAAAAAAAACCTGAAACACACGCAGGCAGCAGTCCTTCCATGCCTCAGCATATCAAGCCCTGGCAGTTTTAACTGGGAAGCAACACACACCATTACCTTGGGCAACAGGATCAGCGGCAGGTTGGTGGCGCCAACACATTTGCTGTCCAAAGCTTAGACATGTCGGTCACAGCAGCAGCTGCAACTGCGCAAGCAGCACTCCCGAATGAGCCACAAGTAATGCAACCAGTATCTCAGCACTCACAAATCAGTGCAATGCCTCCCTTCAGCGAACTCATTGACCCGGCTACTGCGTTCCCCAGATGGACGGTGTGGGTTGGCAGGTTAAACAACTATTTCACCGCCACCAGAGAAACAGACGGCGCAGTCAAACGGTCACTCCTACTGCATTTCGGAGGAGAAGAAATCTATAAGCTATTCTCACACCTGCCAAACACCGGAGGGCCCACCGACTACGACGCTGCCGTCAGAGCATTGAACGCACATTTTGATCCTCAACTCAACCCCGACTATGAGCGTTTCAAGCTCTGCCAAGCGCGCCAAAGGGAAGAGGAAACGATGGACGCGTTCCACGCACGCCTATGGGAACTAGCCAGTACATGTACTGATGACGACCAGAACAAGGAGGTGAGGGCACAGCTCATCCAAGGGTGCCGGAATAAACCTCTCCGGACCCTCATTCTGAGACAGCCAGGGATCACACTGGAGAACATCCTTATCCTAGCACGGTCCCATGACCTATCGGAGGTCAGAGCGACTGCGATGGACGTCGCCCTCACTCAGCCAAATGAGAAGACGGTACTGATCAAAACCGAAAGAGCGGACGCCGTGCGCACACAGAACAAAGGCGCCCGACCAAAATGGCCGACCAAGAACGCGCGCAGATCACAGTGCAGATACTGTGGCAAAGAGGAACACCCCCAAGACGAATGTCCAGCGCAAGGCAGAAACTGCACGAAGTGTGGCACCCCAAACCACTTTGCGAGTGTGTGCAGAGGAGGTTATCGGACCAGAGGAACTCGCGGAAGGAGGCCACCATCCAAGGCTGTAAGACACCTGACACTAGACGAGGCAGACTACTCCAAGTCGCCCAGGACGCCAACGCAGCACAAACAATACCTAGAAGACTCATCCACCGAAGGTGAGGAGGAGTGCTACCTGATTTCGTTTGCAAGTGATCTCAAACGAAGACGACGCCCACAGCCAACGTGTGCCATCGAGATTGCTGGGTCGACAGTCACGGCGCTAATCGACACGGGAGCATCCGTGAATGTGATGGGGTATCAGCAATACCGACGGCTAAATCCAAAACCCATACTGACCCCGTCACATGTGAAGATCCTGACATATGGCAACCAGACGCCATTACCTCTCAAAGGCAAGATGACGGTACAGGTCAAATCAGAGGAGCACGAAATCACCACAGTGTTTCATGTGATTGATCGGGAAGCAGACATCCTTGTGAGCAGTCACACGGCGGAAGACCTCGGCCTAGTCACTTTTGCCAATGCTGTCAAGACGCTGCAAACGACAGACATACTTGAAATGTTTCCCCAACTATTCAACGGTCTCGGCAGCATGAAGAGACCACCGGTGAGACTCCATATCGACAAGGCAGTGAAACCAGTGGCGTTACGACATCGACGCATACCATTCCACCTCCGGTCACTTGTGGAAGAGGAGTTGCAGAACCTAGAACAACAGGGAGTTATAGAGAAAGTCACGGGACCAACTCCGTGGGTGTCGCCGATGGTAATAGCTGAGAAGCCGAAGCAGCCAGGAAAAGTCAGGATCTGCATAGATATGCGCATGCCCAACCAAGCCATAAAGCGCGAAAGACATATCACGCCGACAGTAGATGATATCCTAGCCGACCTCAACGGATCTCGCTGGTTCTCCAAGCTGGACCTCAACGCTGGATACCACCAGCTGAGACTAGCGGAGGAGAGCAGATATATCACTACATTTTCAACGCATCTGGGGCTACGCCGCTACAAGAGGCTGAACTTTGGTATATCTTCGGCAGCCGAGATTTTTCAAAATGCGGTCAGAGAAGTACTGTCGGGACTCGCAGGAGTGTTGAATGTCAGCGACGACATACTGATACACTCAGCTACCATTGAAGATCACCACCGACATCTCCGCGCCACTCTCCGACGTCTAGCCGAGCACGGAGTAACGCTTCACAGTGAGAAGTGCCAATTCTTTCAGAAATCTATCGAATTCTTTGGCTATGTGTTCAGCCAAGAAGGGGTGAAGGTAGACCCCAGGAAATCGCAAGCCATTCAGCAGGCCCCCGCTCCCACAACAGCGTCCGAAGTCCGGAGCTTCTTGGGCATGGCCACATACTGTGGGCGGTTCATACCCAACCTGGCTTCTATATCTGACCCTCTACGTGCTCTGACAAAGAAAGAGGCCGTCTGGAAGTGGGGAAAGGACGAAGAGGAAGCATTCCAAAGGGTGAAATCAGCACTGTTAGGAAAAACCACCATGGCCTATTTTGATACCGCCCGGCTGACCGAACTAGTCGTGGATGCTAGCCCCGTGGGGCTAGGAGCACTCCTTGCCCAAGAAACCGAACCAGGAAAATGGGCCCCGCTGGCATTTGCGAGTAAAGCTCTCACCCCGACAGAAGCCCGTTACTCTCAAATCGAACGAGAAGCATTGGCGATAAAGTGGGCCTGCAGCCACTTCCACCTGTACGTCAGCGGACACCCGTTCAGGGTCGTGACGGACCACCAGCCACTGCTCCCATTGTTCAAAGGCACAGCGCCGCACCCGCCGCCACGGATCGAGCGGTGGGCAATACAATTACAACACTACCAGATGGAGCTTGTATATAGACCAGGAGCCAAAAATCCCGCTGATTTCCTGTCGCGACATCCCCCAGCTGTGGCAGATGTGAACCCAGAACATGAACAACAGACGGAGGAATACATCAGCATGGTGTCCCAATGGGCTTGCCCACGAGCTCTATCCTTGGAGGAAATCAAGGCAGAAACCGACAATGACGCAGTACTCCAGAAACTGACGGAGGCCCTACAGAAGGGGTCGTGGGACGACTTCCTTCACGGCGTCAATGGATGGAACGAACTGGACCGGACCCGGCTAGGAAAAGTCTGGCGAGTCCGAGACGAACTTTGCGCTGATGCGAGCGGAGTAGTACTAAGAGGATCTCGGATCGTTGTTCCTGTGAGTCTCCAGGAACGCGCCACCATCCTAGCACATGAGGGCCATCAGGGGACCATAAGGATGAAGTCGAGGATGAGAGAAAAAGTGTGGTTCCCTGGCCTCGAAACAGCTGTGGAAGCTGTAGTCAGAAACTGTCGAGCCTGCCAGTTGACCAGTGCGTCGGAACACCCAGCACCAATCATCACGGAAGATCCAGCCCCATCCCCGTGGACATGGGTAAGCTTAGACTTTGGGAGTTTCCCGGACGGCCGGGTGACCGCTGTTCTGGTTGACAACTACACCAAATACCCCATAGTTGATGTCTTGCCATCCACCTCGTTCAACCACCTACAACCGGTGCTGGAAAAGACATTTGCTCTTTTCGGACTACCGCACACTATCAAGTCAGACAACGGACCCCCGTTCCAAGGGGGAGAGTTTAAAGAATTCTTAACACGTCTAGGAGTAAAACACCATCGCATCACTCCACAATGGCCGCAGGCCAATGGCGAAGCTGAACGCTTCATGCGAACTCTGAACAAGATCCTGCGGATAGCAATGGCGGAACAAACTGACCCGGAAATAGCACTCCAACGATTCCTACGAGAGTACCGAAGTACCCCACACTGCACAACCCAGCGATCGCCCTGGTCGTTGATGCTCGCTGGGCCCCGGCGAGACACTATCCCGGTAGCTGACAGTTGGACACCGGAACCGTATGACCCTATCCAGACCCAGGCTCGGCGTACAAAGTCCAATGAGAAGGCCAGCAATCGGAGGAGAGCAAAGACTCGCGTCATAGCGCCAGGATGCACAGTCCTGGTACGGAACCGTCGCGGTGGAGGAAAATTCCGCACAGCATATGAACCTGGGTTGTGGACCGTAGTGACTCTAAGTGGGACTGCCCTCACAGCAAGGAAAGGAGTCGAAACCATTACCAGGAACATATCTTGGTTCAAGAAGGTACAAGCACCAGACGTGGAAGCGCAGCAGTCCGAACCACAGGAGGCTAGCGAGCCCATGGGCGGAAACCTAGCCGTGTGCCCGGAAGAAGACCAAACGGGAGCCCCTGCGGTCCAGACTCAAGGTGTGGTGGATGACCCGAACTCTGGCATAGAAACCAGGGGAAACACCAGCCCGAGAAGACGGCAAGAAAATCATCAACACCGATACAACCTGAGGCCGAATCCCAGACCAAACCAAAGACTTGCAGATTTCGTATGCTGAACTGTTTTATAATTTTGTTTGAACACTGACTTGGGATGGGATGTAGCGGTCTAGTGGATATAAGAGAAGGTGACCCCAATGCCCATGGCCCGGAAGGGCCTGCACACAATGTAGCACTCTCTGGCCAGGCGTGGCCAGAGGGCTTAAATAAACGGGCGGAGGTCGCACGGGACTTCCGGCCCACACGATTACCATAGTGTGAGGAGTGTCTAATTGTCACTGCGCTAAGCGAGGCCTTGTTGCACGAGGCAACATAACAGTCACCGTCTGGAGAGGGGTGCGATGGCGGGTAGCAGCAGGCCTCTGCAGCCTCTTCCTTGCAGGACTAAAATGCAACTCAACTCACAGACCGAGACCAAACTTAATTTTATTCACCAATTCAAATTATGTTACCTTTTTTTTACACTGCAGTGTCTGAGTCCTACTGTCCGACTCGCTACTACAAGTGCTGCCTTGCAGAGTTGCGGACTGACTTGCGGCGATGGCCAGGCAGCCCGGGTCAGAACATGCGAGGTTGAGAGGTGACGAGGTGGAGGTCAGTTTAGAAGGAGGAATATAGGGTATCTACGTCCTGAATCCGTTCTGAGCTTTGACCTTCGACCCCCAGAATGCCTCAGCAGCACCCTTGACCAGCTCTATGAGCTGGCTGGCAACGCCCCTTAAATGCACCCGCAGCTTTTGGATTTGAACCAAAGGATCCATACCTGTATGTGCCAGCACCCGCCCCGCGAGCACACCCTGACTCCCACCCTCTGCACCGTCTGAGCCAAAGCAGCTTGCCTCCTTTGCGGCTCTTGTGTGTCCAGACCGGAAGTGATCATTAACAAAAAGCAGCGGTCTTCAGATTTATCTTGCCGAGTCTCCTTCATCAAAAAATGTGGTCTCCCCTCCCAACGATCCAATACTTAATGTTTTCGTACCGCAATTTGTTAATTTTCAAATGTTTTGCTTCATTCCAGCGCCTCACCACCCCCTCCCCCACGTCCCCGAGACCTTCTGTTGCATCCCGCATTTTAAAGACCATAGTTTTAGGATTAAGCATGCGTGTTCACTTCAGCACCCTCCAGCCGATCACTAGAATGACACCAATACAATGTCATAGCTTAATGTCCTTAAACGCGGGGCACATTTATGGCATACTCTCAGCTCAGCAGTCGCGGCCGGCAAGAGGAGGGGGGAGTTCGCTTGCGCGCGGGGGAGAAAGCGGACGGTAATCTAAATAAAATTAAAAACTTACCGTCTTCCTCCCACTGCTTCCTCCGGCCCACGCGCCACCACCTCAGCTCCTGCTGCTCCCGCCGGATTGCGTTTAACCTAGGCAGCCTCCCTCCCGCTCCCTTAAGCCAATCACAACGCTGCAATGGCAGCAGTGTGATTGGTGCGGTGCAGCGGACGGCGCCCCAGCCGGGCGCCTGTAGGCAGGCCATTTTCTCTATGTAGGCTACATGCAGCCTACATAGAGAAAAAGAGAGTGCGCAACTGCGCATGACTGGTTTGGTCGGCCCTGGGGCCGAACAAACAGTCAGCATTCAAAGACAGTGGGCTAGCCACGCCTCCCCTGCACTCGAGCAGGAACGCCCACACGCCCGCCCCCAACCAGGCCCTCCAGGCACTTCTGCTTTCCCGCGTTGCAAGAAGCAGAAACATGAAATGGTAGTTTTACCATTTCATGTTTCTGCTTCTCGCACTGCGAGAAAGCAGTGGGGCGACGCCCCCATGGAGGAGCCGCCGCTGGTTGACAGAAACTATTCGTCCCTTGGTAAGGTTAGGGGCTTATGGTGGCACTGTGAGCTAGCTGGTCTAAAGGCTAACATATCCTTTGGGGTTGTCTGGAATCAGTCTGGACACCAATCCCTTAGTTTATGTTGTCTAAACACGCAGATCTTATGTATTATTAGGAACTACACGACAATGCAAACACATTTAATTTAAGTTGCTGATGGGTGATGATTTTGAGGCATTTAAAACAATGGGCATGCTAAAAAGCTGTACTGCCCTGAAAAATGCAGCCAACACCCCCGCCAATTAGGTTTTACAATCACCTTTAACCCAACTGGGAAAGATGCAAGGATAAAGGAAAACACCCAGCAGCTACACCCCATCTCTTATACTATCCACAGAGGCACACGTAGATCACTGTGTCCTGGAGACACGAGCAGCTGTTCAGGTGCTCTTGCACCAGCTCAGCCCAGGTTTCCTCCCTGTTTGAAACGCATTCTGTAAAGGATGCGCTGCCAGCTAGAGCTGATGAGCTTAGCACCACCTGCAGGTCCCTATGAGTTCCTGTACTCACTGCCTTACCCAGGCCCCTATTAGTACCTGTACTCTCCTTGTCTGAGGAAATGTTGCGGTACTCAAGGGGAGAAAATGAAACACTGCCAGTACTTCGTACCGATGAGTACTAGCTCATTTAAAGCACTGACATTTTATAGTCCATCCATGTGTACCCTGCACTCGGACAAACCCCATTCTTGTATGTAATTTATACTGTTGATATGTTGCAAACAGCTGACACGTGTTTCGGCCCCTGCGTGGCTATCTTGCCTGTGGGTTTTTCAAGGGTTAAGAAGTATTCTTCATATCCTGCAATTATTTGTTCTTTAGAATTTGGATAAAAGAAAATATTCAGGTCCTCCCAGAGTCCTGACAAGGTTCTCCGTCAGGGGTTAATTCCCTGCTCGTCGTACGTCTATCCATATGGAATGGGACTTCTCTATAAAACTACAGCATCATAAGGATTATACTATCACTAATGAAAAATGAAAGATTCAAAACGAAACAACGAAAACTAGTGTCTCTTTTCAATTCATCAGGTAGAATCACTCAACCTTTGCTCATATCTGCAGACATGTTGCTTCTGTGATTTTTCACCACTTCAGAACCAAGAATTATAAGATGACACTTATCCTATGAAACTCATCATACAGAGTTTCAAACATTAAACCAACTTTGGTCCGGTGGGCATTATGGCATTGTTGAAAAAGTCTCATATGATTAGAAATTTGGTAGTGGAAACTAGATTATAGTTGTTTTTCCTTTTAGTCTAAATGAATGGAAACTAGAAGAGGGCTTCTTACATTCTGGAATGTCTAGCATTGAGCTTTCGAAGCTCATCTCGCCAGGATAGATCTGACTGATTCACGTGTCTTCTGAAACACAACTTTACTGGAGAGTTGTACAAGAGTCAACTTGCTGAAGTCCACTTCTAAATCTCATGCTTCCCCCACCTCTCTATGTGCTTAAAATTGTTTGGAATATTATGCATGCAACTGTGCCGCGCTTATTGGTCATACTGCTGCTTCTGGAAAACGCTAATGCATAGAATTGTCAAATGTCACCGTTGTCTTTTTTGCCAACTGAAATCTGCACAAAATGATAAGAGTATTTCTGGGTGTTCCATGCCTACATACCTGTGTGCCCGTATTAATTATGGTATTGGAAATATTTGATCCGGAGTCCTTGTCAGTCTTCAAAGACATATGTGCTTGTTTTTCCCTCAATTGTGACATACACGTGTATAGAAAAGTATTACTTGCATCAATATGGTGTCAGTGCATAAGTGGCATGGTTTTTAGACCTCATCTGTGGGATGCAGGCGCAAGACTGCTTTTTTTATTTACCTTATAAATTGCTTCCAAAACCCATATGAACATCATGTACAATCATGACATCATCAATACAGAGATGTAAAGCATCATACAACCCGCAACAGTTGCATTGAAGATGCTGTTCCTACAAATTGAAAGTTTACCGGCTCGCACATCAAATATTAATATCATCGTTTGCACTTGCTTCATCCACTTTGCATATGACCTCATCTCCCACCTTCGAGTGGAGAATCTCCTCCTCTTCCCCTTCATCACCTCAGTTCCACCATCACAACTTGCACCATACTCTCGTCATCAAATGCTTGGGGCAGGTGTCTCATAAATACGAGTAGTTTCCAGAGTTTATAAGACAGTCTAATATTTACACAGTGTCAATTGCACTCACACACTACAGTCAGCACTCTCACATGTATGTATATATGCATGCATTGGTATTTATATGGTGAAAACATAGCTAAGAAGCAACAGAGCTCTGTACATTGCAGGGGGTTGTGGAACGATCTACAAGATTGTGTGCATCAAGCTAAAAATTGCACAAATACGTTTAACACATTACATTTCATATTTTTAGATGCATCTTTGCCATAGTAGTGCTTCCGAAAATATTCTTATACCCATCACAGACTAGCAGACACACAAATCAATATGAGCATTTTCACACCCCTCATCAAGTAGCAGGTGTAACATCCTGACAGCACTCTCACTCCCCTCACAGACTAGCACATAGCTGAAAGTGAAGTTTCTTTGATTGGTTAGTGTGTGTGTGCAGTATTGTGAGTGTGCAAGAAGGTGGATGAAGTAATTGGTAAGTGGGTTTGCGAATAGATGCATGAGAGAAAGCATGAGTGTACAAGTGCATGGTTAATGAGGTGACTAAGGGCATGGATGGATGGATGGATGGATGAGTAATTGGATGGAAGCATCCAGGCACCTACAGTAAAAAGCCTCATCTGCGGCTTCCACAATGATTGTTTAAAATAAGTGAGGCCTATTGGCATTGCTAATGCTAGTGAAGGACTATATTCTTCAAAACCCTCTTCTGAACTCTGTGCCCCCAACATGTATCCGGTAGCTGATCTGGATGACATCAGATACAAAAATATCACTAATATCAGTTTAAATCAGTCTGAAAGCAAGAATTCACGGTCAATTAGTTAGCCAGAGTGTGTATGTTCAATGTGTACAAGTGATAAAAAGGTACATTCTTTGCATTTTGGGTTAACTAATCTCCATGAATCGTTCAAGCCCATTTCTCCAAAAATCAGCTTCAGCATCTTGAATACTACTCTTATGCCCTGACCTATCCATTTTCTTCTGATCCTATACATGGATATTGATTCCCTCTTCAAAACGTGTTTGGAATAAAAGCAGAAGGGTAATCAAAAGCAGTCTTAAATCTTGTAACCAATTATGTAAGTCTGCTTGTTTCATTCAAGGTATTTGAAGACCATACCCCATCAGGTGTTTGTCAATTATACTTTATGGTTTTAACTCCTATTCATATGTGAATTTACATACACAACATCTTGATCTACTTTCTGAACTTTAACAACATACAATGGAAGTATTATCTTGATCAGGAAATGTTAGAACTGTCAGCCTTAGGTGGTCTTCCCCCAAAACCTTTTGACTTCACCCCTTCTATTTTGCTAGCTTCATGTTTGTTGGTCTTAGGACTCTGAGCACTTTACCATTGCTAACAAGTGCTAAAGTGCTTGTGCTCAGTCCCTACAACATGGTAAAATTGGCTTACTGACTGGCATATATAATTCACTTATAAGTCCCTAGTAAAATGGTAGACCATATGCCCAGGGTTGGTAAATTAAATGCTACCAGTAGGCCTGCAGCAGTTATTCTACACTCCCTCATCCCACTTAATTAGTCCCTAAAAACATGTCCCAGGCCTGCCATTGCAGCCCACTGGCAGTTATAAACTGCCAATTCGACTTGACAAATAACCCTTTGCCAAGCCTAAAACTCCCTTTCTATTACATATTAATCACTCCTAAAGTAGCCCTGAGACAGCCCATGGGGCAGTGGGCACTGTAATCATAACGTTGGACATATACTTATAAGTTTTACATGTCCTGGTAGTGACCATTATGAGGCCTACCTCTCCTGTAGGATAACATTGGGTTACCTTATTACAATTAATAAGTGATAATCTTTCATTGGGAACAAGTAGGAAAGTCATGTTTGGCGTTTGAGGAATTGTAATTTAAAACCCTCTTTAATGGTAAAGTCAAATTTAAGTCACAATTCTGAAAAGGCCACTTTTAGAAAGTAGGCATTTTCTTGTCCTAACCATTTGGTGCCTGCAGTCCATTCCTGGATCAAAAGACTAGGTGTAGGTGGCAGTTGGCATTTTTGTATTCCTTACAGACAGTATCAAAATAGAAGGTCTGCGTGTGGGCAGGATGGCCATCTCTGACAGGATGGTGAGGCGGAGCTGTCACCTACCACACTTGCACTTCAAAGGTACAGCACAGCTCACACACAAAGGACTACACACTACCCTATTGTGCGCCCAGATAGACTGGGACCAGGGCAGGGAGACAAGAAAGTCCAGACACCCCTCTAGGGGAACTCCAGAAGCATCTTCCACTTCAAAGTAGGGACCAGGTATAAAGGGGGACTCTCAGACCCACTCTTCAGATCACTTCTGGACCTATGGAAGAGTCAGAAGAAGGACTGCTCTGCTTCCCTGCTGCAAGAGGGGCTGCCCAGCTGTTCTGCTGCTCCACAGTTGTGCTGCCCTGCCTGCAAGAAAGACTGCTCTGCTGCCCTACTACCCCAGGAAGGAGAACTGGACCTGCACCTTGAACACAGTACAACCAGAGTGACTTCAAGGGCTAGTTGCCTGACCTCCTGTTCTGAGATACAGGGACACAACAAGCTCCAACACCTTTGAACCCTGCACCTGGACCTTGCCTGTTTTGAATCCTAACCCTGCAAGTGGTGCTACTCCAGTCCTGGACCCTTGGGAGTGGAGATAAAGGTGCTCTGCCAGCCCAGCTGTGGTCCCCATCAGAACTGACGCAGTACAATGCAACCTGATGCAGCCCTCACAGCTCCGCATGGGAACAGATGCAGGGTGATGCAATTTGATGCAGACGTCGCATTGCAGCCCTCGCAGCTCCTCATCAGAACTGATGCAGAGTGATGCAACTCAACGTGGACCTTGCCTCGCAGCTCCTCATGGAAACTAACGCAGCACGACGCAACTCGACAAAGGATCTTGCTACGCTTCTTGAACCCGCTGCAAAGCTGCGCAATGCACTACATCAAGGACATAAGGTACAATTTTCAGTGGGTCTAACCTGGTCCCTGTATCCGGCTCGCGCTTTCGCGCAGTTGGCCTGAACTTGTGACTTAGTCCAGGTCTGGCTGGATCAGATAACGACAGTTGGTGCTTTGTGCTTTCAAATACTATTTTTACCTAAACCTTTAAAATTGCTTATCTCCGGTTCTACTAATTGGATTTTTGTCATTTTTGTGTCAAATAATTTATTAAAATGTACTCTTATTTATCTAAATTGGTGTGGGATTTTCTTGTCTGTTGTTTTCACTGTATTACTGTTTGTGTGCAGCATAAATACTTTACACATTGCCTCTAAGTTAAGCCTGACTACTTTTCTGGCAAGCTAACAGATGGTTAAGCACAGGTTAGTTTAGTGCCTTTTTATGGTTCACCCTGGCAAGCAATGTGGCTGTTGCTTGAGTAGGGTTTCACCCCACTCAGCCAACAACCCAATTTGTCACAGGAATGCATTATATATATGTAAAGATTACATGTGCGTTTCCCCAGAAATGCCTACAATTTTTAGAGGATGTAATCTCTTCCATTTTGGTGCGGAAATGGACCTGCATGGGATTCAAGCTATTTTTGATATGGCAGTATTGAAAACCAGGATGAAAATACAAATGTGTATGGACTTCTGTTAATACCTCTGGAGGAATTATTGGGCCTTAGCCATTTTGCAAATAGGATAAACAAAAGCATAGACTATGGTGAATTTGTATAACTATAAATATTTTCATACATAACAACATGGATTGCTGTTTCATAGCAGTTCTAAGGTGTGCTTTAAGTTCTATATCAGGACCGGAGGCAAGGATTAGGCTATATTTTTCTCCACCTTTATTGAATAGCAGCCATTTGTTATTCATCACACAAGCTACATTTCCCATAGAACACTGGGAATAATAAAAAACAAATGATGTCCAACAGTCCCACAATCCCCAGCATAGTCCTTTGCTCTGTCACCAACTCCTCTTTCTTCGCTGTTTGCAACCCAGATAAGCGTTTCTCATCTTCTCTCTGCATTACATGTGCTATGTGCTCATTTTCTTGCACAAGCGTGCATGTTGTTTTAGCGTTGCGGGAATGCTTTGTGCTCCAACGCAACTATATTATATATTCCTGGCAGTGGTACAGTGAGGTGGGGTCCTACCCCTGCTAGGCGGCGGTCTGGGAGTGCCATTTCTCTACGAGGCGCGATTTTGGAATTCTTGTCACTGTGGATCAAGAATCACATGCCATTTGCCTCAGCCTCTACCTGCCTCTGGAGAGTGACGCCCCTATCTTGGGTCTGTACAGGCTTGCAAGCCTGAATTGGTTGTTTCCTGGCACCATGAGGGACTAGCAGTAAGTGCCTTCATTCATGCCCCACTGGGGTCTGTATTGTTGACAGGCTGTGAAGCCTGTAGGGGACACACTCCCCAATGGCCTTAGCACCCCATCATTGAATTAGGAGCCAGGGGGGTGGTGTCCTCTTGGCTTGGGCTCCTCTGAATGTGAGCCTCTGCTCACTATTGATTTGCTTGACTCCAGCACCCAAATTGCTAGCACTTTGCACTTAGCCCATATTTTTAGGCACTTATATAGCGCTGCGCTTGGGCTTCCTCTAAGCAGGTACCCTATGGCTAGCTGCCCTATACCTTTGCGTTCTGCGCTGAACCCAGATCCTAAGGGCTCCAGATAGCCCTGTGCTTCTGATAAACTAGCGGAAACTCCGCTATCACTGTCCCTCTGACTTGTGCTCCAGTAAATCACTGGCCATGGATCAAGATGGTGACGCTCTTTATAAACAGGATCCTCTAGCTGCCCTCCCATGGGATGATGAATTTTACGATGCTGTTGACGCCTCCATTTACTATGCTGTGGAAGAAGCCATGGGTCCCGTGGAGCAGCGCTTGTCAAACCAGATTGCATGTGAATGACAAAATTGGGCCAGGCTCAAGGCTCCGGCGCAGCCCACTGATGGGGAATGCCATACCAGCCAAACACCCCTGGAAAGAAGGGGTGGATTGCGACGCCTTTACGCGCCTCAGGGAGGCATTCCTGAATCACACTCTACCTGCCCCCGTGCCTGAAGAGTATGCACATGGGTTAGTAGATCCAGCATCTTCCCCATCGCCAGTTGATGATGCCCACAGGGACACAAACGAGAAACCTGGGCCTTCGCGCCCATTGCGCCCTCCCAGTATGCTGCCAGCCACAGAGCACCCCTCCCTCAGGATGAAGGCTCTGATATGCTAGATGCCGAAGAGCTCATACACCCCTGTTCTGCTGAAGGGACACCCTCCTCTAAGGTGGCATCTTTTGTGGATGCCCACCAGCCCCTGAACCTCTTAACATTGGCAGGAACCGCTGTCACAGCAGCTCTGGTAAATGTTGTAAAGGTTTGATTGACAGCTCTGTCAAACAGGACAACAGGACAGCAGGCCATCAAACCCTTCATGGTTTTACTTTTTTCAATATATAAACAAAAACAATGGTTCTGTCGGGTGAACAAAATATTTATTTTAGTGAGCAATTGTATCCTATACGTTATTTTCTGCAATCTTTAAAAAATGATGTAGGAGAGGATTAAGAAGGTATGGAACACAAAGCAAAAACTGACAAAGTTCAGTGAGTAATTCTCAGTTTTATATAAATTAAGGCATTTATATGTACTCACATAGATGTAAACTAGGCTGTCAACACAAGTAAAGCTTACGGTGATTGGTGCTCAAGTGACATTGGTGCTCAGTGATAGAACTTAGTGCGAATGCTATATACAAGGTGATTTGAATATATACAGGGGAAGGGGGGAAGGCCAGAATGCATAGGACAATCACAATGACTCTGTTATGTTAAACAAATTATTCAATCATTTGCACTCCGAGTCTTGATAAATCTGGGCCAAAGGAGGTCGTCGACGCTACTGTTGACGGAACAGTAGCGTCGACGCAGGACTCACGCCTGGGGTCCCTGTGCAGACTGGAAATCCAGCGCTTCTACACATAACTAACTCAAAATCCTCGCCTCGAAAACACACCACGTTGGATCGAATCACTTGGACCATTCGGTTTCTAAAAGATGACCTACTAAACAGGATTGCTCCTTTAATTAACCAAGGGCTGTCATCCCCTCCTCCCCCACACCTGTCCTGATGAAGACCCGCCTTGACTTATTAACCGAGCATAGATTGGCTTGAAACGTCGACAACCTTCTTTGGCCCAGATTTATCAAGACTCTGAGTGCAAATGATTGAATAATTTGTTTAACACAACAGAGTCATTGTGATTGTCATATGCATTCTGGCCTTCCCCCCTTTCCCCTGTATATATTCAAATCACCTTGTATATAGCATTCGCACTAAGTTCTATCACTGAGCACCAATGTCACTTGAGCACCAATCACCGTAAGCTTTACTTGTGTTGACAGCCTAGTTTACATCGATGTGAGTACATATAAATGCCTTAATTTATATAAAACTGAGAATTACTCACTGAACTTTGTCAGTTTTTTGCTTTGTGTTCCATGCCTTCTTAATCCTCTCCTACATCATTTTTTAAAGATTGCAGAAAATAACGTATAGGATACAATTGCTCACTAAAATAAATATTTTGTTCACCCGACAGAACCATTGTTTTTGTTTATATACCCATACCCAGGTTCTGAGGGACACAGGGTCACCCCATTGTTATTTAACCTTTACTTTTTTCAAAGCGGAGTTTGTTTTTGAAAAAAGTACAACTAATGACCCCACAAATGAGTTTTCTCCCAAGTACTGGGGGGGGAGGGGGTCAATTTTTTTAGTGCCCCTCACCACCAGGTTTTACCTAGCGTTGACATACAGCAAAACAAAGCCATCTGACTGCCCACTGTAAATAGGGAAGATGGTCAGATGGCTAGCCCCCTGTGGCCCATACTCAATCAGGCTGTCGTAGGAGTTGTCATCAATGACGAGCCATGTTAAGATGGTGGAGAGCCAAATACTCATTTTTACCGTTCTTATGTGTCAATGCCCTTGCCATCAGGACCTACAACATCAGCAAAAAATATTGTCATACAGCGGAAAAGTACCCAATAATGAAGGTTCATGCAAATGTAAGTGTGCAAAAAACGTTATTCTAGTGAACGTAGTCATCCCCTCATTCATGCTCATAACTCCATCTGTTACCCAAATAACCCATACACTATTCTCATAACTAATGAATCTATCTAAACGCCAGCTGTCCTACTTTACATCCCTCCTGTTTCCCAATTAGCATTCATCCCACACAGCTACATCCTATCACCACCCACTCCCCAGCTAACCACCTAAACTATACTCATGCCACATGTACCACTACCACTAAATACTACACTCACCACCCTAACCCAAATTACACACAATCGCATCACAGTTGGCCTATGTAGCTCTCTTTTTGCCAGGGGTATGGCCTTCCTCAGTGAAGTATTCAGAAGGACGACAAGAAACAAGGTGCATGGAAAGACTGAACATGTTGAATCCCAAAGTCTTAAAAAAGACATTGTCGGGTTCCTGTTGAGCAGGCTCGCTGAAAGACCCTGCAGTCCTAGAACACCTAAGCAGGTAGAAAAGGTGAAAAAACACCTGCAGCAAGAATCAGGGGGAAACAGGGAAAGGGAGTGAAAGAAACACTGGATATAACTCTCGGAATGGATCATCACAGGCTGGGTACGTAACAGGGCAACCATGGTACTGGCAGGCTGGTACATCATAGAACCGGCTGTAGGGCAAACAGCAGACCACAGGTAAGTATATGTTTACAGGCCAGAAATAGATATTAAACATATGACCAGTGTTTCCAGGAGCAAATAGTGCTATGACAAGCCCCGGCAAACAAAGATACCAGGCCTAAAGGCGAGAGGGCAAAGAATACCCGAGGTTATGGAGCTCAAACAAATAAACATTAGGACAAAAGAATGGGAGAGAAGCCTGTCAGTAGGAAACCAAAAAGGCGAAAAACAAACGAATTAAACAGGTACAAACTGGCACAAAGCAGATAGTCACAACCACTAATGACACTTTGCAAGGCACAAATTCCTTATACAAAAAATTGCATTAAATACGGTTTCTACACTGCTCATTAATAGTCCACGGTTAAGTCGGTTACTCAGTCCTCGACACTGCTCCTAACCCCTTAAGGTCAGTAACCTTTCTGACCTACACCTAAACAAATTCTTAACAAAAGGAGAGCAACTTCTCAATACTCTGCAATCCACATATCAATAAACTTCTCGAAAAAGAGAATCCAAATGAAAGGAATAATATATAATTAATTCATCCTTTTAATATACAAAAATATAATTCCAAGAAATATTCTATAATACACCTTTATACATTCAGAGTTAAAAAGGAAACACATTCAAAATTCTGACTTGAAAATCATGTGCAAATTCAACAGCGTTCAAATTTAACTTATTCTGATCTTGTTGGAATCCAGAATGAGTATTAGTATGGTACAGCTGATAGTCTTAATTTAATTTTATTTTCGGACACAGTTTTTATAGGTGAGCCGAACTTTATTTACAACCACAGCTTTTATAGATGAAGTCGGCTTATATTTGAAAGGATGAATGTTTTTAACTCTGAATGTATAAAGGTGTAATTGAAAATATTTTTTGTATTTATATTTTCTCTATAATAAAAGGGTGGATTAATTATATACCATTACTTCCTTTGCTTTGTCTTCCTCTAAGAGCTTACTATTATGTGGACTGTAGAGTATTGAGAAGTTGCTCCCCTTTGTTAGGAAGTTGTAACAGTTTCTACACCTTATGATCCAGCAGTGTACTAGTAACCAGGAACATAAGGACGAATTCACAAAAGTAAACTTGCACATTTGTGTAAGTTCATGCTTTTCAGTATTCACAAAACTCCCTTTTAATAGTAAGTTTATGAGTGCACAGGCTCTGCAGTCGGGGCGGAGACTCGGCACATGAAAAGATAGGCTTGTCCTTCAATTACACATCTGTGCAAGTTTACACTTTTCCAGTATTCACAAAACTGCATTTTAATAGTAAGTTCATGAGTGTGGAGACTCTACAGTCGGGATGGAGAACTCCACGCATAAAAAGATAGGCCTGTAAGTTTGTTTAACAAGCCCTGAGTTTTTAAGGTTATCAATCAGTTAGCGGCCTAGTGTTCAGAGTCTCTTTAGTGTCCGCTTTTTTTTTTGTTCTCCACAATCTCCAGCCCTGCCTAGATCTGCATGTGATTCGATGTCTTGCCTGAGCCTAAATACTGTGCCCCCCAAAGAATGCTACCCACCCACCTCCTGCAATAAGTGTCTAGACCAGGTTTTAAAGGGAAGCGCCTATGAAACTTTGTCATCAGTTGGGAGACATGGAGAAATTCTTCAGGTTCCCATAATTCCTCAGATAAATCATACTCCCTCCATGTCACCAGATATTGTAACTAATCTTGAGTCTACAATTTTCTTCAGCTCATATTCTGTAGTTCTGTCTATCAAGACTAGAGGAGTGTTAACTACATCTTAAGTAGAGGATTTAACTTGGGCTACATGAAATACAGGGTGGCTATGCCAGTGTGAGGATTGCAAGGCAAGCGCCTGAATTGTCCATATTTCCTTTTACAGAAAAAGGACCTACAAAATGAGGCATGCGCTTTGGATGAGATCAAGGAACCGTAAAGTGTTTTGTTGAGAACCACACCTACCCTCCTTCTGATATGAATGGGCTGTACTCCGTTGGTGATATGCAAAAAGTTTGTAATGTGCTTTGACTTGCAGAAGGTGCTGAGGTGCAGACCTTTCAATGGTATGAATTAATTGCATAAGGACTGTCATCAAGGGAACCTTAAATGTAGTAATCTTATGAACAGAAGAAAGTAGATAATTCTAAAGAAGAGTCGAGTGAGCTGTCACATGCAAACTCTGCCACTGCAATCCATCAATAGCAGGCATATCTTGATTCATCAAAAACATCTGAGATATTGCTCCATGGATTGATTGAAACATTTTGTCTGTCCATCAGTTTATGGCAATAGCTGGTAGATGTAAGGTGTGTGGTACCCACTCTTCTCATCAGTTCTTTCTAAAGGAGAGCTGTAAATTGTGTTCCTCGTCAGTGTTGATGATTTCTGGAAGACCATGTAAACGGAAGATGTGTACTAGGATCATACCTGCTAGTTTTACTGCAGTGGAAAGATACTTAAGGGGATTTAAATGTCCAATTTTGGTGAAGTAGTCTACTATTATGAAGAATTTTGTGCATCCATTTGATGGCAGTAGCTCCACAATAAAACCATTGCAAGCCCGAGTCTGTGTGGAGAAGACTGCAAAGTTTCTGCTTGCGTGCAATCTGTGCATTTCTGTATGCATTTTTTGTTGATGACTTGAGACAAGATCATCAAAAATTATGAGTGATCATCTTTGGTGTGTAGATGTGCAGGGAAGAAATAGAGACTTACCTAAGTTCAACAACCATTTCTGTTGTGCTCTCTTGCAGACTTCCCTCAGGATCCACTGCTAAGTCTCAATGTCTTGTTGCATTTTATTGACTAATTCAAAGAAACTAGAGGCATTTTAGTTGATACAGCAAGGATGAAAGGAAAGGTGGTAGGTGTTTCTGAGTTTTTCAATTTGTTGAGAAAGAGCACCTTCTTTGCTGTGTTGATTTGCAAGCTTGTAGGTAATTTTCAGGCTCCTACAATCTGCATCAGTTCATCTTGCTTGTTCAGTGTTTCATTGGGCTCTGAAATATTCAGAACCCAGGATTGCTTGCTAAAACCCTACCTCTCTGCTTTGCTAGACTGATGTTGTGCATCTACTTGACGGGTTAGGTCTATTAAAGCAGTGGGGCAGTAGGCAATTAACCATCAAAGCCAGTTCGTCCTTTAAATCTTTCTGCAGGTCTTGATAGAATGTGCCAGAAGAGGTGTCATCAGCCCAAATGGCTTTTGAGACTAAATGCTGGAATTGGCAGATATTACTAGCCAGTTCCTTGGGTTTTTTTGTTTTGTTTTTTGCAGATTTATATAGTGCAAACTCGACCCGAAGGTATTGGAGCGCTTTACATGAGCACCAGTTACGTTACACAAGGACACATTCATATTTTGGTAGGCACGGGGAGATTAAGGGATTTGCCCAAAATCACAGGAAGCTATGCCGACGCCGAGGCTCGAACCCGGTTCCCCAGCTCCAAACTTGACAGCTCTGGCCGTAAGGCCACAACCTCTCCTTGCCTTGTGTGAGTTAACAATCCATTATGAGCCAATTGGATTGTGTGTCTTTCACCAAAAATAACCCTACACTGATTGTGAAATTGATTCTAATTTGTTAACTAAGTAATTTGAATTATAATTAGAGATGTTGTCCAAGTAAGAATGTCTTTGGTTAGATAGGATAGTGCAGAGGCACCTTTTGATATCTTCAGTAAAATGATGTGGTAAGGCCAGTGCCTCATTTGTAAAAGAATGAATGTTCGTGCCCAAAGCTGTCCTGAGAAGCCTGCAGCCACACTATTAACTGTTAGCAAGCCGAACACCAAAGGGGCATAATCTTTAATTTACCTTAGCCTCTTTAATCCACTACCAGACTACCTCTTCCTTTTTATCTCACTTTTTCAGGTTGCTCTTTTTTCCTTTGTGACTTTTTTTTGTCTTTCTCATCCACCTTCTTTCCCCTTTGTGTGTTTTTCCCTCTCTTGCTCTCGCGAATTGCCTGAGAAGGTATAATAAGTGCCAGTCCCCAAAAATGAGTGCCGTTGGCTCCCACCGGTAATCTCCGTCTCAAATTAAGCGCTGAGTCAGACTAAGAAATTTAGTTGACATTGTGCCAAAAAGACCTCAAACTGATAAGGATCCCCTCCAAATTTCTTGGGAGGCTGTAATACTAATGTGCTCACTGATGATTTCTAGCTAGACTGTTTCAGGATTACTGATATTTTTGGGGAATTCAGGGGAATTGCTATTACCTGTGGAAACTGTTACTGAGGTTCAGGTGAAAATAGTAGCAGTGTTAACGCTAGTGCGGGTTATCTGAATATTTCGATTTAGCAAAAAAGCCTTCTCTAATGGGAGGCATCTAAATCTTCATTTATCTTGTCAATTGCTTCAGGCATCACTTTTTTTTTTTCTCAAATAATTTTTATTGGGAATTTCAAGAAAAGCGAGAACATAAGTGAAAAAAAAGAAATACACAAACCGTCATGAGAAGATATGCAATTACAAATGAGATTGTAAATGATAATTAATTACAAAAAGAGAAAGAAAGCAAAAATTACAAGAGAAAGTTACAAATGGAGTGACAAATGGAATTGTGGTTAGATTGGAGCCACAGTAGGTCCTTGTTGCCGACACGTTTATATATATAGGCTTCAGGCATCACTTTAATGGGATTTTCAGACAAGTCCATGGGCCTAGAAAACTGTCAGGTTCCTGTTGAACAGATTTGCTAAAAGCCAATGCCATCCCTAAAATTGTACACAAGTAGAAAAGGTAACTAAAACACTGCATTAGGAATGAGGAGACAACAGGAAAAATAAGTGAGAGAGAAATAATCCACTAGATCTTACTGTTAGACTAGATTGCCGCAGTCTGGGATGGCACAGAGAAACCTCTAGCCTGTAGGTCTGCTACATCACTGAAACAGCTGTAGGGCAAACAGTAATATGGTGACAGGCTGCAGGGAACTATTAAACATATCAGCAGGGTTAGCCTACTAATTTCAGTAGTGGATGCTACTAAGGAAAAGATGGGAACTCTAAGATGCCACTGCAAAACAGACCAGCCAGTAGCTCAGGAGGTAAGTGATAGATGAGCACCAGTTTATGCTTTTTCTGCTCCAGAGCCCTTGCTACTTTCTTTTCCTCCATGGCCAGGATGGTCAGT
Organism: Calotriton arnoldi; assembly: GCA_963921515.1. Lineage (NCBI taxonomy): Eukaryota > Metazoa > Chordata > Amphibia > Caudata > Salamandridae > Calotriton > Calotriton arnoldi. The sequence goes on from CAWUFW010000334.1 coordinate 1,649,380, forward strand.
TTCTACTTCAGGGCCATCTCCGCTTGCTTGTCCTCTAACTTTGCAAGGATGAGGCTGTGGGAAGCACTGAATTCCAGCGTTGTACACTAGTGTACACTAGTGTAAGAAATTGGGGAATTAGTTGAGGGAGGTGAGAACCCAACTCAAATGTAATCTCAATCCTTGTCAGGGTGAACCACTAAAGGCACTAATCATCAAAATACTTTATTCAGTTAAAATAACCGTAAAGGTACATGTAACAATGCAGATTAAAAAATAAATACAGCAGTATAAAAATGGACAACAGGACTGTAGGTCCAATATTTGAGAATTCTTAAGCTCCTGCATCAAAGTTTTGCGAAGAATATGAAGTGTTTCACAGGAAACATAGATTCTCAAATACATGTATACAATTAGCGGAGTAAAAAATATAATAAAATCCAAAGACATTACTCAACAAGTAAAGTGCACTGGGAGCTAGAACCCTGAGGGAACAATTTGTAGCCATAGCTGCATTCACAATACTTGGTTGATTGATTAATCAATTAAATCTTTGGTGGAGCTTGCGTTTAGTGTGGTTTCTCAAGACCTACATATAAAACCATGGCAACATTGGAAAAATTGAAAGAGATTAATAATTTAATTAAACTGCAGAGCAATCATACACATTAGAAAGTAATTATACAGCAGGCAGCTAGGACCACAGTGACTTTATTTAAGGAATACAAGATTAGTTAGTCCTGGAGCTTTTTTACACATAATATCATGAATACCAATTGATCTTGTAATGGAACAGCAATTTTGGGTTACTAAAATATACACGTGAGGTCTGACAAAGGCTATTGATTTAAGAGGTGCATTGACTGCTACAGAGGCAGGAAGAAAGGGAATGGGGGAAATTCAGTCAAAATTAGAATAACCTTAGTGCTTTGGCTCTAGTAACTCAGCTCCAATGTAAGAATTTAGCAACACCGCAGACAATTGGTTATTTTGATTTAGCACCTAGGGCCAGGTGTACAACCTTTTTTAGTGGTCGCAAATAGAAATTGACCCGTTTGCAACCACTAAATAGGTCTGTGCAATGTACAAACCGTATTTTGCGGCTCGTTAACCCAATACCAACTCGCAAAAAGGGTTTGTGACTCGCTATTAGGAAGGGGCGTGCCAAGGACATCCCTTCCTATAGCAAGTCGCACTTCTATGTACGATTGTTTTGCAACCACAATTGCGGTTGCAAAACACTTGCAGTTTACCACTTACTTCAAGTAGGTGGTAAGCTACTCTTAAACGGGAAGGGGTCCCCAGGGGACTCCTTCCCCTTTGTGACTGGCAGCGAAAATATTTTTTAAAAGCAGGCAGTGGTTCCACGGACCACTGCCTACTCTTAGAAAATTAAACAGATACGTTTCATTTTTCTTTTTTAAATGCATCCTGTTTTCTTTTAAGGAAAACGGGCTGCATTAAAAACAAGCATTGGAAATGCAATAGGTCTCGCATTTGCTTAATTTAGAGATATTGGCGTAGTAAATGGCGTTGTAAATGACAATATCTTTTACCCCCTGTTGACCCCCGCAAAGCTCATCAGCATGTGGCCGTCATAAAAAGGAATATCAAAATTTAGGATTGCGCGAAACTACAGCTGTTATGCGAAATACATCATCAGCATTTGTTTTAAACAATTACACCTGTGACAGTTTTACAAAGCTATTTTTGTTTTTACCCTCACTGCTGATAAAGTTTTCAAAATTTATGAAATTGTGAAGTTTCTTGAAGAATCGAACATGTGAGTTTCAGTAATTTCGCACACCCATTCATATAGCCCTGCAAAATTCCAGAATCGTGTATGAAGACGCTGCTGTCAGCCTGTACACCACACACCTACGGGGCAGGTGTGGCAGGGCACCGCCCGGACTCACTGCTTTGAAGGTGGGGCAGGTGAAGGAAGCAGTTAACTGTATTTCGGAACATTGCTAATGCTGAGCTTTCCTCCCACCCTTCTCTCTCACCTTAGAGACCCTCGTAGGCTCCTGCTCAGAATGTGAGACAAGCAGGTATTCAAGGTAATGTGGCGCTTTAGGGCGCGTACGGTTTCAGTTTATCTTTTCTCCTGTACAAAGTAATTCTAGCCAGGGATATATGTGGATTCCAACAAAAGTTGGAAGGCATGCTCATCATGGCGAGGGCTCAACACCGATCAACGAATGCAAATTGTGCAATGATACATTGCGAGTGGGATCCACGTACCAGAAGAAAGATAGCACAGCAAGGCACAACCGTAATCGTGTAGGACTGACCTACCATGGGACACAAAACTGCCCTTTATAGATACTTGCAGTCCGGTAGATTAAGGCTCTTTTGATGCATAGAGATTACGTTTTTATTAACCAATTACACTTGATGAAGGGATAGAAACTTGTTGTAGGATAACTAAATGCTCTAATAGCAGCAACCCACAATGACATACAATTTGTTGTACTGGTTCACTCAACTAATGAGCATTAGATTCTCAAGTAGTAATCAAACAAATGTATGCTTGTGAATCACGTGTACAAACATCCATATCCAGCTCTTCAATCCACGACACCTTAAGAGAGGATTTGTTAAAGCGAGAAAATGACACGTTACAGGTTGCATACGACAACTATGTATGCAATTAGCGTATTCATTGATCTTAGTGTTGCGCCGTGGAAAATCTGCGGAGTATAACATCGTCCTATAAATTTAACTGGTATACTGGATTGTTGTGGAAAAGGACACGAAAGCCCCCCAAAAACCCTCATGTATGCGGCCTGTAAACCAGCCCGCTGTAGTACCAAAGCCCAGGTCTAAAACTCTGCCTTGGCAACATCATATCAAGCACTACTACTGCTGGGGGTAAGCCACCACCATATCGCAATTCAGAAAAACTTCATCTCCCACTTTTACAATACAAACCACGTGTCAGAACCCTTGTTTCACGCTATAGGTCGATCGTACTACCTCACCAACCTGGTCCCCCGCAAGACAGCCTATAGTAGACAACCAGCTTCAGTTCCGTCACACTACGAGCCTCCTCACGTGTCTGCTCCCAGCCTTTCATCATGTTGAAGCTTTACACTCCAGTTCAAATGGGACTCCATCCACCCAGATTACAATTAATATCACATTTTGTTACGTGTGAACTGCCTCCTTGTTCTAGAAACTCCCATCCTGTCTCTCCTCAAATGGCAAGGAGCCTGGGGCCTTGTACGCCCCGTAGTGGCATTTATGGTGGGCACGTAAGAGATCAGTGTGTCCACAAGGTGCCGCAAATAAGGCGCCGGGGGAACAAGATAGCACAGTCCTAGCCAGCCATATTTCGAGTTTAAGACAGGAAGCTTTCTGTGACGGCGCCATTATGCCCTAGGAAGGGCAGGCTTGACTACGGGTAGGTGGGATATACTCTGATTAATAGACACCCCGCGCTACCATCATTGGAAACGTGAAAGCCGGTGTGCGCACGAAAGTGTGCTGAGGTGAAAGAGGAGGGGAAATAATCCCGCTTGGTATATACAGTTTAATACTCACTAGAACCTCAGGACTCCTACCGGCTTCATGCAAGGTCTGTCGGACACGCACGAATACGAAATACAGTTTAATACACACTAGAACTTCTGGACTCCTACCGCCTTCATGCAAGGTCTGTCGGACACGCACGCATACGAAATACAGTTGAATACACACTAGAACCTCAGGACTCCTACCGCCTTCATGCAAGGTCTGTCGGACACGCACGCATACGAAATACAGTTGAATACACACTAGAACCTCAGGACTCCTACCGCCTTCATGCAAGGTCTGTCAGACACGAACGCATACGAAATACAGTTGAATACACACTAGAACCTCTGGACTCCTACCAGCTTCATGCAAGGTCTGTCAGACACGCACGCATACGAAATACAGTTGAATACACACTAGAACCTCAGGACTCCTACCGCCTTCATGCAAGGTCTGTCAGACACGAACGCATACGAAATACAGTTGAATACACACTAGAACCTCTGGACTCCTACCGCCTTCATGCAAGGTCTGTCAGACACGAACGCATACGAAATACAGTTGAATACACACTAGAACCTCTGGACTCCTACCAGCTTCATGCAAGGTCTGTCGGACACGCACGCATACGAAAATCAAGCCATGTGACTAGTACCGAGGAAAAGGAAGGGACGGTTAAAGGCCTTGGAAACGCGGAATGACTTTGGTCTGATTCAAACCGGAATACAGCAAACTGCAGAAATAGGTGCGAGGGGGTATCAGAGTGTGGAAGAGATGGAGGGCTGGACGGGACTGACTGAAACAAGCACTGAAACACAAATGCGGCCCCGCACCGCAGCCGCGAAAGTGAAACAGTATTCCGGGAAGTGGGAGGGGTGGGGGGAGTGCGATTCCCTTGCGGGAGCGAGCGACGCCAGGAGCGATAATTGCTACCATATGGCGCCAGCTGCTCGCTCCCGCAAGTGAATCGCCAAACGTGCACGCGTTGCCATTGAAGGCAATGGAATGCATGCACGTTTTTGGGCGAAAAAGGGAATCGACGGCTAAAGGTCTTTTTCCTATGCAGCGCATGCGCGCTGCGTAGGCGAGACCTAAAAAACTGCTTTATTTAAATAGCAGTCACAGGCATGGTGATCTGCTGACCCCAGCAGGCCACCATCCCTGTGAGTGCAAATTGCGACCTGCCTCATGAATATTAATGAGACAGGTCGTTTGCGACCCCATTGGGAATCGCAAACAGTGTCTGAGACTCTATTATACATTTCATTTTGCAAGCTGCAAATTGCTAGTCGCAAAACGTCGCAATTTGCGACTCTCAAAATAGAATGGTCATACATCTGGCCCGTAATATCCTAAGTGCCACAGAGCACTGCCTGCTCCTAAGCTCCCTGCAGATATGCAGGGTCCAGCGCTTCCTCGGGTGCTCGTACCCTGGTCAGAAAAATTAATTACTTCTGCCTGCGGACAGACTGGACATTTACTGCTCATGTCTGCAGTGGCTTTGCATTTTGAGCAAAAACCATGGAGTGGAAGCGTTCCATGCTGAAACTTAATATACAATTGTCTAGCAGCTGGGGACTGAAATATAATCAAGAAAGAGTTCAAACTTGCTGTGATTTTTAAGGTCTAGGAAATCTGATGATACAAACGCCAACCCCCCACATATGGCCCCAAAAGGCATCCTTAACACTATCCCTGGTGAGAGGTTTCGAATGCCCTTTACTTTCCCAATATTAGTCTAGACCTAGTTGGAACAAGGTTTCCTTAACAAGTTGAACCCACTTCATTTTCCAGTTCTTATCTGCCTCGACTTTTTCCCTGAAGGCACTGTAGTACTCTTCAAGGGCTGGGGTGTACTTGAACCTTTGTCAGTATAAGACAGGTCTTAATCTAGCCTTGCGTGTAATTGGTTTAATGCCCATATCCCACAGCAAGGGTTGTAGAGGAGTACTTTTGGGTAACCTCAGCAAAGATCTTAAAAAGGTATTTTAAGCTGCTCATAAGGTGACCAACCCTGAGAAGCCCCACAACTCAGTCCTACAAAGGGCACTTCCTTTTGAGTTCATACCATAGACATTTAAGGCTGGGGATACCTGCCTAGCCTCAGGAGCGTAGCTTCAGGGGGGGTGTTTGGGGTGTTACGCCCCCCAATAAATTTATTTTGTGATAAATAGTTGGGTGCCGGTTCTTTCAGTCGGGTATGATGAGGTGTCTGGTGGATTTCACCAGGAATTTTTACACACACAAACAAAAACGCACACACACTCTCTTAAAAATGTAGGTTATTTCACAAAATTTGATGAGCTTTCTCTCACTTAGTACCCCTACCAATCCGCATTCCACTCCATTCCGTTGCCCCTTAAGCCCCTCTTGTGCGACATGCTAGTCCTATAATGTATTATTACATTATATGAGAGCGTGATTGTTGGGAAAATATGAAGCTCACACCACCCTAGTCTTACAGATCAAGCTACGCTCCTGCCTAGCCTTTGAGGAGTTATATAATCTCAGTATCTCTGACGCATGCAGGGATAAGTTCAAGTTGCTTTTCTTAATTTGGGGTGACCATACCATATTCCTGGTTAACCAAATTCCCAAATAGTTAAAATCAGTTACACTGTCTAGGCTACAACCTCCAAGCTTAATGTAGCCTCTAAATGATCTATGAAGCCATGAATTTGGTTGTTGCTTGATTTATCTCCAACCTTCAGTCTTGACAAAAGCCTGCAAAATGGTCCACCAACATCTGGAGGCCATCAGAGTTTTCAACACCAGCAAGGTGTCACCTGCGAAAAATAATAAAGGAATTTTTCGGCCTGCAATTTTTGGTGCATCACTCTTGCAATCCTCGAGTTGAGCTGCCACTTCATTTAGATAGAGAGAAAACAAAGTGGGAGCAAGTACACAACCCTTACCCCTTTCATAAACACCTATGCATTCTGTTAACTCGACCTGAGTCCCTCAGCATACCTGTACATAAGTGTCTTGATGTAACTAAATCAGGATATATAACAAATCGGGGGGACTTCATTTCATTTTGGTGCAATACCTCCCATAATTTGCAACGGAGGACCAGGTCAAAAGCGAACTTTAGATCCATAAATACTAAATACAAGTGTGATTTTTGGAGTACAATTGTCTTTCAGTAGATTGTAAGAAATTGAAACACCTGATCGATAGTGCTAATATGTTTCCTGAAGCCCATAGATCGGGTTTATTCAAGATCTGCATACAAAACACCTTCTGGGTGGTGTCAATCAAGCTTATCATCTGTAGTTTAGTGGTTTGTCCCTAGGGTCCTTTTTATAGATTGGGATGACATCCACAGCTTTCCGCAACCTTTAATATTGCATTAGTTATTCTGTTTATATATTTAGCCCAGCTCTCAGAGTCTGAGACAAAGAGGTCCCCTGGCATCCCATCAGGCCCTGCAACTTTGCCAGGGTCAATGCTCTTAATAGTGTGCATTGTTTTACTTAACTCTACAATCAGAGGGGCATTGTTGGTGTTTTCTCCTAAGCCCTAATGGCTCCCTAGTATCCGCCTCAACCTCCAGGGGTACACTAGTTAGGTTGGAAAAGTGTGTGTGCCAGACCTTGGGCTGGATGGAATTGGCCAGGTGAATTTTTAACTCTGACCACAGTTAGCCACTAGGCGTCAGAATTTCTTAACGTCCTTACTTTTTGTTGCTTTGTACAGATCTTCCCAAAACTGAGTGTCCCAGTCTCCTTGGGCCTTGACCTGAACCAGCCTGTATTGTTTCGTCTTGGTTCTAATGTAATCAGTGCTGCTGTACTCCAGAGCTTAGCATAGCTCATTCTTTGCTCACCTACAATCTTTATTGTACCACATGCTGGTTGGTTTTTGGGCCAACAGGATCCTGGAATAGTGAATATGACAAAAGACACTAAATAAACCTGAGCTTAACCCTGTGGTAGTGTGGCTCAAAGCAGTCAGGCTCATCTTAGAGGCGATGTGTAAAGAATTCATGCAGCACTCAAATAGTAATAAAGTGAAAACATAAAATGAGAAAAATCCCTAACCAATTTCGAAAATTAGAGTATATTTTTATAAAGAAAATGACACCAAAACAACAAACAAACTCGAATAAGTAGAATGGAGATATGACATTTTAGAGTTTGAATTAAAAATTGCACTAAAAAAGCACAAAGAGCCAGCCACAGGTATCTGGTCGCACTTGATCAGTTCAAAGTCGAAAGCTAAGGCTGACCACGATGGAACATGGGTCATACACAGGAACCATGTTCATCCCGATGGAAAATTTACTTTCTGACTGAAATTGTTATGGAGGAAAAGTGCTTTTTGAAGAGTCGTCAGTGGAGCAAACTGCAAGCTGGATCATAAGCTGTGCTCTACGATGACAAGTTGCTAAAGAGAGGGGTCCCAGTGCGGTTGTTGATGAAGGCAGGAGAGCTCCGAGTGGGTAAAGTCTGAATCCCATGCTCACAAAGGCGTGGATGTCGATCAGATGCTGCTCCGTGCCAGTCCTGATGAAGACATCTACATTCAGACTTAGGCTCATAATCTGGCCCTTAGAATCTTTTCTAGAAGTCAGATCTCCTTCAGCAAGCTGAGTCCGACTGCCGAGATGGCTCTGTCTTCAATCGCAACCACAGCCTCCTTGGGCTCTCCAAATAGAAAGTTGGCAAACATATCTTACTGTACAAACAATGTGGACGTGCCCACTAGATGAGAAAAAGGTTTTGGACTCACTGTAGTAGTAAACAGTGCCGAAGAACCATTAGGTTTTATTAAATGACCCCTCACACACCAATCTGGTTGGTGTCATGCTTCATCATTGGGGTCCCAACCGGGTGGCCGAATGCCACCCGGTTGTGCTACGACGCCTGATTACAGCGGAGCTGGTGTGGTGTATTAGTGTGATGTGATAATGTGCAGGTTAAAAATATCTCCGGGAATCCTTGCCAAATGTGTTTATTTGTGGCAGCCCAGGATATGTTAAAATCCAAGAGCGCAACTAGTAAAGTTGTTTGACTCGTAGTTGTCTGTAGTAGGTCTACATGTTTCATCCCCAAAAGGAATTGGAAAGGGCTTTCGTCAGGACCATGTGAAAAAAAAGTGAGTGAGTGGCAAAATCTGGCCACGTGAGTAGTAAAATCTCAACACACGCGCTAAGGTGTGTTGGAAAAAATGAGGGGAGTCGATACTTATGACCCCACTTGTGGAAACACTAGAATGAAGTGTTTAGCAGCGTATCAGGGCCCGGGAGGGGAATCGTCTGTAGTCACACTTTTGTCAAGACGGATGTCCCGCTACAACCTACTTCAGTCTCCCATGGTCCCGGCTGCTTACTCCCAGATCTTGCAGTCTTGGTACAGGACGAGTACACTCTAACACCATTGAATGATACAGCACCTCAAGGGCACCCTTTTTGGGTTAGGACTCACTCCAACAGAGGCCAGGACCAGAGTCCAGGGCAGGTCCAGTTGGTAATGGTCAGCTGGGCAGTTGGACGGCCTCTGGAAGGGCCTCTGGAAGCTTGTGTGCCCCTGTAGCTCAACCAACAGGAGGTCAGCCAACTGACCTTTGAAGTCACACCAGAGTCCTGGTTTCAAGGCAAGCAGGTCCAGTTTTTCTTCAGGCTCATTAGCCAGCAGGGCAGAACTTCATCTGATTCTTCACAGATGTATGAGTGCTCTGAGGTGAGGTCTGTGGCCTCCACTTTTAGGCCAGTGCCAGCCTGTGGGTGGATGGCAGCCTTTGTCCACCACCTAATCCAGTTCTGGTCAGTTCCTCTACGTCTACTAGTTCTAGTGACAGCCTGACTAGAGAGGCAAAGAGAAGGCAGGCCTAGGTGTGTGCTTCATCTGCCAGTGACAAGATAGGCATCCTTTCATTTTCAGAAAGAAAGATATTCATAAATGGCAGTTTAAAATTACACACCCATGCTGCAAGGGCAATCCTTGGGACATGCTTTACAATGCTACTTTAGCGGGTGGTTCAATGAGTACTGCAGCCCAGTAGTAGCATTAATTTACAGGCCCTGAGAACATGTTGTAATATTCTGCTACAGACTTACATGTAAACTAAAAATATGCCAATTAGGGATATGCCAATTCTAACATGTTTAGAGAGGAGAGCACAAGCACTTTACCACTGGTTAGCGGGAGTAAAGTGCACGGAGTCCTATGGCCAGCAGAAGAAGGCAGAAATCTGACGCAAGAGATGGTCCTTTTCAACAGTTATTGAGATGTGGAATCTCTGATATGCTAATATCACTCAAATTGCCCTGTGTTTTGATCAACCTCCCTCAGAGCTTTTGCATGTTTTTCACTCTATTCTATCTGTCATCAAGGCCTGGATGAGCACTAATAAGTTGAATCTCAATGCCAACAAACTAGAGGTCTTGCATAATTTTGTTTAAATCTGTTTATTGTATTTTCATGAGACAACATTTTAATACAATCCACAACATTGCACACCGCCTCAACTCAAACATTCACAGTACCTGTTAATGGAGGAAAGTACAACACTTTCTAATCGGGATGATAAGACAGCAGTACAAATGTGGGGTACCCTCCGGTTGCTGGGGTATCATAATACATCTGGAGGATCAGCCTTTTAATTTCAAAAAGTGAACAGGTGACATTTTAGACAAATTGTGAGAATAACATTGATGGCAGTAAACAGTCAAACCATTGGGGCATGTCCCCCCCGGCATGTTGTGGCACTCAGGCGCCGTGTGTGTCGTTCTGGCAGGCACAGCTCAGGCGAGGCTGCGTGCCGGAGGAGGGGTCATTTCCCCGTGAAGTTCTTTCTCGCTGCCTCCTTATGTCGGAACTATTGAGGGGGCGTTACGCAATGGGGGTATCGGGGGTAACTATGATTAACCGGGTAGGGGCATGGCTGGGCGGAGTGTTCATGGGCTGCTGGAGTGCAGATTATGCCACTACACCAGCGCCTAAGGGGTGGCTTGCGTGTTACGGAAGTGGGTGGGGGTGCTGCACTCTATGTGAATTGGCATGCGTCTGTGTAGGCGCGGCGCAATCCCAACACGCGTATCGCTGAATGTGTTTAGCTACATGTTACATGTGAGGGAGCTCCATTTCATTTCACCTGCTGTAGGGCTAGCGTCGGGCTCTAGGGCCTCATCACCGCTCAGGAGTTCCCGTAGTATTGCGTCCCAGTTTTCCGCAATTGGGATCTTATGGAGACCCAGTGCGTCCTCCCTATGCAGTGCTATGCTTTCGGCCGTGGCCCAGACCTGTAGCTTGCGCTTCCAAGCCTGCACCGCCGGGGGTTCCGCCGAGCCCCAGCGCCTCGTGATCAGTCTCTTTGCAGTGATCAGCCCCAGTGCCAGAAACCGAGAAGTAACTCGCAAGCGCTTGTTGTTTGCATACAGGTGCAAGTGACGCAGGTCTCCCAGGTTGGGGAGATGGTTCGGCCCGTGCAGCGGCTTAGTGCTGTCACTACCGACTCCCAGTACTCCCTCAGCCTCGGACAGTTCCACAGCATGTGCAGTAAATCTGCATCGACAGCTTGACAGTGTGGGCAGGCGGCGGACGCACTAGCATAGTATTTGTTACTTTGCACTGGTGTGGGGTATGCCCTCTGCGTAATAAAGTATTGTGCCGGAACTGCATGTTGCGCGGGGCGCCTATCGGGCCCTCCAGGACCCTGTCCCACTCAGCTTCCGTGAAAGGGCATTGGAGATCTCCCTCCCAGTGTGCGCGTAGGGAGAGTAACGGTGTTGCTGTGTGAGACCGCAGAAAAGCCGCAAACCACTTTGTGAGATGACTGCCCCCCCCCCCCATCACGTGCAGATACTGGATGGTTAGATGCGTGGATGGCTCTGTGGGCATGTCTCCCCAGTGCTCGTGTAGGGCGGCTATGAGCGCTCAGTGTTTTAGAAATTGCCCCGGCGCTACTCCGTAAGCATCATTGAGTGAGGCATAAGACGACAGGATGCCGTCATGATACAGATCCCCGAGGTCTTGTATACCACTATCAGTGAGATGGCGCACTTCTCAGGCCATGATGGCACCATGTTGACCTGGTGTACCTATTATTAGGAGCGCAGGGGTATACGGTTTGATAGTTCCCGTCAAGTGCAGACTTCTGCGGTAACATCGATGTGCCACAGTTAGCAGGAGCTGCGGCGGTGGCTTCTGCTTGCAGCATGGGTGGAAGAGAGCGAAAAGGGTCTCATGGGTTAGGGCCGGAAGGTCGATGCAGTGTCCGCTAGGCGCTGCTCCGAGAGCCATATGGCCACCCACTGCAGCTGGGCTGCTAAATAGTAATGTTCCAGGTTGGGTAAGGCTAGCCCCCCTGGGTCCGTTGGTAGCTATAACTTCCGAATTGCTAAACTGGAGGTCTTGCATATTTACCAGAATAGTTTGTGAGACCACACCTTTAGATCCACTGAGTTGGGCAGCCTCCTCGCTCCATCATCCAAGTTCCAACGTCTTGGATTTCATTTTAGAAAGCGGTTGTCACATGAGGAATGAGGGATTTATGTGCACTCTTCCTTCTTTTTACAAATGTTACTATTAAGGAAGATTCTTACCTTGATGGGAAAACTCTTTTGGGCACCTTTTGTTGATACCGCCATTTGTTCCAGACTGGATTATGTCAGTTTCCCATGCTTGGGTCTTCTGGCCACTACAGTAAAGATACTCTACTTGGTGCCGAATATGGTAGTAAAACTGGCTTTCTTCATGAATTTGGTCATGTTTCGGATGCCCGCCACTCCCTCTACTGATTCGGAATGACACAACAGTTTGTTTTTAATGCCCTATGTTTAGCACATCGGGCCTTTTATGCTCCAAATGCATTCAACTTTTATATCTTACCCTTTTTAGCTTTCAAATGGGATCTGAGTTTAGTGATCAAAGCATCAGAAAGAAGGTAAGAACCTTCTTTCTGATGCTTCCCTATGGAGAACGATATTGTTCCAGCTTCCTGCTATTTAAGGGGGACCTTGGATCCATTCCTCACTGTGAGCTTAGCACTTTATCACCGCTCATAAGTGCTAACGTGCTTGTGCTCTCTCCTCTAAACATGGTAAAAATGGCTTATACCCAATTGGCACATTTAATGTACCTGTAAGCCCCTAGTAAAGTGGTACTACATGTGCCCAGGGTCTGTAATTTAAATGCTACTAGTGGGCCTGAGGCGCTGATTGTGCCACCCACTTACATAGTCCTTTAAACCCGTCTCAGGCCTGCCGCTGCAGCCTGTTTCTGCAGTTGCAAACTGCCATTTCTACCTGGCAAAATAGACCTTGTGCCAGGCTCAAACCTTCCTTTTCAATACACATAAGTCACCCCTAGGTTAGGCCTCAAACAGCCCACACAGCAAGGTGCAATGTATTTAAAAAAGTGGACATGTACTTTTACGTTTTGCATGCCTTGATAGTGAAAGACTCTTAAATTTGTTTTTCACTATTGCAAGGCTTCCCTCTCCCATAGAGTCACATTGAAGTTACCTTATTATATTTAATAAGCTGTAACTTCCAAATGGGAACAGATAAACAGTTCATGTTTGGTGTCTTTAGAATTGTAATGAAAAATCTTCTTTATGGCGAAGTCAGATTTTTTATTACAATTTTAAAAATGCCACATTCAGAAAGTTGCCATTCTCCTGTATTAGTCATTTAGTGCCTGCAGCCTGTTTCTAGGTCTCATGACTGGGTGTAGTTGGTAGTTGAACTTTGCATATTCATCCAGGACAGCCACACACAATAGACAGCTTAGGTGTACCTGGGTGGGCCATCACTAGCAGGATGGGAGGTGGAGTTAGGCACAGCCCCACGTACACCTGCATAGGTTGTGTTCTGCCTTCACACCATGGATGTAATACCCACCATAGTACATCTGTAGCCAGGGCAGAGGAGGCAGGAAACCTGTGCACTACAAAGGAAAACCTCTAGAAGCTTCTCCCACTTCAAAGGAGGTACCAGGTATAAATATTGGACCTCAGACATCAACTCTTCAGTACACCTCTGGACCTGTGGATACTACAGAAGAAGGTCTACTGTGCTGCTTTGGTCTCAAAAGGACTGCCACTCTGCTACCCTGCTGCTCTGCTGCTCGCTGCACTGCTTGTTGAGAAGGAAGACTGTAGCTGGATCCCAGGCTGAAGTGACTCCAACAGTCAGCCAGCTGATCTCCTGTTCTGAGCTACAGGGTCATAAGAAGCACCAGGCTCTCCACAACTGCCTAGCTGACCTGCTGCCTGGACCTGCAACTGGGCCTGCCTGTGCCTTGCTGGCCTCTGCTAGAGTGATTTCCTGACACCCAAGTGGTGTCCCTCAGGTCCTGGACACTTGATGTGGCCTCAGTCGCACTCCCCTGAAGTTTTTGGGCTCTTCATGAATGGGCCAAAACCTTGTCACCCATGTCAGCTACTAAAGTGAAGTTCAAGTGAGCCATCTCTTCACGCTACAGCATGGACTGCTCGCGGGGACAGCCAATGCGAAGTGCCAGCAAGGACCATCTGCGACGTCAACAGGAACTTCGCAATACAGTTATGACTGTCCGCGACCCAAACCTGCTCTTTCCATTGCTTTGACAGCCATCCATGACGCTCTCCCTGCTCCTTTATGCCCCTTCCACTGCGAACGGAACTCGTGTGTTGGACTTGAGGTTAACTCTTTCAGCTGGACTAAGCTGGTCCTTGTATCCGGGCCCACACTCCATCACAATCGGCCTAAACTTATGACTTTCACCTGATCTTGCACGACCAGCTAGCCACGGTTGGTGCTTTGCACTTTTGGTTCTTTTCTCACTTGAATATTTAAAATTACATATCTCTGGTTTTACTGATTGTATTCTTGGTGTTAACATTTTTACTAAACTTTACTCTATTGTTCTAATCTGGTGTGGGATTGTTCTTGGGTTGTGTTTTCACTTTATTACTGTTTGAAGTGCTGCATAAGTACTTTTTGCATTGCCTCTAAGTTAAGCCTGACTTCTCTGTGCCAAGCAACCAGATGGTTGAGCATAGGTTAATTCGGGGTTTGCTTGTGAGTTCACCTTGACAAGGATTGTGGTTTCCTCTTCAGTAGGGTTTCGCCACCTCAACCAGTAACAGTGGGACATTGGAATGATGGGAGTGGAAGGTTGGTGTGGGACATGATTGTGTATTAGAATATGAACGTTGGGTGGTTGCAGCTGGCCAGGAGTAGTGGTTGCGCTGTGGCTTACTGGCATTGCTCTCTATGTACGAGGAAACAGGAACAGATTAATAAACACTTTAAAGATAATAATGCTTATCTGCGGTGGAGTCGTTCTTAACAAAAGCAATAGGATGGGCGAGAACTATGTTGTTGTGAGGAATAAGGAGCTTGCTGCAGAGGAGCAGATGAGGTGTTCTGGATTGCGAACTGTGGGGGCTTACGATGGGCTGGTTTAAAAAAAGAAAAAGTTTATCTATCTACTTGTTTTCAAGGTACTGTGTTTTTTCTAATTTATAGAGTCCAGTGGATAGTTTATGTCTGAGCAGCTGTTCAACAGCTTTCTATGGAGTAGCTATAAGCCTGCCAGTGAGTAGTTTTACCACTATAGGAAGCCTGCCATATAGAAATATCTCTTCAGGCTGACAGGCACATCAAATACTTTTGCTTCTAGTTATCTCTGTGGGAAGCCTGTCTGGAGGAATGTATGACATTACAATGCAAACATTTACAATGCATGCTTTTACAACATGGTTTTTACATTGCAGCATTCATTACAACGCATGATTTTACAACGCATGCCATCAGAACGCATTTTTAGAAACTACACTTACAATGCATTCCATTACAACGCATACCATTACAACACATACCATTACAACGCATAATACTTTTAGGGCAACAGTAGGGTAAGTGTTGTATAGTGTAGGGGTAAAAATTACTATTCCCACTCCAGTGAGTGCAACAGTAGGGTAAGTGTTGGATAGTGTAGGGGTAAAAAATACTATTCCCACTCCAGTGAGTGCAACAGTAGGGTAACTGTTGGATAGTGTAGGGGTAAAAATTACTATTCCCATGTACCCCAAATCCATACCCACCCCAAGACTTAAAAAATCCCCATTATTTACCTTATAATGCGTTGTAATGGCATGCATTGTAGTGAAATGCATTGTAATGGCATGCAATGTAAAAGCTGTTGCATTGTAACAGCCGCGTTGTAAAGGTAGTGCGTTGTAATGACTGCGTTGTAATGGATGTTTCCCATCTGGAGCATATCACTCAGACAGGAAGCAAATGACATCTGAGTGGGAAGCCGGTTAGTGAAATTTATTTCCACACCCTATGACTATCACAGTCTTGCAGTTTTGTTGGATAAAGTGTGACTCTGAAGGACACAGTTCTGTAGCCTTGTTTTTGATATTGGCTAATTTAGACCGATCACACAGATATCAGAAGTGATTCTGGATAAAATATGCTTTAGTCAGCTAATTGGAAGAATACTTCATATTTATATAAAGGCTACAGAGTGTTATCATTGCCACAAAAGAGTTCAAAGGAGAGCGAGAGGAATTGCTTATTGTATGCGCCCTCATTGTAGCATCATTCGCATGCCTGAGCAGATTTCACACGCATATATACGAGGGCATGTAGAAGCCATAAAGGGAAAACAAAAAGTCTGCAGAATAAAAGTAATTGTATTCGACTCAACCGCACATGATTTATGGGTTCCTGCTCTGAAATGTCTTTACATCTGATCCAGTGGAAGCAGTGAACAGTGAGGAAGAGTGTCTCCTGTATACTAGTGGTGCTGTAATCAGACAGTGCCATCTACAGTCAGTATTTATGTATTGCAGGCATTATAGTGGCAGCAACACCAGTGAATGGCACACTTTTTAGGTCGAACATGATCCAGCGCGCAAGCGCTGCTCTGGGGATGATCTGATGTAGTTCAGTACGGGAGAGAAGCCCCCCCACATTTTTCATTGGCTTGTGTCTTTGTCCTTCGTAAATGCTGGCTTCTGATTTTGTAATTAGGCTGGTTAGTCCCTCCTTTTTACCGCTGTGTCGTTATTTGTAACCTCCCATGGCTACTGGCCCCTTTACTTTGTTGTTACACTGTAGTGTGCTATTTTCTTTAATGAGTTTCTCCTTCGTTAGGCACGACGACGTGCTTTGCTTACATTCAGCGCGTCGTGCGCGCTTTCACTTTTAAAGCAGCAGGGACAATGGCAGCCACTTCGAATCCAATGCCATAGGTCTTGCATTTAAATGCGAGACCTATTGCATTAAAAAAAAAAAAATGTAAACTGGCTTGTGTAGGTATTTCAGTAGTTGAAGTTTGCTAGGTGATTGTTCCTGTGTTTGTGTGCTTCACAAACACCCTTGAACTTTGAGCTGGGCGAGCAGTCATATCGAAACCAGAAGCATTATGGAGGTTTTGGTTTCATTTATGAGTTACTAGTTTCCTACGGCTCAGACTTCAGGATTCAGCTTCCCAGACGGACGCTCGAAGTTATTTTCATGGTGAGTTGCACGGGGCCGAAAAAAATAGTGAAAATCAGACGGTTTCTGTCGATTGTGCGTGCAGTGGGGATGTAAAGGGCTTAACTCGCCCTAGAATTGTTTACGTTGGGTTTTCAATGAGGGAAGAAATACTAAAGGGCGAGTGTGAACATCTTGCAATAGACATTTTTGTAAGCAGTATAAAGGGCTGCCAAAAAATTCTGGCAGTTTCCACTTTTCCTTTGGGATGGTGTAACAAGGTCCATAGCGCTGAAAAAAAAAACAGTTTTAGGATGTGGCGTTACGTCCAGAGCTTCCGACATCAGGTTCGAGTCTCCGCATTGTCTCACATCCTCAGATTCTGGCTGTCACTTAATCTACCCGTGCCTAAAAAAAAAAAAACAAGATGGGAGCTAGTGTTATGTAACACTACATGGTGTTTATGGAAAGCGCCCCAATACCTTCGAGTCGAGTTCACGCTCCCAAAAACTGCCCAAAGAGAAAAAAAAAAGCTCATTGTGATGGTGATTTGGGTCTCATCCCTCGTCAGCCCTCGTGGGGTGGGATGGGCCAGGATGCCAAGTCTTGTCGCCTGTATGGCACTGCTCTCCTCCAAAGGCCTTTGCAGTTCATCAGTCCTTCTGTTCTGTGATGTGTTGCAGAAGTGTTTATGGCAGAGAAAGGTGCATATGATTCTAGAGTGGCCACATATTTTTGAACATGGGATAAAAATGGACCAATGTGCTAAACCACTTGTGTATCCTGTGGATGATGGGAGTACTCAAAGTACAAAGGGCATGGTTTATTCTAATTTGAAAATAGAGTTTCCAAGTGTGTTTGGGCATCAGTTAGGTAGAATGGAATGCTTCCAACACCAGATAGTTTTACGCAAAAACGCTGTGCCAGTAAGGTAGAAATTGACAAATATTCCATTGAACTACAGAGCGAAATTGAAAAAATAATTGCAAGATTTATACTGAAAGTAACATTATTGAAACCATTGAGAGTTAAGATTGAGTATCTCCAGTCATAATATCTTTGAAATCCAATGGGGACCTAAGATTGTGTGTGGACTTATGATGCCTTCATGCAGTTATTTGGGTAGATGCATGTCCCTTACCCAATCTGGAAGAACTGGAGTTGTCAATTGGGGAAGCTACTGTATTCACTACAATTGATTTGGCCAGCGCATACCATCAAATCCAACTGGATCCGGACTCTAGGCATTGCACAGCATTTATAACAACTGAGGGCATGTTCCAGTATAAAAGAATGTCATTTGGTTTGGCAAGTGCATCTGCTGTTTTTCAGAGGGAGATGTCCAAAGTATTATTGGGAAAAACAGGTGGGAAAGTGTTTCAGGATGACATTTTGATATTTGAGAAGGACAAAATAGAGCGCGATGGGACTGTGAGGGAGGTTTTAAATGCTGTAATGAAAAATGGTCTACTGTGTAGGAAGAGAAATGTGATTTTGGAAAACAGCAGGTGGAATACTTGGGGCACGTTATATCTATCAAAGGTGTACGTCCAAAAATCAGTCATGTTGTTGCTATTGTGAATGCTCCTGAGCCCAAGTTTAAGGAACAATTAATGTATTTTTTGGGGCCAACAGAGTTCTATTACCATTTTGTGGAGAATTATGCCTAAAAGGTGGAAAATTTACGAGCAATGTTATAGAAAAATGCGACATTTTGTTGGGGGCAGGAACACAAGGAGGAGTTTGTCGCAATCAAGACTGAGGATGTAAATGCACCATTTGTAATCTGTAGTAATCTGTGGATGCCAGTGGTTATGGAGTAGGAGCTGTTCTATCACAAAAGAAGGATTGTAATGAGTGGGTGGTTGTATATGCATCTCGAACCCTGACTCAAGTGGAAAGAAATTATTCTGTTATAGAGAAAGAATTACTTGCTGCAACAGGGGTTGTAGAGCGTTTCAGGATGTATGTTTGTGGCAGGAAATTCAAAATCAGTACAGACCAGAAACCTTTAGTGAATATTTTAAAACCAGGAGGTGGGAAAAATCGAACACCACGGTTAGCAAGATTGGCTTCAAAGTTGCAAATGTACCAATATGATATTGTACATGTTCTAGTCAAAAATAATTGTGTTGCTGATGGGTTGTCACGGTTACCAGTGGAATCGTGTAAGGCACAGGAAATGGATGAGAGTGGATGTAATGTGGCATACACTTATGAAGATGTGATGTGTGGTAGGAATAGAGATGTTGAGAATGGGTTGGAGTTGTCGGAGGTGAAATGGATGGAGGAAATGGAAAAAGGTGTGGTGCTGTTGGGTGTACAAAAATAATCATTGTAAATGGTGGCCATTGAAACGAGCGGCATTTGCAAGGTGAATATAGCACCTTTTGGAAGGTAAAGGAGGAATTATCCATGTGTAATGGTATTGTCGTGAGAGGCAATACGATTGTACCTCCTTTTGGGATGTGCGAGAGCATCATCAAGTTAGGACATGAAGGCCATGGGAGGGTGTCAAGCACGAGGAGGAAAGTTAAGGCAAATCTTTCGTAGGCCAGGTTTGAATGGTATGGTAGATCGTTGGGTGAGGGAGTGTAATGCATGCAAGTCAAGTGACAAAGTGATTAAACCAGTGGTGGTACCTTTGCAAATGGTAGATTTACATGATTGACCATGGAGGAAGGTAGCGATTGATTTTATAGGGCCAATTACCACTTTACCATCCAAGGAGGCAGATAGCATTGTTCTCATTGATTGTATTCTAAGTGGGCGGAAGTTTGTATGGTTGGTAGTGTGACAACAGAGGTGGTTATTGATTTTTTAGAGGATGTTTTTCCAGGGAACGTGTACCAGAGTCATAATGGGGTGCAGCTTACATCAAGTAGGAGGCAGTCATTTTTGGAAAAGTGAGATGTTTATCATGGAAGGGAGTCATTGTATCATCCCGAAAGTAATGGCAAGGTTGAGCGGTTCAATAGAGTTGTCAAAGAGGCGATACAATTGCCACTTAAGTCTGGGTTATCATGGAAGAAAACTCTTCAAAGTAAGTTGTTATCATACAGGATTGCACCACATTCAGTAACAGGTAGAACGCAGTTTGAGATTTTAAGAGGAAGGAAGCCTTCTTCAAAACTTGTACCATGGTGGTTGAGGAATAGAAGGAAGAGAAAGGTAAGTCAGAGTTTGAGCTCCAGATGAGGATGAATGTGGAACAGTATCAAACTCAGGTTAAGAGCAGAATCAATATGGGTAAGAAGATGCCGAATATTTTGGTTGGTCAGTATATATGCGAGTGAGAAAACCAGGGCGAGTGGAAAAAGGGACACCTCGTTGGTCTGATCTGTTGAGGATTGTAAAAGTGTTGGAAGGTGCCTTGAAACTTGAAGATGGGAGTGAGCAGAATTTACGCCATGTGAGCGTGTGCAAGGTGCAAGTGGGTTAGCGCACATAATGGTCAGAAGTGTGTTGTATGCAGGACACTGTAAGAGGATACTTGATGGATGATGAAGTCTGTCCAAGGGTTGAAGCAAACTCTAGGGTGAATGAGATGTGTGGGAGTTGTGGGTTGGCAAATGGTGAAGGTCAGAGTGATCTAGAATTGCGGGTACATCGGAGTGCGAGAGAGAGAAAATTGACTGGTCATCTTAAAGAGTTTGTGATAGAATAATATTATATTTTAGTTATTTACAGCGTGCATATTTAATTCCGGGTAGTTGGTGTTCTAAGGCAAAAATGAGCATGTATAATTTAATTTTTGTTGTTTTGTTGTGTTGTTATTTGTATTGGTGGAAGGTGTGTGGGACACTGAATCTTGGGAGTGGAAAGTTGATGAGGGACATGATAGTGTATTAGAATATGAACGTTGTGTGGTGGCTGTTGGGCAGGGGTAGCGGTTGTGCTGGAGCTTGCTGGCATCACTCTCTATATACAAGGAACAGATGAATAAACACTTTGAAGTTAATATTGCTTATATGCAGTGGAGTCGTTCTTAACAGTAACACAATTTCTCACAACAACTAGAGTTGGTGCAGCAATGTTCATCTTTAAATTGCCTAGCTATATTTGTTCATCCTCAATGATTTCCAACCTAAACCTTCAACAAGCATGCCAACAGGCCTCATCTTATAAACGTTTTCATACATAATGTGTGGAGAACTTGAGACAATTTCTGGAAATAAATATATTGGAGCACATTCAGTAATATTCTCCTACCTCTTGCCACCACATAGATAGTTCCTATATATCCATATCACTGGCTGTCCTTTAATAGGCACAGGAATAAATAATTGGTATCATGTCTCAATACTATGTGTGCTTTATAGATTTGTAACTATTGTCTTTCTAATGCACTACTGCTTATGTTTATGTATTGCTAGGTGTGAGAAATATTTGCTGTTGACTCTCTCACAGATTGCCCTTCCAGAGACTTGTCTAACTGACCTTTTTGTTACCTCTCAGGAATATCCATACTGTGTTTTCTGTACTTTCTAGATGACCACCACCTTGCACGACGGCAATGTGGTGGTGCAACATAAGCAGCATCACTCAACAGAGTGGCAGATTTGAAAGTAGAGAAAGCTATGTTTTCTATATTTTTAACATGGTTAGTTGCCACTATTGTATTGGTTTTGCCCAAGCAAGTGGATTTTAAAACCATGTGCCATTGGCAAAGCCATGAGTAGCTACCACAATGGTACAGGAGAGGCAAGGGGACAGGAGTAAAAGGGAGGCAAAAGGAGGCACAGGAAAGTGCAGCAAGACAACATCCACAGCATCATCAAGGCCACCAGTCCATGTATGGCATGCCACTGAGGAGCGCCAGGAGGGAGAGTTGGAGGGGAGAGGCAGCGTGAGAGAAAAGCAAGAGAAACACACTCTGAAGAACAGGAAAAAGAACAGGTCATCCATTTCCATTGAGTACTAAACAACAACAAAAGAATCAAAAAACAGCTTCATGTCAGTAATGGAAGGATACACCCTATCGAATCGGAAGCAGAGGTAAAGAAGTTATACTCCGGTGCGTGTCGAACACAGAATATGGAGGAAAGCCATTTCAATAACGAGTAGGAAAGTGAGATCAGCAAGAAAGCTATCATGAGTAAGGACTGCCACAAAGGTCATAAATTCTGTGTAGTATTGTATACACTGCTGCCTGAAGGAAGCTTGCAAAAATGATACATTTAAAACTGTGAAACGTATTAACCACGCGTCATTGAGAGTCAGTTATGCTGTCATTATGGCAGACTTTGGCTATGTAAGGTGTTTGTAGACAGCCGCTACTATGTTCCGGTCCAATTTTCTCTCATGTCCCTGGGGCGCTTGGCAGCAGCAGTGCAGTAATGTGACCCTTTGATGTTTACTGGACAATCTCCGTGCCACAGTTAATCATATTTCCTTGGTGCGCAGTGGGTACTATCTTCAAATACAGCCCCACACATGGGCTGTAATCTTCTTCTCGACCACATACGTCAAAATGTTGATTACTTTCTAAAAACAATCCCTGGCTTACAAAATTACATTCACATGCTAGGCAGCTGATGTCCGAATGCCGAATTTAACACTAGGTTACATTCTTTAAGAATCATTAGTGAAGGGTGGGCTATGACCTCAAACTAACTCTGGAAAATATGTGCTCCCAGCCCCTCAAGGAAGTAAGGGATACAAGAGAGTTTCACCTTATAGGGGAGGTTGTGGGTTCGCCGCACATCAAAATGGGGCCAAATGACTTTTTTTTAAAGTTTTGCCTTAAATACTGTCGCAGCTGAGAACGACTCGTGAAAAACTCCAATACTTTCGGATCGATCTTTCAAAACGGATTATTTGCAGCAGTTCAACATATACCTGCACTCCTCCGGCTCGGCCAACTCCGCCTACACGAGACCCGCACTGTGACTTTTTGGAGGTCGAAGGATCTTTTAGCTGGAGATTTTGAACACGTTATGCTCCTACAGTGCCAAGAAGCTTTAACATCAGGCGCTTTAGCAATAAATATTAACATATAATACTTCTATGCGGAAATAAGAATATTATGGGCTGGTTCTTCATGGCTGCCGTAAGTGTTCGGTGTGTTACGGATCCTCAGCCCAACAAGCCCAAAAAGCAAGTTTGACTCTGAATGCACACCCTTGGTACCGGAGTGTGGTTTCCAGTGCTCAGCAGAGGTCTTGTGACATCTGATTTCACACAATTTTATCCAAATAATAAATCTGAAAAGGAGAATTTGTATCATATAAATGTGATTTCCGGATATGTTGCGTGCTTCATTTCATTTTCAAATCATTCCTTTTTCAAATCCGTGTTGTGTTCATTCACCAATCCTAGAGCACACAATGGCCCTGTCCCCCGCTGAGTACTGGCGTCACACTCAGGACCGAGGGTGTGTATTCAGACTCATTTACTGACCCCGGGGTGGGGGCTATATTCCAGTACCACGCTTCATTAGGCAAACGCAATGAAAACAACAAGCAATGGATAGGAATGGTCTCATTGTGCAAACACATGGAAATAGTGCAATACACTTGTGCACAGCGTATATGTGCCATGTCACTGAGCAGCGTGTCTTTTAGTGCCTCCTATGTTTGTGTCCTGCTTCCTTTATCCAAGGCTGCGGCACGAGGACGTGGGCAATATAAAACAGAGGGGGATATTCACAAGAACGTGCGATAAACATCGCCAAAATAGGCTAATGCAATTTCTCATATCGCCGTCTATGCGGGGAAATAACCCTGTGTCAATGTCGTATTCACAACACGGCGGTAACATGCAATAGTTTCCCGATAACGCCTCAAATGTCCGCGATACAACTACCTCGATGGCGATAAAAAAGGAAACCCGAACGCGAAAAAAGTTGCGATGGGCCCAACCGCGATAGAAAAATCGGCAACCAGCAGCGCCAGGCTTGCAATTCCCACGTCAGGCGGGAAAAAACACAATAAAAGCAGCAATTTTTTTTTTTTTAAAACACATAACAACTGCGAAGCACAATGGAGGCAGCCGGAGCAAGTACAGAGGACAACCCGAACCCCACAAGCCCCACGGAGGACCAGCCTGGGACCTCAGGGTCAGGGAAGGGCAAGGAGAAGAAGAAGAGGAAGACGCGGTTCAGTCGGCAGGAAAACAGGATCCTGATCACGGAGGTGGTCGAACACCATCAACAACTGTTCGTCACCTCCACTGTGTTATTGGCAACAAAAAATGGAACATGGCAGAACCATCGTGGACAAGGTGAATGCAGTCAGAGTGCTGAGGAGGACAATGGACGAGGTCAAGAGGCGCTGGAATGATGTGAAGCGCAAAACCAAGCAGAAACTCGCAAACAACCGCAAAGCAGCAATGCAGACTGGGGGTGGGAGCCCTGCACCACAGGAGGAGCTGGGTGAGATGGAGGAAATGGTGTCCACAGTCATCAGTGTGGAGACGGTGGCAGGAGTCGGGGGACCGGACACTGCTCAATATGACCTGACACAACAGCAACAGGGTGAGTAACCACCAGGGACTGGGGGGACGGGGGGAGATGGGCACAATGTCACACATGCACAATGAAGTATGGCACACTGCACAACCACAATGACTCAGGATCATGTCCCTGATCTCCTTGCCATACTGCAGCACACATAGAAACAGCAAGTAGTCCCCCGTCCACAATGTGCCCAGAGGGGCCCTCCCCACACATCACCAATCTCACAACAAACACATGCACATGTGCTGAACCCAGCAAAGCTGCGGATCCGTGAGCCACACTGACAATGCAAGTGACACTGCATGACGATGAGCATGTCTGCAGGCCACTCATCATGACATGTTGCACGCCACGACACCGAGGTGGCTGAGTGTGGTCCACATCCGGAAAGGAGTAGGTCACACACTGACACATCCACGTGCACAAATAACCCCTGACGGCAACAAGACATCTGCGGACAAACCATGCCCAAGAGTCCCAACTCCCACCAAGAGCCCAATTCACCCAAGTATGCAACATCCCAGCACTGCATAAGCACAGAAGTCAAAGGCACACCGCCTGAAAGGGAGAAGGCCAAGCAAAGTCTGAGCTGCAGGGGCGACTCTCCCACAATGCAGCACACACACAAGAATCAGAGCACATCAACATTGACAACAATGTGGTACAAACTGCAACACTTTCACAACAGAACAGAGGACACAACTGCTGCCGCTTGTGTGTAGAAACTGACCAATCACATTTGGCATAGCAGGAAACTGTGACATGAAAATGGACAAGTACAACCCCACATCCCTGATGGTGCACAAATGTCCACTGTCCCGCTCCAAATAGGCAGCTCCTCCTAAACAGTCACAATGTACATTGTCATGCAGTCTGTTTGGAAACTTGGCCAATGCGTGAACATACATGGAACACACTGTTAAACTGCATCTCCCCTTTACATTGCAGAGGGAGAATCATCACCTTCTGCAGAGCAGACCGAACACCTCCTCACTGATGACGAGGAGGACCTCCCCACCTTCGACACCGACGCCCTCCAAGAGCTCATGGACAGCTTCGGCATCCCACCTCCAGGAGCAGGCCAGCCCAGCTGCATCGAGGAGACCCCACCCCCTACACAGACCACACAGCAGGAAGCACCCACCACCCCGACTGTCTCCCAGGATCCCCACGACCAACACATGGCATTTCAACGCTGTGTGTTGGAGGGCCAGAAGGAGATGGCTGAGCAGGTGCGGGTGGGGTTCGACCTCATGGCAGTCAAACTTGATGCCATCCATGGGTGTCTACGTCCCATCAGGGACCACTTACAGTCCCTAACGGACACCCACAGTCCGCTCCATGGTCTCCAACGAGCCATGGCTGAGATCGCTGGAGTCATGACTCGGAGACAAGAACACCTGTCTAGTCAGAGTGGCTCCAGCGATCTCAGCCGTGAGTTGGGACACATGCGGATACTCATGGAGGACTCGGTGCGGATGGAGGCGGAAAGGATGGCTGCCATGGCTTCACATCAGCGAGATGTGGCTGGGATCTACCATGCCCTGCAGATCCTCATCATGGCATTGTTGCCACATGGCCTGGCGCAGATGAATGCTGCTGCTCCTACACCATCCACATCCCCGCCCCCTGATGTGTCAGTGCCCCACAGTGTGGCAGACATTCCACCTCCGGCACCTGATGTGTCACTGCCACACAGTGCGGCCGGCAATCCACCTCCGGCCCCTGATGTGTCAGTGCCACACAGTGCTGCAGCCGAAACACCAACACCCACAGGTGAGGCACATCACACATCAGAGGACGATGATGTGGATGAGACTGCCGTTGTGGTAATGAGGAAGCGGTAGCATTCATCTCCGCCATATGGCCAGTTTCAGCTTGGTTCGGCCCTTTGCATCATCACCTTTCACTGTCCCCCGATACACTCTGCGGCACTCACCTTGGACCTCGACATGGACTGCCATATTCTGTTTGGTTACCAATGACACACCAATCAGACTGCGGACTGAACTCTTCCTCTTCCGATGAACTTGTCCTTCCCTAATGGACTCTGGCTGGCCCTCCACGGGGCAACAATGTCAAGTGGGGTGTGCATGGCCCTGTACTGCTCCAGCTGCAACACTCCACTGGATGTGAATAAAACATTCAAATTCACACAGATGTGTCATGTCTATGATCCTTCAAGTATGACAGTATGGATGAATGTAGGGTCACTGATTCCCCCTCACGTCCATTTTGCACATGTTGTGGGGCTTGGGTCACATGGTGCAACATTGCCGATTGCAGTCCGGGTGGCGCAGACACTACAACGGAGACACACTCATTGGTTAATTCCTTGTCCAGGCCAGAACTGAACTACGCCCAGGGCCCCGGGCTCATTGTTCAC
Source organism: Calotriton arnoldi (assembly GCA_963921515.1). NCBI lineage: Eukaryota > Metazoa > Chordata > Amphibia > Caudata > Salamandridae > Calotriton > Calotriton arnoldi. The sequence continues at coordinate 1,676,143 of CAWUFW010000334.1, forward strand.
ACCCCTACGCTGGACTGGCATACGCCGGCCCAACCCACTCTGCTTACGCTCACAGGGGGTGACGACACAGCTACATGTACCAGGTCTTCCCTGTAGTGATCTGCTGGTCACTGGTCTAGGCGACAGCATGCCACAGCCACTCCCTGAGGGCTGGTTTACACCCACACCACACACATCCAGCACAGGCGTCACAGGACATGTGACCCTGCCAATAAAAGGGGCCCACCACAGCACATCCCCCGCTGCCGGAGGTGACATGATGGCGTCCGCATCCACGGAACACAATCATAAAGGGTCCGTGACTTGCATTGCCCTGAGTTGGTGGCACCCGATGGCCTGGGTCCGACACGGGCCTACCGCCACGTGGCGATGACTTGCGTTGCACTGAGTTGGTGGCACCCGATGGCCTGGGTCCGGCACAGGCCTACCGCCACGTGGCGATGACTTGCGTTGCACTGAGTTGGGCCCACCTGAAGAGCTGAGCGGGTGTGCAGCCTGCGATGATGCGTTGGCATCGATACGGCGTCCAGCATATCAGGACTCGATTTGATTTGTGAGCCCTGCTGGACCGCAGTGTACGCGCAGGCAGCAGTCAGCACACACATGACTCCGCGGTGCGGTGCCGCAGGGTGCGCTGGGGGCCTGTGGCGCTGGATCCAGCGATCGGCTGAGGAGGTTGCACCGGCACGTGGAGGGCCCTCTTGGAGACACGCCAGTGGCGGCAGGTGAGCATTGAGGCCTGGGTGCGCAGGGGCGGGCAGTCATCGCTGGGCGGTGGACCGGTCTGGGGACCAGGGCTGGGGTGCAGCAGGCGCACAGGATCGCACAGGCACCACCGGTCACGGCGGCGGCCTCGTGGCTGGGTGGGGGGCGCCGCCCTGGCAGACACGGCCCTGCATGCGCTGACAAGATGTGCACGGGTTGGCTTGGGACGTAGTCACCTCATCTCCAGTGTGAATGCGGCTGTTGATTGTGGTCAGGCACGTGTGTGTAGGCCTATGGTCACGATATGGCGGACACGGAGACACACGCAGTAGTTACTGTGGTGGCCATCCTGGAACTGGACCATGCCCAGGGCCCCGGGGTATTCATTTGCGACATACGCCGGCCAAGGCCGCTCCGCTCAGGCTTACAGGGGGGGACCACATGGCTACATGTCCAAGGGCTTCCACACTGCCTGGGGTAACCTGTTTGCGTCCACTGTCCACTACACTGCAAACACCAGCAGTAGATGTCCACATGGACATGTCTGTGCTCTGAATACTGCAGTCTGTCCAGCACATCTCCGCAACACTTGGCATTGTGTCCTTTCTTTGTGCCGGGTCACTTGCCGCCTTCGCACATTCTTGGTTCCCACCTCTCCCCACATTCTGCAATTGTGTGGCAGAGGGGCTCTGCATTTGTGGATGGTTTGTCTACATGTCTGGCCCCTGTTACCACGGTTTACTTGTGTTGTTGTGTCCGGTAGTTGGGCATGTTGTTTGGCATGTTGTATGTGATTTTGTTACGTGTGCTCTCCCACAGTTGTGAGTTGTGTGATTGTGGAGTTGAGGTGTGTGGTGTGTTCAGTTAGTACTTACCAATGAGCAGTGCATTGCCATGGGTGCCATCCTGGAAGCGCTGGTTGATGATGGACTGTCGGAAGGTGTATGTATCATGCACACTGCTTGTGAAGTTGGCGACGACATTGGTGAACTGTCCCCGGTGGTCCACTATCGCCTGCACATTGATGGAATGCGGGTGCTTTCTGTAGCGGTAATTGTGTGCTGGGTCGGCAGGGGGCACAAGTGGTACATATGTACAGTCAATTGCCCTCGACACGTGCGGTAAGGCAGCTATGGTGCGATTCCCTTGCATGGTCTCCAGCTGTTCATGCACAACGTGGGGGAAGTGAAGGTGCAGGGGTATCAACATGATACATACCGTGATGTTTACAGGTATGATGAATCCTGCATGATGAGACCGTAACAGATGTTTGTGTGGTCGTAACCTTCCTTTTCTTTCCTGCGGAGGTTACGAGCACACGGACTTCTGTTACAGTATATTTGGGCTGGATTCATCATACCTGTATGCATTCCGGTTTGTCCAAGTGCAATACACTGTACCAGTTTACGTTTGTGACTGAGGACGCTTGACCATTGTCACCATTTCTCTAACAGGTTTCTGACTACTGATTTCGGGATATGGAATGGTATTGGGGAGTTCCCGCAGCATTTGCAGTTTATTGGATCCAGAAGTTGCCCTGGTGAAGTTCCCCGTTGGGAATGGAACGCGTTGGCTGTGCTTTTCGTCTTGTTGTTTATGTATTTGTATTAAAGTTCTGTTTTTCCACTACCGTTGACTACTGGACTTCATGACCTGGGGGTGGGGGGTCCGGGGGGTGCTTGCGGTGGGTGTTGTGGCCTTCTTGGGTCTCCAGGCTGCATGATCATTGTCTCCATGGCATCTCCTGGTCTCCAGATGTGGCTCTAGGCTGGGCTCCCTTTCATACTGACGGTTGTCGTCCTGCTTAACACCAGTAAGAGGCAGGTGTTGTATCCCTGCTGCTAACACGCATTATCGCCTGTTTTCGGTTCGCATCGCTGATCTGGCTGCTCGTTGGGAATATCGCGAAGTGGTGTTTTCGTGTGTTTTTGCACGGGAACGCCTACTCTGCATATCATTAGCGTTAGTTGTCGCTCTCATCCGTGGCGATGTGTTTTGCGGCAGCTATCGCGGGAAAGGTGGCGATGTCAGCAGTTTGCACCAGCTTGTGAATGGGGCGATAAGTCTATCGCCACTTTTGCGGCGCTAAAGTGCCGATAAATCGGCGATGGCTCCTTGAGAATATGTCCTAGGGAGTTAGGTGTCAGCTTGCAATCCATGCCTTGCTTCTCATGACAAGGCACTTATTAGCGGGTGTTGTCTAAGTGCCAAGCTTATCCATCATTTTGGCACTACAATGCCACGGTGAGGCACACAATTTTTCTGGAATCATATTTCACACAGCATGGAATCTGTCCGGTTCGGTTCATGGCTATTACAGTACCGGCCCATTTAAAGCACTGGGCAAGAGATAAATGACTGTTTGTGTATGTTTAATTTGTATTAACTGGTAGTGCAGGACAGAGTGTGCTACGTGCTCAGAGGAGAGTGCATGAGTACAGCAGATATGTTCAGACAGCCATGTGCGAACTGAGATAACTATGTATGGTGGAGAAGTGTGGCTCACTGGTTAGAGCGGCCGACCCTGATGCAGAGATCTGGCCCGGGACCAGGGTTCAATTCCCGCCTCGGTGGGTCTTGGGCTCAATTTCCTCGGACCTGATAATTCTCGCCTCGGTGCCTATTCTAATCATGGGTCCCACTCTGCAACTCTGGGCAATAGCTTGCTTAATCTCCACAACGGCCCCAACAGCGCTGGGATGCCTGGCTTCACCCTGGGGGTGCCCAGGAGTGGACATTTCACAGGGAAAAGCCAGGAAGGGTTCCACAGCGGTATGCGTACAGCGCCTGGACACCCCTTTGGGGGTATGGGTGCGCTTTACAAGTACAAATTTCAATTTCAATTTCTATGCAGAGAGCCATGCACTCAAGTGTGGTCTGCTGCATCTTGAAGAGTAGATTTACTAAAATAGCAAATGTAGAGCAGCCTCCAAAGTTTCTGTGCTGTGCTAGAGGAAGAGAGCAGCGCAGGCTCTTGTCTACTAAGATATGAGGCTGCTGCGCTTTTCCCTAGCGCTGGAGCATAAACAGCTCGCCTAGCGCCATGGGCACACCTTTGCACTTTAGCTTGATGTCTAAACACAGGTTTTGTAGTGGAAGGGCGCCCCCTCTCAGAACAAAATACTATGCATAGGCAAACTTTTAAACTTTTCACACATTGGACCTGTGCTGTACAGTGCCGCAAGCAGGCAATGAGTGAAAAAAAGTTAGGAGAAATTAAAAGAGTTCTCATACGTATCGCCTATATTGTGGCACAAAGCCAGTCTAACAATTATAGTAGATAGAACTGTGTGTCAAAAACCATCGGTGGTAGTGAGGGCATGTCTATGTTCCATGAGACGTGCCTTTGGTGCGAAGAAATGCAATACACTATTTGAATTACTTTAAGGGCTTTATTATAGTGAAAAAAGTTTTGAGCTGGAAAATGAATACTTTATCAGCACTGCATGCTGCTTTGCTTGACTTTGCACATGTGCAAACTATCGATAAATCTGCCTCCGATAGTGCCAGGAGCCCATATTCTGTTGCATGCTTTAATGCATGCAGAAAAGGTCCATCTGCATGCTCAGATTGCTGCATGCCAGACAGTGGTCTACATGTTCAGAGTGACATGCCCATGAGTGTAGATTATGGGCTGAGAGTGCTGCGCGCCAGAATGTAGTTTAAATGCAATGCAGTGAGCTAGAGTGCAAACTGCATGCTCAAAATGCCATAAGCAAAAGTGCAATTTTCATTTTGGGAGTCTCTTTAAACAATGTATGGTCTACGGGGGTAGATCTATTAAAATCTGTACACATAAACCTGGAATAGAAGCAAAGGCTTATTTTGGGGAGGAGAGAGAGTTTTCTTTTTGTGATAAAGGATACTATCTCCCTGAATCAATCAATAACACCAAAGGTATCCTACAACCCAAGTCCTGGACCTCATTTATTGGTATGGATGGATCCAGAAACAGGAATATGGTTAAGGGATCCTAGTAAGTTCTTTTGTTAGACCGTCGCCCACTCTATTAAGGGCGTGCTTCATGATCAGGTCTCACCCTGGTCCCTATAAACCAAGGTGGGCTCAACCATATTCCAGGGAGCACTTGTGATATTTCCCACCATGGTCTTTAGGAATAAAAATACCTTTGGGTCGCTCAGGTATTCCTTAATCAGAAAGTGCCCATGGTGTATTAAAAACCAAAGTTGGCTGTTCATGGACATACCTTTGCGCTATAGCTTGATGTCTAGCACAGGTTTTGTAGTGGACGGGCACCCCTTTCCAGTACAAAATACTGGTGCACTTATCCTCTCTTTTTTCTTAAGTATTTGTTGAACCCTGTAACATGCACAGTTTAGTTAGTTCTGTGAGGTTCCTCAAGTTGAAAAACAAATAAGTAAAAACATAAGAAAACATACAATAGACACGGTTCACCTGCATGCAAGACAATGGTAAGGCATACCATGGTGAGTTGTACATGCATCTTATAGTTCGAATTGTAACCTAGACATACAGTGAAGATACTGTTGAAAAGGCAAAAAGGCAAAACACAGCAAAATGTGATTGGTGATAAGGTTGGGTTCATTAGAATCTCACCTATTTGCAGGATAATTAAAGCATCATAAGGAGAGCGGGGGACATGCCCCTGAAGTCACACTCTATTAGGTTTGGTAAAAGAAAATAAAGTTTGGGAAAATAAAAAGATATTTCATTGTCACATGTGCATCACATTGATTTTGGCGGTTCATATTAAGTCAACATGCCTTCACGTGAAGTGTCCCCTGTGCCCAGTACTCACTTTTTATTCCTAAAGACCCTGGCAGTAAATAACTCCATGAATATGGTCGAGCCTACCCTGGTTTATAGGGACCAGAATGAGGTCCAATGATGAAACATGCCACTGCTAGAGAGGGCGAGGGTAAAACAAAATAAGTTATCAGGATTATTTAACCATTTTCCTCTTTCTGGATCCATCCATACTGATAAATGAGGTCCAGGACTTAGGTTGTAGGATATCCTTGCGTGTTATAGATTTATTAAAAAGCAGTGCACACAGAGCCATACTTACTAAATGTGTCCTGCAGCTGCTCTCTTCCCCAGCGCTGGTGCACAAACAAGCTTCCTAGTGCCACGTATACATCTTTCCACCCTAGTGCAAATGTGCTGCATGATTTATAGCAGTTTTTGGACAGGAACCATACCCTTCCAGGACAAAAACCTATGCTTGGACTTTAAAACATTTCACACAGTGGGTGTGTGCTGTACAGTGCATCACACATGCAATGTGAAAAATATTTTGATAAATAAATACATTTCTCCTACTTAACGCCTGTCTCAAGGAGGCCTTATTTTCTGATGCAACGTTAGATCTGATAATCTTTGTGGATCTGGCTTTGAGTCACAATCCATGGGTGGTAGCATTGGAAAGCTCAAGAAGCATCCATGGGACACCCCTTTGACGCAAAATAGCACAAAGCACAATTCAGTAATTTAGGGCAACTTTCCAGCAAAAAAAGTTTTACGCTGGAAAGATAATTTATGCTGACTTTGCACTGCTTTGTGCCGCTTTGTGTCACTTTACATGACCTTGCGGTGGAACATTCATGATAAATCTGCCCCTACGTGTTCTTTGCTGTGCTTCGGGGTGTGGTTTAGGTGGAATTACAGTGCTCTATCTTTGAAGATGTGCTCATGTGCTGCCAGTGGTACTCTTTGTCTTGTGCACGTGAGTGTGCGTTTGTAGGAGTACTTGTCTTCCTCCTCCAGCACGGAATTTCATAGTATTCCATGGGGATGGAGATGTTTTCTTCCGGTGAGAAATGTATTGTGTGTTTGACATGTATGAAGCATTACAGTATTTCACTGGCCCTGTCCTGTAATCTGCAGCAAGCTGTGTAGCAGTCACTTCCATAGCCGACAAGTTTTCTGACTGCTCATGTGTGACATTTCTAAGGTTTCAGTTGGTGTATGGGTGACATTCTAATGTCAAATGTGTGACACTTCGTGACACTTTTTCACGATTAAATGAAAACAATGACGAGTATTTGAGTCTCTCCCTGTGAATTATCTGTTACTACATCCAGACATATCACGCAATGAACATACAGTTAAAACAAGCCATACCTACTTGAGGTGCCAATGCTTGTTAGCAGTATCAGGTCCATGAGTAAAAACAATGATTTTGTTGTAACTAAATAGAATCGAAAATGTTTTAATTCTGACGATATTCTGACAATATTAAATATTGGTAAGTAAGTTGCCTTCGGAGTTCCTCAAAAACTCCTGTTCGCCTCTTAACACCTCTTTCACCTGCATTCTCTCACTCAGACACATATCCCAAATCTTTCAGAAATCCTCTGAATGCAGATCTCACACAATCTCTTTTCTCTTCAACACTCTCTTTTCACTCTCTCTTTCTGCATGCGATTCCTTGCATCAACCACTTCCCTGTTCTCTCTCTCACCCTTCCCCATGTCCTATAAGTAAGGCATTTCCTTTTTCTGAATTTGGTGCTCTTAGTATTTTGGCAGCTGGTGTATGGTAATTACAATTGCACATATGTGACAATTGCCCTGTGTGCTCTGTGGAGAGGCTACAGTTTGAATGAACACGTGGTCAAATGACTCCCATAGCAAATATAAGAAAAAAATTAATTCAGTCCCAGTTTGAACAATTCGATCAGTAAATAAGTTTTAATTTATTTACAGATTGAATTGTTTAAACTGGGACTGAATTACATTTTTTGGGTGTCATATGTTGTCAGTACATTTAAGAATAAGATATATATAGAAAGTATTCTTTCTGAATGAATCCGTTGTAGGCATATTTACCTGGTTGCCTTTATTACCCAAGCCCACAAGGGTAGATTGGGTTGCCCAATGTTTTGTTGTACTTTTAGAAAGTTAGCATTTTCCTGCCCTTAGCTTTTTTGTGCCTGCAGCCCGTCTTGGGTGACATGACTTGGTGTACCTGACAGACTTTGTGTATTCCCTCTAGACTGCCACACACAATAGGACCTTAGGTGTGGCTTGATGGGCTATCTTGGCAGGATGGAGGGAGGAGCTGGGCACTGCTTCACTTACACCTGAATAGGCTGTGTCCTGTCCACACACAAAGGGCTGGAAACCCCCCTGTAGTGGGTATGGACCCGGAGCAGGGAGGGAAGGCACCTGTGCACTTCAAAGGCCTCTCCTTGAAGTCTCCCCCACTTCAAAGGTGCCACTGGGTATAAATATTGGAGTTTAGACACCACCACGTCAGTACACTTCTGGACCTGTGGATACTCTGCCAGGTCAGAAGGACTGTTGTGCTGCTGAAGGACTGACACTCTGCTGGACTGCTGCTCTGGAAGAACTGCTGTCCTGATGTGCTGACCTAGTGCCTGCTACCCTCCTTTCCTAGATGAGAAGGACTGGGCCTGCATCACTTGACCCCAGAACCCACTGTGACTCCCAGGGCTAGTTGGCTGGCCTCCCAATCTGAAGACTCAGGCACATAAAAGACTTCCAACCTCCCTGCTTCTGCACCTGGACTCTGCTATCTGTGAATCTGCCCTGCCAAGTGGTACCACCTCAGTGCTGAACTAAGGGATGGGTGCCTAAGGTGCTGCTCCAGCAAAACCGATGCATTGCTGTCATTGCGGAGATCAGAACTGTCGCATCACCACCTCTGCATGGTCAGCACCGTCGCAGCACTGTTGTTGCGCAGGCTGGAACAGGCGCATTACCACGCGGCATAGATCAAAGTCAACATATCGCCTTCACAACCACCACTGTTCAACGCTTCTTCCCGGTGCAAGGTCCTCGCATCCCCATTGACAGTTGCCTCCACGACAATGCAGAGAACTCTTCATCACAGCCCCCACGCTCATCGGAGCCGATGGATCACTGCTGCTGCACTCATCGGAGCCGGCACATCCCCTCGTCTGTGCCATGCATCTTCATCGTCGGCAGGATCCTCGACGTCGACGCATCCCAGTCTAAGGTATTTTTGTTCAGCGGGTCAAGCCTGGTCCCTATAGCCGACCCTTGCTAAATCTCGGTGGGTCTGAACCTTTGACGTTGTTCCGGTCCAGCGTGACCAGATATCCCAAGGAAGTGTTTATTGCTTCTAAGCGCTATTTTTCAGTTTATTTTTTTTAATTCAATATCTCCGATTTCCCAGGTTGGATTTTTGTCATTTTGGTCTTGTTTTATTTATTAACATAATCTCTATGTTTCTATACTGGTGTGGGATCGTTTTGGTGTTTTCACAGTTTTTTCTGTTTGAAGTGTTGCACAAATACTTTACTCATTGCCTTTAAGTTAAGCCTGACTGCTCTATGCCAAGCTACTGAGGGAGAGCACAGGTTAATTTGGGTATTGCTGGTGTCTTACCCCGACTAGGATTCAGAGACATCTTAAGGATTTTGGGGGCCCTGGGCCAAAGATATTTTGGGGGCCCCTGTTCAGAACCATTTTTGAAGTTATGGTCCAGTTTCAGCTCTTTCATACCCTCTTTGGCCAGGTCATTGGGCGCACAGTCGCACTCGTCCGAATTCTACATGTGTTCACATCTAATATTCAGGGCTAGTGAGGTGTGTTTTCAATATTGTTACACAGCAGCAGCTCACTAATATTACTGCAAGTAATCTCTGTGACACCCTCCCACTTCTCATATGTGAGGTCCTGTTTTCATCTAAAAGAAAGTTTTTTATGAATGTTGCATGAAACATAAGACACACAATTGATGGACGGAATGCAGAACAAATCAAAACATTCACCCCCAGTCAAGAGATCTGGGTTAAATCCATCATTCTTTTGCTCACCATGCCCCCCAGTTTAGACCTGGCCATATGCAAATCAGTCTTGACCCTGTGCCTCATGAGAACAGTCCAGCCCGAACTGCCAAGCCAGGTCCTCCCTGGACCGGAAACAAGCATGAAACATAAACATAACATTTCTCTGCAAAATATCTTTAACAGACCTTCACACATCACCCGCATTAAAAATAAATAAAAGTTTAGGAATTATTCAAGGTCATCAAGGCAAGGCTCTATGGAACAGAGCTGGTTCTATCTGGGGGCCCCCCTGAATGACTGGGGCCCTGGGCCAGAGCCCACTTTGCCCATGCCTTAAAACGTCTCTGCTAGGATTGTGGTTACTATTTGACCAGGGCTCACACATCAGTGAATCAGAAACCCAGTTCCTAACAGCTAGTCTAACCCCACATTCGTGGTACTTGGCAGTGCTGCACTTTATGCAGCCACTGCCCACTGCCTCAATGGAGATTTTCGGTTTCATTCAATTTCTAACTGCCCTGGAATTTATCTCCAACGTCACTAAGGCCAGGCTGACAAGCCGGTGTTGAAGGATTCCCAAATGGCAATCTGCAAATGAACAGCAACTGTTTGCAGCTAGCATTGCAGAGCATTAACATTTCCATTACTGTCCCATTTAGCAGAGCCGACTGACTTACATCCATTCCTGAACATGCGCACGACAAAGGTGTGATACAATGCTGGAATAAACGTTAGGATCATTTCAGAGTATTTCCCACATGCACTTGGAAGTGAATGCTGTACTTATTGATAATATTGTCTAGTTAATGTAGGTATCCTTTGAAGAGAGTGCTGGGTCTTGGCGGAATTAGATGCTAGGCTAATTATACAAAGAAAAAAGAATTGACATCTGCCTACACAAAAAATGAGGAACAATATTAGCTAGATATAAGAATGCAAATCAAATTAACTGGTCTAGTGATATTCAGTAGGAGCTACCTCAATAGCCAGAGCTGGCACAACTCAAGAACCCACAAGAGTAAATACTTCCTTTCTTAGCAAGGTCCAATTGCCAACTCAAAGAAAGAAAGAGGCCTGCTGGAAGCCTGAAGATGTGCTCTACTTATGATGCCAGTAACAAAAAACTAAGGCACTTAAGGGAAGACTGTCTAACATTTTGCACCAGGTTTCTAACACAAAAGTGATGCAAACCAGTGCACAATGTCTATTTGAGATTTATTTTCCAGGGCAAATCATTATTTGCAGTGGAATGTTGCCCTAATGTAACGCAAAGCACCGCTACCACTACTTAATGTTGCTATGTCTCAAGGGGGCATACCATGGGTGGTAAATAGGTGTCCCCATTGAACCCCTGAGGATTTCAACTCAAAGCTCTATGTACTAACATTTGGAGACAGGCATTGTGCCAAAAAAATTACTCCTATTTGAGACTGGCGTTAAAAAGGAGAGATGCTTTTATTTCTCACAATGTTTTGACTTTGCATGTGTCCTGCACTGTACAGCACATATTCAGTCTAGGTTTAGTAAAGACAATAAACAGCAGTCAGTATTTTAGATAAGCTGGTACAATAGAATTCAACAGAAAATTGATAAATATGAAATACAATATAAAGTAGACAGTAAAGCTATTGAAGTAGATGTAAATAAGAGAAAATATACATCTTATGCTGTGGAAAACTGTGGATGTGCATAAAATACATAAGGGGGCACTAAAGGGGAGAGGGGAGGGGAAAGTTAGAGTGTTAGCTGCGCAATATGGATAGAAAATGTATAATAAAAACTGTAGACATTATGAAAATGAGAAAAAAACATTGCATCTATGCATTTGTAAATCTATAAAAACAATTTGGCAAAAAATAAAAATACAAAATTAAAAAAAGACAGAGAGATGAATTCAAGGTGGTTTCCTTACTTCAGCAGACACAGTAATGGATTTGTTGGCAAGTAAGGTAGATTGGTATGAATAAGTAGTCATAGAGAACCATAAAAGATCTCTTTTTATAGCTAAGGATATAGGAGATACATAATTGGTATCCAGCCGATAATGAAAGCAGACAGCATTCCACCAAGACCTGAAGGTAACATTACAAGCCTGTTTCCAATTAGTTGGTATTAAATGAAAAGCAACAGCCAGCAATAAATATATCAGTTTGTGGCTTAGAGCTAACTGAGGTCAATAGGGAGCCAAACTGCCCGAGAAAACATTGGATAAGGAAAAAGGAATAGCAACCTTGAACATCTTGTTGATTTCTTGCCATACCAGTTTACAAAATTGGAGAATAGAAGTGTACTCAAACAACATATGTTTCAAATCAGCATTCAAAAACAAAAAGAGCAAGCAAGATGAACATAAAGTTGGAGAGAAGGATTTTCAGGTTATGGGAATAAATAATAAACAATAATAGACAAAATAAAGAGTCTGCAGAGTGTTTGTGGCCTGAGAAGATTTATGGAGCTTAAACCAAAACTTATCCCAGGAAGCAGTAGGCCAACATTCCAATAGATCCTTTTCCCAAATTAGTACAGTCTTTGATTGGATTCGGTCAGTGGTAACTTGCAGTGGCCTATAAATAGTAGAAGCCGTGGGACTGGTATCCAATAATGGAATTTTTTTTAGACGTTTGAGGTTATGTTGAGACATATGAGTGAGGGAGGTGCAGAGAAGTTCATATTGTGTTCTAAAAGTATATGGTAAGGAGAATTTAATTTGGAAATCAGAAAAGGAGAAAATCTGATTACCATTGAAAAGTTGCGATAACCACTACAATCCTCTGACTTTCCAAGTTTTCCAATATATAGAGCAATTGTTAATGCAAATATGTCTGTTATACCAAATAGATTGCTGTTGGAAATTAGCGACCGAAGGATAGTTAGAAGGTAGGAGAGGAGCCAAGATGTTACAAGAGTGGGTGATTACTGGAGTACGTGTTTTAGAGAGAGTTGCAGTGAAAGTCAATATTTCTTTAAAATCAAAAGGGGAGATAAGAGAATAGTCACATTTTCTAATTTGAGTTTTAACAGGGCACAGCATTATACAGTGCCACCAATCAACAACGGGATCGCCAACAGTGTGAATTTGAACGCTAGTGAGACAAACAGTTTCCAATAGGTACTAACATTCACTATTATGATCAAATGCTCCAGTCAGAACACAAAAGACACACATTTGATGGACGGAATGCAGAACAAATCGGAAACAGCATCCTAGGACCGGTTTCGGGGATTCACCCCTCTTCAGCCAGGATAGCTTGATTCCAGTGGCACAGTGAGCCCAGGACCCACGTCTGGGCATACCTGGCGCACTTAGGGCGAGAAAGCAAAAGACACAAAATTGATGGACGGAATGCAGAACAAATCAAAACATTCACCCCAAGTCAAGAGATCTGGGTTAAATCCATCATTCTTTTGCTCACCATGCCACCCCAGTTAAGACCTGGCCATATGCAAATCAGTCTTGACCCTGTGCCTCATGGGAACAGTCCAGCCCGAACTGCCAAGTCAGGTCCTCCCTGGACCGGAAACAAGCATCCTAGAACCGGTTTCGGGGATTCACCCCTCTTCAGTCAGGATAGCTTGATTCCAGTGGCACAGTGAGCCCAGGACCCACATCTGGGCATACCTGGCGCACTTAGGGCGAGAAAGCAAAAGACACACATTTGATGGACGGAATGCAGAACAAATCAAAACATTCACCCCCAGTCAAGAGATCTGGGTTAAATCCATCATTCTTTTGCTCACCATGCCACCCCAGTTTAGACCTGGCCATATGCAAATCAGTCTTGACCCTGTGCCTCATGGGAACAGTCCAGCCCGAACTGCTAAGCCAGGTCCTCCCTGGACCGGAAACAAGCATCCTAGGACCGGTTTCGGGGTTTCACCCCTCTTCAGCCAGGATAGCTTGATTCCAGTGGCACAGTGAGCCCAGGACCCACATCTGGGCATACTTGGCGCACTTAGGGCGAGAAAGCAAAAGACACACAATTGATGGACGGAATGCAGAACAAATCAAAACATTCACCCCCAGTCAAGAGATCTGGGTTAAATCCATCATTCTTTTGCTCACCAAGCCACCCCAGTTTAGACCTGGCCATATGCAAATCAGTCTTGACCCTGTGCCTCATGGGAACAGTCCAGCCCGAACTGCCAAGCCAGGTCCTCCCTGGACCGGAAACAAGCATCGTAGGACCGGTTTCGGTTGGAAATTAGTGACCGAAGGATAGGTAGGAGGTAGGAGAGGAGCCAAGATGTTACAAGAGTGGGTGATTACTGGAGTACGTGTTTTAGAGAGAGTTGCAGTGAAAGACAATATTTCTTTAAAATCAAAAGGGGAGATAAGAGATTTTTTTAATAGTCACATTTTCTAATTTGAGTTTTAACAGGGCACAGCATTTTACAGTGCCACCAATCAACAACGGGATCGCCAACAGTGTGCATTTGAACGCTAGTGAGACAAACAGTTTCCAATAGGTACTAACATTCACTATTATGATCAAATGCTCTAGTCAGAACACTGTCAAAAAGTAGTCTGTATCAGAGAGTCACAAATACTGCCCAACAATGATCCCCCTCCCCACGTCAACAAAACCCTCTAAGCTTTAAATTGGGAGTGTTATTATCGAAGTCACATGTTGTGAGATGGGTGCAGGTGAACCAGGCCCAAAGGGCCCTCCCCGGGGGACCACATGTAGATTCAGGTCCCTCATCAGTTCTCTCATGGCATTATATTTGGAAAATATGAAGTGCCCGTGTTCGAGTGGGGCAGGCCGTGAGTGGGAGGACAATAGACAGGAAGGCAACTAAGGGACCCCATGTATATTCAAAGTTCTTAAAGTTATCCAAGAATATGTCAGTCCTTCTTTCCATTGTCAAGGCCTACCACAATTGGGCATGCCACTGTATAATCCAGTGAGGCAGTGTTGTTTTTTCCCACAAGGCTGCCAACATTGTTTTGGCCGCTCCTCGGCATAACCATAAGATTGAGCAATCGCTTGAGCTTTGGCGTTTAAGGGATTTGTCCCACAAACTCAATAGGGCAAACCCCAGTGTGGAGGGGATTGGGTAACCCAGTATGTCTTTAATCTGTGCTAAAATTTCAGATCAGAATTGGCAGATTATCGGACAGTCCCACCATATATGACGGAAGTCTCCCAGCAACCTGCACCCCCTCCAACAAAGGTCAGTCGTGCTGGGAAATAATTTTTTGAGTTTAGTAGGGTATAAGTACCTGTTGTATAATAATTTGTAATGAGCGTCTCTCATCCCCATAGACTAGTTAAATCATGGTATGTTACACCATAACTTTTGCCATTGGTCCTCTGGGATATCTTCCCCTAGTATAGAGGATCAGAAGTCTATGTGCCGTGGTCGAATTTGGGGGGATGTATCCATTAAAAGTGGATAGAGAAAAGAGATAATACCCTTAGCCCCTTCGCTCATCTTACGAATTGTTCAATGGGGGGATTTCTCTAGTGGCGGAGTCTCTCATGTCGTCCGGGTGGAGAGCCCAGTGTTTCAATTGTGTGTAGTAGTACCTCTCAGAATTTGGGAGTCCAAAGTCTCGCTGACAATTTTCGAAGGTAAGGAAATCCCATCCATGAAACAAGTCCGAGATGGTGAGACACCCCACTCTCTCCAGAGATCAAAGGGACCTGGCTTAAGCACTGGATTAAAGTGAATTGGGGCAAATCAGGAGGGGAACGTAGCCCAGGCTGTAGAGTGATGCACATCATCCCATGCTTTGAGGGTCATTTTTGTAGTTATGCTAAGGTATTCAGTAGGGGGTGGGTCTGCTTTGGGTTTCCACAGCAAGTCCCAGATATATCTGCTCACCATTGCCTGGTCCATGTGGAGCCAGCGTTTGTCTGATTACCGCAGGGACCATTCAGTGATCACTCTCAACTGACCTTCTTTATAATAAGAGGGGATGTCTGGTAAAGCCGACCCTCCCACCTCCTTCAGCAAATGCAATAATGCATATGTGAGTCTGGCTCTGTGATCCTGTCAGATAAACGTGGTCACCAGAGAGCAGAGTTTCGTGAAGAGTCCTCACTCTACTTCAATGGGAGGGCCCTGAAAAAGGCAAAAAAAACATGGTAAGACAGTCATTTTGATGGCTTGAATGCAGCCCAGCCATGATAGATATATAGGGGCCCACCTTTTGAGGTCCGTTGTGAGTTGTCGAAGAAGTGGGGAATAGTTGGCGCCATATAGAGCGGATATCTTGGAAGTGATTTTAATCCCCAGGTACGTGAGCTCTTTTTTGACCCATTAGAAGGGGGTGCTACTCGCTAGAATCTCCATCTCCTATGGAGGGAGAGTCAAGATGAAAGATTTGTGGAGACTAATACGATAGCCTACTACTCTCTCAAAAAGAGCTAGTTCCTGTTGTAGGGCTGATAAGGAGGTCACGGGTGAAGACAGGTAGAGGAGCACATCATCTGCAAAAAGTGACATTTTGTGATTAACAGATCCAAAGGGGGGGGGGCTTGAATCTCTTTCTCCTCCCTCATCTTAGCTGCAAGAGGCTCTATACTGAGGGTGAATAAGAGCGGTGAGAGAGGGCACCCATGGATAGTTACCAGCTCTAATTTAAAGAGGTTGGACCCCTCCCCGTTCACTATTACTCTAGCCTGGGCCATGTTAATGAACTATTCTCACATGCCGGATTTGCAGAGAGTGTAAAAAAGGAAGGACCAATCCACCCGGTCTAATGCTGTTTTGGCATCTGGCGCCAATAGGACTGCTGGTATACCTTTCCTAGTGGCCTTTTCGACCAGGTGGATCCCCTTCCTCAGATTATCATGTGTTTGTCTCCCCTTAATAAACTCTAACTGATCCGGGTGAATCAGATCCGGCATGATGTCTTCCAATCGAGACGTCAAAATCTTAGTATATATTTTAGCATCCAAGTTTAGTAAAGGGATGGGCCTATATGAAGAACAGTTATGTGGATCTTTCCCCGGCTTTGGCAGAACTGAAATTAGTGCTTCAATCATCGAGTGTGTAACCCCTCGAGAAGTAGCTATGTGATTGAACAGTGCAGTCAAATGGGGTACCAAATCAGAACTGAAAGTTTTATGAAATTGTGCCGTTAAGCCATCCGGCCCGGGTGACTTATGAAGTTTAAGGTCGGAGATGCCTGCCTGGACCTCGTTGTCTCTGATTGGATTACAGAGAGTCTCATTTTGCTCCTCTCTCACTTGAGGAAAGGTTATGTCATTTAGATATTGTAATTGAACTGTTGTTGCAGGTGGCTCGGCTGTGTACAATTGTTTATAGAAATCTCTAAAGGCTGTAGCTTTGTCATTTTCCGCTGTTGCCACTCTCCCACCTTCTAGGTTGATGTGACCAATGTATTCCTTCTCGTGCTTAATTCACAATTTGCGAGATATGCGAGCTCCCACCTTATTTCCCTGATCGTATGTCCTAAGTTTAAGACGCAGCAGAGTGAACTCTGTGCTATTTGTGTATATTGCGTTTAGCTTACCCCTTAGTGCAGTAACTTTCCCTTACAAAGGCAGGGAAGGGTTTTCCTTGTGAGACCGTTCTGCTTGTTGCAGTTCCTCCTCTAGTGCCAACCTATCTTGTTTTTTTTTTACTTCGTTAAAGTCGCCAGAAGTGGACTCCATTTCCCCTAATAACAGCTTTAAAGTCATGCCAATTATTAGAGAAGTCAGTGTCCCTGGGGTCATTCATAATAAAGAAGTCTCTGATAGTCTTATGCAGTTAATCTCAAAATAAACAGTCTCTTATTAGTGAACTAGGGAAGAACTACCTACGATATTTAGGTGTTAGGGGAGATTGGCTTACAAAGACATAATCAATGCATGAGTATGTGCAGTGCAAGTGTGAAAAGAAGGTGTAATCACGAGGCTCTGGATGGGGTATTCTCCAGGCATCAATGAGGCCTGCGGAGCGGAATGCTTGCTTCAGGGCTTTAGGAAAGCTCTAGGTGAAAGTGCGATACAAAAGGGGATGATGGACGGAACGTTTGAGCCAATCAAACACTCACCCCCAGTCAACTGATCTGGGTTTAATCCATCATCATTCATTAGCTCACTCCACCACCCCAGTTCAGACATGGCCATATGCAAATCAGTCTGACCCTGTGCCTCATGGGAACAGTCCAGCCCGAACTGCCAAGCCATGTCTTCCCTGGACCGGAAACAAGCATCCTAGGACCGGTTTCTGGCATTCCAGCCGTCATCAGCCAGGCTTGCTTGAATCCAGTGGCAAAGTGAGCAAGGGACCCACGTCTGGGCATACCCCCGCCAACTTAAGGCGAACAAAGCGATACAAAAGGGGATGATGGACGGAACGTTTGAGCCAATCAAACACTCACCCCCAGTCAACTGATCTGGGTTTAATCCATCATCATTCTTTAGCTCACTCCACCACCCCAGTTCAGACATGGCCATATGCAAATCAGTCTGACCCTGTGCCTCATGGGAACAGTCCAGCCCGAACTGCCAAGCCATGTCTTCCCTGGACCGGAAACAAGCATCCTAGGACCGGTTTCTGGCATTCCAGCCGTCATCAGCCAGGCTTGCTTGAATCCAGTGGCAAAGTGAGCAAGGGACCCACGTCTGGGCATACCCCGCCAACTTAAGGCGAACAAAGCGATACAAAAGGGGATGATGGACGGAACGTTTGAGCCAATCAAACACTCACCCCCAGTCAACTGATCTGGGTTTAATCCATCATCATTCTTTAGCTCACTCCACCACCCCAGTTCAGACATGGCCATATGCAAATCAGTCTGACCCTGTGCCTCATGGGAACAGTCCAGCCCGAACTGCCAAGCCATGTCTTCCCTGGACCGGAAACAAGCATCCTAGGACCGGTTTCTGGCATTCCAGCCGTCATCAGCCAGGCTTGCTTGAATCCAGTGGCAAAGTGAGCAAGGGACCCACGTCTGGGCATACCCCCGCCAACTTAAGGCGAACAAAGCGATACAAAAGGGGATGATGGACGGAACGTTTGAGCCAATCAAACACTCACCCCCAGTCAACTGATCTGGGTTTAATCCATCATCATTCTTTAGCTCACTCCACCACCCCAGTTCAGACATGGCCATATGCAAATCAGTCTGACCCTGTGCCTCATGGGAACAGTCCAGCCCGAACTGCCAAGCCATGTCTTCCCTGGACCGGAAACAAGCATCCTAGGACCGGTTTCTGGCATTCCAGCCGTCATCAGCCAGGCTTGCTTGAATCCAGTGGCAAAGTGAGCAAGGGACCCACGTCTGGGCATACCCCCGCCAACTTAAGGCGAACAAAGCGATACAAAAGGGGATGATGGACGGAACGTTTGAGCCAATCAAACACTCACCCCCAGTCAACTGATCTGGGTTTAATCCATCATCATTCTTTAGCTCACTCCACCACCCCAGTTCAGACATGGCCATATGCAAATCAGTCTGACCCTGTGCCTCATGGGAACAGTCCAGCCCGAACTGCCAAGCCATGTCTTCCCTGGACCGGAAACAAGCATCCTAGGACCGGTTTCTGGCATTCCAGCCGTCATCAGCCAGGCTTGCTTGAATCCAGTGGCAAAGTGAGCAAGGGACCCACGTCTGGGCATACCCCCGCCAACTTAAGGCGAACAAAGCGATACAAAAGGGGATGATGGACGGAACGTTTGAGCCAATCAAACACTCACCCCCAGTCAACTGATCTGGGTTTAATCCATCATCATTCTTTAGCTCACTCCACCACCCCAGTTCAGACATGGCCATATGCAAATCAGTCTGACCCTGTGCCTCATGGGAACAGTCCAGCCCGAACTGCCAAGCCATGTCTTCCCTGGACCGGAAACAAGCATCCTAGGACCGGTTTCTGGCATTCCAGCCGTCATCAGCCAGGCTTGCTTGAATCCAGTGGCAAAGTGAGCAAGGGACCCACGTCTGGGCATACCCCCGCCAACTTAAGGCGAACAAAGCGATACAAAAGGGGATGATGGACGGAACGTTTGAGCCAATCAAACACTCACCCCCAGTCAACTGATCTGGGTTTAATCCATCATCATTCTTTAGCTCACTCCACCACCCCAGTTCAGACATGGCCATATGCAAATCAGTCTGACCCTGTGCCTCATGGGAACAGTCCAGCCCGAACTGCCAAGCCATGTCTTCCCTGGACCGGAAACAAGCATCCTAGGACCGGTTTCTGGCATTCCAGCCGTCATCAGCCAGGCTTGCTTGAATCCAGTGGCAAAGTGAGCAAGGGACCCACGTCTGGGCATACCCCCGCCAACTTAAGGCGAACAAAGCGATACAAAAGGGGATGATGGACGGAACGTTTGAGCCAATCAAACACTCACCCCCAGTCAACTGATCTGGGTTTAATCCATCATCATTCTTTAGCTCACTCCACCACCCCAGTTCAGACATGGCCATATGCAAATCAGTCTGACCCTGTGCCTCATGGGAACAGTCCAGCCCGAACTGCCAAGCCATGTCTTCCCTGGACCGGAAACAAGCATCCTAGGACCGGTTTCTGGCATTCCAGCCGTCATCAGCCAGGCTTGCTTGAATCCAGTGGCAAAGTGAGCAAGGGACCCACGTCTGGGCATACCCCCGCCAACTTAAGGCGAACAAAGCGATACAAAAGGGGATGATGGACGGAACGTTTGAGCCAATCAAACACTCACCCCCAGTCAACTGATCTGGGTTTAATCCATCATCATTCTTTAGCTCACTCCACCACCCCAGTTCAGACATGGCCATATGCAAATCAGTCTGACCCTGTGCCTCATGGGAACAGTCCAGCCCGAACTGCCAAGCCATGTCTTCCCTGGACCGGAAACAAGCATCCTAGGACCGGTTTCTGGCATTCCAGCCGTCATCAGCCAGGCTTGCTTGAATCCAGTGGCAAAGTGAGCAAGGGACCCACGTCTGGGCATACCCCCGCCAACTTAAGGCGAACAAAGCGATACAAAAGGGGATGATGGACGGAACGTTTGAGCCAATCAAACACTCACCCCCAGTCAACTGATCTGGGTTTAATCCATCATCATTCTTTAACTCACTCCACCACCCCAGTTCAGACATGGCCATATGCAAATCAGTCTGACCCTGTGCCTCATGGGAACAGTCCAGCCCGAACTGCCAAGCCATGTCTTCCCTGGACCGGAAACAAGCATCCTAGGACCGGTTTCTGGCATTCCAGCCGTCATCAGCCAGGCTTGCTTGAATCCAGTGGCAAAGTGAGCAAGGGACCCACGTCTGGGCATACCCCCGCCAACTTAAGGCGAACAAAGCGATACAAAAGGGGATGATGGACGGAACGTTTGAGCCAATCAAACACTCACCCCCAGTCAACTGATCTGGGTTTAATCCATCATCATTCTTTAGCTCACTCCACCACCCCAGTTCAGACATGGCCATATGCAAATCAGTCTGACCCTGTGCCTCATGGGAACAGTCCAGCCCGAACTGCCAAGCCATGTCTTCCCTGGACCGGAAACAAGCATCCTAGGACCGGTTTCTGGCATTCCAGCCGTCATCAGCCAGGCTTGCTTGAATCCAGTGGCAAAGTGAGCAAGGGACCCACGTCTGGGCATACCCCCGCCAACTTAAGGCGAACAAAGCGATACAAAAGGGGATGATGGACGGAACGTTTGAGCCAATCAAACACTCACCCCCAGTCAACTGATCTGGGTTTAATCCATCATCATTCTTTAGCTCACTCCACCACCCCAGTTCAGACATGGCCATATGCAAATCAGTCTGACCCTGTGCCTCATGGGAACAGTCCAGCCCGAACTGCCAAGCCATGTCTTCCCTGGACCGGAAACAAGCATCCTAGGACCGGTTTCTGGCATTCCAGCCGTCATCAGCCAGGCTTGCTTGAATCCAGTGGCAAAGTGAGCAAGGGACCCACGTCTGGGCATACCCCCGCCAACTTAAGGCGAACAAAGCGATACAAAAGGGGATGATGGACGGAACGTTTGAGCCAATCAAACACTCACCCCCAGTCAACTGATCTGGGTTTAATCCATCATCATTCTTTAGCTCACTCCACCACCCCAGTTCAGACATGGCCATATGCAAATCAGTCTGACCCTGTGCCTCATGGGAACAGTCCAGCCCGAACTGCCAAGCCATGTCTTCCCTGGACCGGAAACAAGCATCCTAGGACCGGTTTCTGGCATTCCAGCCGTCATCAGCCAGGCTTGCTTGAATCCAGTGGCAAAGTGAGCAAGGGACCCACGTCTGGGCATACCCCCGCCAACTTAAGGCGAACAAAGCGATACAAAAGGGGATGATGGACGGAACGTTTGAGCCAATCAAACACTCACCCCCAGTCAACTGATCTGGGTTTAATCCATCATCATTCTTTAACTCACTCCACCACCCCAGTTCAGACATGGCCATATGCAAATCAGTCTGACCCTGTGCCTCATGGGAACAGTCCAGCCCGAACTGCCAAGCCATGTCTTCCCTGGACCGGAAACAAGCATCCTAGGACCGGTTTCTGGCATTCCAGCCGTCATCAGCCAGGCTTGCTTGAATCCAGTGGCAAAGTGAGCAAGGGACCCACGTCTGGGCATACCCCCGCCAACTTAAGGCGAACAAAGCGATACAAAAGGGGATGATGGACGGAACGTTTGAGCCAATCAAACACTCACCCCCAGTCAACTGATCTGGGTTTAATCCATCATCATTCTTTAGCTCACTCCACCACCCCAGTTCAGACATGGCCATATGCAAATCAGTCTGACCCTGTGCCTCATGGGAACAGTCCAGCCCGAACTGCCAAGCCATGTCTTCCCTGGACCGGAAACAAGCATCCTAGGACCGGTTTCTGGCATTCCAGCCGTCATCAGCCAGGCTTGCTTGAATCCAGTGGCAAAGTGAGCAAGGGACCCACGTCTGGGCATACCCCCGCCAACTTAAGGCGAACAAAGCGATACAAAAGGGGATGATGGACGGAACGTTTGAGCCAATCAAACACTCACCCCCAGTCAACTGATCTGGGTTTAATCCATCATCATTCTTTAGCTCACTCCACCACCCCAGTTCAGACATGGCCATATGCAAATCAGTCTGACCCTGTGCCTCATGGGAACAGTCCAGCCCGAACTGCCAAGCCATGTCTTCCCTGGACCGGAAACAAGCATCCTAGGACCGGTTTCTGGCATTCCAGCCGTCATCAGCCAGGCTTGCTTGAATCCAGTGGCAAAGTGAGCAAGGGACCCACGTCTGGGCATACCCCCGCCAACTTAAGGCGAACAAAGCGATACAAAAGGGGATGATGGACGGAACGTTTGAGCCAATCAAACACTCACCCCCAGTCAACTGATCTGGGTTTAATCCATCATCATTCTTTAGCTCACTCCACCACCCCAGTTCAGACATGGCCATATGCAAATCAGTCTGACCCTGTGCCTCATGGGAACAGTCCAGCCCGAACTGCCAAGCCATGTCTTCCCTGGACCGGAAACAAGCATCCTAGGACCGGTTTCTGGCATTCCAGCCGTCATCAGCCAGGCTTGCTTGAATCCAGTGGCAAAGTGAGCAAGGGACCCACGTCTGGGCATACCCCCGCCAACTTAAGGCGAACAAAGCGATACAAAAGGGGATGATGGACGGAACGTTTGAGCCAATCAAACACTCACCCCCAGTCAACTGATCTGGGTTTAATCCATCATCATTCTTTAGCTCACTCCACCACCCCAGTTCAGACATGGCCATATGCAAATCAGTCTGACCCTGTGCCTCATGGGAACAGTCCAGCCCGAACTGCCAAGCCATGTCTTCCCTGGACCGGAAACAAGCATCCTAGGACCGGTTTCTGGCATTCCAGCCGTCATCAGCCAGGCTTGCTTGAATCCAGTGGCAAAGTGAGCAAGGGACCCACGTCTGGGCATACCCCCGCCAACTTAAGGCGAACAAAGCGATACAAAAGGGGATGATGGACGGAACGTTTGAGCCAATCAAACACTCACCCCCAGTCAACTGATCTGGGTTTAATCCATCATCATTCTTTAGCTCACTCCACCACCCCAGTTCAGACATGGCCATATGCAAATCAGTCTGACCCTGTGCCTCATGGGAACAGTCCAGCCCGAACTGCCAAGCCATGTCTTCCCTGGACCGGAAACAAGCATCCTAGGACCGGTTTCTGTCATTCCAGCCGTCATCAGCCAGGCTTGCTTGAATCCAGTGGCAAAGTGAGCAAGGGACCCACG
This sequence comes from Calotriton arnoldi, assembly GCA_963921515.1. Classification (NCBI taxonomy): domain Eukaryota; kingdom Metazoa; phylum Chordata; class Amphibia; order Caudata; family Salamandridae; genus Calotriton; species Calotriton arnoldi. The sequence goes on from CAWUFW010000334.1 coordinate 1,699,802, forward strand.
TCTGGGCATACCCCCGCCAACTTAAGGCGAACAAAGCGATACAAAAGGGGATGATGGACGGAACGTTTGAGCCAATCAAACACTCACCCCCAGTCAACTGATCTGGGTTTAATCCATCATCATTCTTTAGCTCACTCCACCACCCCAGTTCAGACATGGCCATATGCAAATCAGTCTAACCCTGTGCCTCATGGGAACAGTCCAGCCCGAACTGCCAAGCCATGTCTTCCCTGGACCGGAAACAAGCATCCTAGGACCGGTTTCTGGCATTCCAGCCGTCATCAGCCAGGCTTGCTTGAATCCAGTGGCAAAGTGAGCAAGGGACCCACGTCTGGGCATACCCCCGCCAACTTAAGGCGAACAAAGCGATACAAAAGGGGATGATGGACGGAACGTTTGAGCCAATCAAACACTCACCCCCAGTCAACTGATCTGGGTTTAATCCATCATCATTCTTTAGCTCACTCCACCACCCCAGTTCAGACATGGCCATATGCAAATCAGTCTGACCCTGTGCCTCATGGGAACAGTCCAGCCCGAACTGCCAAGCCATGTCTTCCCTGGACCGGAAACAAGCATCCTAGGACCGGTTTCTGGCATTCCAGCCGTCATCAGCCAGGCTTGCTTGAATCCAGTGGCAAAGTGAGCAAGGGACCCACGTCTGGGCATACCCCCGCCAACTTAAGGCGAACAAAGCGATACAAAAGGGGATGATGGACGGAACGTTTGAGCCAATCAAACACTCACCCCCAGTCAACTGATCTGGGTTTAATCCATCATCATTCTTTAGCTCACTCCACCACCCCAGTTCAGACATGGCCATATGCAAATCAGTCTGACCCTGTGCCTCATGGGAACAGTCCAGCCCGAACTGCCAAGCCATGTCTTCCCTGGACCGGAAACAAGCATCCTAGGACCGGTTTCTGGCATTCCAGCCGTCATCAGCCAGGCTTGCTTGAATCCAGTGGCAAAGTGAGCAAGGGACCCACGTCTGGGCATACCCCGCCAACTTAAGGCGAACAAAGCGATACAAAAGGGGATGATGGACGGAACGTTTGAGCCAATCAAACACTCACCCCCAGTCAACTGATCTGGGTTTAATCCATCATCATTCTTTAACTCACTCCACCACCCCAGTTCAGACATGGCCATATGCAAATCAGTCTGACCCTGTGCCTCATGGGAACAGTCCAGCCCGAACTGCCAAGCCATGTCTTCCCTGGACCGGAAACAAGCATCCTAGGACCGGTTTCTGGCATTCCAGCCGTCATCAGCCAGGCTTGCTTGAATCCAGTGGCAAAGTGAGCAAGGGACCCACGTCTGGGCATACCCCCGCCAACTTAAGGCGAACAAAGCGATACAAAAGGGGATGATGGACGGAATGTTTGAGCCAATCAAACACTCACCCCCAGTCAACTGATCTGGGTTTAATCCATCATCATTCTTTAGCTCACTCCACCACCCCAGTTCAGACATGGCCATATGCAAATCAGTCTGACCCTGTGCCTCATGGGAACAGTCCAGCCCGAACTGCCAAGCCATGTCTTCCCTGGACCGGAAACAAGCATCCTAGGACCGGTTTCTGGCATTCCAGCCGTCATCAGCCAGGCTTGCTTGAATCCAGTGGCAAAGTGAGCAAGGGACCCACGTCTGGGCATACCCCCGCCAACTTAAGGCGAACAAAGCGATACAAAAGGGGATGATGGACGGAACGTTTGAGCCAATCAAACACTCACCCCCAGTCAACTGATCTGGGTTTAATCCATCATCATTCTTTAGCTCACTCCACCACCCCAGTTCAGACATGGCCATATGCAAATCAGTCTGACCCTGTGCCTCATGGGAACAGTCCAGCCCGAACTGCCAAGCCATGTCTTCCCTGGACCGGAAACAAGCATCCTAGGACCGGTTTCTGGCATTCCAGCCGTCATCAGCCAGGCTTGCTTGAATCCAGTGGCAAAGTGAGCAAGGGACCCACGTCTGGGCATACCCCCGCCAACTTAAGGCGAACAAAGCGATACAAAAGGGGATGATGGACGGAACGTTTGAGCCAATCAAACACTCACCCCCAGTCAACTGATCTGGGTTTAATCCATCATCATTCTTTAGCTCACTCCACCACCCCAGTTCAGACATGGCCATATGCAAATCAGTCTGACCCTGTGCCTCATGGGAACAGTCCAGCCCGAACTGCCAAGCCATGTCTTCCCTGGACCGGAAAAAGCATCCTAGGACCGGTTTCTGGCATTCCAGCCGTCATCAGCCAGGCTTGCTTGAATCCAGTGGCAAAGTGAGCAAGGGACCCACGTCTCGGCATACCCCCGCCAACTTAAGGCGAACAAAGCGATACAAAAGGGGATGATGGACGGAACGTTTGAGCCAATCAAACACTCACCCCCAGTCAACTGATCTGGGTTTAATCCATCATCATTCTTTAGCTCACTCCACCACCCCAGTTCAGACATGGCCATATGCAAATCAGTCTGACCCTGTGCCTCATGGGAACAGTCCAGCCCGAACTGCCAAGCCATGTCTTCCCTGGACCGGAAACAAGCATCCTAGGACCGGTTTCTGGCATTCCAGCCGTCATCAGCCAGGCTTGCTTGAATCCAGTGGCAAAGTGAGCAAGGGACCCACGTCTGGGCATACCCCCGCCAACTTACGGCGAACAAAGCGATACAAAAGGGGATGATGGACGGAACGTTTGAGCCAATCAAACACTCACCCCCAGTCAACTGATCTGGGTTTAATCCATCATCATTCTTTAGCTCACTCCACCACCCCAGTTCAGACATGGCCATATGCAAATCAGTCTGACCCTGTGCCTCATGGGAACAGTCCAGCCCGAACTGCCAAGCCATGTCTTCCCTGGACCGGAAACAAGCATCCTAGGACCGGTTTCTGGCATTCCAGCCGTCATCAGCCAGGCTTGCTTGAATCCAGTGGCAAAGTGAGCAAGGGACCCACGTCTGGGCATACCCCCGCCAACTTAAGGCGAACAAAGCGATACAAAGGGGATGATGGACGGAACGTTTGAGCCAATCAAACACTCACCCCCAGTCAACTGATCTGGGTTTAATCCATCATCATTCTTTAGCTCACTCCACCACCCCAGTTCAGACATGGCCATATGCAAATCAGTCTGACCCTGTGCCTCATGGGAACAGTCCAGCCCGAACTGCCAAGCCATGTCTTCCCTGGACCGGAAACAAGCATCCTAGGACCGGTTTCTGGCATTCCAGCCGTCATCAGCCAGGCTTGCTTGAATCCAGTGGCAAAGTGAGCAAGGGACCCACGTCTGGGCATACCCCCGCCAACTTAAGGCGAACAAAGCGATACAAAAGGGGATGATGGACGGAACGTTTGAGCCAATCAAACACTCACCCCCAGTCAACTGATCTGGGTTTAATCCATCATCATTCTTTAGCTCACTCCACCACCCCAGTTCAGACATGGCCATATGCAAATCAGTCTGACCCTGTGCCTCATGGGAACAGTCCAGCCCGAACTGCCAAGCCATGTCTTCCCTGGACCGGAAACAAGCATCCTAGGACCGGTTTCTGGCATTCCAGCCGTCATCAGCCAGGCTTGCTTGAATCCAGTGGCAAAGTGAGCAAGGGACCCACGTCTGGGCATACCCCCGCCAACTTAAGGTGAACAAAGCGATACAAAAGGGGATGATGGACGGAACGTTTGAGCCAATCAAACACTCACCCCCAGTCAACTGATCTGGGTTTAATCCATCATCATTCTTTAGCTCACTCCACCACCCCAGTTCAGACATGGCCATATGCAAATCAGTCTGACCCTGTGCCTCATGGGAACAGTCCAGCCCGAACTGCCAAGCCATGTCTTCCCTGGACCGGAAACAAGCATCCTAGGACCGGTTTCTGGCATTCCAGCCGTCATCAGCCAGGCTTGCTTGAATCCAGTGGCAAAGTGAGCAAGGGACCCACGTCTGGGCATACCCCCGCCAACTTAAGGCGAACAAAGCGATACAAAAGGGGATGATGGACGGAACGTTTGAGCCAATCAAACACTCACCCCCAGTCAACTGATCTGGGTTTAATCCATCATCATTCTTTAGCTCACTCCACCACCCCAGTTCAGACATGGCCATATGCAAATCAGTCTGACCCTGTGCCTCATGGGAACAGTCCAGCCCGAACTGCCAAGCCATGTCTTCCCTGGACCGGAAACAAGCATCCTAGGACCGGTTTCTGGCATTCCAGCCGTCATCAGCCAGGCTTGCTTGAATCCAGTGGCAAAGTGAGCAAGGGACCCACGTCTGGGCATACCCCCGCCAACTTAAGGCGAACAAAGCGATACAAAAGGGGATGATGGACGGAACGTTTGAGCCAATCAAACACTCACCCCCAGTCAACTGATCTGGGTTTAATCCATCATCATTCTTTAGCTCACTCCACCACCCCAGTTCAGACATGGCCATATGCAAATCAGTCTGACCCTGTGCCTCATGGGAACAGTCCAGCCCGAACTGCCAAGCCATGTCTTCCCTGGACCGGAAACAAGCATCCTAGGACCGGTTTCTGGCATTCCAGCCGTCATCAGCCAGGCTTGCTTGAATCCAGTGGCAAAGTGAGCAAGGGACCCACGTCTGGGCATACCCCCGCCAACTTAAGGTGAACAAGCGATACAAAGGGGATGATGGACGGAGCGTTTGAGCCAATCAAACACTCACCCCCAGTCAACTGATCTGGGTTTAATCCATCATCATTCTTTAGCTCACTCCACCACCCCAGTTCAGACATGGCCATATGCAAATCAGTCTGACCCTGTGCCTCATGGGAACAGTCCAGCCCGAACTGCCAAGCCATGTCTTCCCTGGACCGGAAACAAGCATCCTAGGACCGGTTTCTGGCATTCCAGCCGTCATCAGCCAGGCTTGCTTGAATCCAGTGGCAAAGTGAGCAAGGGACCCACGTCTGGGCATACCCCCGCCAACTTAAGGCGAACAAAGCGATACAAAGGGGATGATGGACGGAACGTTTGAGCCAATCAAACACTCACCCCAGTCAACTGATCTGGGTTTAATCCATCATCATTCTTTAGCTCACTCCACCACCCCAGTTCAGACATGGCCATATGCAAATCAGTCTGACCCTGTGCCTCATGGGAACAGTCCAGCCCGAACTGCCAAGCCATGTCTTCCCTGGACCGGAAACAAGCATCCTAGGACCGGTTTCTGGCATTCCAGCCGTCATCAGCCAGGCTTGCTTGAATCCAGTGGCAAAGTGAGCAAGGGACCCACGTCTGGGCATACCCCCGCCAACTTAAGGCGAACAAAGCGATACAAAAGGGGATGATGGACGGAACGTTTGAGCCAATCAAACACTCACCCCCAGTCAACTGATCTGGGTTTAATCCATCATCATTCTTTAGCTCACTCCACCACCCCAGTTCAGACATGGCCATATGCAAATCAGTCTGACCCTGTGCCTCATGGGAACAGTCCAGCCCGAACTGATGACGGCTGGAATGCCAGAAACCGGTCCTAGGATGCTTGTTTACGGTCCAGGGAAGACATGGCTTGGCAGTTCGGGCTGGACTGTTCCCATGAGGCACAGGGTCAGACTGATTTGCATATGGCCATGTCTGAACTGGGGTGGTGGAGTGAGCTAAAGAATGATGATGGATTAAACCCAGATCGGTTGACTGGGGGTGAGTGTTTGATTGGCTCAAACGTTCCGTCCATCATCCCCTTTTGTATCGCTTTGTTCGCCCTAAGTTGGCGGGGGTATGCTCAGACGTGGGTCCCTTGCTCACTTTGCCACTGGATTCAAGCAAGCCTGGCTGATGACGGCTGGAATGCCAGAAACCGGTCCTAGGATGCTTGTTTCCGGTCCAGGGAAGACATGGCTTGGCAGTTCGGGCTGGACTGTTCCCATGAGGCACAGGGTCAGACTGATTTGCATATGGCCATGTCTGAACTGGGGTGGTGGAGTGAGCTAAAGAATGATGATGGATTAAACCCAGATCGGTTGACTGGGGGTGAGTGTTTGATTGGCTCAAACGTTCCGTCCATCATCCCCTTTGTATCGCTTTGTTCGCCCTAAGTTGGCGGGGGTATGCTCAGACGTGGGTCCCTTGCTTACTTTGCCACTGGATTCAAGCAAGCCTGGCTGATGACGGCTGGAATGCCAGAAACCGGTCCTAGGATGCTTGTTTCCGGTCCAGGGAAGACATGGCTTGGTAGTTCGGGCTGGACTGTTCCCATGAGGCACAGGGTCAGACTGATTTGCATATGGCCATGTCTGAACTGGGGTGGTGGAGTGAGCTAAAGAATGATGATGGATTAAACCCAGATCGGTTGACTGGGGGTGAGTGTTTGATTGGCTCAAACGTTCCGTCCATCATCCCCTTTTGTATCGCTAGGTGAAAGTGCAGCGCAGATGAGTGCTGTCTAGATGAGGATTCCATAGCAAGTTAAAATCTCCCATTAAGAGGATCTCCTCCTCAGCGAGCTCCCCCAGAAGAGTGAAGCAGGATTGTAGAGAGGATATCTGGGCAGTATTGGGGCCATAGACGGTAGCTATCGTGCCTATTCGACCCACTATGTTCCCATTCGCCATCAATAATCTCCCCTATGACCAGTAGGTTGGAATTTAAGAGAGGAATAAAAAATAATGGCTACCCCATTATGCTTGGTGAGGGCCGAGGATTGGTATATCAATGGGTATGTTTTATTACGTAGTCTATGGTTTTCACTTCTTTTAAGGTGCGTCTTTTGCAAAGCTATTATGTCATGCCTCTTATCCAGGATGTATTTCTACAATTTGTGGCGTTTGGAGGGGGAGTTCAATCCCCTAACGTTCCAGGTCAATGTTTTCAACACTATGATGATATATTACGGGTAAATTTAAATAATAGGTTCAGTTTGAAGCCCCCGTTCCCTGCCGCTCCAGCAACACCCCACCTCCCCAGGCAGAGGGATAGTTATCCCTGAATCCCTGGTCCACTCCCCCCAAAAGCTCTCATCAGTGTGGGCGTATCGGCCACACACTGCTATGGGATTCTAGCAACATGCAGCTGAAAACAAGGGATGTTAGCATTAATAAACAGTGTCTTCTTAAAGGTAGGGAACCCTTTTTGCTGGAGGTCAGCACCTGTTGCAAATAAAGTTTATAGCGAACATGAGTGAACAAAGAGTGCTATTACAATAAGGGGAGTTATAAAGCTGGTAAGCCAAAAAGAAGACTAAACAGTTCAAAGGATACTACAATCCGAGTCTTGTAATGGTATGGTTGCAGTGGTCAGAGCGTAGCGCCACCATCGGTCCTATCCTAACACTTTCTCTGTCTTTTCAAATGTCTCTGCAAAAGCCATTGCCCTATTCCAGTTACCGAAATCAAGCTTGTGGTGGGTCTCTCTCGGGGCTGTTCGGCATCTCTGCAATCCGGAGGTGGTAAGTCCAACAGTGTTGCCACTTGAAATGAAATGAAAATTGGTACTTGTAAAGCGCACGGCTACTCCACAGAGTGTCCGGGCGCTCTGCATCTTCCTTAAAGTGGTATAGCTTATTTTGGTATTCGAATGTGAGGCCAAGGGGGTAAGTCCACCTATATTTAATGGGAATGTGGCGCAGCTTATCTGTGACTGGTCAGAATTGCAGTCTACGGGCCAGTGTGGTTGGAGTGATGTCTTAAAATACAGCCATTAGAGTCAGTGGGGTAACCCTGTATCCCTCAGAACCTGGGTATAAGTAGTAAAGCCTGCAATGTGCTCTGTAGGGTCATCCAGTTGCTTAGTATAAATAGTCATTTAATCAAAATCCATGAATGTTTGGCGCAACCATATCAATCCCTTTGCAAAATGGAAATGCAAGGCAAAACACACCACACAAAAGACATACTCAATACTTAATACATATATATTTCATTTAAATATCTTATAATCTATATGGCTGTTGCATAAGTGAATCACAAAACAAACAACAAAAATAAAGTGACTGATGTGACATAGGGTGTAACACTGTTCTGTACAAATTTACATACAGACACAAAATTTAATAAAGCATAGGTAGTACAAATAAATGGAAAACCGGAGTCTTTAAGTGTATAGAGTTCCACTATCATCCGTTTTGAACCCTTAGCATTGATTAAAGGAGAAGTAACTCAGGACGTGAACTTAATTAAGCGTTGACGTTTCGACCCCAGGTGTGTGTGTGTTAATGATTAGACATCATGTTGGGTCTTCCTCAGGACAGTTCTAAGCCATGTAGACAACCAAAAGGATAATGTAAGGCACTCCTCCTTGTCTGGATGGAGTCACCATGTACGCGTGAATCAAAACATGTAGTGTGTCAAAATTGCCAAATTGATCCTTGGTCCAAGCCTGGGAGTGCTATTAATTTTGTAATATATGTCAACAGTCCCATGTCCATCCCTCGAATCAAAATCCGTCTTCCAAAGAACCTTTAAGTTTCTTTTGGTGGCCGCTGCATTCATTGCTGCATACCGTGAGGATTAAACAGAGGGGGAAACTTGTAATTTGGAAATCTGCCACCAAAAGAAACTTACCTTTTCCCTCTTGTTATCCACCTGGCAGTCAGCCAGGAGTACTAGTGGGCACTCCGCTGAGTACAGGCCTGAGGAAAGGTGCCAATGCTTGTTATTTGGCTGATGAAGAAATCCTCAGTTGGCCTCTACTGCGAGGGCCATCTGCCTCTATCTCGATGCAGAGTGGCCACCATTTTGAAGTCAGGCACGCCGGCCTGACCTGCTGCTGGGGGATGCAGAACTTCAATGTGTCAGGCCCCTGCACTTAAAGAGACTCAGTCCTCAAGTAGGCGATTGGAGAGGTGAGAGGCCCAATGATGTTTTTCCGGTGAAGCATTATCACTCACCTCCAGTTCATTGTTATTTGCTCCTTTCCCCGCATCGGACCAGATCAGCGCGGCAGCTGCATAGGGTTGTTGGCAATCCCCAGGGGTTTCTCGTCACCCCTCCTGCCTCACGGATCGCCAGGCAAGCCAGGCCCACAAAATGATCCGCCAGGGACCCTTGCTGCCTCGATTCTCGGCATTACTGCCACTCGCCCATGTTGGTTGGCCACCCCCCCCCCCAAGAGATTTTTTTAACAATATCCATAACGCAGTTTAAAGAGGGGAATCCTGAGTGAGCTAACGAGCAGATTGTTTTAAAGGAAAAGCATAATGATATTGTGTATAATCTGGAAATTTAAGGCCGCCTTCAGATTTGTCTTTTTTTAAGATTGATAAAGCTATACGGGGTGATTTACCTTTCTAAAGAAGTTTTGATAAAAGAGAATCTACTTTTCTAAAATAGTAATCAGGAATATGTGTTGGAATCATAGAAATGATAGAGTCCATCCTGCCCCACCTATAAAGAAATAGTGGGTGCCACTGTATAAAAGTATCATTCAAAGTCTTGGTAATATGATCAAAATTCAATTTAAGAGTATCTTTAATTGTCTGCAAAAACCATAGTCCAAGATATTTTATTTTTGTGTGGGTTACCACGTGAAATTAGCATGAGTAAAGAGCAAAATTAAACCGGTATCTGACAATTTGGAGAAGATAAAAACTTGTTCAAGGAAAGGAGGAAAGGAAGTGGTAGGTTTGAAACAATATAAGAGGATGTTGTCAGCTTAAACTGACATTTTAATTTGCTGCTGGCCCATTTTAATTCTTGGTATGTGTGGATCTTGTCGAATTTTAGTTAAAAAGGGTTCGAGTGCGGCTTAGCCGAGGATCATGGCGGACGCGTGAGCCGAGAGCTCCGCACCAGCCTGCCTTTTATCCTCGTGAACTGTATAGCCGGGGCCGAGTCACGAGATCCTGGGGGTCCCTTGGGGGACCTGAGTGTTGCGGAGCGCCCCAGGACGAAGTTTGAGGCTTGGCGATACGGACGATTGAACGCGGCGGCCAGCCTGCCGCGAGCAGTGTGTGGTCGCGGCCAGTGACATGGCGGCCGGGTGAGCACCCAAGAGATCTAGGCCCATCGTTATGTGATGGGAGCTGGTGCTTGGGCCCCGCGAGCCACCTCGGCAGGATTACAACGCTGAGGGGAGGCTCTCCGTGACTAAGGCGAGCGCGGTGCCGCATGAGCTGCGGTCCGAATGTGGTGAAGCGGAAGGGCCGCATTGGCAGTGAAGTGGACCGGAGAGCCGAGCCATGGATGTGCAGCAGGGTGTAACGGCGGAGCTGGGCTGTCGCCCGTGCCATGGGACTGCTGGCCGACCTTGCGGGGTGCGTGTCTGTGCTCCCAGGCAGCAGTACTTGCTGAACAAAGCGAGGTGCGTCAGCGGGCCTAGCGGCACCCCACTGATAAAGAAGATCGCGCCAGGAGGCGCATGGAGGCCAGCTAAGGTACGTGCGGGGCCCTGTGGTGAGCGGATTGGCGTTGGAGCGGGCCTGTACATCCAGAGAGCGTGACGGAGTTCCACCGGCTCCTAGCTGGAACGGCAGCTCTAAGTGGAGCTGGCTGTAGTGGGAGGCCTAGATGTGACTGTTTGAGGCTGCACTGTGGACATTGTGCGTACAGCTGGACCAGCGGGCGGCGGTCCCCGGCCCCACGGCCTGAAGAAGACTGTAACTGAGCCCCCGGTGAGGCCCTAGGAACTAGGCCCCGCTGCGTGTGATTGCCGTAGGCGGGCTGCGGAAAGGCTGCAGCGTGCTTCGTTGGACCTGGGTGGCAGTGGCTGCGCAGAGTGGCATATCTGGTGGAACTCCTGGAGGGGGAGTGGGAGTGCTCCCCTACGCGGATAGATGGCTATACCCCCTCTCTTTCTGAAGCCCTACTCAGTTCTGGAGCGCTTTTAGCGGTCTATGTTTGCCTGGAGGGGAGCTGCGCTGCCGCTGCGCGCTGGACCGAGAGTGAGCCGGAGACATGTTTGGACGATCTGTGGGGCATCACCGGGCGTATAACAAAGAAATTGGCCCGCAGGACTGGCACACCTGACCGCCCACTAGCGTGCGCAAAGGGAGGTATCACGGCTGGGGACCTGATGCCCTAGGCGGGCCCCTAGACTGTGGGACCAGATAGCCCGAGGTTTGCTTGGACAAAATTACCCCGGTGGAGTTTTAACGGCGCTGTGAGCCTTGTAAGAGGGCGACGGGCAGGGCCCGAGACACGTGGTAAGGCCTATGGGAAGCGTCGAGGCCTAGTGACTTTGCACTCGTGACACTACGGTCCCCGCTGGCGGCACCTGAAGCCTGGGGGAGCAGAACGCACCACCCTTGAGGACTGCGGCGAAGATAGTATCGCAGTGGACAACCCTTGCTGTCTCTGAGCCCCACATCTGCTGGCAGTGAGGGGCCCTAACCCGGCCTAGTGATAACTCAGCATCTTGGGCAGGACTAAAGGCCGCCAGACTGGGGCCCCCCCGGACCCAGATGACAGCGCCCAGGAACAGTCGCGATCTACTCCGGAAGACCCGGTCCAACAACAACTCAGTAAAATCTTGGAGGCCATAGCGGATACCAAGGCCACCCTCCATCAGGACATTAGCACTGTCACGGTGGGACTCGGCCTGCTGCGGGAAGAACACAAGAAGTTGTCGGAGAGGGTCAAAGAGACCGAGTCTACTGTTGCGGTACTGGCGCTGGCCCACAAAACATTGGAGCAGCAGATGGGGGCCCTCACGGACAGAGTGTGCTTGTTAGAGTGCAGAGCAGAGGATGCCGAAGGGCGCAATAGCAGGAACAACATACGAATCCTAGGCCTACCGGAAGGGACGGAAGGTAGCGACATGGTGTCCTTCCTGGAAAGTTGGCTCAGGAGTGCGGTAGCGCCGGAGGGCCTATCCTCCTTCTATACGCTAGAGAGAGCCCATAGAGTGCCAGCCAAGCCTTTGGCCCCCGGAAGACCCCCACATCCAGTGGTGGCCCGCCTGCTCCACTTCCGGGACAGAGATCTTCTTTTGCAAAAGGCGAGAGCGGGTGGCCCTTTCGCTGTCGGCAATAGCAAGGTCTCTCTCTTTCCGGATTACACGCTGGAGGTACAGAGGAAGCGGGCCTCCTATCTAGAGGTCAAGAGGACTCTGAGAGATGAGGGCCTCCAGTACTCTCTGATGTTCCCGGCCCGTCTGCGCATTATGCTGGAGGGGAACACTCAATATTTCGATTGCCCTAGAGATGCATGGGACTGGCTGGAGACCTATAAGGGCGAGACACCTGGGGCTGGGGGTCCTGGAGCCGCGGAACTTGGGAAACGCCAGAGACGACGCCCTCATAGGGGTACCTCAAAGAAACCTTCCTCATCGCAGACGGAGAAGGAGAGGGCTGAAGCACTACAAGCCATTGCGGAGCTCATGCGGAGTCGGAGTCCGGCTCCGGAGGTGGTGGCCAGTTCCCCGAGAGAGACAGACGGCAATGAAACAGACACTTCCCACAGTGGCAGCGTGAAGATGCCAGTGGTGACGCCTAATACTGCGGACGATATTATTTGATGTAGCTGGTAAGCTGGGGCAGCTGTGCCACTTAGAGGGTCACTGTCTGCTGGTTGCCCATTTTAGGCCCCGTGCTACCTCTTTCTTTAGGGGGGCTGGTGCACTCTCATTGGTAGGAGTGTCCATTCCTGCTTTTTGCTTAGCCACCCCCGTTGAGTGCCGCACTAGGTTAAGGCCTCACTTAGTACTAACTGTTTCACAGGATGTTTGGGCGGCCAACAGTTGTTGGACTGCCCTGGGATTGGGGAGTTGACCACCATAAGGGTCCTTTTGTTGTTGTTTTTATGGCCTTGTATGTTTGCAGAGGGGTGGGGTGCTACGAGATATGGGAGGGCGTTGTGGTGGGTCTTCCCCTTGGAATGTCACATAGAGTTGTCCAGCAGGAATGGCAGGGGCTCATAGTGTTATACAGTTCCTAATGTGGAACATTAGGGGGATGGGGTCCATGGCAAAGTGCCATATTATCTACTCGTATTTGCGGCGTAGGGATGTCCACATAGTGTTCCTACAGGAAACCCACTTAAATAGTGAGGAAGCTGGGAAACTGAAGCGAAGATGGAGGGGCCAGGTCTTTGCGACTACCTGTTCGGCTTTCGCCAAGGGGGTATTGATCTGGGTGAGGCTGGGGGTCCCTTTTGCGGTTGAGCGATCATGGTTGGATGAGGGGGGCCGGTATGTTCTGATTACAGGGAGACTGGCAGGGCGTGAGGTCACCCTTGGTAACATTTATGCTCCTAACCAGGTCAAGGTTGGCTTCCTGGATTCCTTTTCTGCTGTATTAGCGGATAGCCTGAGGGGCAACCTGATCCTTGGGGGGGACTTTAACTGTGTGGCGGACGTTGCTGAGGATCGGCTACATCCCCCCTTAGTGGGGTCCCCGACACGCCACACAGCTCGGGGGTTCCGAGCATGGATAACACACTGGGGTCTTGAAGACACTTGGAGGCTGCAGCATGACAATCATAAGGAATTCTCCTTCTTTTCACTGGTACACCAGGTGCATACTCGTCTAGATATGTTCTTGTGTACCCCTGCCTTTAACAGCACTATTACACATACGGAATACCTGGGCCGTACCCTGTCAGACCACAGTCCATTAATAATGACCCATCAACCTTTAGGGCGGTGCCCCCCGGTCCCCACTTGGGAGGCTTAACCCGGCATTGCTAGACGATGACCCGTTTCGCACATCACTGCATGCCATCTTAGAAACATATTTTCCTATTAACGCCAACACTGCATCCTCTGTCTGGGTGGAATGGGAGGTATTCAAGGTGGTGGTGCGGGGCCACTGTCTGGGACAGGCGACTGGAGCTTACAGAGAGCTCCGTCAGGAATTACTAGATCTGGAGGGGAGCGTCCACAGCTTAGATAGCATTCAGGGTACGGGAGACGTGGCCCGATTGGCACTGCAGGAAGCATGAGCGAAGTATGATGTCGCCATTGGGCGGTTGCGCTGTTATAACCGCAACGATTATCTGGATAGGGTGTGTGAGAAGTTGGCCTGGTATATGCTGTCCACTAATTATAGTGGGCACCTTGCACCAGTCCAAACAACCCCTTATTGGAGATAGGTTAAAGACAACCTTTATTGAAAGCTATCCTAGTGGTAGCTATGGAGAGCAGCCTTCAGGCTAAGTCTTGAAGGAATGTAAAGCAGCTTGTTTTACCAGTCTATAATCTCTTGAGTGACCAAATGAAAGAGGACCACACCAGGTATATATTCAAAATGTATGTATTTATTGCTAAACACACCCCTCTAGTCTCTTTATGAGGCTAGAGTTCGAAGTACATAAGTTATAAGTTAGTTATCAACAGTAATAGCACAGATACACGTTTGAGCCCTAGGGGCGTACCAAACCATATACCAATAAAGTGGTATAAGAACCACGACTGAGCTAGACACAAGGCCTAGAGCCTGTAGAAGTGCTTGTACCACAAGGAACCACCCAAGGTAGTGACACAGGGGACCCACGGGGGACGCGTGCAGTGTGAGAACACAGCCGCGAATCGCCGTTGACTTCTATGGGGAAAGTCGCGGTTGGAATTTTAAAGAAAAGGGACACTTAGAGGAGGACTTGGATCAAAACCTTTTAGAACTGGGTTGTTCTAGAGTCTATACCCACGGGAGCACCGTAGTACTCGAGTTACCTCACCCAGGGAAGCCGGGTGCATAGGTGTCTTTCGGGGTCGGGTTTCGTCGTCGTTTTCAATGGCGATCTGCTGCAAAGTGCTGCTGGCGGCCAAGTCGAAAGTGTTCGGGTGGATCCAGAGGTGGATCGAAGATCTGAAGAACCTGAAAGCAGAGGGGACAGAGTCTGGGTCACTAGCCAGTGACCAGGAAGGCGATGAGCGGATGCCCACCGATGTTGAGTGCTTCAGGTAGGTTGACAGTCGTCTTGACTCTTCAGCCACGTGGTCCAGGAGGCGTCGACGATGACCAGGAGCTGGATTCGAGCTGTCCCATGACGTCTGTCGATTGCAGGGGTGTCAGCGACCGGATTGGACCCAACAAGCCTTGGCAACGGCAAGTCTCATGGAAATAGAAGAAGGACGGTGGTGCAGACCAGCAAGGTCTGAGGGACTCACCCAGTGAGGGTAAGTCAGGGCACGCCTGGAGCAACCAGGGAAGGCCAAGCAGAAAAAGATTGGCCTTCGGGAGGGCCTACTAGCCAACAGACTAGCGACCGCGAAGGAGCCTCGAGTGGACGCACTTAGAGCTGGCTCACGGGACACTCGTGGAGTGGAGGCCAGTGATCTTCGGTGCAATCGGTGCTGGAGGCAGGGGCTACTCGGAGCCCAAAGTACAACTTCGTGGAAGACCAGGAAAAGGATGCACTTGCAAATGCGCTTGGTGTCCAGGGGTCACGGTTCCACGTTACCCACGACAGCTACGGGCCTCAGCTTTGCTGGGGACTCAGGGCAGCCTCGGGGAAGTCTGGAAATCCACCTCTGGTGATGCAAAGACTTCGGCGCCCAGCGGGAGCTTCAGCGATGCAGACCAGACAATTGCTTCGTTGGTGCCTGCCAAGCAGGGGAGTCACTCCTTGACCCCAAGGGAGATTCTTCAGTCCTCTAATCTTAAAGTAGAGCGTCGAAGGTCCAGGATTCTGTGTCAGAGTTTCGTCCAGGTAAATCTAAAGTCCTAAGGACTGGGGTCCCATACTTATACTAAGTTAGGGGGTTGGACATACTCTGGGGACCCACCTATGGGAGGGTCAGGGAAGAGGGGTGGTTACACCCATTCCCTTTGTCCAGTTTCGTGCCAGAGCAGGGACTGGAAGCCCCTGAACCAGTTTGAACTGGGGTATGCACAGGGACACCAAGTGTGCCCCCAGTGCAGGACTTCAAAGCACCAGAGAGGGTTCCCGCCCAGCCCCAATACACATTATCCTGTCTGGGGAGGTGGTTACACCTCCCTGAGGCAGGAAACCTATTGTCCAGGCCTCCCCTGCCGGAGTTTCAGTCAGCAGCAGGAGGCCAGACCCGTGTCTGTGGCAGCGGCATCCATTTTGTGATGCCAGGGCTTGGAAAGAAGTTACCGGGCAGGCCGGTGTGTACATGTCTCTCCCTCTAGAAGGGTGGAATGCTACCCCCGCCGCCAGAACTGGCGGGGGGGTAGTATTCCAAGATGTTTGACACCAAACACGACATGTTTCCGTGCAGCCATCCCAAAGTTAGTATTTAACGCAAGGTTATAATGCGCTTAAGAGTATATGGTCAGGCTGCACTACAAACAGCATCAGAGAAGGGTCTCCGAACGCTGCAGAGGGGCTCTGCTCATGCAGGGGCACCCTCTCACATAGGAACCAAGCAGTCTGCCTTCAGGATTGACAAGGCCTGCCATAGGAGTGACTTATAGGTTTATATGTGTGTATGTATGTAGTGATATAGGTAACCTATATCACTGTAAGGGGTGCATGCACCACCTTACCCAGGCTGCAGTAGCAGACCTGTGGTGTCCTTTTGGTTGGCCTTCCAGGGGTAGCACAATACATGCTTCAGACACCTGGCAGGCCTCTGAGGTACCTATGCCCTGGGTACATAGTATACCATATACTAGGGACTTACAAGGGCACTCCAGATTCCAATCAGAGATGTGCCTAAGGCACATGGAAACCATTTTAGAGAGGAAGCAGCTAGGCTGGGGTTCTGATTAGCAGGGCCCCAGCCAGACTAAAGTCGAAAAACAGTGAAGCATCAGCAAAAAGTGGGGGTACCCATGTGAAGCAGATCCTACTCTCCTACACAACCCCCCCAAACGTAGGGACATTAAACTAACCTTGCCCAGTTAAGTCTTCATGTTCTAAGTGAAAGTACCTAGAGAGTCCATCTGCATTGGCATGGTTACTCCCAGGTCTATGTTCCACTGTGAAGTCCATCCCCTGTAGGGAAATGGACCACCTAAGCAGTTTGGGGTTTTCACCCTTCATTTGTTTTAGCCATAAGAGGGGCTTATGGTCTGTTTGAACAAGGAAGTGAGTACCAAACAAGTATGGCCTCAACTTCTTCAGAGCCCAGACCACAGCAAAGGCCTCCCTCTCAATGGCTGACCAACGTTTCTCTCTAGGGGTCAGCCTTCTGCTAATAAAAGCTACTGGCTGATCCTGACCTTCATCATTCAATTGTGACAGTACAGCCCCTACCCCCAATTCAGATGCATCTGTTTGGACAATGAACTTCTTGGAGTAATCAGGACTCTGTAGAATGGGAGCAGTGCACATTGCCTGCTTTGGGTCATCAAATGCCTTTTGACAGCTAACTGTCCACTGAACCTTTTGGGCATTTTCTTGGAAGTTAAGTCATTCAGGGGTGTCACTATTGATCCATACCCCTTGACAAATCTCCTATAGTACCCAGTCAGGCCTAAAAAGGCTCTCACCTGAGTCTGGGTAGTTGGAGCAGTCCAGTCCATGATGGTCTGGATCTTGCTCTGCAGTGGTTGAACCTGGCCTCCACCCACAAGGTGGCCCAGGTACACAACCTGACTCTGCCCTATCTGGCACTTGGTGGCCTTGATAGTCAGGCCTGCTTTCTGCAGGGCCTGCAAAACATTTCTGAGGTGGACCAGGTGATCCTCCCAGGTGGAGCTAAAGACAGCAATATCATCTAGATATGCTGCACTATAGGCTTCAGACCTGTAAGGACTGTATTCACCAACCTCTGAAAAGTGGCAGGTGCATTCTTCAGACCAAAGGGCATCACCACAAATTTATAATGCCCACTAGGGGTTGAGAACGCTGTCTTTGGCTTTGCATCCTCAGCTAGTCTGATCTGCCAGTAGCCAGCTGTCAGGTCAAATGTGCTTAGATACTTGGCTGAGGCCAAAGTGTCTATTAGCTCATCTGCCCTAGGTATTGGATGGGTATCAGTCCTAGTGACTGCATTGAGACCCCTGTAGTCCACACAAAACCTCATCTCTCTTTTCCCACCATTGGTGTGAGGTTTTGGCACAAGGACCACTGGACT
This sequence comes from Calotriton arnoldi, assembly GCA_963921515.1. NCBI lineage: Eukaryota > Metazoa > Chordata > Amphibia > Caudata > Salamandridae > Calotriton > Calotriton arnoldi. The sequence continues at coordinate 1,717,703 of CAWUFW010000334.1, forward strand.
AGCCCAAGGGCTATCTGAGGGTTCAATAACTCCCAAATCCAACATCTTCTGGACTTCTGTCCTGATACAGTCCCTGACATGGTCAGGTTGCCTATAAATCTTATTTTTAATAGGTAGACTGTCCCCAGTGTCCACTTCATGAGTGCACCAGGTGGTCTGACTGGGTGTCAGTGAGAATATGTGCCTGAACTGATTGAGCACCTGTCTGCAATCAGTTTTCTGCTGGGCAGTGAGGCTGCCTGCCAAGGCTACACCATCCACTGACCCATCATCAGGGTTCTGTGAGAGCAGGTCAGGGAGTGGGTCACTCTCTTCCTCCTGTCCCTCATCAGTAGCCATGAGCAAGCCCATGTCTGCCCTGTCCACATATGGTTTTAATCTGTTGACATGGAGAACCCTGTGGGGACTCCTGGGTGTTCCTAGGTCTACTAAGTAGGTAACTTCACCCTTCTGTTCAACAATGGTATGGGGTCCACTCCATTTGTCTTGGAGAGCTGCTGGGGCCACTGGCTCCAACACCCACACCTTCTGTCCTGGCTGGTAAACAGTCAGTACAGCCTTTTGGTCATGCCAGGCTTTTTGAAGTTCCTGGCTAGCCTCAAGGTTTTTAGTTGCCTTTTTCATGTACTCAGCCATCCTGGAGCGGTGACCAAGAACATAGTCCACTATGTCTTGCTTTGGGGGCTTGAGAGGTAACTCCCATCCTTCCTTCACCAAGCACAATGGGCCCCTGACAGGATAACCAAACAAAAGTTCAAAAGGGCTGTAGCCAACCCCCTTTTGAGGCACCTCCCTGTATGCAAATAAAAGGTAGGGCAAGAGTATGTCCCATCTTCGCCTAAGCTTCTCTGGGAGCCCTTTAATCATGCCCTTCAAGGTTTTGTTGAATCTCTCAACTAAACCATTGCATGGGTGATAGGGTGTGGTGAACTTGTAAGTCACTCCACACTCCTTCCACATTGCTTTCAAGTATCCAGACATAAAGTTAGCACCCCTGTCTGATACAACCTCCTTAGGGAAGCCCACTCTTGAGAAAATTCCCAGGAGGGCTCTTGCCACCACAGGTGCTGTAGTGGTCCTAAGGGGAATAGCCTCTGGGTACCTGGTGGCATGATCCACTACCACCAGTATAAACCTGTGCCCAGATGCTGTTTGGGGATCCATGGGACCAACAATGTCAATCCCCACCCTTTCAAAGGGAACCCCCACCACAGGTAGTGGTATCAGGGGGCCTTTGTAGTGCCACCTGCCTTGCCACTGGCCTGGCAGGTTACACAGGAGCGACAAAACTCCTTGGTGTCTTCAGACATGTGGGGCCAGTGAAAGTGAGGGACAATTCTGTCCCAAGTCTTGTTCTGGCCCAGGTGACCTGCTAAGGGAATGTCATGGGCTAGGGTCAATAGGAAGCCCCTGAACTTCAGAGGTATAACCAACCTCCTGGTGGCACCAGGCTTGGGGTCTCTACACTCTGAGTACAAGAGTCCATCATCCCAATACACTGTATGGGGACCACTAGCTTTCCCAGCAGCCTCAGCAGCAGCTTGCTGTCTGAGGGGTTCAAGAGAGGGGCAGCTCTGCTGCTCCTGGCTCAGATCTGCCCTGGAAGGGCCCCTGTCCCCAAGAACTCAACCTGGTCAGGTTCAAGCTCCTCTGGGACAGTTCCTTCCTCAGGACTGAGATCATCCCCCTCAAGAGACTGATCTTCCTTCTGAGCCAAGGGGGAAGGCACTGCCTTTACCCTACTACTCCTCTTCTTGGAGGGCACTTGGTCCAAGGCCTGTTCAGTGTTAGACATTTTGGCTTGTGACATGGTCACAGCAAACACATCTGCAGGGATGCCCAGCATTTCTGCATGGGTCCTGAGCTCCACTTCTGCCCAAGCTGAAGTTTCTAGATCATTGCCAAGCAAGCATTCAACTGGTAGGTCTGCACTTACCACAACCTTCTTAAGGCCAGTTACCCCTCCCCAGGATAAGTTAACAACTGCCAGAGTATGGTCTGTTCTGACATTGCTAGCATTGGTCACTTGGTACATTTCACCAAGTATAATCTGCCCAGGATCCACAAGGTCTTGTGTCATCATGGTGACACTTGCCCCTGTGTCCCTAAATGCCAAAGCCTCTTTTCCATTGATTAAGGGCTGTTGCCTGTACTTGCCCAGATTACTGGGACTCACATAGGAGGTCACATCCATGCCTCCATCACAGACTAGGACAGCCTGAGTGAGTTCTCTGACTAGGTCAGAGCTCATCTCCCTACCCAGGGTCAACCCTACTAAACCCTTGGCTTGTGTAGTCCCACCACCAACTGTAACTGCACTAGGGGGAGCAGGTGCCTTAGGGGCATTGGTGGGGGCTGGAGTAGAGTCTTTGGACTTGGTGCAATCACTGGTCCAGTGGGTCTTTTGCTTACAGACCTTGCACCATGGTTTCTTTTGGCCTTTCCCTTTGTTAAACTGTGAATCCCCACCTGAAGAAGATTTTTGGGGGCCTTGTGAAGACTTCTGGTCTTTACCCTTCTCCCCACCCTTATCAGAGTTCTTAGAATCTTGCTTCTTTGGGTCACCACCTTGGTTCTGTACCTTCTGCCTCACCCTGGTTCTGACCCATTTGTCTGCCTTCTTTCCCAATTCTTGGGGAGCGGTCAGATCAGAGTCCACCAGGTACTGATGCAACAGCTGATTTTGACAGTTATTAAGAATCTGCTCCCTCATGATAAGATTGTACAATCCTGTGAAGTCACATACCTTACTGCCCATCAACCAACCTTCCAGAGCCTTAGCAGAACAATCCACATAGTCTACCCAGTCTTGAGTCTGTGCTTTTTGGGTATCTCTGAACTTTAACCTGTATTGTTCAGTTGTTAGGCCAAACCCATCAATCAGAGCAGTCTTCAAGACTTTGTAATTGTCAGCATCCTCTTCTCTTACAGTGAGGAGCTTGTCTCTACCTTTGTCTGCAAAGGAGAGCCACGAGATTGCTGCCCACTGCTCCTGAGGGACCCTCTGTACTTTACAGGCCCTCTCCAGTGCAGTTATCCATTTGTGGATGTCATCCCCACCCTCGTAGGGAGGGACAATCTTGCTCAGGTTTCTATGGTCATGTGACCTTTCCCTATCTCTAGAGAAACTGCTGCCACCATGGGACTCTAGTCCCAACTTTTTTCTCTCTCTATAGAGATCTAGGGACTCCCTGTCTATAGCCAATTGCTGTTTTCTGAGTTCAAGCTGGGCTTGCTCATACTGAATCAGTCTCTTCCTCCTCTCATGAGAGGATTCCCTTCCATGAGAGGAGACAGAGGTCCCTACTGAGGTGTCAGATTGGTTAGACTCCTGAGAAGGAGATCTAGTCCTTCTGGGCACACTCACAACTCTTCCTGGGGGGGCAAAGGGGAGGTCATTCTGATCCTCCTCCTCCTCCACAGGAGGAATTGGGTTTTCCAGGTCAAGGTCATTTTCACCTTCCTGGCCAGTTTCAGAGGGGGGGCCCTGGGTTTCTTCACCCCTGACCCCTTCCTCATTTTCTGCCCCACCCTCTCTGCCTATCCCTTCAGACCCTAGGGGCCTGCTGAGATTATCAGCTAATAGCACCTCTCTGAGGTGTTGGGTGCTGGCACTTTTGCCTGCCTTCAGCTTCCTAGTATTGCACAATGCTCTCAATTCCAAGAATGGGAGATTATCATACTTGGAGGGAAGAAGCCCACTGGCTTCTGGCAAGGACTCACTGGGTCCTGGCTTTGAAGACATTACTAGTGAGGTGTGGTGTATGCACTACCTACTCTAGTGTGGCCTACTAAACTCTCTTGAGTTGTAGAAAGGGTGTGCTATCCCTTAACACACAACTCTAAGTTCAGTAGAACTTACTGTATACTAAGCTTGATTTATATGTACCTTAGGTACCCTTAATGGTTTTCAGTTGATCAATTCAATTGAGATTATCTGGTAAAACAATAGCAAGCTGGAATCCCACACGCTGCACACCAATGTGAGAAGTTGGCCTGGTATATGCTGTCCACTAATTATAGTGGGCACCTTGCACCAGTCCAAACAACCCCTTATTGGAGATAGGTTAAAGACAACCTTTATTGAAAGCTATCCTAGTGGTAGCTATGGAGAGCAGCCTTCAGGCTAAGTCTTGAAGGAATGTAAAGCAGCTTGTTTTACCAGTCTATAATCTCTTGAGTGACCAAATGAAAGAGGACCACACCAGGTATATATTCAAAATATATGTATTTATTGCTAAACACACCCCTCTAGTCTCTTTATGAGGCTAGAGTTCGAAGTACATAAGTTATAAGTTAGTTATCAACAGTAATAGCACAAATACACGTTTGAGCCCTAGGGGCGTACCAAACCATATACCAATAAAGTGGTATAAGAACCCCGACTGAGCTAGACACAAGTCCTAGAGCCTGCAGAAGTGCTTGGACCACAAGGAACCACCCAAGGTAGTGACACAGGGTACCCACGGGGGACGCGTGCAGTGTGAGAACACAGCCGCGAATAGCCGTTGACTTCTATGGGGAAAGTCGCGGTTGGAATTTTAAAGAAAAGGGACACTTAGAGGAGGACTTGGAGCAAACCCCTTTAGAACTGGGTTGTTCTAGAGTCCATACCCATGGGAGCACCGGAGTACTCGAGTTACCTCACCCAGGGAAGCCGGGTGCATAGGTGTCTTTCGGGGTCGGGTTTCGTCGTCGTTTTCAATGGCGATCTGCTGCAAAGTGCTGCTGGCAGCCAAGTCGAAAGTGTTCGGGTGGATCCAGAGGTGGATCAAAGATCTGAAGCACCTGAAAGCAGAGGGGACAGAGTTTGGGTCACTAGCCAGTGACCAGGAAGGCGATGAGCGGATGCCCACCGATGTTGAGTGCTTCAGGTAGGTTGACGGTCATCTTGACTCTTCAGCCACGAGGTCCAGGAGGCGTCGACGATGACCAGGAGCTGGATTCGAGCTGTCCCACGACGTCTGTCGATTGCAGGGGTGTCGGCGACCGGATTGGACCCAACAAGCCTTGGCAACGGCAAGTCTCGTGGAAATAGAAGGACGGTGGTGCAGACCAGCAAGGTCTGAGGGACTCACCCAGCGAGGGTAAGTCAGGGCACACCTGGAGCAACCAGGGAAGCCCAATGCAGAAGAAGATTGGCCTTCGGGAGGGCCTACTAGCCAACGGACTAGCAACCGCGAAGGAGCCTCAAGTGGACGCACTTAGAGTTGGTTCACGGGACACTCGTGGAGTGGAGGCCAGTGATCTTCGGTGCAGTCTTGCTGGAGGCGGGGGCTACTCGGAGCCCAAAGCACAACTTCGTGGAAGACCAGGAAGAGGATGCACTTGCAAATGCGCTCGGTGTCCAGGGGTCACGGTTCCACGTTACCCACGACAGCTACGGGCCTCAGCTGTACTGGGGACTCAGGGCAGCCTCAGGGAAGTCTGGAAATCCACCTCTGGTGATGCAAAGACTTCGGCGTCCGGCGGGAGCTTCAGCGATGCAGACCGGACAATTGCTTCGTTGGTGCCTGCCAAGCAGGGGAGTCACTCCTTGACCCCAAGGGAGATTCTTCACTCCTCTAATCTTAAAGTAGAGCATCGAAGGTCCAGTATTCTGTGTCAGAGTTTCGTCCAGGTAAATCTAAAGTCCTAAGGACTGGGGTCCCATACTTATACTAAGTTAGGGGGTTGGACATACTCTGGGGACCCACCTATGGGAGGGTCAGGGAAGAGGGGTGGTTACACCCATTCCCTTTGTCCAGTTTCGCACCAGAGCAGGGGCTGGAAGCCCCTGAACCAGTTTGAACTGGGGTATGCACAGGGACACCAAGTGTGCCCCCAGTGCAGGACTTCAAAGCACCAGAGAGGGCTCCCGCCCAGCCCCAATACACATTATCCTGTCTGGGGAGGTGGTTACACCTCCCTGGGACAGGAAACCTATTGTCCAGGCCTCCCCTGCCGGAGTTTCAGTCAGCAGCAGGAGGCCAGACCCGTGTCTGTGGCAGCGGCATCCATTTTGTGATGCCAGGGCTTGGAAAGAAGTTACCGGGCAGGCCGGTGTGTACATGTCTCTCCTCTAGAAGGTTGGAATGCTACCCCCGCCACCAGAACTGGCGGGGGGTAGTATTCCAAGATGTTTGACACCAAACACAACATGTTTCCGTGCAGCCATCCCAAAGTTAGCATTTAACGCGAGGTTATAATGCGCTTAAGAGTATATGGTCAGGCTGCACTACAAACAGCATCAGAGAAGGGTCTCCGAACGCTGCAGAGGGGCTCTGCTCATGCAGGGGCACCCTCTCACATAGGAACCAAGCAGTCTGCCTTCAGGATTGACAAGGCCTGCCATAGGAGTGACTTATAGGTTTATATGTGTGTATGTATGTAGTGATATAGGTAACCTATATCACTGTAAGGGGTGCATGCACCACCTTACCCAGGCTGCAGTAGCAGACCTGTGGTGTCCTTTTGGTTGGCCTTCCAGGGGTGGCACAATACATGCTTCAGCCCCTGGCAGGCCTCTGAGGTACCTATGCCCTGGGTACATAGTATACCATGTACTAGGGACTTACAAGGGCACTCCAGATTCCAATCAGAGATGTGCCTAAGGCACATGGAAACCATTTTAGAGAGGAAGCAGCTAGGCTGGGGTTCTGATTAGCAGGGCCCCAGCCAGACTAAAGTCGAAAAACAGTGAAGAATCAGCAAAAAGTGGGGGTACCCATGTGAAGCAGATCCTACTCTCCTACAGGGTGCAGAGAGAGGAAGGGAATGCGGGCCGTCTTTTAGCTCGTTTAATTAAGCCAGAATTGGGAGGATCCCCCATTACCCAACTTAGCATGGAGACTGGTGAAGTGCTGTATCGCCCAGATGCGATTAATGATTCCTTTCCCCTCATTTTATGAAAATCTATATGCGGCCCGCTTGCGGCCCCTTGTTCGGCGGTGAGGGAATCTCTGGAGCCTCTGCCCCTTCGCAAGTTGGAGGACGAGGACCGGGAAGGATTGGGGGAACCTATAACCCTGCAGGAAATTAGGGCCACCATCCATGCGTTGGCGACTGGCAAGACGCCACGGCCGGACGGCCTTCCGGCCGAATTCTACCAGCGTTTTGCAGATATACTTGCGCCGCACTTTGTCCGGCTGTACGCAGACGCCTATGAGGCCGGAGAGCTGCCTAGCTCCACCCGGACAGCCCTGGTGATCCCCCTTCCGAAAACCAAGACGCCAGGGGCGGGGGTTAAAGACTATAGGCCCCTCTCCATGCTTAACTTGGATTTTAAGATCCTAAGCAAGGTGCTGGCCGGTAGGTTGATTCCGCACATGAAGACGTTAATACACCCTGATCAGAACGGGTTCATCCCTTCCCGTAACACCTCCAACAACCTCCGCAGGCTCTACTCCATCCTTTATCATATCGAGACTCCACTTCGACTCCAGGCCGCGGTGCTCTCCGTCGACCTGGAAATAGCTTTTGACACGGTTAGGTGGGATTATCTGTTTGAGGTGATGAGGCGCATGGGGTTGGGAGAGGATTGGGTGCAATGGGTGCGGCTTCTATATGTGGCACCCACTGCCAGGGTCCGAACGGGCAGAACAATCTCTAGAGAGTATAAGGTATCTCGGGGGACTAGGCAGGGGTGCCCTCTCGCGCCTCTCCTCTTTGCCCTCGCGATTGAACCCCTTGCTGAGCGACTTCGCCAGGGCGGGGATGGGATTGGACTGGATTCTGGAGGGCGGACGCACCATGTTTCCCTGTATGCGGACGACCTCTTGTTATACCTGTCGGATGCTGTTGTGGGCACCTCAACGGCTATACAACTCCTAGACAACTTCGCGGGCCTATCGGGTCTTCGAGTCAACAGAGCAAAGACGTATCTGTTCCCGGTGGCGGGCCCTCTCCCTAGACCTGACACTCTGATGGCCGACATTGTATGGGCTCAGAATACGTTTAAGTACCTGGGCATCCACATTTTCCATTCGCTTGATGACTCGAAAGAGGGCAACTTGGGTAGAGCATTGCCCTCGCTACGTGCGTGTGTACATTTCTGGCGTTCACTGCAATTTCCGGTAATGTCCCGGGTCTCCCTATCTAAAATGGTCGTGCTCCCACGCCTATTGTATTTTTTTGTCAATCTCCCGGTCCTCATGCCTAGTGGCTGGTTTCGCCCCCTGAATGCTTTGTTGCGAGACCTGGTGTGGGGTGATGGACGCCCTAGGGTGTCTCTTACAACGTTACAGCGTCCTGTTTCTGAGGGCGGGTTGGGAGTGCCGAACTTTGAATATTATATGTTGGCTGGTCAATTGCAGTGGCTGGCACAATGGATAGAGGGTGTGAACGAAGACGGAACGTTTCTGTCGCTCCCGGACTCCCACCCTAACTTAGTAATGGCGAAATTGTTGATACCAACGACGCCCACCCCGTACTGCTCCTTGCTGCAGCGTACTGCTTTTCAAGCCTGGGGGAGATGTCAGGGCAGTGGACGACAAGTCGCCAAATATACCCCTATGTTGCCACTTGTAGGTTTGCCACACAGCAACCCACAGTCTGTCTTCACGACTGAGCAACTAGCCCATTGGACAGACGCAGGGCTAGATAATGTTGGGGATTGTTTCTTAGACAAGTCCCTACTCCCATTTGACGGACTTATGGAGGATTGTGGTCTGCCCCCAGGCCAGTTCCTGCACTATGAGGCCCTGACTCGTACATTTGCACAGTTATGGACTGCAGGTAGGGACGAGCCGGAGACGCACCCAGTGCTCCATGCCCTGTTGACGCTTGGGACGGCGGGTCACCTGGTGAAATGGTTTTATGTGGCACTCCAGGAGGCTTGGGTTCATCTCTTGGATAAGCTCCGTGCAAAATGGGATGGGACCAGGGGCAGAGTCCTAACAGATGCGGAATGGCGGAGGGTTCTGCACTACTCTGAGAAAATTTCTCGTAACACACGTCTTAAAAATATACAGTTTAACTATACACACATGGCTTACATGACACCACATTGCCTCAATGTGACCTATGGGGGAGTAGGTCCGTCTCTGCCCTCGATGCTCCCACCCGGACGTGGACTTTGGCCACATGACCTGGGATTGCCGGGACCTGCGGCCTTTCTGGGAGGCTGTGCTCGGTAAGCTCACAGCAGTATTGGGTAGAGAACTACCTTTTACACTACAGACATGCATTTTGGGTCTCTTTCCCAGGCCGCAGAAGGGCAAGGTAGGGAATAGGCTCATAGACTTGGCGCTGGGCCTGGCGAAACGTCGCATTGCAATAGAATGGAAATTTGAGACCTGGAATAAAGATGTCATCATGTGGGCTGGGGCGGAAGGTAGAGCACTTAGGGGCATATTAACAACGGCCAGCGATAATTATCGCTGGCCGTGCGTAGCGATAATTATATTATCGCTGGCTATCTCTGGCATTTATCGCCCTGGTAGCGCGTTATTAACAACGCGTTACTCCAGGGCGATAAAAATACCAGAGATAGCGATGTTATCGCCCTTTTGCAGGGAACATCGCTGGTTTTCTAGCGATGTTCCCTGCAAAAGGGCGATAACCTTGCTGATACGACCCACAGGGTCGTATCAGCAGAATCCACCTCCTATGGCTAACATAGGTAAGTCGGGATTATAGCAGACGTTAGATTTTGGCAAAAACGGCCGTTTTCGCCAAAATCTAACGTCTGCTATAATCCTGTGGGCTGCCTTGTAAATATCGCGATGTGCACATCGGCGATATTTACAACGTAGCCCATCTGGGGTACGCCCAGTAACGCCCACTTTGCATCTCATTAGAGATGCAAGGATAGGCGTTGGGGGAAAGGGCGATAGTGCAGGGATTCACGCGATAGCGTGACCTTGCTGATTAGGCGATAGAATTATCGCCGCTTTCCGTCCGAAAACGGACGCTAAAGCGGCGATAATTGTCTATCGCCTCATTGTTGATATGCCCCTAAGTTGGGAGGAATCTAAAGGCATGAGAAAGCACCCAATAGCGGGCCAATAGAAGGAAGTGTTGGCGACCTGGGAGAATCCTGAGGAGCAAGTGACTAGCGAGACAGGTTCAGATTCAGACCTGGGGCCCCACTCCGAAGGGATTTAAATTGCAATGTCTATTGAACCTTTGGATCGTTTTGGGAGCCGGTGTGCCTGCTGTTGAATACGGAATGTGGGGGAATGTTAAAGGGCTACTCACTGCCCGGACGGGACTGCTTTGATTGCAATAGTAGGCCCCTTCCCCCCTTCATATTCCCAGCCCCCGCCTGTGGCACTTCATTATATTGTGCCTCCACCACTCGCTTGTAATGATACTTACGATATATTTTGCCCCTCTGCATAAGGTCCCTTCTTTTTTTGTTTATGTTGAGTTATTCCCTCTCTTTTCATTTTGTTAGAATTGTTTTTGAACAATCGAAGTAGCATTTTGTAAATCAAGAATGTTATAATTGTATTTTGATCCGCTGGTGGGTACTCTCACATGTAAATTGTCAAGAACGAACTCTGGTGAAGCATGTACTGGGAACCCTGGTCGGAACCTGGAGGTGACAGTTATGTGTTCGATATTGGCTGCGCAGTACTCCTCTGGTTCCAAGGAACGTATATTGTACACTAGATTTTTCTCTTTGATCATTTTCATGGACACTGAAAGATGTATTTCAGTAATGTATTGCCACTGCCACTGAGGTATTTGATGTTAATCTTGCTGTGCTCTTATATACGAACTGTGTATTCAATAATTAAAAATGCCAATAAAAATACTTCAAAAAAAAAAAAAAAGTGTTCGAGTGCAATAATAAAAGGAGACCACAGACATCCTTGTCGTACACCCCTAAACAAAGGAAAGTAATCAGAGAGGAAACCGCTGACAAAAATTGCAGAATTTGGACCTGTATATAATAACAAAATGAAAGCAATCAATTGAGGTGGAAAACCAATTCATTTTAATGCATGAAACATAAATTACCAACTGATCCTGTCAAAAGCTTTTTCAGCATCCAAAGCAATAGCAGTGATAGGATAGTCCAATGTGGATGCTTTACCTGAGATATTGAAAAAGACACTGGTGTTGTCAGATGCCAATCGGCCTTTGACAAAACCAGATTGTTCTGGGCCTATGAAATCTGGCGAAATAGGATCAATGCGCAATGCCAACATTTTTGCAAAATTCTTGTAATCAGTATTAACTAAGGAAATGGGGCGATAGTTTTTAAATTGAATGAGATCTTTATTTTCTTTTGGGATTAAACAAATCATGGGATCTTGAAAAGAGCCTTGAGATGTACCCTTATTAATGAAAAAATTAAACAAAAGTAAAAGATTGGGTAGGAGGAGCTTTGCAAAATGACTATAGAACTCAATGGTAAAACCGTCAGGTCCTAGAGCTTTCCCTCTTTCTAATATTGAGACTACAAAGGTGATTTCTGATAAAGAGATATCCGCACCCAGTGGTTTAAAATCAATATGCTGGGAGTGAGGGGATGCAATGGATTGAAAGTAATTGGCAAAATCTGATTGCAAAGGCTATGTTTCTGTGGAATAGAGAATTATATAAAACTTAACTAATTCATTAAAAATATCGTTATCCTTAAAAAGAGCAGCCCCTGAGTTGTCTTTTAAAGATTGTATTTTGGTTCTATCATTTTGGATTTTTAAGTAATTTGCAAGTAATTTCCCCATCCTGTTTTGACCACCATAGTATTGTGCACTACTTAATAAATAAGAAGTGGTATTAGTAGATAATCTGTTAAAAGTGAGTTTAGCGTCTATCAATTTTTGTAAGGAAAACCTCGTTCTTCGAGTGATAATAGGTGTACTCTGATTTTTTTATTTTGTCATGTAGTTTATATGACTGAGTTTCCATAGATTTTTTCTTACAAGAGACAAAATTAATTATAAAACATCGCACTGCTGTTTAAAGGAATCTCATATCGTAACAAACGAGGAGGCTTTGAAATTTAGAGGTAAACACCATCGGCCTCGGTGTGAAGAAAAGGGTATAAAATCGAAATCAGTGTATATTAATGCATGATCCGATATTAAAATTGATCCTATATCAGAATTAAGGGTATGCTGAGCTGAGGATTTGCTAAGAAAGAGATAATCTATTTGAGATTGAGAGTGGTGAGGGGCAGAATAGAAGATATATTCCCGAAGATCTGGGTGACACAGTCTCCAAATATCAACTAAAGATTTGGAGTGAATGGCCAATTTAAATTGAGCATGCATTTTAGTATGAACAAATTTGACTTTGGAGTTTCTATCTATATTGGGTCACGAACTTGAGTACAAGCACCACCGAATATAATATAATCATCATCACATTGATGCAGTTTGTTAGAAATAGTGGTCCAGAATGTGGTGTCAACCAAAACTGGGCCATAAACATTCAAATTGCAATGGGTTTGTTATCGATACGGAGTTTAACAATAATCCATCTACCTTCAGAGTCATGTTCTTGGGTTATAACTGAAATATGTCATTTTTATATGACACAGAATTAGTACCCTATTCTTTTTCGCCAAAGCAGGCAAAACAAAAATATTTCCCACCGAACATCTTTTTAGTTTGGCAGCATCCAACTCAGAAATGTGATTCCTGAAGAAGTGCCAAATCTGTTTTGATGATGGGATGAGATAACACTCGCTGTCTTTCAAAAGGGTTACCGAAACCCTTAATGTTCCATGTAGTAACTTGGAATGTAAAAATAGAGCAAAAGCATGCACAATTTGTAAGTCTACAGTAACAAAATCAGTAAAATGAAGAATCAAATATTGGGAAGTTATGCTTAGCAAGGAGATGGAAAGTCAGAAGGATAATAAGATGAGCCAAAAGGGAAAAAAGTAACCCTGGGTGTAAAACTCCGCTCGCTGAAATTGCGGAGTTTTGGCAACTCCACGTTCCACGTAAAACATGGAGTTGCCGAAAAACTCTGCACTCCGAAACGGAGCATAGGTTTTTTTTTGTTCGAGTGCCCTAAATGTGTTTTTGCGCGCACAGGAGCGACTTACCGGGTGCCTGCGATCGCTGATGAGATTTCCCGAGCCGTTCGTGAGCACCACAAGATTTGCTAGGCGGCCACATGGTCCCGCGAGAGTCTGCAATCGCGAACACGTCATTCGGACGCGCCATCGGACTTCCGGCGGAAGTTTTGTGAAGAACGCGATCCCGAACATGTGAATCTGCAATATGGAGAAGTTTATCTCCCGAGCAGCATCAAAACCTTCTCAAAATGACGATTTGGATTAAAAAAAACTCCTCAGATTGACATTTTGCTGTACTTTTTTGTGCAAGGAGTCCTTTTTCTTTTTTTTACTTTTTTTTTTTAAGAGGAAGGAAGTGCCTCAGAGTCTCCAACTTCCTGTTTCTGTCCAGCAGACTCCATGTCCATCTCCTGTTCACTTTTCATTTGGATTTGGAGCTGGAAGGATTACTCTTTGTGTCTGCTGCATCATATATCATTGGATTTGAGGACTTTCGAATTTGAGATTTCACAAGTAAGTTGGAAAATTGGTGTTGTTTGTTTGATTGGGGCAATACACACAGATTTATTTGTACTTTTCATCATTTTTTTTTATTTATTGGTTGTTTGGCCTGTAGTTTCAGTAGAGGCCTAGTTGTTTCTTTGTGAGTCATTTTTCTTCTTTTATTAAGGAAACATATTGCACAGTTCACTACATTTTCTCCAACTTTTGAAATCATCAATTTGCAATATTTATTTAATTCCCTATGTAGCCCAGTAGTCTGCCAAAAGGCCTTTCAGCCAGTAGGCCCAGAGCTACTCATGGGTGCATGAAACAACTGTTTCTTTGGTGTCTGTTGAATTTAAACATCATTTAGGGCATGGATGGCATTGGATTGTAATGGAAAATGTGTTTTTTGGGGTATTTCACTTTTATTTCATGTGCCTTTGCTGGATGTGTGTGGTAACTTGCAAACCTTTTTTTAGCCATGTGATTTTTCGTTGTTGGCATTGTTGCATTAAAGATGTGTTGTTAGCATGCCTCCTTTGTCTGGCCAGTGTGTGAGTGTGTTTGGAAGGCCAGCATTTGCCTTGGCTGAGCCTCCCCATGTGGCCAGGGGCCATTTTGTAAAGTCTGTGTCCATATAGGCCTGCTTGAGTTCATTGTTTTCCAGGCCTCCTGCTTGTTGTGGTGGCCTGGCCATGTGGCTGGTGGCCATTTTGTGAAGGGGCAGCCAGTGTGCTTTTGCCATAGGCCTGCATTGTCTGTCTTCCCTTTCTTGTTGTTGTGGCCTGGCCCTGTGGCTGGCTGCCATTTTGTGAAGGGGCAGCCAGTGCGCTTCTGCATTAGGCCTGCATACCTTCTTTGCGGTGGCCATGCCTTCTTGCTGGTTGTTGTTTTGCATGCAATTTGTTCTTCTTTTATCCAGCAAAAAATGTAAAACAGTTCACTACATTTTCTAATAAATTTGCAATATTATTGATTTGAATTGATTCACTATGTGGCCTAGTCTGCCAATGGGTTTTTTCCAACCAATAGGCCCAGAGCTACTCATGGGTGCATGAAACAACTGTTTCTGTGGTATCTGTTGAATTTAAACATCATTTAGGGCATGGATGGCATTGGATTGCAATGCAAAATGTGTTTTTTGTGGGGGTATTTCACTTTTTTTATGTGTGTTAAATAAATGGCTTTTGTGGATGTGTGTGATTGTTGTAACTAGCAAAACTTTCTTTAACCCTGTGGATTTTCGTTTTTGGCATTGTTGCATTAAAGATGTGTTGTTTAGCATGCCTCCTTTGTCTGGCCAGTGTGTGTGTGTGTTTGTATGCAATAGTGGGCCAGCATTTGCTTTGGCTGAGCCTCCCCATGTGGCCAGGGGCCATTTTGTAAAGTCTTTGTCCATATATATAGGCCTGCTTGAGTTCATTGTTTTCCAGGCCTCCTGCTTGTTGTTGTTGTGTGATGGACCATGTTGCTGGAGGCCATTTTCTGGTGGCAGTTAGTGTGCTTTTGCCATAGGCCTGCACGTCTTTCCTTTGTTACTCTTGGCTTATTGCTTCCATCCATTGTCATCATTTGTCAGCTGCAGCTCCCTGAATGCTGCATCCCGCGTGATGCACAATGCCAAACCGTTACATTTGTATTTTTGTTGTTTTTTTTCTTCTTTCCTATCCTTCCTGAGTGTACTGTACATACAGTACACCATGAAAGCCCTTGTTGTTGTCAAAGTCTCACAAATGGCTACACTGTATTGTTAATTGTTTTAATAGCTGAGGTATTAAAAAATGTAATAGTAATATAATATTATTAACACTAACAAGTGTGACTACACACTAAGTTATATTACATTTGTTTGTTCTAGTAATTGAACCACAACAATGAATGCCACATTTCACTGATGTTCTTCTTGCTTCTTTGCTTTTAGGTGCACAAAAGGAGGAGACAACATCACCCATTGTACTGCCAGACAGAAGTCCTGCTGCACACGACGCCACGTGACGTGTGACCACAGACATCTCTTCAACTTGTGCCACTGCGTGCTGCTGACATCTTCAAGATGGCCCAAAGAAAGGTACCAGGTCCAGTACCAAGAAAGTTGCCAGTGAGAAGAATGCACTGCCACTTCCCACCACCGGTATGTCGCCCAAGACCTTTTTTGGGAAACCAAAAATTGCGCCTGCAGCAGCGGTGTCCGGGGAGCAAGCTGGGAGCAGCACCCCCGCATCAGTGGACCCACCACACCAACCTAGGCCCAAGCCTATGTCTGTTGCAGAGGCAGCCAGTCTAATCACGAGTCCAATGCCGACAAGCAGTGATGTTGAAATTGACTTATCGTTATCGCAAAGTAGTACCCAATCAATGCAGGAAACTCAGATAAGTAGGCAACAACAGCCGCAACCACCCCAAATAGTAGTTGTTCTTCTCAAAGTAGGGGCAGTTCAGGAGATCGAGCTTCCTGCAGAGGAAGAAGAGGAGCAAGCCACTCTTTCAGAAGATCCATTGTCTTCCAGATCCCCAGCAAGGAAAAGGAGGGTTAGTCCATCAACTTCTTCTGCAAGCCCCCCTTCTGATGAACTAGACGCCACCTCAGTCTGAGAGTGAGACACTCCACGAGACAAGGCTAGGGAAAAGGAAGGTTCCAGAAAGCCTTAGAGTTATGGAGGTAGATGTAGAAGAGGAGGATGATGATGAGCCAGTCATCATGGAAATTAGTTCCGCCCCAGTGGAGACCGACATTACCCATCCCAAACTGCTGTGAGGGTTGTTGTACAGATATCACCAACACAGATACCACCAACACCACCTCTAGAGAGTCAAACGTCATGCCCACCTACCAGTTCATCCAACATTGCAAGTGGCACCAGCAGCGCCAGAAAATTGACCTCCCCAGTTTGGGACTTCTTTTCGGTTAGCAGGAAGGAGGTGAACATTGCTATATGCTCCATTTGTGGAGTAGGTGTTAGTCAGTGTAAGCTTGGTACAAACTATGGTTCCAGAGGCCAAACAACCCATCTGAGAAAACACCACTTGATCCAGTGGGAGGCTCACCTTAGCGGCCAAAAAACTGCACCCATTGTTGTTGGAGGGCATGAATAAGTAGAAGATCGATCACGGTGGAAGGTGAACAAGAGGGAAACATTTTCTCTGATACACAAAGCAGCCCTGTCCCCAGCAGTGCAGTGGTACCGCCCACATCCTCATCAGCAACATCGCAATGGCACAAGAGTCAGGCTGAGACACCAAGGGGTCCAAGGCAAGAGAATACGGCAATAAAAAAACGTGCATTGAGTCTAACATCTGGTGTCCAGAAGTCACCTGCATCAGTGGCACCAGAAAAGAAAAAAAATCCAGGCTACCATTATCAGCATGTTTAGGTCAGAGGGGCTGTACGAATGCAACCACCCAAAGCGAAGCTGGCTAAAATGTTAGCGCTGGACCTCCTCCCTTTTTCTTTTGTGGGAGGGGTGGGTTTTCTTGAATTTGTGGCAGCCATCTGCCTGAAATGGAAGGTTCCCAGCCGGTCCTATTTTGCCAGAGTTGCTGTTCCAGCACTACATCACGACGTGCTGGAATTGCTTGGACAAACTTTGCAGCAGAGTGCTATTCACACTATCCACCTGACAACAGACATGTGGACCAGTTGCCAAGCCACTGATTACATGTGCATCACTGCACACTGGATCTCTTTTGTGGGGGTTAGAGAAAAGATATCTACAGGTGTTGACACTGCTGAGATTTTTAATGCCGCTCGGAAACATGCAACTGTAGCCATGTTCGCCATGGAGAAATCTCATACTGCTGCAAACATTTTGGAAGACTTGGACAGCAAGGTCTTCGAATGGCTGCGGCCAAGAGGGCTTAACATTGGTTTTGTTGCCACGGACAATGGCAGTAATATAGTTAAGGCCATGGCCGATGGTGGCTATTTCAGGGTCCTGTGTTTTGCGCACTGCCTTAACATCATTGTTCAAGACTTTCTGAAAAAAGAAGACCGAGTCAGCAACTTACTTACCACCTGCAGAAGAATCTGCACACATTTCAGCCATTCTTTTAAAGCAAAGAAGCAGCTGAGGATCATTCAACGTGATAATAGAATGCCAGTTAAAGCACTCATCCAGGAGGTGCCAACATGTTGGAACACAACTTATTACATGCTTAAATGTCTGTTTGAGCAGTACAGACCAATCAATGAATGTCATGCAAAGAGGGGATGCTACTGTGAAAGTCAGGATCACTGAGATGGACCAATCAGGCCTAGTTAAATGCCTGACAGAGATGCTACTTCCTTTCGAGGTCTTCACATGTGAAGTCAGCAAGGAGGACTGTACTCTGGGCCAAGCTATCCCATTGTTGCATATGCTACAGGAACAGCTTATGGGGTGTCTGCAATGTACGCAGGTAAGGAGGAAAAAAAAGAGAAGAGCTTAACCCTTCGCTTATCTGAAAATACAAGGGTGCAAAGAGGCATTGTGTCATCTAACCATTACATTTGTGCCACAATTCTTGATCCACGCTGCAAACCAATACTGCACACTTTCATTCCTTTTTCAGACGGGGATGTTGCCAGCTACAGAACTTAGATAGCTGTTCAAGCCAGTCAGCTAGAAAAAGAAAGGCCGGGAATTGGATGCCCGCTCTCCAGGGCACAAGTGCTGCAGGTCAATCTTCAAGTTCAACTTCAGAGCCTGAGGGCAGTGCGGGTGGCTCACAGCAGCCAAAACCACCAACAACACCAAGAACAACATCAACAATAGGAAGAACAGGAGCATCAGCTCCAAAATCAGCACAGGTATGGTTTCTACAACAAGGGCTTAAGTCCAGTGATGAGGCAAAGGCAAAAGAGGCTGAGCGGAGCACCCTTGAGCATTAAGCGGATGGTCCACGCCTATCTGGATGACCCAATAGAGGTCTACTTTGATCAAAACCCATTGCTGTTTTGGTATGGGAAAAGGCACCAATGGCCAGTGCTCAGCAGGCTGGCGATAAACTATCTGGCTTGCCCTGTCACAAGTGTCTCTGATGAGTGTGTTTTGAGTGCTGCTGGTGCCGTTCTGACAGTGAGAAGCACCAGTCTCTCGCCCCAAAATGTGGAGAGGTTAACCATGATCAAAATGAATCAGAACTTTATACCACCGGATTATACCATACCTGAAGTAGCACAGCAGGAAGATGATGACGGCGACTCAGGTCATGGAAGTAGTGTGTTAGGTGACCTCCTTCTGGGCAAACCACCAGAGTTTGAGTACAAGCTCTACTTCCCTGACAACTAGGCTCTTTCAATTTCCAGTTACTTTCTTTCTTTGACACCCCCCAAAAAAACAAAGAAAAGATATAGCTAAGGAACATTATTTACTTTATTATTTGTGTGTGTCACGGTCTTTCTGGTTCACAAATCCATCTCCACCGTCTTACTCTTTTTATTGCCAGATCAGTGTTGCAACTGTGGACAGTCAATGAAGAAGTAAAGTCCATTCCTGACTCACCCAAAAGCCATTTCCCTCAAGCCAGACATTGGATAGAGAATTCAAACAAATGTGTGCCTGCCTCCAACCCTGGGCCCTGAGTATTTATCTATCCTTTCCGAACCTAGAGGGACTGCCCCGGAAGAACAGGTAAATGATGGCATGCATTGCACACTGAGTGATTATTGTTTGTTGTGAATGCCTATTCTACAAAGTGACTCAAGTCAATCTTTCCTTTCTTATTGTTCAATAACAAAATTGTGCTACTACAGGCCGATCCATTGCATTTTGAGTCGGAAGTGGACGTGTCTGGAGGACTCACTCGGGAGTCGGACACTGTTGGTACGGACTTGGAGTTGGACACCATGACCATACTCGCAATCAGAGTCAGGTCAGGAGGATCGGAGATGATTGATGGAATAAATCAGGGCGTGAGCGTGACTACTTAGAGGAATGCCACCAGAAGAAGGAATTTTTCAAATTCACTGAAACCAACTGATTTGGATGATTGATGAGGACTTTGAAGTGGCCTAAAGGTAAACAACAACACAGACCAGACCTACATCTCTGTGTAGTAGTGGTGGACGGCAAGTGTGGTGTGACTGACAGCAGTGCATTGATTTTTTACTTCATTTAGAAAATGCTATGTTGCTGTGTGTATACTATGTATGTGTGCTCAGTGCTGTCTGGCTCAAATCCGAAGCTAAGTGGAGTTTGGGTGGTGGTGGCCTGTTGTTGGAGGTAACTGCCAGAAACAGAGTCTGATTTAGCCATGCTGCCTTTGAAAGTCTTCTTGTTGCACTCCTTATGCAGTTTAACTTTTTGTTTTCTCCTTGATTTTTTAATATCCTTTTTGTTTTTCCATCTACAGGCCCTTTACCCTGCGCCATACTGGAAAAACAACTCACACTTACCATACCAAACCACTTCGCCAGGCACCCAAGATTCACAGGCAGACAGTCTAATAGGAATGTGGATGGAGATGCAATGCCCAATTTGTACAGTATCTTTTTTTTTTCTCGTCAATCATTATGACTGTGTTTGTTGTTTATGTTTGCTTATTTTACTCCTACAGATATTTTAATTGTATTTGCCATCTTTCTAAGCCAGTACAACAGAACATAAATGTAATGTATGTAACTTGGGTCTCTCTGGTGGCAGACAGACAATTGCATAATTAATATACTGCCCTGTACTTGTCTAGGACCACTCATCATCATGCATGCATTTCCTTTTCCTCCCATAACAGATTTATGATGGTTGGCTGCCAAGATGAGTGTTGTCCATGTGTAGTGTTTGTCTTTGTCAAACCTTTCCCTCAAATCCTCCTTCCCAACCATTCATCAAACCCCTAACCCTCTTCCCCCAGGCTGTGTGATTTATTGAGGTGTGACGTAACAATTTTTACACCATTAATTGATCACACACTTGGTGGGGTGGATGTGGTGAAAGCACCAAAACTCAGTGCAGGGTGAGGAGGTTCTTATTCTTAACTAAGCTCATATAGCCCACACTGGCAGTATACATTATATATTATCCACCCCAGCACAGTGAATGATATTTTTTTCAGAGGAACATCTCATTGCCAGCATCATCATTCAGGCACTGTATTAAATTGGGTCTAAGATTAAGCTTGTCCACTTCGTACAGTTCGTAGTAGCTGAACATTATTCTGATTAATTCAATTTTTCATTGCTTATCATACTCTCTTCTTGTGTCTGAGACTGAGTCTGTTCTAGTAGTCTAGTCTCTGGTGACTGTCATCAAGCTTGCATAGATATAACGTCATTAACCTCGTTTTTTTTAATTTCAGTTTGTTAACTTCCCTTTTGATGAATAGTCCCCACTCATCGAGTCCCTATCCTACAGTTCTAGTTCGCCTAGGAGGGGTGGAACCTTGCTTCAGTTTTGATGAGTTTGCCTACAATATCAAAAGAAACGCTAGCAATGCATGCTACTACTACCACCACCACCACCATGATGGCACCTTGGGAAACCATGGAGCCCTCGCTTCATCTAATCAGGTAAGAGAAGTGAACTGTGGTTGATTGATGATTGTTGAACGACAATCATTCTATACAATGGTACTTCACCCCCCACCTCCTTCGAGTCCTAAGGGGTTAATAATAATATATAGTAGAAGCAGAGTAGACTGCAGAGACTAGGAGGAGAGAGTAGTAGGACAAGGGAGGGTACTACATCACTATTGTTTACACTATCAGCAGCTTTTTAAAACTGGCTGCGGCAAAGGCAGCAGTGAGAAGTAAAACAAACAATCAATAACCCCACCAAATTGTTTTTAAATCATTCATAAATTAATCATAAAATGTAATAGTATGAAATGCTAATTATTCGCTGAACAAAATACCAAACCCACAACTGGCCCACCCTCTCCCTAACCAATGTCCAAGTAGTGTCCAAGAAATGTCCATAAATAAAGAAAAACCCAACAATCCCCCAACTCCCACCCAAAAACAGATAAAAAAGGGCTGAAGAGAGCACTAACAGCGGGTTTGGAGCTTCTCGAGGTGCCTCTCTACCCGTTCCTGCCTGACTTCAGTATCCGCCATCCTTCGCATGATGTGGCGCTTAAAGTGGCGGAAATAAGGGGGAGCAGCAGTGCTGGTGGAATGGTGACAGCGCTGGAGGGCGCCCATTGGACTGCAGCGACGGTGTGGTGGGGTGGTTGTTGGGGCCTGGCTGGGGCCAGGGACATCTGCAGTAGCTTCTGCCTCATCCTCCAAGACCACCAGCCACTGGTACTTCGTCTTGATGGCCTCCATTTTCCGCCGCTGAGTCCAGGCTGCAATCTCCTGCCTGCTTGGTGTTTTTGGAGCTGCAGGAGTAGCTACATATCAAGAAAGAAAAAAGTCAAATTGTAAACAATGCTCTTAGCAAAACACATAGACAATTATGCCATGGGTACGGAGGGAAGGCATTGATGATGGCTGGGTAGGAAGGATGCATAATTATTAATGTTGTGCTTGAAAACTACTGTGAGTCCAGGGAAGATTCTGAAATACCACCTCCTCAACCCTTTGAAGCAGAAAAAAAACATTCCAGGCAAGTTAAGGTGAGACGAACACCACAACAGAGGAGCACCATAGTTCCTTCCCAAGGATTTTTACATTCATCATTGCATTGTTCTTCGAGTATTTTATTTTTTATTCTTTATCCTTGGCTTTGCTACTCACCACCATTTAAGTTTTTTTACATTCTCTCAATCCACTCTTCACCATTGAAACTACCCATCCATCCATATAGCCATCCATCCAAAGTTCCAAACATGGCTCTCTGTTTCACTCTAATCTCATGATCTTAAGTTCAAACCTTTCAGCAACATACATTTGTAATTTACCCACCAATTCGTCCTTAAGTTTATTTCAATCAAAAGAAACCACCACAGGATTCCAATCACCCACCCAGGCAGGCATCCTTTCACACATACACTTTCAGCCACCCAGGCAAGCTTCCGACCCGTATACCAGCCCTTCATCCATCCTTCACCCACCCATGCATCCTAGCTATCGGCCACCTATAGTACTATTTATGCATCCTGCGCCTTCACCCACGCATCCTTCGCTTTCAGTCATATATATTACATTTCATCCAACCTTTCCTCTTCCATCCTTCCCTTTTCCAACAACCCATAGTTAAAGGTCTTGTTCATGAAACGTTCTCTACTGAGTTGAAGATAGAAGCGGCCATTAGTTGCTCAGTTCACCTTCAACTCCTGCTGTGTTCACCTGTTGTTCACAAGTCAACAAGACTACTCCTTTACAGTGAGCTTATAATTAATTGTCAATAATTGTCAATAATAAGCAAGCAATATGAATTACCACCGCCCGCCACTGCTGCTGGCTCACCCCCTTCTGCTGCCACATCTGCAGATTGGCTGGCTCCATCACTGCTGGCCCCGGCACTGGTGGTCGGTGCGGCTAGAAAAAAAAGAGTACACATTTCTTAGATGCCAGATACTCCTCCCCCTATTAATTGTTTTATATCAAAATTTTAAAAAAACACACACATCATTCACTACAATTTGGATCCATTACAGATAGTATCTTCTATCAAAAATATCAGGTTGGGCATTTTGTTGGTGGGAATTTAAAAAAAAGCCTGAAGTCAAGACGAGACAAGCTGTTAAGGAGTGGCTGGAGCTATTGATTGATGAATCTGATGTTTTGAGATAAAAAATAGCATATGGCCTTGGTTGGCAAATGCAGTGGGGCCATCCTCCTCGTACTTCCTCCCAGACATGGTGCACAGTCATCAGTTCACCAACTGCTGCTAATAATACTAGGCCTAGCTAATAAGAAGACACAACTTTGGGGTGTCCAACGTGACTATTGCCACTCTCTTGTTTTATTGATTAAGCCTTCTCATCTATTACATGCGTAGAATACCTTACTTGGGCAATGGCCATACAATCTGCACTGCAGAGGAGGAGTAGTAGTAGTACTACTATGTGACCAATGGGTTCTCTGAGTCTTAGAGTACCACCACTAGGCAGTCCACAAAAGGGTAGAGGGAAAGCTGACTGAAAAAGCAGAAGCAAGGAAGCTACAAACAGGCTAGGAACAAGAGACAGTTTGACATAAAGTAGAGAAACTTGAAATATAGAAAATAAGTAAATAGGATAATGCAGGGATATCAAGAATTTAGAAATAGATACATCGAAGAGGATTTGGAAAAATATTATAAAACGGGTAGACGTCACATTATTCAAAAAGGACTGGAGCAGAAAAAATAGTGGAATAAATATATTAATGTTAACACCAGGAGGACTTACTGGGGCCAGCAGAGCCATCGACCGAGGAACTCTGGGAGGCACCTCCAGCTCCAGCTCCCGGACCCTCAGGTCCCTCACCCGCCTCAGCCCTCTTCTTGCCCCTGGATGCTGATGTAAAACAAAGACAAAAAAGGTTAGTGGTAATAAATAATATGTCCCCAAAATATATTTGACAGGCAAAGGCAATCGCAATAACATTGAACTTTTCTAAATCAGATCAACTAGTAGTAGTATATCACAGACCGTCCTATCCTATTCAAAATTTCCAAAACCTAACTACCTAGTCCACTCCTAGTCCAAATTTGGTAAACTGCATTTTGGAATTACTAATAATAAATTGCATTAAATCATGTTTGCTTCTTCTCAAATCTCATTCGCAATCTCTGTCTCAAGTCAACCCCCTTTGACGGGCCAATGCACTAATCACTAAGGGCCTTATTATAATGATTACAATGATGTCGGGGCGACGCCGCCGTCACGACGACTGATCTAGTCTATTACGAATCGATGCGATTGCCCATGGGCCATAGGGGGGTCACAAACCTCCATTTATCAATGGAAGCTTGTGTTGCAGGCGAAAAAGGCCTGCAGCACAAGCTTCCATTGAAAAATGAATGTTGTTCACAAACATCCCTGCTCCGTCCGTGTGTCATTGGCATGCACCATGCGGTTACGAAATTACAAATAACTAATTACAGAACGTCTTACATAATCATCACTAATCACATCAGCCCAAGCGAGCGGCAACAAGTACGGTTCAATAACTAGGTTAGGTGGGTAGCGCCAAGTAAGCTAAGCACGTGTCTAGAATAACAGATTACAGAATATTTGAAAACATACTTAAATAACATTCCCTGCATGTGAGAAGCATGCTTGCTATTATTTGGGGGAAAATATTAGCTATAGCATAGAACACGCAAGTAATATTAAAATTAATAATTTTAATAATTACTCACCTAGCCCCGCAACCTCAACTCCTAGCAGGTCCAGCAGGTCTTGCTCTCGGTCCAGGATGTCGGACCAGCGGTGCGCCAACTGCTGATGGGTGCGCCGGACCCCAGAGCAGCGGTAAACTGCCCAGCGCACCCTCGCCCAGTGCTGCTGGCGCTCCCGCATCCCGTACCCAGACCCAGGCCTGCCGCCTGCTGCCAGGGTGGAGGGGAGGTGGCGCTAGATATAAAAAAAAAAACAGCGCTGCCACCTCCACCTCAGAAAACAGGGCACGGGGCTGCACCCTTGCCTGGCGCCGCCTTCCGCAAGGAAGTCGGTCGCGCCTTGGTGAGCCCTTATCTTCCATGGGGCTGGGGGGAAAGAGAGAGAAAAAAGAAACGCGAAAAAAAAGGAAGGACTGGGTAATAATAAGGAAGTAGGAAAGCTAAAAAATGAAGTACAAAACTCACCAAAAAACACACAGTAAAGTAGAAAAAACCCACAAATACACAGTTAGAAAGCCAAAGGGTAAGAGAATACATAAAAAAAGATGGGGAAAAAAGTTTTAAAAGCCAAGGATTACAGAGATTAAGGAAGGATGAAAAAGTAGGCCCCAGCACCATTAACAGAGTAAGAAACAAGATGGGCGCGCCCATGTGCGACCGCACGTGCAGTTTGCGTGATATTTCCACCCGAACACGCAATCCGCGTTGACATACGGAAGAAACGTCACGCGATCAGGCGGGACAAGCAACTTCGCGTAGTGCTGCAGAGGTTTTTTTTGCAACTTCGCGGAGTTCCGCGTTGCGCCGCTACGCGATCTCCGCCCAGGCTTAGAAAAAAGTAGATAAAGTAGAACAATAGAAAAGAACATAAGAGAGGAAACAGTGTAACAGAGACAGTACAAGTCATACAGATGATTACTGAAGGACATACATAGAATACAAATCAGATGAAAGGGAGGGTGGCAACACCAGCAGATGGCCGGGAGAATATCTGAACTCCAAGAACGGGCAGGGTTCATTTGGATGAGGACATCACACGAGATTGGGACTACAAGGTAATGAAATGGGAAAACAGACACCTGTATAAAGAGAGAAAGATATTATACAAGTAGAAATTACCGTAGTAAGAGAAACATATTACAGCAATAAGACATGTAAAAACCTAGGGCCACATGTACGACCGAAAGCATTTTGCGGCTTCCCAATTGCGACTCACAATTACAAAATCACAAAATGCGATGTACTAATGTGTCTCAGACACCTTTTGTGAATCCCAGTGGGTCGCAATTGACCTATCTCATAAATATTCATGAAGTAGGTTGCAATTTGCAACCCGTTGGGAATCGCTAGTAACACAGGGATGGTGGCCTGCTGGGGACAGCCGACCACCATGCCCGTGTTTGCTTTTAAATAAAGCAACTTTAAAAAAAAAAAATGCAGCCTGTTTTCCTTAAAGGAAAATGGGATGCATTTCAAACAGAATAATTGAACGCTTCTGATTCATTTTTTAAGAGTAGGACGTGGTCCGTGGTACCACTGCCTCCTCTTGAAAACGTTTTTTTACTGCCAATCACCTGAGGACCCCTTCCTGTTTTCAACTGTCTAACCACCTGCTTGAAGTAGGCAGTAAACTGCAATTGTTTTGTGACTGCATTCCGGTCATAAAACAATCTTACATTTCCCTGCAACTTGCTATTAGGAAGGGACACCCTTGGCAGGCCCCTTCCTAATCCCAACTCGCAAATCCTATTTTGTGAGTCGTAATAGGTTACTGACTCACAATATATATATTTTTTTTCACTGAAAAAAAGCAAAGGTTGATGTGACATTATAGTATTCACCAGTTATAGTTACCGCCATGCCTTGCTTATGATCTCACATATTACATCAGTCATGCCATGTTCTATGAATCATTTATGACATTTCAAATGACACTCACCTTGAACATTGATGTCGTTAATAATGTAATTTCAGATGTCATCAGTAATGTTATCAATGATACCATATAACGTATCATGAGGATGTAATATGTGAGGTCATAAGCAAAGCTAGTGTGCAAGTTCTAGATACTTCAGTTAACTATTACTGTTGAATGTGATTTTTTTTGTGTTTAAAATGTTACGTTTTAACTGACATTTTCATCTAACTATAACGTTGCTTTAAATGTTGTTTTTTTCAGTGAACTTCTGAGTTTTTTTAATGAAAAAGAAAATATTTCTAAATGTAACTATAACGTCACTTAAAGCTTTGTTTCTTTTCAGTGAATTTCTGATGTTTTCTTAATATAATGTAAAAATATAAAGAATTATCATTTTAAGTAAAGCAGACCTCCTGGCTTTGATAAGGAGTCAGAATGCCAAAATATAACAGACTGGACTACTGGGTTTAGCAGGGGGTCAGCACATGATCCAATATAAAGCAGACCTATTGGCTTTGTCAAAAAGTCATCAGAATAATTTATCAATAACCATATTCCAAAACTGCAAGGGCACAATGATTTTTTTCATATGTATTCTGGCTGCCCTGATCCCACCCGGGGCACCATCAGGTTATCTTTTTTTATATATGGCAGTGCAGGGAGCCCACTCCCTTGCGGTTTTGTCATTTATTTTGTTAGATGGGTGCCCCAGTGGCACCCACAACTGCACATCATGTTGTAGGACCTGGAGAAGGACCAAGCTCCCCGTGGTCCTGCCAGCTCCCCAGCCAGAACCCATATGTCATGCTGGTGGGAGCCTGCAACAGTGAATGTGCTCCTGCCCGAAGCTTAATTTCTGCTCTTATTGGGGGATGACATTCACTGGTTCCAGCCCACACGTTTGCATGCAGCAATGTTGTTTTCTGCTGCCACCCGGTAGGGAGCCTTTGTGCTTTTACCCAAGGTAGGAGCGAAATTGCTTGAAGGCACCAGGTGGCTCAGGGAGGGGGGGTGGGGGGGTACACACACAGGCGCAGCTCCCCAATGCATTAAAAAAATATATAGTTTTTAGGCCCACAGGGATGGAGTCCCTGGGGTCAAAAAGTAGCTCAGGGAGGGGGGCACGCACACCCCCATCCCCACAAATGAAAGAAAAAGAATGCAGCGACCCCACCCCCCACGTTGAAATTAAATTTGTATTTTTATTTAATTGTGATACCACGTAAAAAAAACAAAAAAGATTTGGGCCCTGGGAGGGGATTCCTGTGGGGCCTAGGGGTCAGGGAATCCTTACCCTGCCCCCATATGTTATTTTCCTTTTTTTATAGAACATGGGGACTGAGTTGCTGAGTCTTGGAATGGCTGCCAAACACCTCTGTTGATGTGAGGCAGCCAATCAGATCTTATCTTTGGACTTGCCGGTCCTGTAGTACTATTGGTACTCTAGGTATCTATTTTTAACCTGTCAGGAGCCACCTTGCACCCGTAGCCCATTTGTTGACTAAGGTGAAAGGGGCCAGGAAGAGGATTCAAACACACACACACACACACACACTCACATTGCAAACACGCCCAATCACACTACAGGCACGCACGCTCACATTGACGACACATCCACTCACACTGCAGACACTCCTGTTCACCTTACTGCATCATGCCAGAACAACTCCCAGTCAAAGCTCCAGAACCAAGAGGCACAGTATCCAATCAGGAAGTGGTCATGGCAGACCACCCGAACTACTCGCAGGGGTCAGAAAACTGAAGCTCCTGAGTATACCAGAGGTCCATACCTGAGAGTAAACACTATTTAGACCTCAGCTCAGTTGGCAAATACTTTGCAAAACACAGTTGCACATCTAAATGTGCTAGTAGAGCTTGTGTTCCTAAAAGACAGACAGGTGCAAGTTTCAGCATTATTTGATTCTGGAGCTACCGGAAATATTGTGGCCCAGATGAATCTTACCATAGAAAAGAAAACGGTGCCAGAACTCATAAATTCCATGGATGGCTCCGCCCTAACTCCGAGACACATATGCTAACATACCCAGAAATTGGTTATGAATATTGGCACACCACATGCTGAGATGATTCAATTTGATATCATTGATGCCACACAACTCACGTTGATTTTAGGAATGCTGTGGCTCACGCTTCATGACCCATTGGTACATTGGTCCACACAATCTATAGAGCTAACCTCTAGATTATGTGAGCAACACTGCCATCCAACCGAGTCTCATCAGGATTCTGGATTACGTGGGCCCACTAAATTGTTGTCACATGGCAGTGTGAATTCACAGATTTGTTGTGTAAACACCATACCTGATTGCTATGTTGCTTACAAGACGGTGTTTGATAAGGAAGGAGCCAGTCAACTTCCTCTGCAGCGTGACTATGGTTGCTGCATTGACTTCATACCTGGGCCTCAATTGCATGTAGTCACATATATGCATATATCATCTGAAGCGCTAAAAAAAAAACCTAGCATCTGGGTTTATTCAGCCTTTTCTGTTCCCCGGTCTCCTCTCCTCTCTTTCTTACCCAAGATTGGAGGGGACTTACTCACGTCTATCGATTATTGGCCCATAAAAAGAGTGAAAGTTAAAAAACGGTACCCATTACCGCCAATTCATGTCCTGTTGGACTAGTTTAAAAAGGCAACGACTTTTACCAAACTGGCTCTCTGGGGAGCGTACCATTTGGTCAGAATCTGGCAGGGGGACAAATGGAAGATGTTGTTTTGGACAAAGTTTTGGCTCTTTGAGTACCAAGCCATGCCCTTCGGACTCTGCAAAACCCCAGCCACCTTTACATATTTTATGGACAATGTTTTAAGAGGCTATATTGATGTCTTCTGCATAGTCTATATTGACGATATTCTCATTTATTCAAACACTGTCTAGGACCACATAGAACATGTACGAGCAGTCCAGGCTCATCTTTAGTAGCACCACCTGTTTGCCAAACTTGGAAAGTGTTCGTTTGACATCCCCAAGATTGAGTTTTTGGGTTATGTAGTAAGTCCAGAAGGTATTCAAATAAGGTTTCAAAGTTAAGGCGATTCTTCAGTGGCCAGTTCCTACAAATGTGAAAGGTTTGCAGAGCTTTAGGCTGTGCAAACTTTTATAGGAGATTCATAAAAAACTTTTCCACCATAGTACATCCTTTAACCAGACTACTCCGTAAGGCGGTTCCTTTACAATGGCTCCCAGAAACCAACCTGGCCTTTGAAGAGTTAAAGACATGATTTGTGGAGACGCCAATACTGCGATGCCCTGTTATTGCACTGCTTTTTATTTTGGAAGCAGACGCTTCCAGTTTAGCATTAGGCACTGTTTTATCTCAAAGGCATCCAGAAACAGGTCAGGTAAACACTGTGGCATATTTCTCACAAAATTTTTCGAAGTAAACTATAGCAAACCTAGCAAAGAACTGTTGGCGATCAAATGACCTTTTGAAGAATGGCACCATTACCTCACGAGGGCTAGGCATACCATCGAGATTTACACAGATCATAGGAATTTACAATTCCTAAAATCAGCCCACACCCTTACTCCTCATCAATTGCGTCGGTCTTTGTATTTCTCAGATTTTGCCTATAGGCCAAAACTGTAAGGCAAATGCTGTATCCAGGTCCTACGACACACAAGAAGAGAAACCAGAGGGGAACCCTCCGCTAATCCTGCAAGAACGTGTCACAGCTCCCAACACTGAAGGGCCCAGAATAGCTATTGTGAACAATGGAGTTCCTGAACGAACTCTCAGCGCAATTGAAAACCATACACATAGTTGAATGGCTAAAAGCCAGTAAAACTCATTCAGAAGAAAAGGGGTTATAGTGTTATGGTCACGCCATTTATGTACCATTCGCTGATCTCCAACTCCAAGTCATACAGAGGGCACATGATTCGAATCTGGCAGGTCATCTATGGTCGCTTAAGACTGTATCATTAATTACTCATTAATTTCTCACTTTCTGTAAGATATTGAAAGCTTGGCTATTCTGAATCTGCACTGTGGGATAGCAAATCTGCAACCTCCTTGCGCTGGGAAACCCTTCGGGGTAGCTGTGTGCACTACAAGTTGCTAATAATAATAATAACAACTCAATATTTTAGGCGGCCTACCATTCACTCAGATGTGGAACAATATATAAAAACCTACCCCTTCTGTGCTCAGATTAAACCAAGTCACACCAAGTTGGCTGGCTTACTATGCCTCATTCCAATCCCAGCGGCCCTGTGGCACACTATTTCAATGAATGTCATGGTTGCGTACCCACGTAGTCATGGTCTCATTGTAGTACTAGTTGTGATAGACCACTTAACCAAAATGGGCCACTTTATTGCTTTACCCAAACTACCTGGGGTTAGCACAGGCATTTGCTCTATACATCATCAGACTGCATGGCATCCACAGTGTAGTCATCACTCACCGGGGCTCCCAGTTTACATCTCAGTTTTAGGAACAGTTATGTAAAACATTACATATTGATACTTGTCTAACTACCAGTTATCATCCAGAGACACATGGTATGACAGAGCGCCTAAATCAAACCCTAGGTCAATATCTATGTGACATTGTATTGCAACATGGCGATGATTGTTCCCAATAGCTATGGATGGCAGAATGTATATACAATAATTCAGAACACGCTACGTTAGAGTGCTCCCTGTTCTATTGGCTCATGGGTTTTCACCCAAATGTGTTGCCCTTTGCCCTGCCTCAAAAACCACACATGCCTACTGTAAAGGAACATCATACACATTTGCGCAAGATAATGCAAGACATTAAAAAACACTTCGAGCAGGATCAAAAAGCACTAAAAAATATGCTGACAAAAACGCTCCACCAAACCCAGCTATCAAGTGGGGGATCGGGCATGGTGCGCAACCAAACATCTCAATTTAATGGGAAACCATACATTGAAACCACGGTTTATAGGCCCATTCACGATAGCGAAAATCCTTAACTCTATCAACGTTATATTAGGCCTACCCCTTATCATGCAAATCCATCTAGTTTTTCATGTCTCTTTATTGAAGCCCTGCCATCCCAAAATGAGACTACAGGCTACTTCAATGGAGAACGAGAATTTGAAGTAAGTCAGGTCCTAGACTTAAAAATCATCGAGGGCATCTCTATTACTTAGTAGATTGGAAATGGTATGGGCCAGAAGAACAATCATGGGAACCCGCTTCTCACCTCCTCCATGCTTCCCAGTTAGTCGCTAAATTTCACAACACTGACCCTACCAAGCCTACAATATAGCTGAGATGGCGATTCTTGCAGGAGGTACTTTTAGGACCCAACTGGCCCCCATAGCCCATTCTGCCTTCCATGGTCATTTTTGGACTAAGGCGATGGGTGCCAGTAGGAGGATTCACACATGCACACACACTCACATTGCAGACACGCCCACTCACACGGCAGACATGTCCGTTCACCTTACTACTCTGTCATACCGTCGGTCTCTGGATTATAACTGGTAGAAAGACTAGCATCAATATGTAATGTTTTACATAACTGTTCCTAAAACTGAGATGTAAAGCCACAAGAATGTTTTCACCACTGCATTAGATGCAGCAATAAAGAAGCTGGCCTGCAACTTTGATGGGAAAATGAAACTATGGTGATTGATCCCTGAAGCAGTCTAAAAGTTAGGTGTTGAACACCTGGATGATTCAATCTTTGCAAATTTGGATTTGTCACAAAGGAAAGATATGATACATTCTGGAACCAGGCAACCAAGTATATTCAAAATGATGAGAAAAGCCACATGATACACAGTGGCAAAGACCAGTGAAAAGTTTAGTGATACAAGCTGATGAGCATTTCATTGGTTTTGAGTATGTTAGGGATCATAATAAACCTGAAGTGTGGCTAAATGCTGAACCACAGCCCAAATCCAAATTGATAGTTTCCCAGAAGAATGTAGACGTCAATTTGACAAGGGAGCTGTGAAATATAGTTTTCTAAGAAATGGCACTTTGGAGATTAGCAAATTCATTTAGGTTTAAATTAAACTTCTACAGAAGAGGGTAGTTTGTTACATGCTGGGAATGGAGGGTTATGTCCTGTGAGACAGCAAAGCATTTTCATATTGTAACCCAAGAGGAAAAAATCCATCCTCCTGGAGGCATTTTTTGAAACGGGTAGGTATAAACGAATTATACGAGTAGGAGGAGTGTTTGATGTTTGAGTATTTGCTGAATGCCAGGGATGTGTATTGATGTAAAGATGACTAAGGTAGAATAATGCATGAAGGAACAACAGATGAGGGGATGCCAGGATGTTTGTGTTTAATGTCTTGGCATATAGTAATGTTTTTTTCTGAAAAGTTAGCAACTTTTGGAGGAGGGACATGATTTAAAAAGGAATCATAAATCTGCAACTTAAAAATGCTCAAGTGCATGGGTTCAGATTTATGATTGCTCTCTATTTGTAAACACTTTTAGTAGGTCTGTTAACAGCAGGTCTTATTTTTATTCTTTTCTGATCCACTTCTAAAGGTAGATTTAGATGGTCCCATCCCAACACCAGCCTGCCTTCTTACATTTGTTAAGAAGAGCCCCAATTAAAGCATGCAAGTGCAAGACAAAGTGTTCAGCACCCTCGTACTCTAAAGACCTTACTGACAATAAATATTCCATCTGTAGGCAGGAAAGAAAATGAAAGAAAAGCAGACCTGCCAATGACCTAATGATACTGAAAATACTTAGTGCAACATTCAGATCGCTCATTACAATAGCTTAAGCAAAGCTTTATGCCAACACCATCAATGCAGGCACCAACAGAAGCAGAACACATTTTAAGACATTCAAGCACTGCTTCAGTCCCCTGCCAGACCCACTTATTTCTTACTCCACAGAAAAGTGCAATGTCATCAACCACTTATCCAATTAAAAAAATACAGACGATCAGACAACACATGGACATCACCAAGGCAGCTTCATCTATTACACCCACTCCTTTCTATAGAATCTTCAAAGCCCTTTCACTCACAGATCTGGTCAACAAACAACATATTCAACTCCCTCAAAGCCACATGTTTTGAAAAAGATGCCTTACTCTTGTCCTTCACCAAAGCTCTCTCTGGGGACACTCTCTCATCCTTACTCACCACTGTCAATTCTTCCTTTACTCAAGACACTCAAGTCATCTTTACGAAAACTCTCAAGACAGGCCAGTTCCTCCCATTTGTGAAAAACCTACACTGTACTCTGATGACCTCACCAACTACTGGCCTATCACTCACCTACCATTCATCGGTACAGCAAATGACCATCTTTCACGTGATGTTCCCTAAGATTTTTTACTTCTATTTTTCTGGCTTTAGAACTTGGTGCACTTTACCCATGCTAACCAGTAATAAAGTGATTGCACTCCCCCTTTAAACAGGGTGAAATTGGCATTCACCTTCATGGAATATTTAACTTGCTTATAAGTCCCAAGTATGTGATACAAAGTGTACCATAAAATGAATCCTTTTAACAGTTCAAAACCATTCTTGTAAATATTAAAAAGTCACCCCTATATTGGCCTTAAAGCCCACAAGGCAGGGTGTATGGTATTTAAAAATAGTAGAAATTTAATTTTAACATAGCCTCACAATAACTAGCACCCAAAGGGTATTTTCCCTGTAGGATGACAGGATGGCCCATTTAGAAGTCTGGTAAGCAATAATAAATACTAATTCTGCTATCTCAGGGTAGAGACCAGCAAGAATGATGCTTCAACAGCTCTTTTAATATTTAATAAAAGCCCATTTTAATTGTGAAGTAAGATTTGTAAGGAAAAGTAACTTTTATATAGATACCACTTCCATGTCTGAAACTGCTAAAGGGTAATTTACATTTAACTGCCACTCAGCCGGTGAATGGCCACTAATGAGGTGTAAAAACTGCTCCCAGAGCACAGACGAAGGCCTGAGTGTAGAGAGGTTGTTTTGTTCCCCTTGCAGGATGGCCAGTTGGCATGGACCATGGAACTTAATTTCCATGGAAGAGGCATCCCCCATCACAGCCAAATGTTAGCTGACACCAGGGAAGCCCACTTTTTGTTCCCTCATTCAAGCACTAGCCAAACCCAATGGGAGCAGTGCTAACTCAGATCTGCTTTGGAGTGGTCACAGAGGGGGACTGCTCACTACCCTGACCACACCTCTCAGTTGCCACACAGGTTCTGCACAAGGGGAGAAGGGTTTCACCACTTAGTATTTTAGGAATGAGGGACACTATAGGAATGTTTGCATAAGGGCAGATAGGAGCTGCTGCAAAAGTGGATAGTGTTCTTCCTGGGAACGTTTTCCCAATTGTTTAGGGAGGGACTGGAGTCGCCCCTACCCACGAGCGAGTGCCAGTAATAAATGCGGCATCCCCAGGCACACTCTTCCAAACATTACTGGACCTGAGGAAGATCAGAAGAGGAGTGAACCTGCTGTCTGACCTGGGAGGAGTCCTGAAGTATGATACCTTCTCCCTCTTAAACCCAGTATATAAAATGTTAATGATTTTTTTTAAACCAAAACAGCAAAAATCCAATCAGTCGAACCAGAGTTATGAATTTTAAAAGTTTAAAGTGTAAAATAGTGCCTAAAAGATCAAAACATCAACCGCCGACATCTAGTCACACGATTCCGGGCCAAAGTCAAAAGTTATGGCCAACTGTGATGGAGCATGGTTCATATATGCAAAGTGGTTTGGGCCTGGGCTCTGCTTACCTTCAGACTTAGAAGAAATTTTGAAGAAAAATGCCTGAGAAGGTCAAATTCAGTGGGGCAAGGCAGCTGGCGGTGTCCGAGATGTAATAATCGAAGAGCTGCAGGGCAAGTTGCGGTGAAGATCTCTACATTTGGATTTAGTCTCCATTTTGGAAGTTGAAAATCTCCAGTGGGATGAATTTGCATGCTTTGGCGGACGAGGGCTTAATGAGGCCAGAGACCCCTTCTGCGATGAGCCGCTGAACAGGATTTGCTGGTGAGGAGAAAACGAAGAGGGATCTACCATGAAGTCAGGCCGACCGGCGATGCACCTTGGGCCCGGTCTCCTCTTGGTTCTCAGAGCACTTTTTGGCTGGAAATTCCCAAGGTTTGGATTTGGGCAGTCTGGGCACCATTAGCACCACTTCCAAGGCTCCAGGACTAGAGGGGTAGCAGTCAAAGGGCCAGTACTCACTGAGGCTGGGTCCAGGTGCAGGTTTAAGGTGATTGGAGCCTTTTCTGTCCCTGAGGCTCTGATCAGGAGACCAGCAAACTAGCCATTGGAGTCACTCTGGATGTTCTGGGTTCAAGCAGAAAAGCAGGTTTCAAGCAGCAGGGCAGTCCTCTGAGGGCACAAGGCGAGAGTGAGACAGCAGGACAGTCCTCTTGGTCTAGCAATAGAGTCCTCTGAAGTACACAGCAGGCCACAGGCAGAATGGAAGTCTTCCGAGATTCCTCCGCAGGTCCAGAAGTGAACTGAAGTGTAGGTCTCAGGGTCCTAGTTTTATACCTGGTACCAGCTTTGAGGTGGAAGAAACTTTTTGAGTTTTCTCCCCACAGGAGTGATTTGGAATGTTCTGCCTCCCTCCCCGGTCCCAGAGTGTCTGGGGGCAAAAGAGGCTGGTGTGAAGTTCTGGTTGTGAAGGCTGAGGCAGCTCCTGTGAAGTGCAAGTGGAGCTATGCATAGCTCTGCCCCACCCTGCTATGATGGGCATCCTGCAAACATCCAGTCTCCCTATTGTGTGGCTGTCTGGGAGGAATACACCAACTGTCAACTACACCTACTCATGTGACTCAGAAACAGGTTGCAGGCACCAAGTGGTTAGAACAAGAAAATGACAAGTTACTAAAAGTGACATTTTCAGAATTGTGACTTAAAATCTGACTTTACCATTAAAGGGATTTAAAATTACAATTTCTTAGACACCAAACATAACATTCCTACTTGCTTCCAAACAAATGCAAACTTTTATTAAATGTAATAAGGTAACCCATTATTATCTTATATGAGAAGTGGGCCTCAGAGTAGTGAAAAATGAATCTGTATGTTTTTTACTACAAGGATATGTACATGTCCAGCCTTTAAAATACAAGGCACAATGCCCTAAGGGCTGTTTAGGGCCTAAGCTAGTGGTGACTAATATGTATTAAAAAGGGGGGTTTAGGCTTGGCAAAAGGTTTATTTTGCCAAGTCAAATTGCCAGTTTAAAACTGCACACAGGGTGAAATGGCAGACCAAATACACATTTTAAGGGGCTTCTTAAGTATATGGCACAATAAGTGCTGCAGGCTCACTAGTGGCATTTAATTAACCTGCCCTGAGTATATGGTATACCACTTTACTAGGGACTTATCAGAACATTACATTTGCCAATCAGTTGTAAGTCAATTTTACCATGTTTTAGGGAGTGAGCACAACCATTTTAGCACTGGTCAGCAGTGGTAAAGTAAACAGAGTCCTAAGGCCAATAAAAAAAAAATTCAGCTGAACAGGACAGGAAAAGGTTAAATATTTAGGGAAAGACCAGCCTAAGGCTGACAGGTCTAACAGAAACTTTTTCAAAATTATGACCAGGACCCACATGCCAACCTGATCCACCCAAGGCGCATTGCTGCTGGGCTGAGGATTTAGGTTTCTCTCGCTGTGAGCTTCTCCACAGCAGCAAGTCTGATTCAACAAAACCTTGTAAAGAAGGTATCTAGCCTTGTGTAGCCCTGTTCCACTGAAGGATTCTGATCTCTGAAAAAATGAATGAGTATGAACGTAGAAATCTTGACAGGAAGAAGGCGCCAAAAGTATCCAGCCAGTGAAAGGACTTCCCAGTTCAAAAAATTCAAATGTCTCCCGCTCTGAGCTTTTCCCACCAAAACCAATAGATTCACTGGGACCGCATCCAATGACTATCTGACCTTGTGGAGCCCTCTTTGGTAACATCCTGTTGCCTTGCCCTGCTGAAAATGTTTGACTTCTATTGTTAAGACAAAGACCCAAGGTAAAACCTCGGACCAGACAGAACCTGGTTTCTCTAGCTGACCCGCGTTCCATTGCAGTTGGCCTAAAATCGCGCCTAGGTTCTGGTCTGCTGCATAATGCCTTTTGGCTCTATTTTTATTCAAACAGTTAAAAAAATCATATTTCTGCTTCCCCTTATTGGAGTTGTCAGTGTGGTGTCATTTTATTTTTTTAAATTTACTCTATGTTTCTAATTCGATTTGGGATTTGTATGTTTTTTTTATTTTGACTGTATTACTGTTTTGGTACTGCATAAATACTTTACACATTGCCCGAAGTTAAACCTGTCTGCTCTGTGACATAGCTATCAGGGGGTTAAGCTCAGGGTTCATTTTGACAAGGAATGTGATTATAACTTGAGGTGAGTAGTAGCCCCCTCAACCAATAACTCAATTTCTTGCAATCAGTAAGATCATTGAAAAAGCAGTCTATGTTTAACTCCAAGAACACATTAATGCTGACCATCTCTTGCATGACTACCAGTCTGGCTTCCGATCATAATACAGCATGGAGATTGCTATCTTACACAGGGCCTCTGCTTCCTGATATTGCTGGACCTCACAGCGACCTTCGACACAGTTGCCCATCTCACCGTCATATGCACCCTAGAATCTCATGTGTGATTCTGAGTCAGTGTCCTTTACTGGTTCTCCTCCTGTCTTTACACCAGACACCGGCTTGTTCATATGGATACCTCCAGGTCTCAAAAGATCCTTATCACCTGTGGATTGGCCAAAGTTTTCAAACTGTCCCCAGTCTTGTTTCCTCTTTGAGGCTGCCAAGCTTTTACTGGTGGTCCTCAAGAGGAAAAATGTATGTTGGAAAGACTTTCCTACATAGGGTAGACTATCTGATATACTTTGACTGAAGGTCCTTGAAAGTCACGCCATCGGTCAAAGGTTTCTGACAGTGGAGCCAGCTTAATCTCCACTACCAGAGATCTGGTGCTTTGCCCAACTCTAAATGGAGCAAGCAAACTCAAGCTACCAAAATGTTGTTTCTAATGTAGTCTACAACTGTGGGGATGAGTCACAGGTTAACCTACTTAAAAGTGAATCCCACTGATTCACTTTATGAAGGAAAGCAACTAATACATAGTGCCTACATTGCTGAATCAATGCTTCAGGACAGAAAAACACTAATGGATATGAAATACTTTCAGTATGGAGCAGGTGACTGTAGGAAAGTGGAGTAGTATGTGGTGATGTCGGTTAGACTTCACCATGTAATACTGTCACAAACCCCCAAGGATGGTCCTTGGATTCACACTAATAAATTCTTAGCTCATTCCTGGTAGAGAGGCAAAGAGCTGTCATGCTTTACTAGAGGAACACGTGTTAAGCATTTCAGAGTACCAACATGAATGATAAGTAATTGGCATGACTATAGAAATCTATCACCACTTTATACAAATAAAGTGTATTTTTATCTCAATTTAGATGGGAAAAACCACTAATGGCAATCAGTCCCTTGCAGGTTGAGTAGAGTGGAACCCTTGCAGGATAAAGGTGATGCAGGTCCCAGGACCAGGCCACCACAGCCAGTTCAATTTTACCTGGCCTGTGGAGCCCTGATGCAGAGGTTTCCTGGCTGTGCCGGGAGCCTCGGGATAGCTGCAATTAACGCTTACACTGTGCTGCAGGGACCAAGATGCAAAAAAACACAACAACGGGGTGGTTGCTGACATTGGTCCAAGGTCAAATAGAGTTCCCGCTAGGTGCAGCATTGAGTGCAGGAGTCAGTTCCCAGACAGGTGACCAACAAGCCTTGGCAGCGGTAATCCTTGGAAAAAGGTGCTTCAATGTCTGGTGGTCCCGGGGAACACAGTAGCTGCCTGTAACTTCGTGGAAGGCAGGACTAAAATTCCCACAATGTACTAGACCATCTGGATTCTTGTGATCTCTCAAGGGGATAGATGACCAGCAATTCTTCTGATCCGAAGCATTCTTTTACCTGCAGTTTGGAGTGGTCTAGTGCCACTAGTCCAGGTGAGTCTGAGGGTGCATCAGACACTGACAGGTGGCCTCTGTCTGGGGGAGTATCCCTCTTTTGCTATGTGCAAGTCCTATTGTCGCAGACATGGGTCTCTTCTTTGTCCTCTTCGATGCGGATTGTTCAGAACTTTCAGAACTGAGGTTGTGGTGTCAGGGGTACCCCTATAAATCCTAGATTTAGGGGCTTTAGTGGTGTGGGTGTAAGTGGCTAATGGGCTGATTGCCCCAGCAGCTAATCCACCCCTGAGAAGACCACACCTGGGGGTGTAGATCACCTTTTCTACCCAGGACCTACTATTTCTACCACAATTACAAATGGGCGAAGACTTCCTTAGCTGTAAAGACCACGCAGCCCTCCTTAGAGGTGTGCCTCGCCTTCTGGGGTGTACATCTCCTGCATTCCTAATTTTCCACCTACCCAGGTGCAAATGTGCCTGGGGCAGGGAGTGGGCTATCTCCTCCTGTGCGAGTCAGCCCTGAATCATATCAGAGGCAGGTTCACCTTTAAAGCTCACCGC
The DNA here is from genome assembly GCA_963921515.1 of Calotriton arnoldi. NCBI lineage: Eukaryota > Metazoa > Chordata > Amphibia > Caudata > Salamandridae > Calotriton > Calotriton arnoldi. Next base: position 1,757,763 of record CAWUFW010000334.1, read on the forward strand.
TCGATGTGCCACTTCATTAGCTTTCCTGGGAGGGATTAGGTGTGACCTCCTTCCTGCCCAGGTCTTTGTTCCTGACTCCCTGGAGTGATCACACTGCCTGGCCGGAGGTCAGAGTCCTGCCTTGGTGGCAGCAAGCGTGGGCTGCCAGCCAAAGCACAGAGAAGCTGGGGCAACGAGGTGGGGAACCTCTAAGATAGCAACCTGGGTGCATGCCACATCACCCTCGACACGAAATTCATGTCAGGGGTGAGAAGGCATGTTGTTTGATGCCAAACAAGACATAATTAGTTGATACATAATGGAGCTGCCAACTTCAAGTTTGCCCGGGTGCCAGCCCATGTTATCCTATGGACCGCCTATCGTTTATAGTGTATTATAATGGTTTTAGGTCACTCTAGGGACATTTAAGCTTGCACTAATATCCCCACACCTTTAATATAAGGCACCCTGCCTCCTGGGCTCAGGAGGCCTTCCTTAGGGGTGACTGACATATATTAAAAGTGGTGCTTTGATTTGGCCACCTTGGTAAGGGCAAAGTTGAAATGGAGCGGTTTACACTGTTCCTGAAGTCTGCCATGGCAAGCCTGCTGTCAATAGTTTTGTGGGTCACTCAGGGTGGCACAAACAGTGCTGCAAACCCTGGGGACCCCTTTTCCAACCATGCCCAGGGTACCACTGGTACCATATACTAGAGACTTATAAGGGGGGTAAAGTCATTGTCAATTGAGGGTGCCAATTTACACATAACAGTTTTAGGAGAGAGCACTGGCTCTGGGTCCTTGGCAGCAGGCTCAAGTGCACAATCAGAGGCATAACCATCAGCACTGAAGCACAAAGTGGGGGGGGGGGGGTGATCATACAAACAATGCACTTTCCTAAAGTGACAGATCAGGAGGCATGGGCATGGCACAATCAATATTCAGAAGGTAGGGTGTTTGTGGGAAGCTGTGCGAAGTTGTTAATGTGGTGTCCTTGCCAGATGTCTAGAGCTATCCTAATTTCACTGCTACAAAACTGAGAACCCACCTCATCACCACAGTAGACCCCGTGCCTCTGGCATGGCCTCTGTTTTACCCTTACTTGCACAAGAAATGTGACATGAATACATCAGGGTAGGTACTGATATAATGACTGGCAAAAGGAATTATGGTCCAATCTCAGCAGGGTCACTATAGGGACATCGGATTGCTTGCCTGCTGCTGCTAGTGTCAATTTAGAGTGGATCAAAAGAAAGACAAACCTAAAAATGTTGTGCACATACAAATGGCCTCTTTTTAAAAATCATTCTTGCTACTTCCATCTCACAAATTGCATTATCATAATCAGCCCTCAAAGGACTCGGATTCCAGCGGATATTGTATTCCAGGTATCTCTGCTGCCTCGAGTACCAGCTGCTCTCTCCTTACACATTAAGGCAGGTACTGTGCTTCATGGTGACCAATTGTGTGCTTTCTCACATTCTTTGCAACACAGATGTAGCCCACATATCTGATACAAGACACCAATGATGATAAAAAAGCTCACCAACTGCTGCTCCTTTTTATATGTAAATAATTAAAGTGGTTCATGGCCCAGAAATGGGCTGCCATAGGAAAAATGTGGGCTGTGTGAATGTTGAACTGTTTATAATCATACGATAGCTCAGCATAACAGACATGAACTGCACAGGCACTGATCCACACAGAACCATAGGCTGATGATGCAGTAGGGCGTAGGCACTCACTGCATTGCTATTGTTCTGCCCAGAGCGGCATTGTCAAGTTACTATATTTTTAGGCTCACACACAGTAGATTTCTTTATAGGGAACTATGACCTTTCAGAGAAAAGGAAAACTGGCAGGTGTATTTCACCCCTCCCAATGAGTTTTGTTTTGATGGAGCAAGTGATATTGCAGAGGCTCTCTGTGAATCTTGGAGTTAGTGCACACACAAATAATGGTATTTTACATAATATCATCATCAAACTTTTTATTTCAGATATAGCAATCCATAAAACGTAGTATTCAATTTATATAACTTTATTTCGGCTATCAAAGCCATAAAAGTTTGTGCAAAAAAACATTAAAATTAGAATACAAAACAGAAAATTTACTAATAAAATGTAAGAAAAACAGCAATGCATGGGAAATTCCCATAAGACCTCACAAATATGTGAAGCCGATCCAGCACAATCATTTGACAACAAAACAAAGTGCATAATACTTAGAACGAACATACAAAGGACAATTTGTCACTGGTGCAAGGAAGAGACCTTTGCCAAACCAACCTCATAGCACCCAGAAATTTGGCAACCGCACCAGCATATAATGGAGGACAGTCAGATTTGAATATGCGGAGAGTGGGCCATGACTTCCATGAATTCACAGAACTAATTTACGTCATAAACGTAAAGTTAGTACTTTTGGTATTCACAGAATACACTTACTCATTTTGGTATTCACAGAATGAACTTACTCATTTCGGTATTCACAGAAGTTAGTAGTCCTAACTTTAGGACTCCTAAATGCCTTCTGTGAATACCGAAAGTCTTAAAGTTAGGATTTTTCTCAGTTTAGGAGTAGTAAAGTTAGGACTCCTAACTTTAGGACTCCTAAACGCCTTCTGTGAATTCCGAAAGTCTTAAAGTTAGGATTTTTCTCAGTTTAGGAGTAGTAAAGTTAGGACTCCTAACTTTAGGACTCCTAAATGCCTTCTGTGAATACCGAAAGTCTAAAAGTTAGGATTTTTCTCAGTTTAGGAGTAGTAAAGTTAGGACTCCTAACTTTAGGACTCCTAAATGCCTTCTGTGAATACCGAAAGTCTTAAAGTTAGGATTTTCTCAGTTTAGAGTAGTAAAGTTAGGAGTCCTAACTTTACTACTCCTAAACTGAGAAAAATCCTAACTTTAAGACTTCTCGGTATTCACAGAAGGCATTTAGGAGTCCTAAAGTTAGGACTACTAACTTCTGTGAATACCGAAATGAGTAAGTTCATTCTGTGAATACCAAAATGAGTAAGTGTATTCTGTGAATACCAAAAAGTACTAACTTTACGTTTTTGACGTAAGTTAGTTCTGTGAATTAGTCCCCTAGTGCCTAGCTGCCTACAAAGAGGCGACAGCCAGACGGAACGTGAACAGGCACATGCAGGGCAGGTGAAAAGAACATGAGAAACAGTTTCCTTTGGGGCATCACACATAGAACAAACCATAGAAGCAGATGCCAACCATTTAAAAGTAAACAAATTGAGCGGTAGCGTGCCCACTCTGAACTGGTAACAGCTTTCTATTCAACGGCACTGTAATAGTATTTCAAAACTGCTTGTAAACACAGGGAGATTTGAAATTTAGGAACTCAGCCAACAAAGTAGCACTGGCAGCTTTGTGGGCTTCATCAGACAATATTTTTGCCCAATAAAGCTTTTTCAAAATTTTCTTTGACGGGATAGGACCTCCTGAAGGGTTCTCCCATAAATCCCCCACAGCACTAGAAATGACTGACTGTTTAATGTTATAAAGCCAGTGAATTTTGTGAAAATGATCAGAATTAATACTGTCCTGGAGAGCAGTAGCATGGTGGGCTAACTCAGGAGTGGACCATAGGTGCTTCCCGAACAATTGCGGGCACAATCTACATTTGCCCTCTACCCTTTTCACAGCCATATCTAAAGTCAGGAGATATAGATGAGTGCCGGTAGAGAGGAGGGCAACAGTTCACATACATTTGTTCTCAGAACTAGTTAGCCCAGCGATATTGGTAAAGCCCCACAGATCAGCCTATAAAGCGCAGAGCCCAATGCCTTTGTCTCAAACATTTGGAGAGCCTGTGTGCTATTGGTCTATTATAGGAGGATTGATGTTCTATGGAAATGGCCCTTGCTATTCGTTTGTGCTGAATCACTGCCCTACTAACATTGGGCTTCCATGACATAGTAGCAGACAAAGTGACACCTAGATAGACAAAGTAATCCACCCTCTCAGGGCAATAGAAGCTCTAACCCAAGAAGTTAGACCTCCCGAAACTCTCCCCACTACAATCGATTTAGCTAAAATTAAGGTAGTCAGGTTTATGCACAGGTTCTATATACCATGTCTCTTGGAGTAAACATATATCATGCTCTTCAATACATTTATTCCAATCTGGTTGGGCCATTTCGACCTGAGACCAGCCCCATTCCACAATATTATTTTGATCCAAGGCAGCCTCAAAGCCATGGGAGCATTATATAATATATGCTCCTTGAGGATAGGATCATCGGCTGGAGAGTTATTAATGATGGCTGGCGGGTTAGTAATACTACTAGATTAGTCCTTTGTCCGTAACAATTGGATAAGGTATTGGCAGATAAAGCTTCTAGTGTGAAAGAATGAGATGAAGGTGATAATAGACTGTCAGGGCCTACCATAAGCTGACTGATGGTATTAGTAGATATTAAACTCGTAGAATGTTTAGAAATGTGGATAGGACTCATAAGTAAATCTGCATCTCCCAATAGCGATGGTAACCTCCCCCTAAACTGGGTAGTGAATTTGTGGCATTGCCAGGCTGACAGTATTTAAACTGTATGGATGAATTGTTTGTGGGGATTAGATGTGGGGCTCCTCCAAGCACTAAGGATGTCACGGATCACCGAGCGACAACTCCTAACATGTCTGATCCAATTATTTTTGAGGGAATCCTCTGCTTCGTATCCCACGTGTTGGGGTAAATTTGGAACCTTAATCATAGTAATTCTATTTTTAGAAGAATCACATCCTCAATCCAAAGTTGTCAGGTTTTTGCTTTTAACCCTGCAGAGTGAGAGCACTATTAGCATCAACAGTTCTACAAGTATTGAAGGATTGTCCAGAATGGTTATTATCAGCCTCGTCCTGTTGATGTTTTGTGCCGGACTAGGTCTCCATGGAGGTCCAGTGGAACTTCCCTGGCAGCCATAACCTGAACCTGATGTGGGGCACAAACACATAGGAACCAAGAGAGGTCTGGTTTGCTGAGCATTAGAGTTATTAACATGTGGCTGTACATTCACCTGGGTAGCAGGCGTGCTAGTGCCTTTGACCACTAACAGCTGGTTTAATGTGCTTGACAGTGGACAAATATTAGCTTTCAGTTCCCCCATCTCAGCCTTCAGCTCCATAATCAAAGAGGTACAACTAGCTATATCAACATATGGTAAAGCAGTCGGAGGAACTGTAGGAACAGGAATAGGAAAAGATAGTGGTTCCTCAGGCACCCCAACTAATGGCAGACACCGATTACTACAAGGAAGAGCATCCTCAAGTGGAGACAAGCGGGTGAGGGGATGACGGCCAAATCAGAAGATGTATCCAAGACTTCCGCTAATGTAAAGATACAGGCCAATTCCACAATTTATCAAACATACTAGGAATGCCTATATGCTGTGGGCTTTAGTGGGAAGAACCTACTGTTGGTGGAACAAGGGAGGGCTGTGTTGGATCGGAATTAAGCAGCTCTTCACATTTGACAAAAAGATCTATCCGATCAACCACACAATTACTCCACCCCGATCTTGAGGCTTTTTTTCAGTGCTTAATTTGAGCCAGTGGTCTATGGTGCTCGGCACCGGCACTTAAGTGTCAACACTGGCACCTACGACATCCTGCCACATGGTACCACTGTTTGTCTAAATTACAGATGAACATAAGAACAGTTTAGTAATTCAATATACATTAAAATTGACTAAACTCGCCGCCCAAGCAATTCTAGCATTGAGGGCCTTGCACAGTCTGAATTGTTACACTTGTACGGTGTGATTTTTAGCAGTTGCGTTGGTTCTGTCATGGGTGGCACTGGCAGGGGCAATGGGTGAAGTGGCCTCATGACGAGGGACCTGGCACTTAATTTTTTTTACAAATTAAGCACTGCTTTTTTGTTTTTCTTTGTTTTGATAAAACCACTCGCCCCCTTCACAGACTTTCGTTTAACCATTATTGGACAAGAAAGATGCAATCAAAATACAAACAGAAATAATGTTCCTCAGTCAAAGAAGGCCAAACCTTGATTGCTTTTCGTAAATAAAATTATTTTTTACCAACAAAGCAAGCCAGTCAGTAATTAAGACCTTTTCTGGGCCACAAAACAATAAAATTACCAGCTAAACATTCCACAACCACTATTATGTGATTGGTTTGCAATATAAGATGAAACGGGCCACTGTTAAAGGATCGACTCATCTATATTGGCCAGTCCAGGAGAGTTCCTTAAACAGTCACTTGGATTAAAAGACAGAAACAGTACCTTCCACCAAGCGAACAACCTTGGAGTGTTGTATTCCTCTTAGGGTGTCCATACACGGGCTTTCCTGTATCATGTCCTTATATAGGCACAATTCGCCCTGCCCTTATATAGGCATAAAATCCCAGTCCTTATTTAGGCATTAAACCGTGCACTCCAAATACAGGCATGGTCTCCGACATCCGTCCACCCTAACGTCACAACGAGTTCTTGAAGAACAGACCCTTAGGCTTCGGGAATTTCCCTAGCACAGGACTATTGATTTCTTCAAGGACTCATCTATTATGCATGAACCATTATACCTTAGGGGTTCATTCATGACGTCTTCCGCTGTCCGACTCACGTCAATGCTAACATTATGAGGTACCTCTCAGGTATAAATATACCTTCCATAGCCCTTGTAAACTAGAGGAGACCTCGACTTCAGAGGAGCCCGTTTCCCGGCCTGACGCACTGAGAAGACGCTGTCATCCCTGCACGCAGAGAGTCCAGCTTCCAGTGATCTAACTTCCCTTGCGGGGTGTTGGAGTTCGAGTCCGGCAAAGAGATTCCCACCTCTCTCATTCTAAAGGTATGGAGCTGACTAGAACCTAGAGGGACTCTTGGCATACTAGGCATACTAGGCTTAACATACTCTTAGTATACCATAGTAAGGAATACTTCACCTACTTCATACATCTCCCTACACCTAGGTTAGGTTAGGCACATTGGGGTAGAACTAGCTTAGAAACGCATCGTATGAGTACTCGCATTTTTAGTCTGTGTTATTTATGTGAATGAATATCTGCTAAAAGATAATGCTATTGCAGTATTATTTATTTCTACTGCTTACGCTGTACATTATTTATCTTGCACACTGTCTTGTGATCATAACAGCACATTTTACTTACACGAGAAACAAGACTGTTCAATAAACCTTTTATTGAAACGCCCGTCTATTTCTTTCTGTGTAACTTTGAGGAAAACTAAGCATGCACGATTGAGATAAGTGAAATAGTTATCTATTGTTTCCACGACTCTGGGACACGTTCTGATTCTAAAGGGAAACAAATTGTCATGTTTTGCGGCTGCCAGAAACTACTCCCTTCTTGTCGTCAAGGAGTTTCTAGTGGCCTCTGAGCTAGCTGGCACAAGTAATTAAGTTTAATATACTCGATAGGGACATACTGACCTTAGTCCTATGTCAAACCTATAGGGGATATTATTCCAATGCGCAGAGCCTATTAGGGAAATAGGAGCTACACTACAGGAGGGTTGGCCCAGCCTCCTCTGGGCTCTGACGGATGGGGGCTGGCCAGGGCCTTGTCCAGGCACTGCCCGCATGGGTCCAGTGTGGCGGGATGAAAGCAGGCACTTTATACTTTTTCAACCAGCCACAGGTGAAAGGAATTGCAGGGCCGCCTCCTGGAGCCCTGTGCAGGCTGGGAGATGACGTCCCCAACAGAAAAGTAGGAATCCGGTGTCCTGCGCGGCGGGATGAAGGTAGGTAGGTAGGTGCTTTCTAGCGCTTCAACCAGCCATAGGTGAAAGGTGTTGCAGTGCCGCCTCCTGAGGCCCTGTATGGGCTGGGAGATGAAGTCCCCAACAGGAAAGCAGGAATCTGGTGTCATAGTATTCATCAAACATACAAGATTAGAAACTGTGCAATACATAATTCATAGTACATAAGATATACAGTGCCTACAATCACATATAAAGTGCAAGCGCCAAGGCTCTTGCGCGAGGGAAATGTGCATATATCGCAAGACAGTGCAATGCAGCAGGGTTGTCTGTTACGATAATACACTGGCATGGCAAATACTCGACAGGATTCATAAAAGCCATAAAGATGAATAAAAAGCAGTAGTATAATGGTGACGATCAGGTAAAAATATAAGTAAAGTGTGAGAGCAGGAATGTAAAATCACATGCTAAAAAATTGTCGATGAACAAATGCTATCAGAATCATGTCTAGATTTCAGCAGAGAACAGTGCAACTACGAGTAAGTCACTCAGCAAGCAAATATTTTGCCACTGCAATGACGATAAACTCTCTGGTATCAGAGCGTAAAATACGTAATGCAGACGCATATTGACTAAGGGGCAGATGTACGACCGTTTTTTGCGGTCGCAAACGGGAATTCGGCCCGTTTGCCATTGAAAAATTGATCAGCCCCATGTACAAACCATATTTTGCGACTCGCTAACCTATTAGCGACTCACAAAATATGGTTTGCGACTCGCTATTAGGAAGGGGTGTGCCAAGAGCATCCCTTCATAATAGCGAGTCTGAATGCAATGTATGATTGTTTTGCGACGGCATTTGCGGTCGCAAAACACTCGCAGTTTACCACCCTTTTCAAAAGAGTGGTAAGCCACTTGCAAATGGGAAGGGGTCCCCAGGGGACCCCTTCCCCTTTGTGAATGGGTGCGAAAATATTTTTTAAGAGCAGGCGGTGGTCCCAGGGACCACCGCCTGCCCTTAAAAAATTAAACTGAAAAGTTTCATTTTTCTTTTTTAAATGCATCCCGTTTTCCTTTAAGGAAAATGTGCTGCATTAAAAAAAACAAAAAAAAAACAGCTTTATTAAAAAAGCAGTCACAGACATGGTGATCTGCTGACCCCAGCAGGCCACTATCCCTGTGAGTGCTAGCCATTCCCAATGGGGTCGCAAATTGCGACTGTCTCATGAATAATAATGAGACATGCAATTTGCGACCCCATTGGGAATCGCAAACAGTGTCTGAGACACTGTTGTACATTCACTTTTGCGAGTTGCAAATTGCGAGTCGCAGTTCGATCCAATTTGCGACTCGCAAATGTGAAGGTTCGTACATCTGGCCCCTAATCCCAGAAGCTTGCACACAGGTGTGATCCATTTGTTGCGTCAATGCGCATATGCCAGGCAGAAAAAAACAAAATGATGAATAGTTTAATCAACTGAGGCGCAGAAGGACCACCTATTAGAGGTGCAATATTTGTCACCCCATTTAACACAGAAGCTGTTCACAGGCAAAACCCCATACCTCCATTTCAAAAAAAGTTGCAGCCGAATACATCCCGGGACAATATCAAGTAATGACTCATACACGGGAGAGGTCTTGATATCTAAAAACATGTCTGTCAGACTTTCTGCCTTTACACACTTTAGTTCTGGTTTCAAATGGGTCTGTGAGCTCACCTTTGCTCCCATACATAAAGCTGGCAGTGTTAGAGGCTTGCAGTTTGATTAAGATGGACAAAAGATTAGCAGGAAGGCCCATCTGCTTCAAGACTTCCCAAAACTTAGCTCTAGGGATGGAATCAAAGGCTGAACGTAGGTCGACAAAGACCAAATATAAGTGGCCCTTGACCAGGGTTACTTTTTTCCAGTATATACTGCAAAAATGTAAGTGGTCAACTGTACTAATCCAGGAAGGGGGCGGAGCTTACCTGGCTCCAAGATGGCTGCAGCTTAAGCAGGCTCCAACGGATGCCTCTTACATCCGTCATAATCCTGGTGCCCCAAGTGCCCTGTGAGACCTTGTACCTACCGCTACTGCCCACGGGACATTCAGCGTGTTCTGGCAATCCCAAAGATGCCATCTCTGGTGGCTGTGGAATGGCTGCCCGCTGATTGGGGCCTGCTACAACTGTGTGCACGACGTGGCCTGAAAGCTGTGTACATCACTGTGCTACGATCCGTCCCCGGCCGTCTGAAATCATGAGAGGTGAGCTACAACTGGTAGCAGAGGGGAGGCACTCGCGGGCCAAGACTGGAGACGCATGCATGCACAGGTGAACCAAAGAGGTTGTTCATTGTGGCCCGGCCCATAATGGAGGAGCAGAACAGCTGAAGAGACAGCCTCGAGAAAGGAGCCGAGTCCGGCATGCGGCATATTCTATCAGCGGAGCCCTCGCGAGAATGCTGGTGAGACACGAGGGGACTCCTCTATCTGCGCAGACCTTTTATTAATTAAGAAGGGAGTTTCCCCTGGGCATCGTGCTTTAAATGTTTGACGACTTGGAGGGCCTGCAGCTGCACCGCAGCTCCTATGTTCTCATCTTACTCAGCTGCTGAATAACCACAAATGCACAAATATTTTACTTGCACCTAAAGTAAAAAGCAAGGGGTGTCTCCTGAGCTAGCCCATATACCAGACTTGGAGACACTAGCACTCTTAGGAGACTCACTGCATGCCGTACCATTGATAGCTATTGAGGCCTTTTATAGACTGAGGTGAGCAAAATGAGTAAAACAGATAAGGCCCAGTCTAGGTTAAATTTTGACTTGCGAAAGACCCCCAGACCATGTGACATGGAAATTGTAGACTCTGGGACCATGTCGGATCATCCAGAACCTCTCGCGGAGACGGACCTGAAACAAAATATCTATGAGTCTGCAACAGAGCCTGCCCAAAATAGATGGCAAGATTGATGCTCTCTCATTTTTGCATGGATGGGATGTCTGAAAGGATAGATAAGCATTCGGAGAGACTTGATACTGTGGAGCGGAGGGTCTCCAACAGGGAAGATGAGCTACAAGCTGAATAGCGACACATAAGAAGATGGATAAATTGCTCCTCGCGCTGCAGGCAAAGGCAGAAGACTTAGAGGCCCAGTCTAGAAGGAATAATATCAGAATCGTGGGTGTTGCAGAAACAACCAATATAGAGAACATGGAACGCTATGAGGAGCGCCTCTTGGTGGACTTAATGGGCAGAGATACCTTTTCAGACATTTTCATTGTGGAGCAGTCCCACCGCTCTCTTGCCCCCCGACCGATCCCTGGTGCCAACCCCCGTCCATTAATCATGAGGCTATTGAATTACAGAAATCGAGACGCAGCCTTGCGGAAGGCCCTTAAGTTGGGGACTTTGCGACACAAGGTGTCGGAGCTGTTCATCTATCCAGACTTCACTCAGCAAGTGCAGGAGGCATGGTGACTGTTCATTCCTGCTAAGCGGAAACTTTGTGAACTCAACATAAACTATAGCATGCTCTACCCAGCCAAGCTAGGTGTGACATCAGATGGCAAGGTGCTCTACTTCACTGATTCTAAATTCATCATGAAGAAGGAGCAGATCGGCAACAAACGCAGCTCCCCGAGAGCTACTCACAAGGAGGAAGGCAGATCATTGGACGCTGAGGGCCAGTGTCCCACAGTGTAATCCCACTGTTGTTGCAGACCTTTACGAGGCCACTTCCCACCCGACTCCTCCCTGGTCATATAGGTCAGCCGGGGGGGCTTGAAGGGCTCGAGGGGCCATACACCGGTTGCTGCTGGTAATGGCACCCTCTTCTTAGAGTGGGATGGTGGTGCTGCATTCTGGTAAGACTGTTCATATATCTCCTAGGGGAATTCAGCCACTTATTCAGCAAGATGGAGGCCGACCTCCCACACTCTCCTATATACTGATGAACTAAACTTATTCATACAAAATACAAAAATAGGTGTTTATTTGAGTAGTTCAAATGTGTAAAAGGTTCCATGTCATCTGTGTTATGTACTTGGGGTACAAACTGCACTACCCATGGCGGCTCAAGGGTTTGGGACTGATTGTAAGCTTTGGATCCAGTAACATCCACCCCCAGGTGTGCGCCACTCAATGCATTTTATTATGCATTGTTTTCATTGGGAGGGTTGTTATGGTGAGTAAGGGAGGGATTTCCGAATGCTATGATAGTTGGGGTTTTACATAGCGTGGGTGGGTATTTAGTTGATTTGGGTTTTGTTAGGTTAACAATGGGAAAATGTGTACATTGCTATAGGAATGGGAGTGATCAATATCATATAGCAGGAGTGGATCGATTGCTGACGAAGGCCAGGGCATGGTGGGCCAAGCTGCTCGCTCATCACTTAAATTACTCACCTGGAACTGCAGAGGTTTAAATAACAACAGAAAGACACGTAAGGTGGTGACATACTTAGAGACACAAGATAGATGTAGCAAGTCTACAGGAAACCCATCTCAAACCCAACAATACCTTATTGACCCAACGTAGAATGCAAGGCCAGTGCTATGCTGCATGCTTCTCCTCGCATGCCAGGGGAGTGCTTGTATGGGTAAGCTTGGGCTCTGGAATTAGGCTGCAGGAGAGACATTTAGAACTAGGAGGTAGATTTGTAATAGACCGTTGTTAAAGGGATGACCTGGCTGTTCTACTTGTGGGGGTGTACGGTCATAATTATGATGATCCCCAGCTTTACCAGTCCCTCAGTGTGTGACTATATTGATGAACCGGGCTCCCACAGACCTGGGGAGGAGATTTTAATAGTGTCCTAAACCCTGTCCTGGATCGCTCTAGGGGCCCCCGTGTCGCCCTTCTGCTGTGGTACGTGCTCTCTTAGAAATTATGGAAAGGGAGAATTTGCTAAACATATGGTGGCATAGATCCCCCACTGAGCTGGGTTTTACTCATTATTGCTCAGCACACGATACTCACACCCGCATAGATTTTTGGTTGATCACCAAAAGCTAGGCTCCACGGATCCAAAGCTGTAAACCTCTTCTGAGGACTTACACAGACCATTCTCCTGTGTTGCTGGTGGTAGAATTTGATGCCCGTAGGACTCCTGCATTCACTTGACGATTCCCTCCCTACTCTCTACTAGACTCACTTTTTAGGACTGAGCTAGCGCAAGCCATTGAAGAGCTATTTCATCATAATAGGGGGTCGGTGGAACGCTTTTTGCTAATCTGAGAAACATTTAAAGTGCAAATTCGTGGTGTGACCATTTCTAAGCATGCAGGGGTCCTTCGCTCCTTAAGGGGCCGTCTGACTCAACTGGAGGGGGAAATAGTCAATATGAAAGGTAGCTTTCAGAAGATCCCCGCATCCTTGCTAATATTAAACTGAAGATAGAGGAATTTCATGAAACAGCTGACGATGAGCTTAAGCATATGAGTAAATTTGCTACAGTAAGTACAAACGGGGAGCAGGATCGCCCTGGAGCCATTTTGGCAGGCCTTTTAAGGCCCAAGAGAGATACTGATCTCATGACAGAAATTCTAACAGACTATGGACAGACGGTGCATGGAACTGACCTAGTTGCTGAAAAGTTCCGCACCTATTATGAGGATTTATATTGCATGCGAATACCCCCAGAAGTGACAGCCATTGATGACTACCAAGCCCACATAACAATGACCTGGCTTACCTCGGAACATAGAGAGCACCTGATGGCTCTGCTCCAACTGTCTGAAATCAGATCTGCACTTAAAAGTATGCGGTCGGGGATGGCGTCGGGCTCAGACGACCTCACAGTAGCCTTTTACAAGGCCTACCAGATTCCGCACTTAGTAACGCTGTAGGAAGAGATGGTGAAAACCGGCATTATGCCACCCACAATGCGAGAGGCAATAATTGTTACAATTCTGAAGCACAGGAAGCAGTCTAATCTGTGCTTCTTATGCAGACCACTGTCTTTATTAAATATATACAGCAAATTGTACGTGAGGATCCTAGCCAATAGACTGGCGCCTCTATTACTGGGAGTGGTGTGCCCGGAGCAGGCGGGCTTCGCCCCTGGCTGCAGTATAACAATCTCAGAATGATCTTTGGCACCATTCAGCGGGTTAACCCGAAGATCAAAGCGGCTGCTGTGCTCCTTGATGCTGTAAAAGCATTTGACTCTGTCGAATGGAAGTTCATGTTTGCTGTTCTCTGCAGAATAGGAGTAGGAGAGATATTCCTACGTCTTGTCTCGATTCTGTACACTGGGCCCACAGTTCGAATACGCATGGCCGACACAGTCACCACTTCAATAGAGATCACCAGAGGTACCTGACAGGGCTGCCCCCTGTCGCCTTTGTTGTATGCACTGGTGGTGGAGCCACTAGCATGTGCGTTGCAAGAGTACAATAGTCACAGGTGTCTGCGCTTTCCAGGCTATTATCTCATAATAACGGCATATGCTGATTAAGCATTTCTATTTATCCGCAATCCTGAAATTAACCTTTCCCCTACTATTGGGGAAGTGGTGCGCTTTGGTAGCCTCTCAGGTCTTCAGGTAAATTGGGATAAATCCATTATTTTCCCGCTCACCCCCGCTATGGCCCCAGTGGCATCAGAATATCCCCTTCAATGGATGACTGCCTCAGTACGTCACTTAGGGATACAAATCCATACCAGTGCGGAAGTGGTACTGCAAGATAACTATGGAACAGCAATACAGAAACTTACGGATGATATTGAACGCTGGATTAAGCTCCCACTATCTCTGATGGGGCGGATTGCCATAATAAAAATGGTAGTGCTCCCTACATTTTTGTTTCTGTTTCAAAACATTCTGCTGCTTTTATCACGGGCAGTATTTGTTAAATTGCGCACTCTCCTGATAAAATTAGCTTGGGAAATTCTCACTTTGCCATACGATATGGACTGCCTGAATGCCCCTAACCTTGAAATATATTATAGGGCTGCGCAGAGCACATTTGCACACTATTAGATCTAAGGTCTCCATGATTTGCATTGGGATAGGATGCGAGACAACTGAGTGGTAGGGGGAGGATGAGGATTTAGGGTGCAACATAGTTTCCTCTTTTTCGATCAGATTAACTATCTATATTAGGGTGTTTCTAGTAGATGCAGTTGTAGGCTATTTCTTGAATGTGGAAGCTTTCAGGGATGTAGCTTGCTTTTCCTCATGGAAGTGGAATCGGCTCCTTGGAGTGTAGAAAACATCAGAGGGGTCCAGCTCAGCCTCTTCCATGCGATGATAGGCGCAGGATATATTAGAAATGATTTTGTAGTATTCTCATGCACATCAGGTAAACACAAATTATCATAAGAACAACATCTCATTAGTTAGGAATTAAATGAGTTAGCAATGAAATGAGAGTAAAGACTAGATACATCTCAAACACTGTTCATCACACATCAAACATCCGTAACATATTATGAAAATCTCTAACTGTGTCGCATTTAGCAGTCTCACACCTTTGGAGAAAAGAAAAATCCCCCTCTTTCCACAGAAAAATGGAAAGCAGAAAATTAGTAACAATGTAGCACATGCAATTTCTGTTCACAGAGTAAAGAGAAGAAGCCCCATTATGAAAGATTGAAATTTAAGTCTGGAATTTCTGTCATAAACCTAGACACATTCAGTGCACAAATAAGCACCATTTTAACAGGCATCGAGTCCTGTGACACACGCAACATCATCAAACTCTGTTTTGGATGCCAAATGTCATGTATACAATTGTATGCCACTGTCTAGAATGCAAATCAACCCTTATCGATTTCATTGTTCTGCTCAATAACCTATGTATAGTGTAAGCGACATTAAAAAAAATGAAATGCATTTTTTTTCTGGCTCTATTTATTTTGCAAAATTTGCAGATTTCAGTAAAGTTTTTGTTTTCTACCTAAAATAGATGAACATGATACTGCTAAGAATTGTACTGCATAATTAGCATTTTTTGCTGCATAATTAAGAAACCCTTGCTGCAAATGTTGGCCCTCCATGTAGCAAATCATAGTAGCCCTGACAATGTTGAAGTGCTGCAGATTAGTTTAGGGGCATTATAATAATGGAAACTGTATATCCCATACTTCATGGTTTCCTGTGAAATATGGTTTTTATACCACAATATATATGTGTGTGTGTGTGTGTGTGTGAGTGTGTGTGTGTGTGTGTGTGTGTGTGTGAGTGTGTGTGTTTATATGTCTATAGGTACAATTTGTGCTGAAAACAAAGTGAAAATACACAATCCCCAAGTGAAAGCACTTCTACCCAAGAACTTATTACAAAATACATTAATAAGGGGGGTGTAACAGTGTAAACACCTCCTCTGAAGGAACGTCCTTGTTGTTTTTGCACTGTGATCACTGTTTCTGTATCATTATCAACATATTTACTATAACATCCATCTTCCTCTAGAAATACAATGATGTAAGTATGCACCAAACAAAGGGCCTAATTATGGGTTTGGCGCAAAATATGGTGCAGAACCACCTGCACCTCGCCACCGCTGTGCTGGCGCAAGGCTGTCCGGTGTATTCTGAGTTGCACCTGCAGATCCGCCACCACCGGCTCGGCAGTTCAGCCAGTGGTCTTGAGCCGGCCTCTCGGTTGGGAAAGATGTTGTCGGTTCACCGCCGGACACGCCTATGCCACAAGCCCGAGCGTATTACGATCAAAAAAAGGCATTGGCGAACCGGTAGTATCGCAGACCAATAGGTGCTCCTGCGCCAGTGTCCAATGGGTACATTATAAACAACAAATCACAGCACAATTTCAAATTCAAAATAGTAAACAACCATTGGCTGGGTCAAACACCTCATCCACATTAAGCAACGTAACAAATTGATACATTTACTGACCAGCCCATAAAACAGCAAAAAAAGTTAGACAACAATCCCTTTCAAAGATTTTCAAAATGCCATTATTTACTATCGTCCTTATCATCATTACCATTAGTCACCCTCTGAATACCATTTGCCCACAAATTTTTTAACACCCACAAACCACGTGTGTCACATCCTTGTCCCAATTCCAGCACGCAAAACCAGTACACCACATCACCCTTTTCTTTATACATATTTTATTTGATAATTAACCCCAATCACCATGCTTCTTAATAAGCCTGCATTCAGCACACAGGAGCTCACTATCATGATGGATGAAATAATTAGAGTAGAGCCCCAGCTTTTTGAAACCCAAGGCCTGACCACTCCTCACTCACGTAAACAGGAAATGTGGACCAGCATGATCAACAAAGTGAATGGTGTTGGGAACACCCTCTGTACACAGGTAGATATTAGGAAGAGTTGGAACGACCACAAGTCACGCACCAAGAACAAAAACACCAACTACCACAAGGAGGCCCAGAGGTCTGGTGGTGGGCCTCCCAGCACACCACTACAACTCCAGCCCTGGGAGAAGAAGGTCTTGGAAATCCTACACACTGAGGGCTTGACTGGAAAAACTGGGGGAATCGACACTGGTAAGTGACCACAACAGAAATGTCTAGACTACACATGAATGTGTCTGTTTGCAAGACTGGCATTCCAGTCTACTCCCCAATCGACCCTTCCAACATGCAACACTGAAACTATCTGTGAAAAACTTCTGGTTTTTGGATGTGCGATTACGTGCAAATGATTCACCATACCCACTGATGCTTGCCCAGCCACAAATGTCAATGCAGCCTGTAAGTGCAGTCCTATCCCAACAATTTTTACACAAGCTTTCTTAAAAGGTATCAATTATCAGCTGCATGGTCAGTCACAAATGCATATCAATAACAATAGTCGCACCTAAATCTACAGTAAGTGTGACATGATGGAAAATGCAATATAACACAACTCCCAGAAGGCCATGTTACTCCCACTAAAAATAAGGGCTGTTGCAGGGACACGGCTCAGGAACATATTGATGATCAGGACCACAAAAAGTCCACCTCTAGCGCCCCTACATGCGGGCTTTCTGTGGTCCCAAGCATCAATATGTTCCTGAGCAGTGTCCCTGCAACAGCCCTTGTTTTTTCAGTGGGAGTAACATGGCCTCCTGGGAGTTGTAGTCATTTCAGAGATACCTGCCTCGGTATGTGTCTGTTAGGATTCCAATAGCTATAGTATTTCACATGTCCCTGAACATCACCCGAAGAGGCAGTCATTTAGCACCCCATTACACAACACTCTCAATACACCCTGGGACAGAGGTAATAATACACACCCTTTGAATGATTGATGCATACGATCTACAAATTTTTTTTTTTAAAACACACCAAGCAACTTAGGAAAATGTCTTCAAATTGGTTATATTTGAATACAGTGTATGTGGCATATAATTATGAATAATGTATGACTGATAATATGTCTATTTTGCAAAAGATACATAAACCATTACAGGTCTGTCAGTGCATGAGATAGATGATCCTTCCCCCACCCACCCTTTACAGAAAAAAAGCTTGCATGGAAAAGGAGAGCCACATCACTCACTAGCAGACCTCGTACCCCTGTATGCACATACACAACTCCAACATCCCACTCGTTGCAGAATGTCTGTCATCTACACTTTCGCACAGAGAAGTGAGAGCTAACCCTGGGCGGAGTTCGCGGAGTTGCACTACGCGGAACACCGCGAAGTGCATAAAAAACTCCGTGGCACTACGCAGAGCTCCGCGAGCGGCGGAGTATGATAGAAAAATGCCGTTCGTGGTGATTGCACAGTGCCGGATGCTTGTCCGCACTGTGCAATCATTGCGAACGGCACCATGCACAGCGCAAGCTTTCCTTTCCTTTCCTTTTCTGCCGCTCGAGTAGATTTTTACTCGAGCGGCAGCTTTCTCAACGCGAATGGGCAGTTTCTCAACGCGAGCGGTCGCGAGCATACGCGACCACTCGCAATGAGAAACCTCGCCGGGATGTTGATTTTCCGCGCTCGCCAACTTGATGTTGACGATCGCGAACGAGGAAAAATCTCGCTGGGAGGTTGATTTTCCTCGCTCGTGGTCGCCAACGCCAACTTGACGTTGACGAATGCGAGTGAGGAAAAAAACTCTGCTCCGCACAGCGGAGTTTTTCGGAACTCCGCGATCTCCGTGTAACGCGGAGTGCAGAAAACTCCGCAAACTCTGCGAGCGGAGTGGAGTTCACCGCCTAGGCCTAGTGAGAGCTACATACAAATTGGCATATGTACCATCAAATATCTGTGTATGTTCTAACTACGGTGGTATCACAAAAACAATTAAAGCTGCTAGTGCCTCACCAACATGTAGGACATGGAACAATGTTGTCTAACATCTTAGAACATGTACATACTAATTGCCCGGTGAGTCTTGAAACAACTCAACATGTATAAAGTCCATTAACTTGATAGTCAATAAGCGTCACAATATAATGTTGGTGAAAGTTGTTACCACAACAAAATCCGGGTACAGATAGGTATACAATGCTGGTCTAGGGACAATGACAAAGGAACGTACATTAGGCAGAGTTCACTCCCCCCTTGGTGAAATAACTAGTGTATCAGAATAGGTTGTCAAATAGTCAGTCATTTTTCTAGCATATAATGAGGGCGAATCTATTTAAGTGAGCATTTTGGCATTGAAGCAAAATATATGCGAAATATATGTCGTAATCACAGACTCCATGATGAATCCATGGTCACATTAGTGACTTGAATTTCCAGAGACTCCAATCCGGAATCAGATTCAGATGCCATAAGAGATTCCATTGCCCATTGTATGAACTGCAAATAACAGACATGATCCTGATCTCCAGCCGATCCTGAGATAGGTGACAAATGACCTGCAACTACGTTAGTCGATCCCACAATCAGGTTTCCGTGTGCTGATGCACGTTCTTCCTATGCCACGAGTATCTCCACCTTGCATTGTGTAGAATTCGCAAGCCAGAAGGACAATTCCTATAATGGGTCAGCAACAAACTCATCAGCAGTACCAGGTCAGGAACAACAGAGGTCGGCGAACATAAACAAAGATCCAATGCCCAATGAAAGGGACACCATAGACAGTGGAACACTGGCTGTAAACCAGGCAGGTCTGAATGTCAGGAACCAATGACGACCCAGTACTCTCAAAACCATTATGCCGAAGATCTGCAGCATCCTGTCATGACACAATTGAGGCACCTGGTTCTCAAGGTAGGCCATAGAGGATGCATCCATTGTTGAAGAGTAGAAATATGAACAGGAGACCAATATTTAGGTAAACAAACCAGATTAGCTGAGTCACTTTTCAGGTCATGATGGCCAAAACATGTAGACCCTTTAACTGGACAGTTGCAGTTATTATTTCCAAACTGCACCAGCACTGTTTTTAACCCTGACACCAAGAGATAACCAATAAAACTCTTTTTCTCATGGTAGTTAGTTTTACTTTACACTTCAACTCCTTTTTTGCACTGCACCCATCACTCGGACACCTTTTTTAGCTTTACATCCAGTGGATTTTAGGATATCCTATGAAAGAGTAGCATCTAAAACATCCCTGAGCTCCTCCCTCACAGTGAGGGGGTTGTAGCCCTCGGCTGTACTGGGGTTTACAGCCAGGAGGAGATACCAGATGATGAAGCATGCCACTTCGGTGGGTGATGGGATTCCGTCCTTAATTTAAGGATTCCCCTGTGTCTGTTTGAGGTATTTTTTGCTTCTGTCTAAATTGTTTCAAGGCTCTTTTGCAGCCTGTCAGACCCGCGGATAATCTGGTTTGTTTATGTTAGTTGTATGGGGATAATATCTGCGCCGGTCTTTAAAATTTCCCTTGGACCCTCCCACCCAGTTTTGTTTCCTTTGACCATTATTTAGGAACGTTAAAGATAGGGGTATACCCAAAATCACTGGGACCTGGGTGTAAAGCGATATAGAACGTAGTGGTCCCAATAATGTTACATCCATAAAGTGTAAGACAGACAATACAATTACAATCAAGACCATAAATCAATACAATAAATCAGAATTAGAAAATGCTCAGATGTTATTTAATCACACCGAACATAAGATGCAAATTGTTGTAAGAATACATTAAAAACCATCATTAATGTGCCCGAAAGGATAGGAGAGGGGAAGGGCAGTGACTAAAGTGAGGTAGTGAAGTGGGTGAAAAAACACTTCTGGTGAATATCACAAGCAAATTGTTTGGCATACTATTCCATGCCACACATTCAAAACATAGTCCATCAGGAAATAAATTACAATAAATTACATAGCCATGTAATACAGAAAGTCACAGTGCAGGCATGCACTGTTGGCGAGACTGGCATCGATAGTGTGTCGACTTCGGTGGGTGATGGGATTCCGTCCTTAATTTAAGGATTCCCCTGTGTCTGTTTGAGGTATTTTTTGCTTCTGTCTAAATTGTTTCAAGGCTCTTTTGCAGCC
Source organism: Calotriton arnoldi (assembly GCA_963921515.1). Classification (NCBI taxonomy): domain Eukaryota; kingdom Metazoa; phylum Chordata; class Amphibia; order Caudata; family Salamandridae; genus Calotriton; species Calotriton arnoldi. Next base: position 1,778,806 of record CAWUFW010000334.1, read on the forward strand.
TGTCAGACCCGCGGATAATCTGGTTTGTTTATGTTAGTTGTATGGGGATAATATCTGCGCCGGTCTTTAAAATTTCCCTTGGACCCTCCCACCCCGTTTTGTTTCCTTTGACCATTATTTAGGAACAGCCACAATGTAGAGAGACCAAACACACAGTCAACTCTTGAATGAATAAAACTCTAAACCAACACAAAAATAGTACATAAGTGCCAGTCATAGCCAGAACAGATAACATTAAAAAGCCCATATTCCTTTGCTCTTATAAGTCAGAACACTGATGTCCCATATCTCCTAAGTTAAAATCGAACAGCTGTGTACAACAATGACTGTCTTTCACTGCACATTCTAACCACCTTCATGACGAAGATCTTGCGAGCAGATGTGAGAGCCACATCAGGTTGAAAAACTGATGCAGGTCGCTTAGCTTTACGTAAACGCACTTGCCAAGTAGGAATGGAAGGCCACAAGAAACTCCCCATCCTCTCATGTGGAGGAGGCAATAAGACACTGTTTGATCATCAGACAAGCAGGGTAAGCATCAAGACCGATGGCATTTCAAATAGCATACCATATTTTCTTTGAACTCAAAGCAGTGAAATATCAGCCATTGAGAGAACAGAAACCAAATGGTAAAATAGCAGAGTGCAGCACCTTTGTAATACGAAATGAAAAACAAGGTCTACACAAAATTCAAGCCTGGTGAAGTATGATCAATCACCAAACATATGCCAGTTGTAGATTTACTCCACAACTTCACCAGTGTTAACAACATACCTGCATGCATTACCTAAGTGACAGGTAGGGGGAAGGTGAAATACTATGTAAGACAAGCTAGTATCAAGATGATTATTCAGACACCCTGGTGCTTGTGTCATGCATTCAGTTAATAGTAAACTAGAAATGGTCAAATATCATACACTGTGTGTCAACTTCACAGTGAACTGGGTGTCAGCTACAGTGAATTAAAAGTGCCCCGTATGTCACAATGCGGAGCATTGAATATGAGCCATCTAACAAGTCAAAGAATGGGATGATGTATGTCATAGCAAAAAAGCTACTATCCAATTTTCTAGGAGCCAAAGATGTATGACATGCAGCAGCGGCCGGTGCAGGTAAGCACGGTGAGGAGGGGGGTATGTCGACAGATGATGAAAAAGGGAAAATTAAATAAATAAATATATCCTTTTCCATCATTTGTCAACATCCCCCCACCCCGCCACGCTTACTTGCACCACCGCTGCTGATGACATGTAGACCTAGATTTCTCAACAGGCTCAGCAAACACCAAATCTAATGGCATCTATTCATATAAGTGGCATAGGAATCATTGTTTGTCAATATAAGAGAAAGAGAGCCGCCTTCCTTGCAGAAGGCGGCGCCCAGAAGGGGTGCAGGCCCGGGCCTTGTTTTCTGAGGTGGAGGTGTCAGTGCTGGGTTTTTTTGTGCAGCGCCACCTCCCCTCCACCCTGGCAGCTGGTGGCAGGCCTGGCTCTGGGTATGGGCTCTGGGAGCGCCAGTGGCGGTGGGCGAGGGTGGGCTGGGCAGTGTATCATTGTCCTGGGGTCCGGCACACCCACAATCAGCTGACGCACCGGTGGTCCAACATCCTGGACCGAGAGCAGGACCTGCTGGGCCTGCTAGGGGTTGAGGTCGCGGGGCTTGGTGAGTAGCTAATTATTAATATTATTATTACTTGTGTGTTCTATGTTATTGCTAATATTTGTTTCCCAAATAGCAAGCATGCTACTCACATGCAGGTAAGTTATGTTTACAAATCTTATATTATGTGATCGTTATTCTAGACAGGTGCTCGGCGCTACCTAATCGTACTTGTTTGCAACTTTGCACTAGCTTGGGCTGATTATGTAAGAACTTAAGTTAGGTAATACAGACTAAAGAGACTCCTTTCCTTTGTCCTGTCACTAAGATAGTGGTAGTTAGTTATTTACTTACTATTAGTAATTTACTGGCCCACGTCCTTTCACTTCAGTCCTTAGTAGAACCTTTTTGTAGTTCGTATAGTGACTAACAACTAATCAATTTGGTGTATGCAATATGCATGCCTCCATGTATGTATTTAAAGACTGAATGCAGACTTTGTGAATTGGCCCGTCAAAGGGGGTTGAGATGATAGCAAATGAGATCGGAACTTAGAAGCAAATATCATTTTTTTGCAATTAATTCCAAAGTCTTTGGAATAGGCAGGCTAGGTAGGTTTAGGATTCAGGAATTGGATTGGAACTGTGGAATAAAGATAGGACAGTCCACGACACTAGTCTACTACTAGTCGATCTGATTTAGGAAAGGTCAATGTTATTGGAATTGCCGTTTCCTGTCAAAAAATCTTTTTGGGGCGATTTAATATCGATTTAACACCAATCATTTTTTGTCTCTTTAATTATGTCTTACATGATCATCAGCATCCATGGGCAAGACGAGGTCATCCGAGGCGGGTGCAGGAGCTGGAGGTGCCTCCCAAGAACACTCCTCATCTGATTACTCTGCTGGCCCCAGTAAATCATCCTGTTGTAAATATTTATATATATTTCCCTAACTTTTACAGCTCCTTATTTTGAACTATTATTTCCGTTTCCTAATTTTATTTTTTCCCTAATCCTCTTCAATCTATCTGTTTCTAAATTCTTATTATCCCTGCATTATCCTATTTACTAACTAAGGAGCTCATTAGGATGGCGGGCGGACTCAGGTCCCCGCGGTGTTGGGACCGGCCGCCAGACATGCGGCGGTCCCGCACCACGAATTAGGATGTGACCGCCACCATGGCGGTCGCATTCTGCAATTTAACATTGCGGCGGGTGCTGCTGACAGCAGCACCACCGCAATGTTAATATTGCATGCCTGGCATTTCACTGCACCACATGGCAGGCACCACACGGTGCCTGCCACTTGGTGCAGCAAAATGCAAGTGCACCCCACCTCCCCAGACACAAGGCGGGCCCGCAATGGGCCCCTGGACGCAATCCCCACCACCATGGAAAGGCCTTTAAACACCCACATCCTAATATGGCTGGCGGTGCCTGCTAGGCACCGCCACCATATTAGTGGCCCAGCTCCACCCGGCCAGCAATCGTAACGATTGCCGACCGACGGAAAAGCGGCGGACGGACTTTGCGTCTGCCGCAATACCCACCGCCATCATAATATGGCGGGGGTATTTCACATGAGGATGGCGTAACGATCGCCACCGCCGGCCCGGCGGTGGCGATCGTTACGCCATCCTAATGAGCCCCTTAGTTATTTTATATTTCTAGTGTCTGTATTTTACCTCAAACTGCCTCTGTCTGTACTAGTCTGTTTCCCTCTCCCCTTATATATTTTGTGGACTGCCTAGTGGTGGTACTGTAAGACTCAAAGAACCCATTGGTCCTTACTACTACTAGTACTAGTACTACTACTCTGCTGTGCAGATTGCATGCCCAAGTAAGGTATTTTACACATGTTTGTTGATATGAGAAGGCTTTCTTTTACTTTCTCATGCTCAATCAGTAAAAAGAGAGAGTGGCCATGGTTACGTTGGACACCCCAAAGTTGGGTTTTCTTCTCATCTAGGCCTAGTATTATTAGCAGCAGTTGATGGAGAACTGATTACCGAGCACCATGGATAAAAGGAAGTATGAGGAGAAGGAGGAGGAGGACGGCACCATTACATTTTCCAACCAAGAAGATCTTATGTCTGATTGTCCGCCCAATTGGCCACTCTTATTTCTTTTAAAAAACTCAGATACACCAATAGCTCTAGCCACTCAGTCCAATACTTTACAGATTGTATTCTTGCAAGGCTTTTCAAAAATTGCCACGAACAAAATGCCCAACCGGATATTTTATTATTTTTGATAGGACATACTGTCTGTACCCGAATTGTAGTGATGTGTGTGGTGTATGTATTTTCAATCTTGCTACGGAAAAAAAAATAGGGGGAGGCGTATATATCATCTAAAAAATGTATAATGTTTTTTCTAGCCGTACCGACCACCAGTGCCGGGGCCAGCTGGGACGGTGATGCCAGCCATCAGGGAGCAGATGCTGCAGCTGCAGGGGGTGAGTCAGCAGCAATGGTGGGCGGTGGTAAGTCATATTGCTTGCTTATTGACAATTCATACACTCGCTGCAAGGATTTAGGCAGTACTGTTGAGACTAAGTTGTGAACAGTTGAAGACACCCTTTACTTAGCATTAGCATATACAGCGGGTGTTGAGTAACTAATGGCCTCTTCTATATTCAACAGAGAAAGTCTTATGAAGAAGAGTCAGACCTGGATGAGTTGACAGAAAAGGGAAAGAAGAAGGGAAGGTTGGAAGGAGGAAGGGCGGGTGAAATGTAATATGTCTGGCAGAGAAGGATGTGTGGGTGAAGGGATGCATATATAGGTGGCTGATAGGATGCAAGGGTGGTTGAAGGATGGGTCAGAGGTGAAAGAAAGGATGCCTGCCTGAGTGGGTGAAAGTGTATGGGTGAAAGGAATCCTCCGGGGGTTTGCTGGGTTAAAGCAATGACGCATGGGTGGTTAAATGATAAATGTATGTTGATGACAGGTTTGTTGAGAATGATAGCCATGTTTGGATGGATGGCATTCAATCATAGGTGTAGACTGGATGAAGAGAATGTAAAACTTAAACCGTGCCTGAGTAGCAAAGCCAAGGGTGAAGAATAAAAATAATTCTAGAAGAACAATGCAATGATAAATGGAAAAAACCCTGGGAAGAAGAATAAACAAGGATTTTTTTTTTATCAAGGTTTTTGATTCAAAGGTTTGAGGTTGTATTTCAGACTACTCCCTTGACTCACAGTAGTTTTCAAGCACAACATATATATTATGTACCCACCCATCATCAATCGCCTCCCTCCGAGGCCCACTCCCTACCCATGGCATTTCGACAGTGTCAGCCATGGGTGGCCTATCAGCTGCATGGTTACAATAGTAGTACCTCACATGACATTGTGCCGTATATCATCATTCATATTAGTAGCTACTCATCTGCCTTGTTGTAGTCAGGGTGAAAGTGAAATTGAGCTTTTGCCATTTAACAGAGTATGGCCATAATAGAAAAAGAGATAATTGTGTAGTACAGCTGTCCCACCTGCAGACAGTAGTAACATGGTAAAGTAACCCAAGTCTGCAACACAAGTATGTCTGTCTAGGGCACAAGCTGAGCTGGCATGCCTACAAGATTAATTTAGCTAAACAAGAGAGAGAAGAAGAATACTTGTCTAATCCAAAGTACGTAATGACGGAAACTCTAATCACATCCAAATCTTAGGGGCCAAGGAAAAGAGGATACCACAAATGTTATGTACTGCTAGTGCTACTGTGCCACTATATAATTTTATGTGTTACTGTTTTGTTAAGAGTATTGGTTACAATTTGTCTATTTTCTTTCTTGATATAGCTACTCCTGCCAATCTACCATCATCTTATAGGCAGGAGAGAGCAGCCAGGACTGGGCAAAGGAAGCTGGAGGCCATCAGGGACAAATATCAGCGGCTGGTGGTCCTGGAGGAGGAGGCAGCAGCAGCTGCAGCCTCCAATGCCCCGGGCCCCAGCCAGGCCCTAGTGCCTACGGTGGTATGGCGCCGTGGTCTGGCAGCCGCCTGCCACCATTCAACCAATGCTGCTACCCCTCTGTACACTTAGAGCCTTTCAGCGCCACGTGCTCCTGAGAATGACGCGCCTGGAAGCCAGGATAGAGGAGCATTTTGACCAGCTGGAGAGGAAGATCTGAGTCCTAGCCTGCCGCTTGGCCTCTCTTGCCCCTTTAATAATCTTTGTTGTTTGGTGGGTGGGACTTATTGGGGAGAGGGGGGATGTGGGAGTTGGGGAAAACTTGGGTTTTTGTATATTATTTTTATTTAGGACATTTGATTTATGGACAATTTTAATTTTGGACTTGCTTTACTTTGGACTTTGGTTGCGGTTAGAGGGGGAGGGGTGGGTCATGTGTTGTGGGTTTTCTTCTAGTTTATATTTGTTAGGGGTATAAATTTATAGTTTCACATATGATTTAAATCTTTTTTGGGGGTTTACACTTTTACTTTGTACTGTTTCCTTTGCCGCAGTTTTTGAAATCTGCCGATAGTGTAACTCACCAACAGATAGATGCAGTACCCTCACTTGTCCTACTACTCTCTCCTCCTAGTCTATGCAGTCTGCAACTAAATTAACCCCTATGGACTGGGAAGGGGTGTCGGTGTGTGAATTAATTTCCATAGTATATAGATTATTGCATCTTGAATGAATCCCCAACAGTTCTTTTCTTACCTTTGATTAGGCAAAGCGATGGCTGCCTGGTGATGGTTTCCCAAGGTGCCATGGTGGTGGTAGTAGTAGATAGTAGCAGCATGCAAGCGGACTAGTCAAATACTTGTGAAAGCACCAGATTCTGCAGTGAGGCTCCAATTCCTCCTAGCCAAACTCAAACTGTAAGATGAGGAATATTCATCGCAGGGAACTAATTACATTGACATATTAAAAACTGAGTTAATGCCGTTTTATATGCAGTCTTTGCAAGAAAATTTAGACAGTCACCTGAGGGAGACTATTGTACGACTAGTAGTACACAAGAAGAAGACTGCCAAACAAGAAAACAATGATAAGCAATTCTAAAGTAAAATAAATAATCCGAATGATGGGCTAGTACAAGTTACAAACTGAAGTCACTCGAGCTATGAAGTGGACAAGAGTAAGCTTAAGTGCTGGAAGGATGATGATGCTGGCAATTATGATGGATTATATTCCTCTGAAAAAAAATTGAATATCGAATATTGTGCATGGGTGGGCAATCTCATATATATAATATTGCCAGTGTGGGCTATACTTAGAGCAGAAGAAGATCCTCGCCCTGCCTTGAGTTGGTCTTGCTTTCACCACATCCGCCCCACCAAGTGTGTGATCAATTAATGGTGTACATTTAATTTAGTCACACCTCAATAAATCACACAGCCCGGGGGAAGAGGGTTAGGGGTTCGATGAATGGATGGGAAGAGGGATTTGAGAGAAAAGTTTGACAAAGACAAACACTAAACAAGGACAACATATTCATCTTGGCAGCCGACCATCATAAATCTGTTATGGGAGGAAAAGGAAATGCATGCATGATGATGAGTACTAGACTAATACAGGTAAACCAAATCAAATTGTCCGTCTGCCCCCAGAGAGACCCAAGTTACATTATGTTCTGTTGTACCAGGCTTTGAAAGATAGCAAATAAAATTAAAATATCTGTAGGAGTCAAGTAAACAAACATAATCAACACACACAATTGTAATGATTGAACAGAAAAAATGATACTGTATTACCAAATCGGGATTTGCATCTCTGCATTTCTCTCGGACTGTCCGTCAATCTTGGGTGCCTGGCAGATGGAGTTTTGTAAGGTAAGTGTGAGTTGTTTTTCCAGTATGGCGCAGGGTAAAGGGCCTGTAGATGGAAAAACTAAAATGATATTGAAGAATCAAGGAGAAAAGTTAAACTGCATAAGAGGTGCAACAAGAACACTCTCAGAGGCAGCATGGCTATAATGTTTGTTTCTGGCAATTATCTCCTCCAACAACAGGCTCCCCACCAAACCTCCACTTAACTTTGAATTTGAGCCAGACAGCACTGAGCACACACATACACACAGCAACATAGCATTTTCCCAAATAAGTAAAAAATCAATGCACCATTGTCAATCACACCACACTCACCACCACCACTGCACAGACATGTGTAGGTCTGGTGTTGTTTTTTACCTTTAGGCCACTTCAAAGTCATCATCATCCAAATCGGTTGGTTTCAGTGAATTTGAAAACTTCCATCTTCTTCTGGTGGCAGTTCTGGAAGTAGTCACGCTCATGCCCTCGCCCTGAGTCATTCCATCATCTCTGATCCTCCTGAGTCTGACTCCGAGTATGGTGTCCAACTCTGTATCAACAGTGTTCCGAGTGAGTCCCGACTCAAAATGCAATGGATCAGCCTGTGGTAGTACAATTTTGTTATTGAACAACAAGAAGGGAAAGATTGACTTGAGTCACTTTTTGTGTGTACACTAGAGTAGACTGGATTTGTGTTTGCAAGCTTTGCATTATCTCAGTGACTGGTCAGATCTGAGTCTTTGAGGAGTATAAAGCATAAAACAATAAAACAAAGCAGTTTGGACAGTGTGGAGTGGAACCGGTGAAGGAATGTCGCTATCCGATCTCTCAAAGGGGAAGGAAGAAATATAACCTTCAGTGGAACATGATTGATCAGCCATTGGTAAGCCACCAACATTGTGAATCTCAATCATCATCACTAACACATTAAGTGTAACAAACAAACACCCAGTCTCACACTGCCTGTTACCACATGAATCATCTCTTCTCAAGTCTCAACACACATGATGATGACATATCATTCACAACATTTTCACATCACAACAAACAACAATCACTCAGCGTGCAATGCATGCCATCATTTACCTGTTCTTCCGGTGTGCTCACCGTGCTCGATTGGTGGCACATTGCAGAATGCAGCTCCTCCATTTGTTCATTGTAAACTGAATTATAATAATGTCACATGTGGGGCAGTCCCTCTAGGTTAGGAAAGGATAGATAATCAGGACCCAGGGTTGGAAGCAGGCACACATTTATTTGTATTCTCCATCCTATGTCTGGCTTGAGGGAAATGGCTTTAGGGTGAGTCTGGACTTCTTCACTGCACACAGTTGCAACTCCAATCCGGCAATAAAATGTGTCTAAGAGTAAGACGGTAGGGATGGATTTGTCAACCAGACACACACAAATAATGAAGTAAATAATGTTCCTTAGCTATATCTTTTTTTGGGGTTTCTTTTTGGCGTCAAAGAAAGAAAGAAACTAGAAAGCCTAGTAGTCGGGGAAGCAGGGCTAGTCCACAAACTCTGGTGGTTTGCCCAGAAGTAGGTCATCTAACACACTTCTTCCATGACCTGAGTCTCCGTCATCTTCCTCCTGTGGTACTTCAGGTATGGTATAATCCGGTGGTATAAAGTGCTGATTCATTCTGATAATGGTAAATCTCTCCACATTTTGGGGTGAGAGACTGGTCCTTCTCACAGTCAGAATGGCAACAGCAGCACTGAAAACACGCTCAGCAGACACAGGCTACCAGGCAAGCCAGATAGTTTATCGGCAGCCTGCTGAGCACTAGCCATTGGCACCTCTTCCCATACCAATACACCAATGAGTTTTGATTAAAGTAGACCTCTGTTGGGTCATCCAGATAGGCCTGGACCATCCGCTAAATGGTCATGGGTGCTCTGCCTCGCTCGGCCTCTTTTGCCTTTGCCTCAGCACTGGACTTAAGTCTTGCCTGTAGAAACCATTCCTTTGCTGATTTTGGGGCGGATGCTCCTGTTCTTGTTGTTGACGTTGTTCTTGCTGTTGGTGGTTTGGCTGCTGTGAGCCAACTGCTCTGCCCTCAGGCTTTGAACTTGAAGGCTGCCCTGCAGTACATGTGCCCTAGAGGAGCAGGCCTCTAATTCCCGGCCGTTCTTTTTCTAGCTGACTGGCTTGCACAGCTATCCAAGTTTTGTAGTTGGCAACATCCAAATCTGAAAAAGGAATAAAAGTGGCCAGTAATGGTTTGTACCGCGGATCAAGAATTGTGGCACAAATGTAATGGTTGGATGACACTATGTCTCTTTGCACCCTTGTATTTGTAGATAAGCGAAGGATTAAGCTCTCCACCAACTCATATTTTTCTTTTTTTTCCCTCCACACCTGTGTACATTGCAGACACCTCCTTTAGCTGTTCCTGTAGCATGTGCAACAATGGATAGCTTGGCCTATGGTGCTGTCCTCCTTGCTGACTTCACCTGTGAATACCTCGAAAGGAAGCAACATCTCTGTCAGGCATTTAACTAGGCCCCATTGGTCCATCTCAATAATCATGCCTTTCACAATTGCATCCCCTCTTTGCATGACATATTCATTGATTGGTCTGTACTGCTCAAACAGACATTCAAGCATGTAATAAGTTGAATTCCAATGTGATGGCACCTCCTGTATGAGTGTTTTAACTGGCATTCTATTATCACGTTGAATGATCCTCAGCTGCTTCCAGGCTTTAAAAGAATGGCTAAAATGTGTGCAGATTCTTCTGCAGGTGGACAGTAAGTTGCTGACTCGGTCTTCTTTTTTGAGAAAGTCTTGAGCAATGATGTTAATGCAGTGCGCCAAACACAGGACCCTGAAATAGCCACCATCAGTCATGGCCTTAACTATATTACTGCCATTGTCAGTGGCAACAAAACCAATGTTAAGCCCTCTTGGTTGCAGCCATTCAAAGACCTTAGTGTTAAAGTCTTCCAAAATTTTTGCAGCTGTATGGGATTTCTCCATGGTGAACATGGCTACTGTTACATGCTTACGAGCGCCATTAAAAATTTCAGCATTGTTAACACCTGCAGATATCTTTTTTCTAACCCCCACAAAAGAGATCCAGTGTGCAGTGATGCACATGTAATCAGGGGCTTGGCAACTGGTCCACATGTCTGTCGTCAGGTGGATAGTGTGAACAGCACTCTGCTGCAAAGCTTGTCCAAGCAATTCCAGCACGTCGCGATGTAGCGCTGGAACAGCAACTCTGGCAAAATTGGACTGGCTGGGAACCTTCCATTTCGGGCAGATGGCTGCCAAAAATTCAAGAAAACCCACCCCTTCCACAAAAGAAAAAGGGAGGAGGTCCAGCGCTAAGATTTTAGCCAGCTTCGCGTTGTACAAACGTGCTGTTGGGTGGTTGCGTTCGTACTGCCCCTCCGGCCTAAACATGCAGAGAATGGTAGCCTGGATTTTTTTCTTTTCTGGTGCCACTGATGCAGGTGACTTCTTAAGAGCTGACATTGGTAGGTTCAATGCGCGTTTCGGTGTGGCAGTCACTGTACTCTCTTGCATTGGTGTCTCAACCCGACTCTTGTGCCATTGCGATGTTGCTTATGATGATGTGGGCGATACCACTGCACTGCTGGGGACAAGGCTGCTTTGTGTACCGGTGAAAATGTCTTGCACTATTTCAGCTTCCACCGTGATCTTATGTGATTCCTTGCTCAGCCTTTCACCCCCTCTACCAACAACACTTACAGTTTTTTGGCCGCTAAGGTGCGCCTCTCACTGAATCAAGTGGTGGTTTCTCAGATGGGTTGTGTGGACTCCGGTACCACAGTTTGTACCAAGCTTACCCCGACTAACACTTGCTTCACAAAGGGAGCATATATCAATGTTCACCTCCTTCTTGCTAACCGAAAAGAAGTCCCAAACTGGGGAGATCAACTTTCTGATGCTGCTGGTACCACTTGCAATGTCGGATGAACTGGTAGGTGGGCATGACGTTTGACTCTCTGCAGTACCTACTTCTACTGAGGTGGTTGTGGATGTAGGTCGCTACCGGGACTTTGTAAATATGGCAACTGGCTCTTCTTTTCTTCCTCAGCAGGAAGATCGGTCTCCTGAACTGCCCCTATTTCGGGAACAACTACTATTGGTGGTTGCGGCTGTTGTTGTCCACTTATCTGAGTTTCTTGCATTGATTGGGTACTACTTTGTGATAACGATAAGTCAATTTTAACATCACTGCTCGTCGGCGTTGCTGGAATTAGACTGGCTGCCTCTGAGATGGGCATGGGCTTGGGCTAGGTTGGTGGGGTGGGTCCGCTGATGCAGGTGTGCTGCTACCAGCTTGCTCCCCGGACACTGCTGCTGCAGGTGCAATTTTTGATTTCCCAAAAATTGTCTTTGGCGACATATCGGTGGTGGTATGTGCCTTCTTCTTCTCACTGGCAACTTTCTTGGTACTGGTACCTTTCTTTGGGGCAATCTTGAAGCTGTCAGTTAGCAGTGGCACTTAGCTTCACAAGTTGAAGAGATGTCTGTGGTCACACGTGACATTGTGCATAGGCCTTCTGTCTGGCAGTACTATGGGTGATGTTGTCTCCTCCTCTTGTGCACCTAAAAGCAAAGAAGCAAGAAGAACATCAGTGAAACATGGCATTGTTGTAGTTCAATTACAAGTACAAACACATATAATATCATTTAGTGTGGTCACACTTGTTACCTCGGTTATTATAAAAATTAACAATACAGTGTAACCATTTGTGAGACATTGACAACAACATAAGCTTTCATGGTGTACTGTACAGTACACTCAGGAAGGAAAGGAAAGAAGAAGAACAACAACCTAATACAGATTTGTTTTGCTTCATGTGCATTGTGCATCACGAGGGAGGCAGCACTCACGGAGCTGCAGCTGACACATGACAATGGAACAATCCCTAAACAATGAATACTGTTGTGCACGTCATATAGCAGACATGGGGTTAGTGGTTCATTGATGCCAAATCATGTTACTTATAAAACTAGGAAAAAGTTTTTCTTGTTTTTTTTTTTAATTGAAAAAATTTGAATTAAACAAATTGGAAAAATTAAAACATTATAATAAAAAAAGAAATTAAAATAAACAACTGGCTGAAGACACAAAATGGCTGCCAGCCAGTGCCACATGGTCATCATCAACAACAACAACAACAAGCAAGAAGAAGGCATTTGAGAACAAAGAGAAGACATGTCGGCCTATGTCAAAACCACATTGCCTTCACAAAAGGGCCGTGCCACAACAAGAAACAATAAGCCAAGGGGAAGACATGCAGGCCTATGTCAAAAGCACACTGGCTGCCTTCACAAATGGCCGCCAACCACATGGCCAGGCCACAACAAGAAGCAATAAGCCAAGAGGAACAAAGGGAAGACATGCAAGCCTATGGCAAAAGCACACTGGCTGCATTCACAAAATGGCCGCCATCCACATGATCACAACAACAAGCAGGAGGCCTGGAAAACAATGAACACAAGCAGGCCTATGGACAAAGACTCTACAAAATGGCCCCGGCCACATGGGGAACCAAGGCAAATATTGGCCTACTATTGCAAACACACTCACACACTGGCCAGACAAAGGAGGCATGCTAAAAAACTCATCTTTAATGCAACAATGCCAAAAACGAAAATCCACAGGGCTAAAAAGGTTTGCAAGTTACAACCACACACATCCAACAAAGGCATTAACGCACATTAAAAAAAAGTGAAATACCACAAATAAAACACTTTTTGTATTTTAATCCAATGCTATCCATGGCCTAAATGATGTTTAAATTCAACAGACACCACAGAAACAGTTGTTTCATGCACCCATGAGTAGCTCTGGGCCAACTGACTGAAAGGCCTATTGGAAGACTACTGAGCCACATAGTGAATTAAATCAATATTGAAAATTGATTTCAAAACACGGAGAAAATATAGTGAACTGTGCAACATTTTTACTTTCTATAAGAAAAAATAATTTCTTGCAAAGTAATAACTAGGCCCCTGATAAAACTAAAGGACACCCACCACAATAAATTTTAAAAAAAATGATGAAAAGTACCAATAAATCCAGGTGCATGGCTCCAATCAAACTTACAATACCAGTTTTCCAACTTACTTGTGAAATCAAAAATTCAAAGTCCTCAAATCCAGTGATTTATTATGCAGCAGACACAAAGAGTGATCCTTATAGCTCCAAATCCAAATGAAAAGTGACCAGGAGATGGACAAAACACTGAGAGGAGCCTGCTGGACAGGAACAGGAAGTTGGAGACTCTGGGGCACTTCCTTCATCTTGAAAAAAAAGTAAAAAAAGAAAAAGGACTCCTTGCACAAAAAAACTATAGCCAAATGTCAATTTGAGGAGTTTCTTTTACTCCAAATTGTCATTTTGAGAATGTTTTGATGCTGATCGGGGAGAGAACCTTCTCCAGATTGCAGTTGCGGTAGATCTTGCGCGTTCGGGATCACGGTCATCACAGAACCCCTGCCGGAACTTCGCTGGCGCACGCGAATGACATGTTGGCGTCTGCAAACTCTCGCTGGACCGTGCGGCCACTTAGAAAATCTTGTGGCGCTCTCGAACGGCTTGGAAATGTCATTGGCGATCGAGGGCACCCAGTAAGTCGCTCCCGAGTGCACGAAAACGCATTTCGGGCGCGCCAACACAAAAATACTCCGCTCCGTTGCGGAGTTTATCAGCAACTCTGCGTTCTACGCGGAACGCAGAGTTGCCAAAACTCCGCAAGCGGAGCGGAGTTTTAGGCCCAGGCTTACCAAAGAGCCATGGTTCACATGAGAAAACTTCATTAAGTGCGTCCCATCATTTGAGGAAGTGACCTGCCCTTTCAGATAGCAAATTGTAAATGACATACCTCACTAGAATTAATGCAATCAGGACTGTCATTATGTTGTATAAGTCCCACAAATGTTGGAGAAATCTGCTGTAGCTGTTTCCTCGTGCAACATCCCACATGTAAGCTGAAACATAGTATATGTCCTGCTTTACAAACCAATAGTATCATAACTAACAGTTGTGTCATTTTTTACAGATGATCCCACCCCTCCTGCATGGCAGAGCTAGGCCAGGGAGCAGAACATCAAACCATGAAGATGCCCAAGAATCCCTCAGTGATTACCCTGACCTCGGAGATGTGGAGATTGATGACACTCCTAGCACTTCTGCGCAGCTTAGCCAGACGGACTCAGTTGGTCTCATTGGGCCCACACCTCCAACCACCACAGCTGGCACATCAATATCCACAACCAGTGCCCCTAGCACAGGTGGGCCCATACATAGCTCCCAAGTCCCGCCTTCTCAGGTGGCTAACACTATCACAGACACTGAGGAGGCTGGACCAAGTGGCAGTAGGCAGTTCCATGCAAGAGCAACGGCCAGTCGGGCAAAATGTGGTGAGAGGAGAATTGTGGCCAACCCATTTGAGGCCACTGAGGAGACTGACATCTAGCCTGCAGAGTAGACGGACTCAATTGGTGTCACTGAGCCCACACCTCCAACCACCACAGCTGGTAGATCAAGACCCACAACCAGTGGCCCTAGCCCAGGCAGGCCCATACTTTGCTCCCCAGTATCACCTCCTCAGGTGCCTAACACCACCACAGACACTGAGGAGGCTCAACTGAGTGGCAGTAGGCAGTCTGGTGCAAGGGCAACGGCCAGTGGGGCCAGACATGGTGGAAGGAGAAATGTTGTCTGCCCAGCTGAGGCCACCGAGGATCTGAACGGCCAGGCTACCATCGCACAAGAAATGGGACTTCACCAGTGCTGCCATGGTGCTTTGGGCTAGGTAGTGTCTTTGCTGAGAGAAATGATGGAGCTGCACCAGCCCAGCGGCTGGAGGCCATGCAACATGAGTTATCTGGGCTGCGCACAGAGGTGGCCTCTCTGGTCGGTGTCCTCTCTGGTCGGTGTCCTGCGGGACATCAATATCAACCTCTGCCAGGCTTTCCCACCTACATCAACCACTTCCTGTGGTCCAAGCACATCGCAGCCCTCAACATCAGCAGCAGCCACAGGAAGTGATGGCCTGTCAGAGGAGGACAGTCCTACAGACACCCAAGAATCAGCAGCTCCAGATCCCACCCAAGTCAGGAAGAGGGGACGTCTACCCAAGAACGAGGAGGGAAGATTTCCAAGACCTCAAGACCCGCCAGTGGTCCACCTTGACCATGATGTCTGTCTGTGTGTACAACACCTCCACTCTGTTGACTGTTCTTGATCACTACTCCTGGCATTGATGTGGGGAGTATGTAGGACTTTGGTTCAGGAAATTATGGACTCTACTCCATTGATGTCATCTACCATGACAGTAGTCCTTAGCACGTTTTTTATGTTACTCACATATAACCCAATTTAATGTCTTGCACTGTTTATGCCACCTAATCCCTGTTTTCATTTAATAAATATCAGTCACCTCATCATGTTTCAGTCCTCTTTTTTCACAGTAGATCATGTGGGTGTGGTATGATGTGAACAGCTCAAATTCAGGATACAATGCCACTAGAACCATGATAAAGTAAACTGGAAAACGTGTTGCCTGATGAACTAAACACTATGTCAATGCATGAGGTACACAAAGGTGCCTGGACTCATACTAACTTCAGTCTCACATTGAAATCACACTCAGAAATCGTGTCAGAAATTTCAACAGAAAGTAAACTTTACTCAGTCATGCAGTTTTTTCAAAACATCTGTGGATATAGCAAAACAATACATGGTAGAAGATGAAACATCTATCACACTTCGCTCCACAGGTTAAACTCAATCCAGTGTGTCCAGCATCAGGTGGAAGGTGCTAAACCCATTTCAGTGGCATGACACAGTCAACCCAAACAACATAGCAAAACACAGCAGCTACAACATCCAGGCACTAGACATTGTAGAAGCACACATGAGAATTGCAGAATAACTTGCTTTTTCCACAACACCAACACATGTGATGTCATATATCATACACATTTACTTGTTCAGCTAACGCACCTGAAAACAGATGTACCTTAGAAATCAAGGCACAGACATCCATTTGTTGTGCAAAGTTTCTTGCTTTTGGTCCTGTACAGCCAACCTCCAAGACACACTATTCCCAGGGACCTTCAATGTCCATTTCGTACATCTGAACTTCAGCACATACATACTGAAGTAACGACTCTGAAATGTCCTAGTGAAGACGATGTGGTGTAGACACCTGGAACACAACGACACAGATAATTCAGACCTACATAAATAGGTTTGCTAAAAACTAAATTGAACTTTACTGTTGCACATTGGTCACTACGATAGTCTATCTCACATGTGGGTCAACCTGCCAACATATATAGCCCATTTCATCTGTCCTAGGACACACATTGTCACAATCACAAACCACTTGACGTTTAGATTCATATCTTCACATCACTGCTCCAATCTCTGTATCAACACTCCTTACTACATACCTGCTTTTGTGAGAAGTAGTTCCAGATAAGGTGCTGTCTGACATCTTCACCTTCATCTTCCTCACTGTCATCGTCTTCACTAGGCATTTCTCGGGCCTCACCCGGTGGGTTTTTTGTGCCTGCACCATCATCATCACCATCATCAATGAGGGGGACGTTGCATCTTAGGGCAATGTTGTGGAGGATACAGCAGGCCACGGCGAACTCACATACCTTCCAGAGTGAGTAGAGGAGGGCCACACCGCTCTTGCCCAGGCACCGGAAGCTGGCTTGCAGGAGCCCAAAAGCCCGCTCCACTGGCTGGTGTGTCCTGCCATGGGCCTCTTGGTAGCGGACTTCCCCTGGCATTGTGGGATTCCTCAGCTGCGTCAATAGCCATGGGTTGTTTGGATATGCTGAGTCACCTAGATGGTAGAATGATAGTAGTGCACAATGTGACCACATGAACTTGAAACACAGTACAAGACATGTTACATTAAAGAGGTAACAACCATGACATCTACCCACAAGCCAGCCCTCTCTGGTCTGAGTCATGACATCAGCTGTGGAATGCTGCTGTTCCATAGTATGAAGCCATCATGTGTAGATCCTGGGAACTTGGCACAGATGTGGGTGATGTACAAATCCGCAAGACAAACCACTTGCACATTAATGGAATGAAAGTGTTTCCTGTTCCTATACACCTGCTCACAGTCGTGTGGTGGAACCAAGCCAATATTTGTGCCATCTATGGATCTGATTAAGTTTGGGATGTGACCGAGTGCAAAAAAATCTGCCTTCACATTGGCCAAATCCTCATGTCGTGGAAATTGGATGTAGGTGCCAACGTGTTTTAATAGAGCTGCAAGGACCTCTGTGAGCACCATACTGAACTTTGGCTGTGACATCCCACCAGATATGGCAACTGTGAGTTGGCAAGTTCCTGTGGCAAAGAAATGTAATGCAGCCAACACCTGCATGAGTGGCGTGATATTGTGCGAATTCACAAGTCCAGGTGAAATGTCTAGCTTAAGGTGCTGAGTAAGATCCTAAATAGTGTTGTGATCCAAACGGTATCTCTGGATTATATGTCTGTCTTGCTTGGTCTGCAGATCAGTGAATGGTCAAAAAAGCAGTGGCACATGTCTTCTCCTCCTAGGGTAACTAGGTGAGAGACAGAAGCAAAGAAGTTGAAGGATTAAAATGATGAACAAATGTGTTAGCTGGATGGGAAATGCCTATGGAATTTATTTCAAACCTGAAGGACAACAAAAGCAGCATCATGTCAATACTACTTAGCTCAACATACATTACTTGGCTATCTCACATATTTAGCACAGAAGCCAGACAATACTTGGGACCTTATTAAGCAAAATGTCGACAGTACTAAAGGGTATATTTCAATACTTGTCTGTGCAACAATTTTCACCAAGGAATAGTTGACCACATCTGACAGAGGTGAACAACACAACGGGACACAGAATTCTGCTAGCGATGGACAACAATTGTGTGTAATGACTGTACAATTAGTAGGTGTATGTGAATAAGATATACCAGAGGTCAAGCTATACATTTTGCATTATAAAGTCCCAGAAATGCCCAAAAAATTAAAAAAGTTTAGTGAATGACACGACCGCTAGGATGGCGCTTGGCCTACATAGCGATAATGACTCATGGAGACTCCTAATGTCAGCGGTTGAACACCACGAGTCTGGGGCTTGCTTCCATGGTGGTCTCTCCTATAGGCTAACATTGGATAATGTGACCACTGCAAGCCAATCGCTGTGTGCGTATACGCGCATGACCGCGTCTGCAGCGTACAAGTTCATTCCAGTTTGAAATCATGCTCAATTGCCTACTGAAATCTGCAGCCATACACACCTCCTCGCCTTCAGCACTACCACCTCTGAGAGCAACAATTCCAGGCCAGACAGGTGTGAGGGACCCTGCCTTCACTACGGAGGAACGGGAAATCCTGGTTGAAGAGGTCCTTCTCCTGTATGGCCAACGAAATGGCTCTTCAGAGGAGAAGGCGAGATTTGCAAGATGCTTGCTGCTCCATGGTGTCTTTAACTGTACATGTCTCTTTCAAACAAAATGTCATAGAGTTATCTATGATAAACACATATCCAGACATTAGATCTTGGCATCTATGGCGATGTCATGACTGTGGTGGATGATGTATGAATGTTCAACTCCTACACACTATATACTACAATGGGTCTGACTTGCACCATCTTTCTACTGGGACCATGCATGATCTTCAAGATGTATTTAGCAAAGTTCAACAAGTTGTAACACACAAGACAAACGTGTGCAAAGTGTCAGTTAAGCCCACTTTTGTTGTGTCAATGGCGAGAAAGTAGTCAATGTGTGTGTGTTTGGACATGAATGATATCATCAGATCTTTTGATATACTATAGTTTCTCAGAGACATGTCAGAACACTGCCTACACATGTATGTTATATTGTTATGTGAAGTAGGGCCTGTCTACTCATTCTATCCCTCTATTGTATCCATACAGTTCAAAGCTCATCTCAAGCGACATCATTGGAAAGCCAACGCCCTGAAAGTGCAGTCCTTGGGAGTCCATCACCGGTGCAGCATCCATTGCTAAAAAAGTGGGAGGACCTACGACGGACTTGATTCAACATCACACAGTGCCAGCTTGGAAGGTCCTCCACATGTCGTAGGGGCGCGTGCACGTCCCTGAATCCCATGATGGGCCATATCCTGGCAGTGGTCTATCCGGAGCTAGATGGGCTGTTGAGAGCACAACAGCAGCTTGGAGGGGGTGAGTAATGGACTGCACAAACCACATACAGTCTAACAACATTTGTACATAACAGTCAATGTCATTCACAACTAGCTGAAGTCTGAGTGGTAAACATGGGTTGGTCTGCTTGCCTGATTAAACAAAAAAGGATATGGCTGTCAGCATGGGCACAGGTGCCTCTGACCATTGTCATGTTTGTGGATTACGCTCCTTCTGCCAATATGATGTCTTGAAATGTAAGCCATTGCGTTAAGCATAAAAGTGTATTATGTGGAGAAACATGTTAGGCCACATCAATGTCAGGGTTTTATATACAACAATGTGTGGCAAACACAAAGGAAGACACTTTAGTCAATGCAAAACATATGATGCTGATGGGGAGCAGGATGTACACATGGTCAGAGGTATGACAGTATTGTCTCAATATGTGACGTTCCATGCTGGTGACCTGCCATTACTCACCTATGTGACATAAAAATGTCATTATATGAGAATAAAGCAAACAAGGAGACGATGGATGGAGCACTGAAACTTTTCAGACACTCACCTCTAGTCTCAAATCTGGGTTGAATCCATCATCTTTCTTTAGCTTAATTTGCCACCCCAGTTCAGACCCAGCCATATGAAAATCAGTATTGACCCTGTTTCTCATGGGAACAGTCCAGCCCAAACTGCCAAGCCAGGTCTTCCCTGGACAGGAAACAAGCATCCAGGGACCTGTTTCAGGGTAACCCCCCTCATCAGGCCAGGCTAGCTTGAACCCAGTAGCAAAGTGAGCAATAGACCCACATCTGGGCATACCTTGCCAACTTAGGGTGAACAAAGCAAACACAAGGAGACAATGGACAGAGCGCTGAAATTTTTCAGACACTCACCCCCTGTCACAGATCTGGGTTGAATCCATCATCGTTCTTTAGCTCACTTCACCATCCCAGTTCAGACCCAGCCATATGCAAATCAGTCTTGACCCTGTTCGTCAACGGAACCGTCCAGCCCGAAATGCCAAGCCAGGTCATTCCTGGACCGGAAACAAGCATCCTGGGACCAGTTTCGGGGTAGCACCCCTCATCAGCCAGGCTAGCTTGAATCCAGTGGCAAAGTGATAATGAAAAAGGCTAAGTGATCACAATCTGAATGTCTCTCAATACAATACAGTAGAGAAAACTGATTTCATGTATATAATTTCGACATATCAACTGATGTAATGGATAATGCTTAGGATATAATAATCAGATTGTAAAAACACCTTCAAATCAAGTCGTAATTGTGTCAACAATGGATATCTAAATGTTTATCCAAAATAGGTTATATATAGTCAAAGACAAAGAAAATTGTTTATGTATTACTAATTTTCTTTGTCTTTGATTATATATAACCTATTTTTGATAAACTTTAGATTATTTTGAGAGACATTCAGATTGTGAAGTATGCTGTTTTTAAACTTGCCATGTAACAATACAGGCACTATGCATCATAGATTGTTAGATATTTTGTATGAATAAAAGTTTTTTATATTATATTCATGTGATCACTTTGCCTTTTTCATTATCATTCAGCAATTATGTTACACAATGCTAAGTAGAATAATAGTTGCTTAGGGATTTGTTATGTAGAATTGTATTTTCCCTGCCATGGGAACAGTTATAAGTGGCAGGGGTTCTTATATACACACTGAACATTTCAGATCATTCCACTCCCTCTACCTCCCAACCTTGTTTTACCTGGACCCTGTGACCAAGCCCAGTTCCTCATGCGTATTGGACTTTGCCCTGTAGGAAACCTCCCTTCGAACTCGCCACCCATGTCCGCTTTTACCATCACCATTCCATATACAACCATGCCCAGACCCACCCATACCAAATCAGCCCCCTAAAGAGAAGGAGGAGGAGGAAGTCCCGCCCTAGGAAAAAAAAACGTTCAAGTGCAAAGTCTCATCTCCATCACTACCCCCTCAAACACCTCAGTCCCCTCTTCTGAACAGTAGTCTGATCCTACCATGTGTGGTCCCTGAGGTGACTGGCTTGCTCATCTGCTGCCCCTTCCGAGGTGGTGAGTTTTTTGCAGTGAACAGTAGGCAGTGGTGTAGGCACAGATGCCTAGCGTACATACATCTTACAGAATGGACTGGCCTAAGGCCTTAAGTGTACATACTTGTATGTTTCATTTATTAAAGTAATATTTTCATATTTCACCTTGAGTTCTGCCACCATTTATTATCTAAACTGTAAGGCTGACATATTGATTTCATGATTTTGTGACGTGAAGACCTTACATCTTGATTCATGTTGACTTATCTGAGCCTGAAATGATGGGGTTGTGTTCACCAAATGTTGGAAAACTACAGGTGCAGGACAAAAGTTCCAGCTATACTAAATGTATTATTCTGACAAATTGATACTTCAACAATCAGATGTATGTCTCTGATGTCCTTGTTGAAGATGTGAGATGTCATGAACATGCATCCCGTTACTTTGTGGAATGTATGAAGGGCTGTCAGAGACAGGCTACACGTGCAATGCTGTGCATACATGTATTATGCAGTTTTGGTTGACCTAACTTCCTAATGTACGAAGGCAGTCCCAGATATGTATGCAGATCATATGTCCAGTTTCACACTTAATTTGTTGTGCATGTCTGTAGATGAAGTACAGATGTGTCCCCTCTTTATACTGGATGAAGACACAACATTTGCACATATTGCTTAAAAGTAATATTGGGCATTGACGGTGGAAATTTCAGTCAAACCCATTACAAATCCCTATGCTTCCGTGAGTAGCATGACAAACTACTTTCCTATATTATATGTGTCATGGTTTGTTACTATGCTCACTTATATGATGAATCAATCAGGTTATAAAAATGTAGAGGTCTCAAACATTTTAGTCACTGATCTGGGAATTGATGTTTTACGCATTACATACATCCTGTGATGGCCGTAAGACTATGTTGTCACATCAGTGCAACGCAAAAAATCTATCCGTATAGTACACTGAAACACCAGCAAACTCTAGATGATCGAGTACAATCACAATGGTTATGGATGTCACCCTTACAGTGGATGTCTTGCCAATTTGATTTCCTCTTATGAACATCTCAGCATGATATCTGTTGTGGAGATGCAGATTCATAGAACAAAAATAACCAGTCTCAGATAATTAGCTACAAGGAAAATACCTGCCGTAAACAAGGTGATACTGATTGCTGTTGAGTAGATGGGGACATAGGAGGCAATGGAGGGGAGATCATTCTGTGGATAAAATGTTAAATAGAGATTCTTCTAAAGCATTTGTGTATGTTTTGGAAAATGCCTGTGGCCAGTCTGTTTCTATGGGTCATGGGATGTACACTCTGTTGGCGCATGTGTTGCCTCGGGTAGCGTTTATTTCTATTTCAAATGATGCAAGCGAATATTCAACACACGGGAGGCGGTCTTGATTGTGGCTTGATCTTCCTTTGTACGGGATTGGATGTTTGTGAACATTGCGGTCCAATGGTGGTGTGCGTGCATGACGTAACTTAAGTATGTGGTGTATATGTAGGTGGCAGTGGCCTGAGCCTTTCATTTGCCAACTGACACTGATGCGATACAGACCTCCTCAACAGTAGCTGCTGTTTGCCTTCACTGTGAGCCATAATTGCACGTCACAAAGGGTTGAGGGTCCCTGCCATCTATCCTGAAGAACTCAAAAAGCTGGTAGAGGAGGTCCTCCCTGTGTATGGACAACTGTTTGGCTGGGAAGAGGAGCAGGTGTGTTCGACAACTCAAACATCTTACTCTGTCAGTATGCATGCCTTCCAGAGTTTCATTAAAAACAGTTTTACTTGTGTGCGCTGATTGTAACGTGATTTATGAGATGGTGTGTCAGTATTTGCTCTATATGTCAATATCGTGTACATGAAGGATGTCTACAATGTTCATTAAAAGAGACCTGAGTTCAATGTCATTTAGGAATGGTCTGTACTGGTTTCCATAAACAATGGGCATCATGTATATTAATGTTGCGAGATATGATATATTTATTACCTTAGGTGGACATCTATCTGAACAATTATGGTTATTGGGTTTTCTGCATGTTGTGTATGTTTCATGTAATTTAGAATTAATGATGATACATGTCACATCAGTGATACTCACTAAGCTGTGGGATCATGTAGGTTGACGTTTGTCCATGTTATCAGACAGTGTACATACTGCTTAATCGCTAAATATGTGAAGTTATCGGACAGTGTACTTACTGCTTAATCGCTAAATATGTGATGTGAAAAGTACACTGTGTGCTGTAGAAAAGGGATGCAGCAAGTGGAGGTCAGATCCTTTGACTCCACATAAGCATGGTTACATGATATATATGCCCAGGCCATGTGAGTGTATTGTAAGGACCTGGTGTGACCAAAATCGTCTGCCTGTCTGCAATCAGACTCCCTCACCACACTGCTCTCTCCATTCTTTGTGTCCATGTTGGACAATAGATTTTTAGACAAATGTCTGCCCCTGACCATGGACATTTCCCTGTAGTCCCACACTGTGTTGATAAGTGGTGGAAGAGAGTTAGGGCAGGATGGTCTTTGTTGTGTTCTTACCAATATTTAGGCTGAGAAAGTGATGTACTGTTGCACATATATATGCTTGACATACCTTCAACTAGCCCATGTGTGCCCAACCAAACTTGTCCAGTTCTCATGCTTCTTCATACGTGTGCATTGCCCAGTGTTTGGTGGGGTCTTCCATGTGACATTGATGGCAGTGAGTATGTACATGTGGTAGCTCTGCATAGCTCTTACTTCATGTTACACATGTCTGACATTACCTGATCCTGATCCTTTTGCTTGCCACTTAGTCAGATGACAATGTGACACATGCTAACATACACCTGCGCTGTAGATGTTTGATGTAGTACATCCTATTGACTGTCAGGCAGCATGTGGCATTAGCTGGATTATGATGTGCCAGATGGATACAGGGTGTGTCCAGACATGGCTGAAAGTTTTGTCCATCATGGGTTTGTAATGGTGTTGTATGTGCCTCTGTTACACACAGCAGGCAACAATGATCATGAACATGAACAGGTATGTTTTATGTGGCATATGTACCAGAACGTTGTGTACAGGCATGTTTCTTTGTGGCTGTGGAACAATACCCGTGTCTGTGTAGCTTAAACGGTAGTGATACTGATGTGAGGCCTACTAATGCAAAATGGTTAGTGGTACCTACATATTGTGCTAGGTGTCAGCAATGGTTCAGTATGAAAGTTGCTTTGTTCTTGTCCTCTATCAGAGTGCCATTGATTTGTTTCATCTTGTATTTATGTGCAGGTCAACACCCCTCCAAAGCAGGTATTATGGAAAGCCATCGCCTGGAAAGTGCAGGCCCTAGAAGTCTATAAGCGTCGCAGAGTCTACTGTCGCAAGTGGTGGGAGGACTTCAGACATAGATGCCACAACATCCCTGAGTACCAGCTGGGAAGGTCCTCCCCACATCGCAGGGGCATACACCAGCCCTGGATCCCCTGGTGGTCCGTGCCCTGGCGGTGGCCTATCCGGAGCTTGATGGGCAGTTGAGGGCGCAACAGCAGCTAGGAGGGGGGCAGTGTTGTACAGAGTCTACCTAACGTTCCCTAAGATTTTACTCCCTTTCCAGACTGATCTTCATACAGAATGGGTGATGGAATACTCCACCTTTGAGGCTGATGTGTATTATGCCATGGGTGGATAGTGAAATGGATGTATTCTACTAGGAATCTCATATATAATATTGATATCCATATTAAGAGGAGATTGATCAACATCCGATTATAGCCATCACATGGCTTAGTGATGTGCCATGATGCATACAATTGTGTAATTTTGTGATTGTCAGATATCCCACTCATGACAGATCACAAGTTAGGGGCCGATTCCGATTCGGGCAGGAAATCTCTCCGACCGAGCCGGACCCGGAGAGATTTCCAACCGAATCGGACTCTAGCAGCCCGACCGAACGAGTACGATGCGTACGTATGCTATCGGACTCGATTCGGTCGGACTCCCATTGAAGTCAATGGGAGCCGGTCGTACAATGCGTACACAGGCTCCCATTGACTCAATGGTTTTGACGCGAACAAGGGCGCCCCCTACAGCGGGTTCGTTCGATGCGGGTCGCGCCGTACATGCACGTGTAGGGGGGACCCATGGGTCCCCCCTGTGTGCGACTCGCGCGGCTACGCGTGCAGGGGGTCCGACACGGACCCCCGAAGTCCGGCTCCGACTGCTCTTTGGAGCCGGACGGCGCGAATCGGTCAGACTGCTCGAGGCGCGCATCGTACTGGCTCGGTCGGGGAACGTCTCCATTGCGCGGTGCGAGTCGTGTCCGTGCGAGTCGGTCGGAGCGGTTCGGACCCGCGAACGAGTCAGTCGGCGATTTCGCATATGCTCGCATCGTACTCGCTCGCCCGGACGCATGCACGAATCAGTCGGAAAAGAGGCCTCCGAATCGGATCCGGTAAAGCCGAATCCGATTCGGTGCCTTACCGGCCGAGATCGGAATCGGCCCCTTAGTGTTCATGAAATTGCTGCAACAATAATGTGTGGCATGTCGTATGAAGTGTTCACATATGTCATGTTTGCAAATGGCCTGTTGACACCCATACTTTCCCATCTTTGGCTTTGCTATGACGGTTTTTAATCTTTATTGTAAAGTCTGTATATGAGCTATTATCAAATGTATGGTTGAACACATGTTGGTCTGTGTAGTTATGAGTAGATGTGAGCCTTAATTGACCATGGACATTTCACTATTTATTAGACTGTACATATATGTTCTATTTGATTGTGTGTCCTAGTCATGTGTTAGCAGAAAAATGAAGTGCTGTGTTCTATCACTGTGATTTTGTGTACCTTAGTGTACACCCAAACAGTGTGTTATGTGTATGTTGATCATTCCAACATTGAAACGGTATCATCTCCTTTGCTAAGGGGCTACAGTGGGGCCTATATTTGTTTTGGACTGTGGAGTTACAATTGTGTCCCACATTCTGGTTGTCTATCGGTGGTATGTGATATTGTAGGTTATGTTGAGTAATTGATTCCAATGTTGATGTAGGTCTCACTTGACGCTTATGAAAAGGAATTCTTTTGGACTGATGTTGTCTGTTAATGTGAGTGTGTCTCCATACAATGTTGGGGCCTATTTGCTGTTTTGGCACATATTATCTGCTAGTCATTAGCCTTCATTGTTGGTTACAGGTGTACCACTTTAACAAGTAATAGGACTTAGGAGCACATTCTAGGCATTGGATATCTGTACGGTGTTGTGTAGCTGTTCTGTGGAGATGATGTTGCAAACAAGACCTATGTGAAATGAACATGTCCATTGTTGTGGTAGTGGTCTCTTGCCATGGAAGTCTTTGTGTGAGCTGATAGTGTTACTTAAGAACCCTAGTGGCCATGTAAGTAGTAGTGGCCAAAATTGATGCAGTTGTGTATGCCTCTTTGATGTTACTATTGTGAAAATGTTAGGGAGATGAGAATGGCCATATCTCTCACATCTGTTTCCACTTTTTTTCAGCATCAACCGAGACAGGCAGAGGAGGCCGTGTGGACGACGTTAGGGAGGCAGCTGTACAGAGTTGCTCTGGTCAGGAGACTGACAGCAGCGGAGTCACAGTGTCGCAGGGTAAGGGGCGTGCCCTGGAGGAGACAGACTCGTCCTCGCCATCCTCCACGGAGTCAGGCTCCAGTGGCAGCTCTGTGGTGATTGTGGACCCCACAGACACTGTCCGCCACCACCCGTTCCATCTCCACCCTCCCTGCTTTACCCAACAAAGTTGTCCGCATTCGCTCCCGTAAGGGGCCTGACATCTCCTTTGCCCCAGACACCTCTTCCCCAGCCCCGCTGCCCCGAGTGAGGAGGCTGTATCACTCCTGAGCCAGATCTCTGTTGGACAAACTACATTGCTGAATGCAATCCAGGGGAAGTCCAACGTAATGACAGACGCTGGAGTTCCTGGAGTGCATTCACCGTAGGATATCTGCTCTACAGAGATCTTTTCATGGCAATGGCCTCCTCACTGATGGCAGCCTTTCCCCCAGGCCATCTTCCACCCCTCAACCAGACTCTTCCACATCCCAAGTCCCGTTACCCATTCCTGTCCTACCTAAATGCAGACATTGCCACACTCAGACACCATCATCCACAACGTCACATTGGCCCCAAAATGCAGGAATATTGTCATGCATGCATCCACTGACCACACACAGACCTCCCTCAGCATCCACACTACACATATAACCACAGAGCACCCACCATCAGACACAGCCCATACACAAGCAGCTTCAGCCTCACAGACACCAGCAACAGGCACACCCATATCACAGACACACGTTACCTCTACCTTCCAAAGCCCATCCCTTGTTTTCCCCCTCCCCAAAGTCAACTAGGAATGGCTGAGGGTCTCAATGTGTTTCCCTCTGCCTCAACCACTACCCCTCCTTCCCCTTTTGATCCAGCTCCTACCACTCTCAACCCAACTTTACCCTAATTTTAAATGAATGAGGTGTCTGGAATACCCACCTGATGCCCCTACCTGGGAAGGTTTCCTTGGCAGTGTGATTTTGGTGAGGTGTGTGGTACAGCACAGTAATGGATCCTAAATCAGCATTGGACTGGCCAATGGTATTCAACTACGTTTTTTTATGTTTGTTAATAAAGTTTGAGCATCGGATACCACCTTTGGGGATTCATTGTTTATCATGAAAAATGATGTGATGCTTATATTCATTTGACACTAGTACATTGCTGTACTTTGGAGCTGGGAATGGGTGGTCCTTTCTCAGTGGTGACTGTGATCTGAGCTTTGCAGCTTCTTGGTAGATATTATGGATGCGGGGCCATGTACATGTACTCTGTGTTTTTCCTCAACACCTACTGGTAGCTTTGTAGCATTGTGTAGGTTATCATTTGTGAAATATTATACATTGTCTGTTATCTGAAACATGTGGCTGCCCTTCTCCCAGTGACGTTGTTGTGATATGTGTGCTGTGTGTTTGTATGAGAGGTTAGAGTTTGTACACATGCAGTGTGTGTGCTTGCCATACTTTTGTTGGTTTTCCTTATTGTACGTCCATTTGACTGTGAGTAGGACTCAGCTACTACCTGTAAATGTGGGAGATGTGATTGCTAGCATAAGGTGCCAGGACACATTGCCTACACATGTGTGGGACAGTGTGTAGCTATTGGTTGTCCCTGATATTCTTCAAGACCCATGTCTGAATGCAAATGTTGTCTATGGACATGTGCAATCTTGTGTAGTATCTCACTGTCCTCAAATGTGTACTTTGTTAGATAATGTGATTGCTATTCTGCCTGAGGTGTTTCAGTTGTGTCTTTGGAAATATTTGTCAAGGAATAGACGTTGTGCCTTTAGGTGACCTTGGCTTTTTTAGTGGAATGTGTCTGTGACTATGGTGAGGCTATGTGGCTGTGCAGGTTTGCTGGAGTTATCTGAATTTGCAATACAGATGGAATATGTTTGGTTTAAGGGCAGGGCCTAGACTGTGGCATACATGATGGGGAGATGGTGACTGAGGCTTCATATTTGGGTTTCTGTGGAAAATGCCTCATGGTAGATGTATGTGGTTCATGCAGACTTGAGGATGCGTAGGGTGATGGTGAGGTGCAGGACTTATGATGTTCTATGTGTACTAGGTTGTATGGTGTGTTGGATGTGTGTTCATCGGTGTGGAATTTAACTGATATAAGGGTTGTTGAGTAGGTTGTTGTGGATGTCCTCTTACTGCAGACATTACTGATAACTTTCTTTGTTAAGTGACACCTGTCTTTTGTGCGTGGTGTGTAGTTGCTATTTTGGGACTGGGAGGGTACGATTCGACTTCTATCGGGCTTGTAATTGTGGTACTGCAAAATGTACTACCCATGTCTACAGGGACGAGGTTTTGTCAGTGCATTGTGGAGGTAGCGTAAGGTTATTCTACAATAGTGCTGGGGTAGGGCTTGTGCAATACTACACGATTGATAACGTTCCTGAGGGTGGGATGTAGGACAGTGGTATGGGTGAGGTATATGATAGTTAATTTGACGTGATATGAAGAGGCGAAGATTGGTTAAATGGGGAAGGATTATCCTTTTTGTCCGGTTTGATACATGTAGTGTGTGAAATCGTGATCATTTAGTTCTGTGTGTCATGCCACTGTCCAGCGTGCGACCCTATGACTTCGCATTTCACCAACTAAAGGCACTTGTGCCCACATACTGCTCTCTGTGGGTGGTTGGTGTCGGTGAACGGGTAACATCCCCACCCCCATGTTGCTAAGCTCAGGCCTTTATGAAATTGATAAACTTGGGGGGGGGACCTCCGTTGTGTTTTCCTCGGCGATACAGTACTTTGTGTGCGAAGAGCGGTGTTTGTATAGTGGTGTGACTTACTGGAGATGGCGCCAGCGACACTGTCTGCTTCGGAGATAGTTTAACAGGTAGATCATTGGGACGACAGCTACAATGGCCTCCATGACTGCAGAGGTTGTGTGTCGATGAGTAAAGGTAAGTTTCGGCTTTATATCCCTCTCTTTCAGCCTCCCGTACAGATGCAGTTGGACTGCAACCCTTGAGCCAGGCTGAAAGGCAACTCGTAATTGGCTCAGCGGTTTTGAGCAGCGGTCTTTGCTTCAAACTGTCTCATTGGACTGTTGCGTCGAGGCGATGCAGAGACGACGCTGGTGGTGTCGACGGAACTGCACAGGCGCTCATGAATGCTCATAATGCAAATCGTAATACGTCGGATGGAGGACCACCGTAGAACTGCCAGCGGCGACATATCAGTCCTCCGTCTGCCAAACTTGTAATCAGCCCCAAAGTTCCTTACTCTCAACTATCTAAAGTAAGTGCTTCTCTGTTTGCTTGAGTTGCATTCATTTTTGTTAGTATAAGAATGTGTCATTAAATTTTGCCGGATAAATGCTGGGGGGGCGCTCTGGTATTATGGCCATCCTCTTGGCATAACATGGATGGATGTAACCTGTGTACAGTACATAGCTGCCAAGGTTTCAGATTGCTTTGTGCAACATTCTCATAATTTCTGTTTAATTATAGTGATATTTCAATGACTATGAGTGAGACTTTATCGCAAGCAAAATTAAGCAATGAAGACGAGGGAAACATAAATATCAGCAGTTACACCTATTTGACCAATGTGACCGTTCAAGCAAAAGAAAGTTATCACAACATAAGAATTGACTGCCACAGTAGGAGATCATTACTTACTCTGACTTGATTATGGCCACAGAACCATGTTGTAGATTTGAGTTTCGTGCTTCTTGTGAAACATTGCAGGCTGCATCATTTATGTCCTTTGTGTAGGGCGTATTTTGTCAGTGGTAGTTTAAGCAGCACAGCTGGGCTAGCGCATGAAGTGCATTTAATTTTTGTAAGACTAGAGGAAGGCTATGGGGAGCACCGCCAGTGCTGGCACTGCCTGAGGAGCCAATTTTATTGCACTGGCTGCCTAAATGCATTCTTTTTAATGGCACCTTGTGGGGGTGTCCCAGGAGTGGTATAATCCACGTCTAATGCATTTTAGTGTAGTGATGTGGACATCAGCACTAAAATGCGTTAGTCTAACCCCTGATACGTGATACCTACCAGCGCTGACAGTAATATGTTGTTAAATTTTTGGTATTTTTTTAAAAAGAAATTAGGAGTCACGACCCAGTCGCGCTCTGTAACAGTGGGTACGTGACTGCAACGTAGTTTTTGTAGTGTAAAACACATATATAGATCCTTTAAATGTTTATTTTATGAGAAGTGGTTTACTAATGAACTCTTAAAATAGGATTATTATACAGGAAAAACATTTTAAAGGTCATTTTACTACTATTTACGAAGTTGCGACGCTGTCGTGCACCATGCCAGCACATATTTCCGGATCCGCGACCAGGACGTGTCTTTGGTGTATTATTAGGAGTAGGAAAGATGTGCTCACACATTTTAAAAGTTTTTTCAGAGTGAGAAGTTTGCTAAAAAGATTATAAAAATAGTGTAATTACTGTGAATCCACATTTTAAAGGTGTTTTTAATGCTTTTAATGAAGTCACGACATCAGTGCAGCGCAACGTGGGCACGACGGCATCGCAACCCCATGTGACACAGGAATGAATTAATCTGATTGGTTGAACAGCTTTCTGTGCTTAAAAGAGGAAGATTCCACTTGTTTTCTTTCTACTTTGGGTGTCTCTTTTGTGTCTGACACTTTTTGTATTGACTCTGATGATTTTTTTTTTCAATGTTTGGATTGACTTTTGGGCAATTTATCATGGCATCTGGTGGTGCACACAGCCAAGAAGATAATGACGATATGCTTCAAGATGAACAGCCACCAAAGGCAAAGAAAGAAAGCATAGTGTGAACCTTCTTTACTATTCCGTAAGGGAAGAAGAAGGTGAACGCCAGGAATGTGACTTGCAGGGGCGTGGCTTCGGAACCCGGGAAGATGGCCGCTCTGTCGCGGAGCTCCGGGCTGACGTGAGGAGCCGAGTCTCCTCCGGACGTTTTTCTTCTTGTTTTGGACCCCACAAACGCTGGCAAGGTTATCGGAAGCCCAGCGCAACGATTTCATGCACTTTCCAGCCCTCAGGGTGAGCGCTTTCACAAGTTAATCGCATTTTTCAAATGCGCTCGTTTTTATGCGGCCGCCATTTTGTTTTTTCGCGATGGCGCCGCTAAAATTAATTCTTCTCAGAATTTTGGCACCCCAATGTGCTCAAAATGTTGCCTATAGCTACTAAGAGGCTCTTGCAGGCTGTTTCAGTTTTATGGTGCTATTCTGGGAATATTTACAGTTATTGAGCATTTTTACGGCTACTTGTGCTCTTCTTCTCCTCAAGGCAAGATTTTCAATACAGGTGAAGGCAATTGAGGGCATTTATATTCAATACTGCTCCTCTTTCTCAGGTATTTCAACTGTGGATAAGAAAGCGAATCACTATAATCTACTACATTGATACCATATAGCAACTTCCACTATCAGCGTGGTATGGCAAAGGAGCGCTTTCCTCGCAATTGTACTTCTCCTATGGATAGTAGTTCAGTGACAGATTACAATCCCTTTAACGTTTTGCAGGGAGACATGGAGGATACGGACATTAATCTATCTAATACATCCAATGTGACTCCTACTTTGCCTCGTAACAACTCCAAACAACTGTCTAAAATTCCCTCTTCCTCAACCAATGCATCTTCTAAACGTGTCAAAAAAGATCCGCCATCTCCTAATGATTCATCAACAACATTATCGATGGAGTTGCTTCTTCAAGAAATTCGCGCTCTTAAGCCTCACATGGAGGAAACAAATACCCGCCTCCAAAATCTTGAAGATAAATGGTCTCAAATGGAACAACAGGTTTCACAACTGTCACAGCGTGTTGACTCGGTCCAAGTTGTGACTAATCAGATTCCCCCCTTACAGTCGGAGATTTCATACTTGAAACAGCAAGTAGAAAATTTGGAAAACCGCTCAGACGTAATAACCTACGCATTTACGGCCTTGTGGAAGGACTTGAAGGTTCAGACTCTCTCTCCTTTTTCCAATCCTTTCTCCCAACTCTTTTGGATCTTCCTGACTCCTCGAAACTGAACATTCAAAGAGCTCATCGCTTAGGTCCACCTCCGAAACCATCATCAGCCTCTACTAAACCAAGAGGCGTAATCCTATATTTTTGGGAGTACACAGACTTGCTCAAAGTTTTGCATGCTGCAAGAGCTAAAAGAAAAATTTCCTGGCAAGGTGCCAACCTCTTCTTTGCCCAAGACTATGCTAAAACAACTGCAGATCATCGTAAAAAGTTCCTAGACATGAGACCGCATCTCTGCAGCATCAATGCTCGATATGGGTTGTTCCATCCTTGCCTCATGAAAGTGACTTTCAATAATAGAACCACCACGTACGAGGATCCTGCTCGTCTACAACTTTTCCTACATACGCACAAAGAAGAAAACATGGAAGTTCCTCGTTCATCAATGTTTTGACGCTCTTATTAGTGTTCTTCATGTATTAATTATTAATGTTGTTCTTGTTATTGTTATTGGTATTCACTATATTTCCTAATTAATGTATTTTTCTTTATTAGGTACAGTTCAATGTGGTCCAAGATTATGTGATTCCGCCTTTCCGCCTGGATGATGTCTCCCTTTTTTCGTCTTCGTCTTGGAGTCTCCCCGCCTAGCTGTGCAGTTTTCCCTTTGTGGTTCCACCCTCCCCATGTTTCTGTGTATTTTTGTGGTATATTCTTTTATTATTTTCATCTCTCTTTCTGTTGCTTACCAATTTTTCTCCTATTTTTTCCATCTTTTGGTCTGTCTGTTTCATCTTTATTTTCCCCTTTATTTCCATACTTTTCTGTCCTATTACATTCACCGGTCTCTTTTCTATCTACTTGATTTCGCGCTTTTCAGTCTCACCTTAACCTTTCCTTTTATTGCATATTTATCTTTTTTCATATTTATCTTCTCTCTAGTAAATTCCTTTTAAATGATGTTTTGATATCTCTTACGTCATTTCAGTTATATATTTATAATGGTTTACATCAATGTTCATGATTTAATTTATATATTTAAATGTCGTTAAAAGTCATTTCTTGGAACGTTAAAGGTTTGGGCTCTCCTATCAAACGTCAACGTGTTTTATCACATATTGCAGGTTTAAAAGGTGATGTTGCGTTATTGCAGGAAATTCATGTAACAAATACTGAAATACTCAAGTTACGCCGACATTGGGTAGGTCACGTTTTTGCCTCCCCCGGTTCAGGGAAACGTAATGGAGTAGCTATTCTCTGTCATAAACGTTTAGATGTTCAACTTATCCGTCAAGATAATGACTCTGAAGGTAGATGGATTTCTGTGTCTTTATTGATCAATAAGATTCCGCTGACCATTTTTAATGTATACACTCCCACTATCCCTGATAAGCTGTTCTGGCCTCAAATCTTGTCCACTTTGATGACTTATACCGATGACTACTTAATCTTTGGTGGTGATTGTAACATGATTATGGATCCTTTTATAGACAGAAAGTCTAATTCAAAATTTTTACCCTCTCCTGCACATACACAGTTTACTTCAACTATTTCTCAGAGGTCCCTTGTAGATTCCTGGAGAATATGCCATCCTGATCTGCAAGAATACACATTTTACTCACCAGCACACTCATCTCAATCCCGGATAGATTATATTTTTATTTCCAAAGATCTCACGCAACATATCTCCCAATCAGATATAGGCTCTATTTTAATTTCGGACCACGCTCCGGTTTCTTTAAGTTTAGATTTGCTCCCCCCTATCAAGGGAGCTAGGAGATGGAGATTTAATAACTCTCTACTATTGGACCCTAAATTTACCTCCTCTTTTTTGGATTTTGCAGAGACATTTTTTACAGAGAATGAATCTCCGCAGTTATCTCCTCAAATTATTTGGGATACTTTTAAAGCTGCCTCCAGAAGCTTCATTATTTCTTTTATAGCCCAAAAACGTCGAAAATCTTCCCAATCAATACAGTTGCTTGATACACAAATTAAAAATTGGAACATTCCTACTACTCATCAAAAAGTCAATCTGATTTGAATGAGCTCATTAAAGCCAAACTCGCCTTTAACAAGTTGTCTACAGAAGCTGCAAACTTAGTCTTGCTTAAATCTAGTGCTAAATACTATACTGCACAAAACAAATCTGGTAATCTTCTTGCCAATTACCTTAAGATTAAAAAGAACGCACCAAAATTGAATCTATCCTAACCTCATTAAATACCACAGTCCATAAAAATGAAGATATTTTAATGGAATTCCCCTCTTTTTATCAAAAACTTTATACTCCGGACTCTCCTCCTCAACCAACCACTATTTCACAATATTTATCATCCATTCCTCCACCTTCCCCTCCTGATTTAGAGATCTCCTCTCTGGAAGATGATATACAAATCAATGATATTCTTAAAGCCATTGATTCTCTTAAAAAAGGGAAAGCTCCTGGGCCTGACAGCTTTACAATAGAATTTTACACACATTTTTCCCACTTCCTTCTTCCTAAATTACATCAGTTATTTTTATTCTTTATTGCTTCCCAAAAATCTGAAGGCTCTTTTCAGGAAGCTTTAATCTGTCTTCTCCCTAAGGATGATAAAGACCATACATTATGTAAGAATTACAGACCTATATCTCTAATCAATATAGATTATAAGATTTTTGCGAAAATTCTCGCCCTTCGTTTGGATAATATTCTCCCAAAATTAATTGGAAGAGAGCAAAGTGGTTTTATTAAAGGTCGTCATTTATCTGATAATACCCGCCTCTTTTTTAATGTCCTTAGTAAATCTAAATCTCATAAGCAATCATTGGCAGCTGTCGCATTAGATGCTGAAAAAGCATTCGACAGAGTTAACTGGCAACTTATTTTCTCAACACTTGTTTGGTTCGGTTTTGGTCCCAAATTTCTTTCGTATGTCTCGCTACTTTACTCTTCTCCCAGATCTTGTATTTTAGCTAATGGCCTCATATCTGCAACTTTTCCTCTATACAGAGGAGTTAGGCAAGGTTGTCCACTCTCTCCTCTTCTTTTTATTCTGGCATTGGAACCCTTTTTAATAAAAATGTGTTTGAACAATGCCATTACAGGTTTCCCTTATGGTGACAAGCATTTAAAACTCTCGGCATATGCAGACGACATTCTTCTATTTATCTCCAATCCACAGCTCTCCATTCCAGCTTTCTTATCAGAAGTAACAGATTTTGCGTCAGTCTCTGGGTATAAACTCAACGTTGATAAATGTGAAATTCTTCCTTTGAACAAATTTTGCTTTCATACAGATTTCACAGCTTCCTCCTTTCATTGGAGTCCAACGAAAATCAAATATTTGGGTTTATGGTTCACCCCCTCCATTAAAGATACCGTGGCATTGAATTTGAAAAACTTACAATTAATCTTGACCACTTCCACGACACGTTGGCATCCCCTATTCTTATCTTGGTGGGGTAGATTAGATTCAATAAAAATGATGCTTATTCCAATAATTTTGTTTTTCTTATCTAACCTCCCAGTTAATATTCCCAAAACCTGTTATACAAATATTTATAATATTCTCTCGCGATTTTTATGGCAGAACAAAACTGCTAGGATGTCTCTCTCTAAACTTAAACAGCCTAAGCATATGGGTGGAGTTAATTTCCCAGATTTCTCTTCTTACCATACCTCATTTTTTTCTTAAACATTCTTCCTTTTTGATGTCCGAAAATATTAATGACTCCAATTATCGTCCCTTGTGGGCAGACATTGGAGCTTCCTTCTTTCATCCCTTTACCTTTCAAGAATTTATTTCCTTATCCCAAGCTCCAGCGAAACCTTCTCTCCCCATCCTTAAAAATGCCCGTAAACTCTTTCAACCTCTTTTATTAGATGGCTTAGATAAACAAGCATGTTTTCTTCAGTCTCCAATCTGGCATAATAAATACATTAAAATTAAAAACAGAACTCTTTTTTGGAAAGAGTGGTTAGACTTGGGTCTTAAATGGACTCACCAATTATTCCAAGACGACACCTGTCTTCCCTTTTCTGTAATTCAGACTCGCTTTTCTTTACCTCTTTCCTATTATTCTAAGTATATGTCACGGATTGCAGCAGCTCAAGCTTCCTACAATGCTCTTACTCCCTCTCACACTGCTACCAATCCCCTTCCCATCACAATAACCTTTTTACAAACCACTTCCTCAGCATCACAAATATACAAAGAATTAAGAAACGTCCCTAATACCAGAGACAAAACTAAGGTCGAATGCAGTGGGGAATCCGACTTAGGTATATCCCTTCCTATTTTAACTTGGAACAAAATTTGGACTAAAGTAAGGAAATCTTCTAGGGCAGCAAATACTACTCAAACTTTATTTTTCATATATAATAGACTTTTACTTACACCGGTTAGACTGCATCATATAGATCCTTCTATCCCTTCTACCTGTTGGTCTTGCCCCGAACCTTCAGCAGATCTTAAACATATGCTATTCTATTGTCCTCCTATACACAATTTTTGGACCAGAGTTTGGCAACAAATCAATAATATTTTCCATACTCATAAACCTTTCTCTTTTTCCCACATTTTTCTAGGAAGTGTTTCAGAAATATGGACCTCCCACAACCCCAATATTGGCATAGTTGATCTACTCATAGCAGTAGCATTTCAACAAATCACCAAGTCATGGAAAAATGCATCAGATGTGTCATTTCAAGTTTGGTGGTATGGAGTTTGCTACAACCATAGATTGGATAGGGCTTATGTTTACCCAATCACTCTTGCCATTAAACGTGACGTACTGTGGTTACCTATTACCAATTTTTTAAATGTGTCAGCTCAATCCTTACCCTTACATAATCCTCCCAATGAAGAGATATCCAAGCCACCTTGAGTTATAGAATTGTTATCTTATATTTTGTATCTAATAGATTTTCTCCCATGGTCATAGTTAAATTGTTGTAATAAGAACTATAGTATCACAATAGATTGCCTGGTGATTCAAAAGACCTTGAATGCAATTTATTATTTTTCCCTCCCTTTTTCTCTCCCCCTCCCAGTTTCCATTTTCTTTTCCCAGTTTATGATGTAGCATTTATACTCTATTGATTGTACTACCTTCATTTATATACCTAATAAAATCCTTTAAAACTAAAAAAAAAAAGGAATGTGACTTGCACTCTTTGCAAGAAAATATTGTCAAGAGGCTCACAAAAGAAATATTCCTGTGGCACGTCTTCTATGATGAAGCACCTTCGAACAATGCACTCAACCTGCCTTCTGCAAGAAGCAAGCGAAAGGAAAAGAAGAAGGGAAGCAGCTCGTGGTGATCCATCACAAATGAGTACTTCATTTGCTCAGGTCTTGACTTCGGAACAGCCCCTCACTTTCCCAGACTTGGCTGATGCTGGTGTGCATTGCCAAAAATGTTAGAGTATTTTATGTGTAGGAGAACAATCCATGCCTGCAATTCTTCAACTGATCAAGTCATAAATTCTAGGTTTTTTTTCCTTTCAGTTGCTGCTGCAAGGTGTTTTATTTTATTGCAATGTACCATGTTTTGAAACATTTTCCAAGATTTTTTTTTAAAAAGTTAGAAAATACAAAAAATCCTAAAACAATTAAAGAGAAAACAAAATGGTTCTTGTTAGCACTGCCTATTCTGTTTGAAGAAAGAAAATGCATATGTTAAATAAATGTATGTTTGTATGACTGTGAGTCTATGTGGGTTTGTCTATTAGTGTGCTAGTGAGCATTTAAATGAGTATATAGTTGTCTAATTCACTCAATGTGTGAATAAGTGCATGTATGAGAGGTTGCATGAGTCAGTGAGTACAATTGTAATGATTGTAAAAGTGACTGGATGTGTGAATGGCTATATGGGTGACTGGGGTAGCTGTGTGAGCAGCTGTATGAGTGAATGACTGAGTGTCTCACTGCTTATATAACTGAGTGAGAGGGTGCAAGGTTAACTGGATGGGTGAGTGAGTGCATGGATAACTGGTTGCATGACTGAGTGAGGGTGTGTGTGTGTGTGTGGTTGAATGGGTGAGCAAGTGGTGTGTAAGTAGCTGTATGGGGAATTGAGTGGGTGCCTGAGTGCTTGTATGGATGTCTGAGTGTATGTGAAAGTGACTGCATGACTGTATGTGTGAATGCATCATTTGTTGTATACGTGAGTGAAAGGGTATGTTACTGATTGTGTAGGTCAGTGTGTGGAAGTATGAGTGTTTGTATAGCTTGATGAGTTGGTGTCTGAGTGCCTGAATAGCTGAGGAAGTGGATGTCTGACTAGGTGTATGAATGAGTGAGTGGATCTGTTAGTGAGTGTGTGGATGAGTAAGAGGTTGCATTAGTGGCTGTATGGCTGAATGAGTGGGTGTGTAAGAAGCTCTATGTGTGAGTAAGTTAATGTGTAAGTGTCGTCATAGGTGAATGACTAGATGTACGAGTGCCTGTAAGTCTGAGTTAGTCTGTGTGAAAGTGACTGTGTAACTGTGTGATTTAGTGTGTTATTTGTTGTATGAGTGAATAAAAGGGTGTGTGAGTGACTGTATGGGTGAGTGTGTGGATACATGAGTGGTTGTATAGCTGAGTGAGTGGGTGTGTGAGTGCCTGTAGTTCTGAGTCAGTCAATGTTGAGTGGCTGTATGGGTGAGTAAGAGGCTGTATAAGTGGCAATATATATGAGTGAGAGGGTAGACAAGTATTTGCATTAGTGACATAGTGAGTGTGTGAGTAACTCAATGGGTTAGTAGGATGTTGTGTGACTGTCTATATGAGTGAGTTAGTGGCTGTGTGAGAAGCCATATGTAAGAGAGTGAGAGGGTGTGTGAGTGTTTCTATGGGTGACTGAGTGGATTTTGCATGTCTGTATGAGTGAGTGGGTGTATGAATGGTTGTATGAGTGAGTGTATGGATGAGTGAGTGGATGGATTATTTCCTCTATGAATGTTGTGTGAGTATGTGTGTTAGTAACTCTAGTACTGTGATTGATGTGCTGGGTGCAATAGTGGCTCTATCCTTTTGCAGATAGGAATGTGAGTTGCAATGTGAATGTCACACTGAATTTATAACTGGACATAGGGGTCTGAAAGTGCAGTTGCCAGTGACTCAAATTTGAGAGTATATGTGTTAGGTTTTAAACAGATAGGTCACTGTCCATGGCCTACCTACTGACTACATTAGGGGTGAGTTGTATGTAATAGAAGAGTAGTTTAAGGTTTCACATGCATTCTTTAAAATCAAGTTAGCCCACTGCTGAAGCTGCACACACAGGGTTTGCAGAAACAGACCTGAGGCATGTTTGAAGTGGCACTTGTCTATATGGTTGACCTGCCAGTGTTAGTGACTCAGTAGATATCTGAATGACTGTCTCAGTCCCTATTTGAATGTGTCTTTGGATATATAAGGAGGTATGCTCATATACCACTACTATTCCTAATGTCTCTAATGTCTCTATGGTTCTCTTAAGTTGCATCTAATGGGCTGCATGGACTGCTTTCAGGCAGTGTTAGTGAGTATTGGAGTATGCAACTTTGTGTGCAGAGCTGCTGCCAGAAGGCCTAGATACATATGATGTATCTATGTATCTCAGTGAATCCTTTGGTGCTACTATAAGTGAGTGGCTGGGTGTATTAGTGACTCTATCTTTTTGCAGATAGGTATGTGAGTTGCAATGTGGGTGTCAGACTGAATGTATAACTGGGCATAGTGGTATGAAAGTGCAGTTATCAATCACTCAAATTTGAAAGTATTAGTGTTAGGTTGTGAGCTGATATCTGAATGCCTATGGCATAACTACTACCTATCTTAGGGGTGAGTTTTATATAATAGAAGAGGCAGGCCACTTTTTAAAGTGAATTTGGCCTACTATTGAAACTGCACACACAGGTTCTGCAGATGCAGACCTGAGACATGTTTCAAGCTGCATTTCTCCTCGTTGTGCACTGTTAAGACCAGGTTTTCCCTGGTCTTAATTTTGGTGCTGCCCCATATTTACACCAACCTTGTAAATATGGGGCAGCGTCAAAATCAATGGGTGTTGCGGCGGAACGCCAACCGCAACACCCATTGTCCACCCCTTCCACGCTAACTATAGCCTTGTAAATAGGGCAAAGCCCGTATCGCCACCACAACGTCAAAAAAAGTGACGCTATGGTGGTGATAGGGGCTTGTAATTATGCCCCTAGGTGTCTCTATGGCTCTCTAAATATAACAAAAAACTTTACATAAGCAATGTAGGCCGTTTTGAATCGCACTAGTGTATCATTCTTATTTTTATATGAAAACTGATATGCTCGACGTTTAATGAACCCACTGCTTTGGATTCATACTCCATCAAAACATTCATACAACAACTGAAAAAGGAGCTAAAAAATCATACTTTGTATGTCTCAATTAGAGCAATGAAAGTTCAAAATGTAATATCCTGTCATCAAAAGTTGCAAATAGCATCCATTCAATCGAATTCAGACCATCAATAGGCATGTATTTATGTTCAGATCCAATTTTAATGATTCCTTTATCAAAAAGTCAATCAACCCAGCCAACGCATTTCATCCAATAGGACTTCATCAGGGCTGTAAATTTAAAACATATACAAACAACATATAATATATGTGTATAAGTACAAATTTGCATTAATGCATATAACAATCAAATACACTTCATACTTACACATCCTTGTAACCCACAATACACCCAACAATTTTCTTAAGAACCTCACACAATTTATACCAACATCGTTATGAATTAATTATGGCCACATCCCATCAAAAAGATCAATGTTGTTGCTTTCATTAAATTCTCAATTATAGGGGTTTGATCCCTCATTTGTTTTTCTACACTTCCCTACATTTTGGTGCTTTCTGAAAATGCCTCTATCTAGATCATGATTGTAAAAAGTTACCTCACTTGGTATATCCATATGCCAATTATTCCAGCATCGTACAAAATGTCTCTCATATCCAGAATCATAAGGAAAATTGTCTTAATTTCAGGTGGTTGAGTACCCGCAGAGTAATCAAAAATTCAATTTAAAATATAGTCATGAGTACCCAAATGTATGAGGTTTGTGAGTTCCAATGAGACTGTCAGGCTGGAAGTACAACTGGACATAGTGGAATGTAAGTACAGATGTCAATTACTAAAACTTGAAAGTATATGTCTTAGGGTTTGAGCACATAGCTCACTGCCTATGGCCTACCTACTGTCTACCTTAGGAGTGAGTTATATGTAATGCAAGAGGAGTTTAGGGTTTGCAAATCACTCTTAAAACTCAATTTGGCCTATTGGTAAAGTCGTAGAGAGAGGTATTGCAGAAGCAGGCTAGACATATGTTAGAAGGGACACTTGTCTACATGGATGAGTTGTTAACGTTACTGCCTCAGAGGATATCTGAATGAGTGTCTCGGATGCTATTTGGGTGTTTCTTTGCATATTTTTATGAAGTATCTTGCTATACGACTATCACTCTCAGGGGTCGATTACGATGTCGTTTGGAAAGGTACCAAACGGCATTCGATTCGTCTGAATCCGACTCAGATACCGCCTTTCCGACCGACTCGGACACTTTTCCGAACGAGCGATTACGATGGCTGGAAAGCGTCCGGACTGTCCGACTCGGTTCCGAAAGGCATTGGGAGTAACCGAGTCGGTAGGAGCCGAATCGTAGCGGTCTACGGACCGCGTTTCAAGCCGAGCGATTAGCATGTCAGATTCAGACAGCCTTTTCGAATCAGCTGTTCCGACACGGATGGCCTGTCGGAATCTGACTTTGGGGGCCCGTAGCAGGCCCCCCTTCACCTGGGGCCCTCCGAATCGGGCCCGTGGGGGTACCCATTGGCCCCCCCGTCCCATGCATGCACAGTGTGGCAGGCACCAAGGGGTGCCGTTTAATCAAAGGAGGAAGGAAGAAGCAGAGATTCATTCTGCTTCCATTGGATATCAAAGAGGAATGAATCACACGTCCTGTTCTTACCAGGGTCTAGGGTTCTTGTATGGTGAAGACCCTCATTCACATTAAGCATATGGTGCGGTATATCTTGATTCTCCGCTCTGTTGTTAAGTGAGTAGTATCATCATTGGGTCTTTTATCACTTGAGTGCTCGGTTCTCCAAGTGATCTCCTTATCCTCCACCTGGAGGTAGACCGTCTGGTTTTTCGACAGTTGTGAAAAATAAGTGCGAAGGTGTGTTGTGAAGAGTGAGGTTAAAATTGCCTCATGTCCTCAGTTAAATCTTTTATTTGCCAAGGATGGGGCAAGATTAAAAAGGTG
This sequence comes from Calotriton arnoldi, assembly GCA_963921515.1. Taxonomy (NCBI): domain Eukaryota; kingdom Metazoa; phylum Chordata; class Amphibia; order Caudata; family Salamandridae; genus Calotriton; species Calotriton arnoldi. The sequence continues at coordinate 1,822,203 of CAWUFW010000334.1, forward strand.
AATTGGTGGCGCTGTAATGGAAGTGTCAATGTCCCACTGCGCCTGATTGTAGGTCTTAATAGGTGGACATGTTTCAGCCCTTGGTAGCCCTCAAGGGTCTGTGGGCTTTCTTCCGGACCAAATTGAAGTTAGCTACCCTCAAGGTAGCTTATAGGGGGTAGGCAAATGTACTCACCCTGCTTCGTCACTGAGCCCATTCGCTCATTTTTATGTGTGGGTTATAGAAGGTACTACAGTCTATAACTGGGAGAGATAAAAGACACTATAGACAAAAAATCATTGACACATTTTGTACATTATGATATAAATGCGATACTATACATTATTTGTAGGAATATTTGCGTAATGCTGGAAGATACAATCATAGGGTTCATGCTATAGTAAGATTGTCGCTACGCGCTTAAGGCATAGGAAATGGTATTAGACAGGGGTTATTGTGTGAAAAAGAACGCTGGGAATTGAATATTGATGTGAATGTTATCACTGCCCAAATGTATTCATCTTAGTAATCTAAGGATTGTCACAAAAATGCTTAGTGCACCTTCCTCTATTGGTCCAAAGCAATAGGATTAGAAGGGGTTTTCTATTCAAAAGCACATGGTGTTTATCGATAGGAATCGTATTACACGCTTTTTTTGGCCTGTCTTTTTACCCAGTGGAATCCCGAGGTGGTGTGCGGTACCCCAAAAGTGGAATTCGCATTTAATGCTATTCATTCCGTACAGAAAGGTGGCATAGATAAATGATATTCCTTTAAGGAGTTCCAGCCGCTTAAGCTGTAGTATTGCTTATTCAGTGTCGAGCTTGGAAAAGGCTTGTTTTTGTGGTTTTTACAGTGGCCCATAATGAGCTATCATGAATTCCCTTTAATCATAAATGAGGGAAATATGGAGGTAGTTTCTACAGCCAATGCACAATGCTTGTGCAGGGCGATGTCTAGTACATGCGTATGGCTAATTGGTTCTTACGAGAAGTGCCTTGTGAGTGCGCAGTGCTTAGTAGTTAAAAGGCGCACTTAGTTCATTTCAACCAGGGCGCTAGTGCCACTAAGGCTCCTAAAAGCAAATAAACGGCATGTGAATGGTTATCTGGCCATAGCATATAAACGGAGGCTAATTGTCAACGCGTGCATAGTTGGGCTGTATAGCCGCGTGCGTGCAGTTGTTGCAAAATACCTTTATAATAAATTCTGGATATTCGTGAAGGGCGCTAATGCTGGTCAGATTTTATAAAAAACAAAACCAAAAACAAATTGGCAGCATGTGCATTATTTGCTATGTAGCCGCCGCTTACTAATAAAGACTAATTAACAGCGCGTGTATGGTTATGGCTGTGAGGCCATGTGCGTGCAGTTGTTCTGAAATACAGTGTAATGTATAGTAAAGGGAAAAGGGAAATACCTTTCAATGGAGACAATTTTGACCCCTACAGGGTAGAGAGGAAGGACTCTTTCTGAAAAATAATCCCAGGTCAGTGAGAACGATAGGTTCAGGGGGGGAGAAACAGGTCTGGAGTCACAGAGGAAGTATTACCTTTATGATGTCCTGTCTCCTCTTGTGCTGACTCTTCCTTTCATGCCTTGGAATTGCTAAGGCGGGCAGGAAGTGCTTGCCTTTTAAGAGGTTGTGAGCTCACTCATTGTGATTGGTATAGAAGAAAGACTTCATTACTATGTAGTGGAGTTTACCACTCAAAAAATGAAAGGTGTGTTATATGATATACTTGTTTTATCTTTTTTTCAAAATAGGCCACAATCCCCATAGTTAAAGAGTAAAGAAGAGGATATGCGACTGAAAATCACTTTTTGTCAAAAATATCATCTAGTAAAGAGATGTAATGAGATGATATGTGGTCTGTTAATGGTAACTGTAGTCGTTCTTTGCAAGGATGCTTTGGTGTAGTCCTGAGAAATGACTGAGGACTCCGATGGTAAAATAGATATCACCTCTCTTAATTGGATGGATTCTCACTATATAGTGTTCTATCTGAAAATGAGAAAGAGGAATAACTATTCATCTTTTCTGTGATATGGTAATTAGAATTCAGCGAATTATTGAGAGCCATAGTATGGTGTCGTTCAGGCCTCGATCATAGGTCTTCAAGCGGTATACCCACCGCTGTTCCTTCTCAAAAAGGATCTGTTCAGCATTGTTATTCTTCACAGTCAGTGTTTACAAAATGACCCATTTGATGTCCTCAGTGGTGTGCTTCATGTTTATAAAATGGTTGCTCATTCTAGTGGTGGATTTGCCGCATTTGATGTTGCTCCGGTGTTCGCAGATTCTTTGTTTTGCTTTTCGGCAAGTCATGCCAATGTACTTTAAATTGCAAGGGCAGGTGATCATGTAAATAACATGGGTTATGTTGCAATTTGTGTGTTGTCTTATGGTCCATACAAAATGTTCACTTGATTGTAGGTTCTTGGTGACTTTAGTAAGCTTGCATACGAAGCAGGATCTGCATGGATAGTGCCCAGTAATCGGTATCAGATTCCACGTATTTGCTACTGTTTCCCTTTGAGTTCTTTTCAACTGTGGTCTTGTATGGACTATCAGGTCACGTATGTTCCTGGATCTTTTGTTGGCAAACCTGTGTTTCGGACAATTGAGTGTTCCTGATGTCAAGATGCGCCAGTGCTTGTTGACTGCTTTTTTCACTAAGTTGGTGGCTGTACTGTACGTTGTTACACATGGCAGGACATCTGGGTTGTTCTCTTTTCTGGTGGTTTCTAAGAGGTTATCCCTATGTTGGTTTCTCGCTCTTTTCTGGCATTTCTGTAGGATTTTGTCGGGATAATCTCTTTGCTTTAGCTTTTGACTCAGATCTTTAGCTTTCTTTTTATAGTCCTGTATGTTGCTGCAATTTTGCTTGATGAGCAGGAATTGGCAGTAGGGGAGATTTCTCTCACAGGGTGGGGATGAAAGCTAATGAACAATAAGAGACAATTTTTTGCTTTCGGTTTATAGAATATTTTTGTGTTGATGTATCCTACCTCTATATAGATGGTAATGTCAAGGAAGTCTAGTTTTTGCTCATTCGCTGTATAGGTGAACCTGAGGAATTCATCTTGTGTATTGATCCATTCATGGAATTCTGGTAATGTGCCTGGTGTTCCTTTCCAAATCATTAGCACGTTGTCTATGTAGTGCTTCCAGAGTAGGATTTTGGTCCTGAAAGGGTTGGTGTCATTTTGAATGTGCTTTTCTTCAAAGGTACTTACATAGCGGCCCGCCAGACTTGGGACGAATGTGCTTCCCATTGATGTTTCATGGGTCTGGAGATATAAGGTGCCCTCATATTCAAAATAGTTCTCTGTTAGGGCTAAACGACAGCATTCCATGATGAAATGTCTAGGTGTATTGTGGTTCCATTGTTGCTTGAAAAGGATGTCCTCTATAGTTTGTAGGGTGGCTTCTTGCGGTAGGCTCGTGTAGGCGCTCTGTATATGGAGTCCTACCATGCATGTTGTTCCCTCATTGTATGTCAGATTCTTGAGTTGGTTCAGGAGGTCACATGTGTCTTGCAGATATGTGGGAGTGTTTTGAACCAATGGTCTCAGATAATGATCGACAAATTGAGATATGGGTTCCAATATGGAGCCTATGCCAGAGACGATTGGGCGTCCTGGAGGTGGTGTTTTATTTTTTTGAATCTTAGGTAATGAGTAGAAATACGGTGTCCTCGGGGTTTGGGTCCTGAGGAAATCTGCTTCGTTTTTTGATATCCAGAAGTTGGTTTTGGCCTCCTCTACCATTAACTTTATCGTCTGTTTCAGTCTCGGTGTGGATCTTGAGTAAGGATTTTATAGTATCTGGCATCTGATAGGAGGTCTGTACATTGTGTGTGGTAATTTTCAGCTGTTAGTAAAACAATTCCTCCTCCTTTATCAGCTGGTTTGATTATTAGGCCCTCTTGTTGTCTTAATTCTTGAAGGGCCTGTCGCTCTTTCTTCATCATGTTCATGTATGGTTTCCCTGTCCCTTCTTTAAGACATTCCACTTCTCTGAATAGGGCCTGTTCAAAAGCAAGTATTTCTACCGGTATTGAGTTGGTCGGAGGGCAGAACATAGATTTCTTTCTTAGGTCCGTATCTCCATCTGTTGTGCGGATTTCTTTATCTCTGAAGAAAGCCTTTAGTTTTATCTTGCGGCAGAACTCTGCTAATTCACACTGTAGCTTGAATTGATCAAATGATAGTGTCGGTACAAATCCCAGCCCTTTATTTAGGACTCTCTGTTGGTCGTTGTTGAGTATATGATTTGTGAGATTCACTATTAGTGATTCGTTGTGCTGGGTCCCGGTCTCTCTTGGTCTTTTGACATGCTGCGTGTTTGGACTCGTCGATCTTGTTCGTTCCAAGTCACTCCTTTTCTCCTTCCTCGACGTTGATTGAGGCCTTTTCCTAAAAAAGGAGGTCTTGTTGTTTGGAAAGTTGGAGGAGGTGGGAGTCCTTGCATGTAAGGGTTCATCCATCCTGTGAACGGTGGTGCATATGGTTGGAACACCGGCGGTTGGTGATCGCCACAATGAGGTGTTCTCCAGGTCGTTTGCCACCTACGTTTGGGCGTCTGTTGCGTCCTCTGTTGCAGCGTTTGCATTCTACCTCACCGGTGCTCCAATCGGTGTTATCTGAGGTGTTACCTCCTGAGAACTCATTGTCACTCAGTGCTTCTGGTGCTATGTAGTCTTCTTTAATGTAAGGGTACATTTCTTCTTGAGAAAATCGTTTGAGGTCCTTTCCTAGTTTTTGTATCTTGCCCTGGGTAATGTAGTCCTTCATTTCGTTCATTTCTTTATTGATTTCATCCAGTCTCTTTTTGAAAACTGAGATATGCACCGTTGTTTTTAATTTGGCTTCAGTCATTTGGATTTTTATGGTTAGCGCTTCTGATAATATGGTGGCTGTTTTTTTATAATTAAGACCATGTAGTCTCTCGTACATCTCCAAGATATTGCTGCCCAATCTTTTCGGGAATAAAATATCTTGAAAGAAGATCCGAGGGGCATTATGGACTCACAGGCCTTCAGGGGCGCGTTAGCTCGGAGATATTCCGTCAATATGAGACCATGAATTGCAATTTTGACTTGTTCTTTCTTGCTTTCTGTAAGATCTTCCCAGTCGTTAGTTTGAGCTAAAGTTTGTGTGAGTTCAGTTTCTTGCAGGAGAGATGGTCCAGAGAGGATTGCATTAACCTCTTCGTCTGTGTAACTGAGTTCTTGATTGTCTGCCATATTTAAATTCCGTAGCCGCGTGTAAGCGGTGAGTGGATTCCAGCATAGACAGGTTCCAGAAAACCTCGAAAGCTAGTGCTCAATGTAGATGCAAGGTTTTCCCCAACCACCCCTTTTGTCAATGGGAGCCTCTGTTCTTGTTCGGAACACAGGCTCCCATTGAAGTCAATGGGAGTCCGACTGAACGATGTCCAGAAGCATCGTAATCATTTGGTTAGACTCGCAGAACCCGATTCGTTTGGAAACGATTTCGAAACCGATTCGGTCAGAAGAGTTTCCGGACGATGTCGTAATCGGCCCCTTAGTGTCTAAATGCTTATCTAAGAGGGTGGATGGACTGCTTTCAGGCTGTGTTAGTGAGTTAACGGGTATGCAACTGTGTTCTATATGTGAACTCCTTCTTGGATATTATGCATCCAACACATTTGTGTTGACAATGTTAGTACTTTCTGGCTCACACTCTGCTAAGTATTGGATTTCTGGGAATTACTTCAACACTCTATTCCACTTGTTGGCTAGGCCTAGACTTACCCAAACAATTCCTTTTGACTTTGAGAGCAAACTGGCAGAGTTCAACTGATCCTAGCACTCATAAGATCCTATCTCTTTATGGGAAGGCATCTTCAAGATGAAGCTGTACAATTTCTTGCTGAGATTCTTTTCCACAGAAATCTCCTCCCACATCTCCTTAATCTCTGACTTCTCTGATTTTGTAATATATGACGTGTGCCATCACACGTCATTCAAGAATTCAAGCAGGTCAATCAAGTTGTCTACAATGAACTGTATATACATGTTTGCATTCCACATTTTGAGAATCAATGGATTATAGTCATTATTATACTTCAAGGTTTCTGTTCTTCTTAGGTTGTATGTGTTTTTTGGTGATTTCCGAGTTAGTGTGTTTCTTACTGCTGAGTTAGTGTGTTTCTTACTGCTGTTTAGTCTTCCTTGTGAAATGACAGGTTGCTGGAATCCAAAACGACAACTTGTATAAAATATACCTTTGGATCTGCATTTTTGACAACAGTACTTTCCACATCTATGACTTTGAAAGCGTACATTTGTTATCTCAAGCTGTTTTCACAACTATCTTTTGGGATGGCACATGTGACATACTGTTCGATGACAGACAGGACAGATGTATCACTTTCTGTCCCAAATTTTGGTGCATCTTTTATCCATATTAGCATGTGTATATGAGGAGCACCTCTTGCTTGGTACTCTTTTTGCCAAAAGAATTCAGTTACTTCGCCAAGAGGAGGATTTGTTTTGCTCCAGATTAAAGACATCATAGCTTGAAACCCGTGGTTAAAATATCTGAAAACATTAGCGGGATCCAAGGAGCAAAGTTCTCCAGCTGCCTTCACTTCGGTGTCCTTTATGTGTGAGTTTGCTTCTCGTAAGAATTCAAGCATGTCATCCCATGCATACTCAGGAAAACTGAATGTTAGAAACCAAGTAGGTGCTCCTAGGTTTCTCAACATGCATTTGAGTTCACCATGACTATGATACCAATACTCGTCTGTGCCACGTTGCCATGCCATCAAATTGATAAAGCTGTATTCCAAGTTTTCATCTTTTCCATGATCTTTGTCAATGAAATCCCTCACAGGGAGATTTTGTAGATGAACTCCTGTCTTCAGTATGTGGTTAACACTATATGAAAGTCCAGACAACTCACTCTCAAACAGAAGATAACATTTGTATGGAATGCCCTGCCAAAATCTTGGATTTTCTGAGTATAATCTTGTTGACCGGTATTCAGATGCTAGTATCTATACAGGGCGGTCATCAAAGTGTCCACCTTCTCCAGTGGGAAACAGTAGTGGAAAACAGCGAGCTTCTAAACTTTTCTCCCACACACTCACTGGGAGCTCTATTTGCTTGCTTCATTTGAAACAGATCAATAGCATCACCAGGCACTTCTTTGGAATGCAGAGGATGGATGCTGTAAAGGTCATAAATCTCTTCTGATCTGCATCAATCCACTTTTTCAATATGTCCACTTGATGGTAATCTTTCATCCTCTATATATGTCGCATCTTGTACAAAATCAACAATTTTATAATAAACATTATTTTGTACCAGGTATAGTGTCACTTTTTTAAACTTTACTAATATCTACTAACTCCTGGCAGATTTTTTTTATTCTTCTCAGGCACACCATTTACTAGAATGAAAAGATGGTTCATGAACCTCTTTGTGTACACCAACAGTTTCAATAGTCTGTTTAAAATCTAAAGGTAAGTTGTCAACTCTTCCTTTAAGGCCTTTTTGAAGGTCAGTTGGTTGCAGCTTCCCTGTCTTAGGCTCCATATGAACTATGGCCTGAAATGAGTGTACACATTGTATTATAATGGACTCATAAACATTTAAATCTCTTAGTTCTTGTGGAATAGATACTAATTCTAACTTGTTCTGTACTACTCTAGCTGGCATTTTGTTTTTTTCTACTTATCATAGAAGTACATATAACTGGCCTAGTGGACAAGTTAAACCGCTCCTCTACAAATAAATAAACAGCAAGTTGTTGTCACTTTGGCATTTTTCTCTTATTCACTTTTTAAATACAAATCAACATTCCGAGTTTGACTTTTGTAGTGAGTGTCTCAACAACAAATGCAAACACAGCTCAGTTTTTCAGAGGAAACTGCCTTAAACTTTGTAATCCTTTCTACAAAGTTATCAGTACTAATCACTGTCTTCTGTTCCACTGCATCTGCAGATACTAACTTCTCATTTTTCCTAGACTTTTGTTCTGGACTAAAGAAACAAAACTGAACATTATCACGAAATTGTTGTACCTCTGCTACTGTACCATGCAAAAGAGCTCTATTAATTTCTCCTAAACATAGTGCAGGAGTTTTGACATATTAAAATCTTGCAACTAACTTTCGCATATCAGAGTGGTGAACAGCTGACATTCTAAAATATATAGACGTGCTAGTGAATGTCCTTGTAAATTACTATACTTTCTCACTTTGCATTGATCTAATCTTTGCAAAACTTAAATTTTCTGTTTGAAAGTTCTGCATAGAATCTTGCATAGGAACCTTCTCAATATATCAATAGATTCCTGCCGAACACTAAAAAATATTGCTACAATTCCACGTGTATGCAGAGGCCTGCCTACGCCTTCCATGTATCTCACTTCCTCAACATTCTTTGGAACCATTCTCCTCTTTTGGAATGGGAATACCACACTTCACCTTGTAACACCGACCAGTTGTTTCAACTGCATGCACTAATATGTTCTCTTGGCTGCTTTTTTCTTTGTTAAAGAAAGGCTCAGTGCTGTTTATCTCAAAAGATTTTACAAAAGTTAGTTTTATTCAGAAGTCTTTTTTTCAGTTTTTTCTCTTCATGCTCAACACTGTTTTATCCAGTGTTTTCATTCTGTTTAATATTAATATAAACAGTTTTCACTTCAAGGCAAATGCATTTTGTACTACAGTTTCTATGTGTTGTTTTTGCTTATAAGCTGCTGATCTATCTTCTTATACTTTGTTACCAAATGTTGTATTACCGTACTTCTAAACATTCTCCTTCTTATCTCGTTGTACTCTTTCTCCCTTGCTGTTAGATGACTTGTTCTTAGAACAGTTTCCACTTCGAACATGACTTACTGCTTTTTGCTTCTGAGTTGTTGGTAAAGTTTTCTTTTTCTTGATATTGTTTTCCAAATTTTTCATTTTTCTAACTACTGTTCTAAGAAACTGGTTAGTTCTCTTACAAGCAGATTTTTATTTCTGGAGAACATTCTGTCCACCATCTCATTTTTGTTGTGAGTCTTTTCTAAGTAATACTGTTTCTTTTCTGCTTTTTTCCTCTGCTCCTTCTTTGCCATCTTAAATTCTTCTCTTTGAACTCAAGTAGATATCTGATAAGAAAATAGAGTATACATTTTAGGTTCTGTAATTTAAACATCTAAAGTCGTACATATATGATTATGTTAGAATCTCACACCATTCTAGAGGTAAGAAACTCAACACACTATGGAAGTATATGTATTACTTCTTAGTACACGTACCCCCTGCTATAGCCTAGTTACAGCCTACAGAAAAAGTGAGTTATATGTACTTGATAGAAAATGTAAGATTTCCAAGTAGTTTTAAATGTTGCCTTCCCACTATTAAACCTGCACCCAGAGGCTGTGCAGTAGCAGGCCCGAGACATGTTGGAAGGGTAAGTGGTCTGCATGGGTGACTGCTTAGTGTCAGTTGCTCAGCACACATCTGAATTCGAGTCTCGGTCACTATTTGCCTGTGTCTTTGCACATGTAAGGGAGTATGTTGGTATATGAGTGGCTCTCCTACCTGACTCTATGCATCTCTAAATGTGTATGGAAGGAGCTGCATTGATTGGTTATTGGGTGTGTTACAGAGCATTGGGGCTGTAACTCTGTGTGCAACTGTCTCCATTAGGCCTACTTATATACGAGCTGTATGTGTGTCTGGGAGTAAATATGTAAGTGCCTTTGTGCATGTCTTTTTTTTATCTTTATTTAGTGATTTTTCACAAATAGAATACAGAAATAAGAGAGAGAAAAAAAAGTTAAGGCATTCAGCATTATATTAACTAAATATGATCATGACTTGACTCAGTTATACAGTGGGGTTGTGCCACACTCATATAGAAATAGCAATTAGCAATGCATTGAGTAACAAAATATTAAGCAATAATAGGGAGAGACTAAGGGGAGGTAGATTCAGGCGTATGCAATGGTGTCCTGGCTAGTGTGCTTAATGAGGGTGTAATAGCAGGTGATTGAGGGGCTGAGTCCAGGGGGGTATGGATCCAGATATAACAAGTAGGATTGGAGAGGCTGCCAAATATCTTTAGGTCAGGTAGAAAGGGGGTGTAATGAGGAGTAAGCTTCACCCGTTAGGTCGCAGTATATCATACTCTTGAGCCAGGCTTTAGTTGTTGGGCGTATTGCACTACCCAGCAAAGTGCTATCTCTCGCTTCACTAGTAATAAAGCAATGGCGGTGAATCTACGGAAGTTCTTTGGAATGGATGAAATGTTGCCAAGAAGTGCCCGGAGTGGCGTGGGGTCTAGGACTAGCGAGGTCATCTGAGAGAGGATACCAAACAAAGCAGACCAGTATGTAGCACTGACTGGGCAGGTCCAGCTCATATGTGGGAAGTCTGCCCCTGGGAAATGGCATTTAGGGCAGAGGGATGACCTGGAGGGGTTAAGCTTGGCAAGACCAGTAGGTGTAGTATACGATCTATGTAGGAAACAAAAATGGAGTAATTTGTGATGATGGTTGGGGGATACCAATTTAATTTTTGTGTAGCAATAGGCCCAATCTTTGTTGGTGATGGAGTGACCTAGATCTTCCTCCCAATACCGTTGCACCCTGCTGTCATGTGTATGTTTAGGAGCCATGCAGGAATGGTAAAGCTTGGTAGTCAGATGTGGCCTGTCTGAGTCCATTATCAAGAGTGTAAGAGGAGGAAATTCCTCAGCAGGGTGGGATAGGAGGGTATGCGGGAACGCAATGTCCCATGTAGTCTACGAAAAACAAACCTATCCATACATGTGGCATTGGCATGATCGGTATCAATAGTATGAGATATTGCATGTCCACTGGGAACAAATCACCCCATGTATGAAGGCTATGTCTAGTCAAGTTACGTTGTACAAGTTTTTCAGCCATGAGTGGCAGCCAGGGGTTTGGTGAAAGGGGGAGTGTAGAGGAGTATAAAAAGTCATAACCCAATACCCCTCTGAGTTTCCACCAGGCCAAGCTTGTGGTAGACAGAGTTTGTGTATCCGCAGGCTCCAGTCTGGGTTAAACCAATAGGATGTATATTGAGCCTGGGCAACCAGGAAATAGATTCGAAAATCAGGAACGGCAAAACCACCGCGATCATACAGAAGACCAAGGGTGTCCTAGGTGACCCGGGGTCTGCAATCGGCCCAGACTAATTTTAAAAGGAGACTGCATAGTGAGGCAAAGGAAGAGGTATATTTAGAAATAGGTATAAAAAATGGGAAGTACAGTCATTTTTATAATGGCTATACAGCCCGCCATCGAGAGGGGGAAATGTATCCAACATTCAACTTGGACCACAAGTCTATCCATGGTGGGATCGTAATTCAAGCTAATAACTTGTTCTTTGTCTCTATGTAAAATGATACCTAGATACTTAGGGGCCGATTCCGATCTCGGTCGGAGGCGCACCCAATACCATTCGGTCAGGAAAAAAGCCATGCGAAAGCCTGTTTCCCGACCGATCCGTACAGCACACCGAACGAGTAAGTACGATGCGCACAACAGCACAGAATCCGGCCGAGCCGTACTCACCCAAACCAGGTCCTGTTCCCCGACCGAGGCGAATCCGGAAACGCTGAATCGAGTCGCACGGAAGGGAAAATGCAGCTCCGTCCGGCCGAACAAGTACGATGCGCTTTCCGTACGCGCCGAACCCGTCGCTACGCACGGCACGTCAAAGCATCCGGGAGAGGCGCACATAAGCTCCGATTCGCGCCACAACACGATCCACGGCTACGAGACGAACACGCCAGCGACGAGGACGACGCAAAGCGACGAGGACGACGCGAAGCAACGAGAAGGACGAACGACACGAACCAACCATGAATCCCTTCGTCCCGATCATACCAATATTCTACATTTACTACCGGAACAGGCACGGACGCGTACGGCGCAGAAGGTAAGTCAGACACCAACCACAAAACACATACAACACGTACACGACACATCACACACACACAGAGGTATGCAGAATATACTTACACCAGCAACAGCAGCACCATAGGGGCGGGATGCCCATCACCAATGCCACATATGCACACAGGGGCCTGAATGCGCACCACCACCCCTACCCAGGGGGGGCAGGATGCCTACCACCACCCTGAGCCAGGGGGGGCTGGATGCCTACCACTACTACCACCCTCACCCAGGGGGGGCTGGATGCCTACCACTACTACCACCCTGAGCCAGGGGGGCTGGATGCCTACCACTACTACCACCCTCACCCAGGGGGCTGGATGCCTACCACTACTACCACCCTCACCCAGGGGGGCTGGATGCCTACCACTACTACCACCCACACCCAGGGGGGCTGGATGCCTAACACCACCCTTAGCCAGGGGGCTGGATGCCTACCACTACTACCACCTCACCCAGGGGGGCTGGCTGCCTACCACTACTACCACCCTCACCCAGGGGGACTGGATGCCTACCACTACTACCACCCTCAGCCAGGGGGGCTGGATGCCTACCACTACTACCACCCACACCCAGGGGGCTGGATGCCTACCACCACCCTTAGCCAGGGGGCTGGATGCCTACCACTACTACCACCCTCAGCCAGGGGGGCTGGATGCCTACCACTACTACCACCCTCACCCAGGGGGGCTGGATGCCTACCACTACTACCACCCTCAGCCGGGGGGGCTGGATGCCTACCACTACTACCACCCACACCCAGGGGGGGCTGGATGCCTACCACCACCCTTAGCCAGGGGGGGATGGATGCCTACCACTACTACCACCCACACCCAGGGGGGGCTGGATGCCTACCACCACCCTTAGCCAGGGGGGGCTGGATGCCTACCACTACTACCACCCTCACCCAGGGGGCTGGATGCCTACCACTACTACCACCCTGAGCCAGGGGGGCTGGATGCCTACCACTACTACCACCCTCAGCCAGGGGGGCTGAATGCCTACCACTACTACCACCCTGAGCCAGGGGGGGCTGGATGCCTACCACTACCCTCACCCAGGGGGGGGTTGGATGCCTACCACTACTACCACCCTCACCCAGGGAAGACTGGATGCCTACCACTACTACCACCCACACCTAGGGGGGGCTGGATGCCTACCACTACTACCACCCTCACCCAGGGGGGGATGAATGCCTACCACTACTACCACCCTGAGCCAGGGGGGGCTGGATGCCTACCACTACTACCACCCTCAGCCAGGGGGGCTGGATGCCTACCACTACTACCACCCTGAGCCAGGGGGCTGGATGCCTACCACTACCCTCACCCAGGGGGGCTGGATGCCTACCACTACTACCACCCTCACCCAGGGGGACTGGATGCCTACCACTACTACCACCCTCACCCAGGGGGGCTGGATGCCTACCACTACTACCACCCACACCCAGGGGGGCTGGATGCCTACCACCACCCTTAGCCAGGGGGGCTGGATGCCTACCACTACTACCACCCTCACCCAGGGGGGCTGGATGCCTACCACTACTACCACCCTGAGCCAGGGGGGCTGGATGCCTACCACTACTACCACCCTCAGCCAGGGGGGCTGGATGCCTACCACTACTACCACCCTGAGCCAGGGGGGCTGGATGCCTACCACCACCCTTAGCCAGGGGGGCTGGATGCCTACCACTACTACCACCCACACCCAGGGGGGCTGGATGCCTACCACCACCCTTAGCCAGGGGGGCTGGATGCCTACCACTACTACCACCCTCACCCAGGGGGGCTGGATGCCTACCACTACTACCACCCTGAGCCAGGGGGCTGGATGCCTACCACTACTACCACCCTCAGCCAGGGGGGCTGGATGCCTACCACTACTACCACCCTGAGCCAGGGGGGCTGGATGCCTACCACTACCCTCACCCAGGGGGGGCTGGGTGCCTACCACTACTACCACCCTCACCCAGGGGGGGCTGGATGCCTACCACTACTACCACCCTGAGCCAGGGGGGCTGGATGCCTACCACTACTACCACCCTGAGCCAGGGGGCTGGATGCCAACCACTACTACCACCCCCACTCATAGGATGGACAATGCATGACACAACCAGCACACCACAACCTAGGGAATGCAAGAAGAAGACATCCCCCAACACCATGACAAGCGTGTGTAGACTGTGTCAAATGCCTACAACACCGAACATGACTTTGAACATACAATGTGACCCCCTAGCACATGTGCCACACATATATGTGTGTGGCACCCACAATGCAAGCAGGCCATGACCATTGTTGCAATGGGGTCCAAATCCCCATCATCACAGTGACCAAAATGTAAGTGTGGGGTCCATAGCTGAAGCACATTTTGAACATTGTGGCAATGGGGTCCAAACCCCATCATCACAGTGACCAAAATGTAAGTGTGGGGTCCATAGCTGAAGCACATTTTGAACATTGTGGCAATGGGGTCCAAACCCCCATCATCACAGTGACCAAAAGGTAAGTGTTGACAAAGAAAGAGGTGCAACTGCCAAACTGCATGGATGATTCCTGGTCACAGAACAAAAAACACATCAGTGGCAAAGTAGTGTATGTGTCCCATTGCAACATAAATTGGGTGAGCCAAATACTGCAGTGCAAATAAGACATACCTTTGGCCATGTGCAGACAAACAACACCCATGGGGGCTGACACCGTCAACATTCATCAATGACAGAAGTGACCATCAGAATGCAGACCCACATATTTGCACCAATGGGCACACAAATGCAGATTCCCTGTGGAGACTGCAGATGTGAGGTGAACAGATACCATACCATGGCAGCAATGGGACACACAAACCATGATCATTGTGCTGACCGATGACCTAGGAGTCCCAGGGACAGCAGGGGAAACCCACCAAACTACATACAGCCAATGGCACACCCAAGATATGCCAATGCAGTGGTGCAGATGCACAAACACAAACAGGCAGACCCACACTGCACATCATACACAACAGGTGAGGCGGGGGTGCCAGTGTCCCCAGGCAACCACACAACACATGAGGAGACCTGAATACCAATCATACAGATGTGCATACAGTGCCACACAAAGGTAACTCATGGATCCAAATCCCCTATGTGGTAAGCAGGCATTGTCAGATGAGAGGGAGCACAAATCACACATGTCACAAAGGCACGTAGGGACAGCAACTGACACAGCAAGACACAGACACACCACAGCACCACCCCCAGGGCCCCCACAATGTGGTGACCCTGGGCTGCATTACAATCCCACTGTGATGACAAAGCTAAATGTGGTTCACACTGTGAACCACAGTCATGTGTCCTGAGCAACTAACTACCATCACACCTACACAAGCACAAATCAATCAGCATGGCCAGTAAGCCAAGGCCAACATGGAGGCAGGGGCCTAGCCGGGCAACAACTCTCATCTGCACACACTCAACACCACACCCCTCGACCTCCAACAATGTGCAGCAGTGAAGTACACATGCACTGGTGACATTGCACATGCACCCATGACTATTCCAGGGTGGTGGGTGGGAACCAAGGTGCAGAAACACATCACACATGGCCACTCAACAAGACTCCTGAATGTCTGACACACTGCACACTACGCTGTACATGGACATGACGGCAATACCACACCAACCAATGGGATCCCATCCACAGTCAAACACCAATGAAGAAGCCAAGGTCACCCACAAAGAACACACATAGACAACAACCAACATTGCAGCCCGGACCCTGAGGAGTGCCAGCAGTCACACACACAACGTGTCACAATCACTGAAAGATAACACAAACTGGAAATCACATGACAGGGGCAAACAACAAGTGCCAAGGGGAAACCTGACTGTGACCCATCTGCGTCTGCACACAAACTCAGCCCTGACAGCAAACACACCTATGGGTGACACCCTGATGACCAGTAATGTGCCACGCACCCACATCACAGAGAACCCAGGGAGAAGACTTTGGGGGAACATAGGTCAACTCAGCTAGCATCACAAACAGGTACAACACTAGGGATCACAGCATGCACAGCTAAACGGAAGTGAACACACAGACATGCACATACAACACACACCTTGGGCGCAGGCAATGTCACAGGAGTACACACTGCCATGAGGGGACTCCACTCCTGTGTGAGGAAAGCTGTGCCATATGTTGCCTCAGTAGGGCCCCATCATGTCAGCTGAGCACTTGGTCACACAATCAACAATTAGCACCAAATGAGGGCTCCCGTAACATCAGCCTGGTCATGGAAGTGCCAACGGAATCATCAGCACAGATCCAACACACTTGTATAGCAATGTTGCACTGACAACACAGATGAGTCCTTCCCCATTGATGCCCAAACCTGTATGTCCAGTGGAGATGGCCACACGGTCAGGGAAGTAGACGAATTGAACAATGGCAGGCACAACAGATGTGCAGGGGTGGAAGCCACAGATGTGAAATAGCTAATCTAAGTAGGAAATCCCATTGCCAAATACTGAAGACATGACACCCTCAGATGCTGCTATGGATGACATGGATACACCACAGGATAGGACACATTCCCCCTGGACCACATGGGTTCCTGCACAGTAACACTTCATTATCATGAGACCAAATATCACCATCACTGCAGCAAGGGCATGGTTAGCATCATCAACAACATGTACATCAGAAGAATAAGCACTAGAGAACAGAAAGTTGCTTTATTCAGCATATGTGTGGAATGAAAACAAAGTCCAGAAAAAACACAAAGGCCAATGGCCAGTCCATTGTAAAAGTCCAAACAGGGTGACAGTGGCAGATGTCACCCTACGCATGCCTGCACAAAACCAGGGACAATCCACTAGGAGGGGCAACCGGGGGGGTAGGCCGGGCACCGCAGGGACAGGATCAGGGCTCACCAGGAGGAAGCAGGGAAGGGGTGGTGGGTGCTGGAGAGCCACTGACAACTGCAGTGGAGGTGTCTGACATGGTGTGTGCCGGCACAACTGGGGGGCATGACTCAGATGTTGTGGGTGCCGGCACGACTGCAGTGGGCCCTGCAGATGGAGTGGACAGGTCCGCCACTGCAGTGCCCAAGTCAGACAGGGTGGTAGTGGACTCCACTGCAGTGCCTACCACCAGGGGAGGAGAATGGGGAAAAGGCAAGGTGGGCTGGACAGAGGGGGAGGACACCCTCACCACATCAGTGGCACAGACAAGCGCAGCGGGGGTGTGGTGCCGGGAGAGCAAGTGCCAGGGGGAGAAGGCCGGATCCTCTTGGGGATGGTATATCTGTGGGTGGGGAACCTGGGGCAGGGTGTGGTGGGGGCACCTGTGGAGTGGGGCCTGAGGGATGGAGGAAGGAGACCTGGTGCTTGAGCTGCAGGGCGGCGGCGGGGTCTTGCTCTTACCACTCCGGGGGGACTTGCGGGTGGGGGCCTCAGTCTGTCTGCGCCTGGGGGAGGGTGTCCGGGGGTGAGGGGCACTCTGCTCCGTGTGGGGGGCTTCCTCTTCCCCCTGGATGCTGGAGCAGCTGGATCGGAGGGAAGAGGCCGAGGTCACTGAGGAAGAGGCGCTGGGTCTTTGGGGTTGCAGGTGAGGCAAGGGAGGGTGTTTTGGAGGGAGAGGCAACTGAGGACTGCGCAGTGCCCGTGGATGCATGTGTGTGTACCAGGGCCCCATCCCCTGTGAGTCTGGTTTCAGTCCCCTGACTGTGCGTGCATGTGCGTTTTGTTTGTGGCATGTGTGTCTGTGTGCTGGACGTGTGTGTGCTGGTGTGTGCCTGTGCCGGTGTGTGTGCTTGGGACGGGTAAGGTGCTGGGGAGTGTGGATGGAGCAGAGGCAGGAGGGGTGAGGGACTGTCTGAGGAGGGACACTGCTGCCGTCAGGGAGGAGTCCATGGACCTATTGCCCCTCTGTAGGTCAGACATGCCCGATGAGATGCCCTCCATGAACGACACCAGCTGAGTCAACAGAGCGGTGTGCGCATGGAGGACACTCAGCATGGCTGTCTGCCCTACATGGAGCTGGCGAAGGAGGTACACAGACTCCTCACTCAGGGCAGCAGGGGACACAGGGGCAGGGGGTGCAGTGCCTGGCCCAAAGGAGACACCCTCCCGAACATGGGAGCCTCCACGGACCTGGGGAATGGGAGCCGATGGGAGGGCGGTGGTGGTGCTGGTGGTGGCGGGGACAGCAACACTAGCTGGGGTGTGGTGGCTGCTGACACCCGCCTCCATAAGGGAGTCATCCTCCGAGTTGCTCTGGTCCTCAGCTGAGGTGGATGGTGCTGAGGACTCCTCGGTGTGGCTCCCCTCGCCCTCCATGCCACTGGGTCCCTCCGACCACTCCTCGGCTGCTGACCCAGTCTGGCTCTCTGGCTCCTCCTGGTCCGTGGAGCTGTCCCCTTCCGTGGCCGTGGATGTATCTGCAAACAATGGGGAAACAGACAGACATCAGTCACCTGCACCAAACGCACACACCACTGTGAGCACAGCACATTACAGAGCAAGCCCTGGCATCATTAGTTGTACATTGCTAAAAGTGCCCTAACTGAACAGGAGAAGCCAATTGTCAGTTTGATGCCAAGCATGGCACTCACATCCCACATGGCCTTGCACCCATCTGTCTGGTGTCTGTTGGATTGCAACACCCCAGTGTGGACACATGCACAAAGTACACAGTAGTTGGACAGTGCAGAGGACACGGTGTGGCATGTGGACATCCACACATCACAGCTCTTGCCACTGAGTCAGTACAGGTTTCCGGATGAAAGGGATGCCCAGAGTCAAATAGGAAATGCATGTGATGCATACCAGCGACAGACACCATGATGCACCCATGTCCTGATAGCCATCGCCACAATGGTGTGCATGTAGCACATGTCACTCCCCTGCAGGATCACCAATAAGTAGACACATGCCATGGCAGAGGCATGACTGCTAAGTCATACATCACTGTCTCAGTGATGTATGACTTGGCAGCCAGACAACAACACTATGCACTGTGTCACAATAGTAGGTCATGGGGAATGCAAGTCCTGGAGCTGCACAAGTGCACATGTACATCCCCCACACAACACATCATCTTAACCCTCATCTGTCCAGGTCATACCTATTGGACATATGGGAGACCTGTGACACTACCCTCTGAACCTGAGCCCCTCACAATCTGCTGTGAATGGGGAACAGCTGCCTGAACTTCACATTCGCATACCCCAGTCTGCACGGGCAGCTGATCAAACACCTATGTGACACACAAGTATCATCTCCTATGGTCACAACTCCAGGGGCATGCTGAGCCCCTACCAAGAAACACCCCAGCAGTCCTGGCAACTAATCCACAGCACACTGACACAGAGGCAGACACCTGAGGGGTCAAATCACTGCGCACAATGTGTCAGCTGATACACGGGAGTGGGAGTACAGAGTGCATTGCATGGCCTGGAGTAGGCATGACTGTCCTGCTCCACATGAATGAGGGATGAGCCCTGGACAGTGGATAGCTGGCTATGTATGTGTGACACACGTAATCTGCACACTCCTGTGGCCCAAACATTGTTCCCACCCGCTGCATGGGCGTGTGCCACTTACCCCAGGCACATGTGGTGGCTCAGCTCAGCAAGTGGACCGCATATCAAAGCAACACGCAGATTACATGTCCGAACACAGGCGTAGTGTGAACAATGGACCCACCCATGATGCCCACAACAGAGTTAGGGAAACAGATGCTGTCCCCCACCTTTAGTGAAGCAAACTGCAAGGACACAGTCCCAAGTGACACAATTCCCTGAATGTAAGGGCCACACCTGGGTATCAGATGAGCAGTGGGCAGTGCACAATAGAGGGACATGGCTCCTGGACAACATGACTGCTGCACTGTGGCAGTTGAACCAGGCCAGAGGAGGGCACAAAGCATGTAATACAGAGTTCACAGTGCAGTCTTTGACTCACCCCCTCCTTGCTGCTGTCTGGCCTTCAGCTGCCCATCCAGGTCTGGAAACACCACCGCCAGGATCTGGAGCATGTGGGGGTCAGGGTCCGTGTTCCGCCCCTCCTGCGAGGAGGCGACAGCTTCAGCTGGACCCGTGCTATCCTCCGGGTCCAGCCCCGAAGGTCCTGCCACCTCTTCTGGCAGTTGCGGATCCGGCGCTTGTAGACCCCCACGGACCGGACAGCCCGGACGATGTCCTTCCAGATCTCCTGCTTCCGATGGGCATTAACCTGTCAGGATGACAAAGTGAAAAGGCCATTACTACACATGCAACATATCCGTGCATGACACAGTTGTATATACATGTCTCAATCACAGGGGCACATGATGTACACAGGCAGTGCAAAGCTGCCCATGGACAGTTTGCCAGACGTCACTACATGGTATCATTGCATGGGAAGTAAAACCTTGTTCAAATGCACTGTCACTGCACCATACCTGTCCAGTGCATGTCACTACACACTATGTGGGGTGACAACTACTCAGTGAGCCTGCTAGCCAGTGGCGTGCAGACTTTCAGCCTTGCTAGTCAGACATTATGCACATTCAGAAAGGCAGTGCACAGAACACTCACCTGCTCCCCTGGTGTCCCATACAGCTTGCTGTACTGTGGAAGTAGGCTGTCCAGCAGGGCCTGGTTCTCCTCAAGGCTGAAGGCTGGGGCTCTCTCCACAGTACGTGCCATTGCAGGGTCCAGAGGGGCAGAGACAGCAGCAGTGCAGTGGCAGATGTCGTCCTGGAGCATGTAGTGCAGGCAAGTGAGCTCTCAGGGGAACAGCCAGCAATATATATGTGCTGGAGAGGCAGATACTGTCCCTTGTGTCCAAAGTGATAGGTCCAAGTCGTTTGCATCTTCTGAATCTGGCCAATCCATGGAATAGCAGCACCAAAACACGCCCACAGCATCCTTCAAATCTTCAACTTCATGACATACATGATTTTGCAACATTGTTGTGGGTGACCAACTGAATTTCCAGCAACCGACTCGTTCGAAATTCGAAAACGCGTCCGTTGCCAGGCAAGGCCATTGTCAATGGGTGCGCACCGATCGGTCCATTGCGGTACAACGCGTACAGGGGTACAACGCGTACCCGCACACATTGAATGCAATGTGCCGGCCGGGAGCACCGATCGGTCCATTGCAGTACAACGCGTACAGGGGTACAACGCGTACCCGCACACATTGAATGCAATGGGCCGGCCGAGTACCGATCGGTCCATTGCAGTACAATGCGTACAGGGGTACAACGCGTACAGGGTACAACGCGTACCCGCACACATTGAATGCAATGGGCCGGCCGGAGGCACCGATCGGTCCATTGCAGTACAACACGTACAGGGGTACAACGCGTACCCGCACACATTGAATGCAATGGGCCGGCCGGGGCACCGATCGGTCCATTGCAGTTCAACGCGTACAGAGGTACTAACGCTGCATCCGCACACATTGAATGCAATGGGTCGGCCGGGGCACCGATCGGTCCATTGCAGTTCAACGCGTACAGGGGTACAACGCGCACTCGCACACATTGAATGCAATGGGCCGGCCGGGGCACCGATCGGTCCATTGCAGTACAACGGCGTATCCGCACACATTGAATGCAATGGGCGGCCGGGGCACCGATCGGTCCATTGCAGTACAACGCGTACAGGGGTACAACGCGTACAGGGGTACAACGCATACCCGCACACATTGAATGCAATGAGCCGGCCGGGGCACCGATCGGTCCATTGCAGTACAACGCGTACAGGGGTACAACGCGTACCCGCACACATTGAATGCAATGGGCGGCCGGGGCACCGGTCGGTCCATTGCAGTTCAACGCGTACAGGGGTACAATGCGTACCCGCACACATTGAATGCAATGGGCCGGCCGGGGCACCGATCGGTCCATTGCAGTACAACGCGTACAGGGGTACAACGCGTACCCGCACATTGAATGCAATGGGCCGGCCGGGGCACCGATCGGTCCATTGCAGTACAACGCGTACAGGGGTACAACGCGTACCCGCACACATTGAATGCAATGGGCCGGCCGGGGGCACCGATCGGTCCATTGCAGTACAACGCTGTACAGGGGTACAACGCGTACCCGCACACATTGAATGCAATGGGCCGGCCGGGGCACCGATCGGTCCATTGCAGTTCAACGCGTACAGGGGTACAACGCGTACCCGCACACATTGAATGCAATGGGCCGGCTGGGGACACCGATCGGTCCATTGCAGTACAACGCGTACAGAGGTACAACGCGTACCCGACACATTGAATGCAATGGGCCGGCCGGGGCACCGATCGGTCCATTGCAGTTCAACGGGTACAGGGGTACAACGCGTAACCGCACACATTGAATGCAATGTGCCGGCCGGGGGCACCGATCGGTCCATTGCAGTACAACGCGTACAGGGGTACAACGCGTACCCGCACACATTGAATGCAATGGGCCGGCCGGGGTACCGATCGGTCCATTGCAGTACAATGCGTACAGGGGTACAACGCGTACAGGGGTACAACGCGTACCCGCACACATTGAATGCAATGGGCCGGCCGGGGGCACCGATCGGTCCATTGCAGTTCAACGCGTACAGGGGCACAACGCGTACCCGCACACATTGAATGCAATGGGCCGGCTGGGGGCACCGATCGGTCCATTGCTGTTCAACGCATCACTGTACATGTGACTGGCATATGTCAGCATGCCTGTCTCAGATGGACATATGCCAGCCACAGATAGCTCCCAGGGAGTGAGGGGCACACCTACATCACGACAGCCTGTCCAAACTTTATCATAAGGCATGTAAGGCTGCATTTCCTATTGTGTGTATGTTGGTGTACATGTTGTCCTGTGGGTGTCACCTGTGGGCAGCCACCCCCAGGCTGTGCACGTGTTCATGGGGACAGGATCCTGGGTGTTACGTGTACATGACCACTGTGATGTGCAACTGTTCATATCTGTGCATGTGCCATGGTCACATTTCACGGTGGTGTATGTGTATGTCATGTCACATACCCTGTGAGTCCCATGTGGGACGGTATGTTTGAGCCAGGGTGTCCCAGTGGCACAATAGTGATGGTCCTCCACAGTCTTTGTGCATGTAGTGTTTACAATGTCTCTGATTTCATGTGCACAATGGGAGACAGTCTCCACATCCACGTTGTGTGTGCATGGACTTTGATGTTGTGCGTGTGTGTGTCACAGATGTCCATGTCTGTCCTGCCGTGGCAAGTGGGACCACTACCTGTGGGGGTCATGGTTGTTTTGCTGTGGTGTATACATGATACTCCATGTAATGCCAGTGTCCATGTGGCAAAACAGGGTCCCTGGGAATGTACCTGTCGTTGAGCTGTGGTGCCTGGGGCACATCTGTCCTCACATGTCACTGTGGGGGGTGATTGTGACACGGCAGCAGGAGATGGGAACTGTGACACGGCCTCATGATATCCAATGGGCCAACCTGGGACTAATTGATGCCACCTGTTGGACCGTGTTGACAGATGTTGGCCATGTATGTACCATACATGTCCTTACGGAACTGCACACTTCATGTAGTTGTGCCTCATAATGATGTATGTTGGGATATTGAGTGTGTTCAATGCCGCATATGTGGGCTGACTGACAATCTTGCTTACTTCTCCTCTGCACTGCAGGGCTCCTGCTGTCCATCGACCATTCCCAGACCTGGCAACGATGGTGGAACGGGACAGCATCCGACGGTACCACTTCACCAGGCAGCTGATTGAGGATTTGGCAGTGCACTTGTCCCCACATTTGCAGCCTGGCCGGCCGTATCCTACAGCGCTGACCCCCAAGGTGAAGGTGATGGCAGCCCTACACTTCTTTGCCACCGGTACCTTCCAACATACTGTGGCGACTGCTGGTGGGATGTCACAGACCATGTTGAGCCGTGTGCTCCGCGATGTTTTGGCGGCAATGTTGCTATTCCTGAACCGGTACATCTATTTCCCTAGACTGCGACGACTCACTGACGTGAAGAGTGACTTTTATGCCCTGGGGAGGATGCCGCATGTCATTGGCTCCATTGATGGGACACATGTGGCTTTGGTACCACCACAGGCCCAGGAGCAGGCCTACAGGAACCGCAAGCACTACCACTCGGTCAATGCACTGGTGGTGTGTCTTGCAGACATGACCATCACACACGTGTGTGCCCGTTTCCCTGGTTCAGCACACGATGCCTTTGTGATGAGGAGTAGTCGCATCCCCAGGATGATGGCACAGATGCAGAACCAGCGTGCCTGGCTTGTCGGTGTGTACTGACTTTGTGCCATTGTGTGTGATCTGATCTGTAGTATTCCGCCCACTTTTCCAAGTCAGCTAATGTGCACTTGTCTGTCCGTAGGTGACTCGGGATACCCCAACATGCCGTGGTTGCTGACACCCCTCAGGAACCCTGTGACACCAGCCCAGATGCGCTACAATGAGGCCCATGGTCGGACCAGGAGAGTTATTGAGCGGACATTTGGTCTCCTGAAGAGCCGCTTCCGCTGCCTGGACAAGACCGGAGGGTCCCTCCCATATGCCCCTGCGAAAGTGTGCAAGATTATCATTGTCTGCTGCATGCTCCACAACCTGGCAGTGCGGAAGGAGTTGCCTCTCATCCAGGATGACAATGACCAACATCCGCCACCTGTGGAGGATCCTGGCCTGGACCACGATGCCAGTGACGATGATGATGATGATGATGAGGGTGATGTCCGCACACAGCTCATCACCAACTTCTTTAGCTGAATGTGAGTATCCTGAGGTGTCATGTCAATGATGTGAGTTGGCATGATATGTGTAGGTGGTGCTCTGGTGCTGTTGGAGTGTGTCCATGGGCTACTTGACTGGATGTGTGTTGCGATGTGTGCTTACAGGTGGGCTGTACTCCCCAACAGTGTTGACATGCTAACTTGGTTCTGGGTGGGTATCTTGTAACATATATTGTGCATGAGTTTTGCTGTTCTGTCCTGTACTCCATTGCTTTTGACTGTGTGTCATTTCTGTCCTTCACAGGGTACTTTCAGATTCGTTTGGTCAACTGTGTCCACCGACGACGTGATTGCACTTCCAGGCTGGTAGCTGTTGTGTCCCTACAGGTGATGTGCGCCACACCCATGGACTTCCTTCCGTCTACAGTTGTTGACTGTGTGCCCGCTGCCAGGTGGGATTACCTTGCATCTGTAGTGGTTACGACATGTTGCAACTGTGTAATAAACCTGTGCTTCACTTTGTGATGTGCGTTGTCTGTGGTCACACATTTGACTGCCATTTGCTTACTGCACCTGTGGGCTACTTGACTACAACTGGGAATGGGTGTGGTGTCTGTGCATTGCACCATCTTCCCTGGCAACATCAGTGTAGGCAATGAGTCAGATGGCCTAGGTGTGTATGTGTTGTGTAGCCCTGGTGGTGTGTCTCCCTCATATGTGTCACGTTGCCTTTACTCACATGCCTGTGTTGTACTTGCTGTTGCAGTTCGCATACACAGTGTAATTTTGCAGTTCATCATCCCCATAACAGCACCCACGTTGGAATCACAACAGAGGCAAGTATGGTGTATTAGTGTGTTTATTGTGATACATTTGTGTGAATAGTGCATAGGATGGGTAGTGCTGTACATAAATCTTGCAATCAGAAGTTCCTAGGTGAATTGAAAGTCCTGGTAGACAGAATTCCCAGTATCGGAGCCACAGTTGTCTGACACATTGGTCCAACTTGTACTCCCCATGCAATGTGTGGGAGTAGTGTTGCCGTCAACAGGGTGAACAGTCTGTGCACAAAGGTGAACATCCAGAACAGGTTCAGGCTTCCTGGGAGTTGCGCTTGGCCATCGGCCTCTCACTTGCCCCTCTTCGGACGACCCCTCTTCTTGGGGGGGCCCTCAAGTACAGGCTGCTGTGGTGCAGGGGACTCTCCGCCAGAGTCATCCTCCCTCCCTGTGGCAGTTGCAGTTTGGGCAGCACCAGATGTTGTTGGCACACAGGGAGGTGTGGACTGGTTGCTGTTCATCTGGCGGAGGCATTGTAAAATGTCCCTGTGCA
Source organism: Calotriton arnoldi (assembly GCA_963921515.1). Lineage (NCBI taxonomy): Eukaryota > Metazoa > Chordata > Amphibia > Caudata > Salamandridae > Calotriton > Calotriton arnoldi. The sequence goes on from CAWUFW010000334.1 coordinate 1,848,172, forward strand.
CCGCCGTCATCTCATGCAGTGCATCCCACTTGGACTCCACGCGGGACATGTGTGAGTCCACGCGGGACATGTGTGACTCCACGTGGGACATGTGAGAGTCCAAGCGGGCATGATGGGCACCCTGCTGCTGTTTCATGTCTCTGAGGAGCCCCACTACCTGGCTGAGGTCTCCGGTGCTGGACTGGTACGCATCAGCTATGCGTACCAGTTGTGGGTCATCATGCACACCAGCAACCTCTGCAAGCAGCGACCTCTGTCTCCCACCCCTCCCACCACCCCTGCTGACATGTGCAGTGCGTGCAGTGGCACGCACAGATGACCCTGGTCCACCTTGGGGGTTGGTGGTGGTGGTGGTGTCCATGGCCCCAGGTTGGTCCAGGGTCCCTGTGCTGGTGTTGCTCCTTTTTCTGTCCATGTCGGCAGGGATGGTATTTGTGGTGACAGTCGTTGGAGGGGTGGGTGCAGGGGGTGCAGCTGGTGGTCCTGCTGGTGCTGCAGCTGGTGGTCCTGCTGGTGCTGCATGTAGACTTGCACCGGATGTGCCAGGTTGGTCTTCTTCGCCCGAGGAGGGCAGAGGCTGTACGACGCCAGTGAGCTCCGCATCCTCTTGAGCCTGGGACTGGGACTCCTCAGCGTCTGCTGCTGTGTCCCCATCATCACCTGTTTTTGGGAGACACACACAATGTATGTTATGTTTCTGCAGGCATCAATGGTTGACACACATGACAGTTGTGACTGTGCCTCTGGGTGCGGGCCTGTACATTGCATTGTCCTAAGTCGTCACAGTCAGGGGTTGATATTGGTGTGGCACATTGTCCTGCATTATTTGGGCATTTCTATGTATTTTTTGGGGTGTGAACATGGTCTGCATTGGTTGTGTTTGGTTGACAGCCGGCCCTCCTTCCCACCCACCCAGCCAGTCAGTTATCCCACCATGGACTGTGCTTGCATTGCAGGGAGTGGAAGTTGTCTCTCAGGATGTCAGTCAGTGGTGTCCTGCTGTTTGTTGGTGCACAGTTGCCAGCAGGGCCTTGTGCTCCCCACAGCAGTAGCCAGTGTCAGCCATCTTGTGAGTCCTTCTCCACTCCCTGTGATGTGAGCATGGTTCAGGGTGGTGTTGATGGGACAGTTGTGGGGGTGACCAATATCAGTGACTACCACTCCCATCATGCTATTGCCTCCACCCCCTTCCCAGCATGCCCATGCTTCCTTCCTTTTGACTCAGCTTCCCTGTGGGGTGGGCTGGCTGTGCTGACAGGATGGCTGGGAGTGTTGTCCTGGCAGTTGTTTGGCTAACAGTCCCAAGAGTGTCCCTGTGCTTCACACAACATAACCCAGGGTGGTGGTTCTTTGTGGGATCTTGAGTTAGGATGGGAGGCATTGCATTCTACCAGGTGGGTTCTGTGGAGTTTGTGTTGAGGGGGTGTGAGGGGAGGTGCTTGTGACTATGGTCAGTGCTGCAAGTCCTCCTTCCCACCCACCCAGCCAGCCAGTTATCCCACCATGGACTGTGCTTGCATTGCAGGGAGTGGAAGTTGTCTCTCAGGATGTCAGTCAGTGGTGTCCTGCTGTTTGTTGGTGCACAGTTGCCAGCAGGGCCTTGTGCTCCCCACAGCAGTAGCCAGTGTCAGCCATCTTGTGAGTCCTTCTCCACTCCCTGTGATGTGAGCATGGTTCAGGGTGGTGTTGATGGGACAGTTGTGGGGGTGACCAATATCAGTGACTGCCACTCCCATCATGCTATTGCCTCCACCCCACTTGCCAGCATTCCCAAACTTACTTGCTTTTGTGGGGAGTTCAGTATGTGTGGGTGTGTGAGCAATGGCAAGATGGCTGACAGTGGTGTCCTGCTGTTGGTTGGTGTGCAGTTCCCAGCATGCCCTTGTGCTCCCCACGACACAGCAACAGTGTCAGACATCTTTGATGGGCCTTTCCACTCTCTGTGGGATGTGCATGCGTGAGTGTGAGCTTGCTGGGCCATGTGGTGGGGGATGTAGAGCTGTGACTACGACTCCCATCATGCTATTGCCTCCACCCCCTTCCCAGCATGCCCATGCTTCCTTCCTTTGACTCTGCTTCCCTGTGGGGTGGGCTGGCTGTGCTGACAGGATGGCTGGGAGTGTTGTCCTGGCAGTTGTTTGGCTAACAGTCCCAAGAGTGTCCCTGTGCTTCACACAACATAACCCAGGGTGGTGGTTCTTTGTGGGATCTTGAGTTAGGATGGGAGGCATTGCATTCTACCAGGTGGGTTCTGTGGAGTTTGTGTTGAGGGGGTGTGAGGGGAGGTGCTTGTGACTATGGTCAGTGCTGCAAGTCCTCCTTCCCACCCAGCCAGCCAGATATCTCACCATGGAACGTGCTTGCATTGCAGGGAGTGGAAGTTGTCTCTCAGGATGTCAGTCAGTGGTGTCCTGCTGTTTGTTGGTGCACAGTTGCCAGCAGGGCCTTGTGCTCCCCACAGCAGTTGCCAGTGTCAGCCATCTTGTGAGTCCTTCTCCACTCCCTGTGATGTGCGCATGGTTCATGGTGGTGTTGATGGGACAGTTGTGGGGGGGCAATATGTGTGACTGCGACTCCCATGATGCTATTGGCTACACTGACTTGGCCAGCATTCACAGAATTCCTTCCTTTGAGTGGTCTTCACTGTGTGTTGGTGTTGTTGTGGTGGCTACATGTCTGGATGTGTTTGTTAGTTCTATTTGTGCCACTGCCTAGCTGTAGTTGTAGTTGTGTTTGTACATGTGATGGCACAGTTGGATGTGACTTTTTTGATGGCATGTGATGTGTTTATCTGACTGACATACACATTTTGGGATGATTCTGTTCTGGTTGCTGTGTAATTGCTATGAGTGCATGGTTTGACTCTCCCCTTGACAGTGATGTGTGTGTGTTTTGTGGCAGAATATTGTGTACATTTGTTGTGTACTCACCAGGCTCTGGGATGTTCTCTAGTCCATATACGCTCACTGGCGGAAGGATGGCCCGCACCTTCTCCTCCCAGGGCCTGAGGTATATTGGCTTGTAAGGAGGGCCACTGCCGGTGTATTGGCTGATGATGTAGTCTTTCTTGAGCAGGTCCCGTACCCTCCTGCGCACGTCATACCACCTGTTCTGGATGTCGGTCTTTGTGCGCAGACATGGTGATTGTGCGTTCACCCTGTTGATGATCCTCTCCCACATCTTGGTTTTCTGGGAGATGGGGGTCTGTTGGACCAGTGTGCCAAACAGCTGTGGCTCTACCCTGAGGATCTCGTCTACCATGACTTCCAATTCACAATCTAGGAACTTGTGATTCTTCTTGGGGGGCATGGTGATGGGTGGTGATGGTGAGTGATGTGTGTGTTGGTGTGCAGGTGAGGGTGTGTGAGTGTGTGTTTTGCTGGGTGTATGTGAGGTAGGTATTTGTTGGTGTGCTGATGGTGTGTGGCTTGTGTGAGGGATGAGCTGTGGGTGTGTGGTTGCTGTCTCTTGGGTGCTGGCAGTGGAATGGCATTTGCAAAGGATCATGGTTGTGATTTGTGTCCTTTATATGGGTGGAGTTGTGGGTGTGTCTTTGTTCTCTGTCCCCACCCCCCAGTATTTATTGGCTTAGTAATTGCTTGTTTGGCCTTTTTTGTGTGATTTTTCCTTTGTACTGTCTGTGCATGTTGGAAACGTTCTTGTGACCGAGTCGGACCCTGCATTTGTCTCGTACGGTATTCTCCGTTTCGTTCACGCTGTGTTTGTGCAGTTTTCTATGCTGCGTACGCGTCGGTCGCGGTGTTTTGTGTTGCTTCGGCTCGGTTTTGTATGCGTGTCGGTCGTACGGCTTGTCCTCCGTCCGACTCGCTCGTGGTTTTTGCGCCTTGCATCGTACTTTGCGGTTTGGAGTTCGCGTGTACGTTTCGGTCGGATTTGTTCCGGGTGCGTGTCGGTCGGATTTTGCACGCATTGCATCGTACTTGGCGTGTCGGGCGCCACAGGTACGTGTCGGTCGGTATAATTTCCGGCTCCGAGTCGGTCGGTGCTTTTTCCGGCCCGAATCGGAATCGACCCCTATGTGGTGTCGGCAGACCATTTAAGAGGGTATTTGCAGGTGGGAAGGCTGAAAGCTGCAGGAAGAGTGAACAGTTCAGATTTGGCCCAATTGATACATAAACCAGGGAGACCACCAAATTGAATAATTTCCCTTACAAGAGGGGCCAGATAGTCCGATGGATACCGGACAAATAGCGGTATGTCGTCAGCATATATAGACATGAGAAGTGGTCCAGATTTAAAATAGAGGCCCCACTGCATGTGGTATTCTTGGAGATGGTGAAATAGGGGGTCCATAGCTATAATAAACAATAAGGGAGAGAGAGGGCAACCCTGTCTTGTGCCTCAAGATATGGCAAAGGATTCAGAGAGGAAGCCATTGATTCGGATGCGGGCAGAGGAGCCCAAATATAGTAAAGAAATGAGGACAGAGAATCCTGCAGTAATACCAAGTTTTTGTAATGTTGCGAGGAGAATGAGTCACTCCAGAGAATCAAAAGCTTTCTCCTCATCTAGAAGAGTAACCACTGTGGGTGTTTCTGGGGAAACCCTGTTCAAAACTGAGAAAATGTTGCGTAGGTTAAATGAGGTGGATCTATGCAGAATGAACCCATTTTGTATAGGGGAGAGGATTTGTTCAAGCAGCAATGATAATCTATTAGCCATTGCTTTGGCAAGAATTTTATTGTCAAAGTTAAGCAAAGAGAGGGGTCTGTAAGACGCACAGAGATTAGGGTCCTTGCCAGGTTTAAGTCGCAAGGAGATAGCTGCCTCTCGCATGATGGAGAGTGAACCCCTCTGTATAGAGCCTTGGCATAAACCTCCAATAGATGTGGAATCAGAATGTTTTTATACTCTTTGTAAAAAGTGACGGTAAGGCTGTCGAAGCAAGAGTCAATTGCCTGGGCAATTTCCTCAGCAGTGAAGGGCTCACTTAAAAATTGGGACTGGCCAGTGGTGAACCAGACCATAGCGACCTCTTCAAAGTAAGCCTGGCGTGATGCGATATGAGGGGTCAATCGCCTAGTATATAAAGATTTATAATATGATACTATCTCACGAATAATGTCTTCATTGGCAGTAATTCGGGTGCCATTGTCCAAGTGGAGTTCAGCAATATACCCGGAGCTGCATGAAGGACGCAGAAGGCGTGTCAAAGTTCGACCAGGGCGTTCACCATATCTGCGCACCACGGAGTATTTGCCAAGAAATGTGACTTCTCTTTTGGTGAGATCATGAAATTCCTCTAGAATCCAGTCAGTTCAACAGTAGGGAAAGTGTTTGATTGCGGAGGGGTAAGATATACTATTCCCACTCCAGTCAGTACAACAGTAGGGAAAGTGTTGAATAGCGGAGGGGTAAAATATACTATTCCCACTCCAGTCAGTCAGTACAACAATAGGGAAAGTGTTAGATTGCGGAGGGGTAAAATTGACTATTCCCCTTCCAATGAGTGCAATAGTACAGAAAGTGTTGGATTGCGGAGGGATAACATTTACTATTCCCAGTCTAGTGTGTACAACAGTAGGGAAAGTGTTGGTTTGCAGAGGGGAAAATTTACTATTCCCACTCCAATGAGTGCAACAGTAGGGAAAGTGTTGGATTGCGGAGGGGTAAAATTTACTATTCCCACTCCAGTCAGTATAACAGTAGGGAAAGTGTTGGATTGAGGAGGAGTAGAATTTACTATTCCCACTCCAGTCAGTACAATAGCAGGGAAAGTGCTGGATTGTGGAGGGGTAACATTTACTATTAGTAAGTAAGTCCGTTTTTATATAGCGCAGCTACTCACCCTTACGGGTCTCAAGGCGCTGGGGGCCGTCGTGGAAATTAAGTGAGCTATTGCCCAGAGCCACATGGTGCTGAGCTAAGCTGCCGCCGGAGCCGGGGATCGAACCGTGAACCCTGTGCTCCAAAGTCAGCTGCCCTGGCCGCTGCACCACACCTCTCCACTCTAGTCAGTACAACAGTAGGGAAAGTGTTGGAGAGCAATATTAAAAACAAACAAAACATCTTGAACAAAATAAAATATTTCAAAAACAAAGTAAATAAAGAAAAATATAGACATGTAGAAAAAAACTACAACTATATTTAATATTAAAATTTAAAAAAAATATTACAATGGTAAATAACTACAATTATTATTATAAATAAAATACAAAAATAATAGTTCATACAAATAAAAATTTTATTTAGAAAATATTTATTAACAAAAAAATATTTATTACATACATTTAGTTTAGTTACTTCCCATCTTATAACCCCACAAAGCTAATAACCTGCACCTAAAACTTGACTTTAAAAAGCTAAATATTTACACAAGTAATATAAATATGTATCAACAAACTAATTATGATTAATTAAATATTAATTATTAATTAATTATAATTAATTTACTTCACACAATATACCCCCACAAAACACACAGCACACTCATAAAATTTAACAGAAAACGATTTACACAATTAACATAATTAAATATCAATTAATAATTAATATTAATTTGAAACTTTATTATTGATTACTTAAAATTAATTTACTCCCCACCCATACCCCTACATGAACCACAACCCACATCTAAAATCTTTAAAAAATAAATAATTGCATAATTAATGATCAATTAAACAAATATTATTAATAAAATACTAAGGGCCCGATTACGATGTTGGCGGAACGCCTCCGACCAGCTGTGGGAGCTTTCCTCCCGACATCATAGGTTTCAGTCCTACTGCCATCTTAGGATGACGGTGGTCAGAGTGCAACCTGCAAAGGGATTCCGATGCACTTCCGAAGCCACCATGATCCCTTAATGACGGCAGAGCCAGGCTCGGCTCAGCCGTCGGGATTATGATGGCACTTTTTGACAGCCTTTTTATGTTGACATTTCCAACATGGAAAGGCTGTCGGAAAGTGTCTTTGGGGGCCCCTTGCAGGGCCCCCTTCCCCCCTGGCCCTCCGCTATGGGGCCTAAGGGGCACCATAAACATCCCTGCACCTTGTGGCAGGGACCACATGGTGCCTGCCACACGGTGCAGGGAGGTTTGAAAACATCCATTTCCCAATGGAGGCTTGTGCCTTTTCTGCCCAACACACAAGCTGCCCTCGGGGAATGAATGTTTCCGACCGCCCATAGGATGGTCGCATTCAAATCTGGCGATCGGAACTGCTGACCTATGGTAGGACGGTTCCAGACCGCAGCGTGGTGTCCGCCCGACATCGTAATTAAGCCCTAAATATGAATTCATTAAAATTAATTTATTCCCATCCTTTATCCCTATAAACCCCACAACCCACACCTAAAATTAAACTTAACAAAAAATTAATTACACATTTAAAAAAATTGTCAATTAAATATTTATTAGTATTTAACAACCTATTATTAATTCATTTAAATTTATTTATTCCCCATCCTTTACTCCTATAAACCCCACAACCTGCACCTAAAAAAAGAATTTAATTACACAATTAACATAATTATTTATCAATTAATTAATATTAATTAACAACTAATGATTAATTCATTAAAACGTAATTACTCCCCACCCTTTACACCTATAAACCCCACAACCTGCATCTAAAAAAATAAAACAAATTACACAATTAACACAATTAATTCATTAACAACTAATTATTAATTAATTAAAAATAAATAGCTTTCCACCATTTACCCCTATAAACCCCACAACCTGCATATAAAATTTACAATAAAAAAACTAATTGCCCTATTAACATAATTAAATATCAATTAAATAAATAATATCAAATAAAAAATAACAATTGATGTATTATAATTAAATTACTTCCCACCCTATGGCCCTGTAAACTCACAACCCGCACAGCACTAAAAATCACAAAAATTAATTAGATTAATTTTAATAGCTATCAAAAATTTAACAAACATATTAAAAAACATAAATAATAATTATACAAAAATGTACATCATATGCATTTCAAATACATACTAAAATACATAACAATAATTAAAAAACAATATTTTAAACAAATATATTTTTGCAAATGATATTAATGACATTGGTGCTTTAAAAATCAATATTACTTACCTTAAAATCGATATTCTTGCTGATGATATTTCCATATCACAATATTTTGGACACAATATTTTGCTATGGTGATATATTTTTTTCTATATTTTTTCTGAATACCCTCCAGGGGAGGTGATGTATCGGTCCTTACTGCCACGCAGGGGAGGTGATGTATAAGTTCTTTACTGGAGAGGAGGTGATGCATCGGTTCTTAGTATGAGGCGAGGTGATACATCAGTTCCTTACTGTGGCCCCAGCGCACAGGTGTGATGCGTGGAAAATTCGGAAGTGCTGGAAGTGACGATGCGAAGGCGAACCAGGTGTTGCATCAATTTCTCCAGCCTCCGACCGGCGATGCATCAATTCTTCTTGCCGCCCAGCAGGGCCTGCGTCGGGGTTTGGTGCACGGGACTCAGCGTTAGGTAGTTTCTCAGGCCGCTGACAGGCACTGTGTCAATTTTTCGGCTGCACAGGGCTGTGCATCAGGAGCTTCTCCCTCACGGCGATGCTGCATCAGAAAAACTCAGCCGGAAGGAGAGAGAAGCATTGTTTTCCTTCAGAACTTTAGTTCCTGATAACTTCCTGTAGCAGGAACAACCTCCAGAGGCCCAGAACTGGAATAGGCACCTCCTGGCTGGTCAGAACTCCCGGCAGTGGAGTTCAAGGAAGCTGTGGGTAAAGTCTTTGTGTCCCTAATACTTCAGAACAGGAGGCAAGCACACACAAGCCCTTGGAGATTCTACTCAAGCAGATTCACAGCAAAGTCCAGTCTTTATCCTCTCCTTGGCAGAAGCAGCTAATGCAGGCCAACCCAGCAAACCAACACACAGCAAAGGGGCAGTACCCTCCTCACAGGTCTTCAGCTCTTCTCCTTGGCAGAGGTTCCTCTTGATTTCAGAAGTGATTTAAAGTTCTAGGGTTTAAGGTCTAATATTTAGACCCCATTTTCTCTTTTTTGTCTTTGTTAAAAGAGTCTCTGAGCTCAGTAAACCAGTTCTGTCCTCCCTGGTCCAGCTTCAATACAGGAGGTGGAGACAGCATTGTGCAGAGCAGACACAGCCTATTTAGGTGTTAGTGAAAACTCCTCCCACCACTCTAAATGCAGAAAGGTCTATTCAGCCTGGCTATAAGTCACCCAGGAAAGGCAGGACACACCTCAACCCCCCCCTTGTGACTGGATAGAGTGAATGCACATCCCCAGCTCCTGTCACTCCAAAACCAGACAGTGAATACACAAATAGGCACAAAGAATGGTTAAACAAGAAAATGCTCACTTTCTAAAAGTGGCATTTTCAAACGCATAATTTAAAAATCACCTTTACTAAAAGATGGGTTATTAAATTCTGAGTTCAGAGAGCCTAAACTCCAAATCTCTATCTTGTCCCAATAGAAAGTTACACATGTAAAATGTTACAGTGCAGCTCCCATCTTAGCCTATGGGACAGACAGCCTTTCAATAGTGAAAAACAAAATACACAGTATGTCACGATCAGGACATGTAAAACACACCAGCACATGTCCTTCCTTTCACATACACTGCACCCTGCCCATGGGAGTAACTTGGGCCTACCTTAGGGGTGCCTTACATATAAGAAAAGGGAAGGTTAGGGCCTGGCAAGTGGGTGCACTTGCCAGGTCGACATGGCAGTTGAAAACTGTGCACACAGACACTGCAGTGGCAGGTCTGAGACACATTTACAGGGCTACTCATATGGGTGGCACAACCAGGGCTGCAAGCCCACTAATAGCATTTGGTTTACAGGCCCTGGCACTTTACTAGGGACTTACAAAGTAAATCAAATATGCCAATCATGGACAACCAATCATAATCACAATTTACACAGGGAGCACTTGCACTTTGGCACTGATCAGCAGTGGCAAAGTGCCCAGAGTACCTAAAACAAAGTCCAGAACACAGCAAAAAATGCAGGAGGTAGAGGCAAAAAGTCAGGGGAAACCATGCCAAGGATGCCAGGTCTAACAATATAACATACCACATTTAAGTCCATATTTTCAGAGTAGTGCTTTCGCATCGTTGAATTTTCACCTTGCCTCCTGAATGGCGAGTGTGAAAGCAGAGTAAATGGAAATAGTGGTACCCTGGTATTGTAAGGGTGACTTTTCACGAGCCAAGCAGAGTACAGTGTAACGGTTTCTGTAATTCAAGAGGTGAGCCACAATGGGGCAAGGTGAAGTAACTGGGGTTGGGCTAGGGCCTAGAGATCTATGGGCTCTCTCGACAACAAAAATAAAAGTGAAATTCTGGGTGCCAAACAATTCAGTAAGTAGAGTTTCTACAAAGTGTTCAGGGTGCCCTACATTGGAAGATTCTGCAAGGCTAAATATACGTATATTTTTTTGCCATGAGCGTCCTTCTAAGACCTAATTTTTAATGGCTACTGTCTTCAGGGGGAGTTCCGTCTTCTCTAGTCTGCGGGTCAATGAGGTAGTACTGTCCTCCAGGCCTGAGACGCATTCCTCAGTGGCATTAAAGCGGGTGCCATGTCGTTCCAGGAGTTCCACATAAGGTAGAGCTGAGATGAGAGGGTATCAAAGCACACGTCAATGGCAAGAAGAGCCAGCTCAGAGTTCCGCCATGATCGCCGCTGCACCCTCAGGGGGGTTAGGGAACCTAGTTTCCTCATGGCTGTCCTCAACATCTGATTGGGAGGTCAGGTCATCCATTTGACTTGGGCTGATCAAAGGTGAACATGTGTTGTTTGGGGTCCCCCGATCCATGGTGAAAAAGTTTCTAGTGTTGAGTAGGAAACTGTGTGCGAGCAAGGCCAGACAGCGACTAGAGGTACTGTCAAGCTGAAGTATATTAGCGTGCGTGGTGGAGTGAGAGGGCACACAAGGGATCCCCCGTGGGCAGCACTGATGGTGAGGAATAAGGTGAGAAATCCCACCAGCTGTGATGAACAATGGAGGCCATGCAGGTGAACAGGCCAACAGTATTCTCATCCCCTGGCTCCCCAGACTGATACACACATTAAAAGATTAATCACTCACCCATACATTCACTAAGACACATTTAATCACTCACTTATACAGTCAGTCACGCACACACTAAATCATCCATACAGACACACATACACCCACTGATTCTTCAATACACCTTGACGTATATATACATAACATTCATAAACTTTTAAGAAACACTCGCTCACTGGATAATGTCATGAGTGATGTAATATGTGACTTCATCAGCAGTGCATTGTGGGGGCGCAAGTTATAGTTAGCTCAGCTAACTATAACAGCTGAAATTCACTGGATGTGAGCGAGTCAACTGTCAGCCTAACTATAAATTCCTTGTAACCTTTGATTTTTCTATGAATTGCTAAGATTTTTTAAAATGCAAATTACTAACTATAACGCCCCTGAAACCTGTGGTTTGTTCAGTAAATTTCTAAGTTTTTTCAACATTTTATTTATCAAAAAGATGTTTGTAACTATTTTTTGTTTGTTTAATTTTCTATGTATTTTTTAAAACTTTTAAAATAATTATAATCACTTCTTTAAAATATATATAACATAGCTGATTAAAGATTTATAGTGTTATTTATTTGAATAATTACAATTTTTACTAAATTGTAATATTGTTCTATTGTTCCTAATTTTGTAGAGTATGATATTTTATGACAGAATTATGAATAGAAAAAGAAAAATTGTATTTAATATTTCAGGGTAATTTATTTTTTACTGTTTTTTGCTAAATTAAGTTTTGTATGATTGCTTTTAATAGTATAAAAGATGTATTATTGTCTCATTATGATAAATATCTTCTTTATATCTTTTTTTTTGTTTACAAAAAAGGGTCGCACACCGATCGCGAACCTACGCGGTGGGTGCGTGAATCCATTATATGAATGTCAGTCTAAAATACATATTTTGAACAAATTAATATATTTTTTTCATGAAAAGATTTATCACTGAGTGTAAAAAAATAGTATTATAGAAGTTATAAATTTGTTTTGAAATGTTTTAAACAGATGTTTAAGGACGCAATGGTATCACGCAGCAGTAGCGGATCTACGCCTTCGGTGCGCGAATCTGTTATATGTAAGTCTAAAATACGTACTTACACTGAAATAATATATTTTTTAAACAAAGAGGTTTATTATTGAATATAAAAAATTAGTATTAGTCTAGTTGTAAAATATTTTTCAGATCTTTAAAACGCATTTTTTTGTACGCAACACCATCGCGCACCGGTTGCGACAGAGTCGCGAACCCTGCTGGCACGTATTTCCTGGATCGCGTGCGGGTTGCGACTCCGGTGTCATTTTAAAAAGGATGAAATATCAATGTTGCAAGTTTAAATGTCTGTTTTCCTTGAAGTCTTTTCACAAAAATAGTTTCAAACACAATTTGCAAATAGCAATTTATAGTTTTAAATTAAATTTAGCACATTTTATGAGTGCGCGACGTATACAAGATGGGTGCGCGACTCCATGTGACATGAAAAGAAAGCTTTTTATTGGTTAAAAAGTTTTACATTCTCTTAGAGGGAGGATCCAACACCGGTTCTTTTCCTCTTATTTTGGGTGTGTCTGCATGTGTAGACAGCTCTTTTGTAGGCTCTACTCAATTTTTTATATTTTTGGTGTTTTGACCAATTAATATCTGAAAATGGCAACATCACATCCAGAAGAAGAGCAGCTGGAGGAGATTGAAGACATTGAAGAGCCGGTGAAAAACGCAAAGAGAGCATTGTTTGGGCCCTTTTCACCGTGCCTGAGGGTGAAAAAAAGGTGAATGCTCGGAAAGTCACTTGTTCCATATGCCACAAAGTTCTCTCCAGAGGATCGGAGAAAAATTATTCTTGTGGCACATCGTCAATGAGAAAACATCTTTAGACGATGCACCCAACTCGTCTTGCGCATGAAGTGATGGCTCGGGAGAAGAGGGAGCAAGCTGCAGAAGCTGACGGAAATCAATCACTCCTCAACCCCGGATCTTCCCCAAACTGGCCGATGCAGGAATACACTGCAGGAAGTGTTTAACAACTCTTTGTGTTGGTGAACTTTCAATTGATGCCATCATCAATCTGCTCAAAACACATAAGTGTTCATTTTTGTTTAGATTTTGTATCTTTGTGTCTCTTTGTTCTTTAGAAACACAAAAGTTGGACTTCCTAAGTCTTTTTTTCACTTTAAAAAAGTCAAAAACACCAAAAAAACTAAAACTTGTTAGAAAATTTAAAAAAAAACTCAAAATAGTTTAAAAAAAAGGTTCTTACGGAACCACCTATACTGGTTAAAAATAGAAAAATTGTATGTAGTGAAACTGATTGCTTGCATAAATCTGTGTGTGTGATGAATGTAAGAATAGTGCCTGGATGATTGTATGAGTGCATAGGTAGTACCTCAGTGAATGCATGAGTGTAAGGATGCTGCCTGAGTGAATAGTTGAGTACAGGGGTACTGTCTGGGTGATTGCATGAGTGCATGGGTAGTACCTGGGTGAATGAATGAGTGTACGGATAGTGTCTGGGTGATTGGATGAGTGCATGGGTAGTGCCTGGGTGATTGGATGAGTGCATGAGTACTGTCAGAGTGAATACATGAGTTCATAGGTACAGCGTGAGTGAACGGCTGAGTTGAAGGATAGTGTCTGAGTGATTTGATGAGTGCATGGGTAGTGCCTGGGTGATTGGATAAGTGCATGGGTAGTGCCTAAGTGAATGGATAAGTGGAAGGGTAGTGCCTGGCTCATTGGGTGAGTGCTTGGGTAGTGTATGTGTGATTGGATGAATAAATGGGTACTACGTCATTGATTGCATGACTGCATGGACAGTGCATGAGTGAATGGATGAGTGCATGGATAGTTGCTGGATGAATGAGTGAGTGCAATAGCAGTGCCTGTGTGATTCCATGAGTGCATGGATAGTACCTGGGTGAATGAATGAGTGTATGGGTAGTGCCTGGGTGATTGGATGAGTGCATGCATAGTGTCTGGGAGATTGGATGAGTGCAAGACCAGTGCCTGGGTGATTCCATGAGTGCATGGATAGTACCTGGATGAATGAATGAGAGTATGGGTAGTGCCTGGGTGATTGCATGAGTGCATGGGTAGTGCCTGGGTGATTGCATGAGTGCATTAGTACTGTCTGAGTGAATGCATGAGTACATGGGTACTGCGTAAGTGAACGGTTGAGTTGAAGGATTGTGTCTGTGTGATTCAATGAGTGCATGGGCAATACCTGAGTGATTGGATGAGTACATGGGTAGTGCCTCAGTGAATGGATGATTGGAAGGGTAGTGCCTGGCTCATTGGGTGAGTGCATGGGTAGTGTCTGTGGGATTGGATGAATGCATAGGTACTGCCTCAATGATTGCATGACTACATGGGCAGTGCCTGAGTGGATGCATGAATGTATGGGTAATTGCTGGATGAATGGGTGAGTGTAATAGCAGTGCCTGAGTGATTGCATCACTGCATGGATAGTACCTGAGTGAATGAATGAGTGTATGCATCATGCCTGGGAGATTGGATGAGTGCTAAAGCAGTGCCTGGGTTATTCCATGAGTGCATGGATAGTACCTGAATGAATGAATGAGAGTATGAGTAGTGCTTGGGAGATTGGATGAGTGCAAAAGTACTGCCTGAGTAAATGTATGAGTGCATGGGTACTGCATGAGTGAATGGTTCAGTTGAAGGAGAGTGCCTGACTGATTGCATGAGTGCATGGGCAGTGCATGGGTGATTGGATGAGTGCATGAGTACTGATGAGTGAATGCATGAGTACATGGGTAGTGAGTGAGTGAATGGTTGAGTGTAAGCATAGTGCCTGAGTGATTGGATGACTGCATGGGTAGTGCCTGAGTGAATGGATCAGTGCAAGGGTAGTGCATGGCTCATCCAGTGAGTACTAGGTGATTGGCCTAGGTGATTGGATGAGTGCATGGGTACTGTCTTGATGACTGTATGAGTCCATGCACAGTGCGTGAGTAAATGTATGAGTGCATGGGTAGTGCCTTAGTGCATAGTTGAGTACAGGGGTACTGCCTGGGTGATTGCATGAGTGCATGGATTGTACCTGGGTGAATAAATGAGTGTATGGATAGTACCTGGGTGAATGAATGAGTGTATGGGTTGTCCCTGGGTGATTGGATAAGTGCATGCATAGTGTCTGTTTGGTTGCATGAGTGCATGGGAAGTCCCTGGGTAATTCTATGAGTGGATAGGTACTGCCTGGATGAATAGAGGAGTGCATGGGTAGTGCCTGGGTGAATGGTTGAGTGTATGGGTACTGCCTGGGTGATTGGAACAGTGCAAGAGTAGTGTCTTGGTGATTGAATGAGTGCATTAGTGGTATCTGCATGATTGGATGGCTCTATGCATAGTGCCTGAATGAATGATTTAGTGCAAGGATAGTTTTTGAATGATTGGATGAGTGCATGGGTTGTGCCGTATACAGTAGATTCTATCCATTAAAACTTAGTCCTATTAGCTCTATAATATATTTTAAAATACTTCTTCAAATGAGAAGATACATCATACTTCAAAATTGTCAAATTTTCAAATATAAGTAAAAACACTTCCAATACCCACATGACCTGTCATTCATCATTCATGAAACTTTATTTCGGCTATTACGGCCATAAAAGTACATACATATACACAACCAAATTAAAATTAATATCAAGATAAAATACGATGTCGTAAGAACCACTTATTATAAAATAGTACAAGCATAGATAGCAGTAATGACCACTCATTGGGAAACAGGGAAATAAAAATAATAATCATCACTATGGGCAATATAATCACTGCAAGCCAATCATAAAAAATATAAATTAAACTAAAAATATTAAAAGAAAATTCACAGCCTATGTTTTTATATAAAACCTAAGTCGCGGTAGCAACCAATTAAAAGCAGGTCTTAATAGATCTCGTATCAGTTGTTTGATAAAATACCTACACTTACAGGCTAGGTTTTTTGCCAAAACTAGGGTCACAATGGTTGACAGACGGGAGCGGGTTTTACTAATTCTCACATCGATTTTTCAATAGATACCTTCGCTTACATCACATTGCAAAGAGAAACTTAGAGATTGCAACAACAAAAACCGGGTTAGTGTCAGATTTTAAAACCCTGTAGTATTCCTTATAATTTCTAATACCTAGGTTCCTACACAGTTGAATAACCCACTTTAACCTTGCCCACTTATATGCCAAGCAGAAGAACAACACATGAATTACAGTTTCCTCCTCTACTAGGCACCCCGGGCAAAGGTGGGTGGTAGCGCCTGCCCATTTGTTGGTGAGTGCATGGAGCGGCAGCGTCCCATATCTAAATTGCAAAAACAGTTTTGTTGCTGTTGGTGGTTGAATAAAATCCAACACCTGCTCCAATTTATATTGCTGTTTTATATCCAGGAACCCATAGGTTAAACTAGAAGAATTAGCGGTCTGTAAAATGCATGACAATTTATACCCCTTCAGTACACACACCAAGGATTTTTTTGAGATAGCTGAGCATGACTCCTCCGGTGCCGACCATAGGTCCTCCCTTCCTATCGCACGGAATGAGTCTCTGATAAAGGAGAACCACGGGATATTACCCGCCCCCAGAGTGGACATTACAGCCTTTAATTCCTCTCTATAATGTCCTAGCTCTGGCGTACTCCACAGCCGTCGCCAGTAAAGCAGTGGGCGAGAAGCAATTAGGTCTGCAATGGGAAGGATGCCCAGATCCATCCTTAGTGGCGTTAAAGGAGTACTTTTAGGCAAACACAGGATTTGTCTCATAAAATTATTTTCTGTTATAGTGAGGGCATTAACTAAGCTATGTCCCCAAAGTTCGGCCCCATACATAGTTGCCCCTAGCTTGGACCTTGTAGATTTCTACAGGCGGGCTTATAACCTTTAGGGCACATCTCTTATAAACCTTTAAAATCCCCCGACTGCCTGAATTAGCTTTAAATTAGCTTTGTTGATTTGGGGTCCCCACCCCATTTTATCGTTTAATGTGAGGCCCAAATAATCAAAGATAGGAACCCTTTCTAAGGGTCCATCATCCATTCTTGGGTGCGGACAGTTTATAGAGTCAGCGTGGAAGACCATATATTTTGTTTTCTTAATATTTACTACCAAATTCCTCCTTTTACAAAACCGACTAAATTCCTCTAATACACGCTGCATCCCCATTGGTGATTACGAGAGGAGCAGGGTATCGTCCGCAAACATTAGGGCAGGAAATTTGCGGTTGGCTAGTTTTGGGGAATCAATGTCCTTAACGGCAAGAAGGTCTCCTATTAACCCGTTGAGAAAGAGTGAGAAAAGGGTTGGTGCAAGCACACAGCCCTGCCTCACCCCCTTTCCCACAGGAAAAGGAGCCGTTAATTTCCCATTCTTGCCGAACCTTACCCTAGCAAATGTTCCCTCGTGGAGGCGTTTAAGCTGGTGGCAGAGGTATGGTGGTACTCCCATATCCAGCAAGATTCCCCACAGCTGGTCACGATCCACCATATCAAACGCCGATTTGAGATCCACAAATGTAAGGTACAGACTACCACCCTCCAAAACTATATGCTTCCAATAGATCAATTGAAGCCTAAACAACTGATCTATAGTAGATGTTTTACATCTGAAGCCTGCCTGTAAAGGAGTTAAAATATTAAGGTCTTCCATCCATTCCTGGAGTCTTCCCAATAAGACTCTAGCAAAAATCTTTTGAGTTACATCAATAAGGCTGATTGGCCTGTAATTTGCCGGTTCTATGGGAGACCCTTTTTTATAAATAGGAATAATCTCTGCCCCAGCCCACGTAGGGGGGGGTGGCATGCCATAAAGAATGGCATTAAATAATGTCTGGAGGTATGGGGCCCAAACAGTCTGTTCATTTCTATACAGGTCCCCGGGGATTCTATCCAGCCCAGGAGCTTTGTTTGGCAGTATTTTGGCTAGGGCAGATAATACCTCGGCCAAGGTACATGGGGGTATATCCCCAAGGGAATCAAAGGTATGACAACAAACCGATATCCCACTTTCAAATATAAGTAAAAACACTTCCAATACCCACCTGACCTGTAAAAGGAGGAGAAACTAATACATACACCTCCTCGAACACAAATTTAGAGAGCATGTGGTGTGAAACAGACGTATTCTAGTATGTGTAGGCTTCTACATGTATTCTGACACGTGTTGTGCATCTGTAGACTCTAACTTCAAAACTATGTAATTTATCATACAGGTGCACAAATCTTATCAGTTGTACTAGAGTATTGAGTCACAAAAGCAGACATCTGTTATCTAAGTATGCATCTGAAAAGTCCTTGGATAGAGATTTCAATCCAAACCTGACCTGTATAATGAGGAGTAAATAATTGCAATAAAAGCACTTTTATTGGTTTATGCACTTTTGAAAAAAGTAGTGTGATACTGCTCCTCAGAAATATGATGACAGTTTTCAAATAGTCTAAAGGATGAACAATATTTATCTTAGAAACAAATAACATATAATTAAATTTCAAACATTTTTCCAGGTTATCATGCATATTGTATTATGTATTCTTACCTTTCAAGTAATTTAGATACATCATTCAGTAAATCTATTTTAGAGTAGTAATATTAAAACTGTTTTCAAACTGCAACAGTAGCTACTATAAAGAAGGAAAAGAAGAAATGTTATTTAATGATGATATATTACAGAAATTATAATATTATATTTTTGATAACACAAATAAATTTAGAATTATATAAGATTCTCAGTTTCCCTTTTGCTATTCTCAGATTGCACATAACTTCACCATACACAGTGATTTTAATGTACCATCATCATTGAACAGCGGGGAAAAAACAATCAAATTGATTGTCGAAAAAAACCAAATCAGCATAGAACATCATTATCAATATGTGTAGCTATGATTCGCCTTTCTATACTTTCTTAATCAGTTCTTTCATCTACATTAACTCTATTATTTATCACAAATACATTTCACAAAACGTATAATCTCATTTACATCTGCTACTAAATACACAACAAATATATAAACTATTTGCTTTTAAACACAATTTCCCAAATGTAATATCAATTAGGGCAAATAATAATCCAAACACTAATTATAAACACTAATAGTTTGCAGTGCTGTCTACTTTCTATTCACATCTTCCCCAATAGGCCGAATGATGTACTCAAAACTTTGGCTGCAGAAATAACATATAAGAATTTTGTAATTCATAAGGCAATCTAGCTATGAATTCCAAGTGGGCATCACTGCAATGTTTCCATCCTTTATTACACTTTAAATAAACAGTATAGTGTCTAGATGTTGTAGTAGGTCCATCATGGAAAATAATAGCCACTGCTGTGAAAAATCTTCCTGAAAGAGATATTTGACTTCCTTTAAAATGTGTAATTTTTGTTTGCAATTTTCTTCCATTTGCTCTACAACGTTGCAGCATTAAAATGAGATATTTTCCAAATCTTTCTATATGTAATGTAGACAACATCTCTGATCTACAATGTGAATGTCTCATATCCTGATTTGTTGTTTTTATCAATTTGTTATAAGGTACTGATATGCAGTCTGGGATTGATAAGTATAGGAATCGTTCTGTTTGTATTTGAGTGGTAGAAGTAAACGAACACTCTTCACACTTATGATCCCATCTGTAACTTAGTCCAAATAATTTTTCAATGCTAATTCCTTCATGTTCTAATACTCCAAGCATAAGCAGTAGAAATTCTTGTGCAACTTGTTGTATGTTGAGAGTAAATGTCAATGAACTAGTACATATATCTAAAAGATGCTGAATGCCAGAAGCAGTATGCATTTTAATTCTGTCACTTACCAACTGTTGAAATACATGATGTAGTGCAGAACAGAATCTTTTTCACGATTTCCCATGATTTCATGATGAAGATATGGTAGATGAAACACAATGTTCAGTATCACATTAGCAAAACAGTTGAAAACAGAACTATTTTCCAACTGGTATCCTACAATGTGATCAACACTTTCCATTTTTTGTTTCTTTACACCTTTAGGTTTCTCTTCAATTGTTTTCTTTTTTTGAACCTCAGTTAAATGTTTGACATATTTCTATTTTGGACACACTACACGTTTCCCATATATGGGATATTCACCTAAATCAGGAGCATAAAGTCTTATTAAATGATTGTACTCTCTTACACAATTTGCATCAGCACTAAACTTTTTCTCATCAAAAGCTATCAAATACAAACCAGACAATGTTCTTACTCGAGACAATGCAATGTATGCCATTCCCTCTTTGAACACCGTATTTCCAATATTTACAAAAGCTCTGTCTATACTTAAATCTTGAGATTTATGAATAGTTACTGCATTTGCTAGAGACAGAGGAAACTGTGAACATACAAGTCTTTTACAAACAAAAAACGTCTTACCTCATTTATCTGATCAAATTTTATAATCAAACATTCTATTCCATGTCTATTTTGAAAATTTACAAAATCAACAACATTTCCCATTGCTCCATTAAACTAATCCTTCATCTACATTCACATTACGCCACAAAATTAATCGACAGTTTTTACATACATGTAAAGTCTTTTCTAATCCTGCAGTTTTAGATACAGACTTTTCCAAAGAATCCAATTTAGCCTGTAGTTTCTCAATAAGAAGAATTGTTACTCCCTGGTGTTCGATTTTGTCAATAGCTTTAATCTCCACAATTTCTTGTTTTTCCAGTTTGAGAAGTTGTTGATTAAATGTAGAACACTCTTGCAGTGTAGGCATTAGACAAACTATAGACTTGTTTTTTACAAGCATATTGTACATTACTTCAGCTGCTGTTTCTCCAGTTGTAAACAAGTTCCTTAGTAGTCGACTTTCTAAAGCTTGTTTTTCATGATCCGTCAAGACACCAATTCTTATGTCTTTAAGAATATTTCCATAATCTTCATCACTTGCTTGTCGCATATTCCTAACAAGTTCGTATATTCAAAGTGTAACCAAATATTTACATTCCCAATACTTCCAAAGATTTTCTTGTGTCATCATGGAGAAGAGTTTTAATAACAGGTTGTCCTTTTACGTGCGTTGTAGTAAGTCTCCAAATACAATTAAATGTTTTCCTCCAAACAGAACATCGTAATCTATTTTTAAAATCTGTTGCATTCTCAAGTGTACAAAGGCAAGCATTAAGTTTGAGACCATGCTCACCTCATCAATGATTAAAAGTTTCATTTTCTTCATTACTCTTGAGACTTTATAACAAGCTTCTCCAGATAGCTTCTGATATTCCAATGCAATATCATGTTCAACAGGTAGCATGAGTAATCAATGTAAAGTAATACCTTTAATGTTGTGTGCTGCTAATCCAGTTGGAGCTGTTACGACACAAGATAAATGTGATCCTGTAGTTTTGTGTAGATAACTGGTCAAAACCTTAATTGTGCACTGAAGGCTGTCTTTAGTTGCATTAAAAGAATCTTAATAGCAGTCAAAATCTCCAAGTAATTCTGTTTCACTACGCCAAGGCTTGAACAGTTGCAAAAGCGCTAAATAGAAAAATTCTCTCTTATCTGGACCTTCGCAACTGAGTTTTCTGTGGTTAATATGATTTCTTTTGGCATGTTTCACTAAATATCCATTACATCCAATTACTGGATATTTTTTGCCTTTTATATTTTCTGTAACTTTCTTTTTAAAGCTGTAATGTTGAAGTATTTCATACAGGCATAGGTTTTCAAGATGTGGACTCCTTTTGGGATAGTATGTATCCAACATTTTAGTTTTAACAATATCAGTACTTTATGGCTCATACTGTGCTAAGTAGTCAATTTCTTGTAAAGATTTCAATACTCTATTTCGTGTGGAGGCAAGACCTAGACTTACCCAAATGATTCCTCTTGACTTTGAATATAAACTGGCTGAGCTCAAGCAATCCAAACATTCATAGGATCTAATCTCTCTATGGGAAAGCATTTTCAAGCTGAAGCTGTACAATTTCTTGCTAAGACTCTTCTCTACTGAAATTTCTTCCCACATTTCTTTCATCTCTGTCTTTTCAGATTTTGTAATATATGATGTAACGTAGCGAGCAACAGCAATTGAATTATCTGCAACATACTGAATATCCATGTTTGCATTACACATTTTCAAAATAACTGGATTGCAGTAATTAATGTACTTTGAAGCTTCTGTTGTTTGTAAGTTATATGTATTCTTGGGAGATCTCCGAGCTATTGTATGTCTCACTGATTCCAAAAAACTATTTACTCTTCCTTTAGAAATTATAGGACATGAGAATCCAAAACAACATTTTGTATAACACTTTCCTTTACATTTATATTTCCGTCTGCAGTATTTTCCACATCGATGAATTTGAAAGAGTAAAACTTGTTGTCTCAAGCTCTTTTCTCCTCCTTCTCTTGGAATGGCACATGTAACATACTGTTTGATGAAAGACAAAACAGTTTCATCACTATCTGTTCCAAATGTTGTGCATTCTTTATCCATAATAGCATGTGTATATGAGGACCACCTCTGGCTTGGTACTCTTTTCACCAAAAGAAATCAGTTACCTCTCCAAGTGGTGGAACACTTTTATTGCAGATAAATGACATCATACTTTGAAACCTATGGTTAAAATACCTGCACACATTTACAGGATCCAAGGAATAGATTTCTCCATCTGTCTTCAATTCAATGTTTTTAACATTTGAATTTGCTTCTCGTAGAAATTCAAGTAAATCTTCCCACGCATATTCAGCACAGCTAAGTGTTACAAACCATGTAGGTGTACCTAAGTTTCTTAACATGCATTTAAGTTCACCATGACGACAATACCAATATTCATTGGTACCACGTTGGCACGCCATCAAATTAATTAACTGACATTCTAAATTTTCATCTCTTTGTTAAACTTTACCCATGAACTCTTTTGCAGAAACACGTTGAAAATGAACTCCTGTTTTTAATATGTGGTTCACTGCATATGAAAGTGCAGACAAATCACTTTCAAACAGAAGATGAAATATATATGGAATACACTGTCGAAATCTTGGATCTTCAGAGCACATTCTTGTTGATCGATATTCTGAGGCTGGAATCCGTACAGCTTGCTCATCGAATCGTCCACCTTCTCCAGTGGGGAATGGCTGTGGAAAACAACAAGCTTCTAAACTTTTTCCCCATACGTCATGGGAGCTCCCTTTGCTTCTTTCATTTGAAATAATTCAACACTGTTTCCTATTATTTCTTTTGAATGCAGAGGATGTATTGTATAATGTTCATAAATCTCTTCAGTCCTGCACTTGTCCAATTTTTCAATTTGGCTACTTGAAATTTCTGTTTCATCTACTAAGCATATTACCTGTTCATCAACATTTACATTCTTATAATAAATATTATTCTGTAGCAGGTATAGTGTAGCCTTTTGAAGTTTATTAACATCTACAAACTGTTGCCAGATTTTTCGACTCTTTGTTGGTACACCATTTACTAGAATAACTACTGGCTCATTTTCCTCTCTATGTACACCAACAGTTTCAATGTCTTTCTTAAAATCTAAAGGTAAGTACACAACTCTTCCTTTTAGACCTTTTTGTAAATCTATTGGTAGCAGCTTGCCTGTTTTAGGCTCCATACGAACTATGGCCTGAAATGGGTGTACAGATTGAATAAGAATAGACTCGTATGCATTTAAATCTGCCAGTTCCTGAGGAATAGGCACCAACTCTAAGTTGTTATGTACTGCTCTAGCTGGCATTTGTTTTCTTCTAATTTGTTGCAACAGTACTTACAATTAACTTGATCAGTAGCCAAGTCAAACTGACCTTCTACCAACAAATAAACACCAAATTGCTGCCACTTATCATTGTTTTCCTTTTTAAATATAAATCAACATTCCTAGTTTGAGTTTTATAGTCAGTACGTTGACAACAAATACAAATATAGTTTGGTTTTTCAGATGAAACTGTGTTAAACTTTGTAATTTCTTCTGCAAACTCATCAATACTAATCTCTTTCTCATGTTCTTCAACACTTACACTTATCAAACTCTCCGTTTCTCTACACTCGTCTTCCGAACAAAAAAAACGAAACTGTATATCTTCACAAACTTTCTCTATATCTGATAGAGAACCATGCAAAAGAGCTGTATTCATTTCACTTAAACATAATGCAGGAGTTTTCACATAATAGAGTCTCCTTACTAACTTCCGCATTTCAGAGTGGTGTACAGCTAACATTCTTAAATAATGAAAAGTACTTTGGCACACTTTTCTTGAAAGACAAGCCGGAGAATGACCTTGCAAATTAGTATATTTTCTCATTTTACATGGATCTAGTCCTTGTAACATCTTAATCTTCTGTTTAACACTTTTTTGGCATATCCTTGTAAAACAATTCATAATATGTCAATAGATTCCTGTTGAATACTGCAAATTATGCTACAATTCCAGTTACATACACTAGTTGTGTATGCCTCCCTTGAACTTTCTCAGCTATTACTTCTTCCACATTCCTAACAACCATTTTTTCTTTTGGAATGGGAGAACCATCTTTCATCTCATAGCATCGACCCCTTGTATCAACTGCATGTACTAATGTGTTCTCTTGAAAATAGCTTTCTTCATTAAAGAAAGGCTCAGTACTGGAAGTGTGCTTCCATTCACCAGTGAAAGTTTTACAAAAGTTACTTCTATTAACAGTCTTTTCTTTTGCTTTTCTCCTTCATAAACACCATTGTTTTATCCAATGTTGTCATTGTCTTCAATATTAATATAAATAATTTTCGTTTTATTTCAAAAGCTTTATCTACTACACTTTCAATCTGTTGCTTTTTCTTATAAGCTGCTGATATTTTTTATATTTTTTACAATCTTTCAATAAATTTTGTAGTACTCTACTACTAAACATTCTCCTCCTTATATCTTTATGTTCTTTTAGCCTTCTTGTAATATGCATTGTTTTCCCAGAAAACGATTTTCTTTTATCATGTCCCTTTTTCCTTTCCTTCTGATTTGTTGTAAGACTTTTCTTTTTCTTTTAAACATTTTCAAATTGTTTTAAACTCTGTAAAACTCTTTTAACAAACTGTTTAGTTCTCTTACCAGAAGACTTTTTTTCCTGTATAATGTTTTGTGCTTCATTTAATTTCCTGTTTTCACTTTTCTTTAAGTAGTACTGCTATTTTTCTTCTCTTCTCTTTTGATCTTTTCTTGCCATCTTCTATTTCCCCCAAAAAAGTAAATATCTAAAAAACAAAGAATTATTTTAATACTTTGATACATAATTTTAAACTTTTCAAATAATTATATATCAATATTCACAATGATAAATAACTAGTTGATTACAATTACATTGGCAATCTCTCCATAACAACTAAATATGTAGGATATCATACTTTGCACATTAGTAAACCTGTCACGAGAGCACACAGACCATTTAAATGGTCACATGGGAAGGGTTGCTGTTTTAAATATGGCTAGGCCCAACATTCAGAGCAGTCGGTGAATAGTGAAGGTGCAAGATAAAAGTGAGTTTTAAGACATATTGGCAGGGGGATTACTAATTAGGCTACTTCGTATGAGTCTCTGGAAACATACTCTCGAAGTAGATTGTATAAATTTAGATATTTGCTTGAAATGGGAAGTGCATTCTGTCAAGTTTAAAGGTCTGCATGCTCTCGAAACTGAGGTATGTGTCCACTTGTACATGTTTTCTCACATGTGTTATACATCTGAAGATGCTAGCTTAAAAAGCTGATAGCTTCTCATACAGGTGTACAAATCTTCTCAGTTCTGCTCTGTCATTCGCTTACACAGGCAGACATGTCTTACATATGTAGGTGTTATAGAGCCCCTCAAATAGATGTTTCAATACCCAAGTGCCCTGTTTAATGAGCAGAAAGGAATACATACACTTTCTTGTACACAAATTTAGAGAGCATGCGATCTGAAACACAGGTATTCAGCTATTTGTATGTTTATTTTTATGTATCATGCAACTAGCAAAAGCTACAGACACACGCATGCACTCCTTCAGGAATATGCTGAGACTTACAACAGTGACATGGGAAGGATTGCTGTTTTAAATTTTGCTAGGCCCAACATTCAGAGTTGTCGGTGAATAGTGACGCTACAAGACAAAAGTAAGGTTTAAGACATGTTGCCAGAGGGATTAGTGATTCGGCTACTTCGTATGAGTGTGTGGAAATGTACAGTCGAAGTAGGCCGTGTAAATTTTGGTGTCTGCTTGAAATGGCAAAAAGGCAGTCTGTTAAATTTAAAAGTCTGCGTGCTCTCGTGACTGAGGTATGTGTCTACTTGTAGAAGTATTCTCGTATGTGCTATGTATCTGAAGATGCTAGCTTAAAAAGCTGGTAGATTCTTTTACAGCTGGAGAAATCTTGGCAGTGCACCTTTCTTTCTCTTTCTGCATTTCTCTCTTCCTCTTTCAGGAGTTCTCTTGCTTCTTTCTGTACTTCTCTTGCTTCTTTCTGTACTTCTCTTGCCTCTTTCTGCACCTCTCTTGCCTCTGTCTGCACTTCTCTTGCCTGTTTCTGCCCCTTTGTTGCTTCTTTCTGCACTTGTGTTATTTCTTTCTGCACCTCTCTTGCCTCTTTCGGCACCTCTGTTGCTTCTTTCTGCACTTCTCTTGCTTCTATCTGCACCTCTCTTTCTTCTTTCTGTATCCCTCTTGCCTCTTTCTGCACCCCTCTTCCCGCCCCTCTCTTGCCTCTTTCTGCACTTGTCTTGCCTCTTTCTGCCCTTCTCTTGCCTATTTCAATCTTCATTTCAGTACAATAAAACAAACTACAATACACAATTGTACATTTGATAATATATTTCAAACATCACATTTCTCTAATGGTTTACAAGCTTTATAAATAATGCATTGAGAATTTAAAAATATCATTACAAACACTGAAGCACTTCTACGCAATACATAACACACCTTACACATATGTAACTCACCTCTGAAATACTATTGCAGAATATGAAAATGTCAGAAACTCTTAAAAGATTTTCTTTCCAACACAATAAATGTGGTACACCACTATGAACAAGGTAAAACCAGTAATGGCAAACTTTACCTCTCTTTTTGCACACAAATGAATGTAATAACAAATCAAAATGCTCCCTTCAGTTTTTCAAATTCTAAAACCCATTTCTACTGGTTACACATATTAACCCTTTATTACTCTCTTCTAAACCTACCCAATATGCTTCTGTAATTTATTGGAGTTGCGACTCCACCGCGGTCCCACAGTTCAGCCTCGCGTATGAGCCGCAAACCCTTACGAGAGTTTAAAAACCTATTTCCAATAATACTAATATATATTTTTAAGAACACACCACTTCTAAACATAGTAAAGATTTGGGAGATCTTACTGTAGTAGCATATCACTTAACATTTCATATTTTAAAAGCACATTTAATTTTCAACCCTTCCCCCATTCTGTTTAATCCTAGTTTCCATAGTAACACTTTCTGCAACATTCAACTGTACCAGCAGGTCACAAGTTCACCATATTTGCAAATTCAGCACACTAGCTTATAAATGCAAGGAGCAGGTGTGGTTGACTTTCCAAAATATTAGCTTATCCTGTCTACTGTACCTTTCAAACTTTTTTCTCTAACCAATCAGAAAGATGCTTGATCTCCAAACTAACATGCATCCTATTTTTGAGTGCACAATGTTGATGAACAGCCAATCAGTTATCGAATTTTTCAAAAACAGCATCTTCTCCACCATTTTAGATACCTCTCATTCTACCAACTGACTTACTCAGCTACAGACAACTTTTGATTCAAGTCAAGTCAAGTCAAAAGGTACTTCATTCGGCCACTAAAAGCCATAAAAGGAGACATTTTAAAAGAAATACATTTCATCAGGGTACATTCAATTAATAAAACCAGAATCACCTACAAAGATAAAATATGAATAGCTTTTGAGTCAATAAAAGCGGCCAAGGTTCAAGTTTTGAACTTACAGGAGGTACATTATGTAAAGTGCAACAGTGCCAACGATAAAACCAGAAGCTGTGGGCAATGTAACATGAAGTGCACATGCTAACACGATGAGAACCCTGAGCACGAAACAGGAGAAACAGCTAGCTCCTGCACGGACAGCTTTTTCCTGTATCTAATAGCCCCTGTTAAGAAACTTGCAACCCCAAAGCAGACCATGGGCAAAGATAACATTTGAAGGTATAACAATGCAGGCCTGACTTGGGTAAATTGGCGATCTCTGAGCAACAAAAGTATGAACTTTCTGCGCAATGGGTTATAATAATCACAGAAAAAGATGAAATGTAGGGTATCTAGCTCTGAAAAGTTGTCACATGGGCAGGGTTTTAAAGTGCCAGGTTTCGTAAATCCTTGGGGAAACACCATAGCCAGGGGACCAAATGCAGATGAAATCTAGTCAAGAAAAAACGATGTTGGGCATTACTAACAAGAAGTAGATCCGGTTGTACATGTTGACTCAAGGTCAGTGTGACAAACCTTCTAACAGTGGGCTTTGCTAACTCCTTCTCTTCCCTGGACGCCTGCCGTTTGTCCAAGAACTGCTGTTTGATGTTTCTAACAGCTGCTTTACCCAACGGCTTAGGGCTCAGGTATAAGTCTAGGCAGCCGAGACATTTTGTCTGTTCCATTACATATTTTAGCCAGGGAATGTGTAGAGCCCCCTCCAGAGCTGTACAGTCAGTAGTTCAAGTTTCAAGTTTATTATTCTAGTGTTTAGTCTTTTTAAAACCATTACACTATAAAAGAATTTTTAAAAAATCATAAAATCTTTTGTACACTTATTTTGCAAAATTTTTAAAATAAGTATAAATATAAGAGAAAATTCGTAATGTCTCATTAAAATTCATAATATACTTCACATATTTCTCATGCAACAGAACATTGGCAAAAGATGTTTCTTTACAGTCAGAGTAAGATGCGAAACAACTCCTTTTTATCTAGGATGGGATTAATATTTCCCGTCAAGATCGTTGTTCATGATTAATTTCAGTATTGTCCTTGAGTCCAGAAGTTTCTTCTTGATAGGGTACCATCCTTAATCATTTAGTTTAAGATTGCTAAACTCTTGGTTGATTTGTAATCCAACTGAACTTCACATATATACTTTTGTGTTATTAGTCCTTTATTTGGGCTATTTCTTTTAAATTGACTTCTAAAAATGTTACCCCTCTGCAGACAAGTGGGAGTGAGATTCCTCCCAGCCAAGTTGTTACCTCTTGCCTGCAGGTACGGATTTTCAATATAGTAAAAATTGTTTTCAACAGTCTTTTCCTTTCTAATCCAAACTTTGGGCACATACAGAAAATGTGCGCTAAAGACTCTTTCTTATATTTGCACAGCCGACATTCTTGGTTTTGAAAGTGATATTTCCAATTGGGAGCGAGATCTTTGATTTCCCACTGGCCGAAGCGAAATTGCATGAACTGTTGTTTTATGTTCAGTGAGAAGTGAGCTGAGAGGTATTCCTGGGCTGCCACTTTTTGTCGGAATTGATCACTGTCCAGGCGTGGCGTCTTCATGTGAGGATATTCTTGTCAGTTGTATGGGACAAAATTTTGACTGTGGCTTTAATTGCCTGATAAAAGGCTGCTTTTCCTGTACTCGCCACCCAAACTTTGTGCACAGCTGTGGTGTTTTCGTGGGCAGTGTGTAAAAAAGCCACCAACTCTATGTCTAAGCCCATATTACGTAAAATCAACCATAATTTAGACCTATTTACACAATCAAAAACTGATGTTAAATCCATAAAAGCCAAGTGTAAAATTCCCTTCTTGGCATAGTGTACTTCCCAATCACTAAATGCAAGTTTAGGCATTGGTCAAGCGTCCCTTTGCTCTGCCTAAAACCATACTGTAAATCAGAAATAATGTTAAAATGGTCAAGCCACACTGTTAGATGATCTAATATCACTTTAATGTCAACAAGAAAATTTCCTTTGGACTAAACACTGAAAATATAACCAGCAAGACTTGGTTAAATCACTCCAATAGTCACACAGACTCACCAATCTGGAAGTGGTCCTGACATCCACTCTAACCTCTCACACACCACCTATTTTGTTCATGCAGTGCGAATAGAAAGCTAAACCCAAACTAGAAAAACACAGGTTTGTTTAAAAAGACAATATATCATTTTATTTATAAATGTGTATTTAAAAAAACGAAGACAAAATTCATTGGATAAAAACAATCTAAAATCAATCATATATGGTGCGAAAAAGTAAAACACAAACTATACAAAGAGAGTACACATACAAGAAGACAACAGACTTTGTCATAACAACCACATCCGTGGTAAAACACTTTACCCATGATTTTAGCAGCAGAATCTAAAAGCGAGATCGGTCTATAGCATGCGGGGTCTTCCCGTGCACCCTTTTTAAAAATGGGGATGATAACAGCCATTGCCCACAAGGGGGGAAAACCACAAGAACAGGCTGCATTAAAAACATGAGCTAATATTTTTGCCCAGACCTTGGGGTGAGCCTTGTATAGGTCTGCAGGAACCCCGTCTGGACCGGGAGCCTTACCGCCGGATGTCGAGATGATGGCTTTATGGACCTCATCTATGCTAAAGTGAAGGGGAGTACTAGCTGGGCCATCGATCATTTGTCCCTTGGGTTCTCCTAAATTGGTACTGCTATAGATATTACCAAAATGCTGTACCCAGAGCTCTGCGGGAATTGTGCAGTCAGTGTTGGAGTTTGACGTATCGGTGAAGAAAGGGCTGTTTACCACGGACCAGAATTTGGAGCTATCTGCCAAGACACTTGCTTGCCCGAGGGCCTCCCAAGCCTGCTCTCTTATCAACTTCTTCCTCTCCAGCACTGCAAGCTTGTATGCCTTTCTACTACTCCTGACTACTGCTTCATCCCTTGGGTTCTGCTTAAGGGCCTGCAAAAGCTCCCTGTGAGCCTCAAAACAGATTCCGTCAAACCACCTCTTGGCCTTTGGGCGTCTTGTCCTGCTCACAGTGGTTAAGTTAGATGTTATCTGCTTAGTTATTTTATCGAAGGCCTCTAGAATGGCTCTATCATGCATGGTAGGGTCCATACATGCTTGGACCTCTGTAGCACAGACGGTATACAGATTATCTAAGAAACTTTCGGGATAATCCTTTCCCACTTCAACCTGCGTGCTTGATCTTTGGTACTAATATTTTTGTTTGTAATACAGCTAATCACCACCCTTTTAGAGCAGCAGGATAAGACAGCTCAAGTGTAAGAGGATTATGATCGCTGTGGCAGTTCCAGAAGATGCTCAGATTCTCTACGGCCGAAACTAATGGTGCTGAGAGCATGATAAAATCAATAATACTAGAGCTGCCACTTCCTGCATAGGTAACAACCAAGGGGACATATCTGTTTGCTGTAAGCAGTGTAGGTTGTGGGCTGAGAGAAGACCTTCTTAAAAAACGCCTGACGGTGTGTGCTCAAAATGATTTATCGATGGTAAGGAATCCCCCTGCTCCGTAATTGGAATACAATTAAGATAACACTGGTGAATGTTAAAATCCCCTAAAATTATCGAGTCGTGGTAAGCTTGTTTATCTTCCCATAATGTTCCAGAAATTCCTCTAAAGCTAGAGGGTGTTCTAACTCGTGGCTTTTGGTAAAATAATTATAAAAATTAACGACTAGCAGGGTGGGAAGATTCTTGAATGACAATTCTACTGCTAGCACGTGGGGTGATCGACTTTCTATCATTTTAGTCTTGCAAGAAAGTTTAAGTGAAAACAATAGGAGCAGGCCCCCCCTTGCTCTTCCGATATTCAAAGGGTTTGCATTTTTACAGAATGAGATAAAGCCATCCAGATAAAAACTGTCATTAGCCTCCCAAGTTTCTTGTAGGGCAATAATATGGTGCGTCAAAAGAAGGTTTTCCCAAGATATATGGCCCCTTTTTGACCTAAGACCAGCTATGTTCCAAGACAGTACCTTCACACCGGGGACACCAGACATGATGGTTGTGGAGAGAGAATTAGGGGATTTATCAGACATTGGTTCAGGTATAGATACTGGAGGGATTGGGTTGGTAATGACCTTAAGTGACAATTTGTTGCCCTGAGTCTTTTCATCCACCAGCTTTAGTCAGTCATTTTCATCAAGACCCTGTAGACTGGCCAGAGGTTGGAAGCGGTTGGTCATGGGTAAGATTGTATCCACATTTCTTATTTGACCAGGCCTAACTGGTTTAAAGGGCAACTGCCATTGGGGTTTGGTTGAGGACTGCTTAGGGGGATAAAAAAACTGTAAGGAAGCAGTTATGATTGTAGATGTAGTACTATTCCCGTAGTGGCATCCCACTAGCGCCTTAACCTGCGCAGGGTGCTTGAAATTGACAACTACGCAATCCCCCTCTACATTTCTTTTGTCCTACGTCCAATCCATCCCACTCTTCTGGCCATAATAATACCAGAGGAAATATTTGGGCCGTTTACCACGTTATTGTTACACCAGTGTGTGGCCTTGTCAATAAGGTCCAGAGAAGTTTCCTTAAGACCTTGTGATAGCGGGGGAACCCCCATTAAAACTGCAACTAGGGGAACAGATGCGGGGGCAGATCGAGAATATATTGATTTTCATACTTAGACATTATGGGTTGATGCGAGGTACGTATAGATAATGGGCCTTCTTTAGGTGTTTGCGGCCTGACCATTTGAGCCACCTGGGCTGCAGGGTTTGGCTCTCCAGGTGTGGAATTGTTTTTAGGTCTACAGGACAATGCCTCGCTCGCTGGATCTTGAATGCGGCTCGCCTGGGAGACTTGATTCGTATTATCAGTCACAAAACATGATACCTCACCCCCAGCCACTGGCTTTGGCCTTATAGGACAGTCATTGCACATGGGAACAAAAGAATTAAGTCTCGTCTCAATCCCTTCCAACTTTAGTGTTATCGGTGCTAGGAGGACTTTAGTCATTGACTCCAATCTTACGAACAGGGTGTCCAGCAGCAGTTCAAGGTTGGACCTGGCTGGTAATGGTGATTTTGGCTGCAGAGACTTCCTCATGAGTCTGTTACAGCCTGTTCGCTTCCTCTTGGTGGGGGGACAGTCCAGAATTAAGTCGTCACCCGCTGGTGGTACGGCTGTCGAGATGCTTATGGGCGTTACCAGCTCAACAGGAAGGGTCACAATGGGTGTTGGCACAGAAGCATGAGGACTTAAAATCCCCACTGTGTCCCCCGCTATGACCCCTGGCAACCCCAGCGCCTCTCCATTCTTGGCCACTGCAAAGCCCTGAACAAATTTCTCTGTCTCCAGTGGGAGCCTTCTCTCGATCACAGCTATCTCCTTTGTTATCACATGCGCCGCTCTGGTTAAAAAATAATCAATGGTCATTGCCGTGTTGCTTCCTGGGAGCCCCCCTTGGCCGGCAGTCATTTTCCTTTTGCCCATATCTGTGTAGGCTGAATTCACCAGGCGTGTGTGTGCCGCAGATATAAACAACTTAGGGAGTCAGGGGGAATAGGTAATACTTTCCATAATATAAATTCTTAGAGGGGCTTAGTGACGGGGTGCCAGGAAAGTCAATGATAAAACGACACTTGAAAACGAAATAAACTAAGTACCTTATTCTTGACTGTAGTGAGAGGAGATGAGAAAGCCACGTCCTGGTAACCCCCAAAGACCAGTATGTTCCTGAGTTGAAAACCAAAGGGTCTGGCCCAGCCAAGCCTCTTCAGGCCGCTGACGGGCAGATTTTAAAGGGCGCCTCCTGGCGTGCGGGACAGCGTCAGCGGCTACTGCCACGAGGAACGTCGGGGGATGGAGTCCCTTGTTACGCCCTGGCTTGGCTGGCTCTGCTGGGTTTTTGCGTTGTGGGCTCCCGCGCCACAGGCACCCTGGGCAGATTTTAAAGGGCGCCTCCTGGTGTGCAGGACAGGGTCAGCTGCTCCTGCCACGAGGAACATTGGGGGATGGAGTCCCCGGTTATGCCCTGGCTTGGCTGGCTCTGCTGGGTTTTTGCGTTGTGGGCATCTTTTGATTGCCTCCACACCTCCCTTCAAAATGCTTACAGTATGGATTGTAGGGCACAGCTATGTTTTCTGGAGCAAAAGGTATGCGGAACACAGAGGTACTGACAAATACCTAGGTTTGCAAAATGTGGCTATTAAATGGTTTGCAGAGAGAGGATTAAAGTGCCACCAATTGCTGCCTTAGATTAAAACATTTTTGCATCTCCAACCCCATGACCTCATGATTGTGCACTGTGGTGGCAATGACCTAGGCACATTGACTGGGGTAGGATTGGAAATCATAATGAAGGATACCTTTGCACAACTGATATCACTTTTCCCCCACACTGTCTTTGTATACTCTAATAAATGCCAAAGACAGAAATGGAAGTGGTCAAATCAATTCAGTCCGCAGATTGAGAAGGCTAGGAAGAATGTCAATAAAGCTGTTTCTGCTTACCTCAGAGACCATAACATGGGCTCTATCTATAACAACAATCTACGTTTTGACATGCATAACATCTACAGAAGTGATGAAGTTCACTTCACAGATGAAGGAAACAGAGTGTTTCTCAACAACCTTAAGCTGTGCATCCAGACTTACATGTAGCTTCAACAGACTCATAATGAACACAAGGGCTCTTCTTAGAGCCAACCTATAACCCAACAGTGAAAGATGTATATTTTTAAGCATGTATACTCTATCTAAATATTTCCCGGATTCGTGAACCCATCGCGAATCCACAAAACAAAAGCACAAATTCAATGTACTACAACACATATCACTTTTCAATTTTAACTTTTAATTTATATTTTTTAATATTATTTCTAACTCTCTCAATTTTAATGTGATTATGAACTTCAATATCACTAGCTCTATAAAAAAGTTCACAACTGCAACACTGCCTTCTAAATTATATACTATTTAATTATTTATTTAAGATGGATCCGCGAATCCACAACGACATTACACTGGGGGGCCACGCTGAAAGCCGCGATAGGGTCACGACTCCTATCACGAGAGAAAAAAAATGTATTATTGCCCCCCAGTTCCATTGGCCCATTTTGGCCCCAGGGGGGAGCCTCAATGCCCCCACGGTGCCTGCTGGCTCCCCGCCTCCTGCTGGAGCCGGCATTGCTTTTGGGCAAAGGGAGCTGCTAACATGTAGCTCCCTTTGCCAAAAATCAATTCTGCTTCGCTTCATGGAAGCGAGAGCAGTTTTCCTGCTCTCGCTTCCATAAAGTGAAGCAGAAGTTTGCTATGGCATGGTGGGAGCAGTGGTCCTGCCATGCCATCGCAAACTGCAATGTCCTGGTGGTGGGCACCCCAGGACATTGCTGGAGCTGGCCCTTGGGGTGGCAGTCCCCAGGGCCATGGAGGGCTCCTGGATGGGGGCTGAGCGGCCCCCTCCCATCTTTGTAATAGCGCTGGGGAGGTGGTGGTCCATGGGGCCGGGGGGACCCCCATATTTAATTGATCTGTGTCTCAGGGAGGTGGTGGTCCCCAGGGTAGTGTGGGGGAGCTCAAGCCCCCCCACACTTCTTTTTTTAATTTAGCCACGGGGAGGTGGCGGTCCCCGGGGCTGCGGGGGGCCATGTGGCACCCCACATTTAATAAAGTAAGCCATGGAAAGGTGGCATTTCCTGGGGCTCATGCCCCCAAGCATTTTTATTAACTAATAAAGCCCTGGGGAGGAGGCGGTCCCTGGGGCTGCAGGGGGGCCCACGTGGCCCCCATGCATTTCATTAACATAGCCCCAGGGAGGTGGCGGGCCCCCGCATCATAATTAAGCATTGCCCCCAGGACCTGGCCTACCCGGGGGCTTAAAGAAAAAGCGCGGGAGACCACGTTTTGCTTTTTTACATTTTATTTTCGGGGGATTCACGGACCCTACGCAACTCCCGCCGAATTTGTTTTTAAGAAAAATACTTTTTTGGCCCTCAGGGTCCCTGTGGGACCCCCTGAGCAGGCCTAGTGGGTCAGGGTGTTTCTACCCTGCCCCCTTTTCTTGTTTTTTTATCGTTTTTCTTGTGACTCGGTTCAACCGAGTCACAAGATGGCTGCCAACAGTTCCTGGTTTGAAGTGTTGGCCGCCAATCAGATCTCAGGCTCAAGATCGGGAGGGTTCGCGGATCCTCCCTGGTGGAGGTTTATTGATGATCTCTTTCTAATATGGCAGGGTACCAAAAAGGATGCTGAAAAATTCATTACCAGCCTTAACATTAACATTAACCAACTTAACTTGCATTTCACTGGAACAGTTAGCAGGGAAAGTGTAAACATTTTAGATGTTCATTAAAGAAGGGAGATTAGAAACTAAACTTCACAGAAAACTAACAGCTGGCAATGCAATACTACATGCGGGGAGTGCGCACCCCGACATTTAATCCAAAGCATTCCGTATGGAGAAATGCTCCGTCTAAAACGAATCTGCAGTTGTGAGGAAGATCTCAGACAAGCGCAAACCAACAGCAGAAGCAATGATCATCCACCCACAGCGATAAAGGCTTAAGCCCCGTGTGCACAAGTCATATTTCTAAAGTAATTCAACAATTTCTACACTCAACTCTTAGTGGTCCACTG
The DNA here is from genome assembly GCA_963921515.1 of Calotriton arnoldi. Taxonomy (NCBI): domain Eukaryota; kingdom Metazoa; phylum Chordata; class Amphibia; order Caudata; family Salamandridae; genus Calotriton; species Calotriton arnoldi. Next base: position 1,884,750 of record CAWUFW010000334.1, read on the forward strand.
CTATAAGGCCACACTTAATCAAAATTATATACAAAAAGAGGAGCGTTAATCAATATTCCATATTTATCAATCAATTATTGAACATTATTCAAATTTTCAGATAATTCCATCAATTCTTTACAGCCATCAATTCTTTACAGCCTACACGTTTCGTCCTTACCTGATCGAACAGGTATGCGAAATAGAATGATTGCTCATCTTTGCCCTTCTCAGATGCGTTTTTCAGCAACCAGCAGCTCTAGGATGTTGCATTTAGCCCCTGTTCCCGAATTGCTTTGAGCTCTGATGAAGTCCTTTGTAAGGACGAAACGCGTAGGCTGTAAAGAATTGATGGCTATAAAGAATTGATGGAATTATCTGAAAATTTGTGAAGAATATTGAATTGATGAATACATATGAAAAGAAATTTATGTAACTGATGATTTGATAAGCTTTCATGAATAAAGCTTCAACATTGGAACTGAATTGGAAATTATTGGCCTGTGGACTGGATTAGTTTGAATAATGTTCAATAATTGATTGATAAATATGGAATATTGATTAACGCTCCTCTTTTTGTATACAACAGCAGAAGCAGATTCTTAGATAGAGGTTATACAGCCCGCTGTATCGATGAAGCCATCAAACGCAGCAACACAGTCCCCGGAGAAACCCTCCTTAGAAAAAGCACAGAGGGAGTAAAAGTCAATAAACAAGATGCCGACACTTTTAGGTTTATTTTTGGGTACAGCAGACAAGAAAAACAGATCAGAAATATCATTAAAAAATATTGGCCCCTGATTTTAGGGGATCCCACAATAGGGCATCTACTTCCCAAAAGACTGGCCATTACATACAGTAGGGCACCCTCGATGAGGGATGCCCTGGTTCAGAATGACGCTGGTGGCCAATCCAGCGGGACATGGCTTTCACAAAGAAAAGGGTTCTTTAAATGTAAGACATGCAAGGCATGTCAATTCGGAACCAATCGAACAACTTATGTAACACCCTTTGAAGATACAGGAAGACCCATCAAAAAAGCCCTCACTTGTAAATCCAACTTTGTGGTTTATGTGCTGGAGTGCCCTTGTGGCCTGCGTTACATAGGCAGTACCATTCTACAAGGACACAAGAGGGTACTCCAGCACATAAGGGCAATAAAAAACAGGGACCCAACGTACCCAGTGGCCAGACATTTTGGTGAACTCCATAATGCAGATCCCAAAGACCTAAAATATTATCGGATTGACTCTGTCCCGCCACACAAAAGAGGGGGTGACAGGGAGAAAGCCCTTAGATGTTTGGAAACGTGGTAAATTCTCAACCTCGATTCCAAATATCCGAAAGGATTGAATGCTACAGAGGAATTACACACGTGCTTGTAGGTCCACAATATCCGCCGTACCATAACCCCTCAAATTTTAATTCACTCGGGACAGATAGGTTTTTACACTTATTTTACACTATGAATTTATTAGCACTTAGCACTTTTACATTTTGCACTAGCACGAGTCACTTGATGTCGTAAGGTTTACATGTTAATTGTTTACATCATGTTGTACTGTATCTTGTATATTCATTGAATGCAAGTCATGATTATACAAGTAGGTAAAACTGCATAGACACATAATGGTATTGATACCTGGACGTCTAAATCTGACATTATCTGTCATGACATATGTGTACTTAAAGAAAACCGGAGGTTCTTTTAAATAAGCACTTTTTCATCAGTACTGTATTGATTTTATGGTTTCTTTTAATAACATTGGTGTATAGGTTTTAATATGATATATCTGATACAGTACTTATACTTATATTAGTTCATGCAAAGCCTATTATTCACCAGTTTAAATATGTACCATAAAGTCTGTTTTCTATTTTCATGTTTTTACCTTGTGGCACCTTGCACTTTAAGAAAACTGCTAAAAATGTGAAAAAAATGGTATAAATAGGAACCCTCCTCCCGGCTAGCGCGTTTTGTGATCAAGACCCTTGTAGGGTCGAAACGCGTAATGGCTGCCGAGGCTTTTATGAGCTGTCAATAAAGAATCGTTTCCAGCATTCAACTGTGGTCCGTGCTCCATTCTTCGTGAGTCATCGAGGTTCAAATGGAGTGTTGCCGATATATATATATATTATAAAAGACACGGGTGATTTCCTGAAAAAATTACAAGAAGTAGAGTGGAAGTTTGGATATGTACTAATCACACTTGACATAGCCTCGCTGTATACCAGCATTCATCACACACAAGGTTTGGAGGCTGTTAAACATTTCCTCAATTACCGTGCCATTAATTTACATGACCATAATTGCATGCTACTCCAAATGATTGATCTCTGCTTGAACAACAATGTATTTTTATTCAACAAAACTCTGTACAAACAATTGAGAGGGGTTGCCATGGGGGCGTGCTTTTCTCCAACGTATGCTTGCCTTTTGGTGGGTTGGTGGGAGGAGCACGTCCTCAAGGCAACCCACAAGGAGGCTTGGGACACCCACATCAAATTTTATGGCAGATATATTGATGACATTTTCATTATATGGGAGGGCACTGAACATAAGGCGGCCCTTTTTGTAACATCCATTAATGATAATGCCATGAATTTACAGTTCACTGCTACCCTAAGTACACAGAGGGTGGAGTTTCTTGATGTAGAGGTGTACATTTGGGAGAACAAGATTGAAACTAAACTCCATAGGGAGACCACTGCGGGCAATTCAACATTACATGCTACCAGCGCCCACCCTCCCCATCTCATTCACAGTATACCCTACGGTGAATTTCTTCGGTTGCGACGCATATGTAGCCGTGAACCTGATTTAAAACACTGTCAAAAAGAAGCGTTAAATCGTTTTTTGGCTCGGGGTTACAGACTGTCGAATCTACAGACTGCCTTGAATAAAGCCAATGCCCGTCCTCGTGAGTTGTGTCTAATAACTAGACAAGAACAGAATGTAGAAACAATGAGTGAGGCTATAACAGAAGACAAACAACCAATCAGATTAATTACTACATATTGTAGACAGGACAGAATCATTCGCAAGATTGTTTACAAACACTGGCCCATTATTCTAACTGACATTACTCTTAAATTCATGTTACCTGATCTCCCTGCCATAACATTCAGGAGGGCACCCTCAATGAGGGATGCCTTGGTGAAATCTAGCCCTGAACTAACTTTTAAATCTACCTGGCTGTCCAAATCTGGCTTTTTTAAATGCTCATCTTGTCGGGCTTGCAAATTTGGAATCAATGTATCCGAGTACTGTACAGCTTTTTGAGATATTCCAGTCCCCATTAAAAATCATTACACATGTCGGACGGATTTTGCGGTGTACATGCTTGAATGCACATGCCACATGAAGTACATCGGCAGTACAAAGTTACCAGTCTTTAACCGGATATTGCAACATTTGCGCGCAATTGTCAACTCTGATTCTAATTATCCAGTCGCCCGTCATTTTAAAGCCATCCATGCAAATAGAATTAGTGATTTAAAATATTTTGCAATTGGAGCAGTCTCTCCATCAGTCCGGGGTGGTAATAGGGAGAGACAATTACATCAGTTGAGTCCTCCTTCATTTTATTACTTGATACGAGAATGCCTAATGGCCTGAACACCAGTGAAGACCTTCACAATTTTTTATAATTAAATCATCTAATAGGCTCTCCTGGTATTTTGATGTAACATATTCAGACATTTAGGAATGATTGCTTTTGTCTTTTCTACTTCTATATCCATTACTGAGATTACAATGAGGCCTGATTCTGTTCTACATTCTTGGTCCCCTGATATTCTAATGACTAATTTACATTATTATTGCTTATACTGTATTCTTTGTTGGCAGCTATATTATAAAGCTTTAGCACTTTATAGTTTGTAGTTTATAACTTTTTGCGACCTCTTGCACCAGCCCCACCATGTGTATGTGTTTTATTACTATTTATTGTGGGTTTTTTATATATAGCACTTTTTGCACTAAGTTTTGCACTTCTTTAGGGAGCATTGTTTTATTTATTTGCAGCCATTTTAGAACTGATTATTTATACTAACTTATAATGCCTTCTCAGCGGGTTATTTATGATACTTATTTTTATCATTGACAACTGTTTTACTATTGAAAAGTATTTATTACATTTGCACTTGTTTAATGATGATCCAATACTGGCATTATTGGGTACTTGCCATAATTTCAGCTCATAATGGATCACGCATTAGCATATAATGATTAGTATTCCATATAATCGGCTTTATAAAAATCTTGATAAGGCACTATACGGGTATACCACCATCCGTTTGATTAATCTACTGTTTTTTATAAATACATCAATATGGGCTGCTTAAGCAATCTGAAACACCTTGATGTTGAAATGAGCTTTTCTATTTTCAAACTGTGTGCTCCCTTGATGGTATGTTTTCTATGTTCACTTTACACCATTACCGATCTCTCTAATGATTGGATGCACGTAATTTAAATGTGGTGGTCCGGCATCAGCGCGTCCTGTGAACAAGATCGCGGAGGCGATCGAAACGCGTCTGAGGTGGACACTTGTCTGAACCATTATGGGTGAATAAATCTAAAATATGGAACAGTGAACCCGGTTTCTTGAATTCTTTGCGGAACTACCTGCTGTGGTCTGTACCTGCTTTGTATTCCCCTTTGGAAATTGAAGGGTCAGGACTTTATATATATATATATATATATATATATATATATATATATATATATCCTTTCAAAATTGGCCCACATCTCGACATCCAGGCGCTCTTGGCGGTGCATACGCGGTACGGCAGAGCCAAGCCGTTACAAATTACATCCAGCGTCTCCCAATTGAGACAAATCCGCTCGCACTCACAAAATCGAAGCAACTGCAGCTTAATAATTTATAAAGCTGTGATTTATTCAGCATTCCAGCAATCCTCTACGCGTTTCGATCTTAACAAAGATCTTGTTCACGAGGTTAGTAAATCAACATATGCCGCATTTTTCCCTTTTTAAAAAAACTATTCATGACAAACTATGACATCACTTCCTGCAGTGTATTGCTAGGCATTCTGGTTACTGTAGTTCTCTGTACTAAACCACTGTTTACAATCAAAAATTACTTTACCCAAAACTAGTGAAAAATAAAAATAATTATATTATGCTGGCAAAAAATACAGACCCCACAGAAGGGGAAGAATCGGCACTTCATTTCCCGGCATACCATTCACTGGAGAATGAATGCCACAAAGGGAAAATTCAAATGCGGTGCATTTCAAGTATTGCCATGCCCCGCCCTATGATTAAGGTGCAGCCGCACCGAAGCTGCGTCAGGGATTCACATTGATTGGTGACGTGTGTCCGGTTCTCATGAATAAAAGCACAGTAAGCGTAATCCTCTGTTTGGAGTGCATCCTTAAAGCTCGGGGGCTTTTCTTTGGATATGTTAATACACGGCGGCCTCGGCCGTGAAGGATTGCACCGCCGGATGAAAAGCAAACAGGTCTGCGGGTTGGAAACAGTTTTTCAGCCTACTTGCAGCGCAGAGGATATTTAATTTTGTGAACTGGACAGCTGAACCGAGGCCCACCGGAGGGCTGTGAACACTTTTAAGAACATTGGGAGTTATATTATGCTGGCAAAAAATACAGACCCCACAGAAGGGGAAGAATCGGCACTTCATTTCCCGGCATACCATTCACTGGAGAATGAATGCCACAAGGGAAAATTCAAATGCGGTGCATTTCCAAGTATTGCCATGCCCCGCCCTATGATTAAGGTGCAGCCGCACCGAAGCAGCGTCAGGGATTCACATTGATTGGTGACGTGTGTCCGGTTCTCATGAATAAAAGCACAGTAAGCATAATCCTCTGTTTGAGTGCATCCTTAAAGCTCGGGGGCTTTTCTTTGGATATATATATATATATATATTTTTATCAACTGTAGGTTGCACCACCCAATCCAAATATCCAAGGGAAAAAGATAATAATTTTTAAAAGTCCATCCAATAATAGAAGTGTTCAGTTTACTTTATTCTTCTTTTGAAACAAAGCACCAAACAGCCTTTCTTTGTTCTTCTTTTTATTTGAAATAAAGCACCAAGCAGCCAACGCGTTTCGTTCTTTTAGAAAAGAACTTCGTCAGGGCTGTAAAAACATTTAAAAAATATATATATAATACAATCTGAGATTTATTAACATATAACACATTATATACAAAACTGCAAGACAGAAGACATTGTTTAAAAAAAAAAAAAAAAAGATATGTATAGACTCAATTCTCTTAAACCAAAACCTGATGTTATAAACATGTTTGTAATCAAAACCACATGGTAACTTATATCTTCATACACATTCCATTATATTCAATTACCTAAACACATTTTTTTGAAGTTTATACAAAGGTCCATAACTTATGCATGCAATCATTACCAATCAATTGCAACAATATCCCCAATAGAATACCAACTGTAGTTGGATAATGAAAAAGAAAAGAATGAGAGACAAGTGTAGAACATAACAGCTACATAATTACGAGAGACAGTGAAAGTAGTACTAATGATCAAGTACATCAAAAGACATCAAACAAAGAGAAATCTTAATTTGATTGATGAATAATAAAATTAACCAAAGGTTAAGGAATCACCCTATGTACTAGGATCATCCAATATTTTAAAGGTTATCAAATAATCCATTTTCCCAGTCAATTCAACCAATAAGAAACTTAGTCACCTACCGATTGAACTGTTTTCATTTCTTTATGTAAGTAAAGGGGAATCGTCAGGCTAGTTCAACTAAGAACTCCACACGCGACGTCACCTTTCATTTTCCCGAACATAAATTGAATATAATGGCTGTTGTGCCTAGGAAAGATTATAATACATCATTGTATTTAAGCCTTATCTATAGGCCATACACATATATAAGATACAAGACACAACTTTTTATGTCCAGATCTAGACCAATAAATAATCTAACCTTGGAATTTGAACCCTAATTGTCAAAGAGTAGACAAACCTCACAATGATATCTTATTATATTGCTATTGTACCCGGAAAGATTTAGAGAGGACACTATTTCTCATATCCAAACCCAATTATCGCACATCTTTTTTCAAATCTTTTTTCTCTCAATCCAAACCCACTAATCGCACATATTTTTTCGTTACCAGCAGTTTCATCCCATTGAATGTGCTCAAATTAAAAACGTCAATAGATATTCTGGCTGGCTGCACATGAAAGAACTGCAAGTGGCTAAATAATATGACTCCAATCCGATGTCAAAAACCATCATAGACACCAGAAAACGACAAAGTTAATAAACTTTAACAACACAAGTATGAAAAATAATCCAGCTAACGATGACTTCCCCTTGATTTAAATAACAAACCGGCGATAATCAGGCCTATCAACAGAACAGCGTTTCGAGCACTAGCAACAATCTCATTAGATAAGCCCGTTCCAAACTTAAGCGCAAAGGAGTTGCCATAATGTATATAAAAAACACACATACAATATAGCATCCCCAGAGATGTTATTAACAATCCAGCCAAGTTGCAAATACCCGAATTTAGACGCCAATTAATATTTAGGCGACATGCATGCAAAAAGATTGGAATAAACGAGGCGTATAGCTATGTTAGGCTGTCAAGTCATAGTGCGTACCAAACCCAGACTGAATTTATAACCTTTAAAAAGTACGTGAAAAGGTACCTAAGCCGTATCTGACTCCCCCATAGTTTCAACTGTAGAACCTCGACGGTGATTGAACTTACCAAAACCACAGCGTCTCGAGCAACAGGATGTATGTAGATTCGACCGTTCATACATAATCCACGGGCACAAATAACAACGATTTATGGCGAAAACAAACAAACACGCGGTTTTAGAGATTTTCCCTAAGTAACATAGTGCGTGTATAAGTTGGTTTGGGTATACAAACGATATGCTTTGAGGACCGAGCGTAGAATGTACAACCAGTATTCCAAATGAAAGTGGTTGTTTGTTTTCGCCATAAATCGTTGTTATTTGTGCCCGTGGATTATGTATGATCCTTGGTAAAAGGTGCGGGTACTTCTTGACCCTCCCTGGGGATTGTAGCGATGTGATCCAAACTAGCAAATACGCGGTTTGGAGACTCTCCCTAAAGAGCGTAGCGGCATGCGGGAAAGTTACGTGACGTGGTCAGGTGCTTAAATAGGAGGAGGAAGATTGGGCCCTTTCTTCGAACGGTCGAATCTACATACATCCTGTTGCTCGAGACGCTGTGGTTTTGGTAAGTTCAATCACCGTCGAGGTTCTACAGTTGAAACTATGGGGAGTCAGATACGGCTTAGGTACCTTTTCACGTGCTTTTTAAAGGTTATAAATTCAGTCTGGGTTTGGTACGCACTATGACTTGACAGCCTAACATAGCTATACGCCTCGTTTATTCCAATCTTTTTGCATGCATGTCGCCTAAATATTCATTGGCGTCTAAATTCGGGTATTTGCAACTTGGCTGGATTGTTAATAACATCTCTGGGGATGCTATATTGTATGTGTGTTTTTTTATATACATTATGGCAACTCCTTTTGCGCTTAAGTTTGGAACGGGGCTTATCTAATGAGATTGTTGCTAGTGCTCGAAACGCTGTTCTGTTGATAGGCCTGATTATCGCCGGTTTGTTATTTAAATCAAGGGGAAGTCATCGTTAGCTGGATTATTTTTCATACTTGTGTTGTTAAAGTTTATTAACTTTGTCGTTTTCTGGTGTCTATGATGGTTTTTGACATCGGATTGGAGTCATATTATTTAGCCACTTGCAGTTCTTTCATGTGCAGCCAGCCAGAATATCTATTGACGTTTTAATTTGAGCACATTCAATGGGATGAAACTGCTGGTAACGAAAAATATGTGCGATTAGTGGGTTTGGATTGAGAGAAAAAAGATTTGAAAAAAGATGTGCGATAATTGGGTTTGGATATGAGAAATAGTGTCCTCTCTAAATCTTTCCGGGTACAATAGCAATATAATAAGATATCATTGTGAGGTTTGTCTACTCTTTGACAATTAGGTTCAAATTCCAAGGTTAGATTATTTATTGGTCTAGATCTGGACATAAAAAGTTGTGTCTTGTATCTTATATATGTGTATGGCCTATAGATAAGGCTTAAATACAATGATGTATTATAATCTTTCCTAGGCACAACAGCCATTATATTCAATTTATGTTCGGGAAAATGAAAGGTGACGTCGCGTGTGGAGTTCTTAGTTGAACTAGCCTGACGATTCCCCTTTACTTACATAAAGAAATGAAAACAGTTCAATCGGTAGGTGACTAAGTTTCTTATTGGTTGAATTGACTGGGAAAATGGATTATTTGATAACCTTTTAAAATATTGGATGATCCTAGTACATAGGGTGATTCCTTAACCTTTGGTTAATTTTATTATTCATCAATCAAATTAAGATTTCTCTTTGTTTGATGTCTTTTGATGTACTTGATCATTAGTACTACTTTCACTGTCTCTCGTAATTATGTAGCTGTTATGTTCTACACTTGTCTCTCATTCTTTTCTTTCATTATCCAACTACAGTTGGTATTCTATTGGGGATATTGTTGCAATTGATTGGTAATGATTGCATGCATAAGTTATGGACCTTTGTATAAACTTCAAAAAATGTGTTTAGGTAATTGAATATAATGGAATATGTATGAAGATATAAGTTACCATGTGGTTTTGATTACAAACATGTTTATAACATCAGGTTTTGGTTTAAGAGAATTGAGTCTATACATATCTTTTTCTTTTTTTTTTTAAACAATGTCTTCTGTCTTGCAGTTTTGTATATAATGTGTTATATGTTAATAAATCTCAGATTGTATTATATATATATTTTTAAATGTTTTACAGCTCTGACGAAGTTCTTTTCTAAAGAACTGAAACGCGTTAGCTGCTTGGTGCTTTATTTCAAATAAAAAGAAGAACAAAGAAAGGCTGTTTGGTGCTTTGTTTCAAAAGAAGAATAAAGTAAACTGAACACTTCTATTATTGGATGGACTTTTAAAATTATTATCTTTTCCCTTGATATTTGGATTGGGTGGTGCAACCTACAGTTGATAAAGATTGATGTTGGTCGTTTTGATCGCTCCTTGGAAACGGCAGGGGCAGTGGGGTTGCACACAGTGAGAGCATAAGGCTCAAATGTTTGGTTAAATATAGGGGCTCTTAAAAATAAGGCTTATTGTTCCTTATATTGAGGGAGGTGCGTGGCACTCTATAGTGTTTGGTTGGTTTTGCTGTTTCCATTTTTCATAAATATATATATATATATATATATATATAACCAAAGATGCCCAAATCATTAAGACGCACTCTGCAGCAGATCATAGTTTAATGGCAAAACCGGCATAGTCACACAGCTTAATTTGTCAAGCCTTACGCGTTTCAGACCTCCTGGTCCTTAGTCACAGGCTGGGATTCAACTTTGCAGTGCCACATGATTAGCTACTTTTTGTTACCTCCCAGTGGGGCCTCACAGGTGAGTACAATTAGTATTGCATTGTGGGACATGTAGTATTTCCCCTTTATATTGAAGCCTTATTCTGTTCTGCGCTGTTGCTCCCAAACTGTCATTTATTGTTCTTAGCCCTCCAGTGGGCCTCTGCATGTCACCGCCAGTCTCAAATAATTTCCTGCCCATCTGCTGCTCCGACACAGAGGCTCGGAAGGTTCCATACCCCTACGGCTCCTCACTTATTAATGGGATGGTGCTGTCTTCATGGCAGGATGGCCGTGTCATTTATTTTAAACCAAAGATGCCCAACGCATTAAGACGCACTCTGCAGCAGATCATAATTTAATGGCAAAACCGGCATAGTCACACAGCTTAATTTGTCAAGCCTTACGCGTTTCCGACCTCCTGGTCCTTAGTCACAGGCTGGGATTCAACTTTGCAGTGCCACGTGATTAGCTTCTTTTTGTTACCTCCCAGTGGGGCCTCACTGGTGAGTACAATTATTATTGCATTGTGGGACATGTAGTATTTCCCCTTTATATTGAAGCCTTACTCTGTTCTGCGCTGTTGCTCCCAAACTGTAATTTATTGTTCTTAGCCCTCCAGTGGGCCTCTGCATGTCACCGCCAGTCTCAAATCATTTCCTGCCCATCTGCTGCTCCGACAAAGAGGCTTGAAAGGTTCTATACCCCTGCGGCTCCTCACATATTAATGGGATGGTGCTGTCTTCACGGCAGGACGGCAGTGTCATTTATTTTAAACCAAAGATGCCCGAAGCATTAAGACGCACTCTGCAGCAGATCATAATTTAATGGCAAAACCGGCATAGTCACACAGCTTAATTTGTCAAGCCTTCATTACCGTGACTGTGATTCCATTCTGCGTGAAACCAGGAAGCTTCGAGAAGTTGTCGTTGACAATGCCCATATAATGTTTTTTTCAGACTACACAATGGAGGTGCAGCATCAACAGAATTCCTTCTTGACTATAAAACACTGCCTGTGCGACATACATCTGTGGTATTCTCTTATGTTCCCTTCATAACTTCACATTGTGGTAGAGGGGATGGCACACTTCTTCGACTCCCCGGAGGAATCCTGGGAATGTCTGGAGTCATCAGGATTTGCACCTACCTGCCAATGCCAACCTAAAAATATGGCGTCTTGCGCTCCCACTGGAGGTTGCCATCACGGACTCAGAAGTAAGACACAATGCTGCCCCAGACCTAAAGCTGCCCCTGGTCTGGAACAAGTCATACCATAGAAGAGAGCTCTGCAATCGGCAGTGGCAATTGGTGCCACTGCCCGGAACTCAGGACAAGAAGATGGTTCTGCAAAGTCCCCCAGCGATGATGGCTCCTTCACTACATGTCCATCTGAAGGGGACTCAACAAACCCCACTGATGCAACTCCACAGACAGCAGATGACATCATTTGAAGTGTGCTCCACACATCGCTGCAGCCTATGTTATAACACTTCAAAGACGGTGAACCACTGCAGACTAACCTGAATCCCAACTTATCTCCTTTTCCTTTACAGCTGGCGAACAGACTCTTCTGCGCCCATTCACAGCTCAATATTGATACTATGCAGCCTCCATAACCTCCATCAAGGCACTCTGCTGCAATGTGACTTGCCCACCCTTGGCTGACACACACAAGTATTCACTATATGGGGTGAGTCAACTTTGGCTGCTACACTTCCCCCCTCACACCCTCTGTTGTTTTTTCCGCTTCTGATAAACGTTATTTTGGCAGTTTGGGCGGACACATGTTGTGTCTCTGCTCTAATACCATTCAACGTTTTTTCTTGGTTTTACTTTTATTTGCACTTCTCGGTTCTACAGGACCTGAGCCTGACACTCATTCCTGCAAACCACTAGTGACATCCATGTGCCAGGTTCCCACTTCCCGCACAGCCGCTTCCTCTCATAACCTTGCATGCCGACAACATGGCACACACTAACATCATAACCTGAAATGTGTGAGGAATGCACACCCCCTACGCAGTCCACTCTCATCTCAAGAGCTGCACCACTCATGTAGCAGTTTTGCAGGAAACACATTTAACACTTACTGAAGCACTAAGCTTCAAATGCGCTGGCATGGGGAGGTGTTTATCACCAACTTCTCCTCTTATGCCAGGGGTGTGCTGATTTCGTGCTCATCAAGGGCAGTTTAGATGGCCCTTACATCCTAATAAGCAGCATATATGAACCTAACATGGATCAGACCACGTTCCTCCACAGCATGTCTGGGGTGCTCTCCTGCTGGGGTGAGGGTCCCTGGCTCCTTGGAGGGGATTTTAACTGAACGCTAATCTCAATCAGTCCTTCTTCCCACTGCCTCACATACCCACGTCCTCCAATGCCCAGGCCCTGCATGACTGGGTCCAGCAATGGCAACTCATTGACATTTGGCACTTGCAAAACGCTCACACAAGAGTATACACCTATTCCTCACCACATCACCTACATGTCAGAATTGACTGATTCATTGGCATGACTGACTTATTGCCCTCAGTTATCCATACAGACTGCCTGGGTCGAACCCATTCTGACCATCATCCCCAAAACTTTCAATTCAAATGGGACGCAAGTCCTCCCACTATCCCCACCTGGCAATTAGAAACAGCGACGCTAGAAGACCCTATCTTCTGTGCTTCACTTAATACTGCTATCGAAGAATACTTCAACCTCAATCATGAGTTGGCAACAACCAGACTGGTTAAATGGGATGTTTTTAAAGTGACAATCAGAGGCCATTGCTTTGGGCTGCACTGGAAAATGCGAAAGCAACTTGACAAAGACATATCCCAACTTGAGTGCACACTCCTAAATCATGAGACCTAGACAGAACGTAACCCAGCACAATCTTGCAGCCTGCAGGAGGCGCAAAGAGAGCACTCATCTCTGCTGGAACGGCTGCCCTGCCTTAACTACGTGGCCCATTCTGCAAAGACCCATGCCAATGCTGACTAATCTGGCTCGCTACTGGCATGGCTGATACACCCAATTATGGACCTGAGATCCGCAGCTGGCACTATGCTCTACACTCAACATGACATACACTATGAGTTGACCCATCACTACACCTCGTTATATTAGTCGGTATCCACCACCAGCCAGCATGACATTGATTCCTTCCTGTCCACGGTGTGGGGGCCACGCATTATGCCAGATCAGAGAGTGGAGGTTGACAACCCCATACCACTCTTCGAAATACAGGAAGTGATCAGAGCCCTTGCTATAAGGCAAGACCCTGGGCAAAGATACCTGCTGAGTTTTATAAGGCCTATGACCATGCTTCTTGCCCCTCATCTGCACTCACTACATGAGTAAGATTTGTCTGCCTCATGCCTCCTGTTTTCCTCAGTGAAGTGCTGCTCATTTCCCTTCCCACGCCTGGAAGCGATCATTCTGCACTACGCTCGTATAGACCCCTGGCACTGCTAAACATGAAATACAAAGTGCTGGCCAAAATCCTAGCTGATTGATTGGTGCCATTGGTACCCTTCCTTGATCCACCTGCATCAAAACGGGTTTGTATCAGCCCATAACACATCTCTAAACCTACAATGATTCTTCTATGTATTGAAATATGCCCCAAGTCAATGGTCCTGGGCAGGATGCCTGGTGCTAGAACTCAAGCAAGCCTGTGACTGTCTGGAGTGGACCTTCCTCTTTGAAACCCTCCCATGCTACAGCATTGGTAGCCGTTTTATGCAGCTGATTTAGCTACTATACACTCAGCCACTGGCCAGGGTCAAGATGGGCCCCCTGGTCTCAGAGACAATACAGATATGTAGGGCACCCTCCAAGGCTGCCCACTTTCCTGAGTACTCATCTCTCAGGTGATAGAGCCAATGGCACTCACCCTTCACGAGTAGGTTGGTGCTTGGGGTATACCCCTAGGTGACAGAACATTCTGTTTCTCTTTATGCAGAATGAGTGTGTGAGTGGCTGTATAGGTTGGTGACTGGGTGTGTGAGTGGCTGTATGGATCTATGAGTTGGTGCATGAGTGGGTTTGTAGGTGTGGAAGTGAGTAGTGAGTGGCTGCATGGGTCAGTGAGTGGGTGTGTGAGTAGCTGTATGGGTCTGTGAGTGTTTGTGTGAGTGGTTTTGTAGGTGTATGAGTGGTTTAGTGAGTGTTTGGGTGTGTAAGTGGGTGTGAGAGTGGTTGTCTGAGTGGTTGTATGGGTCTGTAAGTGTGTGTGTGTGGTTGAATGGTTGTGTGAGTGGCTGTATGGGTCGGTGAGTGGGTGCATGAGAGGCTTTATGGGTCTGTGAGTGGGTGTGTGAGTGGCTGTATGTATCTGTGAGTGAGTGTGTATGTAGCTGTATGGGTCAGTGACTGGGTATGTGAATGGCTGTATGGGTCTGTGAGTGGGTGTGTGAGTAGCTGTGTGGGTGTGTGACTGGTTTTATGAGTGGCTATATGGGTCTGTGATTGGGTGTGTGATTGGCTGTATGGGTATGTGATATGGGTGTGTAAGTGGTTATATGGGTGTGACAGTGGGTGTGTGAGTAGCTGTATAGGTCTGTGAGTGGGTGTGTTAGTGGTTTTTTGTGGGTGTGTGAGTGGCTGTGTGTGTGTGTGTGTGTGTGAGAGAGAGTGGCTGTGTGGGTCTGGGAGTGTATGTGAGAGTGACTGAATGGGTATGTGAGTGGGTGTCTGAGTGTCTGTGTATAAATAGCTGTGTGAATGACTGGGCCAGAACGGAACCTCATTTGCCCCTGTATCCCACAAGAGTCTATAGTTTTGCACAAAATGTCTACCCAACTACAGTACTTTCCACTGCTTAATTAGTTAGTGCTATCTCATTGGGTAATAACTAGTGCATATTCTACACTACAGCTGCGAAATGGACCACAAGGAAATTTCTGCAGTGACCTTGTGTGCATGTAATTTCGGCAACGTGATTGTTCCCTGAGCGTCTTGATCCACAAATCTGTGATAACATGAATCCTTGTGTAGAGAACAGGACGAGACAACAAAGAGGGGGATCTCCAGCAAACAAGGGTACTTCCTCCTAAATATATGCACTAAGTGCTTCTTTGTTTGGTGGAGATGTCCTCAAAATTCCTCTGCCTCAAGATCCGTCACCATAATCGACAGGAAATGCACTCAGAGGCCTTTTGGTAAGCTATCTATCAATGTGGGAAAAGGCGGGAAGACCTTTGCATACTACTAAGGAAAACAGGGCAAGGCCAAATGGGTGGACCTTGCGGATGATTTTGGGCATTTGCATACTCGGGGTAATTAAAAGGGAGAACCATGGACTCTGCTCTCAAGACAATAAAGAAACCACTTGTAACAGTCACTACATATCAGATTGCACTCCAATAGATTAAAGTTGCATTCACCTCCATTAACCACTTAACTGCGGCGGCAATTCCGCCGCGGTGCGCCGGTTTAGCGGAGTGGGCGGGGCCGCGTCGGCCAACGGACGTGCGCATCACTACGGAGGTAGTGCTCGCGACGGCCGTTGGCCGACAGAAGCAGCGAAGGGGTTAAGGATTTCAGTTTGTTTTTCAATGTGGAATATGAGAGGAAATACACCTGCTTTGCCTTTGCTAAGCCCAAGAAGTTAGGATCATTTGAGCTTTACATAAGTGGAGCTTCAACTGGGGCAACTGCTGTGTTTATGTTTGGACATGCTTCCCGTTGAGGTTTAATTTCTGTGAAATGAGCATCAGGGCCTGAATGGAACCTTGTTTTTTCAAAGAAGAGTCCATAGTTTTGCCGAAAATGTCTACCCAACTGGAGTACTTTCTACTGATCACTTAGTAAGTGCTACCTCGCTAGGTAAATGTCTAGTGCATATTCTTCACTACAGCTGCATAAAGGACCATGACATAATGTCGCCAGTGAACTTCTGTGCATGTAATTTCGACTATATAATTGTTCCTCCAACGTCTTCATCCACAAATCTGTGATAACATGAATCCTCATAAAGAGAAGACGACAAGACTACAAAGAGGTGAATCTCCACCAAACATAGTACTTCCTCTTAACTATATGAAGTAGGTGCTTGTTTGTTTGGTGGAGACATCCTTGTATTCCTCCGCATCATGAATGTGTCACCAAAATCGTCGGGAAAAACACTCTGGGGCCTTTTGATAAAATGTCCATTAATTTGGGAAGAGGTGTGAGCCCATTTCATACTACTAAGGAAAATGGGACGGGGCCAAATGAGTGGAGCTTGCTGAATTTAGGCACTCCTGTCTCCAAGGGGGGCTGATTAATCCCCATCTCCAGGCTGATTTTGGCCCTGGGGACCCCATACCCATGCCCCTCCTTTTCACGCTGGGAGCCCTGGAGTCCACCCAGGATACCCAGTCTGCAGCATAGGGGATCGCATGGGAAGCTTCTATCCCCCCATGGTCCCTGTCGGCTCCCCACCTCCAGCGGGAGCCAGTATTGTTCCCACATGTAGGGAGCAGCCAAAAATGCTGCTACCTGCATGTGGGAGCAATTCTTTCATCTGTTTTCCTGCCCGCTTGACAGCAGGCAGGAAAACAGATGAAACGTCCACTCCCAGTGTCCCTGCTCCCACCCGCAGGCAGTGGACTTAGGGCCTGATTACGAGTTTGGCAGTTCGACTGCCCGAGAACAGCATCCGCGTCATCCACGCTACTGCAGTGGCGGCACTCGACATACCACCGTATTACGAGTTGTACAGTCTGAAACCCAGACTGCTGGCACGGCGGTCCACTCAGTGGTCCCGCAGCAGTGCAAAATGTTGGCTGTACATCCACAGATGCCGCCAGGCCTGTGGTCCAAGCCCCAATGTATTACAACTACACAGTCATAATGGTGGTCTCACAGTGGTGCTCAACAAACGGTGGTGCACCGACAGCGCTTGCCGCCACAATACACACAAAATAATACACCACAACTGTTACCATTGGATGCTTTTGAAAAATACACACCTGATGTGCATTAGCAAATAGACCTGCCTGCAAATCACACTATAAAACACACTCCATCCCTGACCAGCATACTTTGCTTCACAACTGCAGGCCAGAAGACAGGCACCATCATCTGCACCAGACAAGGATTTTTTAGGATAAGTCACCCTTCTTTACGATCTTCCCATTAATCACTTTTTTGGGGGAACACAAATACACCCCTTTTTCTAGTTAAATAAGTCACATACCAACTCCCATCGTCCTATTCACCATACCAGGAAGAAAAATACCTCCTTCACAGAGAAAGGGTTAACAGTCATGGTAGATGAAATCCTCAGAGTTGAGCTCTAAATGTTTGGTGCCAAAGTCCTGCACACTCCTCAGAGTCAGAAAGCGGAAATGTGGTACAGGATAGTCAACAGAATTAATGCTGTTGGTAGCACCCTGCGCACATAGGGAGACATCAGGAAGAGGTGGAACGACCTCAGGCAGAAGGTGTGCAGCAAGTTCAACACCCACCAGCTGGAGGTACAGATAACTGGTGGTGGCCCTCCCAGCGCACCATTATTACTCTTACTCTGGGAGGAGAAGATCTTGGCAATCCTGCATACTGAGGGCTTGTTAGGAATACCTGGGGAAGTGGACTTTGGTAGATTGCACTTCAAAAACTGCCACAATATCACAATGTACTGTTTGCTATCACCTCTGCCTTTGCTACTGTCTTCTCTATCTACTTTCATAACATGCAACATAGCAAGTATCTGAGATGTTGGTCTGTGGCAATGTGTATTCTTGCATATAAGACCACATGTATCAAACTCCAGGACACGACACACGTTGCAATGCTCTCTGTAAGTGCATTTGCATTAAAATATCTATCCAGGACACTTGATATGTGTGAAAATGTAAATGTATGGTCCATCCCAAGTGCATGTTAGCAACAGCTATGGTATACTGATCATTTGTCAAGTGTTGTTGAAGGGACTACAACTACCATGAGGTCTTGTCACTCCAACTCTGACCAAGATGCTAGACTGCCTTTGACCCTTGTCACTTGTCGGCCATGTTGCTACTGAACTACACGAGTCAGGCAGCTTATCTTTTCCAGGTGTTTGTAAGTAGAGATCGAAAAGCTACCACTACTCCCATGAGGCCTTCTCCCTCCTGCCCTGACCAAGATGCTAGACTGTTATGTCCCCCAATGTAGGCCTAAGTAGCAAAGCGACCTTTCACCTACATTCGTCCTACCTTGCCCTGCATAACCGTTCTAGCACTGACCTTTTACCTAGTTACATGCTGAATAAATGTTGATTAGTTTCCTTGAAACTAGCCTCATTTATTATGCATGAGGATTCTTAGTAAAATCCACTGGACATGACTTACATAACAGGATTAACATACTCTGTACAAATGTCATTGCTATCTTTCATCCTAGGGCCATCAGGCTACTTTGCATCAATTACATCTATTGATTTTGGCTCATCTACATAATCATACTAATAACATATCGATTGTGGTAGGACCCCTGAGGCTACCTTTTCTGTATAAAAGAACTACACCTTCACTAGTGAAGAGGAGGAGACTCTTCCACGCTGACACAGACACTGAGGTCCCAGCCTGCGGAAGCCTCAACACGCAGCGGTCTGACATCCCTTGCAGGGTGTCCAACTCGAGACCAAGACGGGGTCCTTCATTCTCTTCCATCAGGTAATGGGGTTCGCTCTTTCCTAGGGGTTTCTTGGCTTTACACCCACATACAAGCTTGGTATACTTAGGTACATTTAGGTAGGGTCCGCATTGAAGGAGTGCGCCTGATTATTGTCATGTTTATATGTCCGCATATATTCACTGTTTTAGCACCATGGTAGAATTCTACCTTTTATTTACTTTGTTGGTGCTTGTAATCACTTATATTAGCTTCTGTCTATTGATTGTCGCAGCAAACATGTTTTATACTAGAATGATGTTGGTTCAATAAATACTTATTGAAAACGTCCCCAAAGTTTATTCTGTGTATCTCTCTGAGACGAAGCGAGCACAATTGACTGAGCGAAAATTACTGTACTGTTTCCCTGATCCCTGAAGGATCAAGGGTTGTCATGTTCAATGGTTGCCAGAAACAATTTGCTCCTTGGTAAGGTTAGGGGGCTTATTGCGGCGCTGTGAGCTAGCTGGTCTAAAGGCTAACATATCCTTTGGGGGTGTCCGGAATCAGTCTAGACACAAATCCCTTAGTTTATGTTGTCCAAACAAGCAGAACCTGCATATTATTAGGAACTACACGACATGGCGCCGCCAGCGTTGGTTTGGTTCTTATTTAAGTCAAATGTGAGTAGTTCAGTCTTGCTTTCTCAGAGAACCCTACTCACATTTAACTAGAGACGTCTGGAGTGGGAAGGGAAATCCGCCTTAGCTGAGTAGGTAAATCCTATGTATTGGCTGTAGGTTATACAAGCTTGAAGGATTAAAATTTCCCACATTGTGCAAAACCTTATCTCTTTTCCTTACTACTTCCTCTACTTCCTCTCACAATGTCTGTCAATGGAGATGACGTTGTGAATGCAGGGTAAGAAAAAGATCAGGATATTGCTCTTAACATTAAAGAAAATTGTAGACATGCAATTACTACGAAATTAATGGAATTTGGCCTCCCGGCGATGGGTGGTAATGTTACCTTTGTGATTGAGGCACACGAGGCATTCAGAACAGAGGTATTCTATTCTTGGGTTAGATTCCCGCCTGCGGATGCACACACACATTTGTTTCATACTTACATTGAAGATGACACACCTGAAGAATATCTTCCATACGTGAACGTAGAAGTCCTGTTAACTTACCAAGAACATATTAATTGTTTATTTTATTTATTTATTTTTAGTGTTTTATAGAGCGCAAACTTGACCCGTGAGGGTATCAGAGCGCTTTACACGGTATACAGGGGTGAACAAACAAAAAGTCTAAAGTACAGAAGTATACAAAAATATACAAAACGGCTGGCGAGGGGCGGGGGTGCTGGGAACATGGGGGAAAAGGGGATACAAGTTTATGGTTACAGTTATGGTTAGAATCAGTAAAAACAAGAGCCCCACATTTTCTCGGCGGGGTGAATTGGTGGTCTGAGGTAGAAGCGATAGTCTTAGATTCGTCGGGCACATTTTGGTGGTTGAGGGCGGCCTTAGACGAGGAATTTACCCATGAGGAAAGTTTTGGCCTCCTTCTTGAAACGTGCTAGAGAAGGGATTCTTCTGATGGCGAGGGGAAAGAGTTCCAAATTCTTGGTGCTGCTCCGGAGAAAGCCCTATTGTAGGTTCTTTTTCTGAAAATGGGCAGGTTGGAGCAAGAGGTTTCTAGCGGACCGGGAGTTCCTGCTTCCTCCAGATACCACTAGTTTCTGTGCCAGGTAAGTAGGGGAGTTTGCGTGTAGAGCCTTGTGTGTGATGCATGCCAGTTTCAGCTGTATTCTGGTCTCTAGAGGGAGCCAGTTCAGCGCTTTCATATGTGGAGGGATGTGGTCGAATTTCCTGGTGCCGGTGAGTAGTCTGGCGGCCGCGTTGAGGCAGGCTTTTAGAGGTGCCAAGGAGATCTTGGGTAATCCCGTGAGGGTGGAACATCCATATTCCAGTCTAGAGATGACTAGTGCTTGGACTGCCATTTTTAGGTCAGGAGCATCGATAAAAGGTTTCAGCTTCCACAGGTAGTTCAGGTGGAATCTGGCTGATTTAGCCATCGAGTTAATGTGGTCTCGCATGTTCAGGTTACAGTCGAGGATTATGCCCAGAGATTTGGCAGAGTCCACAATGGTCGGTGGGCAGTTTAAGGCTGTGATGGCCTTGATCCACAACTGAATCTCCGGGTTGGCTTTTGAAGGGGAGATTAGGAGAAATTCAGTTTTCTTTGCGTTGAGTTTGAGTTGGTTAGCGGCTAGCCATTGGACAGTCAGTTTCAGGGTCTCGTTCAGGGAGAGGATCTCCTCGAGTGATGAAATATTGATGTATATTTGGGTGTCGTCCGCGTACATATGGTAGGAGATGTTGGCAGTACGAAGAACTTCGGTGAGTGGCTCTAAGTAAAGATTAAAGAGGGTGGGGGACAGGGTTGAACCTTGGGGGACTCCAACAGTGACCGGGGTGGGAGCTGATAGGTTGCCGTTAATGAGGAATCTCTGAGATCGGTTGTGGAGGAAGGACCTGAACCATTCTAGGACAACGCCATCCAAACCCATCCTGAGTTTAAGGCGTTCGAGTAGTTTTGCATGGTTCACAGTATCGAAGGCGGAGGATAGGTCTAAGAGGATTAGAAGGCAGGTTTTGCCTTGGTCTAGGGCTTGGAGGGCGTCGTCCACGATGTGGAGCATAGTGGTTTCAGTGCTGTGCCCCAGTCTGAATCCAGATTGGAAGTCATCAAGTAGGTGGAAGTTGTTGATGTGCTGACTTAGTTGCTGTTGTACACACTTCTCTAATACTTTGGCTAGCAGAGGGATATTGGAGATAGGTCTGAAATTGTCGGGAGAGGCTGGATCCAGCGATGGTTTTTTTAAAATAGGAAGGACTTGGCCGGCTTTCAAGGGGTCCGGAATTGATCCCTGTTGGAGAGAGGAGTTGATTATTGCAGTCCAGCAAGGGACAATGGATTGGGAGGCAGCAGCGAGGCAGTTGGATGGTAGCGGGTCATTAAAGTGGTTGTTTGGGTTTAAGGTAGAGAGGATTTTAGAGATGGAGTCTTCGTCATAGTATTCGAAGTCGGTCCAGCGTGCTTGGTTTTTAGGTGAGGTCAGTGGAGGTAGTGCGGGAAAGGGGGCAGGTCCGGAAGGGGTTGAGAGTGAGTGGAGGTATTGAGTTCAATTCCTAATGCTGTGATTTTATCAGTGAAGAAGGAGGAGAATTCTTCAGACGATATTAGAGACTTGGGAGATTCTTTCGGTGTTTTAGCCAGTTTATTTGATTGGTGTTTGACCAGTTCAAAGAGCTTGCGGGGTCTATTCTTGGCATTCCCCAATTCCGATCTGAAGTATTCTTTTTTTGAATTGAGGATATGTTTGTTGTAGGAGTTTCTCGCCTGGCGGAGAAGTTTTAGATGCGTAGCAGAGGGGTGCTGTCTCCAGATTCTTTCAGATTGCAGTAGGGATCTCCTCTCCAAGTTGAGGGAACCAGAGAACCAAGGGTTTCTGTCTTTGATTTGTGTTCTTTTTAGTTTTAGGGGGGCAAGGTCGTCCAGAATGTTTGATATAGACGGCGAGTAATGAGCATTGAGGTCACTGACCATAGTTATGTGCGAGGGGGGGGGAGGTCAGATTTGCAGCGAGCCTCCAGTTGGTTTAAAGGCGCCCTCTTCCACACCACAACAAATGTGAGACTTGGTCCGCTCAGCAGAGAAGGAGCAAACTGGCCGGTCCTAGCTGCTTACACACTGCATCCAGATATTAATACATTGCCAGCAGCACAATTGCGTACACTATAAAGAGACATAGTAAAACTATACAGAAAGCTTACACAGTTCGTAATGCGAACACTTACAATTCAACCTGCGAGGAATGCTCAAGCTGGTCAACCTCAAATGACTACAACAAATATCAGCCCACAAATGCTGAACGCGATTATGGGAAGAATGCCCACTAAACGTGAGAAAATGCCATTCTGGATAGCACAGAAAATAGCACAGCTTGAAGCAGTATTTCCTCATACGGGCCCGCAGGAAAAACACAGAATATTAACAATTTGCTTGCCAATGGGGATAGCTCCCCTGATAGAGGATTGTACCACTTGGGGTACAGTTTTCGCTGCCGTTTATGTGGAAGAGGTGTGGCGCAGCGGGCAGGATGCCTGACTCCGGACCATGGGGTTCACGGTTCGATCCCTGGTGCCAGCGGCAGGTTAGCCCAGCACCATGTGACTCTGGGCAATAGCTCGCTTAATCTTCCCGAGGGCCCCCAGTGCCCGGACACCTCTCCGGAGGTAGCTGTGCGCTTTACAAATGCTGGTATACCAGAACTCATGGTACCCCCTCATTAGCAGTTATTCTAGATGTATTGAAACAAATACAGAATGAGTACGGGCAGAGCCTGCCCTGGAATTGGGGATGAAACTGATGGGCAATTTTGCTCAGGTAACAGCAATCAAGTTAGGTAACATAAAAGGGGAGGCAGCAGCGGTGGCTAATCACCAACGCCTGAGGGAATTTACTCCTGCACAACAGGAGCGAGAATTACCTAAGATTATCGAAGAAACCTATGCTTCGCTGGGTAGAGATAACTTGGGAGCAAGACCTGGAAAACCACAAATAAAGAGTAATCCTGAAAAGGATAACTCAAAGCAAGCACCTGATTCTTCTAAAAAGAAATGGGATAACAAACAATCAAAAAATAATAAGCAGAATGCATCACGATCACGGGTGGGTCTCCTCAACAGGAGCCCTCTGAAAAACGATATAACCTTAGAAACCGTGATAACATTAAAAAACCTGACAGATATCAGGATACTGATACAAGTTCCTCTCGTTCCTTTCAGAGTTCATCAAAACACTTGGAGAGGGAAGGACGGTCAGAACACAGATCAGAAGAGTGAGTCAAGTGGCAAAAGGAGAGACATCGTACTTCAGACTACATTATCGAACAATAAGATAAACCAAAAGTTAAACCTCAATTTAAAAAGAAGAAGGTAGCTGGCCTTAAAATAAGAAATGCCCAGGCTACTGAGCAATCTACTACTGAACGGGGAAAGGGCTCTGACAATGTTAGACAGCGCAGCAGAAGTAACAATAGCTCACCAGAACCTGATGGAATTTCTGATGACAGCAGCGTTGAATGAACATATCACGGTGGGGACACCGGATACAAGGGTAAGTTTCCCACATCGTTTAAACGAAATTACACTCCAAATGGAGGGGGACATACCAAGGAAAGTGAAAGGTCTCTTTTGGGAGAACCTGACATATGGACACGATATCCTTTTGGCTGAAAAAGATCGGCCGCCTGAGTTTGTTATGATCTGCCCTAAAGGGGAAGATGCAATATTACCACCCTTCTCCGACCTTGTTCCAGAGTCACTGAAAACATTCATACGCGCAGGAGTGGGCGTTAGCGCTAGCTCCCGCACTTTACCATAATCTTATAGGGTGGGATGCTGAGTCACCTCACCATGAAATCCCATTAAAATCTCCTACACCACTGAGGCAGAAACCTATAAAACATGACGCAAAGAAACAAGTCAGGGAGATCTTAGATCAACTTAAGTACCAAGGTGTGATTAAAAATTGCACCTCTTCCATGCCATGGCAAAGTGAGCAAGGGACCCACGTCTGGGCATACCCTGCCAACTTAGATCAGTTGACTGGGGGTGAGTGCTTGCAATGTTCAACACTCCGTCCATCATCCCCTTTGGTCAGTGCTTAATTTGTAAAATATGAAGTGCAGGTGCTCAAATATTTGTTGGAGGCCACACCTACTTTTCTTCGGCTCCACCCATTTCCTCCGCTGGCTCCACCCACTATTTTAGCTCCACCCACCTCCTCAACTGGCACTGCTAAAAGTCAGATGTAATACCCGATCGAACTGAATTTCGGCAAGGGAGCCTTCCTCATAGTAAGGTTTTGAGAGGAGGTTCCCCTGCCCTGTGAACATTTTGAAAAAGATTAAACCAAAAGTGCATTTAAAGCACTATTTTGGAATAAATTAGCTAAAATCACGAATGCATTGAAAAGGGACAATTCCAGTGCTTTATGAGCCGATTTCTGGAAAGGACAATACCATTTTTAACAGAGTCTACGAGTTCAAAGATAAAACTTTTACATAGCTTATGTGACAAAAATAAACTAAAATGTTCTGAAAACTCTCTAAACAGATAAACTGAATAAAATCATGCAGTACACTTGAATGAGTCACTTTGTCACTTCCAGTGGCCGATGGGGTTTATCATGGTTCCTAAATAGTGGAGTATTCCGTTAAAGCGATTACTTTGAAAGAAACAATTAAAAAAAAGATTAATAATTGGGCTTGTTGCTGTAACTTACTCCCCTGGAGCTATATGTGCATTTATTAGACATTCAGAATAGTAAAAAATATGGAACACCACAACTTCTGTATCACACAGACCAGACAGATTAGAAAAGAGGCATGTATTCCAAATATGACTTTTTAAAGATTTGTATTTTAACACAAAGCACAGAAAAATGTAATCTCCCCAAAAACGTCCTAGAGGTACCTAGGCCAGAAGAATAGGTAGTGGCTAAGCAGTTTCATTTTCCGTATTTCAAGTCATACCTACTAGTGCAAAATGACCATAGTGCCATACAAAATATAAATATATAAAGACAATATAACTAAGAATAAAATACAGATAAAGACATGTTCTAAAATGAAAAACGAAAAAGCAAGGTAAGTCTTATAAAACCAAAATAAATAAAATGTATAAAATAGAACAATAAATATAACATCCAAACAAGGAAGACACATAAATATAACAAAATATTAAACAAATTGACACTGTCAAAGTGTTATAAAAGCAAATAAATAAATAACCTATAAAGTAGAACAATAATTAAATATCCAAACACAGTAAAGCCTAACTTTTTAAAAACATTGTCATGACATGTGTCCTGTCAGTTGGACTGGGCTAGCAGCATCTATTGTTCCAGAAAAGCCCAAAAACTGTCTAAATTGCTTGTGCATTCCAAGTCTTCCTCTTTCCTTGCTTTACTCCTAGTGTCATCAACTGCTCTTCGTCCTTTTGCAAGCCATGACTGAACATAGGGAATGGGGTTGAATTTCTTAAATGGTGGACCAACAAGATTTAAAAACATTAAAGAAGATGTTGTTTCAGTCAGCAGTGATGCTCTTGTAGATGTGCATATAAGATTCATTTGAGAAAAGCCCCGCTCACATTCTGCAGTACTGATAGCAATAGTGTGTAAGGCCATCAAAAGCTCCTTGAACTGCCTTTTAATTTCTTTTCCTCCAGATTCCTTATACTCTCTGTAAGCACGTATGGTTTCTCGACTGTCAATGTTGAATCTTTTACACAGAGACTCAATATCACTTTCACCATACAGAACAGGTAGGTCATCAGGCCAGTACTGTTTGTATAAAACTTTCACTTCGCTAATCAGTGTCTCGTACTCAGCCTTTTTGTCAGTAGAATTAGTACCTCCTGTAGACAACAAACGATGTCTTAGATTTTCTGCAAGGCTACGAAAAAACTGTCCCTGTTCAATGATTTTGTCAGTGGTCTTTCCTTTGTGCAGCATCACACCTTGGAATATATTTTCTTCTATGCCCTTTTTACACTGTGAGAAGTGGTTCCCTTGCTTGTCTACCATTGCCTCAAACACTGCTATTTGCCGACAAATACCTCGATGAGCATCAATGATTGTAGAGTCCCGTTTCTGTAACTCGAGTGATAACTCTGATAACTCCTGAAGAGC
The DNA here is from genome assembly GCA_963921515.1 of Calotriton arnoldi. Taxonomy (NCBI): domain Eukaryota; kingdom Metazoa; phylum Chordata; class Amphibia; order Caudata; family Salamandridae; genus Calotriton; species Calotriton arnoldi. Next base: position 1,911,543 of record CAWUFW010000334.1, read on the forward strand.
ATCATAAAGGAGGCCAAGATTAGCAACAAACTGGATAGATGATAACCGCCTTCCTAGGCCTGTGTACATATTTCGTGTTGAACTGTCACGGGAACCATCATCAGCTGCACTAGTAAAGTGCTTGTAGAGAGCAGGATATGCAATCCAAATAGCCTCCACTGTTCTGAAGTTTGATGCAACCCAACGAGTATCTAACACTCTACCTATTCTGCAAAGCTGAATGTCAAGAGCTTCTGCACATTCTTTTAGCTCCAAACGGTTTTTAACAGATGTGGCAAATAGAGAATAGAGCTTATCAAGTAAGTTCTTGAAATGATTTGTAGCACCAATATCTTTCATGACATCATGAACTGCAAGTTCCAGGCGATGTGCTGAGCAGTGCCAGGCGACAATATTGGGAGAGATTTTTTCTTGCAACCTCTTCACAACACCACTGTGGCGGCCAAACATCACTGAAGCTCCTTCACAGGCAACTGAAACTAGGCATTTGGAGAGAAAGTCCTCACTTATGTTAACTGGATCTTTTTTTAGTGCAGATAGTAAACTGTTTACTATGCCGTCAGCTGACAAGTCACTCAGCTCAATGAGGTCAACAAAAATATTAGCTGGGGAGTCCATGCCAGGTAGCTGCATTCGCATGTACACAATTAAAGAACTTTTCCTATTTAACGCAGTGCCTTCATCTAGTAAAAGACTTACTTTTGGGGAAAGTTCAATAATTTTGAGAAATATCTTCCTCTTCATTTCTGAGGCTATGTGGCGTTGTATGTTTGAGCAAGCTACATTGGAGTGCAAAATTCGCCCCATATCCAGTCTATTCAACTGGTGGCAGTCTATCTCTGTTTCAAAACCATACGCTGGTCTGTTCCTCTTAGCTTCCTTATAAGCTACACAGAATATTCTGGCTGTTGTTGAAATTTGTACAGATTGCGCTTTTGCAGTTACCTGCAATAAAGGTTCTTTTTAGCCTTTTCTAAGATTTTTAAAGTTGCAATATGAGCCTTGCTTTGTGCATGTTCTCCAATCTTTTTCCTCAATGATTTTTGCTGTTGTTCTATATTGATTCCATATGCCTTCACAGTAGACTCAGTCCATTCTTTGGACAATTTCATTCCCCTGGATTTCTCAGCACCAAGATCACGGACTTGGCGACACACAGAACAGCCAAGGTTAGGGCCTTTAACAATTAACCACGAATGCTTACGTTGGAAATATATTTTTTGGTCATGCTTCCAACCTTTAGGAAGAATGCCTTTCCTAAAAACTCTGTCTGAATGTGGTTTTAGTGATAATATGTCGAACTGTTTGCTAGTGCTTGGTGTTTCCTCTGTCTCTGTAGCAATCTCCACAGCATGATGCTGCTCATCTCTAAGAGGATTATCTTCTGTCTTTCCTTCTGTAGGGGTGATAACGCTGCTGCTAGCAGTGGTGTCGCTCTCATCTAGTTCCTTCTCTCGCACTTCATCATCTTCCTTGTTCCCTTCATCCATTGGAAGTACATGGTCTTTTCTAGGAAGTTTGCTAGCAGGCTCTTCGTCATCTTTGGGCTTAAATTTAGTGAAGTAGCTTGAAATCTTCTTCTGTCCAGTGTGCGACATTCTAGGGAAGCAAAGTGAAAGAAAACACGCTAGACAGGTGCGAAGTGTGATGTCAATTCATCTAAGTAACACAGGCACAATTATTTGCAGTTTGCACCAAAGACATTTTTGCAGCTGTACTTCTATTACCATCCATGACTGACTACAAGTACAACCCAAATGGATCCTATTTTGCCTACACAAATTCAGCCATTTTCCAAAATCATACCCCTGCCTGCCCTGCAGCACTCACTGGAAAGACACACAAACAAAGTCTTTAAAGTTTGCCTCACTTTTAATCTTTGGCTTCCGGTTATACTACAGCAGGGTGAGGTGGCAGTGTGCAGAGTTAGTTACACACTGTGATTCACAAAAGTATTAATTAATCGACACTCTGGGCCGGACTGGGAAGTGGGAACCCAAAGCATCCCGGGCAAATTTCTCATAACATATTTAGCTGTATTAACTTTCAGAGCATAGTAAATCAGTAAATGATGACTGTTCTGACATAAGCACCCAGGCCAGAAAGCATGGAAATGTCACACATAAGCACCCAGGCCAGAAAGCATGGAAATCTGAAACAGAAGCACCCAGGCCAGAAAGCATGGAAATGTCACACATAAGCACCCAGGCCAAAAACCATGGAAATCTCACACATAAGTAAGTACCCAGACAAGGAAGCATGGAAATATCACACAAAGGCACCCAGGCCAGAACTCATGAAAATCCCACACATAAGTACTCAGACCAGGGACCAGGGAAACGTAACACAAAGCCACCCAGCCTCAGGCCAGAAAGCATGAAAATGTCAAACAAAGGCACTCAAGCCAGTGGCGATTGCACAATTTTCAGAGTGTTGGAGCTGCCCTCAATGTTACATCACTAAAGAAGTCATAACATTGTGAAAAATCCAAACATCGCACTAAGGACAAACATAGCAAATGAGCCTTACCCACACCGGCGGAGGTGGTGATGGACCATATTATCATCATAATCATCATAAGTTAATCGAATCTTTACAATAAAGAGATTCTTGGCTGGATATAGAGAAATATGTGTATTTCCAATTCTGTTTGTTAATACATTGACATATGTGCTATTTTTTAAATGTACCACTAAGTGCACTTTCTGTCAATGCCTGAATGCCATGGATTTTGTAATAGACTGAGAAAATGCATTTCATTTCTTATTTTCCTTCAATACATCATTTGGTTCTTCTTTTTTGCCTGCATGAAATTCATTTTGTAATGGAAACATTTGTTTTGTAAATGAAATATGTATTATGCACAAAATGCAAAGCACAAATTAAATTATGTTAATGAAATGAAAGAGATATGAAATGCATATTTCATGGACAAAACATAACCTCAACAAACAACTATTCCTTGATAAAAATCTTTAAACACAATCTCGGTCTCTGACAGACACAGTGTTAAAGCAGATAGCACCTCATTTAAATGACTTCCTTAGTTCCTTTAATATTAGTGCTTGGTGTGTATAGGATTGTAAATAACTTTTTGGATGAAAAAAACAATAACGAAATACTGCCTTTAACGGTTTTGCCATTGATGTCAGCATAACATTTGTAGTAGTTCAATATTGGAAATTGGGAGCGCAGCGCACACACATAAAATGCTCCTTTCCCTGGTCTGAGGCGTCAGGAGAGATGGTGAAGGCACAGAACACAGACGCCAGCCCTATCCAGACCTGGCCCCCAAGGGCAGAGATTGGCATTTCAATCCTTGATAGCCCAAGCACTGGTTACCACTCCAGGAGCTGTGAGTGGCCACCCTCGTATCACAAAAACCAATGCCGCCTTCGTGGCTAGCAGACTCCTGTGAGCTGTGCCAGGCATGGGGCACTGGGCCCGGTGCCCCCCTTGAACTGTGATGGTGTGCCAGCTTGGCGTGGCTCTTTCTGCCCGTTCTGGTTTGTGGGCATCAGTTTGAACCTAAGAGGCTTCACAGCGGGTGCATCAAAGCCTCGTAAAACACACAACCTTTGAGCAGATGCACACAACTGCAAAGTAAGCACAGAGGACACGGCCATGTGTGAACTGTAGCTACGGGAAGGGCGGCTGCTGCACTGCAAGGGAGGGGCACAGGCTGTGCATTGGGAAGGATGGGCTGGGGAGAGGCCAGGGTGTCGAGGGAAGGGCCGTTGCTGCACTGCAAGGGAGGGGCACAGGCTGTCCATTGGAGAGGATGGGCTGGGGAGAGGTCTGGATGTCGAGGGAAGGGCAGTTGCTGCACTGCAAGGGAGGGGCACAGGCTGTGCATTGGGGAGGATGGGCTGGGGAGAGGTCAGGCCAGGCAGGGTGTGCATTGGGGAGGATGGGCTGGGGAGAGGTCAGGGTGTCCGTGTCGAGGGAAAGGCAGCTGCTGCAGCAAGGGAGAAGTACAGGCTGTGCATTGGGGAGGATGGGCTGGGGAGAGGTCAGGGTGTCGAGGGATTAATTTGTCTTGAGTCCTTAGGCAGTGACCACAGTATTTTACATCCCGCAGAGAAAGAGGAAGGAGCGAGTCACTGGAAGCTCCAGTTTCCTGGGCAAAAACTACAGAAGACAAGGGGGTCTCAGATGAATGCAGGGGTTCGTTTGACAGACGTGGACAGGGTACGACACAGGTGGTCCCGTCCATGGACATTACACAACTGCTGCTGTATCATGCACAGTTAGTAATCATCATGAGGAGCTTAGGCTACTACATTGTACAGCAGTTATATAAACCATCAGATGCATGCACGTCAGCGGCACATTAGTGTCCATAATTATGCTGCACTTAACGCCTTGCACTTTTTGTTTGCCTGCTCAAATACGAACACACTAACACTCGAAGCAATTAGGGCTGCTTGGTTGCTGCACCTACCCATTTGCTGTTTTACATCTACCGTGGGTGCAAATTACAAAACATTCACTGTGGACAGCGTTGACTGAGCTCCCTGGGGCTAACATGCTTCTATTCTGAACTGGGCAACAACGAGCTGCCCCAGCACGATTAAGCATCAGGTTAACACTGGCACCATGCCCCCGGCCCGTCCTGGTGACTATAAACACACTTTCATGGAGCCTAAAGGCACATTTTAAAGTGTTAACCACTATGAATACAGGGGACTGGACTGAGTTTGGTCTACTCTAGCCATTTGATTTTAAATTAACTTACCGGTGTGGTGGGCGGCCGTCAGAGACTCGGGACACACGATACAGTACACACTCTACTGCAGTGGCCAGGCAGGCTCAGGCTGACTGCTCAACTTACACACGACACACCACACGCCATCGGGTGGGACCGAGTTGGCGATGACTTATGGTGGCACTGGCAGGTGTGTCGTGGTGCTGCGTGTTGCCTGCGGACGGGGGATACGCTGGGGCGTGCGGCGCGTGCCCAGTTCAAAAAATATGCGCACGTTGCCGCAGCCACCTGCACAGTGCACACAACCAAAATCGAGGCCAAATCTCGGCCCGGGCCCACCACACAGGCAAGTTAGTGGCACGCACTGGTCGCCCGGCGCCCGCACTGCCCTGGCAACACTGACTGAACTCACCACACGCCATCGGGTGGGACCGAGTTGGCGATGACTCGTGGTGGCACTGGCAGGTGTGTCGTGGTGCTGCGTGCTGCCTGCGGACGGGGGATACGCTGGAGCGTGCGGCGCGTGCCCAGTCCAAAAAATCTGTGCACGTTGCCGCAGCCGCCTGCACAGTGCTCAGCCAGTTCATCACGTCTCCTGGGCAACGTTAGGTAGGCCGCGCGACACATTATCAGCCAATCAGAGCTGAGAGCGGGCCAGGGTGTTTAAAAGTCCTCGTCTTCAGTGAGCGCCGTGAAGGTCGGGAAAGGTGCCCCCCATAAAAAGTCTGGCAGAGACTTCTCCGGCGCGCGGGAGATATATGGACCGGCCCGAGGTAGTGACTAACAGTAAAACTCCGAGGATCCTCACTTTTAAAAATTCAGAGTGATTTGTTGGCGCGAGGACGGGGAGGTAAATCAATGCCCCCACCCCCTCCGTGGGAGTAGGTCTTCGAGGAGGACGGCGCGCGGCAGATCCGTGCTCTGAGTTAAATTAAATCCATTTCATGGCACTTCCATTTTACGGTTCTCCCACAGTATATCCGTCCAGTCGAGGGTTTATGGGGAGGGCATAATTCTGAGGACAATGGAGTCCAGACAGATTATGTCCCGCGTGGTATCACGCCTTGCAAAGATAGCTCAGTTGGTTAAAGAGGCTGCTCAAAGAGTAGCGACCAAGGGTACCCACTGCACACAACCAAAATCGAGGCCAAATCTCAGCCCGGGCCCACCACACAGGCAAGTTAGTGGCACGCACTGGTCGCCCGGCGCCCGCTCTGCCCTGGCAACACTGACTGAAGCTAGCAGCAGAGCAGTAGCACTAAGAAGGCAGAAATTAAGCACTGAGCGCAGTGCGCCGCCGGCCCGCCAACATACACATCAGTGACCTGTTACTTTTCGAATAACTTTTATTTAGGTACCTGATTTTGAAATGAATGGGGGAATCTCTTCCTCTGGGGCTCAGGGCTGGCTAAGTGTCTCACCACCGATGCCCTCTGCCCTCTGCCCTCAACTGCTCAACACGCCACAGTCCTCACAGTCGACGTCGGGTGGCGGGGCCGAGTTGGCGATCTGTCGTGGTGCTGCGCGCTGCGGAGGTTATGCTGGGGCGTGCCAACGTGAAAAAAATCTGCGCACGTTGCCACTGCCCGCACACGCAGCGCACACAAGCAACCAAAATCCAGCCCATATAACACTGACTCAACAAGCTAGCGCAGTGCGCGGCGCCGCCATGATGAAGTTAAGTTATTATATTTTAATTTATTTTGTCGAAGCCCCCCACCACAGCAACACTTACTTTCACACTTTAACTGCCTGCGCGCTGACTCACTCGAGTCAGGCGATCAAAACACGCCGGCCTGCAGTGTTGCACAAACTCCACAAAGGTAAATTGAAAATGTGATGTGCGTCAGTGGTGTTGACTGTGTAGACCCGGCCCTGTCAATTAAGTGCTGGTGCTAAGCACCGGAAAGCACCGGCACAAATTAAGCCCTGCCTTTGGTTTTGCTATGTTCGCCCTAAGTTGGCAGGGTATGCCCAGACGTGGGTCCCTTGCTCACTTTGCCACTGGTTCAAGATAGCCTGGCTGATGACGGCTGTAAGCCAGAAACCGGTCCCAGGATGCTTGTTTCCGGTCCAGGGAAGACATGGCTTGGCAGTTCGGGCTGGACTGTTCCCATGAGGCACTGGGTCAGACTGATATGCATATGGCCATGTCTGAATTGGGGTGGCGGAGTGAGCTAAAGAATGATGATGGATTAAACCCAGATCAGTTGACTGGGGGTGAGTGCTTGCAATGTTCAACACTCTGTCCATCATCCCCTTTGGTTTTGCTATGTTCGCCCTAAGTTGGCAGGGTATGCCCAGACATGGGTCCCTTGCTCACTTTGCCACTGGATTCAAGATAGGCATCGATGCCCTCTGCCCTCAACTGCTCAACACGCCACAGTCCTCACAGTCGACGTCGGGTGGCGGGGCCGAGGTGGCGATCTGTCGTGGTGCTGCGCGCTGCGGAGGTTATGCTGGGGCGTGCCAATGTGAAAAAAATCTGCGCACGTTGCCACTGCCCGCACATGCAGCGCACACAAGCAACCAAAATCCAGCCCAAATAACACTGACTCAACAAGCTAGCGCAGTGCGCGGCGCCGCCATGATGAAGTTAAGTTATTATATTTTAATTTCTTTTGTCGAAGCCCCCCACCAAGGCAAAACACTTACTTTCACACTTTAACTGCCTGTGCGCTGACTCACTTGAGTCAGGAGATCAAAACACGCCGGCCTGCAGTGTTGCACAAACTCCACAAAGGTAAATTGAAAATGTGATGTGTGTCAGTGGTGTTGACTGTGTAGACCCGGCCCTGTCAATTAAGTGCCGGTGCTAAGCACCGGCACAAATTAAGCCCTGCCTTTGGTTTTGCTATGTTCGCCCTAAGTTGGCAGGGTATGCCCAGACGTGGGTCCCTTGCTCACTTTGCCACTGGTTCAAGATAGCCTGGCTGATGACGGCTGTAAGCCAGAAACCGGTCCCAGGATGCTTGTTTCCGGTCCAGGGAAGACATGGCTTGGCAATTCGGGCTGGACTGTTCCCATGAGGCACTGGGTCAGACTGATATGCATATGGCCATGTCTGAACTGGGGTGGCGGAGTGAGCTAAAGAATGATGATGGATTAAACCCAGATCAGTTGACTGGGGGTGAGTGCTTGCAATGTTCAACACTCTGTCCATCATCCCCTTTGGTTTTGCTATGTTCGCCCTAAGTTGGCCGGGTATGCCCAGACGTGGGTCCCTTGCTCACTTTGCCACTGGATTCAAGATAGCCTGGCTGATGACGGCTGTAAGCCAGAAACCGGTCCCAGGATGCTTGTTTCCGGTCAAGGGAAGACATGACTTGGCAGTTCGGGCTGGACTGTTCCCATGAGGCACAGGGTCTGACTGATTTGCATATGGCCTTGTCTGAACTGGGGTGGCGGAGTGAGCTAAAGAATGATGATGGATTAAACCCAGATCAGTTGACTGGGGGAGAGTGCTTGCAATGTTCAACACTCCGTCCATCATCCCCTTTGGTTTTGCTACACATTGAGTCATCAGCATGTTGGCTTGAATGTTGAAGGGAATTCATTGGCTGATAAAGCCGCCAAGGCGACAGTGCCAACTGCTGCCGTTGGTACAATCACTCATTCTAGCACAAGGATAGACGGACAGATAATGATAGCTGTAAACGCGGTAAACAGACATAATATCGAATTTTTAATATAGAATTGCCAAAATATCGAGTTTTTTATATAGAATGGACAGAATATCGAATTGCCAAAATATAGTGGTGCAGAATATCGAAATTCAGGTAAGAAATATCGATTGTCATAATATCGACAGTCATAATATAGTTGTTAAAAATATCGATTTTTTTATGGTGTTTTAAGTGTTAGTATATGTGTTAAAAGTATGTATTATTTTTGTAATGTATGTTTTAATTTTTTTAAAGTAATGAATTTTATGTTATTTCATTTTTGCATAATTTAATTCCGTAGCGGGTTGTGGGTTTATAGGGGAATAGGGTGGAAGTAATTTAATTATAGTAAATTAAATATTAATTTTTAGGAATTATTAATTATTTTTAATTTAATTTTGCGTTTTAGTTCTGTAGCGGGTTGTGGGTTTATAGGGGAATAGGGTGGGAAGTAATTTAATTGTAATTAAGTAATTATTTAATTTTATTTATTGGTATTGATAAATAATTCATTGTTAATTAATTATTAATTGGTAATTTATTTTTATTAATTGGTAATTAATTTTTATTAATTGTTTAATTGATAATTATATTAATTGTATTAATTTATTATTCAGAGCGGGTTGTGGGTTTATAGGGGAATAGGGTGGAAGTAATTTAATTGTAATTCAGTAATTATTTATTTTTATTTATTGGTTTTGATTATTAATTTATTGTTAATTAATTCTTATTTGGTAATTAATTTGTATTAATTGGTAATTAATTTGTATTAATTGCTAATTAATTTTTTATTAATTGATTAATTGATAATTATATTAATTGTATTAATTTATTATTTGGAGCGGGTTGTGGGTTTATAGGGGAATAGGGTGGGAAGTAATTTAATTGTAATTAAATAATTATTGAAAATATTTTTGTGTATTGATAATTAATTTACTGTTAATTAATTATTAATTGGTAAACATTTTGTATTACTTATTAATTTTTGGTATTGAAAAATAATTTGTGGTTAATTAATTATTAATATGTAATTAATTTTTAATAATTAATACTTATTGGTATTTATAATTAATTAATTATTAAATAATTTGTCATTGGGAATTAATTTTTAATACATTTTTATTGGTATTGATAATTAATTTATATATATTTAATTATTAAATCATTACTTTCCCTACTGTTGCACTCACTGGAGGGGGAATAGTAATTTTTACCCTCCCGCTATCCAACACTTTCCCTACTGTTGCACTCTCTGGAGTGGGAATAGTAATTTTTACCCCTACGCTATCCAACGCTTTCCCTACTGTTGCACTCTCTGGAGTGGGAATAGTAATTTTTACCCCTACGCTATCCAACGCTTTCCCTACTGTTGCACTCTCTGGAGTGGGAATAGTAATTTTACCCCTACGCTATCCAATGCTTTCCCTACTGTTGCACTCACTGGAGTGGGAATAGTAATTTTTACCCCTACACTATCCAACGCTTTCCCTACTGTTGCTCTCACTGGAGTGGGAATAGTAATTTTTACCTACCCGCTATCCAACGCTTTCCCTACTGTTGCACTCACTGCAGTGGGAATAGTAATTTTTACCTACCCGCTATCCAACGCTTTCCCTACTGTTGCACTCACTGGAGTGGGAATAGTAATTTTTACCCTCCCGCTATCCAACGCTATCCTTACTGTTGCACTCACTGGAGTGGGAATAGTAATTTTTACCCTCCCGCTATCCAACGCTTTCCCTACTGTTGCACTCACTGGAGTGGGAATAGTAATTTTACCCTCCCGCTATCCAATGCTTTCCCTACTGTTGCACTCACTGGAGTGGGAATACTAAATTTTACCCTCCCGCTATACTACGCTAAAAATATTGAATATTTGTTATTAATATTACGTTAATATATATATGTATTAAAAAATAAAAATGCATGTTTATTTTTTTTTTTACTTACATTAATTATTTATTAATATTAAGGTTATTTAAGTATTTTTAAGTATGTTTTAGTTAATTATATTTATTATTTTATTAATTTTACATTACTTTTAAGACATTTAAAAAATTCGATATTTTGACTAACTATATTTTTTACAACTATATTTTGGATTCGATATTTTTGTACTTACCTGTTTGTAGATAGGAAGTCGATATTCTGTCACTCGATATTTTTACCTCGATATTGTGGCAGGTCGATATTCTTCTCCTCGATATTCTGTCAGTGATCCGTAAACGCTACTCGGAACAGCTCAACCTTGCAAAAAGGTTTTCCACTCAAGTAATCCTACAAGTTAGATGCGCAAAATATTCTGTATGCTCAAATTCCAGGAGTGGGGGATAGAGTAATACCAAACATGGATTGCAGATTAGGATTCATTCTAGCTGCACACGAGGGTCTGGATTCAGCACTCGCAGGTATCGCTGCGACTATTTCGCTTCTAAAGCAGCATTACTGGTGGCCAGGTCTTCCTAAACAGACCAAGGGTTTTGTCCTTAAGTGCGACATCTGTCAGCAGATGAAGCGTTCCACCGTAGCACGTCCACCACAACCACCATTACTGATTTCAGATAGACCTCTCGCATGTGTCTGTTTGGACCACTGCAGCCCCTTACTATCTGATGGGGCTTACAAGTACATCTTGGTGGCAGTGGATTCATGCTCTAGATTCCTGTGGGTTAGGCCTCAGCATTCGGCTGATGGCCAAACTGTTATAAAGGATTTGCGAGTCTTCATAGGGACATACACAATTGGCACATTACATTCTGATCTTGACCCTGCGTTTAGCTCACAGGTTTACAAAGAAGCCATGGGAAGTTTGGTTGTGGCCTTGCGGTACTCCCCCCATATCCTCCCAAGGGAAATTCAATTGTGGAGAGGAAGAACCGGGACTTAAAGCAATCCTTAACAGCTAGGGTAATAGGCTCGGGTGGCAGTTGGGCAATCACCTATATGGGGTCCAGAGAGCACTTAACAACATGCCAAGAAAGTCCCTAGGGGGCCCTACACCATATGAAGTCCTGTTCGGGATAAGAATGTGGGTACCTGACCTTGACTGTGGCAGCACAGTGGCGGATGAAATACCATTTGACATCAATGATCGTTTGACTATTTTACAGGAACTCAATGAATTCCGGGCATTACAAAGCAACGTCCAAGTAGAATGCACCGCTACTGGAGAAGTGAAAGCTGTTCTAGCAAGACTTGACTAGATCCCGAAGATTGGGGACCTGGTCAGAGAAAAAATAGTGGACAAAAAAGAATTTGGGCCATCTTACCTGTCCTGGCTGTCGAAAGAACAAGAACAGTACTTCTTCCGCCCCTTGCCGGCAAGAAAGAAAAGAGATTTGTCTCAATTGATCTGATCAAACCACACTATGTGTCCGATACTCAACAGTAGGCCGCGTGGGCTCCTGGGTAGCCACCGATCTCCTCTCGCTACCGTACAGGAAGTTCAGACGAAAAGATTAATAACTTTGAAGACTCCACTTCGTGAAGTGAAGGAGTTTCCAACAATGGAATGGAACTTGTACCTGTTGAAATTGAACAGCAACAAGCTACAACTGAAACACAGATCTCAATTCGGCCTAATACCGACATCTATGTGAATATGTCTCGACAGGAGGCATCTGCCAGTTCCACAAAACCTGCTGAGCTACCAAAGCTAGATCAGACTGCATCTGGCTACTTCATCGATTTTGACAATTTCTCATTGGATCTAAGTGAACCCGAGTCACCGCCAGCGCCTGTTTCCCACAAACAACAAATTTGTTATTTTTACCTTTGGCTGAAAAAGTCTTACTTTGTTTTCCATGGCTACAGCTCTGGAAGGCAATTGGTCTACTGTGCCTAGTCCTCTGGATAGGTGTAGGGACTGTCTTTTTCTTGCTCCTGAATAGACATTTCCTCCCAGAACGCTCTGGAGTCCAACATGTGAACTTGGTCCGTAAACCACATACATCTTCACACCGTGAACAGAGGGACCTTTCCTTCGTGAACATTACAGCAGTTCCAGTTGGAATAGTTTGGGACAAAGGGGCACATGCATCAAGGTAGGCAATTGCGATTCCATAATTGCGATTATTAAGGAATCGCAATAATGGAATCGCAATTCCCTATGCATGTAGATTTCGTTAAATTATTAGCGATTCCAACATATTCCTTAATTGCAAATAGCAAATTGCGATTTGCAATTAAGGAATAGCTTCCCATTCATTCCTATGGGCCTAGAGGCCCATAGGAATGAATGGGAATTGCATGCGCAATTTGCGAGTACCAAATAGGTACTCGCAAATTAGCGCATGCAATTTCAAGGGTGCAAGGGGGCCAAAAGGCCACCCTGATGCACCCCTGAAATTGGCATGTGTGCACATGTGGGGCACACACATGCCCTAAGGGCATGTGTGTGCACCACATGGCACTTTGAAAAATGCACCTTTGTGCATTTTTCAAAGTTTTTGCAAATTGCCATCAACTTGCAGTTGATGGTAATTTGCGTTTCGTAGATGCGAAGTCACATTTAGGAAATGCTTGTTGCATTCCAAATAGGGAATCGCAATTTGCGATTCCCTAAATGCATTCACAATTTAGGTAATCTCAAAATTTGCGATTACCCAAATTGCAAATTTGCATTTGGGTTGATGAATACCAAATGCAAAAATACCGGTCGCAAAGGGGCCGATTCTGTGACTCGGCACGTTTGCAATCAGTATTTTTGTTGATGCATGTGCCCCAAAGTTCCCTATGATGTGTATGGTCCAACTGAACTTTTAAAAATAGCACATTTATTTACAATTTCTCTTAGTGATATCATCACCTCTAGTACTTTCTCTGATGTTTGGGAGTTTGTACTGTAAATACTATGCTGTCTGATTTAGAACAATCTGCTGCATTTTCAAATGATGAATTGTAAGATGGTACATCTAATTTTGACACCATGTTATGTTACCAACACTATGGTCACCATTTCTTGCAAAAAGCAAGTATCCCACATAACGATTTCAAGTATTATCAATGGGAATATTGCCCAACACAGCTGAAAGGTAGTTCAACAACATTTGCATAGAAGTTTGCTTATTTTTCTGGGTTTACCACTTCAGACCCGGCCTCATATTACTATAGGCTTGCACCTACACCTGCAAAGAAAAATATGCTCACTACCACCAAGCTGATATATTCTGCTTCTTTTATTTCCCAACTGTCTTTCCAAGGTTTTGACTTTTGGAGGGACACTATAGACACAAAATCTGTCTGGGGTACTAAAGTTTGGCAGATTCAGGGAAATGAGGCCCTATTTAGAGCATGCCTCATACCACATCAAATGCTTTTCCTGAACGACACAGTGCAACAGACTTGCTGTCTTGGGCTAGCCAAGAACATGGACTTGAACATACCTTGTATTCCCTCGCTTACACACTTTGAAGGTTGGCAAAATTATACATCACACAGTGAGGATACATTGGATACCATACTACACACCTACAATTCATCAGACCCCAATTGGAAGGGATGGTTGGTTTTGCCTATCGACACAAATAGGTGTCAGTCAAGATTCAGGGGTACCACCGAAGGGTTTCGTATCCATAGGCCTGTTCAGCGCTATGTACAATCAGAACACTCAGGGGTGGTGACATCTTACAGTGTTGGGAAGTTATGCCTAGAGTAGCTAAGAACCGCGACACTGTCCCAAGTGAAACAACACTTGTCCCTTTTCTCAGATTACATGGATCTTAGGGATTTTTTGTTAGGTCCCCATAAGCCACGGCAAAAGTGTTTCCTATATGCTATTTACAACGAGCTCTGGAAAATCTCTCAACAGGAGGCTGCTGAGAGATTGTGTGAGATTGATAAGGTTAACATAGAAAAGGCTTTGGCTGTGATCGACAATGGCATGACCACACTAACATCCAGGATTTATTCACTGGGCAACATTATGTCTTCTGCAATAGATATAATGGAACAGGATTTGTCTATTCTACAACATGGACAATCGCAATTGCGGTCCATTATACAACTAAGCTGCATGCTGCAATCACTGTGTTCTGGCCACCTGCCCTGGCGTTACATCAACAGCACGTCTCTGTTTTCTGCATACAATCTAACGGAAAGACAGCTAGTAATGGCACAAAGAGATGCAAAATATACCATGTTGCACATTGAAAAATTGGACTAATTACCTTTTACCATGGCTGAGTCACCTTCCACTGAATAGTTAATCCATGGTTACATTACACTGCCAGTCACGACTTTCCAATTTCAATACTGTCTCCAGTATCACCAGGTAGGCAGATATGAAGCGCTAGGAGAAGGATACATACATGAATACTGGGAATTACCGTACAGAATTAAATGCAGGAATGGGGACACTGAAAATTTTCTCAGCGGTTCAAACTGTGAACAAGCTTTAAGCAGTTCCTTGGTTTGCAAGGACTTTAAGCTTCACAGGCCTGTAATACTTCGTTTGCAAACCTGTCCTGTCACTTGAAGGGTTCCCCAGCTGCAGTGATTCATCCAGTGTTCGAGCTGCTCTCGAATGGGAGCTATTTGATGCTGAAGGATCAAGGCTGTTGTGGGATGGTACCAGGCATCGCATATCTGGTCACAGTAAGTTCCAGGGTTACTTGTTTTATGTAAGCATTGTTTCCACCGGCCCACACACTTAGGGAGGTAATGCTATAGCCTTCATTGAATGTTTCCTTTATACGGTTTGATTCTCTGAGCAGACTGAAAGCCATGCTTCTTCAGAAAGATGTGGCCTTAACCTCAGCCCGAGAAACTTTTTATCTGCAGGTTACAAGGTCTTCATCTGAGATACAGGCACTAGTCCGTAAGAACTTCCCGCTCCATTTTGAAGAAATGGTTTATCGTATATTTAACATGTCTGATACGAGGGGGATCATGCACCTATTTAAACGTATAGGTTCTGGACTATTGAGCACCTTTCAGTCAATCTTCGGAGTAATTCCAGCTTTCATACACTCCGTATTGGGAAGCGTTTTTGGAGGGCTTCCGCTGGTCCTACTACTTGTACTGGGCATCCTAGTTTTAATTTTCCTGCTTCGCAATGGACGTCCCAGTTCATCAAGAAATGGGAGTGGCACTGCTGGTGCGACATTGTCGTGACCGCATAGTGCTCTTTCTGGGCACATCTCGGCTTTGGTAGCTGAGCGAGCATTGGTTCCTATCATTCAGACCAGCCTGGTTTGATTGCATATTGCCTGTGTTCTGCTGCCTGTTCCGCAGATACAAATGTGTGTTGGACCTATGTATGACCCTTCCATCGGTTGCAACGCCGGATACAGACATACTACTGGACCCCTTAAAGGCCCACGTGTATCAGTGTCCTCAGCATATTCCAATGTTGATGACGGCATTCTTAGAGCATCCATGGGATGCTTCAGCTCCTGGCGGAACGAACAACGGCTCTACAACAGGCTCACAGGCTTCGAATGTTTCTTCAGCGGCTGCTGTGGGAACTGGAGAAGATCACCCTTGCTCCATTGACCTGATACAAGAAGTGTTACAGGGACCGACGTCTGCGAATGCGAGCGAAAGGTATGTTGTATCTCCCACAAAGGACACATAAACATTTGGCTCTCCGTGTGATGGGAACAATTCAGCCTTTTTCCAAAACAAGACCAAATTGGAATGAAAATATTGTTTAATTTAGTTTTTTCTGCTCTCACTGAGCACCATGGCTTTCGATGTGCTCAGTCAGTCTGATCATATATTGGCTGCTCTTTACTAGACTTTTGAAATTTTAACATCCTTTTTACATGTAACATGCTTTTAGATGTTTTTAGACATTGGCTTTCAATGATTTTATTACAATGTTTTAATGCTTTTTAGCGGGCTCGTGTTAGCACCAGTCACATATCGTCCTACGGATGAGGAGTGGGTGTTATGGCCCCCAATCTAGGTCTAAGTAGCAAAGCGACCTTTCACCTACATTTGTCCTACCTTGCCCTGCATTACCATTCTAGCACTGACCTTTTACATAGTTACATGCTGAATAAATGTTGATTGGTTTCCTTGAAACTAGCCTAATTTATTGTGCCTGAGGAGTTTTAGTAAAATCCCATGCACATGACGTACATAACAGGATTAACATACTCTGTACAAAAGTCATTGCTATCTTTCATCCTAGGGAGTTCAGGCTCCTTTGCATAAATTGCATCTATTGATTTAGTCTCATCTACATAATCATACTCATAACATATCGATTGTGGTAGAACCACGGAGGGCTACCTTTTCTGTAAAAAAGAACTACACCTTCACTAGTGAAGAGGAGGAGATGCTTCCACGCTGACACAGACACTGAGTTCCCAGACTGCAGAAGCTTCAACACATCCTTGCAGGATGTTCAACTCAAGACCAAGACGGGGTCCTTCATTCTCTTCCATCAGATAATGGGGTTGGCTCTTTCATAGGGGATACAGGCTAGGTACACTTAGGTAGGGTCCGCATAATAGGAGTACGCTTGATTATTGTCATGTTTATATGCCCGCATATATTCACTGTTTTAGCACCATGGTAGAATTCTACCTTATATTTACTTTGTTGGTGCTTGTAATCTCTTATGTTAGCTTTTGTCTATTGATTGTCGCAGCAACCATGTTTTATACTAGAATGACGCTGGTTCAATAAATACTTATTGAAAACGTCCCCAACGTTTTAGTCTCTGTATCTCTCTGAGACAAAGCGAGCACGATTGACTGAGCAAAAAGTACTGTACTGTTTCCATGATCGCTGAGCGATCAAGGGTTGTCAAGTTCGATGTTTGCCAGAAACTATTGGCTCCTTGGTAAGGTTAGGGGGCTTAGCTGGTCTAAAGGCTGACATATCCTTTGGGGGTGTCCGGAATCAGTCTAGACACCAATCCCTTATTTTATGTTGTCCAAACGCACAGATCCTATATATTAGTAGGAACTACACAAGAAGACAGCTTTTGACCCTTCTCACTTGTTGGCCATGTTACTACTGATCTGCAATAGTCAGACAGCTTATCTTTTCCAGGTGTTAGTAAGTAGAGATCGAAAAGCTACCACTACTACCATGAGGCCTTCTCACTCCAACTCTGACCAAGATGCTAGACTGCTTTTGACCCTTCTCACTTGTCAGCCATTTTGCTACTGTTTTATAATTGTCAGGCAGCTTATCTTTTCCAAGTGTTGGTAAGTAGAGATCTAAAAGCTACCACTACTACCATGAGGCCTTCTCACTCCAAATCTTACTAAGAAGCTAGACTGCTTTTGACGCTTCTCACATGTCGGCCATTTTACTACTGTTTTACACTAGTCAGGCAGCTTATCTTTTCCAAGTCTTGGTAAGTAGAGATCGAAAAGCTACCACTACTACCATGAGGCCTCCTCACTCCAAATCTTACTAAGATGCTAGACTTCTTTTGACCCTTCTCACTTGTCGGCCATCTTGCTACTGATCTATACTAGTCAGGCAGCTTATCTTTTTTCAGGTGTTGCAAACGTGACATAGAACTGACTACAACTACCATGAGGCCTTGTCACTCCAACTCCAAACAAGTAGCTACTCTCCTTTACCCCCTTCTCACCTGTTGCCCATCTTAATACTGAGCTAGACTTCTCAGAGAATGTGTAAAGTTCAGACAATGTTCTTCACAAATACACGCCTGAACACTTTGCTTGACCATGTCCTGGATACATCAACTCAAATTATTGATGGCCTGAGTTACACCATAGCAACTACGTGCCCCTAATATACGTCAGCCATGAATGACACACAGCTCATTTGCAATGCCAGGTGACCCCTTGACTATAGACTCATAACAGGATGAACAATACCACTTATACAACCAAGCTGCCTGTTTGCCAGAATTCAACATAAATAGGCTTTGGAATGGACAAATACACATGATACGACTACACTGTGTGTAGCTGAGTGTTGGAGGTGTCACGTCTATCCCTCAACCCAAAAGAAAATATAGCACCACGTCCAATGAGCTGATTGAATCAGATGCACTGATTTAAAGGCACCTAAGGCCTAGCAACCAAATACAACTCCATTCAAATCGCTTACTGAAGTATTCACTATCTTTTTTGTACTTCTATGTCCAGGATTAACCTGACACAAACAACGTGGATGTACATACCTTAATTTTACACTTGACTATGTTCTTCATTTCTCAACTGGTCAATTCACCACTGCATCTGAGCAGAGGCAGGAAAGAAAACAGAGTCACTCTCCACCCAGGAAGAAGAAGACCTCAGTGATGTCAATGCTCCTGAAGGGGTGAACGTCGAGGACCGTCCTGACCCATCTTGTCAACCTGGGCAAAGGCCAACAGTTGGACTCACTGTGCCTACAACTACAGCTCCCACCACAGTGGCAACAACCCAGCAAACTGCAGTCCCCACAAACAGTGCACCTATCACAGTCAGTTCTATCCACTGCTCCCCAGTCCTGGAATCTCAGATGGTGTTAGGGTTTGTGCAAGGAACATAGCCCAGCCTCATTCTGCGCCATAAGAAGCTACGCAAATCACATTACCACCAATGTATAATGTGTGATAAATGTCAGTAAATGGCTCCTGATTTATTCTTTGTTCTGAAGGATTTAGTGTTGATTCATTATATGCACACTTTGGTAACTTATTATATTTGCTTGTGTGAGTCAGGGTGCTTTACATAAATAACACGTTGTCAGTTAGCACGTTGTAAAACCAAGAGCTCATTTCCATAAACAGCATCTTGCCGAGAGCTCATTTCCATAGACCACACGTTGCATCTGCAGCAGTTGAGGCAAGAGCGTCACGTTTTTTCTCTCCCCGCTACAACCAAAGAACCCCCCCCTTAAAGAACTCTATAAAAGCTCTTGAGAGGCAATCGAACGCGCTTGCGCTCATTTTTCTTTCCTTCCTCACCTGGATTCCAGCACTGCTTTGTCTCCGGCGAACTCGGTGGTTCCCTTCAGCGCGAAGACTCCGTCAGCAATCCTTTCGGTCCCAGCTGGGTTTCCACGGCAACATCAACACGGAGGCTCTTCCTTTCCGGTCCCGATCTCTAAACATTCCGACCTGCAGCAAAAGAATTAAAAGACAGTCAAGTAAGGTTTTCTCTTGTAAAAAATGGAAGCGACCTCAAGGAAATAAGGTATTTAAGATTTCTTTTGTTTTTCGAAAGTTTCTTCCGTTTTGGGATTCAAAGCAAAATTAATCACAAAACGCTTCCAAATGGTTTAAAGTAAAACCGAGACACTATTTAAGCGCGCATTAAAGGAAAAGGTTAACAGAACAAAAAAACTACTCACCTTTGAACTTTGGAACATTCCCAGAACTCTTGTGTCACGAAAGGCAGCATCTGTTTCTACGACAAAAGAAACAAGAAAAGACAATAATCGTTAAGAGCATATAAGATTCATTATATGTGTTGGATGACAAAATACATGTGATACAGAAGTTAGTTATTAGTAAGTCAATGGAAAAGACACAATATACAGTGGACTGAGATTGGTGCATATCAGTGAATGTTGTTCTTTTATTTCCACAGATTCATGTGACAATTGTATTAGCCTGCATTCTTTAATATTCAAAATTACGGTGAATAGAATAACGAGTGTTAAAGGTATTTTCTGAATAATATTGTTCATTAGATATATATATAAGAGGGATAACAAGTGAAGAAGGTTAATGTGAATTCCTTGTGTTTTACCACAGATATCAGCTCGCAGAGGTAAAATATTTGAAGACTCTGAACAAGAAAAAGAGTGGCGTAATCTAGAGCTGTAACCCGTGAAGTGTTTCTTTTGGTTTGTTATTTTGTCCCATTTTTCCCCTCCCCTGGGGATCTATTCTTGTCAGACTGCGTTCTAAATTCAGTCAGGCGGGCATAGGTTTTTAGGGGTGGAAGAGAATTTAGCGTCTCATCTCTCAAGTTGAACAACCTGGACTTCAGGTGAGTGAAGGTTTAACAGAAGCGCAAGCCTTCACAACAACTTAAGTTCTCCTTGAGAGATATGGACTTGGAAGAAGTTAGGATAGACGGCCAAGCTATGGCTAATGCTCTTGTTGAGGATGTAGAGAGGAATAATTCAGTAACCTTAATGTTACAACAAATGCAGCTAGAAATAGACAAGTTAAAGCAGGAAAATCAGGCATTGCGTCAGGAGGTGGTGCGATATAAGCCTAGAGAATCTTTATGGGAAACCCCCTTTCCCTCCACTTTTAAAACCTCTGAAGAAACAGGAGCTAGAGCTAAGACCTCAAACGCCTTCATGACATCTGAAACAACCACATTACCTGTACAAGTCACCGTGGCAGTTCCTAATGTTGTGCCTTTGTCTGCGCCAGAACGTTTCTTTGGAGATAGTAACAAGTTTAACATTTTTATTAGTCAATGTCAATTACACTTCATTTGTAAACCACAATTGTTCCCTAATGATGCAACTAAGGTGGCTTTTGTGCTTTCTTATTTAGGGGGTACTGCTGCTAACTGGTCCATTCCATATATTGATAGAGATGATCTTATTTTGCATAATTGGCCTTTATTCAAGAGAACTATGACAAAGTTGTTTGCAAAACACACTTATGTTCAAGCCAGTGATAACGAGTTACTCAATTTAAAGCAAGGAAACAAAGATCTGTTAACTTATGTAACCACATTTAATAGGTTGTTGACTGAGACTCAGTGGCCAGAAGAGAAACGCACTTCCTTATTTTATAGGGGTTCGCGAGATGATTTAAAAGATGCTCTGGCTCACATCGTAGAATTACCTGACGATTATTCTGACTTTGTGGATCTGGTGATAAAATTAGACCATTGTTTAGGAGAGCGAAAAGGGGACAAATCAAGAATAGAAGCCAGATTTTCAGTAGTAAAACATGATAAGAAGGAGGCAGAGAATAAGACATCAGAACCAGAACCTATGCAGATAGGGACCATTAAAGGGCCCTTGACCAGTGAAGAAAAAGAAAGAAGGCGGAAATTAAATTTATGTTTATATTGCACCCGATCTGGACATTTCGCCAAAGATTGTCCTATAAAACCAAAGATTTCTAAAAAGACAAATGCCTTAGTGGTTAGTTCAGTGGACCAGGAAAACTAGAAAACTCGTCAAGAGCGGAGATCGCTTGTACGAGAAAGAAAGGTTCACAGATCTCCCAACATCTTGCTAACACGGTGGCTCGTGTACCCCAACATTTTGTTATACAAGTCATTTTAATTATAAGTACACAACTGAGACATTCTGTACCAGTCTTATTGGATTCTGGAGCAACAGGTAATTTTGTGGATATTAAGTTAGCTCAAACATTACATATTCCAACAGTGTGGAAAACCCAACCAGAACCAGTTTGTGCTGTAGACGGGTCTGCATTATCCTCAGGATTGATAACAAAACAAACTTGTTCCATTACTATGGTATATCAAAATGGTCATACTGAGGTAATAAGCTTTGATTTGATTGACACACCCATGTTTGGGCTTATTTTAGGTGTACCTTGGTTAACAAAACATAACCCTAAAATAATATGGACTTTACGGACAGTAACATTAGATCCTCACACTGTCGAGCATGTTGTTATCAAGAAGCTCATAATGAGTCTATGACAGTCTTACATTGTGCTAGTGTTATAACACCGTCTCCTAAGATTCCTCTTGAGTATCAAGAGTTTAAAGATGTGTTTGATCCAGTGAAAGCTAGTACTCTGCCCCCACATAGATCATATGATTGCCGTATTGACCTAATACCTGGAGCCCCACTACCTAGCAGTAGAGTATATGCTCTCTCTGAAGAAGAAACTAAATACTTGAGAACTTATTTAGACGATTTACTAGCATCAGGCTTCATTAGACATTCTCACGTCCCCTGTTTCTTCGCCACTGTTTTTCATTCCTAAACGTGATGGTGGCTTACGCGCTTGTATAGACTATCGCGGATTAAACAAGGCCACAATTAAAAATAAATATCCTTTACCTTTAATTCCAGTTCTCCTTGACCAACTACGTCATTCTACTATATACACTAAATTAGACTTACGAGGGGCATACCATCTAGTCCGAGTCAAGGAACATGATGAGTGGAAAACAGCTTTCCGAACTAAATTTGGTTTGTATGAGTACACTGTCATGCCCTTTGGCTTGTGTAATGCTCCTGTGGCCTTTCAATACTTCATAAATGAAGTATTGAATGAATTCCTTGATATCTGTGTAATAGTATATATAGACGATATACTCATCTATTCTAAAACTAAAGAAGAACATACACAGCAAGTAAGAACAGTCCTTGCCAAATTGCAAGAAAACCATTTGTTTGCAAGATTAGAAAAATGTATCTTTAATACAGATACTGTAGAGTTTTTAGGTTATTGTCTATCCCCAGCAGGAATCATGATGGACCCAAAGAAAGTGAGCGCTATAGAAGATTGGCCAGAACCTACATCAGTAAAAGAAGTACAGAAGGTTTTGGGTTTCGCTAATTTCTATAGGCGATTCATACCTCACTTTGCAGAAACGGTGGTACCAATTACTAAACTCTTACAGAAGGGACAAGTATTTTCTTGGACAGATAATGCAGCTCAAGCTTTTGCTCAATTAAAAAATTCACTTCTGCACCCTTATTAAAGCATCCAGATCCTGACCTCTCATTTTTTGTAGAAGCAGATGCTTCACAAATGGCAGTAGGAGGAGTTCTCTCACAGAGAGATGAACAGGATGGTCAACTACATCCTATAGCATTCTATTCTAAAAAGTTACTTCCTGCTGAGCAGAATTACACAGTGGCAGAAAGAGAACTCTTGGCAATCAAGTTAGTATTCACAGAATGGCGGCACCATTTAATGGGAACTAAATTTCCTGTAACCATATTTAGTGACCATAAGAACTTACAATTTTTTAGTTCTGTAAAAGCCCTCACACCTCGTCAAATGCGGTGGTTGAATTTTTTAGCGCATTTGATTTTGTGATTACTTACAGACCAGGAACACAACAAGTGCAATCAGACATCTTATCAAGATATGGGTACACTACTGAATCTAAGAAAGATGTAATAAGCCCTCCTATTATTCCTCCACAGAAGATATTGGCTCCTATTATACAAGCTGATTTCATGACCTTAGTTAGATCAGAGCATCTTAGATTAAGTGCACAAGACTGGTTGAAAAGTCCAAAAAACACTATCCAGGATGGTTTATTCTATCATAATTCTTCATTGTTCATACCAACCATTGAGTTACAAAAGACAGTATTAACATGGCATCATGATTCGGCCTTAGCAGGTCATCCTGGATATCAGAAAACGCTAGACAATTGCAAGAAACATTTCTGGTGGCCTTCTTTACTAACAGATGTCCAATATTATGTAGCAACCTGTCCTATTTGTGCCAGAAATAAGTCTTCTCATAAAGCACCTGCTGGATTATTGCAACCATTATCAACCCCTCCAAATCCTTGGCATACCATAAGTGTTGATTTCATTTCTAATCTACCTGCAGCAAATAATTACACAACTGTTTTAGTAGTAGTGGATTATTTATCCAAAATGGCGCATTTTATTCCACTACATAAGCTCCCAACTGCAGCAGAATTTACTAATATCTTTATAAGAGACGTAGTGCGTTTACATGGTTTGCCGACCAAGGTTGTGTCCGACAGAGGTAGTCAATTCACTTCTAAATTTTGGACTAATCTGTGTAAAAAATTACAAATGGACATAGCCCTTTCCACAGCCTTTCATCCGGAAACCGATGGTCAGACGGAAAGGGCAAATCAAACATTACTACAAACACTACGTTGTTTAATGGCTGAATTCACTAGTGAATGGGATAAAGCCTTGCCTTTGGCAGAATTCATTTATAATAACAGCGTACATTCAGCTACTCAATGTACACCATTTTATTTTTTAAATGGTTTTCATCCTAAGGCTCTACCTATATCAGTAGATTCTTCTCTTACACCTGCTGTCACAGAACGTCTCCAACAGTTATTAGACATTCAAGAAAAGGCAAAAAGACACTTACATAATTACAAGGAAACAATGAAAAAACAAGCAGATAAACATAGAAATGATGCCCCAGCTTATCAGGTTGGAAATAAAGTTTGGCTTTCCACCAAGAATTTAAATATGATAGGCCCTCGAAAACTACAACCACGTTATATTGGACCGTTTCCCATAAGTAGAATTATAAATCCAGTTACAGTACAATTAGATTTACCTTCTGAATATTCTATGCATCCCACCTTTCATGTTTCTTTGTTAAAACCTCATAATCCAGAAACCAGATCAGAACCCCCACCCCCACCTATCCCTATTGATGGACATTTAGAATATGAGGTACAACGTGTTTTAGATTCCAAGAGAATTCAAGGTAAATTGTATTATTTGATAGCCTGGAAAGGTTACCCTCCTGATGAGAATTCTTGGGAACCAGCGTCATTTGTTCACGCTCCTAGATTGGTGAAACAATTACATTTGAGATGTCCACAGAAACCTCGCCCTGTAGGGCGGCCTTTGAGGGGAGCGACTGTTAGGGTTTGTGCAAGGAACATAGCCCAGCCTCATTCTGCGCCATAAGAAGCTACGCAAATCATATTACCACCAATGTATAATGTGTGATAACTGTCAGTAAATGGCTCCTGATTTATTCTTTGTTCTGAAGGATTTAGTGTTACTTCATTATATGCACACTTTGGTAACTTATTATATTTGCTTGTGTGAGTCAGGGTGCTTTACATAAATAACACGTTGTCAGTTAGCACGTTGTAAAACCAAGAGCTCATTTCCATAAACAGCATCTTGCCGAGAGCTCATTTCCATAGACCACACGTTGCATCTGCAGCAGTTGAGGCAAGAGCGTCACGTTTTTTCCCTCCCCGCTACAACCAAAGAACCCCACCCTTAAAGAACTCTATAAAAGCTCTTGAGAGGCAATCGAACGCGCTTGCGCTCATTTTTCTTTCCTTCCTCACCTGGATTCCAGCACTGCTTTGTCTCCGGCGAACTCGGTGGTTCCCTTCAGCGCGAAGACTCCGTCAGCAATCCTTTCGGTCCCAGCTGGGTTTCCACGGCAACATCAACACGGAGGCTCTTCCTTTCCGGTCCCGATCTCTAAACATTCCGACCTGCAGCAAAAGAATTAAAAGACAGTCAAGTAAGGTTTCTCTTGTAAAAAATGGAAGCGACCTCAAGGAAATAAGGTATTTAAGATTTCTTTTGTTTTTTCGAAAGTTTCTTTCGTTTTGGGATTCAAAGCAAAAATTAATCACAAAACGCTTCCAAATGGTTTAAAGTAAAACCGAGACACTATTTAAGCGCGCATTAAAGGAAAAGGTTAACAGAACAAAAAACTACTCACCTTTGAACTTTGGAACATTCCCAGAACTCTTGTGTCACGAAAGGCAGCATCTGTTTCTACGACAAAAGAAACAAGAAAAGACAATAATCGTTAAGAGCATATAAGATTCATTATATGTGTTGGATGACAAAATACATGTGATACAGAAGTTAGTTATTAGTAAGTCAATGGAAAAGACACAATATACAGTGGACTGAGATTGGTGCATATCAGTGAATGTTGTTCTTTTATTTCCACAGATTCATGTGACAATTGTATTAGCCTGCATTCTTTAATATTCAAAATTACGGTGAATAGAATAACGAGTGTTAAAGGTATTTTCTGAATAATATTGTTCATTAGATATATATATAAGAGGGATAACAAGTGAAGAAGGTTAATGTGAATTCCTTGTGTTTTACCACAGATATCAGCTCGCAGAGGTAAAATATTTGAAGACTCTGAACAAGAAAAGAGTGGCGTAATCTAGAGCTGTAACCCGTGAAGTGTTTCTTTTGGTTTGTTATTTTGTCCCATTTTTCCCCCTCCCCTGGGGATCTATTCTTGTCAGACTGCGTTCTAAATTCAGTCAGGCGGGCATAGGTTTTTAGGGGTGGAAGAGAATTTAGCGTCTCATCTCTCAAGTTGAACAACCTGGACTTCAGGTGAGTGAAGGTTTAACAGATGGCCACCACCACCCCAGTCAGTGAGGAGCCAGGACCCAGTTGAAGGATGCAGGCTGTGCCAAGGGCAGTGGGCCATTTGGGTAGATGTCATGGGAGGGTGAATGTGGGCTCCCATGGTGAGCCCACTGAGGCTATGGACACTCAGGCTGCCATCACACAAGTTGTGGTACTCTACCCAGACTCCCACAGTGTGTTGGGCCAGGTCGTCACAGAAGTGCGGGAAATGAAGGTGCTGCACAATGCCACATACCAGGAGGTTGCTTAAATCCAGATCGAGGAGGTTGGCATCTACACTGATGTTGCAGGACTACGCACTGAGATGGCTGGGGTCCGCAAAGAGGTGGCCTCCATGGTAAGGGTGCAGTGGGACATAAACACCACCCTCTGCAGGGCTTTCCACCTGCATCTGACCCTTCCTGTGGTCCTAGTACATAGAGAGCATCAACATCTGCTGTAGCCACAGGAAGGGAGGCCCTGGCAGAGGAGGATATGCCTGCAAGCACCTCTGGCAGGAAGAGGGGACATCCATGTTAGGCTTCAGGGGCAAAGTTTGGTAAGAAGACCACCACCACCAGCAAAACCACTCGCACCAAATGTCTTCCTGTGTGTGGTACACATTCACTTTTTTGACTGTTCCTGCCCACTTTTCCCTATCTGATGTAAAGAGTATGTTAGACTTTGGACTCTAGAAATTTGGGACTCCATCCACAATGGTTTCATCCACCATGACTAAAGACTGCACATTTATGTCCTCACTATACTTTGTTTAGTTTATTTTATTTTTTTGCATAGTTCACATAATTTAATACACACGTCACCAAAGCAATGTCTCCTGTTGTGATTCTCAAACATAAGTATTTGATGGTATTATCATGTGAACCACTACCAAGTTACATAAACACATAAATTCAAGTGTCTGGCCTTACACAATCTTTATTCCATTGTACAAATCATAGGCTGAGAAGATGTCACGCACATAGCAAAGAAGTCATTAATCTGTTATACAGGGTCAGTAAACACATATTCACTTGCGGAATTTCACTACATGTCAGGAGGTGATACATCTGTCAAGATCACACACAATAGGCAAGAAATATTGGCTGGATGTCATTAGTTGGAGCCATATTGCCTACCTCACAAAAGAGAATCAACTTAAATTAAACATTCAAACAGACATGTCAGTAAAACACTTCCTGGCCACAGATTCAATTCAGTGTTGCTTGCATCTGGTGGAATGTCACAAACAAATGTCAGTGTAGTGCTACTAGCACTTTGGCCTACAATGAGGAGGAACAGCAAAAACGACATTCAGTTCAGAGGAAATAGCCAATGTGAAGGCTACATAGCATGATTTGGTCACAACCCAACAAATTCTTGGATCACATGATAGCACACATATTGCATTAAGAACAATGCTCCACAAGAAACAAGTCCAATGGAAGCCAGTTAGCTTCCATCCCATTGCTGTGCAAGCTGTCTTGGTTCGGCTTTGTACACCAAAACTCTGTGACACACATTCCCAGGAAGAATCCATGTCCACTTTGTGCGGCTGAACAGCAACATATAATTAATGATGTCACAACTCTGAAATGTCCAAATGAAGATGTCATGGCAAAGTTACCTAAAACAGACCAACACAGAGATATTAGCTGTGCAAACATACATATGACATACATCACATGGTCAACACAGTCCTAAATAAAATCAACATCTGAACAACAATACACTACCAAAACATACTCCTTTCCCAAGATGTCTCCAGACCTACATAGTCCGAGTTACTAGCTTAAAAATCAGACTCAGAATATCACTACAAGATTGCCTAGATTGATCTTTGATCACATCTCACACCGTACTTACACTCTGGAGAAATAGGTCTTGATGGGATCTTGATGCAAATCTGCTCCTTCGTCTTCACCACTATTATCAACTTCATTTGGCATTTCAGGGTCCCCACCCAGTGGGTCTTCATGGCCTGCTTCCTCTGCGATGTGAGGGAAGTTCCATTGCAGGGCAATATTGTGAAGGATGCAGAAGGCCATGGTGATCTGACACACCTTCCCAGGTGAGTAGAGGAGGGCTCCCCCAGTTCTTGGCTAGGCATCTGAATCTGGCTTCCAGGAGCCCAAAAGCCCACTTCACTGGCCGCCGTGTTTTTCCATGGGCCTGATTGAAGCAGAGTTCACCAGGCATTGTAGGGTTCCTCACCAGGGCCAACAACGATGGCCGGTTGGGATACGCTGAGACTCATAGTTGGGAGATAGATAGATGGACAGCATGTCATATCACACAATCAGATCAAAGTAGCTGACTTCCCCCCACCCCCCAAAAAATAGGAAGGGCCTCTCCGATAGTAGTTGTGACATCAACTGGGGTATGGTGCTGTTCCGCAATACAAAGCCTTCAAGTGCAGATCGTGAGAACCGGGCACAGACATTTGGGATGTACAAATTCACTTAGCAGACAACTTGCACGTTAACAGAATGGAAGCGCTTCCTGTTCCAGTAGACTTGCTCCCTGTTGTGGGGTGGTACTAAGGCAATATGTGTGACATCAATCAATCCAATTACATGTGAGATGCGACCAAAGCTATAGAAATCCCCCTTTACAGTGGCTAAATCCTCACATCTGGGGAACTGCATGTAGCTTGCCACGTGTCTCAATAGTACAGCTAGCACCTCAGTGAGGACCCTGCTGAACATAGGTTGTGACCTTCCCCAGAAAAATCAACAGTGAATTGAAAACAACCTGTGGGCAAGAATGCAAAACTGCCATGACTTTAACTAATGGTGGAAATGACGTAGGATTACTGAGGTTAGGTAGGAGGTCAGGCTCCAACCGATGACAGAGATCTAGGATTGTTTGCCGATTTAATCTGAATTTATGCATGTTGTGATGTTTTTCCATGGTGTATAGGTCTGAAAATGGGTGGAACACTGAAGGCTAGCATCTCCTCACTCTCCCAGTATACCTATGTGAGAAGTAAATAAAAAAAGCATATTGGTCTCAGTGTGCACAGTTAAATATTTGTGACTTGTAAGGTCAAAGTCATGTGTTTGTACATTTATGCATCCTGAAGCACTAAACATGTGACATCATAAATGTCTAATCTGACTCATCCACCAGTCATCCCCAGCAGGCCTTCACAGGGATTTAACATGAGTGTGCACACCATCAATGCAAAGTTGAAAAATCGGCTGTATAGTGAGGTGTGCATGACATGTATGATCGGCAAACATGCTGTACATAGCACCTTGCACATTGTACATATGTGCACAGTAATGCACTACACAGATGAAGTGTCGTACTGGACACTACATGGGAATGGAGCTTTTCAAAAGTCAACATCCCAGCACTCATTTGTGATGGATGGTGAAGCACTTCAGCGTCTCAAATACAGGCTCAGCAATCTTGTGTCAGCAACACTGTAAACACGACCGCTAACATGGCGAAAGCCTGACCTCGCTAAGAGGCCATATCGAAGGTTCTGCAGCCGGCACTCACTGAACGCATGTTGTGCAGTTACTTGCACAGTGGTCTCTGCCATAGGCTAACGTTGGGGAATTTGACCGCTCCAAGCCAATGGCTGGGTGCATATATGCGCATGACCCCGTATGCGGAGTACATGTAAAAACACTCACTTGCCTACTGTCACTGCTGCCATTAACACCTCCTTGCCGTCAGCTGCTGTGTGACACCTCTGGAAGCAACCATGCTAGGCCATGCAGGTGTGGGGGCCCCTGGCTTCACCCCAGAAGAGCTGGAGATGCTGGTTGGAGAGGTCCTTCCCCTGTATGATCGGCTCTATGGCTCACCAAAGGAGCAGGTAACTTCTACATAATGTCTGTAGGATACTGAAATCTCCACCTTAACACGTCTATAGTTTACTCTGTGCCTATGGGTCCCAGAGGGAACTCACAGACACATTTGTTAAGATTAAATGTGGGATCGCAATGGTAAACCTGCAGGCAACAAACCCTGCCAATGATTCCTACACACTCTGGCCCAAGATTTACATGAAGTTAATGTGACATAGTACTGCAGCACAGTGTCCTCTACCAGGAGATCTGCCGATCCATAGATAGTGTCCCAAATAGTGTCCCAGAACACATTGCTCCCCTGAGACATCTTAGTAAAGCCACATATCATATTGTACCTGGCAGGAGCCACAGACCTGAGTGCACATGCCATTTAAGCTCATTTTCAATGTGTTTCACTGCCTTAGCACAGGCCCCTCACTACCAAAGTTTGCTGTAACAGGCCCATGAACCCTGTTGGAATTGGGCAGAGTATCTTCACTCTCGACACATGTACTGTGCAGATAGTTGGTGAGGACAGCAGTGAATTCTGTCACTGCATCACCAGATTTGTCACATGAAGCAATCAGACCATCTGTATAATGCTATTTCGATGTCATCCCTGTGACAGTGACAGAAATTGCCAAATAAATCTCCTTTTCTGCCAAGACATCTGCCACACACTCAATCAGTCGTACTACAAGTTCACATTAAGTTGTACACATGACCACTAATTTGAGATTGTGAGCACAAAGTGTGACGCATGCTAGAACGTCCATGTCAATTTGTGCTGTGTTTGTTGAGCCTACTAGCACTTCCACAATTCCATATTTTGCATTACTGTTGGTTTTGATGATGTTGGTCCCCGGAAAGGAGCTCAACCCGCAGTTACTGTTAACATTGGGATTTGGAGCCATGTGCAACGTTGACTGTGGCCCAGGGCCTCAGGCTGTCAGGTACCCGCAGGGTGTAGTAAGTGCTTTTTCATGTATGGGGACTTACTTTTCCTAGTGTACTACGTAAAGACATATTTCTTCCATGGTATGAAGGTCTGGAAATGGCAGATACAGTGTAACCTAGCATCTAGCTACTGTCCAATACTATCTATATGTATGGTGTGCACATATCTTGACTAGGATCACAGTGTCTGTAGTAACATCTGTGATGAGACAACCAAAAATAATCATGTGCACAAAACAAAACTGGATTTACTGGCATAACACATCCACCCACGTATTTACTGACTGACATCATTGTTTCCCATTAAATGACCTATCTGGCCTCCACATGTATGCATGTCAGCATGGTACACATTATATATACTCCAATTTTGTCATCTACACCGACCTGTCCTATATATTTGTATATTTGCACACCATTCTGACCATCATAGCCATTGTAAACATCATGATGGAAATGGTGGGGACATCAGAATGAATGGTGTACAATGCTGTGTGTGAACTGGTAGCTCCAGAGAATTTGTCCACACCATCTACAGACATGTCGAAACATGCTTGTAGTGATTGTGACACTGTCGATGAAAGAGGTATACTAAATTTGCAAAAGCCAAAATGGCGATTGCCTGGCGTCGCTTTTAGGACATTCAAAACTCAAATACAGCAGGTGGAAGTTGACCGCACGGTAAGAGGTGCCAACTACGGCAGATTTAGCCGTTGGCTAACAATGGTGAATATGACGATTGCGGTCCAATGGCTACTGACACTGCTGCGATCTACACCTCCTCAACTTCGGCTGCTGTTTGCCATCTCTGGGAGCTATCATGGCCCGTGCAAGAGGAGCTGGAGAAGCTGGTGGATGAGGTCCTTTCCCTGTATGACAAGCTCTATGGCTCACCAGAGGAGAAGGTAAGCTCTTCACATACTTACTTCACTCTGTTGGACTGCATTGCTTCCTGTCTCGCAGGCTATGATGTTGCTTAGGTGTCCAGTGTGTCCTATGATAGTAAAGAGGTGGAAGTTTGAAGTCCATACATTCCACATTCATGTAATGGATAGTGAAGCACTTTACTCTGTGTACTTCGCATCATCATTGTGACCTTTGTTTAGGCACAGATCGTTCCTGGGTAGCATGCGCATATCAATGCATATGTTCAGTTGTTGGTGTCATGTAACACTTGAGTTACAAAATCATTGTGAAGGGTGGTGGATATTTCTAGGCTCAGGGTCTGTGCATGTCTCCTGTAATGAGTAGACAAGGATGAAGTGAGGCATGTGTACAGTCGATATACTGACACAGTCCTGATCTGTAGTTGTCACACTATGCTTATGAAGATACCTATACCTTAATGGCCCCTCAGAGTGCCACACAAAGGTCATGTAATATATAGCATGGCCCAAAGATGTATATTCTCCTTTGAAGTGCTGTGAATGAGTTACACATGTGGGTTGAATCTACACTGACTGCAGAGGGCAAGGGATGATGCAGAATAGTGCCCATCATTGCCCATGGCAGAGGCAGAGAGGCACAGTCACTTTGGACTGCCCTTGTGAGTCACAGGTTTAGCTACCTGTAGTCCTGCAGATTCTTGGATGTTCCCAAAAGGAGACCCTTCCCCCACTATTTTTCCAGATTGACTGTGAATGTTGTACATTCTGAATGTTGTCGGAGGTCAGCTGCTGACCTGAGACTTCTTTCCGTTAGTCCACACTGAGGAACTGTGCGATTTAACTAGGTCAGCGCATTTCCTTCTACTGGTGTGTTGTTACTCTTCCTATTGGTCACTTTGAGCAGGCCTAATGCTCAGGTAATATTGTGTCTGTCCTGAAAGTTGCTCATGTGTGAGACAATGGACTTTAGTGGGTCAGCAGCTTGTTAGGAGACAACATATGAAACTGGGTTTTCCAAAGTTGGTATATGTCATCCCTGTGTCAGTGCCACATGTGGCAGGAGGTGTGTCCTGAGATGCTAGTAGCAACCACTCAAAATCTGTGACACATTTTATGTTATCCCTTTCTCTAGTCCACATGGCCAGACTATACCAGAGTGGTATCTGTCAGTGTGACACATGCAAGCCCTTTCATTTTGACCTTTGTGTTTGGTTTCACTATGTACTCTGGTGTCAGGCTGTATGTACTGTATGCATGGAGTTAATGGGCCAGGCAGTGACAGGGTGTGTACAAACATGCACAAGTAGGTTGCCCTTCAGAAGGCCAGAATGGTGTGGTGTGTGCCACAGTATCTCACAGCAGACTACATGTAGATTGGCCTTGGCCTACATGATGTTGGTGGGCTCTCTTCGTCAGTGTAGTACACAACAAGGATTGAGGATAGTCGGGCTACCAAAGTGTCTATACCACCATTAGTGGTGCTAAGCATGTGAGGGGAATAAATGTGGTGTATTAAGATGTTAATTGCTTGAGCTAGATGTCTCCAAAATGTGCGTGAGGCCAACATAGATCCATATACTTGCAGTTACAATATCTTGCTTCATCTCTTGTAGCTATACAGGTCAACGTCCATCAGAAGCAAGGGAAGTGGAAAGCCACTACTCGGAGAGAGCAGTCCCTGGGGGGGTCTATCGTCGGCACAACGGCCACCGCAAAAAGTAGTGGGAGGACCTCAATCAATCAGGGTTTTTTAGAGCACACTACTCACCCTTGAGGGTCTCAAGGCTCTGAGGGGGGAGGTGTGAGCAGCTCCGTTGGGGTCATTCGAAGAGCCAGGTCTTGAGGTCCTTTCTAAATTGGTGCAGTGTTGGGCTTCGTCAGAGGTGGAGGGGGAGCTCATTCCAGGTCTTGGCTGCAAGGTAGGAGAAGGATCTTCCACCTGCTCTGGTCTTGTTGAGGGCATGGTAGGAAATCAGTCATTGAGGTATTGGGGTCCGGTGTTGTGGAGGGCTTTGTAGGCGTGTGTGAGCAGCTTGACGGTTATTCTTCTTTCGATGGGGAGCCAGTGGAGGTCACAGAGGTGTGGGGTGATGTGGTCACATCGTGGGATGTCGAGGATGAGTCGGGCTGCGGCGTTCTGGACAGTCTGGAATTTGCGGAGGAGTTTTTTGTTTATTCTGGCATAGAGAGCATTGCCATAGCCCAGTCTGCTGGTGATGAGTGCGTGGGTGATGGTTTTCCTGGAGTCGGAGGGATCCACTTAAATGTCTTGCAAAGTATGCGGAGTGTGTCAAAGCAAGCGGAGGATACAGCGTTGATCTGGCGATTCATGGTGAGTGATGTGTTGAGTATGATGCCAAGGTTGCGTGCATGGTCCGTTGGGGTGGGTGGGTTTCCAAGGGTGGGGGCCACCAGGTGTTGTCCTATACGGATGGGGTAGAGCCGAGGATGAGGACTTCTGTTTTCTCTGAGCTTGGCTTCAGGCAGCTGTTGCTCATCCAGGTTGTGACGGCTTTCATCCCTTCTTGGAGGTTGCACCTGGTGATGTCGGGTTCCTTGGTGAGAGAGAGGATGAGCTGGGTGTCATCTGCATAGGAGATGATGTTGAGCCCATCGTTTCTGACGATGGTAGCGAGGGGGGCCATGTAGACATTGAAGAGTGTGGGGATGAGGGAGGATCCTTGGGGTACTCCGCATCTGATCTCTGTCGGTTCTGAGAGGAAGGGCAGAAGACTTATTCTCTGTGTTTTGCCTGAGAGGAAAGATCGTATCCCGTCTAAGGCTTTTCCTTGGATGCCAGCGTCGTGGAGTCTGGTGGCTAGTGTGCGGTGGGAGACGGTGTTGAAGGCGGCCGATAGGTCCAGGAGGATGAGGGCTGCCATGTGGCCTTGGTCGAGGAGGGCTCGGATGTCGTCTGTGGCAGCGAGGAGGGCGGTCTTGGGGCTATGGTTGCTGCGGAATCCAGACTGAGAGATGTCTAGGATGCTGTCGGTTTCTATGAAGTGAGCTAGCAGGGTGTTGACGGCCTTTTCTGTGACTTTGGAGGCAAAAGGAAGCAGTTAGATTGGCCTGAAGTTCTTGAGGTCTGTCGGGTCTGCAGAGGGATTCTTTAGGAGGGGGTGGACTTCAGTGCGCTTCCAGTTGTCAGGGAATGTGGCGTCTCCAGGGAGCAGTTGATAGTTCAGTGTAGCTCAGGTGCGATGGCAGTGACGGCCCTGTGGAAGATGTGCGGCGGGCAGGGGTCAAAAGGTGCTCCGGAGGGTAAACAGCCCTTACTACAAATCCGTCACCCCGCATGTTGTTACAACACGGTCGTTACAATGACCGCGTTGTAACAACGCATACCATTACCCCGCAAGGCGTAACAATGACTTGCTGAGGGGGGAGAAGGTGTAGGATTTAAAATCCAACACCTTCCCTACTGTCCGCACAGACTGGAGTTGGATTAGTAAATTATACTATTCCAACATCCAGCTCCCCCCTCCGCAAGTTGTTGTTACGACTTGCGGGGTAATGGTATGCGTTGTTACAACGCGGCCGTTGTAACGACCGCGTTGTAACCACATGCGGGGTGACGGCAAGCGGAATAAAGAGGCATATTCGCTCCGGAGTGGATGCTCTTTATTGTATTTAAGGTGTCTTCTGTGGTGAGAGGGGTCCAGGTGAGAGGGGTCTATTGGGTGGCGTCGTTGGGGGTGGGAGTTGAGGTGGTGCCATGGTCATGGTCGTCGAATTTGTCGTAGAGCGTCTTGATCTTGAGGTGGAAGAAGGAGCTGAGTTTGTTGTAGAGGTCTTGGGAGGGAGGGACGTCGGTTGTTTCACTATTGGGTTTGGCGAATTCATGTATGATGGCGAAGAGTTCCTTGGAGTTGTGGGCGTTGGAGACGATTCTGTCATGGATGAAGTTTTTCTTTGTTGATTTGATGAGTTGGTAGTGTGCTGTGATGGCTGTTTTGTAGGCGGAGTGTGCTTCCGGGGTTTTGCTGTTTCTCCACGTCTTCTCCAGTCGTCTGCAGGAGCGCTTGGGCTCTCAGAGATCCGTGGTGAACCAGTTGGCTTTCTTGTTGTGTCGTCTTGTGATGTTCTGGAGGGGGTGAAAGTGTCGGCGCAGTTGGCGATCCATTGGTGGAGGTTGCTTGCCGCTGTGTTGGCTTCTGTTGTAGTTGGGGGAGGAGTGCAGGTGAGGGTAGAGGTGAGGTGTTCTTCTGAGACTTTGTTCCAGTTTCTGCGTGGGAGACGGCACATGTGCTTGTGTGCAGTGGGTTTTGTAAAGGAGAAATGGATGCAGTGGTGGTCTGTCCAGGGCAGTTCCGTGGTGTGGCTGAAGTGAATGTTGTTTCCTCCAGCGAAGATGGGGTTGAGTGTGTGTCCTGCTGTGTGAGTGGGGGTGGAGGCAAGTTGCTTCAGTCCTATGTTGGTGAGGTTCTCCAGGAGGGCAGTGGTGTTGGGATCGCTGTGATTGTTCAGGTGGAAGTTCAGGTCTCCGAGTAGTATGTATTCCATGGAGGCGAGGGCATTCGGTGCGATGTGGTCGGCGATGACGTTGGTGAAGGGGGTGCGGGGTCCATGAGGTCTGTAGGCAAGTGTTCCGCGGAGCGTCGTTCTGGGGTTGGGCTGGATCTGGAAGTGGATGTTTTCCATGGGGGTGAGGCATCGTCCAAGTTGGTGGTTGTCAGTCGGAGGGAGCTTTTGTGGATGATTGTGAGGCCTCCTCCTGGGCGGTTGAGTCGGTCTTTTCTCAGGATTGTGTATAAATCTGGGATGGCGGTTGCAATGTCGAGTGCAAAGCTGCCGTTGGTCCAGGTCTCTGTGATCGTTGAGGAGGTCACAGATTTCTACGGCATGTCTGTGCAGGAAGTGTACGTTGAGGAGGATACAGCTCAGTGGTTTTTGTGTGGTGGCATCCGGCGGTTTGGGGGTAGCTGGACCTGAGATGCTGGACCCAGAAGATCACAGAAGTCCAGCTGGAGCTGTCCTCCCCATGTGGTAGGGGCGCGCATCGAACCCTGACTCCCCTAATGGCCCGCATCCTGGTGGTGGCCTGCCCAAAACTTGATGGGCAGTCGAGGGCCCAACAGCAGCTAGGAGGGGGTGAGTATTGTGCTGAGTCAGACATTGTGCATTACCATTGTCCTCTTGTTAGCAGCAGCAGTTTCCCCATCAACATTGTAGGTGACTCATGTCCTAGGGATAATTGGTGTAGTTGCATGCGTAGGTCTTGACGTAGGTGCATGATTTTGGGCCAGACATATGTCTTGTGGTCCAGATCCAAAGGTGACTCAAGTCACATGTCAATGTTCAGAGTTGTACGGACACATGGCTGAGTAATGTAACATTTCACCTACACATGTTTGATGTTGTGTGTATCAGCTGTCCCATACAGACCACGTGTCTTCTTTTTGTCAGGAGTGATGCTCCACAAATACTGTGTATCTTGTCTTGGGGATCTCTTACATGTGACATGGTATACAGTGCACGTAGGATGCAGAAAATGAGTCATACTTGTCCTTGGTAAGTGGGGTATGTACAGCATTGTAAGATGTCAAACAACACTGGTGCCATGTGTATTTTTGCCTACATGATGACATGTGTAGCATATTTATTTTGTTGTCCTATCATCTGCACAGGGTATGACCCATGATGTAAGGGTCTACATAGGATAAGGATGAAAGTCCTCCACATTTGTATGTGTTGGGCAATGTGTAAAGGACAATGTTTATGTTGGGAACGCAGGTGATGTATACACACAGACAGGAGCGTGTAGACATGGGAGGGTTTGGTAGACATACATAGAGACATTGATCTCTCTTATTAGTTATGTCCAAATGTTGAGGCTGTGCATTGCAAGGTAGGTGTCCAGTTACTATTGTGTTTCACAAGCTGTTACTCAATAGCATTGATGTGGGAGTGTGGAGTAATGTGGACTACACATGTCCACTGTTGAAGGTACATTCACTGATGGCATGCATCAGAGAGTTAACTGCAACTTATGTGTGGTCATATGTGGCTGTTCACACACTGTGGTACATTAGTATTTGTGTGTGAAAAACATTTTTGATAGTGTCATGTACCTTCCCTATTGGCCTCAGGTGACACCTCATTTTCATGGACTGTAGCTTACCTGAACATCTTAAGCCTTGCACTGTTCAATTGAGTTGTAGACATGCAATCTGAGTATGGTGTTCCCACCAGGACCAATGTTGAGTGGGGATGTCCCTAGGTGGAGGTGGGGTCTGGTATCATGGATATCTGTGTAGCTGCTGAGAGTGAACTTTGGGCCACCTCATCCACATGCAAGTTATAGTAGACCTTGTCGGTGGAGTGATCTGTGGCCATTTGGTGAGGTTATTGTTGTGATCTGTTCTTACATTGAGTTAACACCAATGTCTTACACCTATTTCAACTGTCTTTTCAACATCAACTGAGGCAAGCAGAGGAGACCATGCCAACAACGTTGGGGATGCAGCTGGCCAGAGTTCCACCGGTCAGGGGACTGACACCGATGGAGGCAGTGTCCCAGAGGGTGAGGAGCATTCCCTGGATGAGGTTAATTGTACATCATCATCTTCAGAGTTGACCTCCAGTGGCAGCTCCGTGGTAGTGGCAGACAACACAGGACATGTGTCAACATCATCCATGTCCGTCACCCCCATCCCACTTCCACCCATCTCCTTTGCCCCAGGCACCTCACCCCCTGTGGTCCCAGCTGCCTTGAATGAGGAGGCTATCAGACTGTACTGCTGAATGCCATCAAGGTACAGTCCAGCCCAGAGACAACAGACTTCCGACCCACACACACCAGCAGCAACAACAGACACACCCATTACACATACAGATACTTCCTCTAACTCCCAAACACCACCCCTTGTCATTCCACCTCCCAAGGCTCCCATGGAAATCCCTCTGTTTTCCCTTGGCCTTCCCTCTGCCACACCACTGGCCCCCCTCCCATTGTTGACCCAGCCCATCCCAATATGACCCCAGCACTCCCTAGTTACATCTTTGAGGTGCCTGGCCTGCCCACTAGATGCCCCTTCCTGGGGAGGCTTCCCTGGTAGTGTCATGGTTAATGGGATGTTCAGCACAGGTATCTTTCCTGATCTTTGGAAAATGGCTTCAATTCTACCACTCTTAAAGAAATCAAACTTATACCCGGACAACCCAGCCAATTACTGTCCCATCTCCAGGTTACCTTTTCCAGCCAAACTTGTGGAAAAACTGATAAATACACAACTATCAAAGTTTATTCAGGATAAATCATCTGTTGGATCCTTCTCAGTTCGGCTTTAGGGCCGAACATAGTACCGAGACGGCTCTAATAAAAACAACGGATGAGTTAAGAACTATCCTGGATAAGGGGGGCTCTGCAGCACTCATCCTTCTGGATTTGTCAGCGGCCTTTGATACGGTTGACCATGTCACCCTTGTCAACCGTCTCAGTAAATTGGGCATTGCCGAAAAAGCCTTGGCTCTACTCCAATCATTTCTGACTAACAGAAACCATTCAGTTATGTTGGAGAATTTTTCTTCCGATTCCTTTCTACTCCCTTGTGGGGTCCCACAGGGATCTTCATTGAGTCCGCTGCTCTTTAATGTTTATGTTTCAGAACTAGCCCCTCTGATTAGATATTTTGGTTTTTCCCCTACGTCTTATGCAGACGACACCCAAATTGTGGTGGCAGCCTCGAATAACACAGAAACAACTACCTCTCGGTTCCACAACTGTATGAGAGCAGTCAGTGGCTGGATGGAAACGCACTGTCTTAAGTTAAATGCTGAGAAAACCGAGGTTATACTCTTTGGCAATAACCCCTCTTTTTGGAACCCGGCTTGCTGGCCAACAGAGATGGGAACTCTCCCAATTCCTGTACAAAAAGCTAGAAATTTGGGCGTAATAATAGACGACCAACTAAGTTTTAATAAACACATCAGCTCGGTTGTTTCGGCCAGTTTTAATACCTTAAGGATTATTAGAAAGATTCTTTCTTTTATTCCTTTAACCACCAGAAAAACAGTTGTCTCTTTATTAATTTTATCAAAATTGGACTACTGTAATGGTCTTTTTGCCAAGCTTCAAAAACAACATATAAAGAAACTTCAGAGTGTGCAAAATGCGGCAGCCAGGCTTGTCTTCAACCTGCCCAAATTCCACCCAGTTTCATCGGCCATCAAGGAACTGCATTGGCTGACGGTATCTAACCATATCAAATTCAAGGCATTATGCCTTATTTTCAAAGCCCTGCACGATGTAGGTCCTTGTTATTTAAAAAAATCTCTCTCATGGTATGTTCCAAACAGAGAACTTCGTTCTAAAAATACCTTGACAGTGCCCTGCCCCAGGTTTAAGAGATTAAAATGGGGAGGCAGTTGTTTTACCACCGAAGCCCCTGCCCTGTGGAACAGTCTACCTATAAACATCAAGGCAGCTCCAACATTGCTGGGCTTCAGGAAGCTAATAAAAACCTGGCTTTTCAATTGTTAGGCGCCTAGTTATTTCTCAGCACCTAATTACCATCACCTTACTGCCATTCAAATAGCGCCAAGACACCTATGGGTATTCGAGCGCTTTAGAAACCTTTTTAACATAAGATGGTAGGCAAGTAGAGTGATACAGGATTGTGCTGGGCCACATTGTTCTGTTGGACTGGCCATTGGCCTTTGTTTTCATCTGTTGTTATCGAATACATTTACATCTTGATGACACATTATTCATGCCATTACATTTCATGCTATTGGCTGTTATGGCTTCTTTAAGTACATGCGATTACAGTTGTGTAAGTTTCACCCACATTGGTGATCCTTTCGAAGTGGTGAGTATGATCTGACCTTTGCACCTGTTCTGGAGTTAGAGTGGACGAGGGGACATTTTTATATAATGAATATGTGGGATGGCAACCAAATGGGTGTGACAATGCACTCTGTGGTTTTTTATTTGGTGAGTATTTTGGCGTGGCCACGGTCAACATAATTTAGCTTGCCTTTTTCCCTATGATGTAGGTTGGGTATGTGTTAGGTGTGTTATAGTTAGATATTTGTGTATCAACACATGGAGGGTGTCAACTAGTCATCCCTCTGTGTAGTTCTGCATGGACTTGGGCCCATTTTGCAGTGTGCATCTTTCAGCTACTTCCTCTAGATGTGTGCCAGATGCTGTTGGTGCTGTGTTTACTTTCATTAATTGCACTTACCCTTTGTCTACACATGCCTGGCACTTGGTTCTTCTATTGATTCCCTGGTCCAGTGTTCATGGAGTTTGTATGGCATATGCAAAATTGAACTGTGGCCCACTGCCCCGGGCTTTCAGGGTTCCCCCAATAGAGGCCTAGGAATCCTACAGAGAGTGTTTCCATTGTGGCCTTAGAATGTTTCTCCCACTGCTTCTATTTAATCCCATTGACTGACATTGCCTTTTGAGGTGGGTTATGTGTGAGAGTTGACTACAGAGTTGTAGCTAAGAAGGTGTGTTTGACTTTGAGGACACATCCATACTGATGTTTCATTTTCCCTAAGGCATCTTCATCAGAGTTAGGATCTTGGTAGTTGTAGTCAGTTTAATGTGACTTTCACAAGACTTGAAAAATGGTGAGCTGCCCGACTTGTGAAGATCAATAGTGACATGGCAGACAAGAGAGAAATGGCAAGATTTATGTGTGACAGACATATATAGGTGTGATATTGTGGAGGAGGTGGTGTTGTGGAACAAGATTTTTAATATAGACATCACTGTCAGTTTCAATTAAAAGCTGACAATTGTCCATTTCTTACGGTGAGCCTGTGAAGTATCAATGTTTGTGGCTGGGAGGGCATCCTGCAGCTTTGTTTGGGATAAACGTTATGATAATATCCCAGCCAGGGTTCCTGTATACATGTAAAATACTTTGGGACACCACCTCCCTTGCCTGGTACACTGCGGAGCATTGTTTTGCAGAGGAGTCAATGGCAACACGTAATTGTGTGGCTTATCACTGAATTTGTCCACGACAGAGTGGGTTTTGAATGTGGTCGAGCAGGAACAGCAATGGCAGGATGGGTAGGATCTGCTCCACGTCGGCACAGGGCGTATGGAGGTGGGTTTTGTTCTTATATCCCTCCCTTTCGGCCATCTCAGATGTGGAGGTTGGACTGCCACTGTCACGCCTGATGTGAGGCAACTCATACTTGGGCAGGCTGATTCACTGGCAGTCCGAGACTCCCACAGCTTCATTGGCTCACTCCGCCACCACCGTGCTCAGAGTGCGGTGGCAGTGGTTCAGCAATGGTGTTCAGACCACCAAACTCATAATCAGCCCCTTACTGTTTGCTCTCCCTTGGCAAGAGCTGTTAGCGAGAGGAAACAGTTATGTCCTGG
Source organism: Calotriton arnoldi (assembly GCA_963921515.1). NCBI lineage: Eukaryota > Metazoa > Chordata > Amphibia > Caudata > Salamandridae > Calotriton > Calotriton arnoldi. The sequence goes on from CAWUFW010000334.1 coordinate 1,953,887, forward strand.
GGGCGGGCACCCCTAAACATAGGGAGCTGACCCTGGAGGATGGCGGTCCCCAGGACCATTAATTGATAAAGGAGAGGGGGGCTCTACAGTCCCCTCCTTTGATTGTTTAGGGCCAGTCCCTGGAGGTGGTGGCCCCAGGGGCCTTGTAAAAATGTAATAAAGTCCCAGAGAGGTAGTGGCCCATGGGGCCATAAATAGCCTATGCAGCGCTCTCCCCCTTTAAATATTATTCGGGCCCCCAGGGAGGTGGTAGTCCCTGAGGCTCATAAGAGCCTCAGGAGAAGGGCCACATGGCCCTCCTCCAGTAAATGTATCAAACGGACTGCCCCAGGGAGGTGGAGATCCCCGGGGCCAAGATTGGCCATTGAGCAGGGGTCTTGTGAGCCCCCTTCCCTTATTTAAGATATAAATAATCCCCCTGGACCTGGCTCACCTTGGGCCAGTGTTTAAACAAGTACAGGAGACTGCACTTGTTTTGTTAAAACATTTTCTCAGGGATTTGTGAATCTTCACGAGTTTCCCTGCAAAATGATTTACAAAATGCTTTTTGTCCCTGGCAGGGTCACTGGGGGACCCCACCACCAGGCCTAGGGGATCAGCGTATTCCTATCCTGCCCCTTTCTCTTTTTTTGGGGGGGGGTTATTTTTTATTGACCACATTGCTTCACGTTACATCATGTACCATTACCATACACATATTTATACTGCGGCATCTGCATGACCATGTACTGCTATGTCCTCCACATCTGTGGGGCATAATACATTTGCAATGTCATTTACATTTTTAATATCCTCAAACATAAACAATTAAAGCTGAACAAATAACATGAGACTTCCCCGTCTCCCCCCCCCCCCCGGCTGCAGACATGGACACTATTTGTTTGTATGTGGGCACCCAGATCGGCAGATATAACTAGTTTAAGGTGTGTATGTGAGAGGGTCGTTATCACCTGCAGCGGTATGTACCTGCGAGGCATGTGTGGATCGCTGTGTGAGTGTGGCTTCATCATCGCCCTGTGTCGTTACCATGGACACTTCTGTTAGCATTTGTCCCCATTCCATCAAATCACTCTCAGCATTCTCATCCGTTCTTACAGTCCTAAGGCGACATTCTTCCGCCAATCCCCACTCCCTCACGTCATCTTTCCATTTGTTCAGCACAGGGGGCGCAGGAAGTATCCAATGAATCGCAATCCGTCTCTTTGCCAGGACTAGACCCAACATCGAGAACCTGTGTCGTATCCGTGCCCCCTTTTTCGGTGCTGGAAGAATACCCAATAAGCACTGTTTTATGAATACTTCTATGCGCACTGCTGTTACAGTGCGCAGAATCTGGACCACCTGATGCCAGTATAATTGTAAGCGTACGCAGTTCCAGGTCATGTGTAAAAAGGTGGCGGGGTCCAAGCCGCATCTTGGGCAGAGAGACGCGGCCCCCGGTATAAACCGCACTCAAAACTGTGGGGTTATGTATGTGCGATGCAAATAATGAAATTGGGTGAGCTTAAACCTAGCATTACTGGTCGCTTCAAGAACCTGTGCCAAGGCTCTTTTCCATTCGCCTTCTGTCAATGGGATAGGTAAATCCTCTTCCCACTTCCCCCTAATAGCCGATAAGTCAGCCATGCGGTCTTCCTTTAACGCTTTATATATGCGTGAGATCAGACCCCTGCAGGAACCCGGATCTAACAGTGTCAATAGTGTGTGTGACTCCTGCGGTTCGTCTGGGAATGTGGTCCATATCTCTCGGACCGTATGCAAAACTTTGGCATACTGCAGAAAGTGCCCCGCCGGAACCTGGAACCAATTCTGTGCCTCTTCAAAAGTCAAAAAGGCTCCATTCTGATAAAGATCCCCAGCCCTTGCATACGGTGCCCTACGAAGGACCAGTGTGACGGCTAGCTCCCAGGCCTCCGCAACCATACGCACTATGTGTGGACAATCTCTTGGGGTCCTCGATCCCATCATAAGGAACCTCTGCAATTGTATCCCCTGATTCCAATCACCCAGTAGCTGTTTGTCAGCCGTGCAACCCTCCATGCACCATTGTGCTGCGTATTGTAATAATCATGCTATATAGTACAACCTGAGATCAGGCAATCCGAGACCTCCCGCATTCATATCCAACTTCAGTGTTTCTAACTTAACTCTAATTCGGCCCCCAGCCCACATCAGCGAGATTAGTAGACTATTTAGTACATCGAACGTGGGTTTCCAGATTTTACAGAAGGAGTTCTGCAGGACATATAGGCAACAGGGGAGCACAACCATCCTTGACAGAGCCACTCTCCCCATGATTGAGAGTGGGAGCTTGTTCCAGAATTGTATGGACACTTTTAATCCTATGATAACTTTACCCATATTAAGGTCAAACTGGGTCTCGGGCTGATCTGCTACCTGAATGCCCAGGTATCTAGAATGATCAAGTTCCCAGTCCAGTTCTACCTCAGGGAGGTCCTGGGGAGGACTCCGCGCAAGGGCACCCAACGGGACCAATATTGTTTTCTGGTGATTAATTCGGAGGCCAGAGGCCACACCAAACGAGTCCAGCAGCCTCAAGCATGCCGGGATTGCCTCTTCTGGCTGTCTAATATACAAAAGGGCATCGTCCGCATATAAAGAGACCACGTGCATTCGGCCGTCTACCACTATATCCCATGGTGCCATGTCCTTCCGCAGTCTCACCACCAATGGCTCCATTGCTAGTGCAAAAAGAAGTGGGAATAGTGGACACCCCTGTCACGTGCCCCTTTCTATCCGTATAGGTTCTGATATTTGACTCATGTTTCGCACTCGAGCTCTCGGTTGGTAGTAAAGCAATTTAACCCACGCAATGTATTCTCCGCCAAAACCCATTCTTCGCAATATCTCCCAGAGAAATTCCCATTGTAGCGTATCGAAAGCCTTTTCGATGTCCAAGGCGACCACCGCAGCGCGGAGACCGCTACCGAATGGAGGACGTGAGACAGCCTTCTTAAGTTCATATGCGTTCCCCTCCCAGGTATGAACCCACACTGGTCTTCGTGCACCAAAGAGGTCACCACTTTTCCCAATCTGGTGGCCAAGACCTTAGCTAGTAATTTGGCATCTACTCCCAGCATGGACAAGGGTCTATATGCAGCCGGGTCTTCCGTGTTCCTACCAGGCTTGGGTAGCATTATTATCTGCACCTCCCTCATAGATTGAGGCAGACTTCCAGCCTTCTTTGCCTCCTGCAACGTTTCCAGCAGATGCGGGAGCAGAATCTCTGTGTATGTCTGATAAAATTCCACCGGGAGCCCATCTGGGCCCGGTGATTTGCAGTGGGCCATACCCTGCAGCGGCTCCTGCAGTTCCCCCAGCTGAATCGCAGCCTCTAACTCCTCCCTCTGTTTGTCTGTGAGACGTGGAAGGGGGACATCTGAGAGGTACCCCCCTCTACTGGGACCTCAAGCCCCGGGATCTCGTGATAAATTTCTGACAAATGGTTAAATAGCACAGAGTTGACCCCGGTCTGCGTGGTAGCCCTGGCTCCATCAGGGCTCATCAATGTTAATATCAGCATGGACGGGCGCTCACGTTTTAACAGCCACGCCAATAACCGTCCAGATCGGTCGCCCTCCCTATGCAATAATTGTCGGTATTCCCGCTGGACTAGGCAGTCCAATCTGTCCCACATCTCCCCAACTCTACGCCGTGCCTTCAGGAGCGAGTAATTGGGGGTTGTCGAGATCCGCTCTTCTCGCTGAATTCTAGCCAACCTGTCCTCAGCCTCTGTTAGTTCCATCTCTAATCGTCTTCTGGTGCCTCCCACTCTCTTAGATAGGCAGTCTCCTCTAGTGACCACTTTAAAAGCATCCCACTCTGTGCCTCTGGCTGCAGTAGTTGTCCAGTTTGTGGCAAAGTAACCGGCAACAACCTCCCTGAGTTCATCTCTGAATACCGGGTCGCGCAATGCTGCTGGCTGCAATCACCACAGTGGAACCCCCGGCCTGATTCTCCTAGGTCCCCACTCCAGTAACACCGGGGCGTGATCTGATAAAAACGGCCCAATAATTCGGTCTTTGTTGCTGAACCACATGCCTCGAGAGAGAGAGAGCAGGAAGCGGTAGAGTCTGCTATATACCTCCCGGGCAGGGGTGTAGCAGGTATAGCCTCGCTCACCTACGTTTGCGTCGCGACAAATGTCTACACAGTGGAGACTTCTCATTACCTCACCCAAGGCATTTGTCATATGTGGTTTGGTATGTTGTTTTGGCGGGTATCTATCCAGTTGGCCGTCTAGAACGCAGTTGAAGCCGCCCGCCCATATCAGTGGTAGCCCAATATACGGTAGAAGCAGAGTTTCAATATTTCTGAAAAAATCCCCATTGTCTATGTTCGGGGCATATATGTTCACCAGGCACACTTCAATACCATCAAGCACACCGTGTGCAATGATGTATCGGCTCTCTACATCTGCCTCATACCTATGCAGGTTAAACGGGACTTGTGGGGCCACCCATATGGCCACCCACCTAGCATATGTAGAATAAGTAGATGCAAATAGCTGCCCTCTCCACTTTCTGTGAAGTTTCTGTGTCTCGGTGTCAAGCAGATGTGTCTACTGTAGCATGGCGATCTGAATGCCCTGTCTCTGCAAATATGTTTGTACTCTATACCGCTTTACATATGAGTTTAACCCTCTCACATTCCATGTTAGAATTTTATATTGTCCCATATCCTCCGATCTGTGACTGTCTTATCTATTTTGCAAAAGAGCTGTACATTGCCCCCATCGCAGCCGGCAAGGTTCCTAAACTGAACTATTTGAACATCCCACCCCCCGGGTAGACACAATAATAACAAAGCATGCATCCCCATATAGACCCCAAGACTCCCACCCCTACCCTTAAACTTTGTGAACAAACATACTTCCTCCATTTTGACAGGAAATCTCCATAACAAGAACATCAATACACTTTCTCTCCTCATTCGCTTCATGGCTCTCAATCTACCTACACACCTTACACATTCAGTCAGCCAATAGGTATCTTCTGCCAAGCCAGAGGATGCGCGCTACCCAGACTCGTTACGTGCCTGACAACAGCATCCCCCTGACCACGGACCACTCCCTCGCCCGCGCCTCACACTGACAATCCTACTCATATACTCCCTCAGTCATTCAAAATTACATACTAAATCAATTAAATAATAAAATTAACAAACAGAATATCGAGGAAAAAAATCTGGAAAAGAACCCCACAATATAATATAGAAGAAAGAGGAAATAAAGAAGAAGAGAAAAAGAGGAAGGGGGAGGCATTATTAGCCGCCCGTTTGGCACCATTGCCCAACCGAGTCCAATCATCCATCTGGAGGGTGGAGAAGACCAATTCTCTATGACCCAAGTGATTGTTCAGCGAGGGTGTTAATCACTATGATACGGCCCCCGGAGATGTGTATGATGGCTCCGTTTTTCTGTATCTGCCGACTTCGCCCACCAGTTCTCAGGAGCCTCCCGGCTGTGGTGTGTCCTCAACAATATCTCACGCACTCATCTGAGAGCCTGTGGCGGTCACCACCTCTACCAGCACTCTGGCAGCCTCCCGCTCCACCTATTGCATCACTTGCTTTATTCTAGGAGACCATCTGCCCTCGCCACCAGAATCAGATTTTTCCAAATCCAGGGATCGTCCCCTCGGACCACCACTCTTTGGGTCGATCTTGAGGCCTTTCTGGACTGTCGGAGCCGGCTGTTGCTCTTTCCTCCCTTAGAAGTGGGAGGGGGTCTTCCCTACTCTCTCCCTCTGGGCAGTGTCCTCTTGCCCCCGTGAATCTCCAACCAGTCCCAGACCGCCTTTGGTGCTGTGAAAAAGTGAGCTCGGTACCAATGGAGAAACTTTAACTTTGCTGGGTACAGGAGAATATATTGAAGGTTCATAGCGCGCAGTTTTTGTTTCACCCCAATAAAGGACGCTCTCTGCTGCTGAACCAGGCGGGTGTAATCTGGAAATATACAGATCTTGTGGTTCCCGAAGGCAGGGTCTACATCACGCCTAGCCGTTTTGAGAATGCAATCCCGGTCTCTGAAGTTTAAGATCTTACCTAATAATATCCTGGGCTGGGCCCCATGTGGCGGTGCCACGATCGCCCGGTGCGCCCGCTCAACAATAAAAATGGAGGAAAGTTCAGCTGTGGGAAATACTTCCTTAATCCATTTTTCCAAGAATAGTTCCGGCTCCTTCCCCTCAATTCCCTCCAGGAAACCTACAAAGCGTAAATTACATCTGCGGGAGTGTCCTTCTGCATCCTCAGCCCTTCGTTCCAGGGCTATTGTCTTGTGCGTAAGTTCGGTTAATGTTGTCTTTAGTGTAGTGAGTTCTGTCTGTAGCTCGCCAACAGTCTGTTCTGTGGCCAGCGAACGGTCTGCGACGGTGCGGAGGTCAGCACGCAACAATCCAACGTCTAGCGAGACCGCATCTATTTTTGCCTGGACCGTTACGCTGGAAACCTCAATTGCTACAAGTATCTGTGCCCCAGTGGGTTCCGGGAGCGTCGCCCGCCCCCCGCCGGTTCCGTCGGCGATGGGTCTACCTTCGGGGGCACCCCCTGAGCGGTATAGTGATCCATTTTCATCTGTTGTGCTGTTCTTTGGGGTCTGTCTTTACCCACTGCGCAGACTGGCACCAGGTCTCAGGGGGCTCCATTGCACCTGCACCCCTCTCGTTTGTGTGGTAGTTAAGGAGGGACGCATGATGTAGCTCACACAGGGGGGGCGAGCAAGGCTATATGACTCTCACTTTTAATTTAACTTTCTTCAAGCGGATGGTTGACCACTGCCGTTTCTTCCAGGATTCCTGAGTGTTTTTTTTTTCTTTTTCCTAGGTGGGTGTCAAGGGAGGCTCACGTTGCCCACAGCTGCGAACCCCAGCACCGAGAGGGAATCATGGGCAGCTCCCCCTGATGTATTCACTTAGTCTTTGGATGCTGCCGCAAAGTACATTACCGCAGTGCAACCTCCTCAGCCCTTCCCTTCGTGTCCTTAGGTGCCACTAAATTTCCCCCTCACACTGCCATGGAGGATTGGAGCAGCCCAAGGCTCAGGTTGCTCCCTTATTTATTACCAGGCCGCAAAGCACTCCCAGGCGCCTCTGCTCTTTTCAGGCCCTCCCTGTCACCGCTCACCTTCCTCTGCCGAGACACCTCACCTCAGGCCTCCAGAAGCGCCCCGGACATCGTCCACTACTCATGGCTCAGGTCACTCCCTTATTTATTACTGTGCCGTGAAGCACTCCCAGGCGCTTCTTCTCACTTCAGGCCCTCGCTGTCACCGCTCACCTCCCCCGGCCAAAACACCTCACCTCAGGCCTCCAGAAGCGCTCCGTACATCGTCCACTTCTCACAGGGGATCCTGCCACTGCACAATCGTTCGTGGAAGGGGGGGAGTGGGGTGCCTATTTCACGCTTCAGAGGCTCCTCCAGCACAGACTTACTTCCTTGTCTGTACGGACACCTGCGCATCAACCGCACCGCCAATACCACCACAGTCCGCTCCAGCGCCCACAGCGGGTCACCGCCACTTCATCCACTGGGCCCGGTCCAGCCATACCCCTCTCCTCCAGTGGTGCCAGTATCCAGCTCGCGGCAACAAAATAAAATAAGGGGCAGGGCAGCTCCCTCCATCCACCGCCTCACTCACTCCGCAATCACTCTGGGCCCCGGCTTCAGCAGCAAGGCCAGGCCGCCTTTCCGTTTCACCCCCGCTCCTCGCACCAGAGCAGGCTCCGAGGCCTGGGGGGTCGCGCGAACGTCGTCCAGCCCCAGATTCCACCTGTCCTTGCCAGGGATATTCTCTGCAGTCGCGGCTACGTCTAGTCGGGTGCCCTGGCTCTCCCAGGGTCTGTGCGGCTCCGTCCGCGCTCGATCTGAGCCCAAGGCTGCAAGGACCTTCCCACTTCCCTATTTTCTGGGCAGCAACCTTCGCCACAACACAGGCAGTTCATATGATGCCTCAAAACTCGGATGAGTAGGATGCTGAAGAATAGTTAGATGGGCGGCCTGCAGAGCTCTCTATGCAGCGTCTGCTCTGGTCGCCATCTTGGCCACGCCCCCCTTCTCTTCTTTAAACGTTTTTGTTTGTGCCTCAGCTGAGAACAAGTCACAAGATGGCTGCCAGCATTTCCTAGTTGAAGTGTTGCCAGCCAATTAGATTTCAGCATGAGATTGGGAGGATTCGCAGAGCATCAGTGTCCCTAGATATACAAATTTGGTTTACTTTTAATATCTCCAAACCTGCTGAACGGATTTATATGAAACCACAAAAAGTACGCTTTCTGAACCAAGTTCTTGCTTTCTGCCCAATTTGGTGTAATTCTGTTCTGCGGTTTGGGCTGTGGTCGTGTCTAAAATCCCTGTGTGAAATTGCATGGGGAAAACGTGTTTTAGGACCATCCTTTTTCTCAGCACCCGCTTGATGGATCACCCCGAAACGTTCAAGACAGCAGCTGAACTCAGGTGCGTATTGTTTTGAAACTCTGTAAAAGCAATGCCGGCTCTCGCAGGAGGCAGGGAGCTAGCAGGCCCCGCAGGGACCTTCAGACTCCCTCAGCGGTCCCCATCAGTGGTGAGTGGGTGTCCTTGGTGAGACCAGGGCACCCACAATAGTGGCCAGGCCCCAGGGGATTGGGTCACTGTGGCCGAAATCGGCCCAGGAGGGGGGCGCATGGCCCCACTCCTTTATTTTGTTTTTAAAGTAAGATTAAAAGGCCGGGCCCCATGGGATGGGGTTTGAAATCGGTCTGGGGAGGGGGAGCCGCAAGGCCGCACCCCCATTCCAAAAAGGCCTTGTACCGGGGGATGGTGTCCCCGGGGCTGCAATCGGTCCAGGGAAGGGGGGCCACACAGCCCCCGTCCCCTAAAAAATTAAAATTAAAATTAAAAAGCAGGACGCGCAAGTCACCGTAGGCCCGCCTTCTTTCTGCACCACTCTGCAAATGCATCTCCGGGTGCACTACTGGTCCACTTTACTCCTGAGGGTCCCTGGTGGCCAACTACCTCTCCAGTTACCTCCACTAAGTCCCACACAGCGGGATTACTGAGAGGATGTCAGCGGCCACACCCCCTTTCTCCACCACTTTGCAAACATGCCTCCTGGCACACTACTACTTGGGGGATGAAGTTCCCTTGGCTCCTTAGGGTCCTTGTTGGCCAATTGCCCCTCTTGTTACCATCAGTAAGTGCCACACAGCTGGGTTGCTGAGAGGTTGTCAGAGGCCATGCCCCCTTTCTCCACCACTCTGCAAACGCACCTCCTGGCTCACAACTGGTTGGGGGATGAACTCCCCTTGGCTGCTGAGGGCTCTTGTGGGGCCAACTACCCCTCCTGTTACCTCCAGTAAGTCCCACACAGTGGGATTGCTGAGAGGTCATGCCCTCTTTCTCCACCACTTTCTCCACCACTGTGCAAACGCACCTCCTGGCGCAGTACTGGTTGTAGAATGAAGTCCTCCTGGATTCTGTGGGAGCTTGGGGGACAAGAACCCCTCCAGTTACCTCCAGTATGTCCCTTCCAGTGGGATTCCTGAGAGCTGGTCGGAGGCCCGCCCCCTTTCTTCACAACTCTGCAAACATGACTACTAGTTAAAAAACTATAGAAATTCACTGAAAAAACAAATATTACATGGACGTTATAGTTAGTCTAAGATTTCACTCATACAAAACCGGTGAAATTCAGCAGTTATAGTTAACTGAGCTAATTATAACTTAAGCCCCCGCAATGCACTGCTTATGACCCCACATATTACATCACTCATGACATGGTCAGTGACATCACTGATGACATCTCAAATGATATCACTGATGACATCATCCACAGAACCACTCACACCCCCATTCAACCTCTTGTATGCCCACTCACACACCCACACAACCACTCACATACCCATTCACAGGCCCACACCAGTACTCACATACCCACTCAATCCTCCATAGAGGTACTCACACACTCACTCACTCATACAGCTACTCACACAACCATTTACTCACCCATACAGCCACTCATACAACCATTCACGCACCAGTATAGTCACTTACACATCCACACACTCACCCATATAACTACTCACACACCCACTTACTTACCTACACAGTCACCCATACACCCACTCACTCACCCATGCAGCCTCTCAAAACAGCCACTTACTCACCCATAAAAGCACTCACACACTCACTCACACACCCACACAACCACTTACACACCCATTCACATATCCATACAAGAACTCAAACATCTGCTTACTCACCCATACAGCCATTCACACAGATACTCACTTAACCAAACACATACTCAAACAGCCACCCACTCATCCATATAGTTACCTACATACCCATTCACTCACTCATACACCCATTCACTCACCTATACAGTCACTACACACCCACTTATCCACCCATAGAGCCACTCACACTGCCACTCACCCACCCATACAGTTATTGTCACACCCACTCACTCAACAATACAGACACTCACACAGCATCTCACTCACCCACACAGATACTCACACAGCCACTTATGCACCCATACAGCCACTCACCTACCCAAATACACAAGGATACATACAGTCACAGCTACTCAAACAATATATGTTAGAAGTAGCATCACTCAGTAGTAGTGCACCTTCTATACTAATTTAACTTTTGTAGTAGGTTAGTATATATGTTTAACACCCATACACTCTTCAAAACACTTACACTCATTTGATGGTATCATCAGTGATGTCAGTGACCATGTTATGAGTGATGTAGTATGTGAGGTCATAAGCAGTGCATTGCAGGGTATAAGTTATAGTTAGCTCAGGTAACTATAACTGCTGAATTTGACTGGTTATGTATGAGTGAAATCTGAGCCTAACTATAACGTCCCAGTAACCTTTGGTTTTTCATGGAATATATTATATATATATATGTATTTATGTATATATATATATATATATATATGTGATAATATTACATATATTCACTGAAAAAACCATGGGTTTTAGGGACAGTTATAGTTAGTTGGACATTTCACTTGTACAAAACCCGTAAAATTCCCCCGTTATAGTTAGTTCAGCTAACTATAACTCGCGCCCCCGCAATGCACTGCTGATGATGTCACATATTACATCACTCATGACATGGTCAGTGACATCACTGATGACATCACTGATGACATCTCAAATGACATCACTGATGACATCATCCAGTGACTGTGTGTTTCTATAAAGTTTAAATATGTTTAATATATATGCCAAGGTGTATTGAAGAATGAGTGGGTGTATAAGTGTCTGGATGGATGATTTAGTAGGTGCGTGACTGACTCTAAGTGAGTGATTAAACGTATCTTACTGAATGCATGGGTTAGTGACTAAACTGTGTGAATGTCTGTATCCGTCTGTCTGTTGCTGTGTAAGTGGCTGCTTGGGTTTGTGAATAGCTACATGAGTGTCTATATGAGTTATTGATTGGTTGTCTGAGTATCTGTATGGGTGCCTGAGTGTTTGTGTGGGTGGGGTGTGTGTGACTCTGTGCATAGATGTGTGAGTGGGTGATTCACTGGGTGCATGGTTTCAAGAGTGCATCTGTGATGGACTGTATGGGTAGGTGAGTATGTGTATGGGTCTGTTAGTGAGTGAATGTATATCTCAGTGGCACATGTGTGAGTAACTACATATGTCAAAGGCAGTGTATATGTGTGTTGGAGTATATAAATGACTATAAGTGAGAGTGTGTGATTGTGAGAGTGGCTGTATGGATGAGTGTGTACTTGTATCACTGATTGTATAAGAGCATAAGAATGTGCTAGTATTTGTATGAGTAAGTGAGCTGGTGTGTGTATAACTGTATAGGTGAGTAAATGGCAGTGTGATTAATTATTTGCATGACTGAATAGGTGTGTGAGTACCTCTATCAATGAGTGGCGGTGTGTGAATGTCTATGTAGGTGTCTGAGTGCATATGATAGTCCTGTACTGAGTGACCGTAAGTATGAGTGACTGTACAGGTGAGTGAGTGGATGTGTGTGTAGACCTAAGAATCAGTGAGTGTGTATGTAGTTATTGGTGTTGGAGTATCTATGGTTTTGACAATGGCAGTCTGTAATTTACAGAGGCTGTATCAAAAGTTATATTAGGGTGTGAGAAGATGCATCAAATTATCACATGGATGATGTCATCAGTAATGTCATCAGTGATGTCATTTGAGATGTCATCAGTGATGTCATCAGTGATGTCACTGACCATGTCATGAGTGATGTAATATGTGACGTCATCAGCAGTGCATTGTGGGCGCGAGTTATAGTTAGCTGAACTAACTATAACGGGGGAATTTCACGGGTTTTGTACGAGTGAAATGTCCAACTAACTATAACTGTCCCTAAAACCTATGGTTTTTTCAGTGAATTTCAAAGGTTTTTTAAATGCTAATTTCTAACTATAACGTGTCTGAAACCTATGATTTTTCAGTGAATTTCAAAGGTTTTTTAAATGCTAATTTCTAACTATAACGTGCCTGAAACCTATGGTTTTTTAAGTGAATTTCAAAGGTTTTTTAAATGCTAGTTTCTAACTATGCCTACAGAGGTAGGACATGTGAAGAAAGAAGAAAAAACGCACAGAAAGAAGCAAAAGAAATGCAGAAAGAAGCAACAGAAGTCCACAAAGACGAAGAAAAGTGCAGGAAGAAGCAAAAGATGTGCAGAAAGAACCAACAGAGGAGCAGAACGAGGCCTTGTTCCAAAATCATCCTGTGCCCACAACTTTTCCGACGTGTACTGGTGGTAACTGACTCTGACTAACCAGAGCCAGTGCTATGCTAAAACACACTTAGAATACAGTGAAAACACCTACATACACTAGGGAACACTATGCGTTGGGGTACCCCTGTGATTAGCATGACCTCCTCTGTAAGTCCCTAGTACATAATAGGGCAGGGGGATTAAAACTACCTCTTAAAACGCGCTACAGGGCGCGTTTGCACAGTGGTGAAGGGAGGGGGGCCTGAGGTGACATGTGTGCAAACGCGCCCCGTGGCACGTTTTAATTTGCGGGATTAAGTCCCCTTGAATCCTGAGTGTCCCTGGGGCCCAACTAGCCCCCCAGGTACCTACAGTTAGGACCACAGACCTGAGTTGCAGAGAGGCGTTCCGAGGCCACGCACCTTTTTTCACCTCTCTGCAACGCAACTCTGTTGTGCTTACTGAAGGTACCTGGTGGGCTAGTTGGACTCCAGGGACCCTCAGGATTGAAGGGGACTTAATCCCCCAACTTAAAACACGCCACGGGGCCTGTTTGCACACATGTCACCTCAAGCCCTGCCCCCTCCCTTCACCACTGTGCAAACGCGCCCCGTGGCGCGTTTTAAGTTGGGGGAATAAGTCCCCTTGAATCATGAGGGTCCCTGGGGTCCAACTAGCCCACCCTGTACCTCCAGTATGTGCCAGGGAGCTGCGTTGCAGAGAGGTGTTCAGAGGCCATGCCCCTTTTTACACCTCTCTGCAACGCAGCTCTGTGGCGCTTTCTGGACGTACCTGGTGGGCTAGTTGTTCCCCAGGGACCCTCAGGATTGAAGGGGATTTAATTCCCCATCTTAAAACGCGCCATGGGGCCTGTTTGCACACATGTCACCTGAAGCCCCGCCCCCTCCCTTCACCACTGTGCAAACGCACCCCGTGGCACGTTTTAAGTTGGGGGATTAATAGAATGTTGCGGATTTCCTATGGAAAATAGGTCCTAACTATAACTATCTACTGGCGACCGCCAGTAGATAATATATATATATATATATATATATACATATATATATAATATTACCATTTTACTCATATTACTTAAAGAACAAGCACTAATAAACACACACTCACTCATTTATTACTACACTGCAAAGGTTAAATTCAAGGTTATTACCACAGTGAAGAAACACCTTTTTTCAAGAGAAGTACGCCAAAATAAACCTGTATATATTACCTACTGGCGGTCGCCAGTAGGTAGTTATAGTTAGGACCTTGTTTCTATTCAAAAAGCGTTTTTTCTTATGCCAATATCTTTGGCGCCGTTTGACGAATCTTCACGAAATTTTCAAAACTAATGGTTCACTCAGGTCAGCTCCTGTCTTGAATGTTTCGGGGTGATTTGTCAAGTGGGGGCCGAGAAAAAAGGGGGTCCCAAAACGCGTTTTCTTAATGTTAATTTCCATAGGAATTTTGGAACAGGCTACAGCCCAAACTGCTGAACGGAATTACACCAAATTTGGCAAAAAGGTAGGTCTTGGTCCAGAAAGCGCCCTTTTTTTTAAATGGAGTAAATCCGTTCAGTAGTTGCTGAGAAATTTAAAAAATAAAAATGTAAATATCTGAGCACCGAGGAGGGTTTGCAAACCCTCCCGAGCACGAGCTTCATTCTGATTGGCTGCCAACACTCCAAACCAGGAAGTGTTGGCAGCCATCTTGTGACTCAGTAACCGAGTCACAAGAAAACAGTAGAAAAAAAGGTAAAAAACAAGAAAAGGGGGCAGGGTAGAAACACCCTGACCCCCTAGGCCTGCTCAGGGGGTCCCACAAGGACCCCCAGGGCCCAAAAAATATAAAAATTCAGCCGATTCGCCCAGGGTGCACGAATTCGGCCAAATTTTTTTTTTTTAAACGAAGTGCGTGTTCCTGCGCTTCGTTGTCTATAAGCCCCCGGGTGGGCCAGGTCCCGGGGGCAAAGCTTAATTATTATGCGGGGGCCCGAGGGGGCCCCCGCAGCCCCGGGGACTGCCACCTCCCCGGGGCTTTGTTAATAAGCGTGCTGAGACGGCTGCTGAATCAGGAAGCCGAGTCCATGCGAAATGCCATCTGATCCCCTCGTATCAATGAAGCAGCAGATCATGGCTGATGGCCCCAGGTGTAAGAGGTGAAAACAAGCCAATCCAAGGAGGAAAAATGGTAAGCAGACCCTGCCTGACATCGACTCTCTGTGGCGGGCAGGCGTGGGAAGGGCTGCTGCTGACCCGGGGGCACTTTGTGGGGGCATCAGGCTGGGGCGGGCAGGAGTTACTGGGAGTTGTCGGGAGGCAGCTCGGCACCAGAGGAGCAGATCGAAAGTTCTGTTCGCCACCCCAAGCTCCAGGCTCCTCTCGGGGGCTTGCTGACACTACTTGGGCGGGGGCTGAAAGTTTGTTGCCTGGGCTCTCCCTGCCAAGTCTAACGGTTCTGTGCCGGCGGCTCCTCCTGCACCGTTATGTGCCTTCCCAAGGCTCCCAGTCAGCTGCGCGCTTAGAATAAAGTCCGGGCTGGGCTGCCTGAACCCCCCCACGGCTGTGTGCCTGAGGGGAGGGGTGGGGTTGCCGGGGAGGGGGTAGGGGACACATGTGGTAGAAGGGTTGTTAGCAACAACAAATAAATCTGGTGGTCTACAAAAGGGAGCAAGAACTGAATTATCAAATCACACAAACAGTGCCAACACCCAAAATTACCAAAACGCATAAAGTAAAAGACCTTTGCGAACTAATCGGATTTCCATCAACTACCAAGAGAGGTCAGTGTCATCATTTGGATATCCTTCCTTCCTACCACTACTCCTCTAGATCACAGAAGAGGGTCATGTGGATCGGATTTCGACCAGGTCACAGAAATCACGACAGGAGGAAGTGAAAGCAAAAAAGAGAGAGACCATTTGTTCACCTAGTAGCAGGCCTCAACAATGGATATTAATGGCTTTAGGGTGATGGAATTATAAGTGCAGTGCATGTGAGTGAAGTTAAAAAGGATTTGGAAGAGAAAAAACTCCTTTTAATACAAATATCTCTGCCAATCCTGCATTAAAAATAGTGCAGAAGCAGCTTTGAACACATAGGCCGCTTCACAATATGGTCAACAAGTTTCAGCCTAATAGGCCACTTGCCCAGGCTTCGTTCAGGACCTAAACAACAAATTATATTGCTACTGCATTACCAATTTGGTCATAGGACTTTTATGTGTGTAAAGTTGTCATAAAATACAACCTTCTACATGATCATTCCTCAGTACAAGCGGAGTGTTCTTCACACCTGTAACAGATAAACACATAAAGCCTAATTGTGAAATAATAAGACAGTTGCAAAAGCTTCCCAACAATAATTCATCTTAACAAATGACCTTACTGGTTACTACATATACCAATAAGTTATTAAAGTTACACCGCTATATCCTTTATTCAGCTGGTGCACTCACCTGTCTTGTATGAGGTCAAAACCTCACCTCACCCGGTAACAACTCAGGTATGGGAGACCCCGCCCTGTAAGGAGAGGGAAATCACTTTTAAGGGAAGAAGACTTCTTTTATCTATCCCTCATTGAGTATACTTCATTTTATACTTCACAGCTCAAAAACGGACACCTTCTTTAAAGAGGACACTTAAAATCACAATTTCAAAATGCGGAGCAATGCTCAGGAAAACCTCAAGTATAACCTTCGCTCTGCTCACATTCTCTGTCCAGTGGGTACCTCGATACCTAGATTATCAAAAATTATCAAAAATAGTACCTCATGTTCCTTACTCTACGTGCATGCCAGTATAAATGTGGCGACAGGCACTAAACAGCTATCACAGTTCAGAAGCCACTACGCTCAGAAACTGATCATACACGCAGGAACAGTCAACGTAGGCATACGCTCTAAAACTAATGAGGTATGAGAAAGTCGCATAGTGTATTAACAGAGCAGGTAAGCCTCAAAATCTTAAAATCTTACCTGCGCAAGCACAGCAAACGCAGACATGCGCTCTCCTCAAGCAACTAATAATGTACGCGAAAGCCACATAGTGCAGTAGCGACGCGGGCAAGTCTTGAGGTCCTACCTCTCCGACGGTGCCTCGGGCTCTCCTGAGTCAGTGGGAGGTGCGTCGGCGCCTCTCTTTCCTGGCTTTGTATTCTACACGAGACTACCGGCAATTGAAAATGGCATCATTCTGAACTACAGAATGACGTCATAGTACCCGGAAGTTGTAGTTCTTTTCTAGAACTCGCGGGAGTAATGATTAGAATTGTTCTCACTGCCTCTTATATGCGAGTATCATTGCCATTTAATTTGTTTATTCATTCAGTAGTGAAACCTTTTTAGTTAATGTATACAAAAACACAGAAACTGTATAGGGGTACGATACTTCTTTTCAACTACAGGGTGGCCTCACTACAGGGAGGAAACTCTAGTCCTCCTCAAATCTTTGAAAAACAAAAGATCTATTTAGGAGGATACATCTATATATCCATGCATCAGCAAGCCAAACCTAATGCTGTAGATGAATCGCGATAAATGATCATAGCTACTGCAGAATCAACATGACTGATGGCTATAACTGCCTCATTCTTATCTACACTGGAATATTATAAGGCAGTCCAGGGTATACCATCGTTCAGGCCTTTGGTGTCACTATGCAGTTTTGTTCCTTATTGAAGAGAAATCTGGCTTTATCACCAACATGAGATGGTATATATGGTTTTTCTAAAACCGTCCATATGAACTCATCCGCCTGGTGGTCAAACTCAGCAAAATGCTTCGTTAGTTTAGTGTTGGTTTTTCTGCATCTAAATGTGCTTTTATGTTCTAGCATCCTGAGCTTGACTTTACGAGTCGTCATCCCCACATATTGGTATTTGCAGGGGCACTGTATCAAATAAATCAAATTGTCGCTATTACAATTAGAAAAAGTTTTTTGCACCCAAGGTCTGTTAGTACCGATGTCAACTGTTTTTGAATGTCTTGTTTGTGGGAAAATTGTACAAGCTCCACAAGGAAAGTGGCCCTGAACTGCAGGTAGGTCCCAGAGTGTGCCAACTTTCCTTAGTCCTTGCTCCTTTGGTCGTGTGTGCACCAATTTATCACGGAGATTGTGCCCTCTTTTGAATGCGAACAAAGGCAGTGGAATTTTATCCTTACAACTGTTCAGCAGTCGCCAATTCTTGCGAATACTCTTCTGAATACCATTGGTTAGCGTACTGAACGTATTCACAAAAGTCAAACGCCACAAGGGTGGTTTCTCGGCCTGTGGTTTCAATAGCGCCTCTCTGTGATTGTTAGTAGCGCGTTTATATGCTTGTTTGATGAGTTTTATAGGGTACTTCTTCTCTGTCAATTGATGAGACAGATTCCGGGCATGTTGCTTATATTGCTCGGGAGTCGAACAATTCCTTCTCACTCGTAAAAATTGGCCAAACGGCAAATTGTCCCGCAGGGCCTTCGGATGTTGGCTGTCATACCTGAGGAGGGAATTCTGAGCCATTGGTTTCCGATAAAGTTCACTTTCCAATCCTGTTGGTGTGACAAAAATAGATAAGTCGAGGAAAGCTATTCTGTTCTTATGTGCCTCTAGTGTAAATCTCAAAAAGTTGTTACGTGTATTAAGCCATTGTTGGAACTGTACTACCAATTCTAGGTCTCCACGCCACACTACGAAAATGTCGTCGATATACCGCTTCCATAGTCTAATCGACTCATGGAAGGGATTATCGTCATTCAACACGTGTTCTTGTTCGAAGGTGTGGACGTATAAATTTGCCAAACTAGGCGCAAAAACACTCCCCATGCTCGTTCCTGAGACTTGGAGGTAAATCGTTTCTTCAAACTTGAAGAAATTGTCTTTCATGGCCAAATGGGCCAGGGTCATGATAAAATGGACAGGTGTGATGGAGTCCAGGTCGGTGTCATTCAAGATAGAGGCAATTGTGTCCAGCGTCTCATCTTGAGGAATGGATGTATATAATGATTCGACATCGAAGGAGACTAGAAGGTCTCTCTCCGAGTCGAATTCCACCGTAGGTAAGAGGCGCAACACATCTTTTGTATCCTGAAGATACGTGGGCATCCTCTTAACTATGGGCCTCAAGAAAAAATCTACAAAAGTAGATAATGGCTCGAGAATAGAACCTATCCCCGCAATTATGGGTCTCCCTGGTGGTGGTCGTTGGATCTTATGTACTTTTGGTAAAGTATAAAAGTACGGCATCACAGGGTGAGTGGTTTGGAGAAATGCTGTTTCTTGCGATGTAATCCACCCTTCATTATAAGCTTCTTCCACTATTTCAGTGATGGCTTTCCTGATTCTCTCTGTGGGATCTTCTTTGAGTGGACGGTAAGATCTCCTATCGCCCAGTTGCCTTAAGCACTCTGCTCGGTATGCCTCAGTCTCTAGGATCACAATTGCACCGCCTTTGTCCGCGGGCTTAATTGTTATTTCACGATCTTCTGTGAGGGCTTGTAGAGCTGCTTGCTCACTCTTGGGTAGGTTGCTGTAATTCCTTCTTTTATTGGTACATAGGTCAGTGATTTCCTCTTGCACCACTCTCTCAAATGTGAGTACTTGTGGTGGTACGCTTTGTAGCGGAGGGTTGAAGGTAGACCGCTTCTTCAGCCCAGTGTTCACCATTTCTGTCAAGGGCTGTGTCAAGTCCCTATCTTTAAAAAAAAAAAAAAAATCTCGCAAGCTCACATTGTACTAGAAAGTCATCTCCATCTGACGTCACCACAAAGCCAAGGCCTTTATTGAGGACACCTTCCTCCTCTTGAGTCAAGATTTTTTTGCTCAGATTCACTATTAGATCGCTTCCGCGCTCATCCCTTGTTGTAACTGGTTCTGCTTGGATTTGCTGCGCGTACCCATTTGCTGGGGCACTGATGGTGGTTGGTTCCAATGAACTTGTGGTTGCCAATTCTTTCTTCTGCCTGGGCCAGACCCTAAAAAAGACTGATTATTAAAGTCTTGTGGGTACATCTGGAAAGGCGCTCCTGGTGGTTGGAAATGTTGTGGCGGAAATCCCCATGGTGTAGGAGGCCACCATTGTTGGAAGTGAGGTGCAGTCTGTCCTCTCCAAGTTGATCTTCTCCCCCGACCTCTGAACTGTTGTCTATTGGTTTCGGGAAGTTCTAAGTCACTTGAGCTGTCTTCGGAGCTACTACTGAAGAACCGGGCCTTTGGGCCTGGCGGCGCAGGGCACGCCTGAAATCTTCGGGTTCACCTGCCTTGTTGCACAGAGACACGGAATACTCTGTTGGCGTAGAAAACCAAGTTTATTAGCTGCAGCTAAGCACAGTTGTCCAAGAAGTACATCAAGTAGGTTCTCAGGAGACTGCCACTTGACTCCGTGGCTCACAAGCTTTTATCGTTGAAATACATCTGTACAAACATACACCCATCGCACAACTTTTTAGAAAATCAGGAGAGTTTGAAAACAAGATATTGTGTCACCAAAATGCTCTCTGCTTACATGTTGTGTGTTATCCAGCCCCCACAGTTAATCAATACTGGTACCCATAGTTCGGTGTTTGCAATGGCAGGACATATCTGTATGCTTCAAGAGGAAGGTTACAAAGTAGGAAAACACAGGGAGAGAATAGCGAAGGCCAGAAGATAAGATATGGCGAGAGGAGAATACTAAAGGCTAACAGATAGTTGATACGGGGATTAGGTAGTCCAGACAAGGATTAGTTAGGCCGGCTGGTGTTTGAGATTGCTTTAAGGACAAGGACGGAGGGGGTTTTTGACACGTTGCAGTCCAAAAGGGCAGAGACACTTCGCTCATCGAGCAGCCTGTGTAAAGGCAACACAAAAATGGCGGTGACTGTAAGATGGGGTCAAAATTAAAGAACCTCAGACCCTCCTTTTGCCATTACGCAGGCAATACACAAAGACTCACGCTAATCTGAATCAATGTCGATGGTCATAAAGTCGTCAAGTTGTTGCTGCAACATCATCTTCATCTTCATATTCTCCGTTTTCTGTGGCATGGGTCTTGGGACACACATAATAGCACAAAGACCACATATTGCGGGGCCACATTGTAAACAAAGGCAACACGAGAAGATGATGGCCAAAACTACTCCAACAAAGGTCAATACCTTCCATCCCCATGTGGACAGTAGTTCCCAAAACCATCCCATCAGAGACCAATTTCCTTCGTCCTGGTGGATGGACTCAGCAATGTGGTGCAATTTAGAGATGGCCTGGTATACTGTAGGGGCGTTATCAGGTATATAAATGCAACAACTCGATCCAATCAATGTACAGACTCCACCACGATCTGCGAGAATGATGTCTAACACCATTCTGTTCTGTAATGTCATAAGGCGATCCGCCTGAAGCTCAGCAGTGACATTACTCAGTGCTCCGACAGTTTCATTTATTGTTGCCTCAACTACTTGAATGAGATGTCTGATATTTCTACTATTGGCCATAGGGCCCCAAAATGGGAGGAATCCTTTAAGGAAGTCACCTCCTTCTTGTCCTGCTGTGTCCTCCAAAGCAATAACCCCTCTGCCGTACCTTGTCTTGTGATGTCCCGAAGGAGCTGTATATGTTGGAGGGAGGAGAAAAGCCATATAACAAGTCCCTGAGAAATCGGCTGGTAACCATGTATAGGCTCTGTCATGGCAGACAAAATATGTTCCTTGAGATGCTACCAATGGTGGAGACGTTCGGGATGTATAGATGTATGTAATATTACAAGTGCTCTTTCCCAATTGAGCCTTAGGATTTTGACCATTGGCTTGGAGACATAGGTGACCTTGGTGGGGTACAGTATATATAGGTGGGGATCCTTTCCTTTTGGCTCTGTCTGTAAGGCTAGTGACATAATGTGTCACATTCCAGTCAATGTATGCTTGTCGCTCGTCGGTGGGGAATTCACTAAATGTTTTATAATGTTTTGACATAGCCACTATTCCCTTTATTAGTGAATTATGACTAACGTCAATTCCATCCCTATACGGACCAACAGGATGTAGATGTTGGTTCTCATAGGCATTGGCAAACATAGAGGTGTAAGCCCAAGCAGATCCTTTTAGGGAGAAGGGTAGAACTAAATATGGCATTCCTTTATCTGTATTATGGGGTAAAAGTCCACAAACCCAACAATCGGTGGTATTGATTACTAATTGATGCTGGTGTAATAGCTGGATGAATGAATTGTTGAGATATTCCATTCTCCTAATTTGTTCATGCCCTGGTAGCGTATAGAATTGGTGTGGGGAAATAGTAGTGCGAAAAGGTATGGGCTGAGAGGTAGATATAGGTACAGATGCTGGCTGCAAAGTGTGAATAACCCAACCCACACAAGCTAATAAAACACATAACATAGTTAAAACACATAATACTACGCCACATCTATTAAATAGTAATTTACAATATTTTTCCTTCATTTTGTTTTTTTTATCAATTTCTGATTCACCGGAAGTCATCCCCTAAAGTGTTGCTCGTGGCAATCTTCCTATCTCACTCAGTTGTGGTTATTGGCCGTCCTATGACACTGCAAGTCCTGCAGACCTAGTGCCACTACTCAGGTCACAAACCAAGTCTCCTACCACGACCCTGCAAAAATGGGATGAGTCCAGTATCACATAAGGAAGAAAATATATACAATTCAAAAATTCAAAAATGCAATCTAAGAAATAAAAAAAAATGCAGTTTAGGAACGAAGGGGAGAAAAATAAAAATAAATTTCAAATGTCTTTGGCCACTCTAGGCCTCAGATTGTATCTATCCTTGTTTGGCACAGTCTGGTCTTGAAAAAGTGTCTCTGGATCAGTTGTATCTATTCTGAGATGCGATGGTACAGCTTCTTGCAAAACATCATCGTCCTCTTTCTCAGTCCGAGTCCATTCTAGGTGTGCATCGCCAAAAGGTACAAACCGGGGAACTCTCTCTCCTTCACAATCACCTATACCTTCGTGGACCCACTGATCAAAAGGCAAAGGCAAGGGTACCCTTTTGCAGTGAACACCATGGATCCAGTTCTTTTTCCCAACGACTTTTACGGCTGTACGTGTCGTCAGCAGGACCTGTCTTGGCTCCCGCCAGCGAGGCTCCAAATTCCTCTTCCTCTGAAAATTCTTAAGGCACACCCAGTCGCCAGGTTGGAGGGTGTGCCCAGGATCCGAGGAAGCCTGTGGCAAGGTGTCTTGTACCTGCTGATGGAGAACACGCAATTTAGTGGTGAGGTCATGCAAATAGTCAATTAACATTGGGTATTCTATGTCAGAGTACTTCTTGGGTCTAGGGACACCCCAGACATTAGCCGGGCGTCCGAACACAATCTCATATGGGCTAAGTCCCACACGAGAATGAACAGTTGTTCGAGTTGACAAGAGGGCTAAAGGTAAAGCATCGGGCCAGGCAAGACCTGTGCTGGCTTGTATCTTTGCAAGTTTAAGCTTGAGAGTGCCATTATAGCACTCTACCAAACCCGCTGACTGAGGGTGGTTTGCCGCGTGGAATTTTTGCTTAATCCCAAGACCTGCACATACTTTCTGCATGATTTGACCCACGAATTCACTTCCATTGTCACTCCAGACAATTCGAGGTAAACCAAACCTCGGGAAGTATTCTTTCAGAAGGACCTTAGCTGTAGACAAGGCAGTATTATCCTTTAGGGGTAGGCCTCTATCCATCTGGAAAAGGCACATACCACCACAAGGACATACTTTAGGTTTCTGCATCTCTCCATATGAATGTAGTCTATCTGCACTACCTCAAAAGGATACGTTGGGGGAGCAAAATGGCCTGCTGGGGTTGGTGTTCCTCTTCCTGGGTTGTGCATCAAACAAACAATGCAATGCTTAACAAGATTGTCTGCACATTTAGGAATCCCTGTATTCTGCCATACCGGAGCCAAAAGCTTGCATATTCCTTTCGCACTGATGTGGGCTGGACCATGCGCCATAGTCACTACTGGAAGTACATAGGCGTCTGGTAACAGCCAACGTTGGTGTTCTGACAATTCTATCCAACATCCTGTCGCATCCAACATTCCCGTACTATCTCTCCACTTACTCAATTCTTTCTCTGTAGCCTCTTCCTGAATCATTTTCACACTTTCTATTGTGTCCTCACACATTCCTCCTTGACTGACCCATCTAGCAGGTCCAGCAACATACATATGACTCGTCACATCTCTCGCTGTCTCTTTCGCTATCTGATCCGCAAAAGCGTTTCCTTCACCCACATCATCAGTGATTCTTTTATGCGCACTACACTTCACAATTGCTATCTGAGTGGGTAAAGCAAGTGATTCCAAAAGGTCGTTCACTAACTGACCATGCTGTATTTTAGTACCATGTGAGGTAAAGAATCCTCTTTCCCTCCAAAGGCGGCCAAAACTGTGGGCCACCCCAAATGCATATTGGCTGTCGGTGAACACATTCACTCTCTTCCCTTCAGCTAATACACAAGCTCTAGTCAGAGCTATCAATTCAGCTGCTTGGGCTGAATTCTGCCTAATGCGTGCTGTCTCCACAATCGTATGCAAAGTGGTAACAGCATAGGCTGCAGTCGTTTCACCATTGGGGAGCTTAAAACACGAACCATCCACCCATAGGATCCCATCCGGGTCCAGGAGCGGCGTATCTTTTAAATCAATCCTACCTTTTGTCTCCTCCTCTGTACGGAGAAAACAATCATGTTGCTCTTGAATGTCTTTCTCTACTGGGATTGGTAACAATGTAGCTGGATTTAGGGTATTACATCGCTTGATGTGCACGTGACTAGCCAAGAGCGTCAGCTCATACCCCGATAAACGGGCGCTCGTAAGATGCTGGGGTTTTGTTAAAAGTGTATCCACTGCATGTGGCACCATGACAATAAGCGTATTGTCTAGCACCAATCCAGCAGATTGGCGAATAGAAACTGCTGCTGCTGCTGTAGCTTTCAGACAACTAGGTAATGCTTTAGCTACAGGGTCTAACGTAGCCGAAAAATAAGCACACGGGCGTTGTTTGTCACCAAATTGTTGTGTCAAAACTGACAACGCGCAACCTTCTCTCTCGTGCACATAAAGTGTGAAAGGTTTGCTGTAATCCGGAGTACCCAACACAGGAGCAGAACACAAGGAAGTACGCAAATCAGTAAAACTTTTCTGGCATTCCTCTGTCCAAGGAAGAGGTTGGGGGTATCTTTAAGGGTAAGTGCTAACAAAGGTTTCGCTAACAAAGAAAAATTCGGAATCCATTGTCTGCAGTAAGAGGTAATACCTAAAAAGGCACGCACCTCTCTGTGTGTGCATGGTACAGACATTTGTGCAATTGCTTGGATTCTTTCTGGGGTCAACCGCCGTCCCTCCTTCGACAAGAGATGACCTAAGTAGGTAACCTCTTGGCGACAATATTGTAATTTAGAGGGTGAAACCTTATGATGAAGGTCAGACAAGTGATGCAACAGTGAAACAGTAACTCGTTTACAAATTTCCTCAGAATCAGCAGCAACTAGCAGATCATCTACGTACTGAATAAGGGTGGCACCTGGAGGCAAAGTGAAAGCATCGAGCTGAGTTTTCAAAGCCTGACTATAAATGGAGGGACTTTCACAATAGCCTTGAGGTGCGCACTTGAACCGGAAGCTTCGGCCTCCCAAAGAGAAGCCAAAAATATCCCTACTTTCCTCAGCAATGGGAATGCTAAAGAAAGCATTCTTAAGGTCAATGACCGAAAACCAGGCAGCTGAGGCAGGTATCACTGTCAATAAAGCAGTGATATCTGGGACAACAGGAAACTGGGGTACAACGATCTTGTTGACCTCCCGGAGATCGATTACAAAACGATAAACCGGTGGCTGGGAAGAGTCAGTACGTTTAAGGACAGGCAGAACAGGACTATTGCACACATTTCCTCTAGTCTCTTCAACCACACCTTTCTCAACCAAATCATAAATGATAGCCATCAGCGCTCTCTCACCAGCACTCGAAATTCTATACTGAGGAATGCGAGGTAACCTAACATTGGACTTGAGGGTGACAACATAGGGTGGAATCTGCAAGAGACCAACATCATTGGGGCCTGTAGCCCAAAGAGTAGTAGGCAGGGAACGTAATTCAGAAGGGAGTTGGTCTCTAGACAAATATGTCGGGAAATTAATCTCTTGCCTAAAGTAAGATGTACACCAGAAGGAGAACAATGCAGTGTCGCATACAGTCTCTTTAACAAGTCCAACCCCAACAAATTCTCACCACAACCAGTTGTCAAAATAAGAGGAGCCTCCAAATCATAAGGGCCAATGGAGATAGGTAAAAGACAAGAAACTGGGTTACGAACTGGGGCGCCAGAAAATCCTACAGAAACATTTGTTAAGCCAGACAAAGGTGCCCCAGGGAGTTTAGAGTGGATGATAGAACTCTTCGTTGCACCAGTATCCAAGAGAAATGGTTCTGATACACCAAGCGCAACGACATCAACATAAGGCCCATTTTGGTCCACTGGAACTGAAATGACTCCCTCACTTTGTCCACGGCTGTCCTAGCTAGAGAAACCCTGATTCTCATCTTCCATATAATAATCGTCATTATAATAATGGGCAGACTGAGTATTTTGCTGATCAAAATAATTCATGGAATGTTGCGGCGGAAAGGAACGTTGATCCTGGGACATGGTACTTCGCCCCTCCCCCTAGGTGTTGAGTGGAAGCCACCTCGGCCTCGCGGCCCAGGCGTACCACCAGCACGCTGCAATAATATCGGGCAATTATTCTTGAAGTGACCTTCTTCCTTACAATAGGCACATTGATTAGGACCCAGTGGAGGCCGTGGAACAAAAGGCTCAGGTTTCTGAAACACCTTCTGAAACTGGGGAGTCGGCTGAAACTGGCGCTGAGCAGGACGAGGAGGATAAGCCTGTTGTAAAAGAGCCTTCGTCTTCAAATCGTTAGTCCTTTTATCCAATTTGTCCTTCTCCTCCTTATCCCTATTTTCGTAATATTGGGCAGTAGCCAATATCTGGGCTGAAGAAGAAACAGCCCATGAACTTTCGGAATCCTTTAATTTATTAGAGAGCTCGGGAAGCAAATTAAATACAAATTTATCTACGAACAATCGCTGTCCCCCCTCTGTACTCATATCCTGACCACTGTGATCAAGAAACGTTTCTTCAAAACGAGTGAAGAAGTCAGAGACACTCTCATCCTTCTTCTGCTTACAGGCAGCTAACTTATCCCAATTAACTCGCAGAGCGGGCATCATAGTTTTCATTAAGGTAATTATTCTACCAGGAAGTTCTGCAATTAAATTATCGGGTTTAGCGCCACCCACTTGGAGCCCATCAGCAGCTAGTATAGCATTCCAATCACCTCCTAATTCTTGGGCGTGGTCCTCCTTCCGAATCCTAGCCCACAATTGTTGTGGGACAACATTTCCCATTAACATATCTATGTCAGCCAAATTCATAATACAAGCGTTAACAGTCTGAGATAATTCCTTGTAGTAACCAGCAGGGTTTTTACGGGGGTCAGGTAAAGACTGTTTAAGGGCCAGCACCTCAGATCTCTTCCAAGGTACATGTACCCATATACGTTGGAAGTGAGCTTGTATAAGCGGATTATTACCCTGGGCTGCAACCTCTTCTCTCCAGACTGGGGGAACCTCTCGCATAGGGTAGTGTTTCAGTTTGCGCCTAACAGAAGGATCAGGTTCAGACAAAGACCGGGAAAAGAACATTGATCTAAAAGTAATAAGTGTCCGTATAGCATTCTCAACCTCAGGACCCACAATAATTCCTTTATCAAAATCAGTCCTAATATCCAGCAAACCCTTGGGAGCTAAACCCAATCCCGTGGCCTCCCATTCCTGACCTAGGATTTCACACATGGCATTGAAAACAAATCTTTGTACAGGGGCATCCCACTGTTCAAAAGTATCCATGATATCTTGAACAGTATATTCAAGATCACTCAGGATCCACCTGCGAGCAAGACCCATGAACGTATCTCGTTCTTGGGAGTCAGGAAGTAAACTACGGGTCTGCCTACGGGGAAGAACAGGAGTCAGACTTACTGACCCAAAGAGAGGAGAAAAGAGACCAGAAACAGTCTCAACCATCCGCTGACGGATAGAAGGGGAAGTTGACAGAAAAACAGGAGATAATGTATGAGACGTAGCAGGAGACGAGGCAACAGGTAGAGCGGAGGTTGAAGGCAAAGGAGACTGAGGCAAAGAAGTCGGAGGCAGAGGAGCTGGAAACAAGGGAGCTGAAGGCAAAGAAAATGGCGGGAGTGGCAGTGCCACAAAGGGCTGTGTTGGAGGTGCAGGAGCTGGAGCTGGAGCTGGTGGGAGAATAACAGGTTGTTGGATGGGTAACAAAAGCGGGGGTGCATTAGCGCCTAGTGCATAGGGCGGGGGCGATCGTAATAAGTGAGACATTAAAGGATCCTTCTCAGGATCAGCATCGCGATTTGGGGAAGAAGTTGGCAGCACCGGGTAACATTTGTCAATCGCCATGTGATGTTGCCTATCTAAGATCTCTATCGCATGATCTATTTCATTATTTTTAAACTGTTGGGCAGCCTGTATGACAGTGATATCTTTTTCTTTCCTATCTCTTTTTGCCTGTTTAATTTCTTTCTGTTTGGCTTCCTTGCGCCAAAGGCGAAAAGAGTCAAACATAGCCGGCCGGGCTTTTCTTTTAAACAAAGTAGCTTCTAAATTGTCTAAAATATCAGGCTCAAAACTACCATTATGTGGCCACTGTAAAACACCATCTTTCTTCGTATAGCGGACCCATATATCATTAAAGGTGATGGGGCCCATACCATGTTTAGAGTAAAGCTCATAAGTAGGAGTTCCAGCCGGAGGAATTGGACAAGAGTCCTCCAGTCGGGAGTCCATATCGCAACAAAAACAACACCATTTTTTAAACTTACTGAAACCAGGCATCGTTACTTTCACTGGCTTCCGACAGACAACAAGGGGCTAATCAAAACAGCACAAACGTACTCACCCCTTGGCTTCGACAATTGCAATTTTCGAATCTAAGAACCCAAAAACAAACAAAAAGGAGTGGAGCTACCCACCAGTACTTAACAAATGTCTTCTTCACGCCAACAGAGGTCCGTCTAACGTCTCGCAATACCAGTCATCACCAAAAGAGGGACCAAGGCAGGGCAGCAGTCAGGGCAGCAGTCACCAGCAGCCATTGGAAAGGAGAAGCCACACTTCAAAAGACCATCGGCCCACTCTTTGACATACAGGGGTCGCTGGTGTGGGGGCGCCTCCTCTGGAATTTCCTGCGGGGCTCCTCACGATCCTTGGGCTCAACCGCTACCTCTGAAGCCGCCCCACGTTCGGGCGCCAATTGAAGAACCGGGCCTTTGGGCCTGGCGGCGCAGGGCACGCCTGAAATCTTCGGGTTCACCTGCCTTGTTGCACAGAGACACGGAATACTCTGTTGGCGTAGAAAACCAAGTGTATTAGCTGCAGCTAAGCACAGTTGTCCAAGAAGTACATCAAGTAGGTTCTCAGGAGACTGCCACTTGACTCCGTGGCTCACAAGCTTTTATCGTTGAAATACATCTGTACAAACATACACCCATCGCACAACTTTTTAGCCAATCAGGAGAGTTTGAAAACAAGATATTGTGTCACCAAAATGCTCTCTGCTTACATGTTGTGTGTTATCCAGCCCCCACAGTTAATCAATACTGGTACCCATAGTTCGGTGTTTGCAATGGCAGGACATATCTGTATGCTTCAAGAGGAAGGTTACAAAGTAGGAAAACACAGGGAGAGAATAGCGAAGGCCAGAAGATAAGATATGGCGAGAGGAGAATACTAAAGGCTAACAGATAGTTGATACGGGGATTAGGTAGTCCAGACAAGGATTAGTTAGGCCGGCTGGTGTTTGAGATTGCTTTAAGGACAAGGACGGAGGGGGTTTTTGACACGTTGCAGTCCAAAAGGGCAGAGACACTTCGCTCATCGAGCAGCCTGTGTAAAGGCAACACAAAAATGGCGGTGACTGTAAGATGGGGTCAAAATTAAAGAACCTCACTACCCGAATATGTAGAGCCATATCTCCTTCCCTTCCTGTTAAACTCTGGAGGGGTATAGCTGTCGCTAGTGTAAGGATAAACCACCTCATGTTTGAACTTGGCCAGATCTTTCTTAAATTTCTCAATTTTAGATACAAGTATCGAATCTTTGAATTCTTTGTTTGACTTGTTTGATTCTTCCTGATTCTTTTTAAAGAGGGTAGCGGTGATAGTGGTTTTGATTTGTGCCTCCATTACCTGTATCTCTATAAGAATGGCGTCAGCTATCCGTTTTGCAGTACTGATTATCAGGATTAGCCAGTCGCGCGTGCAGCGCCAGGCTATTAAGGACCAATCCTTTAGAAAAGCTTTATCCTGAAGGAATAACCGGGGGGCGTTTGTGACGATCAGACCTGGGGGCGCACAATTGCCCCGCAGATACTCAGCCATTATAGCACCATGTATCAAAGTGCGCGAGTGAGATTTCTTCAATACCATGACCTTACCCCAATCATCAACATTGGGACCCCGGAGCTAGCGATACTATCTAATATGCTCGGTGTGTTGTCCAGTATAGTTTGATAAGTGGCGTCGTCATACGCTAAACCGCTGAACTCTGCCATGTCAATAAATTGATTGAATAAAAATATTGTTGATCATGCTGGAAATGTGTGTAAGTGATGTGAAGACACACACCCCATCAGAAGCGGGATAGACTACCTAAATTGCCCGGGATACTCCGGCTGAGCGGTCGATCCTGGGTGATCTGAGCTCCGGGGCTGCTTTCAGGTGGCCCCTGCCCCGAGGGTGGCCCTTGAGCAGCCCCTCCACAGCCGCTCAGGCGACACTCTCCAGCCTTGGAGCCTTTGATCTCACGGAGGTTCCACTCAGTCCCACTTTTAGCAACTTTCCCACCGAGGAGCACACATGCGGGGCAGGGAGGACCTGGGCAGGGCTCTCCCACCAAAGGCAGCCTTTCATGTAGATAATGAAGTGGGGCTGTGTGTCCTTCGTGGTGTGCGTGCTGTGTGCTGACGGGGTGTCCTGGTGGTGCTCGGCCGTATGGGGGAGTGTTGGGGCGAGCTGGCACCAAACTGTTCGTCCCGTGTCAGGGGTTGCCCCTTTGTGGTGTCTTGCACAGTTGTTTTCCTGTCTTGGGAGAACAGCGGCTCTCTCATGGGTGTACTCAGGAGTCTATGGAGGTCGTTCACGGGATCTGCCAGGCAGCATGTGCCCACTTTCCGCTGGTCAGTCTGTGAGGTGGTCCCTGCTCCACGCACCCCCTTCCCCGCCCTGCTGCTGCTGTCTTTAGGACACACACATCTCAGCCGCATCTCCCCAGCTCTTCTGTTGTTTTTATTAAATGTTGACAATTGATTTTCTGAAATCAATGTCCTTTGTGGGACTTCCTCCTTTCCTTCCAAGAATTGGAAACACACTGCAGACCAGCTGGAAGAATAAGCACACGCCTCGAGCCCAGGAGCCTCGGTTCCCTCCCTATGCAAAACAAGATATTTCTAAGAAAGAGTGGTGTATGTGCTTAACGGAAGCACCCCTGTATGCATTGTGAGTGTTTGTGCTTTCTTCTGATTCCTTCCTGTCTGACTCCCCAGATCAATAGGTGTCACTGACATTGTGTGTTGTACGTGTGTAACATATCACATGCGTTGCTGTTCACCTTGTTTTCCACGGCGAACGCTTCACCCCGGGAGAGAAGAGCCCAAGTCCGTGGGTTGGGTGGGCCCAGAAGCAGTCACACATGTAATTAAATACCAGGAACTTCTCTCGGCCGCCTGCTGTACGCAGAGCCCCTCTCCCACTGATCGCGCTGCACGCAGAGGGGACTTGTGTGTACCAGTGTGATCACAGACCAGACACAAACTTTCTACAGAGGGCGAATACTGGTGGTGGCCTCTGGCTCCCTTTACACACCCACAAGCCGAATTTTTCAATGCAGTCCTTGCTTTAAGTTGCGGGCTGATGGGCCGGTAAAGTAAGGCATTGGTTGTAAAAGGCGCGCGAGGTCCCCCATGCCTTGACAATCTTGGCAAGTGCGCCCACAAAGCATTGCCCACTCTGGAACTCAGAGGCTTCTCTACTGCAGGGTTCCCAGAGCAGGGGACACCTGCTAGGGACAAATCCTAGAAACACACCTGAATGACACTGGCAGAAAAGGGGGGCAAAATGTTAGGACACACGAAGTGCATTAATTACGGAAAAAGAGCTGTAGAACGTTCCTTAATATATTGTAGTATCGGAAGGCCTGGCAGTGCTGGGAAGGGCAGAGGGAAGCAGACTGGCTTGGGGAAGGCCGACCATAGTGATTTCTGTGGACGGTGGAGGGCAGGGGAGAGGGCACCAGGCATGAAAGCTGCCCTAAGGCCGTGTGTCAGGGGGTGGAGGGAGCCTGCAGCCAGGGCCGCTGTGACTGTGGGCACACAAACTCAGCCACGGGGGGAGAGGTGAGCTGGCACAGCCAGGAATGCATGCGCTTGTCAGTAAGTTCGGTCAGATGATGCCGAGTCGCCTGACTAACTTTGTAACACTTTCTCTGCTCGCACAAAAGGCGCCTTTCTCCCAGCCCATCCGGTGTAATGCCGGAGGCCCCTTCTGCTGCCAGAGGTGTCCTCTCTGGACACTTGCACATTCAAACGCTGGTTTAAAGTCCGTCGCTGGGCACCGAAGCCCTCACACGGTCCTGTTGAAAAGGACTCATGGGTGTGTGGGTAGCGTCCGCTTCTAGGGTGCGCATACAGATACACACCGTCCCTCCTGTAGTGTTGCTGCAATCCCCTGAAAGAGGCACCGAGGCTGGCTTTAAGCTCTTTTACATCAGTTGCGTATCTTTCACAAAGTTACATAAGTCTGGTTCCACCTTTAAAGCTTCACCTGCTGCACGGTTGGTGGCCGGGAAAATATGGAGCGAGAAAGTACGCATTTTTTTAAAAAGTTGGCGTCAAGGCAGTGAATAAGATAAAACTGTTATGTAGTTCATTTCAACAAATGTGACTTTAGCGTTGTTGATTCTCTGTAATTTCGGGTCTGTGCAATGATCTCATGGGATTTGTTGTGCAGGCGATGGATAACTCCGTCAACCTGTGAACACTGTCATGTCAGCACTCACAGGGCAGGGCACACAGGGGAGCGTTCACTCAAATAAAGTGGCTGGGGGCTGACTGTCTCCCCGTGGCTGCAAGCGAAGACCCCAAACTCTGTGGTAAGATTGTGTCTTTTAGCACCACTGAACATCTCCTCCAGATAACTGCTCACACTGTTGCCCCGAAAGGTAACTTCGAGCGCAAAGGGCACGCCGGCGTCTCAGGACAAGTTTTAATACACTGCCTCAACACGTATCGAGACCTTTCTATTTAATTTATAACTCCTCAAAGCTGTTTAAGGCGTTGCAAAAATACAGGACAATAACCCCCATTGCACATAGACTAAGTGACTGATGTGTAGTGTGTTCGGCTGTGTCTTTTCTGCCACAGTAAAGGGAACTTGAAGCCAGTTGTATAGAACCACATAAAAAACACAACTTATAATGCAAATGCTTTCAGTGAGTAATGGAAAGAGGGTGACATGTCACTGCTGCCGGCACCTAAAGCGCAGAGAAAGGTGAACACAATACAAAGGCGCAGGCCCCCAGCAGCAATCCAATATGTGTGTTCACTGACCCAGAAGGAAGCGAGCGGGGTGCTGCATTGACTGCCAGCGATGGGAAGGGCCTGTTGTCCCTTCAAACAGTTTCTCTCTGGCCCCGTGCACCATTTAGCAGCCGTTGAAGGTGCACTGGGCCATTTGTCCGCGCCTCCATCACCATTGCTTCCCAAGGTAGCCCTGCGAGCACAGGTCGTCAGCTCCCCACACAATGGCCTGTCTTCTTCAATGTGTTCATTTACATGTTTATAACGTCAATAGTGCCGGGTGTCCACTGTACCATTCATTCTGCCATTCCCACAGGGGGAGTCGGGAGTCTGCAGGCACGTTTTTTCATTGTGCTTTACATGCTTTCTTAAATTGTGGAAGAAAGGGGTGAAGGGCTTTAGGTCCCGGAGGATGAGGTCCCGGGGCCCACAGACTCAGGGGAAGAGGGCCTCACAGCCCCCCTTCTTAAAATTAAAATAAAAAAAGAAACCGGCAACTTGCTGGAGGCCCTGTCCCCTCCCTGCATGACTGTGCAAACGCGCCTCCTGGTGCGCTCTGGGTTGGGGGATTAAGTCTCTTTCGATCCTAAGGGTCCTTAGGGGCCAACTATCCCACCAGGTACCTCCAGTGAGCCCCACACAGTGGGATTGCTGAGAGGGGGTCAGAGGCCACGCCCCTTTTTACAACACTCTGCAAACGCACGTCTTGGAGCACTGCTGGTGGGGCGATAAGGTCCACTTGTGTCCTGAGGACTACAGGACTAAAGTGGACTTCATCACCCAAGCAGCAGTGTGCCAGGAGGTGCGTCTGCAGAATGTTGTAAAAAGGGGGCATGGTCTCTGACCACTCTCAGCAATACAGCTGTGTGGGGCTTACTGGATGTAACAGGAGGGCTAGGTGGCCCCCAGGGATCATCAGGAGGCAAGGGGACTTCATCCCCCAACCACGATTGCGCCAGGAAGCGCGTTTGCAGAGTGGTGGAGAAAGGGGGCGTGGCCTGTGTCCACCTCTCAGCAGTCCCACTGTGTGGGGCTTACTGGAGGTAACAGGTAGGCTAGTTGGCCCCTAAGGACCCTCAGCAGCGAAGGGGATTTCAATCCCCATCCAAGAGCGCACCAGGGAGCGCAATTGCAGAGTGGTGTACAAAGGGGGCGTGGCCTGGTATGAGAACTTAGCAATCCTGCTGTGTGGGACTTACTGGAGGTAATAG
Organism: Calotriton arnoldi; assembly: GCA_963921515.1. Taxonomy (NCBI): domain Eukaryota; kingdom Metazoa; phylum Chordata; class Amphibia; order Caudata; family Salamandridae; genus Calotriton; species Calotriton arnoldi. The sequence goes on from CAWUFW010000334.1 coordinate 1,988,470, forward strand.
GAGGGGTAGTTGGCCCCCAAGGATGTCCTTGGGGGCCAACTACCCCTTCCTGTTGCTAACACACAAACGCGTTTCGGCCACCTGGCCTTCGTCAATGTTAGTTGCCACACTGATTATTCACCTTTTAATAACAAAGCTAATCATTCGTCAAAAATTCATTGCAAAAATAAAGAAAGGACTTATGCAAGAGTGGTTTCTTTAGGTGTTTCTGTGTCGGCCATCTTAGCCTGTACCATCATGATATGTCAACATATTTACATGGCTGATAAGAAATTCATTTTTAGACAATTAGGAATAGACTCATGATTTCAAATATATTATTGAACATCATTGTGTGCGACAACTTGTCAATTGCTTGTCACTAACATTGACGAAGGCCAGGTGGCCGAAACGCATTTGTGTGTTAGCTTTTGATTCTTTGGAGAAAGCTGAAATAAATCTACATTAATTTTCATGAGCCCGAGTGCGCAGTCCTGTGTGTCCTCTGACAACGGTTTGCAAAGATATTTCGCGGAACTGCCTCCGTGAACTGCTGCCCCCGTGCTGCTGAGAGCGGCAATCTGCAGGCGGTCTGCGTTATTTATATATACATATATATATATATATATATATATATATATATATATATAATATTACCATTTCACTCATATTATTTAGAGGACTAGCACTAATAAACACACACTCACTCATTTATTACTACACTGCAAAGGTTAAATTCAAATCTTATTACCACAGTGAAGAAACACCTTTTTTCAAGAGAAGTACCCCAAAATAAACCTGTAATGGAAAAAATGCATAACGGGTAACATGTGTTATATGGTCCTATATTGCCAACTCAGGCTTATCTATTTAAAGAGAAGATTCTTTCCTGGATGAGGGAAAAACGATGCATTATTACTACGCTCAAGTTCACTTTTTAATATTTCCCGACCTATATTTTAATCGAACAAAAGACAGAAAGAGATTACGTCATTCAAATTATTTACTAGGTGAGAGAAGAAAGGCGCATTATTACTGCTACGTCAAGTTCACTTTTCTAATGCTTCCCGACCTATAGTTGAATACAACAAAAGAAAGAAAGAGATGCGGTCACTGATGCAGGAAATTAAGAAGTATGCAGCACATGTCACATTGGTATCAGTTAAGGACCAAAGGTGTTATGAGAAGGGACTTTTCATGTGTCACAAACCTGAAGATGCCTGAAAATGTCTGGCCCAAAGTCAAGGCCATTGAGAAAATGAACATCTACCCATAATATATGTACCAACTGGAGAGTAGGAGGGCCGGATTAAATTAAATATGATTTACATTTTTGGGGTGAAGGCCTGGGTATAAACCTACTTCTCACCCTAGCAGAATGCTGTGTTGTATATTCCGGCGTGGGGGGCGAAGGGGAGGTATGCAGAGGGGGAAGAGTCATGGTGAGAGGGCAGAGTGGGTATGAGTTGGGGAAGGTAAGGGGGCTTTTGGGGAAAGAAAAACGAAGGAAAAGAGTCAAAAGGGTTTTCTTGCGCATATGTGGAGATGCGACCTATAAAATCCTAACAACCTCAATGTGGTGATAAAGTTTGGGCTTCTCAATCCTATTACATCAACACATAAGAAACACTGGCCTCATATTATAAATCTGGAGAACATGCATGTTTTCTTAGACAAGCAAAGGAGACTAAAGTGGAATGAAAACAGATGTGTACCAGACATTATCTTTTTGTGTGCGCCAGCGGAGCATCAAGGTACAGTTATTATTTTTCAGGGGTTGCGGGGCCTTCAGGTTATACAATGTGAATCAGATGTATAGAGTAATTGGATCATAGCTCATATTAATATACAAAGAGATTTCTCGACATTGAATATATATTATTGGCCCATGGTGAATGCTCCCACTCCCATGATAGAAATAAGCCACTATCCTTGTGGCAAATCCAGCGTGCATCATTTCAGTGGAAGATTTTAATGTTACTCAGACTCAGACAGATTACTCAGTCGCCCGTTAGTAAACGAATTCCTTAAAGAAATGATTAAGAAACCCACACAGGAATTGATACGAGGTTATAACTAAGTTGAGATATGATGGGATAAAATTCCCTGATTAAGACAGTATACCTCTAGAAATGCCAGATTTACTACAGAAGCCACCTAGATTTCTTCCTTGCCACATTTGGTATGAATGTACAGTGGGTCGATATATTAGTCAAACTATTTTCTCTGTAACAATGTAGTGAAGTCAGGAAAGTGGGGTTATAAGGCCATACTATAAATACGATCCCATCTTCAAAAATATTATATTGTGCTTTTTGGCAAAAGGTGGAATTTTGAGAACGAATTGCGAGTATTGCCACTTTGTTTGAATATATTCCCGAAAGTTCAAGATAGTCATAATTTGGAATTTTTCACTGCAGTTTAAGTCGCAGAGAGTCAGAAGCATAGAAATACTGCGTAACAGTTACTGGGCCTGCTGGAAGGGTAAAAATGTTATAGGAAACAGGCAAAGCCTCGATGAAATACGGAAGTATACAAAAAAAAGTGATGATAGAATGCTTCAATGAATCTCTGTTTATTACTTAAGGCTGCATTCCAGACCATCCTTATTTTGCACACTAGGCCACATCAGTTCGGACCCAGCCATGTGCAAATCAGTATTGACCCTGCTCTACTGTTAACAGTCCAGGCGAACTGCCAGGCCAGGTCCTCCCTGAACTGGAATGCGGGCAACCCAGGACTGGATTCGCCCTGGTTAAAGCTCATCAGTCAGGTATAGCTTGGTTCTGTCTGGGCATACCCTTCCCACTTATGGTGACACACTGATGTATAAACAAGCATTTGCAATGCAATCGGTCTCGCCTTTGGGACCTTATATGTATTTAGCTATGCAGCACATTAGCCTGGGTGCTAAAACATCTACTGTTCTGTAACATGGAGGGAAAGTAAGCACCAAACTGCGTGACACGCCAGGTATGGGAACACATGGAGAGAAATATTGCCTTTCAGCGGGAAATGGTATAGTCCAAAGCTCTGTTTTTAATATAAAATGAGGGCCTTCGGTGGTCATATCGCTGAAAATACAAGATTTGAAAAAAAATATTATTGTCTACGGGTGCTCATGGAAGACAATTTCTATGGACTGGAATCAAGAGAATTCTAAAGTGATTCTGGTATTTTACTGACCTCTGCTGGTCGTTTTCTATCAAGAAAGTTAAATAGAGGCAGTTGCCAGAAAAAAAAGAAAGTCCCTCAGCAGAAAGCAATTCTGGTATTTTACTGACCTCCACTGGTCGTTTTCTATCATGACAGTTAAATAGAGGGAGTTGAACAAGCAGAAAGCAATTCTGGTATTTTACTGACCTCTACTGGTCGTTTTCTATCAAGACAGTTAAATAGAGGCAGTTGAACAGAAAAAAAGTCCCTAAGCGGAAGCAGACAAGTCCTATGGCTGATCTCCAGAGCCCACAGAGTACATACACATATAAGTATACACTAAAGTATATACAAGAGGTCTCGAATGCTCGACCTAAAAACAGTAATGGATGGAATGCCTAAATTAATCTCAGCCACGGGTAATTGCTTAGGCTGCATCCCAGTCCATTGTTATTTTGCACACCATGCCACCTCAGTTTGGAGCCAGCTGTATGCAAATCAGTCTTGACCCTACTCCAATGGGAATAGTTCAGCTCGAACTGCCAGGCCAGGTCCTCCCTGACTGGGAACACAAGCAACCTAGGACTGACTGGTTTTGCCCTAGTTAGGCTTCATCAGTCAGGCATAGTATAATTCCAATTACGCATGTGTGCATGGGACCTACGTCTGGCCATACCCGTCCCACTTAGGGCAACAACAAAGTGATGGATGCAATGCTTCAATTAAACAGTAATTACTCGGGCCTCATCCCTGTCCATTGATATTTTGCACACCATGCCACTTCACTGTAGAGCCAGCCATTTGCAAATCATTCTTGAACCTGCTTCAAAGCAAACAGTCAAGCTAAAACTGCCAGGCCAGATCCTTCCTGACTGGAAGCATAAGCAACCCATGATTCGTTTCACCCATGTTAGGACTCCTCAGTCAGGTATAGATTGGTTCCAGGGACACAGTGTGCACGGGACCCACATCTGGAATTACCCATCACACTTAGGGCGACCGACACAATGAAGCATACAAACAAATTGATGGATGGAATGCTTGAATTAACCTTAGTTACTGATAATTCCTCGGTGTGTATCCCCTTCCTTTGTCATTTTGCACACCATGCCACCTCAGATTGGACCCATCCATATGCAAATCAGTCTTGACCTTTCTCAGTGGGAACAGTCCAGCTCGAACTGTCAGGCTAGGCCCTTTCTGAATCCAAACACAAGCAACCCCAGACTGGTTTCACTCTAGTTAAGGATCATCAGCCAGGTATAGCTTGGTTGCTTGTGTTCCGGTTCATGGAGGACCTGGACTGGTATTCTAGGCTGAACCTAAACTGAAGTGGCATCATGTGCAAAATAACGATATTGATATAGACTACGAATATATGAAGAGGGAAGCAAAGTAGGTAAGCATACAGCCTGGTAAATTAGGGACAAGAAAGTAAGGGAGGAAATGAATAGTACAGAAGATCTTAGAAATAACGTTGGTAGAACGGCAGGAGAGAGTGGCATCAGCATTCCATCAGTTTTCTAAGTATACAATGAGATGGAAAATCCAACCAGTATGTGGATTGATTCTTTTTTCCAAGTACTAGCTGTACCTCATGTTAATAGTAAACAAGCAGATATTCTAGAACCCCTATAAAAAATAGGGATTGAGCAGGTAATTAATAATTTGCTCGTAGGTACAGCACCAAAACCAGATGGCTTTGCTTTGGATCCAAAATATATCAAACTTTCTCAGATGCACTCATACCTCACTGATGTGAGCTCTTTAATTCTACCTGGGACTCGAAGGAAAGCTTCAACACTTTCAAGGAGGGATTTTGTGTGTTTTCTTGAAACCCCAGAAGAATTTAATACCATGTGTCTCATATAGACCAATCGCACTCCTGAACAAACATTATAATTTCTTTATAGAAATATTGCCCATTTGACTACTAATCAGGAGAGTGGTACCACTGGATCGGACAGGTTTTACCCCAGGATGAAAGCGGGTATGCCTAAATTCTTCTCATGGAAGCAGTTTTATATTTCCCAGAGGCAGAGACATTTTAATGCATGGACAAAGTAGGCTCTGGCCTAGGGCCCAAATTTCATGGGGGCCCACTTTTTAGGAGATGGGGAAAGGCCTGCCTTTCATTTAAAACCAATTTTACTTCTTGCTTTATATCATTTTCAATGCCTGTCATCCCGCTTATCAGACCATGCCTCACTTATCCTTGCAAACGTGTACAGCAGGGGTTACTGATGACATTGTGACAGTAGTAGGCATGTTGTGGTTGGAATGGGCATGCATATTGAGATTTAGGTGAGTGTGCACGCCCAAGCCAATCACATTTGCCTGTTCAATCTGAAGACAGCGTGAACAGTTACTAAAGGGGAGGACTCACACATTGCTGCATAGTGTCTCGCGCACCCAGCACCATGCCAGTGCAATCACAGTCTCTCAAGGTGTACATAAATATCGGCGCAAAAATCTGAGTAAGCACATAGGCAGCAGACTGGATGGCGCAGAGCTGTCAACTTTCTGCTGCTTTTGCGTCATGTGGCCATCATGCAACATTTCTGTTTATTATTAAAAAGAAAGAGACCAGATGGCAAATTGTGAACACAGACAAATTATCTTCTTACGGGTAGAGTTTTTTTTCAAATCTTTTTTGGACCTGTGCTAAGTTACAAATCTTTCCTTTAGTGTTCCAAATGAACAATAACTACAAAACAGATGAAAGTGATGCTGCTTACGCAGGTGATGCTGCAAAGCTCTCACCCAAGATTTACAAACTGAGATGGATTTGATTTACTGTGTTCAGTCTAGGAGGGTGAGTGCAGCGTTGGATGTCTTTAGTTGAAACTGGTTGTGGTGTGAGTGCACAAATGAGGTGTACAAAATCTTATTTCCTCTGCGTTTGGTGTTTTAGAGTACTTTTAAGCAGATCTCTTGGCATTATACTAAATTGGTGTGCAGAGTTAACAGACACTTTACTCTTCATGTTTTAAAGCCACATTAAAGCATATGCTTAGAAGCAGTATTATACATCCATTTGCCTGTTGGATGCTTATTTCTTGGCTGACAGTTGTACCTAGTCCACAACCTCACTGATTCTTGCTCTTAAGCCATTGTTAGTGAATAAAAGGTGCCCCAAATGTATTCTTTTCCTATGCCTCCTCATGCAACATATATCCTCTCCTCTAAATCTCCTTCACACTTTGGACCAGTCCAATTGGGACCAGAACAGACATATGAGGACATTTCTCCAGTCTGGTTTTTCAAATGCTGGGAGGGCCAAGTTAAAGTCAGTTTAATATCAGGCTTTGCTAACATGCACCGATTGACTATTTACCATTCCTCTCCTTGAGGAGAATCACATCTGTGGGAGACTCTCTTATGGAGAAGGCTAGCACACCTCCGTATTCAGTGTTTCCAACTGTTCACTGGCAACTGCATAAATTTGTCCATCCCGCTACACGTATGAAAAACACTTCCTTTTTGTCAAAAATGTCATTTACACTTCAGAGACTTAGGGGTCGATTCCGATTCGGGCCGGAAAAAGCACCGACCGACTCGGATCCGGAAAAAATACCGACCGACACGTACCAGTGGCGCCCGACACGCCAAGTACGATGCAAGCCGCGATAAATCCGACCGACACGTCAGGAAACCAAGCCGACCGACCGAGCCGCTCGGAAAATAGCAATCCGGCCGGAAAAACACGCGAATCCAACCGACCGACACGCACCCGGAACAAATCCGACCGAATCGTACCCGCCAACTCCAACCCGCAAAGTACGATGCAAGGCGCGAAAACACGACCGAGTCGGACGGAGGACAAGCCGTACGACCGACACGCATACAAAACCGAGCCGAAGCAACACAATACACCGCGACCGACGCGTACGCAGCATACAAAACTGCACAAACACAGCGTGAACGAAACGGAAAACACCGTACGAGACCAATGCAGGGTCCGACTCGGTCACAAGAACGTTTCCAACATACACAAACAGCACAAAGGAAAAATCAACCAAAAAAAGGCCAAACAAGCAATTACCAAGCCAATAAACACTGGGGGTGGGGACAGAGAACAAAGACACACCCACAACTCCACCTATATAAAGGACACAAATCACTACCATGAGCCTTTGCAAATGCCATTTCACTGCCAGCACCCAAGAGAAAGCAACCACACACCCACAGCTCATCCCTCACACAAGCCACACACCAGCAGCACACCAACAAATACCTACCTCACATACACCCAGCAAAACACACACTCACACACCCTCACCTGCACACCAACACACACATCACTCACCATCACCACCCATCACCATGCCCCCCAAGAAGAATCCCAAGTTCCTAGATTGTGAATTGGAAGTCCTGGTAGACGAGATCCTCAGGGTGGAGCCACAGCTGTTTGGCACTCTGGTCCAACAGATCCCCATGTCGCAGAAAACCAAGATGTGGGAGAGGATCATCAACAGGGTGAACGCCCAATCATCATGTCGGCGCACAAAGACGGACATCCAGAACAGGTGGTATGACGTGCGCAGGAGGGTACGGGACCTGCTGAAGATAGACTACACCAACAGCCAACAGACCGGCAGTGGCCCTCCTGCCAAGCCAATATACCTCAGGCCCTGGGAGGAGAAGGTGCGGGCCATCCTTCCGCCAGTGAGCGTATATGGACTAGAGAACATCCCAGAGCCTGGTGAGTACACAACAAATGTACACAATAAACTGCCACAAAACACACACATCACTGTCAAGGGGAGAGTCAAACCATGCACACATAGCAATTACACAGCAACTAGAACAGAATCATCCCAAAATGTGTATGTCAGTCAGATAAACACAACACATGCCATCAAAAAAGTCACATCCAACTGTGCCAACACATGTACAAACACAACCACAACTACAGCTAGGCAGTGGCACAAATAGAACTAACACACACATCCACACATGTAGCCACCACAACAACACCAACACACAGTGAAGACCACTCAAAGGAAGGAATTCTGTGTATGCTGGCCAAGTCAGTGTAGCCAATAGCATCATGGGAGTCGCAGTCACACATATTGCCCCCCCCACAACTGTCCCATCAACACCACCCTGAACCATGCTCACATCACAGGGAGTGGAGAAGGACTCACAAGATGGCTGACACTGGCTACTGCTGTGGGGAGCACAAGGCCCTGCTGCCAACTGTGCACCAACAAACAGCAGGACACCACTGACTGACATCCTGAGAGACAACTTCCACTCCCTGCAATGCAAGCACGTTCCATGGTGGGCTATCTGGCTGGCTGGGTGGGAAGGGGGACTTGCAGCACTGACTATAGTCACCAGCACCTCCCCTCACACCCCCCCAACACAAACTCCACAGTACCCACCTGGTAGAATGCAATGCCCTCCATCCTAACACAAGATCCCACAAAGCACCACCACCCTGGGTTATGTTGTGTGAAGCACAGGGACACTCTTGGGACTCTTAGCCAAACAACTGCCAGGACAACACTCCCAGCCATCCTGTCAGCACAGCCAGCCCACCCCACAGGGAAGCAGAGTCAAAAGGAAGGAAGCATGGGCATGCTGGGAAGGGGGTGGAGGCAATAGCATGATGGGAGACGTAGTCACAGACATAGCTCACCCCCACAACTGTCCCATCAACACCACCCTGAACCATGCTCACATCACAGGGAGTGGAGAAGGACTCACAAGATGGCTGACACTGGCTACTGCTGTGGGGAGCACAAGGCCCTGCTGCCAACTGTGCACCAACAAACAGCAGGACACCACTGACTGACATCCTGAGAGACAACTTCCACTCCCTGCAATGCAAGCACGTTCCATGGTGGGCTATCTGGCTGGCTGGGTGGGAAGGGGGACTTGCAGCACTGACTATAGTCACCAGCACCTCCCCTCACACCCCCCCAACACAAACTCCACAGTACCCACCTGGTAGAATGCAATGCCCTCCATCCTAACACAAGATCCCACAAAGCACCACCACCCTGGGTTATGTTGTGTGAAGCACAGGGACACTCTTGGGACTCTTAGCCAAACAACTGCCAGGACAACACTCCCAGCCATCCTGTCAGCACAGCCAGCCCACCCCACAGGGAAGCAGAGTCAAAAGGAAGGAAGCATGGGCATGCTGGGAAGGGGGTGGAGGCAATAGCATGATGGGAGACGTAGTCACAGACATAGCTCACCCCCACAACTGTCCCATCAACACCACCCTGAACCATGCTCACATCACAGGGAGTGGAGAAGGACTCACAAGATGGCTGACACTGGCTACTGCTGTGGGGAGCACAAGGCCCTGCTGCCAACTGTGCACCAACAAACAGCAGGACACCACTGACTGACATCCTGAGAGACAACTTCCACTCCCTGCAATGCAAGCACGTTCCATGGTGGGCTATCTGGCTGGCTGGGTGGGAAGGGGGACTTGCAGCACTGACTATAGTCACCAGCACCTCCCCTCACACCCCCCCAACACAAACTCCACAGTACCCACCTGGTAGAATGCAATGCCCTCCATCCTAACACAAGATCCCACAAAGCACCACCACCCTGGGTTATGTTGTGTGAAGCACAGGGACACTCTTGGGACTCTTAGCCAAACAACTGCCAGGACAACACTCCCAGCCATCCTGTCAGCACAGCCAGCCCACCCCACAGGGAAGCAGAGTCAAAAGGAAGGAAGCATGGGCATGCTGGGAAGGGGGTGGAGGCAATAGCATGATGGGAGACGTAGTCACAGACATAGCTCACCCCCACAACTGTCCCATCAACACCACCCTGAACCATGCTCACATCACAGGGAGTGGAGAAGGACTCACAAGATGGCTGACACTGGCTACTGCTGTGGGGAGCACAAGGCCCTGCTGCCAACTGTGCACCAACAAACAGCAGGACACCACTGACTGACATCCTGAGAGACAACTTCCACTCCCTGCAATGCAAGCACGTTCCATGGTGGGCTATCTGGCTGGCTGGGTGGGAAGGGGGACGGAGGTCTGGCTGTCAACCAAACACAATCAATGCAGACCATGTTCACACCCCAGAGAATACATAGAAATGCCCAAATAATGCAGGACAATGTGCCACACCAATATCAACCCCTGACTGTGACGACTTAGGACAATACAATGTACAGGCCCGCACCCCGAGGCACAGTCACAACTGTCAGGTGTGTCAACCACTGATGCCTGCAGAAACATGACATACATTGTTTGTGTCTCCCAAAAACAGGTGATGATAGGGACACAGCAGCAGACGCTGAGGAGTCCCAGTCCCAGGCTCAAGAGGATGCCGAGCTCACTGGCGTCGTACAGCCTCTGTCCTCCTCGGACGATGAAGAACAACCTGGCACATCCGGTGCAAGTCAACATGCTGCACCAGCAGGACCACCAGCTGCAGCACCAGCAGGTCCACCAGCTGCACCCCCTGCACCCACCCCTCCAACGACTGTCACCACGAATACCATCCCTGCCGACATGGACAGAATAAGGAACAACACCAGCGCAGTGACCCTGGACCAACCTGGGGCCATGGACACCACCACCACCACCAACCCCCAAGGTGGACCAGGGTTATCTGTGCGTGCAACTGCACACACTGCACATGTCAGCAGGGGTGGTGGGAGGGGTGGGAGACAGAGGTCGCTGCTTGCAGACGTTGCTGGTGTGCATGAAGACCCACAACTGGTACGCATAGCTGATGCGTACCAGTCCAGCACCGGAGAGCTCAGCCAGGTAGTGGGGCTCCTCAGAGACATTAAACAGCAGCAGGCTGCCCATCATGCCCGCTTGGACTCCCACATGTCCCAAGTGGAGTCACACATGTCACGTGTGGACTCCCACATGTCACGTGTGGACTCCCACATGACCCGCGTGGAGTCCAAGTGGGATGTACTACATGAGATGACGGCGGTGCACAGGGACATTTTACAATGCCTCCGCCAGATGAACAGCAACCAGTCCACACCTCCCTGTGTGCCAACAACATCTGGTACCGAACAAACTGCAACTGCCACAGGGAGGGAGGAGGACTCTGGCGGAGAGTCCCCTGCACCGCAGCAGCCTGCACTTGAGGGCCCCCCCCAAGAAGAGGGGTCGTCCGAGGAGGGGAAAGTGAGAGGCTGATGGCCAAGCGCAACTCCCAGGAAGCCTGAACCTGTTCTGGATTTTCGCCTTTGTGCACAGACTGTTCACCCTGTTGATGGCAACACTACTCCCACACATTGCATGGGGAGTATAAGTTGGAACAATGTGTCAGACAACAGTGGCCCCGATACTGGGGATCCTGTCTACCTGGACTTTCTATTCATCTAGGAACTTGGGATTGCAAGATTCATGTACAGCACAATCCATCCTATGCACTATTATCACAATAAACACACTAATACACCATACTTGCCTCTGTCGTGATTCCAACGTGGGTGCTGTTATGGGGATGATGAACTGCAAAATTACACAGTGTATGCGAACTGCAACAGCAAGGACAACACAGGCATGTGAGTACAGGCAACGTGACACATATGAGGGAGACACACCACCAGGGCTACACAACACATACACACCTAGGCCATCTGACTCATTGCCTACACTGATGTTGCCAGGGAAGACGGTGCAATGCACAGACACCACACCCATTCCCAGTTGTAGTCAAGTAGCCCACAGGTGCAGTAAGCAAATGGCAGTCAAATGTGTGACCACAGACAACGCACATCACAAAGTGAAGCACAGGTTTATTACACAGTTGCAACATGCTGTAACCACTACAGATGCAAGGTAATCCCACCTGGCAGCGGGCACACAGTCAACAACTGTAGACTGAAGGAAGTCCATGGGTGTGGCGCACATCACCTGTAGGGACACAACAGCTACCAGCCTGGATGTGCAATCACGTCGTCGGTGGACACAGTTGACCAAACGAATCTGAAAGTACCCTGTGAAGGACAGAAATGACACACAGTCAAAAGCAATGCAGTACAGGACAGAACAGCAAAACTCATGCACAATACATGTTACAAGATACCCACCCAGAACCAAGTTAGCATGTCAACACTGTTGGGGAGTACAGCCCACCTGTCACCACACATCGCAACACACATCCTGTCAAGTGGCCCATGGACACACTCCAACAGCACCAGAGCACCACCCACACATCATGCCAACTCACATCATTCACATGACACCTCAGGATACTCACATTCAGCTAAAGAAGTTGGTGATGAGCTGTGTGCGGACATCACCATCACCATCATCATCATCATCGTCACTGGCATCGTGGTCCAGGCCAGGATCCTCCACAGGTGGCGGATGTTGGTCATCGTCATCCTGGATGAGAGGCAACTCCTTCCGCACTGCCAGGTTGTGGAGCATGCAGCAGACGATGATAATCTTGCACACTTTCGCAGGGGCATATGGGAGGGACCCTCCGGTCTTGTCCAGGCAGCGGAAGCGGCTCTTCAGGAGACCAAAGGTCCGCTCAATCACTCTCCTGGTCCGACCATGTGCCTCATTGTAGCGCATCTGGGCAGGTGTCACAGGGTTCCTGAGGGGTGTCAGCAACCACGGCATGTTGGGGTATCCCGAGTCACCTACGGACAGACAAGTGCACATCAGCTGACTTGGAAAAGTGGGCGGAATACTACAGATCAGATCACACACAATGGCACAAAGTCAGTACACACCGACAAGCCAGGCACGCTGGTTCTGCATCTGTGCCATCAACCTGGGGATGCGACTACTCCTCATCACAAAGGCATCGTGTGCTGAACCAGGGAAACGGGCACACACGTGTGTGATGGTCATGTCTGCAAGACACACCACCAGTGCATTGACCGAGTGGTAGTGCTTGCGGTTCCTGTAGGCCTGCTCCTGGGCCTGTGGTGGTACCAAAGCCACATGTGTCCCATCAATGGAGCCAATGACATGCGGCATCCTCCCCAGGGCATAAAAGTCACTCTTCACGTCAGTGAGTCGTCGCAGTCTAGGGAAATAGATGTACCGGTTCAGGAAGAGCAACATTGCCGCCAAAACATCGCGGAGCACACGGCTGAACATGGTCTGTGACATCCCACCAGCAGACGCCACAGTATGTTGGAAGGTACCGGTGGCAAAGAAGTGTAGGGCTGCCATCACCTTCACCTTGGGGGTCAGCGCTGTAGGATACGGCCGGCCAGGCTGCAAATGTGGGGACAACTGCACTGCCAAATCCTCAATCAGCTGCCTGGTGAAGCGGTACCGTCGGATGCTGTCCCGTTCCACCATCGTTGCCAGGTCTGGGAATGGCCGATGGACAGCAGGAGCCCTGCAGTGCAGAGGAGAAGTAAGCAAGATCGTCAGTCACCCCACATATGCGGCATTGAACACACTCAAGATCCCAACATACATCATCATGAGGCACAACTACATGAAGTGTGCAGTACCGGAACGACATTTATGGTACATACATGGCCAACATCTGTCAACACGGTCCTACAGGTGGCATCAATTTGTCCCAGGTTGGCCCATTGGATATCATGATGCTGTGTCACAGTCACCCCCCAGTGACATGTGAGGACAGATGTGCCCCAGGCACCACAGCTCAACGACAGGCACATTCCCAGGGACCCTGTAATGCCACATGGACACTGGCATCACCTGGAGTATCATGTGTACACCACAACAAAACAAACATGACCCCCACAGGTAGTGGCCACACTTGCCATGGCAGGAGAGCCATGGACGTCTGTGACACACACGCACAACATCAGAGTCCATGCACACACAACGTGGATGTGGAGACTGTCTCCCATTGTGCACATGAAATCAGAGACATTGTAAACACTACATGCACAAAGACTGTGGAGGGCCATCACTATTGTGCCACTGGGACACCCTGGCTCAAACATACCGTCCCACATGGGACTCACGGGGTATGTGACATGACATACACAAACACCACTGTGAAATGTGACCATGGCACATGCACAGATATGAACAGTTGCACATCACAGTGGTCACGTACACGTAACACCCATGATCCTGTCCCCATGAACACGTGCACAGCCTGGGGGTGGCTGCCCACAGGTGACACCCACAGGACAACATGTACACCAACATACACACAATAGGAAATGCAGCCTTACATGCCTTATGATAAGGTTTGGACAGGCTGTCGTGATGTAGGTGTGCCCCTCACTCCCTGGGAGCTATCTGTGGCTGGCATATGTCCATCTGAGACAGGCATGCTGACATATGCCAGTCACATGTACAGTGATGCGTTGTACTGCAATGGACCGATCGGTGCCTCCGGCCGGCCCATTGCATTCAATGTGTGCGGGTACGCGTTGTACCCCTGTGCGCGTTGAACAGCAATGGACCGATCGGTGCCTCCGGCCGGCCCATTGCTTTCAATGTGTGCAGGTACGCGTTGTACCCCTGTGCGCGTTGAACAGCAATGGACCGATCGGTGCCTCCGGCCGGCCCATTGCATTCAAGTGTGCGGGTACGCGTTGTACCCCTGTGCGCGTTGTACTGCAATGGACCGATCGGTGCCTCCGGCCGGCCCATTGCATTCAATGTGTGCGGGTACGCGTTGTACCCCTGTGCGCGTTGAACAGCAATGGACCGATCGGTGCCTCCGGCCGGCCCATTGCTTTCAATGTGTGCGGGTACGCGTTGTACCCCTGTGCGCGTTGAACAGCAATGGACCGATCGGTGCGCACCCATTGACAATGGGCTTGCCTGGCAACGGACGCGTTTTTGAATATTCGAACGAGTCGGTTGCTGGAAAATCAGTTGGTCACCCACAACAATGTTGCAAAATAATGTATGTCATGAAGTTGAAGATTTGAAGGATGCTGTGGGCGTGTTTTGGTGCTGCTATTCCATGGATTGGCCAGATTCAGAAGATGCAAACGACTTGGACCTATCACTTTGGACACAAGGGACAGTATCTGCCTCTCCAGCACATATATATTGCTGCATGTTCCCCTGAGAGCCCACTTGCCTGCACTACATGCTCCAGGACGACATCTGCCACTGCACTGCTGCTGTCTCTGCCCCTCTGGACCCTGCAATGGCACGTACTGTGGAGAGAGCCCCAGCCTTCAGCCTTGAAGAGAACCAGGCCCTGCTGGACAGCCTACTTCCACAGTACAGCAAGCTGTATGGGACACCAGGGGAGCAGGTGAGTGTTCTGTGCACTGCCTTTCTGAATGTGCATTTTGTCTGACTAGCAAGGCTGAGAGTCAGCACACCACTGGCTAGCAGGCTCACTGAGTAGTTGTCACCCCCATAGTGTGTAGTGACTTGCACTGGACAGGTATGGTGCAGTGACAGTGCTTCTGAACAGGGTTTTACTCCCCATGCTATGATACCATGTAGTGACTTCTGGAAAACTGTCCATGGGCAGCCGTGCACTGCCTGGGTACACCATGTGCCCCTGTGATTGCGACATGTATATGCAACTGTGTCATGCACGGATATGTTGCATGTGTAGTAATGTCCTTATCACTTTGTCATCCTGACAGGCTTCTGCCCATCGGAAGCATGAGATCTGGAAGGACATCGTCCGGGCTGTCCGGTCCGTGGGGGTCTACAAGCGCCGGATCCGCAACTGCCAAAAGAGGTGGCAGGACCTTCGGGGCTGGACCCGGAGGATTGCACGGGTCCAGCTGAAGCTGTCGCCTCCTCGCAGGAGGGGCGGAACACGGACCCTGACCCCCACATGCTCAGGATCCTGGCGGTGGTCTTTCCAGACCTGGATGGGCAGCTGAAGGCCAGAGAGCAGCAAGGAGGGGGTGAGTCAAAGACTGCACTGTGTACTCTGTCTAACATGTTATGTGCCCTCCTCGGGCCAGGTTGAACTGCCACAGTACAGCAGTCATGTTGTCCAGGAGCCATGTCCCTCTATTGTGCACTGCCCACTCCTCATCTGATACCCAGGTGTGGCCCTTACATGCAGGGAATTCTGTCACTTAGGACTGTGTCCTTGCAGTTTGCTTGACTCAAGGTGGGAGACAGCATCTGTTTCCCTGACTCTGTGGTGGGCATCATGGGTGGGTCCATTGCTTACACAATGCCTGTATTCTGACATGTAGGGTAGTGTCACAGGTCTCCCATATGTCCAATAGGTATGACCTGGACAGATGAGGGTTAAGAGGATGTGTTGTGGGGGATGTACATGTGCACTTGTGCAGCTCCAGGACTTGCATTCCCCATGACCTACTATTGTGACACAGTGCAGAGTGTTGTTGTCTGGCTGCAAAGTCATACATCACTGAGACAGTGATGTATGACTTTGCAGTCATGCCTCCGCCATGGCATGTGTCTACTGATTGGTGATCCTGCAGGGGAGTGACATGTGCTACATGCACACCATAGTGGCGCTGGCTATCAGGACATGGGTGCATCATGGTGTCTGTCGCTGGTATGCATCACATGCATTTCCTATTTGACTCTGGGCATCCCTTACATCCGGAAACCTGTACTGACTCAGTGGCAAGAGCTGTGATGTGTCCACACCGTGTCCTCTGCACTGTCCAACTACTGTGTACTTGGTGCATGTGTCAACACTGGGGTGTTGCAATCCAACAGACACCAGACAGATGGGTGCAAGGCCATGTGGGATGTGAGTGCCATGCTTGGCATCAGACTGACAATTGACTTCTCCTGTTCAATTAGTGCACTTTTAGCAATGTACAACTAATGATGCCAGGGCTTGCTCTGTGATGTGCTGTGCTCACAGTGGTGTGTGCGTTATGTGCAGGTGACTGATGTCTGTCTGTTTCCCCATTGTTTGCAGATACATCCACGGCCACGGAAGGGGACAGCTCCACGGACCAGGAGGAGCCGGAGAGCCAGACTGGGTCAGCAGCCGAGGAGTGGTCGGAGGGACCCAGTGGCACGGAGGGCGAGGGGAGCCACACCGAGGAGTCCTCAGCAGCATCCACCTCAGCTGAGGACCAGAGCAACTCGGAGGATGACTCCCTTGTGGAGGCGGGTGTCAGCAGCCACCACACCCCAGCTAGTGTTGCTGTCCCCGCCACCACCAGCACCACCACCGCCCTCCCATTGGCTCCCATTCCCCAGGTCCGTGGAGGCTCCCATGTCCGGGAGCGTGTCTCCTTTGGGCCAGGCACCGCACCCCCTGTCCCTGTGTCCCCTGCTGCCCTGAGTGAGGAGTCTGTGTACCTCCTTCGCCAGCTCCATGTAGGGCAGACAGCCATGCTGAGTGTCCTCCATGCGCACACCGCGCTGTTGACTCAGCTGGTGTCGTTCATGGAGGGCATCTCATCGGGCATGTCTGACCTACAGAGGGGCAATAGGTCCATGGACTCCTCCCTGACGGCAGCAGTGTCCCTCCTCAAACGGTCCCTCACCCCTCCTGCCTTTGCTCCATCCACACTCCCCAGCACCTTACCCATCCCAGGCACACACACACTGGCACACACCAGCACACACACATCCAGCACACTGACACACACACCAATGACAAAACGCACACGCAAGCACATTCAGGGGACTGAAGCCAGACTCACAGGGGATGGGGCCCTGGAACACACACACGCATCCACATGCACTGCGCAGTCCTCAGTTCCCTCTCCCTCCAAAGCACCCTCCCTTGCCTCACCTGCAACCCCAAAGTCACAGCAGCTCTTCCTCTGTGACCTCGGCCTCTTCCCCACCGATGAAGCTGCTCCAGCATCCCGGGGAAGAGGAAGCCCACCCACACGGAGCAGAGTGCCCCTCGCCCCCGGACACCCTCCCCCAGGCGCAGACGGACTGAGGCCCCCACCCGCAAGTCCCCCCGGAGTGCTAAGAGCAAGACCCCGCCACCGCCCTGCAGCTCAGGCACAAGGTCTCCGTCCTCCATCCCTCAGGCCCCCACTGCACAGGTGCCCCCACCACACCCTGCCCCAGGTTCCCCCACCCACAGATATACCATCCCCAAGATGCTCCGGCCTTCTCCCCCTGCCACTTGCTCTCCCAGCACCACACCCCCGCTGCGCTTGTCTGTGCCACTGATGTGGTGAGGGTGTCCTCCCCCTCTGTCCAACCCACCTTGCCTGTTCCCCATTCTCCTCCCCTGGAGGTAGGCACTGCAGTGGAGTCCACTACCGCCCTGTCTGACTTGGGCACTGCAGTGGCGGACCTGTCCACCCCATCTGCAGGGTCCACTGCAGTTGTGCCGGCACCCACGACATCTGTGTCATGCCCCCCAGTTGTGCCGGCACACACCATGTCAGACACCTCCACTGCAGTTGTCAGTGGCTCTCCAGCACCCACCACCCCTTCCCTGACTCCCCCTGGTGAGCCCTGATCCTGTCCCTGCGGTGCCTGGCCTGCCCCCCGGTTGCCCCTCCTAGTGGATTGTCCCTGGTATTGTGCAGGCATGCGTAGGGTGACATCTGCCAGTGTCACCCTGTTTGAACTTTGACAATGGACTGGCCATTGGCCTTTGCTCTTTTTCAGGACTTCGTTTGGCCTCAACACATATGCTGAATAAAGCAACTTTCTTTTCTCTAGTGCTCATGCTTCAGATGTACATGTTGTTGGTGCAGCTAACCATGCCCTTGCTGCAGTGATGGTGATATCTGGTCTCATGATTATGAAGTGTTACTGTGCAGGAACCCATGTGGTCCAGGGGGAATGTGTCCTATCATGTGGTGTATCCATGTCATCAATAGCAGCATCTGAGGGTGTCATGTGTTCAGTATTTGGCAATGGGTTTCCTACTTACATTGGCAATTTCACATCTGTGGCTTCCACCCCTGCACATCTGTTGTGCCTGCCATCGTTGCATTTGTCTACTTCCCTGACCGTGTTGCCATCTCCAGTGGACATGCAGGTTTGGGCATCAATGGGGAGGGACTCATCCGTGTAGTCAGTGCAACATTGCTATACAAGTGTGTTGGATCTGTGCTGATGATTCCGTTGGCACATCCATGACCAGGCTGATGTGATGGGAGCCCTCATTTGGTGCTAATTGTTGATTGTGTGACCAAGTGCTCAGCTGACATGATGGGGCCCTACTGAGGCAACATATGGCACAGCTTTCCTCACACAGGAGTGGAGTCCCCTCATGGCAGTGTGTACACGTGTGACATTGCCTGCGCCCAAGGTGTGTGTTGTATGTGCATGTCTGTGTGTTCACTTCCATTCATCTGCGCATGCTGTGATCCCTAGTGTTGTACCTGTTTGTGATGCTTGCTGACTTGTGCTATGTTCCCCCAAAGTCTTCTCCCTGTGTTCTCTGTGATGTGGGTGCATGGCACATTACTGGTCATCAGGGTGTCACCCATAGGTGTGTTTGCTGTCAGGGCAGAGTTTGTGTGCTGACGCAGATGGGTCACAGTCAGGTTTCCCTTTGGCACTTGTTGTTTGCCCCTGTCATGTGATTTCCAGTTTGTGTTATCTTTCAGTGATTGTGACACGTTGTGTGTGTGACTGCTGGCACTCCTTAGGGTCCGGGCTGCAATGTTGGTTGTTGTCTATGTGTGTTCTTTGTGGGTGACCTTGGTTTCTTCATTGGTGTGTGACTGTGGCTGGGATCCCATTGGTCGGTGTGGTATTGCCGTCATGTCCATGTACAGCGTAGTGTGCAGTGTGTCAGACATTCAGGAGTCTTGTTGAGTGTCCATGTGTGATGTGTTTCTACACCTTGGTTCCCACCCACCACCCTGGAATAGTAA
Organism: Calotriton arnoldi; assembly: GCA_963921515.1. NCBI lineage: Eukaryota > Metazoa > Chordata > Amphibia > Caudata > Salamandridae > Calotriton > Calotriton arnoldi. The sequence continues at coordinate 2,008,298 of CAWUFW010000334.1, forward strand.
TGGGTGCATGTGCAATGTCACCAGTGCATGTGTACTTCACTGCTGCACATTGTTGGAGGTCGAGGGGTGTGGTGTTGAGTGTGTGCAGATGAGAGTTGTTGCCCGGCTAGTCCCCTGCCTCCATGTTGGCCTTGGCTTACTGGCCATGCTGATTGATTTGTGCTTGTGTAGGTGTGATGGTAGTTAGTTGCTCAGGACACCTGACTGTGGTTCACAGTGTGAACGACATTTAGCTTTGTCATCACAGTGGTATTTTTCTTCAGCCCAGGGTCACCACATTGTGGGGGCCCTGGGGGTGGTGCTGTGGTGTGTCTGTGACTTGCTGTGTCAGTTGTTGTTCCTACGTGCCTGTGTGACATGTGTGTTTTGTGCTCCCTCTCACCTGTCAATGCCTGCTTGCCCACATAGGGGATTTGGATCCATGAGTTACCTTAGTGTGGCAGTGTATGCACATCTGTATGATTGGTATTCAGCTCTCCTCATGTGTTGTGTTGTTGCCTGGGGACAATGGCACCCCCACCCCTCACCTGCTGTGTATGATGACAGTGTTGGTCTGCCTGTTTGTGTTTGTGCATCTGCACCACTGCATTGGCATATCTTGGGTGTGCCATTGGCTGTATGTTGTTTGGTGTGTTTCCCCTGCTGTCCCTGGGACTCCTAGGTCATCGGTCAGCACAGTGATCATGGTTTGTGTGTCCCATTGCTGCCATGGTATGGTATCTGTTCACCTCACATCTGCTGTCTCCACAGGGTATCTGCATTTGTGTGCCCATTGGTGCAAATATGTGGTTCTGCATTCTGATGGTCACTTCTGTCATTGTGTCATTGATGACTGTTGACGGTCTCAGCCACCATGGGTGTTGTTTGTCTGCACATGGCCAAAGGAATGTTTCATTTGCACTGCAGTATTTGGCTCCCCCAATTTATGTTGCAATGGGACACATACACTACTTTGCCACAGATGAGTTTTTGGTTCTGTGACCAGGAATGATCCATGCAGTTTGGCAGTTGCAGCTCTTTCTTTGTCAACAATTACCTTTTGGTCACTGTGATGATGAGGGTGTAGACCCCATTGCCACAATGGTCAAACTGTGCTTCAGCTATGGACCCCACACTTACCTTTTGGTCACTGTGATGATGGGGGTTTAGGCCCCATTGCCACAATGGTCAAAATGTGCTTCAGCTATGGACCCCACACTTACCTTTTGGTCACTGTGATGATGGGGGTTTAGACCCCATTGCCACAATGGTCAAAATGTGCTTCAGCTATGGACCCCACACTTGCCTTTTGGTCACTGTGATGATGGGGGTTTAGACCCCATTGCCACAATGGTCAAAATGTGCTTCAGCTATGGACCCCACACTTGCCTTTTGGTCACTGTGATGATGGGGGTTTAGACCCCATTGCCACAATGGTCAAAATGTGCTTCAGCTATGGACCCCACACTTGCCTTTTGGTCACTGTGATGATGGGGGTTTAGGCCCCATTGCCACAATGGTCATGGGCTGCTTGCATTGTGGGTGCCACACACATATATGTGTGGCACATGTGCTAGGGGGTCACATTGTATGTTCAATGTCATGTTCGGTGTTGTAGGCATTTGACACAGCCTGCTCACACGCTTGTCATGGTGGTGGGGGGATGTCTTAATCTTGCATTCCCTAGGTTGTGGTGTGCTTGTTGTGTCATGCATTGTCCATCCTATGAGTGGGGGTGGTAGTAGTGGTAGGCATCCAGCCCCCCTGGCTAAGGGTGGTGGTAGGCATCCAGCCCCCTGGCTAAGGGTGGTAGTAGTGGTGGGCATCCTGCCCCCTGGCTAAGGGTGGTAGTGGTGGGCATCTGGCACCCCCTGGCTAAGGGTGGTAGTAGTGGTGGGCATCCTGCCCCCTGGGTGAGGGTGGTAGTAGTGGTAGGCATCCTGCCCCCCTGGTTGAGGGTGGTAGTAGTGGTAGGCATCCAGCCCCCTGGCTAAGGGTGGTAGTAGTGGTGGGCATCCTGCCCCCCTGGGTGAGGGTGGTAGTAGTGGTAGGCATCCTGCCCCCTGGGTGGGGGTGGTAGTAGTGGTAGGCATCCAGCCCCCTGGCTAAGGGTGGTGGTAGGCATCCAGCCCCCTGGCTAAGGGTGGTAGTAGTGGTGGGCATCCTGCCCCCTGGCTAAGGGTGGTAGTAGTGGTAGGCATCCTGCCCCCCTGGTTGAGGGTGGTAGTAGTGGTAGGCATCCAGCCCCCTGGCTAAGGGTGGTAGTAGTGGTGGGCATCCTGCCCCCCTGGGTGAGGGTGGTAGTAGTGGTAGGCATCCTGCCTCCCTGGCTAAGGGTGGTAGTAGTGGTGGGCATCCTGCCCCCCTGGGTGAGGGTGGTAGTAGTGGTAGGCATCCAGCCCCCCTGGTTGAGGGTGGTAGTAGTGGTAGGCATCCAGCCCCCTGGCTAAGGGTGGTGGTAGGCATCCAGCCCCCCTGGCTAAGGGTGGTAGTAGTGGTGGGCATCCTGCCCCCCTGGTTGAGGGTGGTAGTAGTGGTAGGCATCCAGCCCCCTGGCTAAGGGTGGTAGTAGTGGTGGGCATCCAGCCCCCCTGGCTAAGGGTGGTAGTAGTGGTGGGCATCCTGCCCCCTGGCTAAGGGTGGTAGTAGTGGTGGGCATCCTGCCCCCCTGGGTGAGGGTGGTAGTAGTGGTAGGCATCCTGCCCCCTGGCTAAGGGTGGTAGTAGTGGTGGGCATCCTGCCCCCCTGGGTGAGGGTGGTAGTAGTGGTGGGCATCCTGCCCCCTGGGTGAGGGTGGTAGTAGTGGTAGGCATCCTGCCCCCTGGGTGGGGGTGGTAGTAGTGGTAGGCATCCAGCCCCCCTGGCTAAGGGTGGTGGTAGGCATCCAGCCCCCCTGGCTAAGGGTGGTAGTAGTGGTGGGCATCCTGCCCCCCTGGGTGAGGGTGGTAGTAGTGGTAGGCATCCTGCCCCCTGGTTGAGGGTGGTTGGCATCCAGCCCCCCTGGGTTGGGGTGGTGGCGCGCATTCAGGCCCCTGTGTGCATATGTGGCATTGGTGATGGGCATCCCGCCCCTATGGTGCTGCTGTTGCTGGTGTAAGTATATTCAGATTCCCAGTGTATGTGTGTGATGTGTCGTGTACGTGTTGTATGTGTTTTGTGGTTGGTGTCTGACTTACCTTCTGCGCCGTACGCGTCCGTGCCTGTTCCGGTAGTAGATGTAGAATATTGGTATGATCGGGACGAAGGGATTCATGGTTGGTTCGTGTCGTTCGTCCTTCTCGTTGCTTCGCGTCGTCCTCGTCGCTTGGCTTCGTCCTCGTCGCTTCGCGTCGTCCTCGTCGGTGCTGTGTTCGTCTCGTAGCCGTGGATCGTGTTGTGGCGCGATTCGGAGCTTATGTGCGCCTCTCCCGGATGCTTTGACGTGCCGTGCGTAGCGACGGGTTCGGCGCGTACGGAAAGCGCATCGTACTTGTCCGGCCGGACGGGGCTGCATTTTCCTTCCGTGCGACTCGATTCGGCGTTTCCGGATTCGCCTCGGTCGGGGAACAGGACCTGGTTTGGGTGAGTACGGCTCGGCCGGGATTTTTGCTGTTGTGCGCATCGTACTTGCTCGTTCGGTGTACTGTACGGATCGGTCGGGAAACTGGCTTTCGCATGGCTTTTTTCCCGACCGAATAGTATTGGGTGCGCCTCCGACCGAGATCGGAATCGGCCCCTGAATCTTCTCCTTAAGGGATTGTCAGAATTTAACTATTAATACTCCAACTCAAAAATAATAATGATGGTTCGAAACAAGAAACTGAAAATAAGTCCTTTCAATCTGACCAATGGTGAGTCACATGTAATGGCTATTTGGAGAGTATAGCTAGGATCACCTTTGTTGCATGGACCTACAACAGATTTGTAAGTACCTAAGGCTCCTGTGTAGCAAATCACTTCTGCATAAACAGAGAATATGGAAACCCCTGTGGTACATCTGGCCCTTATTTTGCTAGAAGGTGATATGAATGTATAGGAGCTTAAATGTTTCACTGATGCAAAATAAGGATTTGCAGAATCTGTTTATAAAGTCAAACTTCTCTAGAGAAGAACCAATATCGATGCATAAAGAAGTTAGTTGCTTGCGGTTCTCCAATGAACTTAACAGAATATGTATCAGCAGTAGATCGCCCAGTTAATTAAATCCTGTAATTGGGGTAGCTCCTAAACAGGATACAAATAAGCTATACAAAAATCACAGAGGTTGACATAAACTGTGCGGTACAATAAGAAAACAGTAGTAGGTGCATGTTGGTTGGGTGCATTATATAAAAAGAGTGCTGATAGGCACAAAAGCAGTTCTGATATAGAAATACACCCCTCATAGGACGGAGGCCATTATGTTAAAAAAATGTGTAGCAAGGCTTTTTCTATTTGTTCCTAATGTAACACTAGCTGGAAATGGACAAAGGGCTCTCACATTAAGAAGCTCCAAATGACCTGGGGACACAGTGGACTAATCTACCCACTCCATGAAACTATCATGGTCACAGTTCCATTCAGCCTTTGCTCTTTCTGAGGTTGATTAAATGATTACTACTGAGTTAGGTAGCGGTAAATATCTGTTATTTAGCACCAATATGTGAACATGTGCTATACATATACACATGATGTTGTATAAATAAAGCTACAACACAATACATCCAACATGCGTATCCCCAATGGTCAATGTGCTTAAGCTCCTGCTGCTAGTAACATGTTGTTCTGTGCCCTGCTGAAGGCTTTCCTATTTTCCCCCTCCTGTGACCTCTGGTCCTTGGGGGAACAGACGTTTTGGACACACAAATCTTTCAAAACATTTGCAAAGTTTGGACTTTTCCCAAATGCATTTGCACCAGTCACGATCTGAGTAAGCATATCTCTGCTGCATACTAATGTTACATGTTAGCAACTGGGTTAATGGAATTGCCCCTGTACATAACTATGAACACCAAATTTCTCGCTGCATTATTAAGTAACCAAGTATATAAATTCCTTTTTTTTAAACTGTTGCTGTATGAATGAAAAACATTCATGCTCGGGAAAATGTAAGCTGCTTAACAATTCAACTAACACTTGTCGATGGCAAGAACCAAAGTGTACTGCTATTTCTATGAGAAACTGGCTTACCTGAGCGGGAGGAGGGAGATGGTATGTCAGATGAGGCTCCCTTGCATGGTTCAATATAGAAATGGTACTTCTGCAAACTGTCTTTTTCGCAGCTTCCTCATGTAATGTTTATTAACACTAGGTTGGTGGTCAGTAAACACTATGACAGCGATGGGTTTAGCACTTTGAGAGTGAGCTGTCTTGTTTCACCAGATGAGAAAACTAGGACTTGGGGAAGGTAACCCCTTTTGGTATGGAGGCAGACCTCTACCTATTATATAAAGTGTCTAAAACACCCCACAAAATGTCACATTGCATTGTTGTCCCATCCCTACAAGTGGTGTCAGATTGGCTCTCAGGTCGTTGGACGATGTACTTTCTAAAGTCTTCATTACACATCCAGTAATAATATTTAGACATGCAAACTATTTGTCTGTCATTAATACTGCAGTTTATTTTGTGTGGATTGCTACCTGGACAGTTACACTGTGGATGCTGGAATTACAGTGAATCTGGCCTCACTATATTTCAGATGGAATTACACAACTGATTGGATGTTATTGCTTGGATCTGATAATCATTTTGCAGAAACATATCGATGTATGACTCAACCTCTGAACTTTGCTAAGGGAGAAATAACTGAGGAAATTAAAGCTAACACCTCGACTGCCTCAGATGCAACCCTCTTCAGTGCCTCCGAGCACAGCCATCTCTAGTGATAGCCAAACTGACATCTATGGTGCCTGAGAGAGTGGATTTCTGTAGTGTCTGAGAATGCAGTTCTTAGTAGTGCTGCATCTGTAGTACCTAAGATTTCACCAATGCTTATTACCCAAAATCACTGCCATCGAATGCCTAAGAATGCTGGAATGTGTAGTCTGACAGCGCTGCCACCTTTAGTACTTATGAACCCTGACATTGCTTGCGCCTGGAATCCTTTCCTGTGCCTATGGTGGTGCAATCTGTAGTGCCTTTAAGTGAAGTTATCTATAGTCCCAGGAACTCTACAGTCCACAAGCCCAACCACCTGTAGTGCTTAGGGTACCGCCTCCGTCCTTGCAACAGGCTGTGTAGTAAACAAATATAATTGGTGAAGGATTTTATGCAATCGTTTATACAAGTTAGTGCATATCTTTTCTCTCCTTTCGTTTTTGGTTTCTGAAATTTTAACATTCAGTTTAACATCGCTTGACTTCATTAGGGCGTGAATGAGCTGAAAATAAATAATGCTTTGAAAGTTTTTGAAACAAAGGCCCCCGACATGTGTTTGGCCCAGGACCCCAAAAATCCTTAAGATGTTTCTGGCTACAGGTTAATAGAACAACATTATGGCCTTCTTGGATGCAGAGAAAGCATTTTATCTGGTAAACTGGAAACTGTTGTAGACCGTTCTGAAGAAAATGGGCATACCATCCCAGTTCACCAGGTCAATTTGTTCGCCATGTATTGTTGCATGAACCCATCCAATGGATAATGGCATTCATGGGGAAAAAACATATTGCCACAGAATTCAACAGAGCAGCCTGCTGTCACTTCTACTACTTGCACTTTCTGTAGAGCCATTTGCGATCAGAGAGAGGATTGTCTGTCTCTCTGACGGTAAGACAATTGCAGACAATGTGGCTCTGTACTTAGAAGGTGAAAAACATAATATTGAAAGAGTTTTCAATATAACAGAGGAGTGGCAAACTGTTTCTGGCTACAAAACCAACCAAAGTAAGGTGGCAATTTTTAAATGTTGGAAATTGAACCTTAAAGATACCTGGAACGATTAGACCATTAGCTAATGGTTCAACATTTAGGATTCTGGATTAGTACCAATATTTCTACATGTTATGTGTTAAAATGTGTTCCACTGTTTACACAAATCAAGAAACAGCGTAGATGCTGCCATCAATTAATACCCACCTTCCTTGACAGACTAAGCTAAATTCAATTACTGTCTTACCCCAATGTTTCTTTCTTTGTCCGGCTATCATATGGTTCCTGTTTAAGAGATTTTTTAGGGAGTGAAATGCTGTTTTTCTTGGTTTATATGGGCAGGTAAGAGTCAGAAAGGTCGGAAACGTTATGCAGGTGCCTTTTTAGGATGCTTTCGAGGATTGATCAATTCAGAAAGGCAAAGGAGAGGGCTAATAGCTATCTGGAAGTAGTGATAAGAGGTGTGGGTACAAGAAGATAAGTCCTCAAGTATGGCCATGCAAAATTGAAGCGAATCTAATTCTGAATTTTAGCCATTTATGTAAGAATGTTTAGTGCTATATGCAAGCTGCTAAAAATGCAAACAATATAAACTGAAACTGCTCTGGAAAAACTATATGAACCCTGCTGAATGAATGCTAAATAGTCAAAATAGCAGTAAAAAGCGGTTACCACTACTGGGAAATTAAAGAAAGATGGAACAATTAGAAAGTCTACTAGCATCCAGAAGGAATTTGATCTACCTAGCTGTGAAACGTTTTTTAAATATCAACAATTTTGAAACTGAAGCTTGCCCATTACAGACTCCTATGAATCAATGGATCAGGATAGATCCACTCCGGATTGATAAATCTGTGTAAGATGAAAAAATGTCAACCTTGTATCGAACTCGTCTTTTGATTTTTTATGGAGAAAGACCCTCTTGCAGAAAACTGGGCTAGAACAGGAATAGAATTGAGCATTTCAGATATTTTCATAAATATGAGTGAAAAGGCACACTTTTTTAATGATCCAATAGTCAACATTATTTATATTTTATTTTTTTATACTATATTATACTATATTTATATTGTTAGTTCATGAACGGTTCACGAGAGCTGATCCAAATTGTAAATGCTGTAAAAGTAATATCAGAACACTGGAATATATGTTTATAGTGTGTTATAAAAACTATAATATTTCTGGATGCAGATGCAGATTTGTTTAAATGAACTTGTTGGTCAAAGTTTTGGAATTGGCACTAAGTTAGCTCGTGTCCTGTTTTTGGGACCTCCAGCAGCTGGAATAATAATCGCTAAATATGGGAAGATAAGCTGCCCCCAATAGCTGAGGAGAGCATGGAGGAACTGAAGAACATCCCTGTATAGGAAAGGTGTTAATTCGTCTGAAATGGCATAACAATTAATACGTCTGGGTCTAACTTCACAAGGATTGATGATTGGTAAGTTCAACGTGCAGTCTTGAAAAAGTGAAAAGGGAAAAAAGAAATGAGAGGAAAAGCTTTTTCTGTTTTTTAAATGGGAAGGTAATCATGGAATTTGGCAACGGAACCGGATGACTGCGATTCGAAACAGAGTTAAATATTCAAGGTTAGAAGTTATTTTCTATAACAACAATGTCGGGAGAAAGATATTAAAAGTGTTATGAGATATTATGATATAAGTGCATTTGTCTTTTCAGATTTTTACCCACTTTTAGCATGGAGATTATACATTTATGAATTTTATTGTATTAAATTCCTTTCTGACTCCATATTACTAAAATATAGAAAAATAAATCATTTTATAAGGCTCAAATATGAATTCGCCATTGAGAATGTTCCATGATCTCCAGTGGCTCTTCAGTTAGGTTAAAGTAGATTGCAATGAAAATATTCCTTCTTGTTGTTACAGTTTTTCTTATATGACTCTAATGTTTCTCGCACAACAATCAATGCTAATGATGTGAGTTCTGAAATTGTGTATATTCTTTCATTGACTATGATAAGGTCACAATCTATTTTTCTTAGTAAACCTTATCCTTTGTGAATTTCTTCAATACACGTATCGCCTTTCTTGTAAACTATACTGATTTTTTTATAAGCATCCAAAAAACACTAACATTTGTATTCTTATTTAAAGTTTCAATATGCTGTGTGGCTGCAGTCAATGAATGATCATTAGATCACATTTGACATAATTTTCTTACACTGTATGTTGAGTCCTGGGTTTGTGTAATGTAGTCTCCCACTCCACAATAGACTAGGCCTTGGCATCCAAAAGGCATTTGCCTACCTGATGCCCCACCTGGCATTTAGTTGCCCTGATAGTCAGTTTTCTTCCCAGTATCCTGACCAACACCTGTTCTAGGTGCCACAGGTGGTCCTCCACAAATTGCTAAAGACAATAATATCATCAAGGTAAGTAACAGAGAACTCTGCAAGCCCTGATAGATCATGGCTCACTAGGGCCTAAAAGGTGTCAGGAACATTCTTCAAAGAGGCATGTCCTTGAAAAGGTACAATTAGCGCAGCACTCAGCATGTCCACTGGAATGTCAGCTCAGGGGATCAGCATCTATCTGACATTTATATGACAGTCCAATAGTCTGCGAAAGCAAAGGTTCCTTGACCCTTCTTAACAACCAATACCACTAGGTTGGAGCGTGAAGTACAGGAGAGAGCAATGAAGCCTGGAACCAACATTTTGCAACATTTGCTTTCATGCAATCCTAGATCCAGCCTGACATCCTGTTTTAAGTGCTATATGACTGGCTAGCCCTCCTGTGTGTCTGGCATACACCTAGAGGGTGGTCAACCCAATGGTTATATAGAAGAGATGGGAAAATCAACCCAGAATTTCTAGACACTCTTCAGGCTACTTAAGAGTCAGGGTAGAAGCAAGCGTCATTCCTTCCACAAAGTCATCCTTCTCCTCCCTATGCAACAGTTTGGGGAGTGGCTCACTGATCTCTTCTACCCACTCTGCCATTGCCAGGATGTTTACTGTAAAATCTCTCTGGCGGTATAGCTTCAGCAGGTCCACATGCAACACCCACCTGGTCCATTGTACCACCTGTGTCCACCAGGTAGTTCACATCACAAACATTCTGTGCTGACTTATATGGCCCACACCACTTATCCTCCAAATCTTGAGGACGAAAATGAGCTTTAGCACCAATACCTCTTGCCCCTCCAGGGATCCAATCAGTGTTGCTTTCTGGTCATATCACTCCTTCTTTTCTTTTTCTGACCCTTAACCTGTGCTATCAGCTTCCTCAGGCCAATTACATAGTCTGTAGCATGCTCCATAGGTGATTCTGGAGTTTCTTCTCAACCTTCTCTAACTAAGGTGGGCGGGCGATGCACTGTATGCCCAAACAGAAGTTCAAAGGCACTGAACCCCCCTCCCTTCTGTGGAATTTTCCTGCAGGAAATAAGAGATATGGTTCAAGAAGATCCCAATTCTTCCTGAGGTTCACTGGTGGAGTTTCCATCATGCTGTTAGGGACTAGTTAAAGCACTCCACAAACCCACTGATCTACAGGTGCTATGATGTGGAGAAGTAGTGGGTCATTCCAGCTTTGTCCCATATCTCTCTCATATAAAAGGAGATTAAATGTGTTCCTCTATCAGAAATCACTGTCTTGGGAAATCAGACTCATGAAAAGATCTCTGGGAGTGCCCTTGAAAATACCTTACTGGTTGTGCTCCTCAGGGGTACTGCCTCTAGATACCTGGTTCCATGATGTACCACAACCAAGATGTACTTGTTTCCTGATGCTAATTTGGGGGGTGGGGCCTTACGGACATACTAGAGGTAGTGGCACCGATGGCACTGTTGTCTTACCTCCTGATTTACCACTCACCTGGCAAGTTGAACAGGCCCTACACAATAGTTCTGTACTCCGGTGCATCCCTGTCCAGAAAAATATAGGGTCTGAGCTGCCCTTGCTCTTTTTGATGCCAAGCGCCCTTCTAACAGAACGTCATGAGCCAATGACAACAAGAATCTCCTAGGTACTGGAGGAACCACTCAACTTGTGGCTGATAGAACTCTTCCCATGTAGGTCTTCTGGCAGCTAACAAACCTTACATCTCTGCTAGTGACTCAACTTCCAATAAGCAGTCAGATTCTAGAGATGCCTCCTCCTCACTATCTGGAGCAGGGGTGACCAAGGGTAATGGCCTGTACCTTCTCAGAGTCTGCCCTAAACCACCAGCTATTTTGTCCTGGTCTCTGAAAGGTGGTAATAGTCCCAGTTTCTTCCTAAAACTGATTTGCAGTCTGTGTTCTGTCAACATAGCTGATGTGGACCAATTCATGTAGGATTCAGGTCCTAATACTAAACAAGAAACAATCAATTATTGCCAAAAAGACAACTAGCACCTTGCTTCCCTCTCACACCCACATCAATAATTGCAGACTTGCCATTGATTTCCACATCAACTTAGGAAATCCAATAATGTGTCATTGGCACCAGGGAGAATAACCACAGGCTCTCTGCCATATTTCTATGAGGTCCTATGTCTCTTAGGACAGAAACATTCCTCTCATTGATACTAGCCTCCTGCATAAACACCATTGTATTCAGGTGAATGCGCTTCAGAGCATCTAGGTCCCTCTTGCAGATGCCTATAGTTCTTGTACATTTCTATAACTACTAGTTTGACAGCCACATGCCCTCTTTGGTCTCCTCTCTCACAGTAAACACACTGCCTATCATGGAGGTATCTAGCACAGCATCCTCTGATGTGATCTCTCCTGCAATGCTTCTCTTTGTGGCAACCTGTAACTAGCCTCAGCCTTAGCTTTCTAATGGGTCAACTGTAAGTTTAAGGTCACAGTCAGTCTTATTTCACCCAAGAGAATGCCTCCTGGAGTTGGTGCAGTGATAACCCTAAAATTAGATGCAGTGGCGGCTCCTCCGCTATGGCGGATGAGCGTTGCCCCACTGCTTTTAAGCAGTGGGAAGCAGAAACATAAAATAATAATAACTTTAAGTTGTTATCATTTTATGCTGCTTCCTGCTGCTTTGCGGGCGGGTGTGCGGGGCTGCTCTGCTCTTGGAGCAGGGCAGGGGAGGAGTGGTTTGCCCACTCCTAAGTGCGCAATGACTCTTTGGTCGGCCCTCTCGGGCCGTCCACACCAGTCATGCACACTTTCCGTGTTCTCCAGGCAGGCTGCATTACAGCATTGTGATTGGTCAGTGGGGCCTGCTTCCTGTTCCTCGATGTGCAAGAGGAGAGCAGAAGCAGAGACGCGGGACCCGGCCGGCGGCAAGGTGAGTATATTTTTACTTTTTTTTTATTCACCAAGCACGATCCTCCCAGCACGCGCGTGATCCCCCCGCCCCGTCACCCGTGAGCCATGCCGGCCGTCACTGATTAGGTGTGGCAAATGTCTTGGCGAAACTAGGAAAAGCAAATTTGGGGACACACTGAGGGTAAGTCTAGCTATAACTGGTGCTATAGACGCTAATAGATGCTGGCACCACAGCACTCACTCCCCAAGTTCCTATCATGGTACACACTGCAGAGCACATCACAGTTTTAGCCCCACTACCCAGCTTCTCTAACTGGCCCTTAACAAATGAAGATCTCCATATTCGTGTTCCTGAGAGCCCTCTACTCTCTCTCCAAACACAATGACAGGTGGTACTAAAATGTACAGATCCTGCACCACTTGCTGCCAATTTTCAGAAACCTTTTGGAGGCCTCGGGGTAAACAGCATTTACTCGAACTCAACCATGGTGGTTGTGGCCTTTTTTCAATGATGTCCCGGAGCTTGAGCTAATATGGCACTGCAAACTGGTGCGGGCAAAGTACAACATTTCCGCACTTGACTCTCAGGTTAGCGAGGGCAAGCACTCAAAGGCTTCTTAGGGAGGTAGTGTGCAGTGAAGACTCAGAACTCAAATGGTAATAATATAGAGACAGTAAAAGCTTTCCAACCCAGGGCTTTTCTTTCAGTAGCGGTCCGTGGTAGGAGTGCCGGCCGGGCGGTGATGTGGGGTGGGGGAGGGGCAGGGTGGGGGGTACCAAACCACGGATTACGGCCGAATACAGGTAAGTAAACATTTAAATAAATAAAACGAATTTCGTTGAGCGCACTGCATCGCATTTGGCTACAGAGTGGTTTTAACACAGAATATGACTAAGCAAGATTATGGGATAGGTATGAACTCACTATGACATGTGCGGTAGTCTTCCTGGCTCACTAACCCTTAGGACAGTTCACTCCCATGCCACCACTAAAAAATTATTTCAGTGTGTCAATGCATAAAAAAGAAAATACCCATTGAGTTTAGTGGTAGAGGCACACTCAATGTTCCAGTTCACTTGGTTGGTTTACCTGACATATCAGGTGCTCAGAAACCTTGAATGCAAGGTCTGCAGACAACGGATGCGCTTGCAGTCCTGCTCACAGCAGCAGTGTGGGCAGGCAGCCCCTTTTCCTTTTCCCCGGTTTCCATCATAAAATTAATGCAGCAGCTCTTGCAAAGCAGCAGGGCAGGGCCATGTAGCCCAACAACCACAACAAAAAGGAGCACCCACTGCTGGTGTTCAGAGGTCCCTCAAACAGGGTGTCAGAGCCAACAGAGTTAGCACAGGTAGATCCATACCTACTAGCGAATTGCAGTGTCATGGTTGTGCTGATGGTGTCGCTGTCAGGCTGTCAGCTCTGCAGGCATATGATGCTTGGTCAGGAAGCTTACAAGAGGCTATGAGGCCCACTACTGATTGAGATGGGCACCATGTACACTCCCTTGATTTAGTTTACTCCTCTGGGCTTTCCCACATTCTGACATGGTGGCTGGGTTTCTCCTACTCAAGCAGTCACCTCCCTGCAGGGGCAGGCCCTCCTTCCCCTATCATAGCAGGCCAGGTATGGTGCCAGATCTTCCAGGTAGATGATGCAAAGTCCAGGTGATGTAGTCTCATTTCTGGGTGACAGGCTGTCATAGACAGAAACCCTGGATCTCAGAAGTTTATGAGCGCTCTGTGTGGTCTTGAAAACACTGGAGCTGGAACCAAGCAGGATAGTTTGGGTACCACTCTTGTAATCTCAGAGAGTGGATATTGAATATTAAGGGTGGGCGGAATTTGCGGAATTGCGTTCCGCGAAATTCCGCGAAACGGCAAAAAATCTCCGCGAGCACGCGGAATTTCGCGTGCTCGCGGAGATTTTGCAGCGCCCCTTTATATCTGTAAGTGCTTCCTGTTGAGGTTTAATTTTTGTGACAGGAGCATCGTGCCAGCCCAGAATGAATCCTGCCCTGCATATTTATCCAAGAAGATGAGTCCGTTTTGTGCAATACCTCTACTCAACTGGAGTACTTTCTACTGGCTAATCAGTAAGTGCTACCTCGTTGGAAAAATGTATAGTGCCTTTCCTACACTACAGCTGCAAAGGACCAGAAGAATTGTCTCCAGTGACCTGTGTGTCTAACTTTGCCACTGCGCCAAAAGCGCCGGGGTCCTTTGATTAAGCTGTCCATCATAGTGGGGAAAGGGAGGGAAGACGTTGCATACCGCGAGTGTATGTGGGGTGGGGCTACTAGCCTGTTCTCATGCCTCTTGTTTATAAAGGGTCAGAGCAGGATCTCAGCGGCAGACGAGGAGAAGGAACCTCCTGGTCACAGGAACTACACGAGGATTGCGCTCGAGGAAATCAAGGATGCAAAGACCTCCATCAAGGATTACAGCTAACTTTTCACGTTGGAAATGGAGAGAAGGCACATCTGCTTAACCACGCTCACGAATTCTGCACACCTACCCTGCATATTTATCCAAGAAGATGCCTCCGTTTTGTGCAATACCTCTACTCAGCTGGAGTACTTTCTACTGGCTAATCAGTAAGTGCTACCTCGTTGGGTAAATGTATAGTGCCTTTCCTACACTACAGCTGCGTAAAGGACCTGAAGAATTTTGCCCAGTGACCTGTGTGTCTGTAACTTTGCCACCGCGCCGAAAGCACCAGGGTCCTTTGATTAAGCTGTCCATCATAGTAGGGAAAGGGAGGGAAGACGTTGCATACCGCTAGTGTATGTGGGGCGGGGCCAAACAGGCGGGGCTTCTAGGCCCATTCACATGCCTCTTGTTTATAAAGGGTCAGAGCAGGATCTCAGCGGCAGACGAGGAGAAGGAACCTCCTGGTCACGGGAACTACACGAGGATTGCGCTCGAGAAAATCAAGGATGCAAAGACCTCCATCAAGGATTACAGCTAATTTTTCACGTTGGAAATGGAGAGAAGGCACATCTGCTTAACCACGCTCACGAATTCTGCACACCTACCCTGCATATTTATCCAAGAAGATGCCTCCGTTTTGTGCAATACCTCTACTCAGCTGGAGTACTTTCTACTGGCTAATCAGTAAGTGCTACCTCGTTGGGTAAATGTATAGTGCCTTTCCTACACTACAGCTGCGTAAAGGACCTGAAGAATTTTCCCCAGTGACCTGTGTGTCTGTAACTTTGCCACCGCGCCGAAAGCACCGGGGTCCTTTGATTAAGCTGTCCATGATAGTGGGGAAAGGGAGGGAAGACGTTGCATACCGCTAGTGTATGTGGGGCGGGGCCAAACGGGCGGGGCTTCTAGGCCCGTTCACATGCCTCTTGTTTATAAAGGGTCAGAGCAGGATCTCAGCGGCAAACGAGGAGAAGGAACCTCCTGGTTACGGGAACTACACGAGGATTGCGCTCGAGAAAATCAAGGATGCAAAGACCTCCATCAAGGATTACAGCTAACTTTACAGGGTGGAAATGGAGAGAAGGCACATCTGCTTAACCACGCTCACGAATTCTACACGAGGATTGCGCTCGAGAAAATCATACGTTACAGAATTTGAGCTTCAACTCGGGCACCTGCTTTTATTTATACCCGAATTCCGTTCCGCCGCGGATCGCGGAAGTTTCGACATTTCCGCGTGGAACGCAAAAATGCCGAAATTTCGCAAGTTCCGCAAGCGGAACGGAATTTGCCGCCCAGGGTTAATATTGATGCCACTGTCAGTGTTCTGGATCTAATTTGAAAGGGTTCCCTTTCAAAAGTATCTTCTCCTTCTCCAGACATTATTGTCTACACAACAAAAAACAGCCACTTCTCACCTACCCATATTCACATCAGCTAAATGGCAGTGCTTATGAAAGGATGATCAGAAGGCCATTGCAAATAAAAGTAATTGCGCTTTTAAGGGAGCTCCATCTCCATCCTCCAATAATTCAGTGCTTGAGCCTACATCTTTCTAATCAGGAATACAAGCAATACAATATTCTACCTGGAGGAGCCTGTACCAGAATATCCGTCATGTGCTGTGTTGATCAGGGGTATTCAAACCCCCTGGCCTCAGCAGCTATAAGCTCTCAATAACGATGGAGCCCTTTTACCAGTCAGCATACCCACAGCATTGCATATTGAGATGGAACTGTAGGGTCTAGTGATTTATTTCTAGCAAGCGTTTAAGTGGGGTCTGTATTCCCCACACTCATACCTAAAAAGGTAAACGTTTCTTTAGTACTATTAATCATAAAAATGGTAGACTACCATCACATCTTGATTTATGTATCCGAAGACAAGGAAGCTGAACCCATGTGGACTAAAGATTGCGCAGGATTGCCGTTCATGATGGGGCAAACATGTCAGGGTAGCAAATAATCTACAGCTAGGGTCACTAAGGGCCGGGGTGCATATTTGAACTACCAATCACGAAACATTTGCATCCCAACAATAGTCTAATACTAATCAACAGGATTGGTCAGGTTTTAAATAGTAGATGTGCATGGGGCACATTTGCAATTCACCTGGACTTGTGATTCAGCTTGCAAAAGTAATACAAGAGAAATTCCTTATGCAATCCTTAAGTGGCTGGAGCCCTAGTAAAGAAAAAGCTCCCATTCAGGTTTTTAGCCAACTGTAGCGCCAATTATAACTAGAGGGGGGGGGGGGGGAGTCTTCCTCGACTAGTATTACATCATAGAAATCTGTCAGTTGCGCCCATAAAGTAATTGAAATAGTCAGCTAACTATTCCTTTAAATCTAAATGTGTGTTTTACAAAATAAATCTGATTCAATAAAATTTCCATCTTGAGTTTCAACATGAATAAAGGGATTGGTTTCCTGTGTTCAGCAGTCGTTTGAATTTTAGGCAAGGTTTTTCTACTGGACTGCCTAGCAAGGGCACTGCCAACTCCCATTCTTCAGGAGGGGCATCTTTCTCCGAGGCATTGTGTCTTTGTTGCGGCCACTGTATTCTTTTGTAAGTGCTGCTTTTGTCCTTGTCATCAACCCCGCCTGATAAGCTTGTCCCTTTTCGGTTTCCTGGAATGACTAGGCACCCTTGTAGGGATCAGATCACCTAAACCCATGATCTGGAAGAGAGTGAGAGTAATGCTAATGAGAAGACTGGAATCTCTCTGGAACCTGAATATCTTTCCTGTTTCTCAGGTTACACCACCCTTGCTCCTCATCTCTGCAGTTGTACTGAAATTTCCTTTTACGGTACCCACCACAGGTTTTAAGCCATACCCAGGGCCGGACTGGGAACATCAACCAGCCCTGGCAGATTGCTGCTCGACTGTCCCTGGGAGCGGGTGCTAGCAAAAAGCACCGCTCCCGCTTTTGTTTGTGACAGGGGGCCGATATTGCAGCATTGCTGCAAAACCGGCCCCCAGTGACAAAACCGGCCCCCGCGGCCACAAAACCGCCCCACCCCTCCGGCCCACCAGGGAAATGCCCGGTGCCCACTATGGACAGTCCGGCCCTGGCCATACCCCTGGCATCCCTGTGACTGCAGTTTCTTCTCTTTAGAATTAATTTCATGTTTTAGACTTAGGTATTGATTGGTGTTTTGTGGCCAAGTTCCCTGTGCCCCTTTCCACGGAAACAAAACATTAAGCGTTCATCATTGGCAATTCTGCTTCTTTGTGATCTTCTGAAGAAGCTGTGTACATCTGGTGTATACCCAAAATTGCTTTGCAACAAATTATTGCTTATTAATAATAACTATCTCTTCAATGCACAGGTCAACTGTCATGGAGGCTCCGTGGTCTTCTTGACTCCATTTGACAACCTCCGGTAATACATGGAAATGTGAATACAGGCCACAATTTTCTCATCATAGGATGTTTCACTCTGAGGCAGTGCAAATGGAGCATAGCACAATAAGTACCCAATTCACAAACTGCATTTTGTAGTATGTAAAGGAGTACTGCAGTATTAAAACTCACGTTATACAAAATGCAATTAATAAACCTATGGCAGAGAGCTCCGCCTGTGCCTCTCCTGTCTTTTCTATGCCTCTTTGGCAGAGATCTTTGCATATGTAGGCATATGAATTAGTATTAAATGTACGTGAGACCGAGCAGTGGTGGAAACATGGGAGATAATTACTACTAAATAGGAGGGGTTTAAGGAAATTCAAGGAGGGGTTTGGGAGGGGCATGCTAATAGAAAATACCCACAAAAGAGTAAAAATACACTTCTAAAGTTATGACAGCCCTAAAGGTTTAAAAACATACTCAAGTGTCTTGGGCTTTAGAGTAAGTCAAGCACCACGCATGCCCAACCACTGATACTGAAACACACTCACGTAGCTAACAATGGAGATAGGGACTAATGTTAAATATATTAAATTAGTTTGCCATTTATAAAATATATATCTTTATATTTTGCAAACGATAAAACATTACATATAATTGATTATTTTAAAAAACATAGTAAACTTATTTTAAAAATTACATTAAACTTAGTAAATTAATTAAATATATAACTTCTAAGAGATTTTTTATAAATATTAAATAAATGTGAGAATGAGTACTTTTTTGATAGTTATTGTTGAAAATGTACTATTTATAAATTAAATTAATATATTTAAATTATTTTATTATTTAATACACATTTCATGATAGGTGTTAATGTGCTGTAAAGTTTTGTTTATTTTTTTCCAGGTTAATACATATTTTAAATTAATTTAAATGTATGTTATAGATGAAAATATTTTAAAGTTTTTTAAAAAAATAATACACTTTGCTAACTATTTCGAAATATTTACATTGGCAGAAATTTCCACCAACAGGTGAAAAGTTACTGTTAGTAATTTACACTCATAATTCTGCTGTAAGAGGCCACACCCCTTAATATGAGGGAATTCATATATATGTCTACACCTAGGTGTAAATCACCACTAGAAATGGTGAATAGCATATAAAGCTGGAGAAATAATTATACCTAGGTTTAAAGGTAATATACATGTTACCTTTGGGAATTGGGCCAATATCCACAGCACAGAGATCCTTCACTTGTCATACTCTCAGTTAAATAATGGTTGCCTGTTTGTGGGTGAAATTTGTTTCAGCACTTCTAGCATTATAAAAAATAAACAATTCTGCCTACCGCTTACTAGGAATATTTCCTGAACAAACCACTATACTAGAATACAGATAATACCCATATTGAGCTTATCCTATAGAATAGGATTATTTGTAAGTGTATCCAGGCATATACAATATTTCTTAAGTTAAATTAGGACGCTTTTCTTTTATTTCATTAATACCAAGAATAAATCAAATTGATTTTATTTTCCGAATTGATGTCACCAATTAATTCAACAGGAAAAGTATCCCTATCCTAAATAGTTTGGGGCAGATTTACAAGAAACTGACGTATCTCTGCATTAGAGCAGAGATGCGTCAGTTTCCTTGCGCGGGCATAAAAACCCGTGCGCCACCATGGATGCATCATATTTACAATACAGCGCACCATGGCGCAAGAAGAAACAGATGCATCAGAAATTCTGACGCATATGTTGGCGCAAAAGTAACGCATTGCTGGAGTTGTGTCGCAAGCACAACGCAACTCCAGCAATGCATATACCTAATACCCTACATCACTCCTTACGCCTTTTCCAAGCATGCATAAGGTTTTGATGCAGTGGCGTCGTAGAAGTGGCACAGTGAAATCTTGTAGATTTCACTGCGTCACTTCTATGAGGCTTTCCTGCGTGGGAACGCCCACCCTGCATACATTATACCTGACGCAGGTATAATGTGACGCAGGGCTTTACAACGTGACGCATCTCCCTCAATGCGTCACATTGTATATGGGGCGCAACGTGGCACATTGTTTGCGCCGCCGCTGTGTCACAAAAAGTGACGCAGCTGCAACGCAAAAGTGTCACAAGGGGCTTGTAAATCTGCCCCTTTATTTCCAAAACTATAGAACAAAAACATTTTACGATTTTTTAAGAATATTTTTTTAAGGTGCTTATGTACATGACACACCTCCTAAAAAATGAATTTTAAGATCCTCTAAATTACTATAGACTTCCAATTTCTTTCATATTATCCGTCGATAAATCCTGAACAGGGAGAGGCAACATCTTAATATCCTTTGTCAATTCCTGATGTTGTAATCATACCTTCAAGTTCTGCTTTTTCTACGCCAGGTTTGTTTATAGTTTCACATCAGTTTTACTCCCAAATTTACAAGATATAACTTCTCGCCTTCTTTAGGATGTTCTAATTATTCTGGCTACTATTAAATCAATTATCAGCTATTCACATTTATGATCGTATATGTTACTGAGACCAAAGAAATGCTGAACCCCAGTTCACTTAACGAAGAAACAGTATTTAGGGAATGCGTGTGTCGAGATTCACCATTATGATGATGGCACAGATCTGTAGGAAGGTTTCCTCTGGACAAGACATCAAGTAATTGAAGAACTGCCTCACCATTATTCAAGCTTGGATGCCAAAGCCCTACCATGGGCTTAACCCTACAAAGAATGAAATTGGCCTCATTGTCAGTGAAAGTAAAACAATGAGTGTCTGGCAGCAATACATTTAAATTACTTCACTTCTGAAATTACCTACGGTGCTCTAAATCCCTACCTGATATCCATTTCCAGCATCTGCCAAAACCAGGTATGTCACTTTGTCTCATAATGGATATTGCGGGACTGAATTAAAACATGCGTCATCCATGGATGCTTCATCACCAATCGCCTCCTTTGATGCGATAACAGCACTACATGTGTCCATGCCTAGCTGGTTGGAGTGCTGAGCCAAGATGCACCAAAGTGAGATTTGGATGCAAAGGAACAGAACCTGTGGTGAATGTGTTGCATGCCCGACCACGTGGTGGATCCTGCAAATGGCATATTTTGCATGAGTCGGGGACAACTAAACCATACTAATTGTGACTCCTGGGCCCCAACGCAGAATCTAGATTGCCTTGGATACACGCAATTAATCCCAGGTGCGTAGACTGAAAAACGGCCAAACTGCCTTAAGCAAGTAATATTTCTCAGGAAAGCAGTGGCAAGTAAAGCTACAATGAATACTGCTACAACTGTGAATTTTATTTTTCAGGACAGTCGCACATACTAACACAAAACACCAAATTTAAGCGCAACAAAATATGTCAGACATGTCGCAAGAGAGTACATGGTTTAGTCTTCTTGCCTGATGAAACATGCTCAAGAGGACACGCCATGAGAAGGTTCTGTCTCTTACAGGTGTTGTTTCCATCCCAGGTAACCAGCGCTGGCTAATGACATGCAATTTTGTATTTCCTTCTAAACCAATTGGTGAAGGACAAGGGTTTAGATATAGTCTGCACATTCCCGCTCAAAGAAAGGCCCTCACGCTTACAACAAGGTATCCAATGTCATTTGTCTGTACAGTTTGTCGTAATTTCAAGGTGTTTCTGGACTTATTCCGTTTTTTGCACTGATTTAGAGCACTTACTCGTGCTGCTCTTGTTAGTGGTGTGGGCTCTTTAAGAAAGACTAGCTTCTTGTAGTCACAAGGCAGAGAGCGCAGTATCTTTGCTCTAATTAACCTTACTGGCGCCAACGTTTCAAGCAGCCCTCTGGAGCTGCCAGCTGGCTACCCTCACCACCTGGTCATTTCTCTCCCATATAAATAACACTTAAGCTCTCTGCTACTAACATAACATTCTTTAAAAGAGCGGAAACAATGATAGAGCGAATATTGACCACGTGCAAGCGGTGAGTGTGTCGACTTCTACACACAACAGCAGACAAATTAGGCCTAGCTACACACAGCGTCAGTGGCTGCTCCAGGCCCCATGAGAGAACAAGCTCCTTCCTTAATGAATCACTAATGGTCATTCAACTTCCCAGAGGGCTGGTGAAAACGCCTCAAAGCATTGAAAAGTCCATTCTCCGTTCACCCAGTCATTAAAATGTGGTCCAAGAGTCAGGAAGGGGTTGTAATGCAGAGGAGGAATACTGTATGCCTGTACTAAAGAAAAAGCTGTTAAGGAAACACATTACCAGCCAGTACTGTGTAACTTTTAAATCATCATTAGAAAGTTATAGTAGATACATTTATTTTCGCATTTTCCTAAACTGGTAATTTTAGCCATTAAGTTGGTCTCATAAGGGATTTATGACCAAGATGGTGGCTGCTCTGGAAGCATTTTTCCGAGGAGGTGCCGCTGAATCCAGCATTTAACCTGCATCTTTACCCAACAAGTGCCTCCTAGTGCCTACTGACGGGGCCTGCTGGCCTCGGGACCAGTTGCTGGCCGAGCAATGTGGCCAAACGACCCCTTCGGAGACCACAGCAGCGTACCAACACAGCCATAGGAGACTGCCGGCCTGATCGCAGCACAGTGACAATGATGCGTTGAGGGAAAGTAGAAGGCCCCCCAAAGACTGGCATTGTGGCTGCAGGGGCTGCTCCTGCTCTCCTCTGCACCCCTCCACCCGTGTGCTGACAAGCAGCCTCAACCTGCTGGCGAACAGGGGCAGCGAACTCACCCTATGGAAGGCCCTGTAGACGGAGGTCCTGCTGCCAGCTGATTGTCACAAAAAGACCTTAGAAGATCACTGTTGGGTCTGCTTGGGGAGCCGTGTATGTCTGCAACGAGCAGCGGATTCGGCCCGCTAAGTTCAATCAGCAAGGGAATACCTGCGGTGCCTCCAGTGATGGGGGACGGCCCCTGCAGGTATTGCCAGCCTGTCCTGCAGCAGACCCACCCCTCTGGTGGAGCAGCTGGGCCCAGGCTCTGCTGCGGGCCCTGCTGGACTCCTACAAGATCACAATAGGCAGTCAGAGGTACCACAGTGCAGAGTTGGGCTGTGGTAGTGGAGTGACCCACCCAGATCGTGCTTTGCCTGGGTTTGCACTCTGACAGGCGACAACCACCTGGGTGAGTTATACATATAGGGGTGATCCTAGCTCAACCCTCATAATCGGCCAAATGCTGCTGGCCTTTGCACGGTGGAGGATAACACCATCACTCCTTCTGGAGGGGTACTGGCAGTGGAAGTGCCCACCCTTTTATCAGTGCACTGGCCTTGGGATGACATTAGATTTTTCGGTAATATCAACATTGCTGAGAACTACTTTTGGACAGGAGCGGGCTTGAAGTCCAAGGGCGGATGATATTCCTCTGGTGGATAGCTTGGCCAGTGGGTCAGAGCACTGCACTGGAAGATGGTAAAGCCAAAGATTATTCACCCCTCCACCCAAGGGTGTGAGGAAGCTGCTCGCAATCCTACCAGCAGCGGTGGACCTCCTTTGGCAAGTCCAAACCACCCTAGAAAACCACACTGGAAAATTTGATAGAATTCCCCAAGCGATCCTGGACACTAAAAGCAGTCTGGAATCTAGACCCAGTCACAATTGAGGTCAATCTGCTTAGGGAGGAGCATAAGAAACTTGCCAGAAGGGTGGACAACAATGAATCTGCACAGACCTCCATGCTCTCCAAGCAAGAGTTGCAAACACAATTGCAGACCCTATAGGCCGAGATGAGTGAGCTTCGGAACCGAGCTAAAGACGCCAAGGATCGCTCCTGTTGGAGCAACATTCAACCCATGGGGTTCCCCGAACACTCGGAGGGTCAGAGTGTGGAGTTATTCCTGGAGGAATGGTTCACCAACAACGTCCTGGCTGGTAAGGTTCCCAAATTGTTTTCTATCAAGAAGACTCACCATGTCCCAGGTCGAGATGTTCCACTGGCCACAGCACCCCGTCCTAACTCAGCACAACTCCTCAATTTTAGAGACTGTGATCTCATCTTGCAACTTTCCCACACCAAAGTACTATGAATTTATAATGGAAACCTGATCCATGCATTTCCTGAATGTACGATGGAAGTCCAACATAGGCACAACTCCTCATGACAGTGAAATAACACTTTTGCCAGGTGGGTTTGAAATACACCCTACTGTTTTCAATGAAACTCATGGTGGTAGATGGAGATAACACTCACTTTTTTCAGTCACCTAATGAGGCATGGACTGGGTACAAACTAAGGGAGTGGTGGTCCCTTGGGAGTGGCAGGGAGCACTTTGGGAACAATGACAGATGAGGGGGAGGAATAGGAAACGCCATGACTGAACCATGGATGAGCAAGTGGCCAAAAACAAGCACGTCATAGCAGATGTTTGACAGCGTAGCCCAAAT
Source organism: Calotriton arnoldi (assembly GCA_963921515.1). Classification (NCBI taxonomy): domain Eukaryota; kingdom Metazoa; phylum Chordata; class Amphibia; order Caudata; family Salamandridae; genus Calotriton; species Calotriton arnoldi. The sequence continues at coordinate 2,032,529 of CAWUFW010000334.1, forward strand.
CCGTGTGAGTTACTGGGTTTGATCCATGAGACAGATGATGAAACAAAACAGGAAAACTCTGAGGAGTCTGACATGGAGCACCTGAGAGGTCCCGCCTTGATACCCAGGGCAGCGGATGATATCATCTGACTTAGTGAATGCAGGTCTACACCTCAACACATGGCCAGCAAAGGATGGTGCTTTCAGACCTCCTATTTTAGACACAAGAGTGGCCCCATATTTTCGGGCACTCAACACCCTGGCTGCACTCACTATACCAAGCTGGGACATGGTTAACCAAACAGTTCATCACATCGTTATTTGATTTGAGCTCTGTTATGGAAAAGATGATTTTGTTGCTGTTGCTGTTGTTTCTCTCTATACTTGGATCTAGATTTGTGACTGTGGTGGCTGAGGGGGTGGGCGAAGGTTGGGGCCATTGCTGGGGGTGGTCTGGTGGACATGGGGTTTGATGTACTCATGGCGCCACGAGACACTCATAAAAGTCCAGAGACTGCTCAAAACACAATATTTTCCCGGAATGTACGTGGTATGACCACACCTATTAAATGCCATAACAGTTATACAAACCTTGGGTGGAGGCAGACACGCATTGTGTACCTACAGGAGACAAATCTTACAGCACCAGTGTAGGAAGGTAGCATCTGACTGCATGGTTACCCCACTTTTTGCCTGGTGTTTTGCTGGTTTTTGACTAGTCTGACTGGGATCCTGCTAACCAGGACCCCAGTCTATCTGCTTTCTCCCTAAAATGTAATGACATGTACTTAGGTACACTCAAGATTGGATACTGGGGTACCCTTATAAGTCCCTAGTATATGGTACAAATGTACCAAGGGCATAGGTACCCCAGAGGCCTCCCATGGACTGAAGCATGTATTATGCCACCCATGAGAGGCCATGCAAAATGGAACTACAGGTCTGCCATTGCAGCCTGTGTAAGTTGGTGCTAGCACCACTTACTTTAGATATAGGTTCACTATATCTATAGGTCACTACACTTAAAACTTATAAGTCACCCCTATAGCAGGCTTTGACAATCCTGATGGCAGGGTGCTGGGTTTTACGTGAGAGGGTGCCCCTGCATGAGCAGAGCCCCTCTGCAGCCTTCGGAGGCCATTCTCCCGGGTTGTCTGTGACTTAGCCAGACATATAGGTAGAGGTGAATTATAACCTCGCGGTAAACACTATCTCGAAAGCGGCTGAAACAAAATATGTCGTGTTTGGTAACAAACACCTTGGAATCATACCTCCACACCGGTATCCAGTGTGGGAGGTATGATTCCACCCTTCTGAAGCGAGCTTTGTGGGGTCACTGGTCTTTCCGGTGCCAGCCTTCTCGACCCGGGCAACACAAAATGGTTGCTGCCGACCAGAGACACATTTCTGCCATCCTGCTGCTGAGCAAAGCTCGAGCAGGGGAAGGCAAAACATTAGGCATCCTGTCACAGAGAGGTGTGACCACCTCCCAGACAGGATTTAGTGTATTGGGGTTGGGTGGGTGCACTTCCAAAGTGCCTGAAAGTCTGCATCTGGGGCACACTAGGTGTCCCTGTGAATAGTCCAGCTCAAACCAGTTCTGGGAGCCGTTGACTCCTGCTCTGGCGCGAAACTGGACAAAGGACATGGGAGTAACCTCCCCTCTGTCCTGACCCTCCCCTAGGAAGTTCCCCTGAATCTGTCCAACCCTCTCCGTGGGTACATAAGGGCTTATCTGGCTGAAGGGCCTTAGATTTGACGTGGACAAGATTCTGAACAAAAAACCACTGACCTTCGACCATCTGGACACTCTAGACTTTGCTGGACTTCGACTGGGCCCGACTTCATCTCCCTCTCTGTCCAAAGCATCGTTTGTGCCCTTACACCATACAGGCTCTGTGCAGGACCTGTGAAGCATTAAGGACATCTGAAGAATCTCCCTTGGGGTGAAGGAGTTACTCCCCTGCATTCGCAGGCACCATAACACAACTGACCGGTCTGCTGATCCTGAGCTCCTCTGGACTCCAAAGGCTCCAGCAACACAGGAGGTGGGTTCCGAAGCTCCTTGAGGTTGAGCTGCCCTCTCACTGAGTTTGAGGCCAGTATCCCTCATGGGGACCGCATAACTTAAACCCCTGTGCAACATGTACTTTTGCAAGTGCATATGCTTGTTGGCAATTCCCGAGCTTGTGCATTGGACTCCGTATAGTCCTGACTCTGAGAAGTATTTCCACCAAAGAACTCTGGCCTCCTCGCACCAAGTGCTCCGTGGGCTGGTACTTTGTGATCTTGCTCAATGTCCCCTCGCGACTCCTGGTCATTCGGCCTGTGGGTCCTCTTGAGGGTCATCTTGAATTCTGTTTGGCTTTCCTGGTTGCTCCAGACATGTCCTGACTCCCCATTGCTTGGTGAGTCCCCTGGACCTTGCTGGTCAACACCGTAACCTGCTTGACCTTCCTGCATGGGTTGCTGTTGCCAAGGCTTGTTGCTGCTCCAGCCGGACACCGACCCCTTAGCACTCGACATCCTTTGTGGGACAGCTCGCATCAGGCTCCTGGTCATCCTCTACATCTCCTGGACCTCGTGGCTGCAGAGTCAAGCATCCCTTCTTCGCACCTGAAGCACCCAACATCGGTGGGCATTCGTCTACCGAGCCCCTGGTCACCTTGAAGTGACCCAGACTCTGTCCCCTCTGCTTTCAGGTTCCTTTAATCATGAATCCACCCTTGGATTCCAACGGACACTTTCTTCCTTCCCGGCAGAAGCCCTCCATTGAAAACGACTGCAGTTTCCGACACCACTCCAGATCTATGCACCCGGCTCCCTTGGGTTATGTAACTCGGGTACTCTGGTATCCACGGGTGGGGTGGCTCTCCAACCTCTTAAGTTCCAAAGGGTTTCCTTGAAGTCCACCGAGAAGGGTCCTTAAACTTAAAAATTGTAACCGCGACTTCCCCATAGAATTGTACAGAGCCCGCGGTCGTGTTAACACACTGCACCCATCCTCCGTGGGGTCCCTGTTTACTCACCTTGGGTGGTTCCTTGGGGTCCCAGCGATTCTACGTGTTCTAGACACTGTCTCGACTCCAGTCGTGGTTCTTATACCACAATTTTAGTATATGGTTTGGTCTCCCCCTGTAGCCCACTGTGTATTGTGCTACTTACAACTGTTTCTTTGCTAAAGTATTGTGTGCTTTGTGTTGTATCCTCGTGTAGAGGATACTAGAGAGTGGTATATAAATAAATACATATTTTTATAACTACTGTGTGGTTCTCCTTTCATTTGGTTAATACTAAAGGTGATATTCTGGTAAAACAAGCTGCTTTACATTCCTTCAAGACTAAGCCTGAAGGCTGCTCTCCACAGCTACCACTAGGATATCTTTCTAAAGGTTATCTTTGACCTCATACATCATAAGGGTCGTTTGGACTGGTGCAAGGTGCCCACTTTAATTAGTGGACAGCATATACCAGGCCAACTTCTCACATTGGTGTGCAGTGGTTGGGATTCAAGCCTTCATTGTTTTACCAGATAAATCTTTGTATTGATTAACTTAAAACCACTAAGTACTAGGTACATATAATACCAGCTTAGAATAAGTAAGTTCTACTGAACTTGGGGTTGGGTAGTCAAGGATCTAGCACACCCTTTCTCCAACCTAAGAGAGTTTAGTTTCCCACTAGGATAGGTAGGTGCATACACCACACCACACTTAGTATGTCTTCTAAAGGAGAAGCCACCAGTGGCTCTCTGCCTTCTAGATACAATGAGTTTACATTCCAGGAATTGAAAGCCATGTGTGTCTTTAGAAAGTTGAAGACAGGGAGAAATGCCAACACTCAACGCCTCATTGAGGTGTTACTGTTAGATGACCTTAGGAAGACCCCTGGGTCAGATGAACAGGAAAGAGTGGGTGGGACAGGGAATGAAGACAGGTCAGGAGGTGACACCTTCTATGACCTAGATTCAAACCCTGGCCAGGAGGATCAAGATGATTCCCACCTGGACAACTCAGATCTTCAGGGAGATGGTGGAGAAGGCCAAAATGGCCCTCTCTTCACTCCTCCTGGAAGAGTGCAGAGTTTACCAAGGAGATCTAGATGTCCCTCTGCAGAGTCACATCACTCAGGACAGTTTGGAGGGACCTCTGTATCTAGAAAGAGGGACCATTCCTTAGACAGGGAGTATCCACTGCTTGAACTTGAGAAAGCTAGGTTTAGGCTCAGGCAAGAGCAGTTGACCCTAGACAAGGAATCCCTAGAAGTCCAGAGAGCTAGAAAAAAATTGGGACTAGAGTCCCATGGTGGCAGCAACAGTGTCCCTAGAGTTAAGGAACATTCTTTTGACAATAGAAACCTGAGCAAGATTGTCCCTCCCTACCATGTTGGGGATGACATCCATAAATGGATAACTGCTTTAGAGAGGGCCTGTAAAGTTCAGAGGGTCCTTCAAGAGCAGTGGGCAGCTATCTTGTGGCTCTCCTTTGCTGACAAAGGTAGAGATAAGCTCCTCACTGTTAGAGAAGAGGATGCTGACAATTACCCAGTTCTGAAGAGTGCTCTCTTTGATGGGTTTGGCTTAACCACTGAAAAGTATAGGATTAAGTTCAGAGACACCCAGAAGGCATACACTCAAGACTGGGTAGACTTTGGAGATTGTGCTACAAAGGCACTGGAGGTTGGATACTTGGCAGGAAGGTGCATGACTATTTAGGATTGTACAATTTGATTATGAGGGAGCAGATCCTTAATAATTGTCAAAACCAGCTTTTACACCAGTACCTGGTGGACTCAGATCTGATTTCTCCCCTAGAATTGGGAAAGTAGGCAGATAAATGGGTCAGAACCAGGGTGGTGACCAGAAGAAAGATTCTTCCAAGACCCAAGAGAAAGGTGGGGATAAATCAAATGATAAGTCCTCTGAAGGGCCCCAAAAATCCTCTTCTGGGGTAGGTCCCAAACTCCTTCCTCCCCTGAAAAGAAACCTTATTGCTTTGTCTGTAAGAAGCCAGGCCACAGGAAAATGATGCCATTTGCCCCAAGGTCAGCAATAAGGAAAATATTCCTCCAAACACTACTTCTACACCTCCTGGTACTACAGGTAGTAATCCCCCAGGTGGTGGTAGTGCACCCAAAAATTTAGTTGCGTTTTCTTGGGAAACTGGGCTGGACCCTGGCCTAGCCAGGTCTCCCACACAGGCCACTTTAGTCGGTGATGGTGGCATTGGGTTTGCCACTTTTACTGTCAGTCCCAATTCCTTGGGCACGTACAGACAAGAGCCTCTGATCAATGGTCAGAAAGCTGTAGCCTATAGAGACACAGAGACTAGTGTTGCCATGGTGACAGGAACCCTAGTGCCCCCAGCTCAGCTTTTACCTGAGTTCAAGTACCAGGTGACCAATACTGATGGTGTGAGGACAGATCATCCCATGGCCATAGTCAATCTCAGCTGGGGAGGGGTCACTGGTCCAAAGAGAGTGGCAGTGTCCCCAGACTTGCCTGTAGATTGCCTCTTGGGTAATGATTTAGAAACTTCAGCCTGGGCTGAAGTAGAACTGAAGGCCCATTTACAGATGTTAGGCCTCACTGAGAGAGTTGGTGAGACCCCTAGGGCCTCAGTCCAACCCCAGGAAACTTTTGGAGTAGTGGAGCCTGAAACAATGGTCCACTCTGCTCCACCAGAGAGCACAGGGAATGAAGAAAAGTCTTCTTCCCCCCAGGCTATAGGTAAGGATCAGCTTCCTCAGGGAACTGATCCTACCCCTTGTGAAGGAACTGCCCCAGAGGTGGTCAGGCCTGTCCTGGCAGAACCACTGAGGGCAGGGGACCCTTCCAAGGAGGTGCCCAGTCTGGAGCAGGTATCCTGCTCCTCTCTACCCAGCCTCAGTCAGCCTAGGGCTGCAGAGGTCAGGGATGTAAGTGGACCCATAGGGGCCCACTGTCCAGAGGAACCCCCTCATCATCAGATAAGGGACACCCAGTCTAGTAGTACTAGCCAGGTGAATATTCCTCAACATTCTGAGGGATCCCTCTTACCCTTAGGTAGTGACATCCCCCAGATGGACTCCAATGGGCAAAGGAAAACCTGGGACAAAGCTGTCCCAAACATTCCCTGGCCCTCCATTGTTCCAACCAGATGGACTCAACCCCCAGCTGTAGGCAGCCAGACGTTGACCCCTAGGGCCAGATATAACTCAGTCATGGAAAGAAAGGTCTGCATGGTGACCAGTGATCTGAGGAAGCTGAGACCAACCCTATTAGGGCCTCACTTCCCTACTCAGGCACCACACCAGCCTGTTTCTTTACCAAAGCAAACTACAGGTAGTTACCCCAAATTTTTGAGAGCATCCAAAACCCTTCAGGGTAGGGACTCCTTAGTGGTCCATAAGACAGGGAGTATCCATGCTAGTGCAGGACCTTCCATATATGGCCACTTAGGAAATAAAGTCTCAACTGGGCAAGGTTAGCCTTATCTCCTTTCGTTTGGGGGGGTTATGTAGGAAGGTGGGATCTGACTGCATGGTTACCTCCACTTTTTGCTTGGTGTTTTGCTGGTTTTTGACTAGTCTGACTGGGAACCTGCTAACCAGGACCCCAGTCTATCTGCTTTCTCCCTAAAACGTAATGACATGTATTTAGGTACACTAAAGATTTTTACTGGGGTACCCTTATAAGTCCCTAGTATATGGGACACATGTACCCAGGGCATAGGTACCCCAGAGGCCTCCCATGGGCTGAAGCATGTATTATGCCACCCATGAGAGGCCATGCAAAATGGAACTACAGGTCTGCCATTGCAGCCTTTGAAAGCTGGTGCTAGCACCACTTACTTTAGATATAGGTTCACTATATCTATAGGTCACTACACTTAAAACTTATAAGTCACCCCTATAGCAGGCCTTGACAATCCTGAAGGCAGGGTGCTGGGTTTTACGTGAGAGGGTGCCCCTGCATGAGCAGAGCCCCTCTGCAGCCTTCGGAGACCCTTCTCCCGGGTTGTCTGTGACTCAGCCAGATATATAGGTAGAGGTGCATTATAACCTCGCGGTAAATGCTATCTCGAAAATGGCTGAAACAAAGCATGTTGTGTTTGGTATCAAACACCTTGGAATCATACCTCCACACCGGTAACCGGTGTGGGAGGTATGAATCCACCCTTCTGAAGCGAGTTTCGTGGGGTCACTGGTCTTTCCGGTGCCAGCCTTCTCGACCAGGGCAACACAAAATGGTTGCAGCCGACCAGAGACACATTTCTGCCCTCCTGCTGCTGAGCCAAGCTCGAGCAGGGGAAGGCAGGACAATAGGCATCCTGTCACAGAGAGGTGTGACCACCTCCCAGACAGGATTTAGTGTATTGGGGCTGGGTGGGTGCACTTCCAAAGTGCCTGAAAGTCTGCATCTGGGGCACACTTGGTGTTCCTGTGCATAGTCCAGCTCAAACCAGTTCTGGGAGCCGTTGGCTCCTGCTCTGGCATGAAACTGGACAAAGGACATGGGAGTAACCTCCCTCTGTCCTGACCCTCCCCTAGGAGGGTCCCCTGAATCTGTTCAACCCTCTCCCGTGGGTAAATACGGGCTTACCTGGCTGTAGGACCTTAGATTTGACGTGGACAAGATTCTGAACAAGAAACCACTGACCTTCGACCGTCTGGACACTCTGGACTTCGCTGGACTTCGACTGGGACCGACTTCGTCTCCCTCTCCGTCCAAATCATCGTCTCTGCCCTTGCACCATACAGGCTCCTTGCAGGACCTGTGTAGCATTAAGGACATCTGAAGAATCTCCCTTGGGGTGAAGGAGTCACTCCCCTGCATTCGCAGGCACCGTAACGCAACTGACCAGTCTGCTGATCCTGAGCTCCTGCAGACTCCGAAGTCTCCAGCAACACAGGAGGTGGGTTCCAAAGCTCCTTGAGGTTGAGCTGCCCTCTCACTGAGTTTGAGGCCAGTATCCCTCGTGGGGACTGCATAACTTGAACCCCTGTGCACCACATACTTTTGTGAGTGCATATGCTTGTTGGCAATTCCCGAGCTTGTGCATTGGACTCTGTGTAGTCCTGACCCTGAGCAGTATTTCCTCCAAAGAACTCCAGCCTCCTCACACCGAGTGCTCCGTGGGCTGGTACTTTGTGATCTTGCTTGAGGTCCCCTCGAGACTCCTGGTCATTCGGCCTGTGGGTCCTCTTGAGGGTCATCTTGAATTCTGTTGGGCTTTCCTATTTGCTCCAGACGTTCCCTGACTCCCCATTGCTCGGTGAGTCCCCTGGACCTTTCTGGTCCACACCGTAACCTGCTTGACCTTCCTGCGTTGGTTGCTGTTGCCAAGGCTTGTTGGTGGTCCAGCCGGACACCGACCCCTCAGCACTCAACATCCTTCATGGGACAGCTTGCATCCGGCTCCTGGTCATCCTTGACATCTCCTGGACCTCGTGGCTGCAGAGTCAAGCATCCCTTCTTCGCACCTGAAGCACCCGACATCGGTGGGCATTCGTCTACCGAGCCCCTGGTCACCCTGAAGTGACCCAGACTCTGTCCCCCTCTGCTTTCAGGTTCCTTTCATCACGAATTCACCCTTGGATTCCAATGGACACTTTCTTCCTTCCCGGCAGCAGCTCTTCTTTGAATCCCTCCACTGAAAACGACGGCGGTTTCCGACACCACTCCAGACCTATGCACCCGGCTCCCCTGGTAACTCAGGTACTCCGGTATCCTCGGGTGGGGGGGCTCTCCAACCTCCTAAGTTCCAAAGGGTTTCCTCGAAGTCCACCGAGAAGGGTCCTTAAACTTTAAAATTGCAACCGCAACTTCCCCATAGAATTGTACGGAGCCCGCGGTCGTGTTAACACACTGCACCCGTCCTCCGTTGGGTCCCTGTTTACTCACCTTGGGTGGTTCCTTGGGGTCCCAGCGATTCTACGTGTTCTAGACACTGTCTCGACTCCAGTCATGGTTCTTATACCACTATGGGGCCGATTCACAGAACTAATCTGAGACAAAATCCTAAACGTACTACTTTTGGTATTCACAGAAGGCACTTACGATTTTTGGTATTCACAGAATACACTTACGACTCCTAACTTTACGTCCACCTGGACCGTACTCTCCGCACCCGGACCGTACTCTCCGCACCCGGACCGTACTCTCCGGCTAGGGCCGTACTCTCCGGTTCGAGCCGTAATCTCCGGCTGGGGCCGGATAAAGTGTAATCAATAGGCCGGATTGCAATTTTTACAAAAAGGAACATTAGGAATGTGTGATAATTGGTAGAGGAGGTCATGAAAAACAGTTTTGGCAGGGAAAAGGGTACAGCCAGACACTACATCATAACTCAGAAAAGTTTTCTCCTTTGCATCATGGTACATGCAGTGCACAATTTGCGCTCCCCTCAGTGTTGACTGCGGTGTCAACACTACAGTCAACACTAACTTAGTGTGCTTAGACATGCTTTTCAAAGACAAAACTTGTTGATGTGAGCTCAATAATCTTGTTAAATTGAGAATATCTCAAGTACAAGAGGTTCAAAAGAAATACTATGATGACTCGCATGGAGTTAAGTTTGTAGATTTTCATGTTGGTGATTTAGAGATGATAAACACTCCTCACAGAGTAAAGAAAGGGGAAACAAACCAGAGTGGCTAAAGGTTCACTCCAAATTGATGGAAGGGGATGGTGGAGTAAGAGAGCAGTAGTGAAACTTACCCCGAGCAAGCCAATCTAATAAGCAAACACACAGGGAATCTTGATACAAATCAAGATACTGGAACAACTTGGTTAACTTCGCACACCATGGAATCGCCCCTTTGTCAGTCTGGTCAGGAGGAATTTACGCAACAGTGTGCTCTTGATCAGCCTTCTGTAAGCATGATGTCAGGGTCTGGTCAGTCTGTGATCTCGCAAAGAGGGTTGACTGAGGTAAGGGACTTGGAGTCCAATTTAACTGAGGCTCCACCTGATTCAGTTGCCCCTCTTTCCAGCAGACATGGTGAGACAGCTCTTTCTAGTAGAGTCTCACATAATGCATCATTACCTGCAAGATTTAAAGATTTTTATATGACTTGATTTGTGTTATTATTGAACCATCTTATGAACAGGTTCCTGTCTTCAGTTGTTGCTACTTTATTTCTTTAGGTTTTTTTTAAAAGGAGGGAGATGATGTAGTGACAGAATGTTAATCTTTCGCCTCTTTCCTGCACATTTCAACATGCCTTTTCAGTTACCTTGCAATGTAACATATATTGTTTACATTTGTAGTGAGCTCCCTCTCTGCATTCCTTCTCCAAGGTTGCTAACTCCAGTTTCTCCAGTTGGAGTTGGGGACTGATGGAGAGAGGTCCTACAGGACGTGGGTTCCTTTATTTGGAATAAAGAAGAATACTTGTTGTGTACCTTATCATCTCATGCTGTTTCTTTGTGGGTCGACTCATTCTACACTAACTTAGTGTTGACTGTAGTGTTGACACCGCAGTCAACACTGAGGGGAGCGCAAATTGTGCACTGCATGTACCATGATGCAAAGGAGAAAACTTTTCTGGGTTATGATGTAGTGTCTGGCCGTACCCTTTTCCATGCCCAAACTGTTTTTCATGACCTCCTCTACCATTTATCACACATTCCTAATGTTCCTTTTTGTAAAAATTGCAATCCGTCCCATTGATTACACTTTATCCGGCCCAGCCGGAGATTACGGCTCGACCCGGAGAGTACGGCCCTAGCAGGAGAGTACGGTCTAGGTGCGGAGAGTAAGGTCCGAGTGCGGAGAGTACGGTCCGGGTGCGGAAATTCCGGCCCGAGTGCGGACGTAAAGTTAGGAGTCGTAAGTGCATTCTGTGAATACCAAAAATCGTAAGTGCCTTTTGTGAATACCAAAAGTAGTAAGTTTAGGATTTTGTCTCAGATTAGTTCTGTGAATCGGCCCCTATGTTAGTATATGGTTTGGTCTCCCCCTGGAGCCCACTGTGCATTGTGCTTTACAACTGTTTCTTTGCTAAAGTATTGTGTGCTTTGTGTTGTTTCCTCGTGTAGAGGATACTAGAGAGTGGTATATAAATAAATACATATTTTTATAACTACAGTGTGGTTCTCCTTTCATTTGGTTAATACTAAAGGTGATATTCTGGTAAAGCAAGCTGCTTTACATTCCTTCAAGACTAAGCCTGAAGGCTGCTCTCCACAGCTACCACTAGGATAGCTTTCTAAAGGTTATCGTGACCTCATACATCATAAGGGTCGTTTTGACTGGTGCAAGGTGCCCACTTTAATTAGTGGACAGCATATACCAGGCCAACTTCTCACAACCAGAATCTCAGAATGTTGCCAGGAGGTGGAGAGGGCACGTGTATGGGATGATGAACTCCTTGTTTGCGTGGGGAATGAAAGTGTTGATCTCCCCAGGTGTCCCGTTTGTACAACATCGAACTCTTGCAGAAACCAATGGGAGATACCTAGTAGTGGAAGGGCCCCTCAATGGGGATCCACTCATATTGGGGACTACATTCGCCCCAGATACAAATCACTAGGCATTTTTAGACTTGCTCTCACCGACACTGGTGCGGAACATCAAGGCCCTAAGCGTTTGAGGTGGCAACTTCAATTGCATACATAATACTTAATTAAATAGGTCTTCCCCCCTTGCTGCGCAGGCAGAGCATCAGGGCAATGCAACACTTTCACCACGGGATGGTTTCTAAATGCATATCGACTGATGTATCCCATCTCTCAGGAGTGTTCCTTCTACTCCATTCACTTATTACATGCAAGACTGGACTACTTTTTCTCTAACGAGGCAATTGCTCAGTCTATGCTGGATGCTGAGAACTTGGGCCAAACTGTTTCAGATCACTGCCTTTTAAGCTGGTATCCTCATCGTGTAGGCTGGGGACGCCAATGCCCACGTGACACTTGTGCACCGAGGCGCTGCGAGATCCGCCCTATAGAGACACGATAGGTACCTGCGTTCTGCAGTACTTTGCAGAAAATGAAGGCTCCGCCTCTGAAGGATGCAACAGTGAAATCAGAGGCCTTTGAGGTGATAATACATGGCCACTATATAAAGACCACATGGGCACTCAGGAAGCACTATGTAAGAGTATCCTCACGGTGGAAAAACCGATATGACCAGGTGAGAATGAAAGACTACAGGGCCCATGGGGTCCAGCAAAACGCAGAAGGGGATAAACCAGGCCACATTCTGCCCTGGTTGCTGAGGTTTTTCAAACTCCAGAACCATAATAGGGGCTATCAGAACACAGGAGGGACTGATACAGAATATCGAAGTGGGTATGAATGAGGCCTTCAGTGCTACTATACGGCTCTATACACAGGACGAGAAAGCAAAAGACACACAATTGATGGACGGGATGCAGAACAAATCAAAACATTCACCCCCAGTCAAGAGATCTGGGTTAAATCCATCATTCTTTTGCTCACCATGCCCCCCCAGTTTAGACCTGGCCATATGCAAATCAATCTTGACCCTGTGCCTCATGGGAACAGTCCAGCCCGAACTGTCAAGCCAGGTCCTCCCTGGACTGGAAACAAGCATCCTAGGACCGGTTTCGGGGTTTCACCCCTCATCAGCCAGGATAGCTTGAATCTAGTGGCACAGTGAGCCCGGGACCCATGCCCAGACGTGGGTCCCGTGCTCTCCATGCCACTGGAGTCTAGCTATCCTGGATGATGAGGGGTGAAACCCCGAAACCGGTCCTAGGATGCTTGTTTCCAGTTCAGGGAGGACCTGGCCTGGCAGTTCGGGCTGGACTGTTCCCACTGGGCGCAGGGTCAAGATTGATTTGCATATGGCTGGGTTCAAACTGGAATGGCATGATGAGCAAAAAAACAATGGATTTAGGCCCAGATCTCTGTACTGGGGTGAATGTATGGCATTGTTCTGCATTCTGTCCATCAATTGTTCTTTTTGCATTTGTCACCCCGAGTGGGACAGGTATGCCCAGATGTGGGTCCTGTGCTCTCCATGCCACTGGAGTCAAGCTATCCTGGCTGATATGGGGTGAAACCCTGAAACAGGTCCTAGGATGCTTGTTTCCAGTCCAGGGAGGACCTGGCCTGGCACTTCGGGCTGGACTGTTCCCATTGGGCGCAGGGTCAAGACTGATTTGCATATGGCTGGGTTCAAACTGGAATGGCATGGTGAGCAAAAAAACGATGTATTTAGGCCCAGATCTCTGTACTGGGGTGAATGTATGAAATTTTTCTGCATTCTGTCCATCAATTGTTTTTTTTGCATTTGTCACCCCGAGTGGGACGGGTATGCCCAGACGTGGGTCCCGTGCTCTCCATGCCACTGGAGTCAAGCTATCCTGGCTGATGAGGGGTGAAACCCTGACACAGGTCCTAGGATGCTTGTTTCCAGTCCAGGGAGGACCTGGCCTGGCAGTTCGGGCTGGACTGTTCCCATTGGGCGCAGGGTCAAGACTGATTTGCATATGGCTGGGTTCAAACTGGAATGGCATGGTGAGCAAAAAACGATGTATTTAGGCCCAGATCTCTGTACTGGGGTGAATGTATGACATTGTTCTGCATACTGTCCATCAATTGTTCTTTTTGCATCTATACACAGTACTCTAGAATATTGAGGATTTTCAGTTGAGGGACTGTATTTCCTCAATCCCCTTACTTAGGGTGGATTCGCTACACTTTCAGGAACTGGAAGAACACTTACGACTCGAGGAAATGCAAGCAGTCATTACTCAAATGGCACGTACTAAGATGCCTTGGGTAGATGGTGTACCTCTGAAGTTTTACACAATGTGTAAGGCACAAATCGCACAGATACTATTGGTTATGTATCAAGCAGGCAAAAAGTCAGGTGAATTACCACAGTCGCTCCATGAGGCCCCAATTGTCATACTGCCAAAACCAGGGAGAGATCTTGTGGAGGACTGCTCCTACTGCCCGCTATCGCAACTGAACTTGGACTGCAGGATACTGAGTAAATTGATAACTAACCACCTTCTCCCAGTGTTGGGTAAGCTGGTACATCCATATCATTTTATTCCAGGGAGTAATAAGTTCTTCAACATTCGCCAACTCCTGTGGCTGATAGAAGCAAACTAATCAGGAACCGATCTGCACCTGGTGGTGTCCCGGGACAAAAAAAAGGCTTGGAATGGTCTTTCCTCATGCTGACCTTAGAAAGAATGGGTCTAGGCCCAGAGATACTCAGCTGGATCAAGTTACTATACAACATACCCACCAACGCAGTGGCCAGTTGCCAGTGTCAAGATGGGTAGAGTGATATGGGACCAAGTTCCCATATGAAGGGGCACGCAATAGGGATGATCCCTGTCTCCACTCACCTTTTCTCTGGCCAGGAAGGCTCTGGTATGCATGCTTCATCCTCATGGCCCTGACTAGGGTATCACACTCCACAATAATTGGCACATAGTGTCCCTATCTGCAGATGATGCTTTTATTTATTTTCAAGTCTGCAGACACTGACTGAATTCGGGGACATGTCTGGCCTCAGGATCAATTGGTCTCTAAGTACTGCTTATTCCCACTGTGTTACCTGCATAAAGATAGTCATGGTGATCTTCCTTGTACCTGACTAGATTGAAACTTTAATACTTCAAGTATCTTGGTGTAAACATTTACCATACAGAGGAGCACTGGATACATAGTAACTTGGGTAGGAAATTGATGACTTGTGGTCAGAATACTTCCTTCTGGATCACTCTGCCACTCTCCCTGATTGTCCTCACCATGGAAGACCACACGTCTGTACCCCGATGGTCGTTTTCTCCTCGTTACTGAATGCTCAACCTTTATTGTTGCATGTATGCCTGATGTTGCTGTGTGCACTGAATTAATAGTGTTCATTATGGATGCGACCTGAATGACAAGCACCGCTACTAAGTTCTTCTGTGGCTTCAATAGGTGAAATTGACCAGTGGCGGTGCGTCCATTAGGGCGCTGGGGCGTTGACCCACAAGTAATTTCTGGCCTCTATAAGAAGGTAATAATAGCCTATTATTACCTTCTTTTAGTTTTTCCTGGCTTTTAATCCCGGGCCGCGCCCGACTCCCGAGGCAGACAGGCTGTTTGCTCAGCGGCTCTGTCTGAAGGGGGTGGGTCGGGGCAGCCAGCAGGTTGACTCCGGCGTCATTCTGACTGACATGTCATTGTCAGACTCAGCAGGCCAGGGGGTGGTCGAGCGGAGCGCACAGCAGCACAAATGCACATGTTGGGTTCGGGTCGGAGAATTTTTCCGACCAGCCCAGACATGCGCACTAGTAGTCTTTGCTCTGGCTGGCGGCTGCACATTAGGAGAGCGAGGGTTGATCAACGCCGCAGCCCTCGGTCTCCTAATGAGCGGCGAGTATCCCTGCTAAGCCAATCCTGGCGCTGCTGGAGCAGCGTAAGTATTGGCTGAGAGGGGTTGCCACACTGCGCCAGCAGCCTCTCGCAGTCCGGAGTGCACATGAGGTGGGGGGGGCGTAAGAGGCTCTAACGGAGTATGGCCAATCACTGTCATGACGTATTGCGAAGGCATGCAGTGATTGGCCATTTCTACCGTTGCTGCCTGGGCTGTTCAGCCAGCCCTGCTCTCTGTCCCTCCCCTCAGGGCCTCGTGCATGTGCAGCAGTACAGTAGTCGACTCGTCGTTAGGAAGAACTCGTCATCACCACTGTGTTGTTTTGTACTGTACTGGCTCGGGTCACATTTGTCTTGACCACCGCGAGCCCCACAGCCAGTTTCTCTTGTGTCTGACTGGGAGAGTTGCTGTCTGCAGTGTCGAGTGACTGGAGTCGATCCAGTCCTGTGTAAAAAAAACGAAGTAGGTAGGTGTGAATGATCACTGATCACTTCACTCGGTCACACCCCTGGTTATTTTTCCGTGCTCCTGGGTTTGGAATCGGAATCTGTCCCTCTCACCCATTGAGTTTAGGCGGCCCGTTTCTTAAACACACATTACTCCAAATGCAGCACTCTTTAATGGCCCTCTTAAAGGGAAAGGGTCCTCTCTGAGGGAAAGGAGTTTTGGACTCATTACTATCTAGTGCAGCATGAAACTAAGCGCTACTAAACGGAGAGCTGGCGCAAGCAACAGAGGTACGGCACTAGCTGCTCTAAACAGCAGAGCAGCTAGTGCAGTACTAGACTAGGGGATACTAGAGGAGAGCTGGTGCAGTCGACAGCAGAGCAATGGAGAATTGGTGCAGTCAACAGCAAAGCAGCTAGTGCAGCATAAAACTAACAGCTATTAAATGGAGAGCTGGTGCAATGAACAGAGCAACAGAGATACTGCACTAGCTGCTCAAAAGAGCAGCTAGTGCAGTGTGAAACTAAGCTGCAGTGAATGGAGAGATGACCTAATCCAGAGCAGCTTGCGCTTTATGAAACGAGCCGCTAGCTAGCGTTGTATGACACTAAACTCTCGGCCCAGCTAGATCTTTCACGGTTTTGCTCCCCCACACTTGTCTCTCTTGCTTTCTTGTTAATGTCTCAGTTCGACATTTCACCTTTTATGTCGTGCTTTGTATTTTTCTGCACAGGACTCCGACTGCAAGGCCCTGTTACTTGCCCCTAACCCATGTGTTCATCACCTTCCTGAGAGACCACATGGTGTCCTTTCACTGTGGAGGACAGGCACGCGCAGCAAACTCCATCCTGGGTGTCCTCGACGACTTTCACCCCGGTCATTCTGAAATTGCGGTGCAGCGAGGCTTCCCTTTTTTTCTTTTGCGCGTTTGGTTCTCACTCACTGATTCCGAAAAGTCATATCTCTGTAGCGTTTCCTTTCCAAACTGAAATCAGGAATGAGATGTAAATGTGCCTTCCCGTGTGATGGAGCTCCCCCCCCCTCTTAATGACATGTATTTGAAGTGCTACGAAGTCCCAGCCTCTTGCAGCACTATAAATATGCATGTCATTATTTTCAAATTGTATAACACAAGGTGTAAGATAGGCTGTAATAACAATGTGAACTAATATCCAGGGACTATTTAGGGTTTGGCAGGGGCATAACAACACCCCCTCTACCCTCGGAGTGCGAGTGGGCCCCTGGCTCCCAGTACTGAAAGTGGCTTAGCAGATGTATGCATTTACGATCGTGTCTGCTGTGTTAAATGTTCAGCATTTTCTCTAGTCAGTCCTCGAACAGAAATCAAAACAAAGTTAGTTTCTCTTTCAGTTTGACCAGTCTCAGAGAAGCCAGATTTACGGTATAATCTCCGAGTTGCACTTTTTATGAACTGTTTTTTAGGCTAGTGCGCGGTCAGGAATGATCAAATCAATGACATCTTCAGAGCAGCATCATTGCCTGCCTGCCTTCTGCTACTGAGAACTGCAGACACACAGTCTGTTAGTGCCCTTCCATTTCTGGTGCTTTGTAGTAGTTTTAAGATCTTTTTAGAGGTTCTCGTTACTCAAATGAGTGTAATTACTGATATTTATATGTAGTTTCCCTCATCTTCACTGCATGATTTTGCTCGCGAGAAAGTGTCACTCATAGTTGTTGAAATGTCACTCATAATTACAATGAAATTATGAAAATGTCACACATAGCAATCTGAAACCTTGGCAGCTATGTATCGACCCCCAGTAAGAAAATCAGCAGTGCTTCACACTTGCCCCCCCATCTCCCGTGGGCTGGTCTGACAAAATTGTCAAGACTGCTTTGAGTTCTCAGTCCGGCCCTGCTTCTGCATCCCATGCTAATTCTTTTATATTATTATACAATAGCCATTTAATTATTGACACTGTCCTGGCAGTCCCAGAGTGCTGCTGGTTCTCTCTCTTCCATTTTTTTTGCCCTGAAGTCCCCAAAGCTCCCTCTCGTACTTTCATCATGCTCTCCGTGTTAAGTTTTTTTTACCAGGGTGCAGAGGCTGCAAATTCCTGCTGGGAAGTGAGCTTCCTTTTTAGCACTGGTGTGCACATTGTTTTTATTTTATCTTGTAATTTACCGTTCCAACACGACCTCCACCATGCTAAAATAGTAAATTAAAAATAACAAATGGGGAGCCATATGTCACAACACACATGCATACACAAACATGCACACCACTGAATTACCAACACTAAAACTTGAAACTTGGTATTCAAAGGCACCCCTTCTCAATTCTCACATAAAATGATTTTCACAGGCATGATGAGGCATTGCTTGACTTTGGCATATAATTTTGTGTTTGGTTGACTAAAATGTTATATTTTTCTTTTCAGCACCTGGTAAAGCCTGACAACATGCATTACCTAATTTTTGGGCAAAGAACAAGAGGCCCCAACCTCCTTTGCTGCTCTTTCACCCCTTCAAGCCAGCAAACCACAGCGTTTAAGGTAAGGAAACTGATGCTGTATGTTTTTACATTGTAGTTAAGGGCTATGTATGTAGTCTACATGGTGGGTGGGGGGGTGCACACCGATATCAATTTGAGGCATGGAACTGTGTAATCAATATTAAAAGATAGATTTGAATGCTGAGAGCTCCATTGAAGGCAATGAATTGGCTCAGGGATAATAAAGGCGGGTGTAAGCCTTCTGCTCCAACATAATTCCACTGTTCGATTTTCTGTTTCCCCTTTATTTTGGACATTCGACCCTCAGTGGATGGAATTTACTAATAGCCTTAGCCCTGTGCTTTGGGCTATAACGGTTGTTAAAGGCACTATCTATCCGTTGCCTTGTTAAAGGCCCTCAAGCAGTGTCTGTTTCAGTGCCTTCAGCAACCAGTATGGCACACAGAGGCAGCAGGCAGTAAGGCTGTATTTTTAGCAGTCATGTTGTGCAAAGGGGAGCTGTTGGAGATATATTGCGATAATGCACAAGATATGTATTTATACTCAAATTTGATATTATTGCACCAAACCTTATACATTGTACTTTGATTATTGACAGGTTACTTTAATATTGGTAAGACAGCATCAGCATGAATACAGTGGAACAGCTACTTGCAAGGGCATTCTTTGGACGGAGACTTGAAGAGAAACTAAATATAAAGCAATTAGGACCTGATCGGCCCGACCTAAAACTACAACAAATTTCCCAGGACAGAGGGAAGACTTACAAATGTACATTCTCAAACACCTGGTACACAAAAGTTGATTGGCTTACAGGGTGCCCGTCAAGAAATTCTCTGTTCTGCTTCCCCTGCTTGCCGTTTGGTGGTGACATTCCTTGGACAAAAAAAGGAGTAACAGACTTGAAGCATTTGTCAGACAAAATAAAGAAGCATGCACACACAAGAATCCATATGGAAAACCTGACGAGACTGGGAATGTTGGGAGACACACTGATTGAGCACCACATAAACAACGCATACCGCTAAACAATACAGAAACACAATGAGGCAGTTGATAGGGATAGATACATACTATCAAAAATAATTGATTGCATTCGTTTCTGTGGTGCTTTCGAACTGGCATTGCGAGGCCATGATGAATCTGATAGTTCCTCAAATCTTGGAATATTCAGAGGCCTTGTGGATTTAATAGCAAGCATAGACAATGAAATGGAAGCACATTTAGCAAGTGCTACAGTCTTTAAGGGCACCACTAAAACGATACAAAATGAACTCCTCGAGTATATGCTAGAAATTATGAGAAGCCATATTGTCCAACAGGTGCAAAACACAGACTTTGTGGCTATTCAGGCTGATGACACCACTGATGTGGCCACAAAAACACAGTCCATATTAGTCTTTCGGTACCTTGACAATGGCAGTAAAGTTGTGGAGAGGTTCTATGGTTTCACACATTTAAGAGACTCTAGTGCAGAAACCATTACTTCAGCTATACTGCGTGAACTGAACTTGATTTTTCCAGAGCTGCCTCAAAAAAAAAAACTTACCGCACAAAGCTATGATGGTGCGTCCGTAATGAGTGGAAGCCTTGGTGGAGTACAGAAAAGAATTAGAGATGTGTACCCTAATGCTCATTATGTGCACTGTTACGCCCACCAACTTAATATTATTATGCAACAGGCAGTATCAAAGATCTCCGAGGCACAAATTTTCTTTTTCGATGTAGGAGGCATAGCAGCATTCTTCTCACGTTCCCCCAAAAGAACGGAAGTACTTCAGGAGATTGTGGCCAAAAGGCTTCCAAGGGGACCCTCAACTCGTTGGAACTTTAACATACGTACAATCAACCTAATATATCAACATATGGATGAACTTGAGAAATGTATTGACGCCATAGAAGCCAATGAAGACTTTGAATTCAAAAGTCGGAATGAAGCCTGTGGCTTTGCTAGAACTCTACAAGACAGAGAGTTTCAGTTCTTACTTTTTTTATTTCATGACATAATGACTCATGTTGACAATTTGTACAACCAGTTACAAAAACGAGAAATAGATACTGTCTTTGTGCAAAATGCTACCTGTCAGTTTGTCACCAGCTTGAGCAAAGTGAGAGATGGGGTTGACAATTTAGACAGCAAACTGCCAAAGGATTCTACTTTTTCAAACCGCAGGAAAAACATCAGCAGTCAGGTCCGAATTGCAAAGGAGATATGTGACGTTATAATTGTGCATGCACGAGAACGTTTTTCTTTTACAAAACATTTGATGAGTGCCGCATTATTGCAAAGTGAACACTTTGCAAAATATGATCAATCCTTCCCTGAGCAAGCTCTGAATGAGGCTGTGGAAGCGTATCCTATGCTCAACAAAAAGGACCTGAAAACTGAGTTGACTGTACTGTACGGAATGAGTGTATACCAGAAGGCCACTGGTGCCATTTCTTTGCTGGCTTTAATTCAGAAACTTAATATGGAAAAGTCACTTACAGAGACAGTGGCTTTACTAAAAATAGTCATTACCACTCCTATGACAACAGCAGAGTCGGAACGATGTTTTTCCACTTTAAACAGAATTAAGACATTCCTGAGGAACACCATGATTCAGGAAAGACTGAATGCTTTAGCAATGGTCTCTATAGAGAGAGACCTAGTTAAAAGAATCCCAGACTTTAACGTTCAAGTTATTGAGAAGTTCGCTGCTATTAAAGACAGACGTGCTGATATTGTCTACAAAAAGTGAACAATTTGTTAATCCTAACATTTCTTTAACAGTTTGTGGCCATTTTTTGAATGCTGCTCATTTGTGGCCTGCTCAGTTGATTCTTATCTGCTGTACAGATATTGGAGACACTGAAATTAATGGTGTATAACGTATTATGCCTAAATTCAATCTGTTTAATGTTCACTTTATGGTTGGTTGCTCTCAATGAGACGTACAGTGCCTTGTAGGGTGCCCTACTACCTGTTAATGTTTATTGCTTGCTGTCTCAACATGTTCAGTCCAATAAATCACAAAAGCTTGTATTTCCTCAATATACGTAATTTCCAAAGATATCAATAAATAAAGAAATATGTGTGGTACTCAGCATTGTTATTTATCTCAAAGTCTGTAATGAAGATCTGTGGTTATATTGATAAGCAGCAACCTACATTATATTATCATACAAAATCTCTATATTGATGTAATTGCTCCACTTTCCCAATTGCTTTATTAACATTCTTGCTTTCTGAAATAGCCTTGAAAATGCACAATTTGGCTGCTATTTTTCAAACTTTCCTCGGGGGGGAGAACACCCCCGAACCTCACTTGATATGTTCGGGCTCGCAAGCTACGCTCGCTCGCCACAGTGCGCCACACACAACTTTTACGCCTCACCACTTTCAAATGTCACCAGCCGCCACTGAAATTGGCTGTACTTGAAAAGACATAAAACAATAAAGAAAGATTTATTTTAAAAACAGTTTGTCTCACGAATCAGTTCAGCATCAAGAGACCACATTGTGGTGTATGAACGCTCTACCAAAACCAACATAAAGATATAAAACATAAATAAGCAAAATAGGTTATATTTACATTCCATTGTATAGATCGGAGGATGGCTACTGCTGTAGGATTCAATCCGAAATATGCCTTTTTTTTCAAATTAGCTTTATAAGACTACAGGGCCTAATCTCAAAGGTATATTTACTAATGTAAATGAACTCATGTGTAAATCTACTGCCGCATCTAGTAGTAACGTTACACTTGTTTACTATTCATCATTTCTGAATGTAAAGTTACTCCTAGATGTTGACTTGCATGATTTATGAGTGTAAAGTTACCACTTGTAACTTTTTACACACAGGAGTAGCTTCCACCAATGTAGTGGCAATCTCCCTATGGAAAAGTATATAGAACAATATTAAAGTTTATTAATCTTTTTTTGTTGTTGAAAATATAAAAATATTTTTAAATAAAATATTAATATAACATAAGTTTATATATTTGTTTTGCACCTAGAATTAATTAAATACAATTTGACCACACTTTAACCTAAATATGCATTAAAACAATAATAATTAAATATTTTTATATAATGTTTCTTAAATGATAAATTAAAAACATCTCACGTACAGTTAAATGGTTATTTTTATTCAATACGTATTACAAATTATCAGAAGTTATGCGTATAGTGAATTTTAATTATTTTAATTATTTTTCTTTATTAACAAAACTTTAAAGCTTAATTTAATTCTCATATTAAAATACATTTTCTTTTACATTTTATAATAATATAGCAATTATTATTTATATAATATGTTTACCTTTAAACAAAATATATGTATTTATTTCAAAAGCCGAAATAAATGTATTTCGAGTTTTAAAATAATTACAAATATTTTTAGGTGGTGTAATTTTAAGTCCCTCCTCCATTGTTCTTCATGGATGTGTGTTGCACTAACTTTAAAGTGGTCATGTGTGCCGCTGGACTAACTCCAAGGCTGAGCTGGAGCACATTTAGTTTTGGGGCATTTTTGGCTTGAGTAACTTTGGAAGTGTAGTTTGTGAATAGCAATGGACTAACTCTATTGTGAGTGGGTGTTTGTAGTGGCATGTCCTTCCCTAAATCCCTCTGTATGCCTCCCTACAGCCCTGACCATTTAAGTGTAAGTATTACCCATTTTCCAGCCACTCCCACGTCCCTCCCACATTTAATACTAAATGTAGACATACTTGTGAAGAAATCACCTCATACATGGTGGAGATCTCGGCACAGAAAAGATACGAGTGGTGAAGGTCTCCGCATGCAGGTTAGTGAATAGCATTTTGTAGTACATGAGTAGTACTACTGTAGTACTACTTCACGTGCTAAAAATGTAGTTTGTGAATAGGCCCCTAAATAGTTAACTTTTGTATTAGCTATAAGGCAAGTGCCTCCGTAATAGTTGGCTGTAATTATGCCTTGAAAAATCTGGTTATTGCAGAACATGTTAAAAATTCTGCAACTGCCTGTTTCCTTCTTTGTTATTCACAAGAAGGAATGCCCCTTATTGCCTCACATAAGGCTCTTAAGTCACTGGCTTAATTTTAAGAAGAAGATCCTAAATATTGCTTTAAGATGAACTGCCTCTACGAAGTTAAATGGATAACAGCAAAATAAAAATCCTACAAGCCTGCCAAATAATGAGCCCCTCTTCTCTAATGAACCTCTATCTTTAAAGAAATATAACAACCACTGGAATGAAAACCCCAAAAACGGACTCCTGGTTGTCTCTTCAAATATAAAATATCATATGGCATAAACAAAGGTGACATTTTTGAGCTGTGACGTTCTTAAACGCCATTGAGACCTCCATCAAAAAATGTCCTGTGCTACCCACCAAAATCCAGTGTCAGTTCCACCACCAGGTTTGCCTACGTTGTCTCCTTAGAAGACCGCCATAGAATGTGTGGTACACTTTCAGAGAAAAGAGAGTATTGTGTTCTAACGTATTTGGAAACAGCACACCCAGACTTTTTGAGTGCAGATTTTCGATGCTTGCATGGTTGGTGAAAATCCTGCAAGCCAATAGTTCCACTGACTTCTTTTCCAGCAAGGTCTTCTTTCCAAGACAGAGGTTGCCCCTTGGATGGGGAGACCTCAGTTGCCACCACAGAGAACGCAAACGTCTCTGCAATTTCCATTGACACTGTGCTGAATAGGAATATTAACTACATTGGCGGTTAGCGACTCTCCAACTAAAAAGTAAATGGGCCTCTACTACTCCTTCACTATTACTAAAGTCTATAAATAAAAGGAAAATATTCTGCAGCAAATTACAAAATCAGTTTCACTCCTCTATCATTTTCATCACACTTGCATCATCTAGGTGTCCACTGTGGTCCAAACATTTGGTATTGTTGAAGTGTTTTTTTGCTTTGCAGTAGAAGTGTATCCTTATATTTGGGAAATACAAAACTAAAGGAGATGGGTTAGTCCTTCCAGAAAAACTTGTGTATTTTTGTACGTCTTTGCGCCATTTCAGATGTAACTCAAGGACCAATTCAGCAGTTTAGTGGTGGAGGGATCCCGTAGGATCCTAGGGGATAACTTTGACATGAGTTCTTGACTCCTACAAACAGGAGGAGAGAGAACACGAACTCTGTATGGCAAAAGGAAAAATGATGCACGTTCTGATGCGTGATATAGTCATGGAGATTAGAACATTCGCTAGACTGCGACTACACCATTTAACATCTCCCTCAGTCCATCAACAAAGAAAAGATACAGAGACTATATTCAGTCAGATTGCATAATCTTTTCTTGTCGGTATCAGTGTGTGGGAGTGGCTAGTGGCTTTCATACGTGTTATTTTCGTCCTCACAGCAACCTTGGCAGAAATAGGAGCACAATATGTCTAGTCATTCATAGCTATCATATTGCGCCATGTCTATGCTCATAGGAGTTATATACTCTTAAGGTGGTGAATTATATAAAAGTGAAATAATAGCCAAACCCATAATCGCCATATACAGGGTGTCCCGCAGTGATGGGACCCACCCAGTCATTGTATAGTATTGAAGTCCCTTACTCACATTTCCCCAGGTTATTGACAGTTATCACCTTTTGCGAGACAATTCTCACTACCCAGGTTGTCGCCACAACCTCCCAACCCATCTATGCTGATTACTCACCCCAACATGGGAGGTGTTGTCAGCCCCTTGGGTTCTACAATATGATTTCATGCTCCTCAACCGCCCATAGGTGCTTGTCAGCTATCTAATGATTTCTTCCCAGTCCGCTGCTGTAGGTTTCTTTTTTCTCATCTCAGTGCTGTTGCTTTCAACCTACCCCATTTGAGCATCTCAGCGCACCAACACTCCATTCCAGCCAGCACCCCAGCTATCCAGTGCATAGCTATCAGCCTGCAGGTTATGAGCATCGCCAGCTCTATGAAACGTGTATTGGCACCCCCGGCCGGTCTTTTCTTGTATCACCCAAGCAGGCAACTGACCATAGTGTGAAGGTCAGTTTAACCAGTGAGGTCAGCTAATTTATTCGTAATCGCCAGCCACAGGTTGTGAACCATGGGACAGTACCAAAACATGTGGGCTATATCTGTTCCGGGTTCCATACATAGTGGGCAGTTCAGAGAGGAGCCAGGAAATATCATATGGATTCTTGCCGGGGTAAGGAAGGCTCTGTGCAAGAGATTGTGCTGAATGTACTGAAACGTAGCGTTCCAGGAGACCTTCCTCGGGTAAAGGAGTGTGCTATCCCATTCTT
This sequence comes from Calotriton arnoldi, assembly GCA_963921515.1. Lineage (NCBI taxonomy): Eukaryota > Metazoa > Chordata > Amphibia > Caudata > Salamandridae > Calotriton > Calotriton arnoldi. The sequence continues at coordinate 2,058,014 of CAWUFW010000334.1, forward strand.
TCTGTGTGAATTCATGGCCTATATCCTCCTGCCAGATTCTGCAGAGCAGAAGCAGGGGGTCCTGTGAATGGTGCAAAAAGGTGCGAGTCAACCAGGTTATCAAGAGGCGGCCATCACCCACCGTGTGCAGGGTGTGCACTATCTGGTGAGTGGTAGGCTCTAAATCAGTGATCTGCCATAGCCTCCCAAGTTCAGCAATGAGGCGCCAATGGGCCAGGAAGTGTCCCGCTGGGAGCTCCCTAGCTCACACAATTGTTCGAACGGAATAAGGGCACCATCCTGAAACAGATCTCCCAGTGTGGACACCCCGGCTTCCCCGACACGGTTACTCCAGCCTCCCATTCTGTTCTCTAAAGGAAGGTATGTATCTTATGCGGATGTCAGGTGCATAGGGGTGTATGTGAGTCACGTGGCACATGTTTTTTTCGGTAACTGCTATAAGCTTCACACAGCTGGTTGTTAGCCTGTCAAGGGAGCCCTCCCCATTGTAGGAAGGCCTTACCCACTGCTGTCTGTGCTCGTGCTGCCAGGTCTAGACCCAATTCCTCCAGATGGCAGCCTGCCAACCAGTGGGCCGGCCACTGTATTTGTGCCGCCAAATAATAATGCTACAAATTCGGAGCACCAAGGCCCCCCTTCTCTACTAGGAGCTGTAATTTAGTCACTGCTACACAACTCCTCCCTTTGTTCCATAGAAAACCACCTAGCAGTACATGCAACATGCGGAAGGTCCTGCAGGGAATCGTCACTGGTAGATCATGAAAGAAGTATAAGAGTCGAGGGAGTGTTACCATCTTTGAAAGAGCCACTCTGCCCTGTACAGATGATGGAAGTGTACACCAGAAAGCAGTCTGTGGGCGGATTATGGCAATGGCCTTAGTAAGATTACCGTCCAGATGATCAGGAGTGGCGTTACAGATTTTAATGCCCAGATACCTGAATGTGTGTGGTTCCCAACAGAGGGAGCGGCCATCAACCACAAAGTTCTGCTGCGGACAGTCTGGATGGAATGGGAACAGACAGGTCTTTGACCAGTTCACTCCCAGTCCCGAGGCGACGTGGAATTCCACCAGGATGGTCGCTATATTGTCAATTCCATCCCGTACGAATGGTATATATATCAACATGTTGTCTGCATTTAAGGAGGCAGTGTGTATGCCGCCCTCAATAGGTATCCCCCAGTTTAGCCCCTCCTGTTGGAACCAGCGTGCTAGAGGCATATTTGATTTGAATTGATTTGATTTATAAAGCACCAAAATCACCCCCGAAGGGGCATCTCTGTGCTAACGGAGACAGAACAGCAGACCAGCGGAGTTAGTTAAAGAAGAGTTCCGTTTTGAGTAGTTTCCTAAAATGTAGGAGATCCGCGCACTTCTGAAGGTGAGAGGGTAAGTGATTCCAATAAAGGGGAGCCATATAGGAAAAGGTTTTCCCCCCAGTGCAGGACTTCCTAAAACGGGGAGTGATGAGGAGGGATTTCTTCCCAGAACGTAAGGATCTTCTCAGCTGATAGGGCATACGTTTTTCAGTTAAATATCTAGGTCCCTTGCCAGATAATGCTTTGAGTACAATGCAGCAGATCTTAAACTTGATTCTCTTGAGTATGTGGAGCCAGTGTAATAGTCGCAGAAGTGGAAGAGAAGCCGTTCTGGCTGGCATATTCTGAACCAGTCGGGCCGCAGTGTTCTGAACCACATGAAATTTATTCAATAAAGATTCACGCTTTGCTGCAGCCAAGAGTGCGTTACAGTAGTCTAGTCGACTGATAACCAGTGCTTGAACAACAGTTTTTCGCACAGATAATGGGAGGAGAGGGAATACTCTACGCAGGAGACTCATCATGTGAAAGCAGGTGCCAGTTGTTGCCACTCCCCGATCTTTTCTAGTAAGAGACTGGTCCAGATTTGTAACCACCGTCTTGGAAACAGGTGCTGTGCCTAAGTCTGAAGGACACCACTCTGCAGACCAGAGCGTTTGGGCCAAGGCAAACAGTATCGGGGACAGGGCACAGCCTTGGCATGTACCTCTACTGACCTGAAAGGGATTTGTGATACAACCACCAATCTTCACCCTCGTCCTGGGTTCCGTAAAGAGGAGCTGTATTAATCTCTGAAGTCACAAACACGTACTCCCAGTCAACAGTATCAAATGCTTTCTCTAGGTCTATGACTACACATGCCACAAAAGGCCATCTTGCAGGCACATGCTCTAACACGCAATAGAGTCTACAGATATTGAGTGGGGCAGAGGGACCCGGTATAAAAACCATTTTGGTCTGGATAAACCAAATGTGGGAGATGTTCCAGTAGCCGCACCGCAATAACCTTGCTCAGTATTTTATAGTCCGTCCCTAACATAGAGAGGGGCCGGTAAGATGTCAACTCCAGGGGATCTCACCCTGGCTTGGGGAGGGAGATCAGTAGCACTTCACTAAGTGATGGGGGCAGCTGCCCAGTCGTGAGGGTGGCATTGTACACCTCTATTAATTAGAGAGCTAACAGGGCCTCATATGCCTTGAAAAACTCTACCGGTAGGCCATTGAGCCCCAGGGTCTTACATGTTTTGGCTCCTCTAATGGCTCCTGCTCTGTGATGGCTGCATTGAGCTCCTCCCTTGCCGGCAATTGCACAGTAGGCAGCGTCACTGCACCGCAGACTCTATGGATCGATGTTTGACGGTCTAGCTAAACGGGGTCCTAGAGCAACCGATAATGGGCAGTGAACACCAGTTGAATATCTACCTGGTTAATAGCTAATTGTGTGAGGGACACTCACATGTTGATAACGGGGATAGTCACAACAGCGCTCCTCAGTAACCACGCTATCACCTTCCTCATGCATTCTGGCTTGGTATGCCCTATAGACAAGACACCGCAGCGACTCGATGAGGGTGGCATGCTGCTCACATGCTGGACAGAGGGCAGGCTTCTGAGCAGGGTAATTTCTTGCAGCAGTCTCAAAGGCTTCAAGTGAGGCCTCCAGCTTAAGTAAGTCTCAGTGCAGTGAAGCTCTTGGACGCACCCCAGCATGGATGCAATGACCACGTGTTAGAAATGGGGGTCTCTAGTTGGCAGAGGTAGGTACCTTTGTCCAAATAGGGACCCTTGCTTCTAGTCAGGGTAAGGGGGATACACTCCTAAAATAACCCCTGCTCACCCCCTTGGTAGCTTGGTACGAGCAGACAGGCTTATCTCAGAGGCAGTGTGTAAAGCATTTGTAAACACATACAGTAACACAGTGAAAACACTAAAAATGGACACCACACCAGTTTAGAAAAATAAGTAATCTTTATCTAAACCAAAACAAGACCAAACGACAAAAATCCACAATACAGTATCAAAAATATCCTTAAAAATAGGTTATTCACTCAAATCAAGCTACTAGCAACAAATAACTCCACCTGGAGTTATTACGACGTTGTGACAGATGAACATCCCAAAGAACGGCGCCATCCTCGACTGACTTCCGCGTTGTTTGAACACGCCGCGGTCAACAAAGGAAAAATACAGCTCATCGTGCTTCGCTGCTGAAGATTTGCCACATTGTCTATGAAAGAACTAACATTACGGGTGGAAATAAAAGTTTACATCACACGAGAGTCTACCCTCAAATACACGGAAGGGTTGTACTTCAGACACGAGTGGAACTTGCTGTGTGCCCCAGTAGAAAATCACAAACATAAAGTGTTGGACCAAGTCCCGGTCCTGAGGAGAACCCCCAAAGGTCACGAAGGGTTCGAAACGCGTTGGCCAAGCTAGTTGGAAAAGATCTCATTGTGAAAAAGCTATTAATAGTTAGCAAACACGGCAATTGGCCTGTTGTTGTACTACAGAATCCCAACCAGCACACACTGGCAGGATGTACATTCAGATTGATGCGCAAAAGACGATTCCGCCACGTGTCCTAATTAGAGAGTAAAGGACTGGTCTATTTCACAATTGTTGTGATTGTGTATCTAAATGTTAACATTTTTGTTTGTCTTGTTAAGATTGTGAAATGTATATATGTAAATAACTACAAAGAAGGTGGTCCTTCAATTGAAAGACATGTTATAAATGTTCATAACTGCTTCTGAAAAAAAGAAAAAATGAATGTGAAATAATTCACTAGGACCACTATATTAAAAAATGTGGTTTTATTGTCAAATGGGATTATTTAATTGAAGCACCCATACACTGTATTGTTGTTTATACTCATATAGGAGGCCTAGTCTGGGTGCTATTTATGGGCCCAACCCCCCTTTTACTATGACTGCGAGGTGCGCGGCGTCGGGCCCGGAGTCAAGCAGACCCACAAAGAACAGTCCCTTGGAATTGATGAAAGCAAAGACGGTGCATGGCGTCGGGGAGGTGATGCTTCGTTAGCGCCTGCGGCGTCGGTTCCTTACGACCCCAGGGGAGGTGATGCCTTTGTTCCTTACTGCAGGGGAGGTGAGACGTCGGTTCCTTACTGTGTCGGGGAGGTGACGTCACGGATGGCGGCGAGGCGTCGGTTCCTTATGACGGTGTGATGTCGATGGATTCGGGAGTCACCCACGTCGAGGATCGTCTCCACGTTGATGAAGCACCGGCGTCGATGAAGTCGGGGCTGCGGTGTGAGTCGGGACGGTGCGTCGTGGACGTCACGAGCGGTGTCCTCGGCTCCGGTGTAGGCAGCAGCCTCGTTGACGGCTTCGGAGTCGATGCGGCGTGGCGTCGGCATGCGTCGGGCCTACGGTGCAAGTCGGGGCGGTCCGTCGTGCTCTTCACGAGCGGTGCCCTTGGCTTCAGTGCAGGTTACAGCGTTACTCACCGGCATCGGTGTTGCAATTTCCTTCTGTAGCAGCTGAAACAGCAGTTCCAGATGTGGGGATGCAGAAGGGGTGAAGTATTTGTGTCCCTGAAACTTCAGAACAGGAGGCAAGCTCAGCTTCAAGCCCTTGGAGATCTTTTCTTCAAGCAGGTGACAAAGCAAACAGCAAAGTCCTTTTTCTCCTTTCCTTGGCAGCAAGCAGCCACTGCAGGCCAACCCCAGACAGCAAACAGCACAGGGGCAGTATTCCTCCTCAGCTTATCCGGCTCTTCTCCTTGGCAAAGGTTCCTCTTGATTTCCCTGAAGTGATCTAAAAGTCTGGGGTCTGGGCCCCTCTTTTTATCCACAAAAATCCTTTGTTCTCTGAAGGCAGAGAGTGTCTGTACCCAGCCAAAACCAGTTCTGTCCTCACTGGTGCAGATTCCTGGCAGGAGGTGGAGACAGCATTGTTCAAGGCAGACCAGGCCCATGCAGGTGAAAGGAAATCTCCTCCCCCAATACACAAACCTAGCATAGATACACTGGATGGTTAGGCAAGAAAATACCTACTTTCTAAAAGTAGTATTTTCAAACACAGAATGTAAAAATTACCTTCACTAAAAGATGCACTTTAACATTCTGAGTTCAGGCATACTAAACTTTACTTTTCTATCTTGTTCCCAGGGTCAGCTATGTTTATAAGATGTTATAAACAAACTCCCCATTCTGTCCTATGGGAACAGATAGCCTTGCAATAGTGAAAACGAAATTGGCAGTATTTCACTATCAGGACATGCCACACAAATCAGGGCATGTCCTACCTTTCAGATACAATGCATCCTGCCCACAGGGGTACCTTGGGCCTACCTTAGGGGTGACTAATATGTAGAAAAGGGAAGGTTTAGGGACTGGCAAGGGTGTGCACTTACCAAGTCGACATGGCAGTCCCAGACTGCACACAGGCTCTGCAATGGCAGGCCTGAGTCACATTTTACAGGCTGCTTTGGTGGGTGGCACAACCAGGGCTGCAAGCCCACCAGCAGCATTTGATTTACAGGCCCTGGGCACACACAGTGCACTTTACTAGGGTCTGACAAGTAAATCAAATAGCCAATCATGTAAATGTAAATGTCCAGTATTTGTAAAGCGCAAACAATTACCCGAAGGTGTCAAGGCGCTGGGGGCCGTCGGGAAGATTAAGCAAGCTATTGCCCAGAGTCACATGGTGCTGGGCTGATCTGCCGCCGGTGCCGGGGATCGAACCGTGAGCCCCCGGGTTCCGGAGTCAGTCGCCCTGGCCGCTGCGCCACACCTCTTCCACAATCATGGAAACACTAATCCATAACACAATTTACAAAAGGGAGCACTTGCACTTTGGCACTGAACAGCAGTGGCAAAGTGCCCAAAGCATCTAGACCAGCAAAAATGGAGTCCAACACATAGCAAAACACAGGAGGTAAAGGCAAAAAACGGAAGGGAGACCCACGCCAATGGTGCCATGTCTAACACCACGCATAACCAATTTTTATGGCTTCCCACTCCGTTAATGCTGAATCAGCTGTTCCCCAGTTTTCTGTGAAGTAGTGCATGAGTGCAGCATGAGTCGAATCGCGAAAAGCTGAATCCTCCAATGCGGCTGTTTGTAACCACCATGCTAGCACTGGGGGAATCTGCTCATCCCTTGTCATTTGGCATAGTAATGGATTATGGTATGACAGGGTTCTCCTGAGATATTCAGCCCCCGTGACCTGCAGATGTATGGGATGATGGCAGACAATACGATCGAGTCGCACATGGAGATTGTGCGACGGCAAATAGTAAGAATATTTTTTAGCATTCAGGTACATTACGCTCCAACTGTCCAGAAATTACCAGTGCGCTAGCCATTGGGTCCGGTGAGCCGCCACTGTGAGCACCAGGACGGAGGGCAGGGGTGGGTGTGAACGGGCGAGGAGAGGATTCAATACACAATTAAAATCACCTCCTATTATCCATGGTATATTTGTCTATCTGGTCAGCATGATGGAGAGGTTTGCCCAGTAAGATTGCTGCGCTACATTTGGGGCATGAACACAACCCAGTAATATGGGTCACCCGTCCAAGTGTCCTTCTACAAATATGTATCTCACTTCAGGGTTGATCTCTGTGTCTATTCTCTTGAAGGGCACCATTGACCTTACCCATATATAAGGGCCCACGGGCATATCCGTTGTATGTGGTACTGTAGCGCTGACCTCTCCACTGTTTTTGCAAGTGCACGTCTTCCCCTTTGGACATATGTGTTTTCTGGAAAAATGCTATCTGAGCGGTTGATCAATTGCTGCACTGTGTGCCTTTTAAGGGCCGTGCCCATGCCTCTGACGTTCCATGTGGCAAAGCTTAATTTAGCCACCTGGACTGTACTTTACTGGTGAGTTTGAGAGGTTGAGGGGCCAAGGGCCCACCCATTAGGTGTGGTGCAATGCATAGGGGTATTGTGTAGGGCGGATGGCAACTATGACGCGCAGCTTGATCAAACACTGAAACCAAAACGCTCAACTTCCTTACCCAGGGTGGCAACGACCCCGAGTGGGACGGGTATGCCCAGACGTGGGTCTCATGCTCTCCATGCCACTGGAGTCAAGCTATCCTGGCTGATGAGGGCTGAAAGCCCGAAACCGGTCCTAGGATGCTTGTTTCCAGTCCAGGGAGGACCTGGCCTGGCAGTTCGGGCTGGACTGTTCCCATTGGGCGCAGTGTCAAGACTGATTTGCATATGGCTGGGTCCAAACTGGAATGGCATGGTGAGCAAAAAAACGATGGATGTAGGCCCAGATCTCTGTACTGGGGTGAATGTATGACATTGTTCTGCATTCTGTCCATCAATTGTTCTTTTTGCATTTGTCACCCCGAGTGGGACGGGTATGCCCAGACGTGGGTCTCATGCTCTCCATGCCACTGGAGTCAAGCTATCCTGGCTGATGAGGGCTGAAAGCCCGAAACCGGTCCTAGAATGCTTGTTTCCAGTCCAGGGAGGACCTGGCCTGGCAGTTCGGGCTGGACTGTTCCCATTGGGCGCAGGGTCAAGACTGATTTGCCTATGGCTGGGTCCAAACTGGAATGGCATGGTGAGCAAAAAAACGATGGATGTAGGCCCAGATCTCTGTACTGGGGTGAATGTATGACATTGTTCTGCATTCTGTCCATCAATTGTTCTTTTTGCATTTGTCACCCTGAGTGGGACGGGTATGCCCAGACGTGGGTCCCGTGCTCTCCATGCCACTGGAGTCAAGCTATCCTGGCTGATGAGGGCTGAAAGCCCGAAACCGGTCCTAGGATGCTTGTTTCCAGTCCAGGGAGGACCTGGCCTGGCAGTTCAGGCTGGACTGTTCCCATTGGGCGCAGGGTCAAGACTGATTTGCATATGGCTGGGTCCAAACTGGAATGGCATGGTGAGCAAAAAAATGATGGATGTAGGCCCAGATCTCTGTACTGGGGTGAATGTATGACATTGTTCTGCATTCTGTCCATCAATTGTTCTTTTTGCATTTGCCACCCCGAGTAGGACGGGTATGCCCAGACGTGGGTCCTGTGCTCTCCATGCCACTGGAGTCAAGGTATCCTGGCTGATGAGGGCTGAAAGCTCGAAACCGGTCCTAGGATGCTTGTTTCCAGTCCAGGGAGGACCTGGCCTGGCAGTTCGGGCTGGACTGTTCCCATTGGGCGCAGGGTCAAGACTGATTTGCATATGGCTGGGTCCAAACTGGAATGGCGAGCAAAAAAATGATGGATGTAGGCCCAGATCTCTGTACTGGGGTGAATGTATGACACTGTTCTGCATTCTGTCCATCAGTTGTTCTTTTTGCCCTAAAGAGTGTGGCCTCTAGTTCGGTGGTGCATATCTCCTCCAGTGCCCCTACCATCTGTTGCAATATTGCAAAATGAATGGGCCGCCTGCTGTCCCTCTCTGTGTGCTGCAATATGCTCCAGCCTCTCTAGGCCATCCTACATCGGAAAGACCTTGTCAGATCCTCCCCCCCGCCATCTTTGTATGGTAAGTGGCGGCATTAAGATGGGCCTGGGCCCAGGATTTCATCTTTCCCGCTGCGAAGGCTCATTCTATGAAGCACAAGACCTCTTCCTGCCCTGTCAGTCAGCCCCCGTGACCCCTGTTATGTTAGCAAACGTTGCCCAGCACTTACGGTATCGGTGCTCTGTTTTTGGGGCCAGTGCGTTGTCCAGCATTTTCTTTATCCCGGATCCACCCATGCCCAAGCCTCCTCCGGCACCGGGGTCATCCCTCGGTCCGCGTCTGGGGCAAGCTCTCGGAATCTGCCCCACTGAAAATGAGAAATGGCATCCGCAATTGAGTTGTCTACCCCTGGGATGTGTCGGGCCCGAAGTGCGATATTCGCCTCTAGCTGGCTGTCCACTAACTTCCTCAGCAGACTGACTACAGCTGGACATTTCGCTGTTCCTGTGTTGATTGCCTGTACCACCGCGTGGTTGTCCGACCATAAAAGTATTTGTTTGCTGGCCAACGTTTCCATCCATATGTGGATTGCTAGCATGATTGGGAATAACTCCAGCAATTAGATGTTTGCAGTGATCCCTGCCATTTTTCAGCTCTCGGGCCATGCTCCGGCTGTCCATGCTCTGCCCAGGATGGCCCCGAAGCCGAGCCCTCCGTCTGAGTCTGTGTAAAGCTCTAACTGATCTGCCTGCACCCAAGGTTCTCGCCACATGAGGGTCTCGTTGAAATTGGTGAGGAACACCTCCCATTGCCCCAGGTCCTCCTTGACCCCTTGTGTTAGGCGAACCCTGTGGTGCTTCTGTGTTACTCCCCTAGTCATCCAAGCTAGGCGTCTCGTGAAAGTGCGCCCGGCGGGAATTACCCTCGTGGCAAATTTCAACTTCCCCAGCAGCTGTTGTATTTCGCCTAGTGTCGCCTTCTTTTGCTGCCATAAGCGGCCAATGTTCTGACTCAGATCAGCCACTTTCTCAGGAGGAAGCCTGCATGTCCCAGCCACTGAGTCCAGTTCTATCCCTAGGAAGGACAGTTTCGAGGTTGGGCCCTCTGTCTTGTCCTGGGCGAGAGGGACCCCCAGTTCTTGAGCCAAGCCCATGAAGTTGTGGAGGAGGTTTGCACATTCTCTTGTGCCTGCCCTGCCAATGAATAGGAAATCGTCCAAGTAGTGGACCCTCCCCCTGCCGGGGCCCGTCTACCCAGCTCCCACTCCAAAAAAACGATGAAAGCCTCGAAATAGGCGCATGATATGGAGTAACCCATCAGTAAGCATTTGTCATAGTAGTACTGGCCATCCATTCGGAAACCCAGTAGGGGGTAGCTCTCTAGGTGTACTGGCAGGAGGCGGAAGGCCGATTCTATGTCTGTTTTTGCCAACAGTGCCCCCTCCCTGCTTGTCTTATTAGGTCCACTGCATCGTCCACTGATGCGTATGCTACCGAGCAGCTCCCCTGATCCAGCCAGTCATTTATGGAGTCCCTTTGGGGGTGTGACAGATGGTGTATTAACCTGAATTTGCCTGTCTCCTTTTTTGGCACCACGCCCAGGGGGGATACTACCAGATCGATTCAGTGGGGGGGGAGGAAAAAGGGCCTTCCACCCTCCCCAGCTGAACTTTTTCCACTTTCTGCCTTGCGGCCTCCGGGTTGTCTCCTATGGACTTCAAGTTCTTACTCTCCCTGGCACCCCTGGGTCCCTTATGAGGGATGGGGAAACCTGCTGTGAAGCCCTCCGCTAACCTTTGTTTGTCTGATGTCTTGGGGTAATGTCCTAGTAAATATAATAGTCGGCTGACTTTTATTGGGGTGGGTAGTGTGTATCGCCCGCCAACGCACCATCCGCCATTTCTTGGGGCAGCTTGCTCCCTATTTCTTTGTGCCTCCTTTTTCCTTGGTGGCTCATGTCCCTTGAGACTGTCTGCAGCATATGTCGGGATGGTTTCCGCCGCAGGACCCGCATTCGTGCTTGAACCTGCATGCAGCCCCCCACTTACAGTCGTTTTTGTCAAATTTCCAACATGCCTTCCCGGTTTTGCCATTGCTTTGGTTCTTACCCTTAGAAAGCTGTCCCTGCCCCTCATATTTTCCCTTACTTCCGTAGGGATGAAAATTGTGTTCCCTCGTGTTGACCCCTTCTCTGGCTACTACCATGTGGGTGGTGAACCCTTCCATGTCTTGGCAATCCCATTCGATCACCGGCCACATCTGCATTGTTTCCCTGAAAGTCTCATCGTATCTTAACCATGCGTCCCCTGGTATTTCTGCTGCGCCTCGTGCACTTTCTGTTCATATAAATTGAGTGCAGCTGCGCTCTGTGGGAATTTTTCAATGAATACGCATGCTAGGGTCCTGAAGGCCTTTAGCCAGTTCTCCAGGGACCTTTCTACCCTGGGTTTCCGTCTGTCTCTCCTGACATCATCTTTTTTGTCTTGTGATGTCAGGTCTAAACCTGCCTGGCGTACTTCCAGCAGCGAGAAACTATCTATAAATTCTTTCCTTCAGATCCTTTCCTTCACTGTCAGTGGGATGAGATTAGCCAGGCCTAGTAGCTTTGTAGTATTCGGGGGGGGGTCTCCCAGGGAGGGGCGTATGTATTCACTGGCTGGCTTGCCCAATGGGTCCGGCCTTTCCCCGCTCCCCCTTTCCCTGTGCTGTTTCCCTTGGAATCGTCTCCCCCCCCCCTTGTGCCTCTTTTTCAGGCCCTGCCCCCTTGGCCTGCTTCACCTCTTGGGGGGCCTGCACTGTGTCAGCCGACCCCTTTGGGTACCCCCTGTCTTTTTTCTGCGGTTTGGCCCTTTGCTTGCCCCATTTCTCTCAGTGTTCCATTGTGTCCCTCCCCCGAAAGGGGATCCCGCACCATGCCATTGCCACCAGGGCAACTAGGCCATGGGGGGGCTGGTCCCTGACCCCATGCCTCTCCTTCGAAACCCTGTTGGTAACTTCCTTGCCCTGCCTGCCATGGGGGTAGCGGTGGCCAAGTCCCCCTCGTGGCTAGATTGTTGACCCCTAGCTGTGTTCCTAGGTTCACTATTTGCCCTGGTCCGCCCTCCGCAGCTACAGCACGCAGTCCCCCTTTGCGCCTTCCCCCAGTGCTTTGCGCGTGATGTTTACCAGAGCCCTTGTCCGCCGTGCTGCTCTTTCCTCTGCGCGATTCTCGAGGGGCCGCCGTGCTGGCCACAGATCCCTCATCGCAGCTACTGCCCTTGGTGTCCGAGCTGGATACCATCTCGGGGGATGCAGCCCTCTGTCTCTTGTCCTGGGCCTTCCTGCTCATGTTGCCCTTGGGTTCTCTTGCTGTCCCCTCCTTCGATCCGGTCTTTGCGCACTTCTTGGGGGCCGCCGTTCTGGCTGCATGCGCCCTGCTTTCTAGTTTCCCTGGGGGGGGTGCCGGGGAGGGCGCCCGTCTCGGCTTCTTTCCCTTCCCGCGTTCACCCTCCTTGATCTGTTGGTCCATCCACGCCTTCCCTTTTAGGGCCACCAGAGCCCTGGCCTTCTCCAACATGGCCTGCAAATCTGTGTCCAGGTCTGGTCCTGCGTCTTCTCTTAGCCTCTTGCCGCCCTTTTGGGGGGGCTCTGGCTGCCCTTGCGGCTCTCTGAACCGAGCCGGTCGCCTTGCCTCTCTTCCGGTTGTCCCCCGCCTTCCGGCCATCGTGTTGCTGGACCCCCTGCTTCTTGCAGAGCTGGGGTGGTGGGGCAGCTAGGTAACAAGTGATTATTAGGTGCTTATGTAACCCCAAAACCAATTTGTGCCAGTGGTTTTGTTCTGACCTGCCAAGGGTGCCAGCAAGTTCCAATTATTGTCCTTATTGCCGAGTATTTCTCCCCTCTTGCTCAGTCTTTCTTGTTCGTGTGGCAAAAACAGTCCCCTTTAAGGCTCCGGTGCCTGCCCCTTTAACTGCTGGCCCCACCCTGCCTTGTTTCACACTCCTTTGCGTCTTGCCGACGCCCCAGCTGCCTCCCGTGGTGCTCTCCGCCTCCCGGGCTCCTTGTAGGCCTCTCCGGTGGGGTGGGGAGTGCACGCCTTACAGAGCCCTCGGCCCCTTGCAGACGATCCGCTGCTACCGGCGTGTCCAGATCTTCTTTCGCCCTTCCTCCGTCTATTTCCGTTGTTGCCGCTCGCTTGCCACCTTCCGTGTTGCCTTTACAAACCGGCTGCAGCTTCAGCTCCCGCCGCGCCAGTTCTTTCAGTGCCGCTGTGCCCCTCCGGATCTGGGAGCAATTACCTCTCCTCGGTGCCCCGGGCCCAAAGACACCTGCTGTCCGCCTTCCGCGTTGCTTTTACACACCGACTGCGGCTTCAGCTCACGCCGCGCCGGTTCTCTCAGTGCCGCTGTGCTGATCCGGGAGCGATTTTTTCTCCTCGATGCCCGGATCCAAGGACGCCTGCTGCCCGCTGTTTCTTCACGTCCTCTTGCCGAGTTCCCGCCGCCTTCTTGCCTAGTTCGATCCTCGTCTCGATGCTCCGACGCTGGCCGCCCAACCAGGTGACCTTCTCTTCTCTTCCTGCCGGTGGGGTTTGTGCTTTCTATAGAGGCTCTGTGCCCCTTATTTTACCCCCCCCCCCCGGCCACTTGCCACTTCGCCCCCTGATTGGGGCATTGTGGCTTGCCCTGGGGTGACCAGTCCTGGTTGCCCCTTTTTCGCGGGCTTCCGCGACGGGGAAGTGGGGGGCATGATTCCCACCCAGGGCGGCATTTGTCCCGGGCCCCCATCGGGTCCGGATTCGCCTTCCCCGGCCCGGACTTCATTTTATCGGCAGGTAAAATCGGTTGCACTGTTCCCTCACCCAATAAACCTCAGTGCGAGTACACTGGTCACCTCAAAAATGTGTGTAAATGGAACTCGAGAATGCCACTCTGCTCAATTCATACTCTGGTCCTATGCATGAAAGAGTAGTGAAAGAAGGCTTGCTCTTTCAACTGTGAAAATGTGAACTGCGCACAATACAGAAGATGCAAGGTTGAACTGCCAGATGTAAAGATAGCAGGCAACAGTGAGAAATTGAATATTTCAAGCATGAAGTAAGAAAGAAGTGATAAAATATCATAAAATATCAACCACGTTGAAGTTCCTGGAAAATCACTTCAGGATTCATCAGTACAAATCGAGTTTCACAGCAGCGAGTCTAAAGCTTTTTCAGAAGATACATTTGTGCTATGAATAGCTTTTCTAAGTAGCAGATAAGTAATTTGTCAGTTTTATAGAAGAGATGATGCAGGAATAGAGTGATCGAAATAACTGTTAAAGCTGCAGATACATGTCTAAGTGCCAAAGACGTTCACCTGTTTTAGTTGGATATTGTGTTAGGAGGGAAGTGTAGGACGGATGCTTTGTTTAATGAAGAGTATTCAGTGCACTCGTATACACTGCTAAGAGGAGTCCTGGTTAATCATTTCTGGAGCATTTTTTGATCAGAAAGGACAGAGAGCCATTCGTTAATTTTGCACAAAAGTGTAGGCAGTATAACAAGAAGCAGAGGTAATGAATAGCAAGACACTGAAAAGTCACAATGACAGCAGCCTTCTCGTAGAAAATAATAAAAACAGAACTGTAACAGCAGCTAGCTTGGATATGCCAGGTAAACTTGCCACACAACGGTTGCATTCAATACCACCCACATGGAACTGAAACCTCACTCTCCTTTTCTCATGTTTTCTGATTGAATGTTCAAAGCACTGAATGGGTTTTATGGGGCATATAGTATGTTTGCTGGTGTGTTGTTTCTTGTTCACTATCACAAATACACCTGTTCTGCTATTTTGTTTCAGTTTTAAATAGTTGAAGAGTTCTGAAATGCCTCAGTGTTTGCATATCCCAGGTTCAGGATGAGTTCTATGGATGTGAGAAATATGACACCAAACAGATGTGTTGTCTGTTTTCCAAACTTGTTTCATCAGTACATTTTCTGGTAAAGGAAGCGGTTAGAGCATCCTGCTTCTAAGGTATTACCAAGTTACCAAATTTAGAGGCACACAAGGAATTAAATTGCAGGTTCAGGCTAACAATAAGTGCACCTCCCCCACCTCTGCCTAATCAAAGCCTTGTCCCCTACTTCACCTACAAGTGCCACTAGTAATGAGGCAAAGTCGTGTTAGAAGTGGTCTAGTGTTTGTAGGCGGCATCAGCTGCCACGCCACCCCTCTCAAGGACACTTGAACGGGGTTGGGTAAGGCCACTGGGTCGCACCCATCAAGTTTATCTTGGGATTACCTAAAATCTGTAGTCGTATTAGTCAGTCGAGTCAAGTCCAAGTTGAGTCAAAAACTTCAATATTCGCACCAAAAGTTCACAACGAGACAAAGCGGGATTGCTTATCTTCAAGATTGCTTTACTTCTTTACCTTTTTACCCGCCAAAAGATTGTAAAACAAACTCGACATATGCTTCTCCAAACCTCTCGAACTGAACTAAACAACAAAACAACATGTGTCTAGTTCCAAATATTGATAACATGCTTTGGTAAATTCTACAAGTCTTGATTTAATGTGCTACTGTAGAGAAACACAGGTGTGCAAAATTTCGCACAGTCTAAATATGCCAGACCTCTGCAACCCATCTCTTTCTGTGTTTTGTAGGTTCGTGTGCTATTTTTGTTATTCCTCAAGCTTGCAGTGCTGCTATTGTTTATTCTCTAAACCTTTGGTGCTGGTGCCAGGCAGCACTGCCAGCTCAGTGAATAAAGGGCATCGACGTAGGAGGCAGAAAAAGAGGCACAGATAGTCTATGACATTTATGCATGCCTGCATTTGCTTGTCAAAACCATGCAAACATAGGGATCTTGATTCCATATCTTCTGCACCTACAAGACTTATGAGAAAAGCCAAGCAAAGCTTTAGTGCAAATGCACCTTAAAAATGAATAGCATTATTTAGAATTGTGCTATTCAGGTCTTGAAGTGTCATCATATAATTATTTTATTGCTCCATATCCTTGCAGCTATTCCCCAATAATTACAGCCTTGTCATAATCCCTTTCGCCTTACTGGAGGTCAGGTGACCCTGCTTCTTGTGAAATAGGCCCGAACAAAAATAAATGTCTCCTCCTTTAGCCCCCTCGCTCCCCTGGGAGTAACCATAAAAGAGTAACGTCTGCCACTTTCCCTCCTGTGTTGCTACCAAAGGCTGCATACAGGTGAAAATCTTTTATACCTTTGGGAAGTAAGAAGATTTATCAGTATTGTAACGAGGAAGAGCAGACTCGTCGTTCTCTTTTTCATCCTAATCCTTGCTAAATGTCAGGATTTGTCAATTTTACCTCGCTTCATCGGAACAAAAAATGTGAAAGATATACCGAATAAGTATAGAATCTGCTCATGTAATCTGCAGCACTAAGAACCCTAGAACTGAAGTTCTATGAGTTCCGAATTTCCACCTTCACTAGTAACAAAGTATCTAAAGTTTCCACTTAATAGCGGTCAGTCAATGAACCCCTTTGGACTTACTCCTACAAACCCAGCATGGTCTACTGTCATATTGATGAGAAAGATACCTAAGGTCACGTGGATTCAGAAGAAGAAGAAGAGTATCTTAGAAACCTCAAATCAGCGCATAGCAGAACTCCTTGTCCAATTGGATGACAAGTTCCCTTGCATCAGGAAGGCTCCAGAGCTTCAGCACTTGTGGTGACCCAGAGGGGTATCACACAGGTTGGAGGTAGGGTGGACAGTAGGCGGTAGGAGCAGGGTTTAATAATGCTGCATGGTGCACTGGATATCAAACTAGTGCTTCATCTTAAAGGTGGAAAAAATGCCATGAATTTTTAAAGAGGGCTGGAACTATGCCTCATAAAATGCATTTACCAAGATGGCGGCCAGTCATTTGAAAGTTACTGAACTATCCCAGTGAAAGACGTTGCCCAGTTTCTTGTTCTGATTTCAGTTCCCGTTTCAAGCATATGTAAGGCAGCACTGAGAAGGGCATTATGCATCTCAATGCATTTCATTCCTTGATTTTTCTTCGTGTTCAGTACCAACTTTTGTCAACTTTTCTCTAGCAGATTGGATCATTTTTTTTATTGATCATTCCTTAGCTCTGCTAGGCTCTTTTCTCCATCCTGATACTCAGGAGGAGTTTGGTGCCTTGTTGTTTTCACTAACGCTATCTTTATCTTCAATCAAAATGTAATAAGATTGCTGAAGGAGATTTTTTTTTCATTTGTGGGTTTTTCCTCCAAGCTGTTACCTTCTAAAGGAGGCACTTGTTACTTTTCACATTGTTTTGTGCAGAGTGCCAACGTGGCTACTGGCAGGCAACATAAAAGGACTGTCATTTCACTTTGTCAGTGTCCAGAGAAGTGTGAGCTTAATAGAGAGGAGGTTGAAGGTCATTGAGTTAGATTAAATGCATCGATTTACTCGTGATCCAAAAGATACACACTATTTTGGACCGGTCTTCTTCTAGAAGTGTTAAAGAGACTTGAAGTTTTCTTGGATGTACAACATTTTATTGTCAATTTATTATTTATAAAATATGTTGCGGAGATTAGATGCCACACACTTGCGTCATAAGGAGAATTTGAAGAATGTTTTTGTTGGGAAGATTATGTTGAAAACATTTCAATACATTAAAATAGATGTTTGTTCAAGCACCTAACCTGTGTTATCCAGACACTTCAAAGTATTTCCTTGTGGACACAGATGCCTCAGAAACAGCAGTGCGAACAGTCCTACTACAGAAACAGGAAGAAGATAGAAAGGAACATCCTTTATTTTGTCTGTGCCATTGTTAGACCTGGTTCCTTTGGCGTGTTTTTCTCCTGTCTTTTTTGCTTCTGACCTCCTGTTTCTGACTGTGTGCTGCATTTCGTTTTTGCTAGTTTTAGAACTCTGGGCATTTTAACACTGCCGATCAGTGCTGAAGTGCAAGTGCTCCCTGTGTAAATTGTGATTATGATTGGTTATCCATGATTGGCATATTTGATTTACTGGTAAGTCCCTAGTAAAGTGTACTGTGTGTGCCAGGGCCTGTAGTTCAAATGATACTAGAGGGCCTGCAGCATTTATTGTGCCACCCACATGAGAAGCCCTGTAACTATGCCTCAGACCTGCCACTGCAGTGTCTGGGCAGTTTTGAACTGCCATGTAGACCTGGCAAGTGTACCCACTTGCCAGGCCCAAACCTTCCTTTACTACATGTAAGGCACCCCTAAGGTAGGCCCAAGGTAGCCCCAATGGCAGGGTGCAGTGTGTTTAAAAGGTAGGACTGGTGTGTTTTACATGTCCTGATAGTGAAATACTGCTAATTTCGTTTTTTCACTATTGCAGGGACAATCTCTCCCATAGGTTATCATTGGAGCTGCCTTGTAACCTCTTACAAGTGTAACTTTCAATTGGTAGGAGATAGAGATTTGGAGTTTGAGGTCCCAGAACTCACAATTTAAAAATACATCTCTTAGTGAAGTTGGTTGTTAAATTGCGTGTTTGAAAATGTGTGCCACATTTGGAAAGTGCGAAAGGAACAAATGATGGACGGAATGCAGAACAATGCAAACATTCACCCCCAGTCACAAAGATCTTGGTTTAATCCATCGTTCTTTTGCTCACCACGCCACCCCAGTTTGGATCCAGCCATGTGCAAATCAGTCTTGACCCTGTTCCTTATGGGAACAGTCCAGCTCGAACTGCCAAGCCAGGCCCTTCCTGTCTGGAAACAAGCATCCTAGTACCGGTTTCGGGGCATCACCCCTCATCAGCCAGGCTAGCTTGCATCCAGCGGCACAGTGAGCACGGGACCCACATTTAGAAAGTGGGCATTTTCTTGTTTTACCATTCTGTGCCTCTGCCTACCTGTGGAATCCATGTCTGAGGGAGGGTGACAGTTGGGCTGTTTGTGCATACACTCTAGACAGTCACACAAAGGGAGCTGAGGTGTGCCCTGCATATCCTGATGGCCCATCACCTGGATGATGTCTTTCTGAGCTAGAGTGGTGAGAGGAGTTGTCACTGACAACTGAATAGGGCTGTGCCTGGCCTCACACACAGCTGTCTCCACCCCCCTGTAGTATGTCTAGAGCCAAGCCAGGGAAAGGCAGGGTCCTGTGCACTACAAAGACTTTCCTTAAAAGTTTGCCTACTTCAAAGGCAGAAACTGGTATAAGTACTAGTGCTGTGACACCATAACTTCAGAACACTTCTGGACTAAGAGGAGATTCTACCAAGAAGATCTGGAGAAGCTGAAGGAGGGGAACTGCCACTCTGCTTGTTGCTGTGTTATGCTGGCCTACTGCTTGCTGCTTCTGTCTTGGGTAGTGAAAGGACTGGACTTTGCTTGCTGTATCCTGCTTGCCAAGGTTCTCCAAGGGCTTGTGTGTGCGTGCCTCCTGTTAAGAAGTCTCAAGGCCATCAAATACTTCATCTGCAGCCCCTGAACTCCTCTGCTGGGAGTTCTACCCTGCCAAGTGGTGCCAATTCCAGTTCTGGGCCCTTGGAGGTGACTTTTTCTGCAAAGGACATAGAAAATCCATGCATTGACCTCCAGCACCTGTTTTTCCTGATGCAGCACTGCCGTGCGGCTGAATAATCAATGCATTGTTGTGGTGTGGCTAAAGAATTGAGGCTGCGCCTGCCATTTGGCTGAAAGATCACCACAGCCTGAGTCCTGAGCATCATGTCTCCAATGTCCGAGGAGCCTGCTCCAATGCTGACACAGGCCCTGCTGTGCAGCTGAAGAAATTGACGCAGAGCCTGTTTCGTCACAGCCGCATCGACCCAGCGCATCCGGTAACCGAGTGATAATGGTGACTGTATATATTGTTTCAATGACGGCAAATTTTTCAACTTTACAGAAGATTCCAACTGCTGAAGATATTACCTATTGCTTCTTTGCTGCCATTTTTTTACATTTATAGATTGCCTCATACTATCATCTCCGATTGAGGCACTCGATTTCTATCGCGTAAGACTTTGTGTATGGCATTAAGGGTTGAAAAGGCTTTGTCCTTTGGTTATCATCCCCAATCTAATGGGAAAACAAAACAACCTAACCAAAAGAGCCTGCAGCAATATTTACGATTGCTACTGAAACGCAGCTCAATATGATTGGACCTCATATTTCCTAATTGTCTTATAACAATGTAACCTATAGTGCTAGCACAGTTTCATCACTCATTTGTATTGAAGGTTTCGATCTAAGAGATGTTCCATTGTCTCCTCAAATTGATCCTTTGATTTATGCAGCTGCAGAAGAATTGGGTCAGCTGATTAGGCACTGACAACTTGTTTCAGAAAGTTTACATCATTCGAAAGTCATGATGAAGTATGCTGATAAGTCAAGATCGAGTTTTGTTCACTTTTTGCTTGGAAGGAAAGTATAACTGGCTTCTACTTTTCCTGCAGTACATTCTTCACCAGTTAAGTTCCAACCATGTTTTCTTGGCCCATCTGCTATAACCCTTCAAATAAATTCTGTGACCCTCCCTCCCATTGAAATTGTCTCATATGGGAGATTCCTTATATCTTCCATTCTTCTCTGCTGAAGCAATATGCTCCTCATCCTTATCGTTGACTTCCATCTAAACTTCCACTAGTGATCGTACAAAGACAGCCTGAATATGAGGTTCAAGAAATTTGTCACTGTAGAAGGTTCAAGATAGAATTCAGTTGTTGATTCATTGGCAGGATTACCCTATGAGTGAGCATTCTTGGGAAGATTATTATTTTGCTCATGCCTCTGTATTGATCTTCTGTTTCTTCAGACAGCATCCAGATAACTCCATTGCTTCTGGAGAGGGCATATTACCCAATTTGTGAAGAAAGATTTACCGAATTGTACATCTACCTCGAGGTGCATTATGGATATACACCACCGATTTCTGCAGGGATGACTGGCATTATTGATGAAGATATGTTGATACCTTGGGGGATGTTACCAGTTACTTGACATCTCTATTGCCTGGACAGGGCAAATACAGATGTTTGATCCTTGTCGATTATGCATGTCTTGCTTGGTGGCTTCCACATGAGTTCTGGGCCATTTATTCAGAGGAAGGCATGTTAGCTGCTACCTCAGAAAAAAGCCTTGATTCTCATATTTAAAACTGATGTGGCTTCGCTGGTACCTGTAGTGGTAGATATTGTGGAAGACTAGGCTTAACTAGGGTGATGGTGGAAGTGGGGAATATGCACCTGGGGTCAGCAGGAGCTGGTCACAATCTCCTTGGATTATATCTACATCTGGTGAGGTGGTGCCTGAAAATACAGTGACGGAGCATAGATGGAAAAAAGGCAATACTTCTTTTTGGGGAAAAATTCTCAAATCCATAGATCTTTTACATCAGCCTTTCCTTTGATACATTTCAAACACTTTCAAAAGTATTTTCACATTTCAAACTGAAACATCATAGCCATAAACCTCTATGTGAGATAGAAAACAACAAATGAAAAACGTAGACAACTATACTATATACAGCTGTGCCACTACAGATGCGTCCGTGTTTGAATTTGCAGTTGAAAAACATCAGAAAACAAGGGACTTGCTTATTACCTGTGTGGAAATAGGCACATTTTGTGTAACACTTAGTTAAAGTGTGATGCCTTAAATTTGCTCTCTCTCATCTCAGTTTTCACTCAGAGAGGTTAGGGTCATGCCCTGAAGGTGGCATTATACGTACAGCTAGCTATTCTTCATCTAGAGTAATGATGCATCTTTCATAATACATAGACTAACAAACACTCACAGAACATCTTATATACACATACACCATTTCTATTGAATTTGACTTTCCATTGCCTTGCAATGTGCTATCAACATTACATGTTATAGGGACAACTCCTGTGCATGATTACCAAATAGCTGTCCTTATTCCTGCCAAGGAATATCACAAGATTATCAACAAAAAGTCTCTTTACATTGTAAACAACTACATTGAATGTTCTTCGTTAATCAAGGTATTGTACCAAGGGATTGGAATTCAATGGTCAAGTGACTTGCCTCCTTTTAGCCTCATTGACAGAGAAGGATGGATCCTACTGTGTAGTGTAACCAACTGGCCACTCATGATTGGACTGCACTCAATCCTGCTTAATTGCTAACTGGAAAACGACCTGGGCCCTTATTACACATGGGAAATACGTCTCTGGTCTGCACTGCAGTACACCTTTAATTGGGTGTGCTGGTGCAGACAAGGGCAGAACATCCTATTATAGTTAATGTGCTGCCCCCAGTGCAGCTGCAAACTTGTGCCTGCTCTAGCGGCATTGCATTAGTAAACGGAGCTCTGGCTGTTTGAATCCACCAACTTGCCTTCAATTTTGCAGGAGGCTACCCAGCCTGCATTTCAAAAGGGGACAGTGGTTCACCTGCAGATGGTGCAACAAGTGATGGCACATGCCTGCTGGGGGAATCTGAGGAGCCATGGCACCACTTTCTTCCTTTTAAGGGGTGACTTCAGGAGGTGCACTGACTGGGTGTCACCACTTTGGGGTGCACAGTCAGTGCACCTCTTAACTACTCCTATGTCTCTGCTTCAACATTTGTAATACTGTAAACAAACCACAGGAGGATACCCATAGACCCAGTTGAGACCTGGGTAATTAGTGTACATAATTATTGCCTCCATGTCTCCTCCTTCCTGCAACTATTGTGCATACTTTCTGAAATTGTCTTTTATCATTACCTGCTGAGATGATGTTATTTGGTAGAAGCATTCGTAATACAGCACGAATACAGAGGCAAAGTGTTCTCTCATTTGCTTGGGCCACACCCTCGTACAATGGAGGGAACTCCTCCTTGAGACCCTTCCAGCCCAACATGTGCACCGGTGCGATTTCTCTTATATAATTGAATAGTATGCCCCTTCCAGAAGCAATGAGCCTACTACCCCTTCTAAAATATAAAAGTACCCCGGGTGCAGAAAGCAGGCACTTGTATGTTACAGACTCTGGTCTCCAGGAGCCTTCCCGTAAAGTCTTGGAGCTGTATGGGTGATATATTACCTACTGGCGCTCGCCAGTAGGTAGTTATAGTTAGGACCTAATTTCTATTAAAAAGCCATTTTTCAGTTGCCTATATCTGTGGCGCCGGTTGACGAATCGTCACAAAATTTGACACTCACTTCAGTTTGAATCTACAAAGTTTCGGGGTGGCCCATTAAGCGGGGACCGAGAAAAAGAGGAGGGGTCCCAAAACGTGTTTTCCCCATGTTAATTCCTATAGGAGTTTTGATCACGACTACAGCCCAAATCACTGAACGGAATTACACTAAATTTGGCCAAAAGCTAGTCTTGGTCCAGAAAGCGTGCTTTTTGTGATTTGGTGTAAATCCGTTCAGTAGTTTTAGAGATATTAACTGAAAAACAAATTTGTATATATAGGGATGTGAATCCTCCGCGGATCCACCCACAGAGGATCTGAGGAGCTACGCACCACAGCAAAGTCCTGATTGGCTGGCCGCACCTTCACAGAAAAGTTGCGGCTACCATTTTCTTTGCTGGGAAACGGTCCCCGGGGCTGAAAATGTGTTTGCATATTGAATGAAGTGGTCAGATGAGAGGTTTCCTGAACCCTTGTGCATGTTATAAAAGATATGTGAAAAAACATTTTTTGGGGGCCACTCGCAAGATCAACTGATCCCTCACGGGGATCTGCAGATCTAGCGCGGCTCAAAAAAAATACATATAGATATCTTTACACTCTCTCTTACTCTCACAGTCACTCACATACCCATATAGATACTGTGACTCCCACTCACATACCCATACAGACACTGTCACTTCCAGTCTTGCACCCATACAGACACTGTCATACCCATTCACAAACCCATACAAAGTCTCACACCCACATCTACACCTATATAGACACTTTTACACCCACTCACATACCCATACACTCACACCCATTCAGATATCCTACACACACTGTTATACCCATTCACAAACCCATACAGAGACTCTCACACACACACTTACATTCATACAGAGTTTTAGGAGAAGACTTTACTATGTAAAAACTCCTGCTGTATGTTTAGGAGAGATGACTGGAGTTTTATTATAGCAGAGGTAGAAAACGTTTGTGAATATATTCAGTTTCAGATGTTTGGTCCAGAAGAGGAGTATAGGGAAAATGTAGAGTTGGTTACTGGAGGTGTAGAAGAACAGGATACAGAAATTAGTACTGAAAACTTTGCACAACAAATTGCAAAGTTTAACAGTTTGCTCAGAGAAACCAAACTGTGTTTGTATTTGTTGTTGATGCACTCACTATAAAACACAAACTCACAATGTAGTTTTGTACTCTAAAGCTGAAAAAGAGAACAATGATGTGTGGCAAGAATTTGGTGCATATTTTTTATTGAGGACCGATTTCACTTGTCAACACAGCAGAATATATGTAAGTACTGCTTTGATCAGATAGAGAATAATAAAATGCCAGTTAGATCCATATATAATAAGTTAGAGTTGGAGTATGTTACAGAAGAGCTTAAAGTATTAAATATTTATGAATCAATTCTAATACAGTGTATTCATCCATTCCAAGCCCAGCGCCAGAACCCCTGGCCCGGGCATCGCCCGCCACATCAACAGACGCCGATACGACGCCAGCACCCTCCACGCACTCAACCCCGGAAAAGATCACGCCTGCTACCGGGCCACCCCGAAGCGCACCCAAGGGCCCTTCACCTGCCGGAACTGCAGCTTCGCCAGCACCCGCCCCGCCAAACCACCGCCCAGCAAAGAACCCAACTACCTCAGATGCATCCTCCTCAACACCAGCTCCTCCCGCAAACACGCCATCGAACTCTGGGACCTTCTCGACTCAACCTCCCCAGACGTCGCATTCCTGACGGAGACCTGGCTGAATCCCGCTTCAGCCCCCGACATCGCCATTGCCATCCGGACGGCTACAAGATCACCCGCAGGGACCGCACCAACGGAGTCGGAGGAGGCATCGCCATCGTCCACAGGAACACCCTCAGAGTCTCAACCAACACCGACGACACCCTCAGCACCGCCGAACACATGCACTTCCAGATCCACACCGATCCCAACACCACCCTCAGAGGAACCCTCATCTACAGACCCCCGGACCCCGACCACAGTTCAGCGATTCCATCGCTGACTTCGTCAGCACACACGCCATCGCCTCCATGGACTACATCCTCCTCGGGGACCTGAACTTCCACCTCGAGAACAACAAGGATACCAACTCCACCACCCTGATCGACAACCTCGCCACCCTCGGACTCAGACAGCTCGTGACTACACCCACCCACGCCGCCGGCCACACGCTAGACTCCATCTTTTCCGCAAGCCCACACGTCTCCTTCAACCACACCTCCGAACCCCACTGGACCGACCACCACTGCATCCACTTCACCTACAGGAAGCCCACCACGCACCACCGCACCGAACAAATGCCTCGCCGCTGCTGGAGCAGAGTCACCGAAGACCAGCTAACCACCACCCTCGCCCTGAACCCACCCGCCGAACCCTCCGACCCCGACACCGCCGTCCGCAACCTCAGACAGTGGATCGACGACTGCGCCAACACCCTCGCCCCGCTCAAGAATCCGCCCAACAGCCACACCAGCAAGAAAGCCACCTGGTTCACCGAAGACCTCCAGGCCTCCAAACGAACATGACGAAAACTGGAGAATATCTGGCTCCACGAACGGACAGCGGACAGCTACGCCGCCCACAAGAGCGCCACCCGCAGTCACCATCACCTCATCAGATCCGCCAAAAGGGCCTCACTCAAAGACCGCCTAGACAACAACGCACACAACAGCAAAGAGCTCTGCAACATCGTGAAGGAACTTTCCAACCCCAGCTCCAACGACATCCCGCCGTCGCGAGACCTGTGCGACTCATTGGCCACCTTCTTCCACCGCAAAATCGCCGACATCCACGACAGCTTCAACACCACGACCACCCCGGCAACCACCGAGACCACTGCCCCCACAACCACCAACCGCCTGCTCTCCTGGATCAACGACGAGGACACCAGCGAGATCATGAACACCATCCACTCCGGTTCACCGCTAGACCCGTGCCCTCACCACGTCTTCAACAAAGCCAGTACAGCCATTGCGCCCCATCTCCGGAAAATAATCAACATCTCCTTCGAGACAGCAACCTTCCCGGAAAGCTGGAAGCACGCCAAGCTCACCGCCTTACTCAAGAAACCCAAGGCAGACCCCAAGGACCTCAAGAACTTCCGACCCATCTCTCTGCTCCCGTTCCCTGCGGTCACCGAGAAAATCGTCAACAAACAACTGACCCGCTACCTCGAGGAGAACAACATCCTGGACCCTTCCCAGTCCGGCTTCCGCAGCAACCACAGCACCGAAACCGCCCTCATCGCCGCCACCGATGACATCAGGACCCTGCTAGACAACGGAGAAACAGCAGCCCTCATCCTCCTGGACCTATCAGCCGCCTTCGACACGGTCTGCCACCACACACTACGAACACGCCTTCACGACGCCGGGATCCAAGAGAAGGCCCTGGACTGGACCACATCCTTCCTTTCCGGCAGAACACAAAGCGTCCGCCTCGCCCCCTTCCGATCCAAGGCCACCAAGATCATCTGCGGCATACCCCAAGGCTCCTCCCTCAGCCCAACGCTGTTCAACATCTACATGGCTCCCCTCGCCCACGTCGCCCGACAGCACAACCTCAACATCATCTCCTACGCTGACGACACCCAGCTGATCCTCTCCCTCACCAAAGACCCTCACACCGCCAAAGCCCACCTCCACGAAGGAATGAAGGCCGTCGCCGAATGGATGAGGACCAGCCGCCTAAAGCTGAACTCGGACAAGACGGAGGTCCTCATCCTTGGTTCCAACCCTTCAGCCTGGGACGACTCCTGGTGGCCAACATCACTGGGAACAGCCCCGACACCCACCGACCACGCACGCAACCTAGGGGTCGTCCTCGACCCCACCCTCTCCATGACTAAGCAGGTCAACGCCGTTTCCTCATCCTGCTTCAACACCCTCCGAATGCTCCGCAGGATCTTCAAGTGGATCCCCACCGAAACAAGAAAAACAGTCACCCAGGCCCTCTTCACCAGCAGGCTGGACTACGGAAACGCCCTCTATGCAGGAACGACGGCTAAGCTCCTGAGACGGCTGCAACGCATCCAGAACGCCTCTGCACGTATTATCCTCGACATCCCCCGATGCAGCCACATCACACCCTACCTGAGAGACCTGAACTGGCTCCCTGTCAACAAGAGGATAACCTTCAAGCTCCTCACCCACGCACACAAAGCACTCCACAACTCCGGACCAGCCTACCTCAACAGACGACTCAGCTTCTACACCCCCACCCGCCAGCTCCGCCAGCCTCGCCCTCGCCACAGTCCCCCGCATCCGGAAAACGACCGCCGGCGGCAGATCCTTCTCCCACCTCACCGCCAAGACCTGGAACACCCTCCCCACCAACCTTCGGCAGACCCAAGACCTACTGGCCTTCAGAAGACTCCTCAAGACCTGGCTCTTCGATCAGTAGCAGCACCACCCCCCTCTTCCCCCAGCGCCTTGAGACCCTCGCAGGTATGTAGTGTGCTTTATAAGTGACATGATTGATTGATTGATAGTTCGTATGGAACCAAAGACAGGAACATTTCCACCAACTGAGCTCCAGAAATGACTAAAAGCAAAAGTTGTGTATTTACCTTTAGATTTTTAACAGAATATTGAAACTATAGGGGTAGATAAAGATATTGAAACAACACTTATTATTTTAGTAAATGGTGTTCCAACAAAGAGTAGACAAATATGGCAAGCATTAGTAGATGTTACTAAAGTCATAAAAGTAACATTATACTTAGCAAAAAATGTTTACTATGCAAATGTTGATGCTGCTGAAAATGTAACTTGTTCAGAGGGTGAGACATTAGCATCAAGCTAACAGATTGAAAAAGTGGATCAATCCTGATCAGAACAAATTTATGAACACTACAGCATCCATCCCCTGCATTCTCAATAAATCATTGGTGATGCTATTGAACTGTTTCAAATGAAACAAGCAAAAGGAGGTCCCTTAAGTGTATGGGAAAAAAGGTTTAGAGGCTCACTGTTTTCCCCAACTGCTTCCCACTGGAGCAGGAGGCCACTGTGAAGACCGTCCTGTACAGATAGCAGCAGCTGAATGCCGCTCAACACGACTATATTCATAGGATCCAAAATTTTTGTCAGTGCATTCCATACATATTCCATCTTCTGTTTGAGAGCGACTTCTCTGGACTTTCATATGCTGTGAATGATATACTGAAGACCAGTGTTAATCTTCAAATGCTCTCTGCATGGGAATTTGTTGATAAAGTTCAAGAAAAATATGAATACTTAGAATACAATTTAATTAATTTGATGGCATGCCAATGTGGCACCAACGAGTATTGGTATCGTCGTCATGGAGAACTCAAATGCATGCTGAGAAACCTGGGTGCACCAACTTGGTTTGTTACACTTATTTGTGATGAATATGCATGGGATGACCTGCTTGAATTTTTAAGAGAGACAAACTCAAACATTGAGGACATCAACATAAAGACAGCAAGAGAACTTTTCTCTTCAGATCCGGTTAATGTTTGCAGATATTTTAACCACAGGTTCCAAGCCATGCTATCTTTAATCTGCAACAAAACGAATCCTCCTCTTGGCGAAGTAACTGATTTATTTGGCATAAAGAGTACCAAGCAAGAGGTGCTACTCATATTCACATGCTGTTATGGATAAAAGATGCTCCAAAATTTGGAACAGACAGTAATGACTGCGTGCCGTCTTTCATAGAATAGTATGTGACATGCGCCATCCCAAAAGATACTACTGACAAAGGCCTGAGAGAACAAGTACTGCGTTTGAAACACATAGATGTGGAAAGTACTGACATTGAAAATACAGAAGCAAAGGAAGATTTTACACAAGATGCCATTTTGGATTTCCACAATGGATTATTTCACAAGGAAGAGTCAACAGCTTTTTGTCTGCAGTAAGGTACACAGTAACACGGAAATCACTGAAAAAAATGTACAACCTAAGAAGAATAGAGGCTTCCAAGTTCATTAATGATTATAACACTGTAATTCTCAAAATGTGGAATGTATATATGGACATTCAATTTGTTGCAGACAACTCCATTGCTCGTTATGTGACTTCCTACATTACAAAATCAGAGAAGAGTGAAATGAAAGAGATGTGGGAGGAGATTTCTGCAGAAAAAAATTATCAAAAAAGTTGTACAGCTTTAGTTTAAAAATGCTACCCCATAGGGAGATGGGTTCCTATGAATGTTGACAGGTTGAGCTCGGCCAGTTTATTCTCAAAGTCCAGGGGGATTGTTTGGGTGAGTCTAGGCCTAGCAAGCACAAAAAATTGAGTGTTAAAGTCTTTCCCAGAAATTCAGCATTTAGCGGAGTACGACCTGGATAGTATTGACATTGTAAAATCGAAACATGTTGGATACACACTAACCAAGAGGAAGTATACATTTAGAAAATATGTGCTTATATGAAGTTCTTCAACACTACAGGTAGAAATGCAATGTAACAGAAAACATAGAAGAAGGCAAATATGATGGTTGTTTAGTGAGACATGCAAAAAGAAATTTTTATAAACCACAGAAAACTTAATTGCCAAACTTTAGAGAAAAGAGAATTTTTCTATTTGTCACTTCAATTGTTCAAGTCTTGGCGTGCTGAATAGGAATTACTTGGAAGCTATTACTGCTATGAAGAATAATTTAATGCTAGGAAAGACAGTATTGAGTGTTTAGCCTTCCAAAATTATATGCAAATGTTAAGTGATTAGATTCAGCAAGAAGAAACAATTGCTGCAGAGGTAGCTAAGGACAGTTCACAAAGCAGTCAAAGTTTTGCACCACTCAGTCAAGATCCTCTTGGACCACCTATTATTGAAAATGAAGCTGCAATAGTTATGAATGAGGTGGAAAGTGCAATGGACCAGCTAAACAAGAAACTATACATCTGGAGCAGTTTGTTGCACTACTCAACAATGAACAGAAAGACATTTATATGGAAGTAAAAGACAAAATAGAATATGGATTTCTCCACGAGGAAGAAAGAATGCAATTGTTCATTTTTTAAACCAATTCTATTACATATAGGTGGTCAAGCTGACACAGGGAAAAGCTTTTACTTAGAATTCTCACTGCTTACCTACAAAGGACAACACAATCACATCTGTTGTATGTAGTAACAGCACCAACTCAGCTGTACACAATATTAAAGGAATTACTCTACATTGACTATTAATGCTACCTGTAGAGCATGATAATAAGCTGGAATACCAGAAGTTATCTGGTGAAGCATGTCATGAGGAAGCAGGAGTTATGAGCAAAATTAAGCTTTTGATCATTGATGAGGTAAGTATGATTTCAAATGTAATGCTTGCCTTTGTTCAGTTAAGAATGCAACAGATTTTAAGAACAGAGTACGATGTTCTTTTCGGAGTAAAGCATTTAATTGTGTTTGGTGACTCACTGCAACTAATCCCTGTGAAAGGAGAGCTTGCTTTCAAGACACTTCTGCATGAACAAACTCGTAATTCATAAGGGAGTATTGGCAATGTGAACATTTGGCTGAATTTCCAATACAAGGAACTGCTGAGGAATATGCATCAAGCGAATGATGAGATATATGGAAATTTTCTAAAGGATATTAGAGTTGGACTTCTGACAAAAGAAGGTAAGTGTACCTTAGAAACTCGACTTATCAAAAAACTATTTACGTCTAGAAAACAGGAGCATAGCTAATGTTCAAGTTGATTAAAGAAGGAAAATCAATAGTTTGTTTAATGCCTACACTTCAAGAGTGCACCAATTTTAATGAGGAGAAGCAAGAAATTTTGAAACTTACAGCTGTTGAGAAAATAGAATACCAGGGAGTAACAATAGTGCTAAATGAAAAACTTCAAGGGGAACTTGATTCATTATAGAAATCTTTATCTAAGACTGCTGGATTAGAAAAGTGTTTACTTGTGTGTAAAAACTGGAGAGTAATTTTGCGACGTACTTTACACATCGAGGAAGGATTAGTATATGGTGTGATGAGGAAATGTATTGATTTAATTTATTTTCCAAGTAGGAATGAGGTTGAATACTTGGCCATAAACTTGGATAAGATTAATGGCATCAAACAGATTGGCCGATGTGTTGTATGTTTTTTGCTACCAAAAGACTTATATGTCCGGCACCAGCAGTTCCCACTCTCTCTAGCATATTCTGTAACTATCCATAAATCACAAGGTTTAAGTGAAGATAAAGCTTTTATTAATATTGGAAGTACTGTATTTAAAGATGGTATGCCATATGTAGCATTGTCGTGAGTTGTCCGGTTTGTTTTTGGTTGATTTTGATTTAAAAAAACTTAGTGCTGATACTAGTTGTGTTAGAGAATACAATTGGTTAAGAAGTTTAAATGCTCCTGACTTAGAACAGTATCCTATTTATGAGACACAAACAATCTGTCCTAAATGAAAACTTAGTATGCAATCATTGGATGTTCCTGAAAAGAAGCAAAAAATTATAAGGAAGAAGGTGTTAAGATGAAAACATTTAAACCTGAGGGTGATATTGTAGGTTTTCAGCTAGAAAACAGTAATGGCATCAACTGCTATGCAAATGTGGTTTTCAATGTGCTCTTCCATTTACAGCATTTTGTAAATGAAATCCAACATAAAGGAGACAACAGAATCTGCTCTCATGTGTGTACTTTGCTGAAACGTTTATGTAGTGATAGGACTGTATTACATTCTGCTTCAGGCATTCAAGATGTAGTAGACATGCATAGTAGATCTGTAGTATTTTCTCTCAGAAGTCAACAAGACGCTCATGACTTTATTATAATGATGCTTGTATGTTTGGAAGAAGAAGTTAATATTGATGAATTATTTGGACCGAGTTACACATGGAAGATTTATCTACTGTGTCGTTTGACAGGCTAATAAAAAATGCAATTCAACCAAAATATGACCTGCTCAAATTGTAGATCAGATTGTAAGTCTACCTTGCAGATACAGAGAAGTGGAAAATACATCATATTGATGCTACAATGATGCAGAGCTGATGGATCAAAAATAGAAACTAAAACCACAAACTTCAAAACAGGACACATTTCAATTTCTGGAAGAATGTACACAACACTGGCTATTATCTTTCATGAAGGAATTCGTAAAACTACAGGACACTACACTACAACATCCGACAGCCAAAGAAATGCTGAAACCACCACAATCAGTTTTGTGAACAACTGAAGGGAACTGGCTCGGTCAAAAAAGAGCACTGCAAATTGAAAATGCTCCAGGCCCACAGCGAACCACAGATAATGCCTGCGGGTCTGCAGGATGGAGTATAAGCATCCTGCAGGTCCAACGCAATTATCCAGGGTAGACAGATCCTGAATCAATGTGAGCTTCTTGAACTTGTTCTTTTGAGGAAATACGTTAAGAAGGGGAAGGTCCAAAATAGGACAGAGGCCTCCATCCTTCTATAGTACATGGAAGTAGCAGGAGTAACACCTAGTTCCTGCTCCCAAAGCCAGAACCCTCTCTATGTCCCCTTTGGCTAAAAGAGACTGCACGCAGTAAAATTGACAGATGGTCCTCAGTCAGTGCCCTGGTGGTGTGATGTGCGGCGTGTGGAGAAAAATTGGAAGGCGTACCCCCGATATCCAATTTGGAGAACCCCTTGGATGGTCTGCCACCCTTGGAGGAAATATCAGATCCTGCTTCTGACAGGGTGGCTGTGTGTCAGCAAGGTCATATTAAAGTGGTTTTGTGGTTGCTGATTCGGGAGGGATGCAGGCCTGAGCTGAGCTTAGTCCATGATTTCCTGGACGATATCTTTAAGAACCGCGGCCTGGGCCACGAAAGGGTTGAAAGGCCTGCTGAGCCACTGGAGGGGTCTTTCATTGTCAAAATTGAAAACCCCAACCACACCACGGAGAAGGCAGAATTGTCTGGTGGGGGCAGAAAGACAAAAGGAATATTTTGTGGCCCTATTCTCATTGAACCATTCTAGGGCTGGCTCCACTTTTCGCTAAGGAGGCGAGAGCCGTCAACGGGCAATGGCAGGACAACCCAGGAGAAGCCCATAAACCTCATTCAGGTATGGAACCTAAGTGCCACACTGGTGCTCATTGCTCAGTCGGTCGTGTCCAAACCAGAACATATGACATATTTGAGACCACCCTGAATAGCGTGAGCCAGGGAAGCCAGAAAGTCATGCGGAACAGCCTGTAAAACTTGCACCACCATGTCCCAAAAAGCATAAGAGTAGCGGCCTACAACTTGCTGTTCAATGACCTCAGAGCAAGGCTCATACAGGAAACTATCCACATGCTAAACGTCTCTATTCATTTTGACTCAAAATCAGGTAGAGTGGTAGAAAAGGCGTTGGGACTGACTTTACTTGTGGATGCCTGTACCACTGAACACTTTGGGGTCGAAGGCTCTGTAAGAAAGAATGGGTTGACCAATGCAGGACGATGGCGATGAGCAGCTTGCCTATTAATAGGTGGACCAGAACAAGGTTTCACCCAAGTGCCCAAAAGGATATCCATGAGGGGCTCATTAAATGACAGCAGAGGCTCTGTCGGGCCTGATCTGGATGAAGTATTTCAATTTAATCATTAGTTTTCACTTCCATAGAGGGAAGCGGTAGGTCTAAGACTTTTGCTGCCTTCCGTATCACAAGTGCAAAGGAGGCACTTTCCTACATAGCAGGACCAGAGGGAGGCACAAGGTCAGTACCTCCAGCAGTATCAAGACCACTGGCATCTATGACTTCTTCATACCAGTTTTGCTCAACATATTAAGGAATATAATCATCCTTCTCATCATGATTGTCATTGTCTGAGTCAGTGCCAAAAAGATTGTGCAAGGTATGAGCCTACTGCATGGTAAGGGCTAAGTGTCAAAATCATGAGGATTTCCTGTTGGCTGTGCATCAGTCACGGACTTGGTCGAGGTCCTGGTGTAGTTTGCCCAAAGTCGGATAGCACGATGGGCTGTAAAACCTCCTTTGGCAGTGTTGGCATCGGTGCAAAGGGAACGTGCACAGAAGCTATTGACGAAATGTTAGTCAGGACCAGAGCCAGTGCTGAACCCGATGCAGGTTCAAGGAGCACAGACGGCACTGAGTGCAGATTCACATCTGAAAGTTCGACTGTAGGCCCCCACAGATCCTCAAGGCCTGAAGGTGTGACTGAGGGAACCAACGAAGTGCCAAAAATGAGCTGCTTGGCTTCTCTGAAGGCCTCTAATTACAGCAACATCACAGACGGACCCGTAAACTTATGGCTTTGCAGGACTAGACTCGCAATCTGCATGTTGACGCCCTTGAGCCCTCTCTGGAGTTAGTGCGAGGTGAGAAAAGGGCAATTCTCGAGTTCTTATGCTTTTTCTTAGATTTATCCGAAGACTTGGACCAGACTCTGAATCATCTCCTTAGGAGTTCAGAAGTGAGATAGGGTGGCACATTGACACCCTCTACCTTCCCTGGAGACTCAGCGGTGGGAAGGGGCCGATTCCCGCTTGGACTTTTTATGCTTCTTCTTGGACTTACCAAAAGACTTCGACCATGACAAAGATCTGCTGCTGGAATTAATTCAGGAGTGTGATCTTCCTTTCGATCTCAACCGAACACAATGTGGAGTTTTGAGATGCTTAGCGATGTAGAGCTTCACTTCATGATACACTGTGGCCTTCGGGTCTATCCGGGAACAGTTGTCATAGGTCCTAGAGTCGTGTTCCAACCCCAAGAACCAGAGACATGCCTAGAGGGAATCTCGCAAGGGTTCAGCTCTGTTGGTTTAGGAGGGGACATTTCCCCTTGTACACTGGCAAATCTTTTAGAAAAAAATAAAGAAAATCCCACCATAGACAAAAGGAGTAGAGCTCTGAATTTGAAAGCACATAAATAAAGAAATTGACATCAGCCACATGGGTGGTGCACATATGCAGCTTCGTTAATCACTTCTGCAATGGAATGATGTTGATGCGGAGCTGCAGGATGCCACCTACTGGAACGCATGAGTACTGCTTTTGAGTTTTACGGATCCAGTCTGCCACCTGGGAAATATTCAGAAGGTGAGGAATCTTCATTAGAAGTTTCCATCTGAAATAGAAATATAGCACTATTCTCAAAGTTTTCCTTCCACCCTTCTGAGCATTCAGACACCATGCGATCACAGGGACCTGCAAGCATTTTGGAATCTAGCTGCTCGCTGGAATTCTGGAAACATAAAGCTTCTGTGGTAAGGTCAATCGAAGCGCAAAATGGCAGCGTCTATTGGATACTCCTAATTGAGCTCCCAGTCTTTCAGTTGTTGCTTTCTTCCCTAGGGGCATTTTGCAATCAAAGCAATGGACAGCTGTCAAAGGAGCCAGTTCCTTGGATGGTGTTCGATGTGCAGGCCCTAAATAAAGGCAATAGCAGGGACATTCTTATTTTTCTGTACCCAACAACCTGAATGCAATGGAGTGCTTTAATGCTGCAAGGAGAGGCAGCAGGGGCTGGTGTTGGTAGATCTGAGACAGCCTGTTGTGTAAGGAAGGGCCCAGGTGGCCTAGGTGAGCACTGGCCAGTCAGGTGTTGCCCAGTGAGAGATGGAAGGAAAGGATGACTTTGCATTTAGGAGTACTAAAGTTAGGAATCCTAACTTTACTACTCCTAAATGCATTTTGTGAACACCGAAAGTCGTAAAGTTAGGATTTTGTGTCAGATCTGTATCCTCAGGATCGTATTGAAGCTAACGTGGTCCACCTCCTGATATCCCCAATGTCTAAACAGACACTAAAGGTGATCAAGCGGGGGAAGGTAAAGAAAGGAACAGTGGGGAGGGACACCTGAAACACAAGGAAAAGCAATCAACCTTCTTTTCTGCTAAGCACATAGGTCTCTAGCATACTAGTTCATTATTAAAAATGTCACTTCTGCCATCAGTTATACCTGTGAAGAATAAAAATGTGTGCTGCCTTATGCTCCAAGAGCTGTCTGTAAGTAGAAGATCATCCACTGCATGTATACTCATCTACTCAGACACAAAACAAGAAGCACATAAAGACCATGAATGATATACAGATGATGAGACAGGTATGCCTATATGAATCGCACCTACCCTTTATAGCAGTAGGATGGCAGAACAGGGGCCGAGAGACTTGGCCACGTGGTTCTCTCTATTCCTAACCCCTGCTGTAGAAAAACAAAATACAGGACAGTGAAAGCAACTGGAAAGGACTGTATCCTGTTCAAAGGATATTTCTTCAGCATTCAATAGCACAGTTGTATTACTTCATACATTAATGGATCGAGGAATGTGGACCATAATCCCCCAATCAAGTCAGATGATGAATATCACCAGTTCGCAGAAATAAAGAAAATAAACGAGGAATCAACAGCGGACTGCTGTTTCCACCTTAATCCGGTAAACAGAGATGCACAATTCTTTTCCTGAATGAGTCTCCTAACCCCTTCACTCTGCATGAGCTAACGGCATCTGTAGCTCACCAACACGAGTTAAACGGGGGAGGAGAGGAAGTAGAATAGTTACAGCGAAAACTTGTCAGAAACAATCCACTTTCAAAACTCTCTATCGGGTACAGAAAGCAGTTTAGGTGCGCTACTAGCGCACGACGAACACAGGAATAGCGTTCACGTTATTCCCAAAAGAAAGCACACAATCCCAGAACAACACACAAAGCTTGGTGCTACAAGCACCCTTACCGAACCTTCGGTTAGCGCAAATTCTCCGGGACAGGCAGGATTAGCGGCACCGGCTCCTGTCCTACGGTCCCTCAAATAGCGATGTCGTCATTGACGTGCGCATCGACATCGCACACAGCAAAGCCTGTTGGGAAGTGTAGTCTTCCCTCAATAACCCTCGCGCTCTCCCAAGGTAAATGTCAGTGTTCACAGTGCACACAGTCTTCAGCGCTGGTGCGCTCTGACAGTACATCCCTCCTCCGAAGAACACTGACAGAGACATGGCTTCGTAGTGTACCGGGTATGAATAGCGGTAACCAACGTAGGGACATGCACTCCCCCTGCAGGTTCCCAGGAGTTCTCCTCCTTCCCATACCCTTCCCGGGCTATAAGATACCATAGCTTGCCTCTACATATCTTAGAGTCCACTATTCCCCTGACTTCGTGTTCAGGTTCATTGTTCACCATGATCGCAGCAAGTGGTTTTCCTCTAGAGGTGTAAGAAGGTTTAAGCAGGGAGACATGGAATGCAGATGTATTCTGAGATTTGATGGAAGAGCAAGATTGACTACAACAGGATTTATGCATTTAATCACCTTATATGGCCCTATGTATTTGGGATTGAAGATGCTGTACTTTTGAATCGGATGTTTCTTGTCAACAGCCATACATAATCCCCTGTTTTGTAGGTGGGCCCAAGACACCTGCGCCTATCTGCGTATTGTTTATATGCAGTTTTAGCCTCGCTTAACCTGGTGCATGCTTCCCTCAAAGTGTTCTGTATGTGTTTAATCCTATCCTTCACTTCAGGAATGTGATCTGTACTCAAAGGGTTCAGAAAAGGAAGAAAACGTGGATGAAACCCATACGTGCAATAATAGGGTGAATGATGTGTGGAGCTGTGAGAAGCGCTGTTGTAGGCTACCTCCGCTAACCATAAATTCTCCACCCACGCTTCAGTGTTGCTGTCAACGTAACATCTAAGATACTGTTTTAAGGTTTGGTTGACTCTTTCGGTCTCCCCATCGGATTGTGGGTGGAAACTGGTGGAAAGATCAGAGGATATGCGCAAGGTGGCACACCAAATCCTCCAAAATTACGCTGTGAACTGCGAAACCCTGTCAGAGATGATAGCCTGAGGGAGACCGTTTAACCTGACTATGTTGGTTAATAAAAGATGAGCTAAGTTACCGGCCGTGGGTAGTTCTTTACAAGCTATGAAATGGGCCATCTTTGTAAGGGAGTCTACCACCACCAGAATCACCGTGTACCCTTGATCACGTGGCAACCCTACTATAAAATCCAGTGAGATACTCTCCCATGGTTTCAGGGGTGTAGGGAGTGGCTGTAACAGCCCTGCGGGTTTGGTTGTGTCCTGTTTCATTTGGGTGCATGTCACACATTCCTGTACCCATTTTCTGACGTCTTTGCGCAAGGTGGGCCACCAGAATTGCCTTGTGATTCTTTCAATAGTCTTGAGTGTACCGTTGTGTCCTGCACTGGACAGGTTATGACACCAGGTGAATACTTGTCGCTTTAATGGAAGCCTGAGTATGAGAAGCTGGCTCCCCCTCATAGGTAGGCCCTGTTTGACCTGCCATTCGGGGTGACTACTTAACTACCTCTTCCATGCTACTGTTTGGCTCTTCTGGACTACTCTCTTCAGAAATGTATCAGTATAGGTGACACAAAGCACCTTTTGGTTCTCGATGATCGCACGTGTGGGACTTTCCTCAGTAGCGATTGGCCTTTCCTGTCGGGTTAGCGCATCTGCTTTCTTGTTCTCGCTACCAGGACGGTATGTCACTACGAAATCGAACTCCGCAAAAAACAGCATCCATCTTAGTTGGCGCAGCGTCAGATGTCTGGCAGCTCTCATAAATTGCAGGTTGCGGTGATCTGTAAACACAGAGACTACATGTTTGGCTCCCATCAGGAAGTGCCTCAATTCCATGAATGCATTCTTTATGGCCAATAGCTCTTTCTCAGCGATGGTATAATTCTTTTCTGCTGTATTGAGTTTCCGGGACATGTAGGCGACTGGATGTAGCTGTCCGGTTATCGGATGTCTCTGGGATAACACTGCACCTACAGCTACTTCAGAGGCATCTGATTCCACTACGTAGGGTCTGTCGGGGTCTGCATGAACCAACACAGGTGCGGACACAAAAGCTTTTTTCAAGTCCACAAAACTGTACTGAGCTTCCTCTGTCCAACAGAACGGTGTCTTTTTCCGTAACAATTTAGTGATTGGGGCTACTAAATTCGAGAAGTGACTGATAAACCTGCGATAAAAGTTTGCGAACCCCAAGAAACACTGGATATCTCGGATGTTCTGAGGAGTAGGCCATTCTGCAACTGCCTTGATTTTCCAATCTGCCATCTCTTGACCCAACGGAGTGAGCATCACTCCCAGGAACTCCACGGTGGTGACTCTGAATTCGCACTTGCTGATCTTGCAATATAAATGGTTCAAACGCAGAGCCTGTAAAACTGAATGCGCATGTTGGCTGTGTATGTTTTCATCTGCAGAATACATCAGAATGTCGTCGATATAGACCACTACGTACTTGTCCAAGAATTCCCTCAATACGTTGTTTAGGAAGAACTGAAATGGTGCCGGAGCATTACATAAGCCGAACGGCATCACTAAATACTCATAAAGGCCGTATTGTGTCTTGAAGGTGGTCTTCCATTCGTCCCCTTCTCTGATCCGGACCAAATGGTAGGCTCCTTTCAGATCCAAACGAGTGTACACCACAGCATCTTTTACCTGTACCAACAGGACTGGAATTAAGGGTAACGGGTACCGGTTCTTTATCGTGATGGCGTTCAAGGCTCGATAATCAATACATGAGCGCAGGTCTCCGTTGGCCTTCGGTATAAAAAACAAAGGGGAAGCAGCGGGTGATTTGGATACCCGTATAAAGCCCAAAGCAAGGTAATTATCCAAATACCGCAGGAGATGTTCATTTTCGGGTTCCGTTAAGGCATACACCGCCCACTCGGGACGAGAGCTCCAGGAATCAAGTCTATTTGGCAGTCGTACTGCCGATGTGGTGGAAAAGCTTCAGCCTTTATCTCATTGAAGACATCC
Source organism: Calotriton arnoldi (assembly GCA_963921515.1). Lineage (NCBI taxonomy): Eukaryota > Metazoa > Chordata > Amphibia > Caudata > Salamandridae > Calotriton > Calotriton arnoldi. The sequence goes on from CAWUFW010000334.1 coordinate 2,097,548, forward strand.
GCAAAATCATTGTATTCTTCGGGTAACGTTATCATTTTTTCTGCGGCCGTAGCTATATGATGCCACAGAGCCAATGCTTTGGATGGTTCCCCCATCCTCTTGATGCAATGATCCTTACAGTATTCGGACTCCATCTGTACCGTTTTATTCAACCAATCAATAGTCCGGTTGTGGAGTTGAAGCCAGGGTACACCCAAAATTATTCCATATTGTGGTGCCTGGATTACGTTGAAGGTCAGTCGTTTGAGGTGTTCAGAGCCATGCAACACTTCAGGTTCCTCAGTACTGTAAAATACAGGGCCTGAGTCCAGACGTCTCCCATCTACTGTGAAAACCGCTTCAGGTTTTTCTTTCTCCTGGAGGGTAAGACTCAATCTTTGAGCGTGGTCCTGATCCATAAAGCACCCAGTAGCTCCTGAATCCACCATGGCCTGACTGCTCTGCCACTCATTGTGTATCAAAAGACGGAGCTGAATAAAGAAGTGTTCTTTCTGCAATGTTTCTTTTCTTTTTCAGAGAAGGGATGAAACTGTTGCTCGAAGGGGTCCTTTCTTCCATCTTCAAGCATGTTCGTTTCCCGATGCAAGGTCAACAGTAATCACTGGTACTTGCTTGTTACTGGGCAGAAAGTATTTTGGCTTCAAGGTGCATTCCTTGATGAAATGTTCTTTCCTGCCACAGTACATACAAAGTCCCTTCTTTCTTCTATAGTCCCTTTCTTCAGGAGTTAAAGAGGCTCTTATCGTCCCAATTTCCATAGGTTTGTGCTTCGGAATAGCACTGGTCTCAAATGTCCGGGGACGTTCCATCTTGGTCGTCAGCCTTTCTTTCCTCCGGGTCTCTCCTCTTCTCTCGCTCAGACGGTGATCCAAACGTAGTACAAGATCAATCAAAGCTTCACAGGAGGTAGGCTGAGGATCGATTTGAGCCACCACGTCTTTAAGCTCCTCTTTTAGCCCTTGGTAAAATATAGCGGATTGCTTGGATTCGGGCCAAACCGTTTCAGTTACCAGTTTGAGGAAGTCATTCAGATATGCAATCAAGTCGCGGTTCACTTGCCGGAGTTCCAATAATTCTTTATCTGCAGTAAAAGAGGCGGCTCGTCGGTTAAAAGTCTTTTCGAACTCCACTAGAAAGGCATCCCAATCGTATAGTAGAGGGTCATCCCTTTTTACCAAGGGAACCGCCCACTGAGCCGCATCCCCAGCTAAATACAAAATCAAAAAAGCGACTCTAGAATGGTTAGTCGTGAAGGCCTTTGCCCTGCATGAGAAATGTAGTACTATTTGTGTGAGGAACACCTGTAATTTGCTACTCTCACCATGAAACCACTCGGGAGTGGCCAGGCGAACTGAGGTGGGCACCTCAACTACAATAGGCGGGGTCTGATTAGGCACAGAAGGACCTGCATCAAATGGGTTTCTTTGCAAACCGTCCACCCTAGCCTCTAAGGCGGCAGTTTCCACTCTGGAAGCCGCAAGTTCGCTTTGTACCTGGGCCAGGGCTGACAGTATGTCATCTAAGGTAGCCATTTCCTCATTCAATACGACCAGGAGGATAATATTCGTGGCCTGCTAATTCTGTCAGATCTGTATCCTCAGGATCGTATTGAAGCTAACGTGGTCCACCTCCTGATATCCCCTATGTCTGATAGCAAATAAACAGACACTAAAGGTGATCAAGCGGGGGAAGGTAAGGAAAGGAACAGCGGGGAGGGAGACCTGAGACACAAGGAAAAGCAATCAACCTTCTTTTCTGCTAAGCACATAGGTCTCTGGCATACTAGTTCATTATTAAACATGTCACTTCTGCCCCCAGTTACACCTGTAAAGAATAAAAAGGTGTGCTGCCTTATGCTCCAAGAGCTGTCTGTTAGTAGAAGATCATCCACTGCATGTATACTCATCTACTCAGACACAAAATAAGAAGCACATAAAGACCATGAATGATATACAGGTGATGAGACAGGTATGCCTATATGAATCACACCTACCCTTTATAGCAGTAGGATGGCAGAACAGGGGCCGAGAGACTTGGCCACGTAGTTCTCTCTATTCCTAACCCCTGCTGTAGAAAAACAAAATACAGGACAGTGAAAGCAACCGGAAAGGACTGTATCCTGTTCAAAGGATATTTCTTCAGCATTCAATAGCACAGTTGTATTACTTCATACATTAATGGATCGAGGAATGTGGACCATAATCCCCCAATCAAGTCAGAAGATGAATATCACCAGTTCGCAGAAATAAAGAAAATAAAGGAGGAATCAACAGCGGACTGCTGTGTCCACCGTAATCCGGTAAACAGAGATGCACAATTCTTTTCCTGAATGAGTGTCCTAACCCCTTCACTCTGCATGAGCTAACGGCATCTGTAGCTCGCCAACACGAGTGAAATGGGGGAGGAGAGGAAGTAGAATAGTTACAGCAAAAACTTGTCAGAAGCAATCCACTTTCAAAACTCTCTATCGGGTACAGAAAGCAGTCTAGGTGCGCTATTAGCGCACGACGAACACAGGAATAACGTTCACGTTATTCCCAAAAGAAAGCACACAATCCCAGAACAACACACAAAGCTTGGTGCTACAAGCACCCTTACCGAACCTTCGGTTAGCGCAAATTCTCCGGGACAGGCAGGATTAGCGGCACCGGCTCCCGTCTTACGGTCCCTCAAATAGCGATGTCGTCATTGACGTGCGCGTCGACATCGCACACAGCAAAGCTTGTTCGGAAGTGTAGTCTTCCCTCAATAACCCTCGCGCTCTCCCAAGGTAAATGTCAGTGTTCACAGTGCACACAGTCTTCAGCGCTGGTGCGCTCTGACATTTTGTCTCAGTTAAACTTAAGTTTTGGTCTTAAGAATACCAAAACTTAAGTTTAACTGAGACAAAATACTAACTTTACGACTTTCGGTATTCACAAAGGGCATTTAGGAGTACTAAAGTTAGGAATCCTAACTTTACTACTCCTAAATGCATTTTGTGAATACTGAAAGTCGTAAAGTTAGGATTTTGTCTCAGATTACTTTTGTGAATCGGGCCCATTGAGTTGCTTATTGTGGCAAAAATAACATCAATGCAAACATATTGAGGAACAGGATATAGAAGGCAAGAATTTATATTTTTATGTATGCATTATCATTCTTCAAAATATTGTTGTGTATAAATAATATACTTTAATATAGTTGCATTAAATATGGTTTTTTAAATAATGTAATGTATATGAGTTGTTATATTAATTTCAGGTGTTAATGAGGTACTAGTGTAATTTTTTACATTTTTAAGTTTGTAATTTTTAATCAATCATTTTTGTACTATTTGTTAAGTTTTGGGGGAATGGCATTGGAAGTTATTTAAATTATAAATTGTTTTTATTTTAAATACATTTTTTATGTTAAACATGTAATTGGTAATGAATCATGTAAATTATTTAAGTGATTATGATTTAACAGTAGTTTGTGATTTGTAATGTATAATTTTATTTTTCTATAGTTTAATTAATAATTTATAATTTTGTAGCAGGTTAAAGGGGCTATAGGAGATAAGGGTGTGAAGTTATTTGAATTATGTATTTTTATTTATTCTTTTTTATGTTAATTGAATACTCGATGGCTAATCAAGCGAAATGTTTAAACAATTATTATATTAATTATTTTGTGATTTAAATGTGTATTTTATTTTTCTATATTTTAATTACCAATTCATAATTTAGTAGTGGGATGTTGGGTTTGCAGGGGAATAGGGTGGGAAGATATTAAAATTAAACATATTTTTTACAATTTCTTATTAATGTTAAGTAAATATTTAATTGGTAATTGATTATGTAAATTATTTACTTGATCATTAAGCATGCAGTGCTGTAGATTCCCATGCTCTGCATATTCCTGCCATCTAGTATTGGGTCTGGATTTGTGCAAGCTTTTTTTCTTCGAAGAAGTCTTTCAAGTCACGAGATCAAGTGACTCCTCCTCTTGGTGATACTGTGCACGGGCATCAACTCTTTTGTTAGAATGTTTTCCTGCAGGCGGGTGAGAAAGGAGTGCAAGAAATGTGTAAGAACAAGGATGTCCATGCTAAATGTAAGTGCATCACATAAGTATGTAATGCAGCTACAATGGCCACAGGCTTCTGGAAGGAGGGAGGGCACATGTGAATCTACAGCACTACATGCCCCGAACATATGCTTACAAGGTAAGTAACATAATCCGTTCTATGGTATGTGTGGCTGTAGATACACATGCTTTGCATAGACCTTAAAGCAGTCCCTCCCAAGAAGCGGTGACTAGTCTGTGTGAGTTGCAGTAGTTTGAAAAAGGGTACTTAGCACTGCCAGACCTACATTAAAATTCTAAAACATCCACACTAACGTGTTTGGTAAATGCGTGTGGAGTAGACCATGTAGCTACCTTAAAAAATGTCAGCTTTGGTAATATTTCCTAAAAAGACCATAGTAGATCCCTTTTATGAGTGGAATGTGCTCTGGGAGTAACAGGTGAAGGTCTTTTGACCTCAATGTAGCAAGTATGAATACATTTGACTATCTATCTGGCTATGCCTGATTTGGATATTGGGTTGCCTTTATGAGGTGGAGAAAAGCCTACAAAGAGTTGCTTTGTTTTTCTGAAAGTTTTAGTTCTATCTATGTAGAACATGAGTGCTCTTTTTACATCTAGAGTATGAAGAGCTCTTTCTGCTACGGAATCAGGGTCAGGGAAAAAAACTGGGAGCTCAATGGATTCATTGAGGTGAAACTAGGAGACTACCTTGGGTAGTAATTTAGGATTAGTACAAAGAACCAGCTTGACTCTATGTATTTGTAATAATGGTTCTTCTAAGGTTAAAGCCTGGAGCTCACTAGCACGCCTGAGTGAGGTAATGGCAACTAAGAATGCCACTTTCCATGAAAGAAATGGTAGGGGGCATGAGTGAAGAGGCTCAAAAAGGGGACCCATGAGTCTGGTTAGAACAATGTAAAGTTTCCAAGAGGGGGCTGGAGGAACCAGAGGAGGAATTACTCTTTTAGGACCTTCCATGAACGCCTTAATGACTGGGATTTTGAACAGTGAGAGATGCTGTCTATTTTGGAGATAGGCAGCCATTGCAGCGAGGTGTAACCTAATGGAAGTGTAGGCTAAATTAGCCTTTTGCAAATGAAATAGGTAGCAGATAATGTCTTGCACCGTGGCTTTCATAGGATCAATTTGTTTGGGTTGGCAGTAGCAAATACAAAATTTCTATTTTGCAGCATAACATGCTCTTGTTGTGGGTTTGCATGCCTGCTTGAGAATATTTTTACATTCTTGTGGTAAAATAAGATAGTCAAACTCTGTGGCCTCAGGAGCCAAATGGCTAGATTGAGAGTTTTGGGGTCTGGGTGTCTGATTTGTCTTTGATTTTGAGTGACAAGATCCGGCCTGTTGGGGAGCTTATTGTGTGGAACTACCAAGAGATCTAGTTGTGTCGTGAACCAGAGCTGACGCGCCCAAGTGGGAGCTACCAGGATCATGGTGAGAGATGTTTGCCTGAGTCTCCGAACCAGAAACGGAATGAGAGGGAGATGTGAAAAAGCGTAGGCAAATATCCCTGACCAACTCATCCATAGTGCGTTGCCCTTGTATAGTGGGTGTGTGTACCTGGAGGTGAAATTTGGGCATTTAGTGTTTTCGGCTGTGGCAAAAAGATCTATTTGAGGAAACCCCCAATTTTGAAAGTAGGGAAGGAGGACTTGTGGGTGGAATTCTCACTCGTGGGTCTGTTGCTGCATCCTGCTGAGCAGGTCTGCAAAATCTTTGTCGGCTCCTTGCAGATATTCCACCAAGAGATGAATGTGGTGGTGAAGAGTTCAGTTCCATATGGTCTGAGACAGTTGTGACAGTTGAGAAGACTGTGTCCCCCCAGAACACTTAATCCATGCGTGTCGTCTAAGAAGCACGCTGGTATTAACACCCCTAGCAGCTGTATCTGCAGCATCTAGTGCACATCGGATGGAATTGTTGATAATCGCCTAACCTTCTGTGACAATTTGTTGTCCCCCTTTGCGGTGTTCCTCCGGGAGGTACTGTAAGAGTTCCTCTATTTCATCCCAATGGGCTCTATCATAGCGAGCCAGAAGGACTTGGGAATTGGCAATACGCCAATGATTAGCTGCCTGTGCTGCAACTCTCTTCCCTGCTGCATCTATTTGCTTACTCTTCTTTTCAGGAGGTGGAGTATGCCCAGTAGTCTGGCTGTTAGCTCTCTTACAATCAGTTGTTGCAACTATGGAGCCTGGAGGAACTTGACCCCTGATAAACAGTGGGTCAGAAGGAGCCCCTTGTATTTTTTGTCCACCCGTTGGGTGATAACCCAAGAACACTCTGGCTCTTTAAAAAGATCCTCAGCATGTCTCATCATGCCGGGAAGCATGGGTAAATACTAGGTGTCTCTATGTGTGGAAGAGAGGGTGTCAAACAAAAAGCCCTGTTGTAGGGACTCTTTGTGCAGCTCAACATTATGGAAAGCAGCTGCCCTAGCAATAGCTTGTTGAAAAGAAGTGGCATCTTCTGGTGGGGAGGGACGACTGGGATATAGATCCGGATTGTTGGGGGTAAGGGGATCAGTGTCGTATGTATCCCACGGGTCAGGATCCCTTAATGGCTCTTGTAACCCCCTATCGTCTGTACCTGGTGACCCTGGAGGTGAAGCATCATGTGGGTCAGGTGGTGGAGATGTAGGAGGGGATGGAGGTGGTGGTGATGGTGGTGGAGGAGGAGGAGGTGGTGGTGGAGGAGATTGGTGGGTAGGACTGGTGGCTTTGTCCTTCATCTTCCTTTTTTGAGAAACAGGGCTGTCTAGTGCCCCTTGGAAGGACAGCTTCCTCTTTGGTGGTGGAGAAGCAAGTATCTGCCCTGTACCTTCCTGGATTTGAATTTTCCATTGGCGAATGTCCATTTTTTCGAGAATGGGCTCGACTGGAGACATGGAAGTTAATGAAGACTTGGAGGATTTCGGCTCTGTAATTTTCGGCACTGAGGCTTTTGGTGTGGACCCAAGTTTTTGCTCGGCACCGAGGTAGATGTTGTCGATTGCTGGCTCGATCCTGAAGGTCGATCTCAGTTCAAAAAGGTCAAAGCTGAAGGCTTGGCCTTGGGATCAGTTTTCGGTGCCAGGCCTGAGGGTGGGGTGCCCAAAACAGTCTTTCGGATCCGACCATGGACAGAAGGCAGTGGTGGTCCAGTGACCTCTAAGTGAGAATGTTGTGAGACCTTCTTGGGTATTGGAGAAGGGTCAGGGGCCATAGTACTCATACACTGCCTGCATGGAGGGCTATGCATTTCCATATCAATCTTCACGTCGGAGCCAGAGCTTTCATCAGGGGAGAAGACCCCCCGTTCAACGTCTGAAGCTGGCTCTTCCTGGGCATGCTCCTACCGAAAATGTCTGGAGTGTCATCTCCGCTTCTGCGAGACATTCCCAATTGATGAGCCCTTCAATCCCGTGTTTTTTTTTTTACTAAAAAGGACTTAAATATGTTGCAGTCGGACCACGATGGTCTGGCAAAAGACACAAGTTCACACGAGGTGTTGATTGGTGTGTGGATATTTCACGTGGTAACGTGGGCAAAATCTGAAGGGTATGCATTCTATCAGAAGGGCATATTCGATAGAAATGAGTGCAAAGCGGATTAGGACCGAGACAGGGGGCGCCCCGAAGGACGGTCAGTCGAAGACCGAACGGACGAAATTCGAGAGTTGCGCAGGAGTGAAAAGCGCAATCAAAACAATGCCGTCGAAGACAGTAACGAATCGAAGAATTGTAAATGAATAGAGTTGAAACATGGTGCAGAGGCACACACGTCCGAAGCTGACAGCGGAGAGAAAACAATCTAATAAAGGAGTCAATGCCCATGCGCAGTATCACCGAGAGGAGGAGTCAACCGGTCTCGTGACTCAAAATACTTCTTAAAAGACAAACAACTTGCACAACTCCGGACCCAACACTAGATGGCAGATACATATACATATCATCGAACATAATGTTTCCCTAACTATAGCTCCGCTTTAACCTTTGGTTTTGTCACTGAATTAAATTGGCTTTTTAATGTCTGCAACCTAAATGCATGCAATGAAAGATATGAAAGGTATATTTGATTTTAAAAAACTATTAAAAATGAATAAAACTTTTAAGTGACATTATAATATATGCCAATATATACATATATGTGTGAAGATATCCATACATAGTAATGTTAATTTTGGGAATTTATTAATAAAGTTATAATCATTTTCAGTAGAGAGCACAATGTGTATGATCTGTGCTGTAATCTAGTATTATTGAGCTGTGGTGGTAGTACAATTGTTTTCAATTTCTAGCATAAGTTATACTCTCTATGGTTGTTGGCTATGTTTCTATGTTTGGGTTACCTTTATAGCGCAATGGTTGTTGCCTATGTTTAGGCTACCTTTGTAGCCCAATTGAAATTCTGGTTTTACTTTCATATTTTGAATGTATTTTGTAAGTACTTTGTACAAACACCCATTTTGTGTTGTAATAGTCTGTTTTAATATGTTTTTGTGAAATTTCTGATGACAGTTTGTTTAATTTAGCTGGTACTGCTTTACTTCCTAGATACTATTGTCGTAATACCACAGTGCTTTCCAAATCCAAAACACACTGTGATTGGTTGGAAACACTGCCAATTATATGAAACAGGAAGTGTACACCCCTTTGCTATCATTTGCTCTGAAAACCTGTAAGGAAAAGGTGCTATTTAATTTGTGCAGCTATTTCTTTAGTTCCTGCTGTAAGTCCTATGCAAAATGGCTGATCAACATCAACCTGGTCAGGAGGAAGAGGAGGAACAGGAGCAAGGTCTGCTGGAGGAGGAGCAAGAGGAGGCAGAAGAAGGAAACTGAAGGAATCAGTAGTCTGGCAATTTTTCTCCCTGCCGCCAGTGGAGAAAAAAGTTAATGCTTCATTGGTGATTTGCAACTTGTGCAAGAATGTGATCTCATGTGATACCTGCCAGCAATATTCCTTCGGGAAGTCTGGCATGAGACAACATCTGGTGTTTATCCACTCCCAAAGATTTGCATGAGCTGAACGAAGACAGGAGCAGGAGTTGGAGGAGGCTGCTTCCGCCACGTAATCAGCAGCCAAAGCCCCAGAGTCAATAACACCTTGACTTCTTGAGCATCAGCTCCACCTCCACTCACTCCATCAGTTGTACCCTCTTTACCTCCTCCTGGTAGCGCAGTGCCTGTACAGCTGTTGAGGCAAAAGCGGCAGATTGTTGACCAATATGGCAGTACTGCCACTTATTGCCTACTGTGTTATATAGTAATAGTTGCTAGTGAGAAGGTTCTTAATATTCATCGCCAACTCATTTCTGCTCACCTATGTCCTCCCCAACATCCCTAGTTTTATTTTTCACCTCCCTCCTCTTTCCTTTCCACCTTCTTTTTGTTCTTTTGGTCCTGTTGAGGTGTTCTGGAAAAAAGAGGAAAATTACAGAATTTGTTTTTTTAAACCTCTTCAAGAAGGAAAAAAACTGGTTCTTTTCAGAGCTACTCAAATCTTTCCAACAATAAAGAGATAATGCTAATATTAGCCGTATTTTTTACAGGTAACATACATATATTTGCATGTTTTATAATAATAGAAGGTAAGTGAAATGTAAGTGAGAGATGCCGAGTTTAGTTCAGTGTTGTGGCATACAGTACAGTTGAGTGTCATCCTGTGAAGTGTTGTTCACTTCAGTTATGTATAGTTATGCGTGGTTTAGTTAGGTGTTGGTTAGTCATGTATGTTTGTACAGTGTAAAGAAGTCTAAAACAGTAAGTACAGTGTTTGAGACTACAGTGATGTGTACTGAAGTATTGTGTGCTTGAGTACTGTATTGTACAGTGTGTTTAAGTTGAGGGTGTTAGAGTGAAGTCATGTACAGTGGAGTGTGATGAGGTAGAGTAAATTGAGATGTGATAGACTTCAGTAATATGTTATAATTTACAGTGTGATGTTATATAGTGGAGTACATTATCCGCCTAAAAGAACACAATTTAATGAAAGTACATTACTATATACAGTAGACACACATATTATACATTTTAAAATAATGTATGTGGTACAGGTTAATCCAACAGTGCTTTTCATTTTATGTGTTTCTCAGACAAAAGTAACAATATTATTGCACAAGTATGCCATCATTTATAGCCTTTACAGATCAAAATGATCATATTGTTGTAGTAATCATAAAACACTGGGGAAAAACAAACGAATTGGATTGTGAAAGATCCCCAAAAATCCTAACAGTAGATTAATTTAAATGTCATCAACCATGTAAGGCCACATAATGACTGCTTCCTGTGCTGGAATCCGAGAAAGAAGGATGCTGCACAGGCCATAGATTCGAGAGCCAAGCTGAGACCTGAGAGCTCGTCAGACACTGGGCGTTGGATGCTGTGGAAATGGCTAGTGCACTCGTGCCCCCACTCTGAACCCATGATGATTGCGGTTTTAACCCAAGGAGGCTTGCATTTTTCGGCCACCCAGGGAGCCATTGGTGATGGCAACTCCAGGAGGGTCGGTTGCTTCGTGGGTGTCCCGGAAAGAGAAGGCGGCACCTTGGACTTGGGCTGAACAGGCCCTCCCATCAACCTTGGTTTGGCTTTCCTGCTCTTTACTCTTTGGCAGCAGACTGGGACAGCGGATAGGGGCAGACTGGGGCAAACAGCCATTCAGCCTTCAGCATTTGAGCCTCAGAGGCTCCAGGACCTACTCGCCTGTCTTTACAGGCCCTTTGCTGCTTTCCTATCGCTTGGTGGATCGCTTAACCACTTGACCTGTCCCTGAATCTACGCCAGCAGTAAGGTAAAGAGGGTGGAGGGCACCTCAATTCTTTCGATCTTGTCACCCTTGCAATTTCTATTGCTTTCTACTGCTTTGAGGCGCCAGCAGGCTTGAAGGTTCGCAGCCTGACATCAGCTGTGAGGGCCTTGCCTGTCCTTCTGGCTGACTTGTACAAAAACATGACCCTGATTGATGTTCCACCAATATCTGACTGCATGTGCTTCAGTTTTTATCGGAAATGCAGGTTTATTTAGCTTTGGTGGCCTATCTGGACGCTGATGGAAAAAGTTCAAGCAAAGCCTAACAAAGTCCAATAAGCCATAGGCTATTTTAGTTGGCCCACAAATATGGGATCTGGGTGGGTCAGGGGCCCCCTCAACCTGCAGCCAGAAGAAGAAATTGAAACCTCTATCCACATTAAAAAAAAACACAAAATCCAAAGCAGCACACAGCGGACAGAGTCTTATCTCCCCTGTGGATCGACTGTTTCTCCTCGACAGAGGGCCTCCCAACGCCAATTGCTGCAAAACCCACAACAATAAGCCTGAACGCTGATACGGAGTGTGTGAAGGCCAACAAACTGAATGTAGACCCAGTTTGGGGGCCTGCAACTGATACAGAGTTAATTGGCCTCACTTCCATCTCCCTGTCTCATCATGTTCCCCTTATAGTTTCTCAGCTCCGCAACCAATAGAAGTTATCATGGTGCCTATCCATTGTGCTGAGCATCAACCATGCCTCCAAACTCCTCTAGAAATGGCGGAACAGGTACTAATAATTTCGGACTCCAAACGCCCACGAGAGAGCTTCCAGCCTAGTCAAGAACGAACAGGCCAAAAGCACGTTGGTCAGTCCATTCTAGCCTGACATGTGGTCAACAATAATGAAAATGGTGCAATAGAGGCAGATGCACGACTGGAACTGGGAAACAAGCCACAAAAAGGGCCAGATCAAGTGCCCATAGGTTCATGGAAGGATGAGAGAAACGAGGTAACAGGCACCGTGCAAGAAAGAACCTGGCCCCCTCCCAAACTTGATTCCGAACTTGCACCCCTGCCAAGCGATGCAGAAAGAACTGTTCATAGTCTTTCACCCCAACCTAGACCCTTCACAAAATCTGGCTTCTGTTGACCTACCATTTGGGTCACCCCAGCCAAAATAAGCACTACTTAAAAAAGAGCCACAGATAGCATCATCAACAGTGAATACTTCTGAAAACAATTCACAAAACACCCATCAAGTCAAAGGGCATAACCAACCAACCACTGGAAGCGATTTATGGGAATCCCTTTACCTTGAGCTATCAGCCCAACAAGGTGGACTTTCTAAACACACTAAGCAATATTTGTCTCTGGAACTAATCATAAACTAGTGAAACTGAACAATCTAATAACCAGAGCACAAAACCACGCCGCATTACAAAAAACAGCGTGTTTCTGTGCGCCAATCATTGACAAACAAAGCACCTTGCCATCAGCCTTGGAAAACTTAATACAAGGTCTCAAAGGAAATCGACATCCCTCTAGCGTCATGTGCTGCTTTCGAGAACTTGGAGCACAAAGGGATGAATTGTGCCTCAAAGGCCTATGAAACAACAACTTCCCCTAAAGACACAAAATCCACCAAAACGCCCCCTGAATAGGAGGCCCGACGGATCAGATCAGGAGAACCTAAAAGAATATGACCTCTTAGTCAAGCCTCTGATCCAGCCAATAAAGATACCAGTGGCTACTACCCTCCATAACATAAATATTATGTAAATTCAAGCAGAGGGTGAAGGAGCCATATAAGACTATCAAAGACAGACGGGCCGTGCACTGACATAAAAGCAATCCAGCTTTCCATGGGCAGGTGTGATACCTAAACCTCTGGCAACATTTTAAAACTTTTGCATGCCCTGCCTACTCTAGCCTACCTTGCCACATACAACATCGAATCAGTTGAATTTGTATGTTCCTCGGGGATCAATGTGAGGAAGCACGTGCTTCTAACATGGTCCTATAGCCCTATTGCCAAGTTAGTCCTACAGGAATATATATTTTTTTAATCATGGGCAATCATCGTCCTACCCCACTCCCCAGCCTCTTACCCCACTCCGTTTCTTGAATCTACAGTACACAAAGAGGAGAATCTGTAAAAAGTTAATACGCATGCCTACTCAGTACTTAGAAATCCAATAGGCAGTATAAAGGACGAATTGAAGCATGTCAAACGCAGCCCGGGTTTCACAACCAATCAGCTTAAAACATTACATCTAGGTCTGGGTTGGATGTCAGCAGCACTGCACAGTTCCAGTAAGCCCTGACATTCCATCCTTTCATCTGGCAATATAGTGCGACCAGCTGATTGCTTCAGAATCTGTTCCTGGAACATCAGTCAGTGGCTTACAGAATAAAATCAGTGATCCAGACCCGAGGTCTTTCCACATACTTTTCCTGTAAGAAACTTGGTCCATTTTGCCCCTACGGCTTGACTGTTTCTTAGGGTTTTTCAAACTGGCAACAAAAAAGGACGCACGGTCACCTGACGGCGGGGCTGGCACTTTTTGCAGCGGCATCTTTAAAAATGGAGACTGAAAAAGTGGTTAACAATGATGAACATGCGCTGAAGGTATGGATAAGAGACATGGACTCAAAGGCAAACACCTCTTTTCTGCCTGTCAATGTATATATTCATCCAGACAGAAGATCAAGGAATGATTGTGTGGTGATGTGATGCTGGCAGAGCCCAGTGAGAATTCAGTGATGTCATCTGGAGTGTTGGCAAGCATCCTGCCCTGAGTGTTCTCTCAGTGGCAGTTACTGCTTGTGCCTTGGTTGTGCCAGCCGGGACGGCTCTCTTTACCCCTGCTAATAAAGACTGCTTCTGGGAACTCACTACTGCGTCTGACCGACATTATTTCATTGGCGACAGAAGACGGGATGCCACTCTGCTTACCTACGGTCACCTTTGTTTCCTGTTGTGCGTGTACTGAGTCGACTTGCCCAGTACCTTCTACCTGTACTCCAGCCCAACTGTGAGTAATTTGTTTTACTACCCCCTATCCAAGGCACATTCGTGTGAACAGGTACAGAGAGCCGTGCCTATTTTTATTACAATCCTTCTAGCGCTTGTTCTGCGCTTGGCTTCCTACTGCCTGCTCGCTCTTAATTCAAATCTGCGGGGGCCCCTTGCTGTGCTGCTGCTCTGCTCTACCCGCGCTGCTTCTGAGTTTTGTGTGCTTTGGAGGGAGAGAGTAAGAAGAAATAGAGACTTAAATTTCACTGAGACTTTAACTTTACCTGCATTTAGTCTATCACGCGCACTTTCTCGAACTGCCTGCTCGTCCCAGCCTTTGTTTCTCCTTGTGCTAGCGGTTTCGTAGACTTGCGCACCTACTCGCGTTTCTTTGAGCTCTCTCGAGCCTCCAGAGCGCACCTCGCATGAGCGTTCTGTTGCTGGGCAACCTACTTCCTCCACGGAGCTCTATGTTTCAGACGAGGCATTTCTATACGCGCTGATACGCACAGCGAGTCTCTTCATTTCTGCTTCCCTGCTGCTCCTTACGTTACGCTGATACGCACAGCACTTACTTTTGCGTGTCAGCACTGTCTATTATCCGTCGGCTGCACCTCACACGGATGTCCTGCCCCCTACTTCCTGCCGGTTTTTGATTGGCTGGGTGGAGTCTTCAAGAACTCTAATTCTCTTCACCTCGTCCAAGCCTGACTTATAGTGGACAAACTGAACACTCAATGTGGAATTTCTCCTGTGTGTCACGCCTGTGATACACACACAATTTTTTTTTTTTTACTGCTTCAAGAAAGAGAACAAGTACAAGTGTACATCACTTGTACTCAAAAGTTGATGAACTGCAAAAATCCAGTTTTTTTTTTTACTTTCTCTTTTCTCTTTCTCTTTTTCTTTCTTCCTCATTCTTTTGTCTTTGTCTCCTTCTTTTTGCTCACCAACTTCTTTCTCTCTCCGTTAGTAACCGTTTTATTCCACAGGTATTCAGCCGACATGCAGAGTGTTACCGCACCAGCGCCTTTTCTACAGGAACCGGGAGATCCACCGCTGGAATGGAAGCTATGGATCAGATCCTTTAAGGCATATTTAGGTGCCATAGACGGTCAAAGGTTCAGACCTGAGAGGAAAAAGAATCTCATGTGTTATCATTTAGGGGTCGATGGTCAGAATGTGTTTGATCACCTGTCTCCTTATGACCCACCTGAAGGTGAGGACCCATGAGTTTGATGTAGCCGTAGCTCAATTGGACAAGTACTTTACTAAAACAAAGAACATTGTAGTGAACAGATACAAATTTTTCACAAGGATGCAGAAACCTACTGAAAGCATAGACACTTTCATCACGGCATTAAAAGTACTAGCTTCAAAATGTGATTTCGACAACTTCACCTCTCAACTCGTGAGAGATCAACTTGTCGCCAGGTGTTATTGTAAAAAAATACAAGAAAGACTACTTACCTGTAAGGATCCCTCTTTAGACAAAGCAGTTGATATTGCCAAAAGCATCGAGAGTTCAATGGAAGATGCCAAGCAACTTGAAACCGCTTTATCTAACACCACTATTTCAGGCGCTGTCTCCGCCAAACCACCTGTCGTTACACGCGACAATGCCAGAAGGCCTAGTGCACTTAGAGGTGGGAGAAATTTTGTGCAAAGCAGACCGTCCAATCAAAAAATCAGTTGTTTTAGGTGCGGTTCACCTTTGCATGTCTCATCTTTCAAGAACTGTCCGGCCATCAACCAACAGTGTGGACAATGTGGTAAAATGGGTCATTTCTCCAGAGTTTGTATGGGTGGCAGAAGGAAAAACATAAGGTGTGTTCTTAATGAAACTGATAGTTACTATGATGATGATGTAACAAGTCAGGAGTATGTTGTAGTAGTGAAACGCTGTGACGAGAAGCAGAACACACTTCATATTCCTGATCCTGAAATTGATGTCACCATTGAAACCATTTGCATCCAACTTTTTGTAGACACAGGAGCTCGCATTACCATCGTGTCACAAGAAAAATATCTTAAATTCTGGGTAACAAAGAGTTTATTACCACCTAATGTGCTCACGGTGGCTTTTGAAGGTAGCAGAATTGAGTTATTAGGCTATTTCTGGGCTACCATCAGTGTCCTAGGGGAAGTCATCAAAGGAAAGGTATACGTAGCTAGAAAGGGAATTAATGTCCTTGGTCAACTTTATCATGTTGAATTTTGCTTAACTATTAAACCTGGCCTAGCCAAACCTGTTTTCATTGATAAACAGCCTGCTCCAGATCAAATCAGTTCCACAAAGGACATCAGTTCTCTGTCTACTACCCAAATGGCTAACAGATGGGAGCATAAATTTGAGAAAGTGTTTGAGGAACGCCTTGGAAAAATCACTGATTTCCAACACTTTATTAAGGTCAAAGAAAATGCTAGCCCTGTCAAACATAAGTTACGTAATGTTCCCCTCAGCATTAGGGCTGATCTATCCAAACATTTACAAACTCTGTGCGATCAAGGTATAATTGAGAAAGTAGAGTCCACCCTCTGGCTTTCGCCCATTGTTTTGGCTAAGAAGAGTTCTGGGGACTTGAGGATGTGTGTCGACTTGAGGAGCCTCAACAAAGCCATCTGGGTCGATGGTTTTCCCCTCCCACGTATCGAGGATCTGATCGCTAAAGTTGGATCCTCTTCATGGTACACCAAACTGGACCTCAGGGCTGCCTATCATCAAGTCGAGCTACATCCTCAGTCCCGACACCTCACAGCCTTTGTCATCCCTGATGGCGTTTTCCAGTTTTGCCGCCTACCTTTTGGCTTGGCTTCGGCGGCCGCCATCTTTCAGAGGCTCATGACCGAAATGTTTCAAGATAATCCCCATGTCTTCCAAGATGACATTCTTATCTTCTCCAACACTGAGGCTGAGCACGATTTAGCCATCGACCAAGTCTTTAGCATCCTAGAGAGCAGAGGAGTTACTCTACAGAAAAGTAAATGCACCTTCAAGGTGAAAGAAATAGAATACTTAGGTCAAGTCATCTCGGAACATGGCGTAAAACCCAGACCAGGTTTTGTCAAAAGCATTGTGGAAGCGCCCGCTCCACAAAACAAGGAACTTCCTTGGACTTTGCGAGTTTTATGCCAAGTTCATGAAAGACTTTGCCAAAACCACTGAATGCTTCAGAGCCCTGCTGAAGAAAGGGGCAAACTATACATGGTCAGAAGAATGTGAGAGAGGTTTTCAATCCATTAAGGACCACATTGTTAAGGCCCCTGCTTTGCAAGCATTTGTGGAGGGAAGACAAACTGTTGTCGCAGTTGATGCCTGCGAGTATGGTCTGGGGGCTGTCCTATCACAGTATGCAGAAGGTAGAGAGCTCATGGTGGGTTTTCCCTCCAGGACTCTTCGTCCTGTCGAACGGAAGTACTCCGTTATTGAAAAAGAGCTTCTAGCTTGTGTCTGGAGTATCGAGAAGTTCTAGCCATATTTGTGGGGTAGATCTTTTGTACTCAAGACCGATCATCGTCCTTTAGTCGACATCTTGTATGGAAAGAAAATAAAACGCCCCACTGCCCGCTTGGCCAGGTTGTCTGCCAAACTCTTGGAATACACCTTTAGTGTTGAATACATTCCAGGGGGAAAGAATTGTAGAGCGGACTGCTTATCTAGGCTCCCCATTTCTGACACAGAGGAACAAGACTGGGAGACCGAAGTTGAGGAATGTTTTGTAACATGCATCAATCAGGACAGCCTGTCTTTCGCTGAGGAAGATTGGGTGATGGAAGTAGACAAGGATACTGTGCTCAAGGAAGTTGTATCTTTGATTAAGAAAGGCTGGCCCAAAGAGAAGTGTCTTTCTCCTGAATTATAAATGTTCTGGAAGGTCAGCAATGAGCTTTCGGTTGAGGGCGGCAAAGTGGTTAGAGGCGATAAACTCGTACCTCCTGTGTGTTACCGAGAAAAGATTGTCTTGGCTGCTCATTCAGGTCACCTTGGTGCGACCATCACAAAGAGGAAGGTCAGAACTGACTTCTGGTGGCCTAGAATGGTCACCCAGATTGATGAGTTAGTCAAGCAATGTGCACGGTGCAGTGCCAGTGACAAGGTTTTAGTCCTGGAAGGTGTTGTTGAGTCTCCTGTGTCCCCGCTTGGAAGAGCTTGGCAGAGGTTAGGGATGGATTTTCTTGGACCTTTCCATGTTCTTCCCACTAACATGAGATACTTCCTAGTCCTTGTGGATCATCTGTCCAGGTGGGTTGAGGTTGAGCCTATCAGTATCCCAAACTCCAAGAGCGTTATCAATTGTCTGAACAAGATTTTCCTCAGGGAGGACTATCCCGAGGAGATTCTTACAGACAATGGTGTTCAATTTGTTTCGCAGGAGATGAATTTGTTTTGTTGTATTCCTCTTAGGGTGTCCATACATGGGCTTTCCTGTATCATGTCCTTATATAGGCACAATTCGCCCTGCCCTTATATAGGCATAAAATCCCAGTCCTTATTTAGGCATTAAACCGTGCACTCCAAATACAGGCATGGTCTCCGACATCCGTCCACCCTAACGTCACAACGAGTTCTTGAAGAACAGACCCTTAGGCTTCGGGAGTTTCCCTAGCACAGGACTATTGATTTCTTCAAGGACTCATCTATTATGCATGCACTGTTATACCTTAGGGGTTCATTCATGACGTCTTCCGCTGTCTGACTCACGTCAATGCTAACATTATGAGGTACCTCTCAGGTATAAATATACCTTCCCTAGCCCTTGTAAACTAGAGGAGACCTCGACTTCAGAGGAGCCCGTTTCCCGGCCTGACGCACTGAGAAGACGCTGTCATCCCTGCACGCAAAGAGTCCAGCTTCCAGTGATCTGACTTCCCTTGCGGGGTGTTGGAGTTCGAATCTGGCAAGAGATTCCTACCTCTCTCATTCTTAAGGTATGGAGCTGACTAGAACCTATAGGGACTCTTGGCATACTAGGCATACTAGACTCAACATACTCTTAGTATACCATAGTAAGGAATACTTCACCTACTTCATACCTCTCCCTACACCTAGGTTAGGGTAGGCACATTGGGGTA
This sequence comes from Calotriton arnoldi, assembly GCA_963921515.1. Lineage (NCBI taxonomy): Eukaryota > Metazoa > Chordata > Amphibia > Caudata > Salamandridae > Calotriton > Calotriton arnoldi. The sequence continues at coordinate 2,116,443 of CAWUFW010000334.1, forward strand.
GAACTAGCTTAGAAACGCATCTTATGAGTACTCGCATTTTTAGTCTGTGTTATTTATGTAAATGAATATCTGCTAAAGATAATGCTATCGCAGTATTATTTATTTCTACTGCTTACGCTGTACATTATTTATCTTGCATACTGTTTTGTGATCGTAACAGCACATTTTACTTACACGAGAAACAAGACTGTTCAATAAATCCTTTATTGAAACGCCCGTCTATTTCTTTCTGTGTAACTTTGAGGAAAACTAAGCATGCACGATTGAGCTGAGTGAAATAGTTATCTATTGTTTCCACGACTCTGGGACACGTTCTGATTCTAAAGGGAAACAAAGTTGTCATGTTTTGCGGCTGCCAGAAACTACGCCCTTCTTGTCGTCAAGGAGTTTCTAGTGGCCTCTGAGCTAGCTGGCACAAGTAATTAAGTTTAATATACTCGATAGGGACATACTGGCCGTAGTCCTATGTCAAACCTATAGGGGATATTATTCCAATGCGCAGAGCCTATTAGGGAAATAGGAGCTACACTACATGGCGCCCAACGTTTGGTAAGGCGGTAATTTAACGCTAGATACTGAGTAACTCAGCCGTGCTTTTTTCTCTCAGAGACCCCTACCCATATACTCCAAAAGACGTCTGGAGTGGGCAGGGTTAAGTATCCACCACGGCTACATAGGGAAACACCCTATATACTAGCTGTTTGGTTTGCTCAACGTTGAAGGATACAATGTTCCAAAATATTGTGCACCTTATCTTTGTTTCCTTGACACTTGTTCTACATTTTTCAAAAAACAAAATGACTGAAACCGGAAACGGTGAAGCTGCGGCTAATCCAGCCCAAGCAGCAGTTTTTAACATTACAGGTTTAAATGAAACCGAGGAGGGTGTTATAAACATCCCTCCAAACTTAAGAAGAGCCATCACTCTAAAACTTATAAAACATGGCCTACCACCAAGAGGCGGTAGAGCAGTTTTCGTGATAGAGGCACATGAATCCTTTCAGACAGAGGTATTCTATTCATGGGTAATATTTCCTGAATCCAATCCAGTAACACACATGTTTCACTTCTACAAAGAAGATGATCCACCAGAGGAATACATTCCTTTTGAGGATATAGAAATTCCATTAACATACCAAGAGCATCAGCTCTGGTTTACAGGCGCCCTAAAACATCACAAAAACATTACCAGGCTCGGTCCACTAGGTAGACCAGGAGCAACATGGCCGATTCTAGCCGGCTACACACCTCATCCTGACATTGAAGAGATGTCAGACGAGGAATTACTTACTCAACTCACAGAGTTAATAAAAATCTACAGACAATTGGTCCAATATGTCATGCGGACTTTCACAGTCCAGCAACCACTGACACTTCCAAATCCAACTCCCGAACAGGGGAATACACTAAAAATTACACTACAGACTCTCTACGCAGTCATGGGTAAAATGCCCACAAAACGTGAGCAAATTCCATTCTGGATAGCTCAAAAAATTACTCAAATCGAAGCAGTATTTCCGAATACTAGCCCGTATGAGAAATACAGAATCCTAACAATCAGTTTACCGATGGGGATCACAACTGGAAGACTGTACCACTTGGGGCTCAGTCTTTGCTGCCATCTATACTAAAACACATGGTATTCCGTCAATTGCGGTAATCCTAGAGGTCCTAAAACAAATTCAAAATGAATACGGGGCAGAGCCTGCTCTGAATTTAGGTATGAAATTACTGAAAAATTTCGACCAGGTCTCAACAAAAATATTATCTAATATTAAAGGGGAGGCAGCAGCAGTGGCGATCCGCCAAAAATTAAGGGAATTCGATGTTACAGAACATCAAACTGAACTACCCAGAATAATTGAACAATCTTATGCAGAATTAGGCAGAGATAGTTTGGGTGGAAGACCAGTGAAGCCGAAACTATCTGAAAGTCCTGAGAAGGACTCTATTAAATAAACTCCTACATCTTCTAAAAGAAGTGGGAGACTAATAAACAAAAGTCAAATGAGAAACGTTCTCAATCCCGAGGTAGATCTCCTCAAAAGGAGCCCTCTGAAAGGAGGTATAACCTCAGGAATAGGGATAATTTAAGAAAACCTGATAGGTATCAAGATACTGATACACATTCCTCTCGTCCCTTTCAGATCTCATCACAGACTTCGGAAAGAAGAGGACGATCAGAACATAGAGAAGAACGCGTGAAATCCAAAGAAGAAAAACACGCTCCAAAAAAACAAAACAAAACCTCAATTCTCCAAAAGAAAGTAGCAGGTCTGAAGATCAGACATGCCGAGAATACTGAGAACACAACTCAAGAACGGAGAATGGGCTCAGACAATGCTGGACAGTGCAGCAGAAGTCACAATAGTTCGCCAGAACCTGAAGGAACTTCTGGAGATAGTGGACTTGAATGAGTACATTACAGTTGAGACTGTAGACACCAGGGTTAGTACTCCACAAAGGTTATATGAAATAACACTCCGAATGGAGGGAGACAAACCTAGACAGGTGAAAGCACTTTTTTAGGAAAGACTATCAAGAGGCTATGACATACTTCTAGCAGAAAAAGACTGGCCACCACAATTTGTCAGGGAGTGCCCACATGGCGAGGACATTATTATGCCTGCCTTCTCCAACCATATTCCAATTCATCTAAAATATACATATGCCAGGAAATGGGCAGTAGCCCAGGCCCCAGCATTATATAAAAATCATGTAGGATGAGGACTCACCTCACCATAAAATACATCTGAAACATGAACCAACTGCACAAAGGCAGTACCCAATAAAGCAAGAAGCTAAAAAACAGGTCAGGGAGATCTTAGATCAACTTGAATACCAAGGGGTGATTGAAACATGCACCTCCTCAATGAACAATCCTTTGTTTCCTGTCTCCAAGCCAGACAATACATATCGTCTAGTTTTGGATTACAGACACTTAAACACTTGTTCTAAAACTTTTGCAGTGCAAAATGCACATAGCACAGCATTAATGAATAACATTGTGCGTAAAAATACAAAACAACATTAGACATCTCAAATGGTTTCTTTTGTCAAAACATAGCACCTGAAAGCAGGTACTTAACAGCATTCTCCATAATGGGGCCCAGCGTCACTTTTGTCGACTCCCACAAGGGTTCAAGAACAGCCCAGGTTTATTCTCAGCGAGGGTAACGGAGTTACTGCAAATTTATGACAATGAGGCATTGTCCTATGTCGATGACATCTATCTGACAGACGATGACCTGGATAAACACTTGAACAGGGTGAGCACCATTATGCTGGGCTTCGCCTCTGAGGGCTACAAGTTCAACTTTAAAAAGTCCCGAATTGCCCATCTCAATGTCCTATTTCTAGGATATGAGCTTTCAAGTGAAGGCAAGAGCTTGGCAGCAAACTTTTTAGAAAAGTGTGCGCTGCTTCAACCTCCAAAAACGCAAAAAAACTTACAATCCATCCTGGGTTTCCTAAATTTTGGAAGAACATACATTCTAAATTACGCAGAAAGGGTTAAACCTCTCTACGCATTAATCAAACCTGATTTTTCAATCAAGAATTGGACACAAGAACACACAGAAATCTTGCATTCACTCCAGGCTAACATGTTAGCAACAAATCACTTACAAACACGCGTAAGTCAACGAAACCTGGTGATCCGAATAATTTCGGGTCAATGCGGATTCACCTACTTAACCTTCAATGAGGGTGAGAAAATACCAATTGCATACAAATCTCATTTGTACACACAAGCGGAAATGCGCTTCAGTTCAACTGAAAAAATTCTAACAGCAGTTCAAACCGCTGTAGCAAAAGAAAGAACCTTAGCCCAAGGGAAACGCATTATTGTCGTAACCCCAGTACCAGCTTTAGAAGCGGTCACAAAAGCAAGCATTCCAAATGCTAAAGCATTACATCCAAGATGGATACAATGGGTTAATTCTCTTCCTGCAACAGATGTTGAATATGTTTTTGATCCAGATTTAAAAACACAAGCATTCCTGCAATATGAACAAGAATGTCCTCTGCCTACTAAAATTCTGCCTCTCGATCAGTACGAATTCATAATTTACACTGACGGATCCGCACAGCCCGCAACAGGGAGTAAGCAAGCTTACAGTGCAGCGTGTGCAATCGTTAAAGGTCGCATGCGAGATGGCATCTTCAGACCTATGGTCACAAAAACTCAATCTCTAGGGGATTGTACAGCTCAGCGAGATGAACTACAATTATTCAAACTGGCACTTGAAAGTACAGATCGAGAATTCCCCACACTGATAATGTGCGATTCCTTTTACTGTGTTCAGTCGTATAATGACTATATACAAAACTGGCTTGAAAATGGTTTCAAAGATGCGAAAGGTGGCACAATAAAGCACAAAATGCTTTGGGAACAAGTAGTTCAGTTGAAAAACGAACTACCAAAGGCTCACGTGATCCACACACTGAGTCATCAACGTGATGGCGTTCAAGTTGCAGGGAATTCATTGGCTGACGAAGCCGCAAAGGGGGCTGTTCAGACGGCTTCCGTAGCTGCGATCGCTCGTTCAAAAACAAAAATAGACGGTGAGATAATGTTGGCTGTCAATCCTTCAAGCAAGGGCAGCAGTGCAGCGTTACCAAAAAAGTTTCCACTCAAGTACTCATGTAATTGATGCGAAAAACGTTCCTTTTGCTCGAATCCCTGGAGTGGGGGATAGGGTAATTCCAAACAAGGAACGCAGATTAGGACTAATCCTAGCAGCACACGAAGGGAAAGCTTCTGCCCATGCAGGTGTTTCTGCAACAGTATCTTTACTCAAGCAAAGATATTGGTGGGCTGCATTTGGAAACAAACTAAAAACTATGTTTTAGAATGTGATATTTGCCAACAGATGAAAGTCTCAACAGTGAAACGTCCTGCGCAGACACCCCTGTTAATTTCAGACAAACCATTAGCTTGTGTTTACCTTGACCACTGCGGTCCCCTGCAAAGGGACGGTAACTATAAATATATCATGGTTGCAGTGGATTCTTGCTCTAGGTTCCTATGGATATGGCCTCAGCGCTCGGCTGACGCTCGAACTGTTATAAAAGATTTGCGAGTCTTTATCGGCACATACGCAATAGGCACGCTACATTCTGACCAGGGCCCTGCGTTTAGCTCTCGAGCTTACAAAGAAGCCATGGCCAGTCTGGGCGTTGCATTGCGGTACTCCTCTCCATTCCATCCTGAGGGAAATTCGGTTGTGGAAAGTAAAAACCGGGACATAAAGCAGTCTATAACAGCTAGGGTATTAGGTTCAGGTGATGGGTGGGTCAAACATCTGAATGGGGTCCAATGCTCATTGAATAATCTGCCAAGAAGTTCTCTAGGGGGGGTCACTCCATATGAGGTCCTATTTGGGACAAGAATGTGGGTACCAGATCTCTGACGTAGGCACAGTGGTGGAAAATAAAACATTTGATATCAAAGATCGTTTGGCTGTTTTACAGGAACTGAATGAGTTAAGAACGAAACAAAGCAACGTATTCCTACAGCCAACCACCACTGGGGAAAACCGGCGGTCCCAGCAAGGCCTGTCTGGATTCCAAAAGTTGGGGATCTAGTCAGAGAAAAAATTGCGGACAAGAAGGAATTTGGACCTTCTTACAGACAACCAGTACCTGTCCTAGCAGTTCAAGGAACAAGAACAGTACTTCTGCCGCCCCTTGCTGGAAGAAAGGAGAAAAGATTTGTGTCCATCGACCTCATCAAACCACAGTATGTGGCCAATACTAAATAGTAGGCCTCGTGGACTCCGACCTAGTAGCAGACACACTCCTCTCGCTACTATCCAAGAGGTTCAGACTGAAAGACTGGGTCTTGAGATAAATCCCAATAAAACCAAGTATATGGCTATCAACCCTCATAAAAACTTCCAGAGAAGACTAGTATTGAATGGGGTTCTCTTGGAATGTGTTTCCAGCTTTGTATATCTAGGTGTTACAATCGATTCAAAACTTACCTGGAAATCGCAAATAAAAAAGTCAAGTATAATCCTAATGCAGAACTCCATTCCCATAGCGAAGAAACAACATGCCACCTTATCAAAGGCCATTACTCCCGCACTAGAGGTATACAAAGCTAGAGCCCAATCGGCGACACTCTATGGATCTGAGTTATGGGGAGAAGAAAATCTCCAGCCCCTTACCATTGGGGAAAACAAAATCATTAGAATGTTTACTCGGCTGCCCAAAAACACCCCGATGATCCCTCTTACACATGATATTGGGCTGAAAAGACTGGGACATCTAGCAGTATGGAGGTTACTGGCCTATTGGATTAGGATATGGACAACTGAGGAATTAGAGATCTATAGGCAGACTTTGAGGGAGTTATTGCATCTAGATGAATTTGTTACCTTTCCCTGGTTGGTCCATATCCGTAAATGGCTCACCGACTTGGGGATGAGCCGCTATTGGGTAACTCCGAGTTTGATGACTATGGACTCGAAGAGAGAGATTAGGTCTATATACTGGAAATTTACACTGCACAAAGTCACTTTAAATCCTGAGTTGGGGAGATTGACTACCCAATTCTTGTCTTTTAAATTGATTCCGAGTTTTGAGCCCTTTCTCGATGAGATTTATCCGCAATTGGCTAAGTCACTTTACATGAAATTTAGGTATGGAACATTACAAGTTAATGGTTTTACAGCTAAATGGTCAAATTCTCGGGTGACGCCAATGACCCTAAATGCTCACTGTGCACACTAGGTGTTAATGAGGACATTGTACATGTCCTATTCTTCTGCGCAGCTTACACTACTCCTAGATGCAAGTGGATTAAGCCATTGTGCAGAAGTTTGAACATCAGGAGCTATTTGGAGTCGTTTAGAATATTACAATCGGACAGCAGCCAACTTATTGTATTTGGTGTTAGCAAATTTTTGTTGGCTGCCAGCCACATAAGACATAGAAAAGGGCTAAAGTTTTAAAACATTTTTTAAAGTTTTATAAAATATTGACTTTTAGAATTTAATATGTGTTTTAATTAGTTACGATTTTAGATTGAACCATTGGTTAACTCAGGGACCAAGTGAAATTTAAATGGGTGCTGCGTGCGACAATAGAATAGTTATCCTTATACTGTATCGGCATGAATTTTAAGTAATTTTGTTGTAGATGGGGTGACGATTAAAAGGAGAAAGACTAAAATGTATATATATTTTACCCTTATCCTTCTGCAATTGACACCTTTTAACACTTGTAAGAATCATGAAATTATTAATATGGATAAAGATTTGTTTTGTATACTTTGATGATTCTTGAATCGAATAAAGTTTTTTGACTGACTGAAAGACTGATAACAATCGAGAATTCAGCTGTAACAGATGGAGGACTAAGCAACAACGCTATGGAACTCATCCCTCTTGAAAATCAAGTAACAGTTCGTCCAAATACACCTGTCTACACCAATGTAGCAAGTGATCAACTGGTTCCAGCGATTTCTACGAATCCTGATGCAATTCAAACAATTGACAGAACTGCTTCTGGCTATTTCATTAACTTTGATACGTTCTCAGAAGATCCGAGTGAACCTGAAACGACGCCAGCATCATTGAAATTCAAGCAGCAAGTACAAGACTTTCTTCACTTTCTGAAAAAGACTTATTTGGTTTCTTCATGGATTGAACTCTGGATTATATCTGGACTTTTTGTTTTCCTGCTCTGGCTAGCTTTGCTTACAAACTGTGAGCGTGCTTATAAGTGGCAGATACATCCATGTGAACACTGAAGGAAAAGATGTGAACGTACTTTTGAAACCACATAAATCTTCTCATCGTGAAGCAAGAGACTTGTCAACAGTGAACATCACAGCCGTTCCTATACAGGATGGTATAGTGTGGGACAAAACAGATTTTGATGTCTTCGGCCCGACGGAACAATTGAACATTCCACATTTGTTTAAAATTTCACTAAGTGATCTAATTACGTCCAGTACCTATTCAGATGATTGGGACTTTGAGACTGTAAACGACATAATGTTTGACCTAGAAAAATCTGCTGCATTTTCTAAAAATGAATATTTAGAGGGTTCATCAGACTATGAACAACTGTATTGCTATAACCACTATGGTCATCATTATTTGCATAAATCTGCATATCCTAGAAATGTGTTTATGTTTAACCAATGGGAGCATTGTCCTACACCATCAAAAGGTAGTTCAAAAACATTTGCTAACAAGTTTCCATATTTTTCAGGATACAATACATCTAATCCAGAAATGTTTTACTATAAAAATGTAAACAAAACAGGACTGAAAATTATGTTAACTAATACAAAACAGATTTACTCTGCAATATTTATTGCCCAACTGTCTAGACAGGGTTTTGACTTTTGGAAAGACACAATAGACACAAAAACTGTCTGGGGTACTAAAGATTGGCAAGTGCAAGGGATAGAAGCTTTATTTAGAGCCTGCATCATCCCTGAGCAAATAATGTTTTTGAATGAAACTGTCCAACAAACATCTTGTCTTGGACTAGCCAAGATCAAGGAGATGAACACACCTTCTGTACCAACACCTGCCAGTGATAACAATACACAGGCAGTGGTGACAGTTGACAATATACTACAACTCAACAGATCTAATCCTGATTGGAAAAAATGGTTGATCTGGCCCACAGACACGAACAACTGTCAGGAAAGATTCCTGAATAAAACTCAGGGCTTTACTATTCATAGGCCAGACCCAAGATACGTCCAAAGACAGCATCCGGGGTAGTAACAACATACAGTGTAGGAAAATTATGCCTCGATTGGCTTCAGAAATCTACACTACAGGATGTGAAACAACACTTATCCTTACTTAAAGAAGACGCAGACCTTAGGGAATTCTTGCTTGGACCAAGAAAATCGCGTCAAAAACGTTTCATATATGCCGGCATTTATGCTGCCAATAATGAAGCATGGAAAGTATCACAGATGGAGGCTGCAAAACGAATACGTGAACTTGATCGTATTAATTTAGAGAAAACACTCTCTGTGGTCGACAATGGGTTAACAACTTTGTCCTCCAGAATATATTCATTGGATGGCATTGTATCCTCTGCTATCGACATACTAGAACAAGATTTGGCAATGTTACAGCAAGGCCAATCTCAATTGCGTTCTATTATGTTATTAAGCTGGACGCTGCAATCTTTGGGAGCGGGCTATGTGCCTTGGCGTTTCATCAACACATCGGGTCTGTTTGCAGAATACAATCTAACTGATAAACAGATCGAACTGGCACAAAGAGGAGCAAAGTATACAGTGCTGAACATTGAAAAACTGGAAAAGTTACCATTCACAGTGGCAGAAAAACAAGCTACAGAATGGCTCATTCATGGCAAAATGACATTACCTGTGACTACTTTTCAGTTTCAGTATTGCCTCACACAAATGCAAGCAGGCAAATATGAAAGGTTGGGTAAGGAATACATTAAGACATCTTGGGATTTACCCTATACATATAGATGTTGGAGTGGGGATCGTGAAGTGTTTTTGAGCGGTACACACTGTAAACGTGCACTGAGCGGTTCACTTATATGTCAGGACATTTCTTTACACGGGGCTTGTAATGGTTCTGTGGCAAATTTGTCTTGCCATCAGCAGGGTACACCAGCTGCTGTGATTAATCCAACGTTTGGACAACTTTCTAATGGGAGTTACCTCATGTTGAATGATCAAAGTTGCTGCGGCATGTCGCCAGACATCCCATATCTAGTAACGGTCACCTCCAGGGTCACTTGCTGTATGCAAGTATTGTTTGCCCCAATAGACAGTCAGGGAGTCGCCTCTATGGCCTTCGCTGAACGTCTCTTTTATAAGATTTGATACTTTAAGCAGAATGAAAGCCATGCTTTTACAGCAAACAGTGCCTTTGACCTCGGCCAAAGAAACCTATGATCTACAAGTAGCAAGGACTTAGGCTGAGATACAGACTTTAATACGTACAAACTGCCCTACACATTTCGTAGAAATGATAACACATATCTTCAACATGTCTGATACAAGTGGAATTGTACATGTATTTAAGAGCATCTGTACCGGTCTGTTAGCACCTTTCCAGGCAATACTCGGAATCATCCCGAACTTTGCACATTCGGTGTTTGGTGGCATACCATTAATTCTAGCACTTGTTGCCGGAATTCTACTTCTCTTCCTGCTATTACGCTATGGCCAGCCTATTCACAGACATCACTCCGAGCGAAATGGAGAAAGCTCTCCTTGAACGAAAGTGCCATGAGCGAATAGTACAGCTTTTGGGCATGACTCGTCTACGGGACCTGAATACCACGTGGTTCCTGTCATTCAGGCCAATCTGGCAAGATTGCATCTTACCTGTTCTACGATGCCTGCTATGTGGTGAAGAATGCGTGTTGGACACCTGTCTAACATTTCCATCAGCTACGCCAACGGATGTCGATACTCTGCTGGTCCCGATAACGGCACATGCTCTGTGTTGCCCCCAGAGGCTGCCTATCCTGATGTCAGCATTCATTGAGATCTCACAGACGCTTCCGGCTGCTGCGGAGGTACGAGAAAGATCTACAGGCACACAGGTAACAACGGACGCGAACATTGCTGCGGCAACCTATGCTGAAAACGATGCTTCACATCTCTGTGCAATTATTCTACTACACGAGGTGTTCCAACTGACACCAACTTCAGTGGACGATGTTTTGTCTACAGAAATAGATGATCTCATGTTTACACCAGACCCGTAAACTGACTCTGATTCAGCCCACAGTGTTCCAGAGATGCAGTAACAATTTGGCCTTCATACTACAAAAATTTGGAACTCTTCCAAAAATTAAACTTTTGCCCATTTTTCGAACTAAAATGGCACTTCAATCTGCTTAAAGTAGAACTAGCCTTATAGTACAGACTTCGCAGTACTTCCTCAGACACCTTTATCATCGTGTTAGTCTTAAAAAGTTCATTAATTTCCATGACATGAAATGACTTTTGATTTTGAAAAAAAAAAACTTATCGATCATTTTTTGTCACATGTGAATATTACTGCCTATTTCATCCAAATTGCATTTTATTTTAAATATATGCCTGAAATGAAAAGCAATGCTTCAAATGTACAGTACCTTTTGCATTCTAATGGGTTTTTAAATGCCTTTTTAAACGGTTTTAAGAAATATTTTAGCAATATGCGGTACTCCATTTAATGTTTAGCATTTTAAATGTTTAGCATTTTAGTATTATCGTACACACGAAAGTGGAGTGGGTGTTGTATTCCTCTTAGGGTGTCCATACACGGGCTTTCCTGTATCATGTCCTTATATAGGCACAATTCGCCCTGCCCTTATATAGGCATAAAATCCCAGTCCTTATTTAGGCATTAAACCGTGCACTCCAAATACAAGCATGGTCTCCGACATCCGTCCACCCTAACGTCACAACGAGTTCTTGAAGAACAGACCCTTAGGCTTCGGGAGTTTCCCTAGCACAGGACTATTGATTTCTTCAAGGACTCATCTATTATGCATGAACCGTTATACCTTAGGGGTTCATTCATGACGTCTTCCGCTGTCCGACTCACGTCAATGCTAACATTATGAGGTACCTCTCAGGTATAAATATACCTTCCCTAGCCCTTGTAAACTAGAGGAGACCTCGACTTTAGAGGAGCCCGTTTCCCGGCCTGACGCACTGAGAAGACGCAGTCATCCCTGCACGCAGAGAGTCCAGCTTCCAGTGATCTGACTTCCCTTGCGGGGTGTTGGAGTTCGAATCTGGCAAGAGATTCCTACCTCTCTCATTCTTAAGGTATGGAGCTGACTAGAACCTAGAGGGACTCTTGGCATACTAGGCATACTAGACTCAACATACTCTTAGTATACCATAGTAAGGAATACTTCACCTACTTCATACCTCTCCCTACACCTAGGTTAGGTTAGGCACATTGGGGTAGAACTAGCTTAGAAACGCATCTTATGAGTACTCGCATTTTTTAGTCTGTGTTATTTATGTAAATGAATATCTGCTAAAGATAATGCTATCGCAGTATTATTTATTTCTACTGCTTACGCTGTACATTATTTATCTTGCATACTGTCTTGTGATCGTAACAGCACATTTTACTTACACGAGAAACAAGACTGTTCAATAAATCCTTTGTTGAAACGACCGTCTATTTCTTTCTGTGTAACTTTGAGGAAAACTAAGCATGCACGATTGAGCTGAGTGAAATAGTTATCTATTGTTTCCACGACTCTGGGACACGTTCTGATTCTAAAGGGAAACAAAGTTGTCATGTTTTGCAGCTGCCAGAAACTACTCCCTTCTTGTCGTCAAGGAGTTTCTAGTGGCCTCTGAGCTAGCTGGCACAAGTAATTAAGTTTAATATACTCGATAGGGACATACTGACCTTAGTCCTATGTCAAACCTATAGGGGATATTATTCCAATGCGCAGAGCCTATTAGGGAAATAGGAGCTACACTACAGTTTCTGCGCTCCTGCGGCATTAAGCATACCAGAACCCCTCTTTACCACCCACAAAGCAATGGAAAAGCGGAAAGATTCAATAGAGTTGTTGTGGAGTGTGTCCAAGCAGCTTTCAGGTCCAAGTCTTGTATTTTCCAAGCTGTGAAAGATCTAGTTTGGTCATACCGTACCTCACCTCATGTCGCCACCAATTTCAGTCCCTTCGAGCTTATGAGGGGGAGAAAAGCATCTTCACAAGTTTACCCTTTCTGGATGGTTAAGTCCTTCCACCTAGGTTGTGACATGAGGTGTATGTGGGAGTCTGCGAATAAAAAATCAGCTGAGGCGTGTTTTAAGAATTATGAACCTACTGTCAAGAAGGAAACCCACAGACTTCATGTCGGGGACTGGGTTAGAGTAAAAAATCCTCTCTCTGTCAGAAACGGCCTATCAAAATTTTTGGAATCTCAGCAAATTGTAGAAATTTGCAAGAATGCTGTAAGATTGTCTAATGGGAACTGGTGGAGCACCTCTCGTGTTGCTAAAAATCCATGTTCCTTTTCTGAAATTGTGAAAGCTGACAAAAATATTGTGAAGGGGATGGTGTCAGAAAGAGCACCAGGGTTCATACTAGACCAAGCAGATTACGAGATTACGTTTAATAACCAGTGATAGTTCTCTATCTTGCTTTCTTTGTTCATTACATTACTTTCTTTTCTTGAGCACCCCTCTTTCCTTCTGTACCCCTTCCCTCTTTTTCATTGTCTCATATTTATTTTATTAAAAGGGGGGAGGTGTGGTGATGTGATGCTGGCAGAGCCCAGTGAGAATTCAGTGATGTCATCTGGAGTGTTGGCAAGCACCCTGCCCTGAGTGTTCTCTCAGTGGCAGTTACTGCTTGTGCCTTGGTTGTGCCAGCCGGGACGGCTCTCTGTACCCCTGCTAATAAAGACTGCTTCTGGGAACTCACTACTGCGTCTGCCCGACATTATTTCAGATTGGTCATCAGATTTAATTAACCTCCTCACATAAAGCGTCCACGATCAACCACAACTTAATATCTTAGTATCTGGGGACTTTAAAATGAACCTCATGCCAAAGATCGAACGTGACGAAATCATATTCCAACAGGACCTGCTTTGGTGCATTCCATCACAGGCAGAAATTAAATCCAGACAAAGACATACTAATGGCGAATTTCTGGTAAAAATATTTGAAGCACCTGGCCTGAGAGTCCCAGAGGGGAGATTGATTGCCGATTGCCCCCCAACATGGTCTTATTACTTGTTAACATCATATTCCTTTATTGATTTTACAATGGCATCCTTGCCCCTTTTTCCCTTAATAAAAATATTTCAGTTCAAAGAAAAATTGGAGAGTGACCATCGCAGGAAGTTATTGAAGTAGCCATTATCTATTCTACCCATCAGTTTACAAACACCCTACCTGGCAACCTGGGATCTACGAACCTCAAGCGGTAAGATGGTCCTAGAGCATAATTGAGGTAATTAAAAACACTGCGGCACGGATCATACAAGAGATGTATAATCACAAACTATCCCCGATTTCTAACCGGGCACTGTTTGTGATCACCTTTTTAGATAGTTATTCAACAACTAACTACTCCAGACAAAATAGGACAGTAACATCCCCTGAAGTCAGGAAAAAACTCACCTCTCTGTGACCGCCTTGGCTGACAAAAGGAGGCTGAGTAGGGCCCTATACATATTCAGACAATCACCAAAAGATGCAGTCAAATTGGATAACCTATGACGTTGAAAAAATCGCATTGGAAACTTCCCTGGGAGGAAAGGCACTCTTCAGAGCAGGCCTTTTGTGCCAAGGCCTTGATTCTCAGCAGGAAAACAAACTCGAGGGACTTTTGGAAACTTGTGAATGGCTGAAACAGAATGTCATAAGTTAACTCCAGCATTCCTGAATAAAGTTGAGTGAGCTGTTCAACAGCTGTTTTCTGTCCAGCAATAGGCAATCACACCATCGGGCACAAAAACCTTGCCCAAGCAAAAGAAGCATGCAAAACCACTGGGGCTTTATCCACCGCAACATCCAAAGAGTTACAAACAACTGTGGATGAGACCACAATCTTTACCCATGATCAAATACTAAAAGAGATACAGACAGACCGACACGATGATGCTCCAGGACCCATCGAGGTTCCGCAGGCATTTTACAAAGTCAACCATACTCTTTGGGCCAACATACTGTCCTCGGTTTTCAATAGTGTCATGTAACTCTAGACAATACCAGATTCCTGGAGGGGCTCAGTGATCACTGCTATCTTTAAAGGAGGAGATTGGCAGCATCGGAAAATTAAAGACTAATTGTCTTTTTTGACAATGAGGCCAAGTATTTTGCCGGGCTACTATTAAAGGAACTAATGAAATGGGCAGCGGATAAAGAAATTATACCATTAAACCAAACTGGTTTCATTTGTGGCACCGGGACTACAGCAAATATCTTAGCACTCTCCCTTTTAATAGACAAGGCCAAAATTGCACCACAAACCTGTTCACCTCTGTTATGTCGACATCAAGTCTGCATTTGCGTGTGTCCAAGGCAACCTTCTCTGGACAAAATTGTCCCCTTGGGGTATTCTGTCCACCTTAATAGAAGCAATATAACTTCTTTACTCAGATATGTGGGTAAAAATAAAATTTGGTGACGGCACTACCATTTGAAAAAAGATCTACACCCAACAGATTGAAACAAGGGTGCGCTTTGGCATTGTACCTTTTCAATTTATTTCGGGCTGACATGTCACAAGCACTTGACAAATATGTTACTTACCTTCAGTAACACCTTATCTGGTAGAGAAAGGATCAAGCTGCAGATTCCTTATCTTAGAATTATCCCCAGGAGCCAGACTGGATCTAGAAATTTTTGTCTAGCAGTACCTCTGTGCACCGGAAGAGGGTATAGAGACTCCGTAGCGATGTTGACCTCCGGATGTGACATTGACGGAGCCCATATAAGCCCTCCCCTGATGCGCTGACCTCAGTTTCTTCTGTGACTATTTTCGCGCCAACAACGCAGAGCCACTTATAGAAACTGCCTATGGAAACAGTGTGCCAAAAAAGAGACATCTTTGTGTTGAACAATTATGAAGTCCTAAAGAAGGGCATCAGAATGCCACAACAGGAATCTTGTAGATAACAGAACTAACAGTTCGCAGAGCGTGGAGGATGGGTGGGTCATTAAGAAATCTGCAGCTAGATCCTGTCTCTATCACATACAGAAGGTAAGTAACTTATTCTTCTGATAGAGACATCTAGCTGCAGATTCCTTATCTTAGAATTAGATACCCAAGCAACACCATCCTTGGAGGCGGGTCTGCAAACTGAACTGCCAAAAGAAGATCCCTGAAGAAAACTAGCCAGTCATAGTAACCCGGCTGTCTGAAGAATCACAGGTGGAGTAAATAAAATGCTCCACCAGAAGGACTGTGGGAAACCCGCATGAGAAATCATGCGGACAACCTTACCCACATCAGAGGGATAAGGAAGCGCTGGAGAAAACACTTCATAGAAACCATAACACTATATAGCCCCGCCAAGGGCAATCAGCCCATGACTGGTCAAGGCTAAGGGGCCAAGGACATCAACCCATACAACTGAATTAGAGCACCAGATCCATATTGTGGAAACTAGAACGTGATCTAACCCATTCCTGTGACACAGAGGAAAAGGAATCTGAGAGCACACCCACGATAGAGACAGAGAGAGAGAGAGACACCCCTACAATGCTAAAAAAAAAGATTTGCAAGAAGAACACAACAAAGGTTGGTAGAGACTCCTCCCCGATGGAGAAAAGCCTCCTAAAGAGAAGACAACTCTCTGGGACTATGTAACGTAGAAGCCCAGTGGAGAAAGGAAGTGGAAATGCATAAGCAACAATCAATTCAAGGTCGAACTAGAGTCTCACGAGGAGCACAGCCACAAAAGCAGATACGTAGTCCCCATGGACATACTTACATTAATACCTGTATATACGTAACAACCAATTAAAATGAGGAGTGAGATGGCGACGTCTAAAGAACAACCAGATGGTAAGAAAATGCTGTGGTTGTAATCAGAATTGGTAAATGACGATGCTTATAGGAAGAAAGGAAAATAAAGCATTCTAGATACGACAAGACATTACCTCCTCTCAAAGATGAATTAGAGAAAAGGTGACAAGAACAGTGGCACTGGACCAAGGACACTCCGAGGTAGAGGTGAGACCTGAAACATTACATTAGACGGACCTTTGCCGAGTAATAGCATAAGCAGGAACTCGAGAGAGCCATGGCAAGAAACCTTGCTGCCAATGCAGAGTAAAATATGAACAGCAAGAAGTGTTATGTACCGTAAAACATCTTAGGTCCAGGCTAAAATCCTGCCCAGGCCACGGATCCTGCCCCCCTTCCAATACTTCCTATATGGAAAGAAAGATAGCGCATGATGGCTGCAGGGGAAGGAGAAGTTAACATCTCACTGGTGCGCTGCTGAAGCCACAAACACCTCGTGTTCAAACACAGATACTGAAGTCCCTATAAGGGATATTAAGCATATAGAGGAAAAACTTAAAATACCCACAAGGCATACCGAGGATAGTCCCTGTAGAAAAGGGAACAAGGCCACAGTGCATAAGCACAACGCAAATAAAAAAATACCCACAATAGAATAAGTGCTTGGGTAGAAACTCTAGTTCCAGCAAGAAACCTGTAAGTACGGGTGTGCATAAAGTTTGCAAAATAACATACGTCTCAGATAACTGGAAACTTAACCTGTCACTGACAGAATAAAAAGAACAAAAATACCTGCAGCATGCAGGAATACCTCACCGGGTGTTACCCTTGAAAGAGAAGTCTGAAAGGAAAAGCCAAAGGACATCACCCTGTGGATGGCTCATATGCAAACAGGATGTTTCCCCCAAACAAGCTATTACAAAGGAACTAGAAAAAGCAGTCGTCAGAGTTAAGAATCTGCTCCACCCCGACTAGCTTTAAATCTCCGCAAAACAGAGTCAGCATGTGCGCCGAATAGACAGGCGCCATCAAAAGGCATATCAATCAAAGTGGCGTGAACCGCCTCTGAAAACCCAGAAGTGCGCAACCAGGCACGGTGATGGAGGGCTACTGAAGAGGCCACAGCCCAACCTACAGAATCAAAGGTGTCCATACCACAGTGAATAATCATGTTAGCCGCCTGTTGCCCATCCCGTACTATTGGAACAAGAACGTTCCATGTCTCTTTCGGAAGAGAGGGTAGCAGGCGCTCCAACGAATCTCATAATGTATGGGAGAAGCATCCAAGGACACAAGAAGTATTGAGAGAATGAAGTGCAGAACTATTGGAGGCGCAAATATGCCTGCCACAGGTATATAATTTCCTGGCCTCTCTTTCTGGGGGGACGGCAGGGAACGTATCACTATTTTGGCGGCCAAGGCAGCCTGAACTACAAAATTATGATGAGTCAGATGCCTAAGGAGACACGTTGGATCTCCTGGGGCCGGCCGGTGTCTGTGAGAAACAGAGCGATCCACGGGGGTCCCCGTTTCAGGCTTAGCCCAGGCCCCCAACAGAATATCAAAAAGAGCCTCACTATAAGGAAGCACCAGCTCTACCCCTGATTGGCCCTGATACAGGACTCCAAGTAATGGATCTGTCGCCAAATCCACGGAGGGAAGCGTCATCTCCAGAATGGCAGAAACACGTCTGAGGATATCCGCCAGAGAGGAGCCCACTTTTGTAGCCAAACCAGGAGGTAACAGGAGGCCCGAGGCTGGGGAAGAGTTCAAACCACTAGCTTCCCCTAAGTCAATCAGCCAACAAAACTCCATAGGAGGTTGAATCATGCCAGAAATAGGCTGGAAAAACTCCAAACCCTCTCCATTACCTACATCATCATGTTCCTCAGGGGGATTAACAGGAGGGAGGATTTCTGAAATGGGCAGCTCCACCGAAGCAGCATCTGGCGCCGAAGAGGCTGCGTCTCGGCATCAGAGAAGGAAAGAGGTGGAGCATCCAGCGGCACCATCATCGATGTGGGTAGACCAGACTTCGATGCCATTGCCAGAGTTGGAGGACCAGACCCCGACACTAAAGGTGGTAACCCAGATGGGCTGTGCACTGGTGTTGAAACGGATTTAGACTCTGGCAACCGGACTGACGCTGAGGGCGAACCCACCGGCATGGACACAGTCACGGTCTCCTACACCTTCTTGGGTTCTGAGGGTGCTCCAAGGGAAGGTGAAGACCTAAAGAAACTATGAGAGAGTAGAAATATTCTCTCATTTGGGTCAGAGTGGCCCTGGCTTCCGGGTAGGCCAGAAGGCGCAGGGTAGACTTATGTACCGAGTCTTCAGCCGAAGATCAGGAGCGGGCCTTCTGCAGTGAAGTCAAGAGATGCAGCGACTTCGAACTCCTGCTTAACTTACCTTTGGACATCGATGGAGAGTGACGCCCATGGGAAAGGTTCCTGGATCAGACCCGTGGCTGGTCCTTGGAGCACGGAGGGGACTGAGGCCGATAGGACATCATGGAAGACTGCAACAACTGCTCCGCTAGAAGCTTCACCCGAAGTTCCTTCAGCGCCTTCGATCGAAGCAGTTAACATGAGGTGCACTTCTCTGAGTCATAGTGCTCATCTAAGCACTACATATAAATAGAGTGAGGGCCTGTGGCCGACATTTGTTGTCCATAGGACCCACAAGGATTGAACCCCGAGGACATTGAAAAGCACACAGTTACGTTCGACGAAATGGTTGAGGTAGGCCGAAAAATGGATTAAGGAACCACTGATTGGATCCGAGTTATAAGCGCAGAAAAAAAGAAACTAACGTCAGCACGTCAGGGGAGGGCTTATATGGACTCTGTCGACGTCGCTATGGAGTTGCTCGATGCACTCTGCCAACGCACAGAGATACTGCTGTACAAAAATTTCCGGATCCAGTCTGGTGCCTGGGGATAATTCTAAGATAAGGAATCTGCGGGTAGATGTCTCTATCAGATACAGTTAATTCTCACCCACCCAAGCTAGGATGCCTTTGTACCTCACACTTGTTATACGTCAATGACGTCATACTTCTTAGTCAGACTAAAGTTGTCTTGCAGTGCCTTATTGATGAGCTTTCAATATATGCAACAGAGAACTGTATGACTATCAACGAAAAAAAATTAAGGTCATGGTGATAAAAAAAAAAAGCAGAATAAGTCATGTGTGTATCTATTTGATCAACAGATGGAATGCGTAAATGAACAGAAATTCCGAGGCATCCTATTTGATGGCAAATGCACTTTCCTACCCCACAAGCAAGAGCTAAAACGAAAGAGCAGTGCCTTAACAGTTGCTTTCCAAACCTTGATGAGCACCATGGCTGGGCCCAGCTTTGAACCACTGTTAAAGGTTGTCGCTGCTAAACTATTTCCTAATGTAACATGTGGCAGGGAAGCCCTTCGCAGGCAGGACGCAGCCGTTCTTGATAAAATCATTTCAAAAACATACAGGCAACTTTTTAGTATACCCACCAATGCCTCCTCCACTCAAAATCGGCTAGAGTTTGAGCTGATAAAACAATCTATTGCAGGAGTGGATGATCTGGTTCACTTACTGCGCATCTGCTTCAAAATTCTAACTGAAATGATAGCCCTCCTAAGTGTGCCCTTTAACAACAGAGGCATTCGCTCGTGCAGACAGGCTGTTATCACCTGTTGTAACTCGTCAGACACACTTATAAACTGTCGATTTTCCATTTCTTTTGTTGTTAAAATCTGTAGATTATGCTGCAGATGATGGAATATGTGGCAAATGCAGCAAATCTATAATTATGCAAAAAACGCCGCCGTCACACAATCGCATAAATCCAGTGGCCCTGCTTATAGGTTGAAATTAAAAGGTTCAGGCTTTTGATGCGATTCATAATGAAAATCAACAGTTTGCGTTTCACAACAAATGCTTTGTCAACAATATGTTAAACATAGAGTTTGTGTGTCAGTTTCTCCTTTTTTCTTATAAATGTAAGAGTTTGAAGTAGATTTTTGAGCGCACAAGTTTTATATTGCTTTACAGTTGTATTCCTAATCTTGCCTCTTCACGTAAAAATGAATGTTTTTTGAAAGGGCCATCAAATCTTTGTTAAAAATGGCTACGTGTGCCCAGTTGTTTGTTTGCCAGTTCTTTCTCACTAGCCTTAGTACTAAGAAGAGAACTTTTTTATTTATGAATTACTCTAATCAGTAGTATTGTTTTTCAGTAGGCATCCTTCTTCTGTCTTTTGTATTTTTAATTTTTTCTCTCAGTGCTGTGCAATGTGCATTTTGTTTCTTCTTCAGGTATTGTTTTTTAGGCATTGTCTTCAATGTGAGGAGATCTGTCACAAGAAATATTTAAACCATAATAATTTGGAGTACTTATGGTTGTAATACAATAGCTAACTATTTGTAATTTATTTTCCTTATTTTGTCTGGAATCAATATTCATTCAAGCAGTATACCTGTTTTAGGTAGAAAGATGTTGATGGAAGTGATCAGATCTCAAATGCAAATTGTGTTTATTTTCTGTCTAGAGGAAAGTACAGTTGTATAAGTTTTCCAATAGTCACCTGAGCGGCAATGGTTGCTGCTGGGATTGGTATTACTGGGCTGTTTATAGCTCAGTAAATGTTATAAACCAATGAGATTCAGCTTAACTTATTCATTGCATGTGTTATCTAATTTTCTATTGGTTTTCATTGTCATGTAATGCAAAATATGCATTTAGTAGTACTGTGCAGTTTTTCTAGCCTGGTTTGCATGACTACCAATCATATAATGCTTTATCTCTTTATTGTGTTTGTTATGTATTTATTTATTGGTTTTCAATACAATATGACCAGAAATTGGTGTTTTACGTGCATTTGTAGTACATCTGTAACTTCACAGCGGCAGACTAGTTTCTTTAGTGACATCATTAGAAATTGGCAGCCTTTTGCTACATTTGTAGCCCAAACATGTGAGCTAATCATTGTCCTCCTTTTAAAATTTGTCAATGTACAGTTGTATCCTAATGGCCAATGATGTAATCCTGCATATTTTTCTTTTTGTGGGTGACTGTTCTTCATTCTTGTATGTCATTGCAAGAGAAAGATAGTTTATGTTTCAGTTGTTAGTCACAGTTTTAGTTTTTGGGCCATAGAGCATGTGTAGAAAGCATATTTGGAAGCTAATTTAGGTTTCAAAATAGTACAGATTACATGGATTGGGGAAAGAGGTTTGAGATGGCATCAATTACTACCTCTACCTTCCTCTGTTAGTACCTGTGAACATTCGCACTTTATGATCATCAACAGTGGTGAATTAATATTGGCCTCTTAACAGAAATCGGAATGAAGGACACATTTTCAAAGTTAATGTTTCTGTTTACCTACACACACACATTTTGTTTTTTCCAAGATTTGAGACAAAAGTGGGAGTGGTCTTCTTTAAATGCTGCTAAGTTAGAAAAACTCACAGACATGTTAACAAGACAGGGCCTGAATTCCTTCAAGATCAAAGAATGTCCTCTATTTTTCATTTAAATATCAAATATTCAAAAGCAGCACTATATCGTCCAAAAGTTGTCCATCTTACCACCTATGGAAACCATGTCTGAAATGTTGGTGTATCAAACATATGTAACTGTATTTAGTTTTCCAAACAACCAAAGGCTTTTTTTTAAGAACCACCCTATATTATGTGTAATTTCATTTTGTAGTGTGAAACTTTTTTAAATTAATTTTACAGGTACTGCAGTATTTCCTAGAAAATAAAGTAATAGTACCACAGCACTCTTTAAATTCTTTCTAAAAAGGTATAAATCTATAAAACGAAATTTGCCTACCACTACACACGTTTTTACAGTGGCTTATTCATTGCTGCACTGTCCAGCATACGTTATCTATTTAATTTCTTATATACAGACACAACACAGCCAAGCTGTGCTGTAATCAAGATGGCTGCCTTTTCATTTTAGAAGGGATTTGATTAACCAATCATATTGTGTTTTGGAATCGCCATGTACTGCGATAGTACTGCTGTACTACAGCGAAAACAGATATCACTAAGTTTTTCCGCCTTATATCTTAACTACTTTTGAAGCAATTCACTTCAAACACCAAAAGGATCATTTACATGCCCTAATGTATGTTCCTGCCAAATTTCATTACGATACTTTCAGTCATTTTTGCGCTATGCGTTAGAACAAAGTCAAAATGCATTGGCGCCCAAACCGGTGGAGTGGGTCAGAGTGGAATAGCGTAGAGTGGAGTGGCGTAGACACAGTGGCCTAGAGTGAAATAGTGGAGTAGTGTACAGTTGAATAGAGTGGAGTTAAGTACAGTGCAATAGCATAGAGTGGAGTAGCGTAGAGTGGCGTGGGGTAGAGTGGAGTGGTGTACAAAAGAATAGTGTATAGCAGAGAGGTGTACAGTGGAGTGGCATAGAGTGGGATAGAATAGAGTGGAATGTCATACAGTGAAGTTGTGTACAATTGAATAGTGTAGATTGGATTGATGTACAGTGGAGTGGCATACACTGAAGTGGCATACACTGTAGTGTCGCACAGTGGAGCGGCATGCAGTAGAATAGTGTAAAGTGGACTGCCGTACAATGGAGTGGCATAAAGTGGAGTGTCGTACAGTGGAGCGGCATACAGTGGAATAGCAAGAAGTGGTGTAGAATGCAGTGTAATAGAGTGGAATGCAGTACAGTGGACTGGCATACAGTGGAATAGCATAGAGTGGAGTGGAATAGGGTTAAGTGGTGTAGAGTGGATTGGCGTAGCATGGAGAGAGGTGCATTGTAGTGGTGCACAGTCGAGTAGTGCTGAGTGGACTGGAGTGGTGTACAGTGGAGGAGCGTACAGTGGAGTGATGTACACTGGACTGGGGTAGAGTGGAATAGAGTGGAGTGGAGCGGAGAACAGTGTAGTGGCATCAGAGGAATTGCGTACACTGGAGTGGTATAGAGTGGAGTGACATACAGTGGAGCGGTGTAGAGTGGAATACCGGAGAGTGGAGTGTTGTAGAGTGGAGCAGGGTAGAGTGTAGTGGGATTGACTGTAGTGGTGTACAGTGTAATAGCGTAGAGTGGACTGGCATGCAGTGGAGTAGCGTACTGGTGAATGGTGTAGACTGGAGTAGTGTAGAGTGGAATAACATTGATTTTACTGACATACAGTGAAGTGGCATAGAGTGGAATGTCGCACAGTAGAATGGCATAGAGTGTAGTGGCATAGAGTTGAGTGGAGTCAAATGGAGTGGTGTACAGTGTGATAGCGTACAATGGATTGTTGTAGAGTGAAGTGGCGTACAGTGGAGTGGTGGCATAGAGTGGAATGTCGCACAGTAGAATGGCATAGAGTATAGTGTCAGAGTGTAGTTGCGTACAGTAAAGTAGGGTAGAGTGGAGGAGCATACAGTGGAGCGACGGAGACTAGAGTGTCATATAATGGAGGGGCGTACAGTGTAATAGAGCACAGTGAAGTGGTGTACAGTGGAGTGGCGTACAGTGGATTAGAGTACAGTGGTGTAGAGTGGAGTGGCATAAAGTGGAATGCGTGGAGTGTGGTAATTGAAACAGATGTAGCATGAAAGTTTGTAAACAGATGTAGATGTAATGTGGTAAGAGTATACATTATGAGGTGTAAAAGCTACTTTGTGGAAGTATGTGTGAATAATGTAAGCAGTGTTAAAGTTATAACTTTTAAAGTACTTAGTTATATATTGTGCCGCAATATACAGCAGTACAGGAGGATGAGAAGGCAGTATGTGATTGGCTAATGGCTGTGTCTACCTAAGGTAAAAGGCATCCATGTAGTTTTCAGCACAGGTTAGCTCTGTTCTGCATTTCCCTGCCTTCTGGGTTGGCATCTCAGCTATAGGTATGTAGCAGGTTTTATTGTTGTTCCCTACCTATTACCACTTTAGGTAGAGAAACGTATTTGACTTTTTATAAATTTTTATAGCAGTTTAGGGAGCACTGTGCATTTTTGGGCATTTTTTTTAAAGTAGCATGATAATTTGTACACATTACTGCGCTAATCCTTAGACATTTTGTGCATACTTAAATATATTAAAAATAGAAAATGCACTTTGGTACACTATGTTTGTAAAGTATAGTGTATTTTTTATTTTTTAACATTTTCTTTTTTAAATGTATTTAAGATACCACTGTACTTCAGAGGCAGTACCACAGTACTCCGAACATTAAAAAAAAAAAGATGTGGAACTGTATAGATAAATATTTTTCCCTACCTACTACCACTTTAATAAAGTGCTAAAAGGTAGGAGAAAAATATCAAATCTAATACTTATTTGTATCTAAAGGCGCAATGCAGAACACAGCCAAAGTGCACCTAAAAACATGGCTGCTTTTAACTTTTGCAAAGCAAGTCATTACCCAATCACATAATGACTTTTCATCGCTATGTACCACGGTACTATCGCAAAATACCTCAAACTTTGGGAAAGTATCGCAACAAAAGATATCACTAAGTTAAAATGCCTTATAACTTAAAAAATATTTGAGCTCCATAATATTTAATCCTGCCAAATTTCATGGAAATCCATCCAGCCATTTTCGCGCTACGTGATATACAAAAGTCAATGGAAAATGCATTGGTAGAAAAACATGTTTTTGGGACCCCCCCCTTTTATCTTTGCACCGCCCATGACCAATTACTGCAAAACTTTCCACCCTCTGCCAATGTAGAAAAAGCTATAGGTCTGGAAAGTTTAGTGGAGATTTGTCAAACGGGCGCAAAGTTATAAATAGTGAAAAATCAGAGGAATTTCTATCTATGGTAACTCTAACTTAAACTACTGAGTGGCTACCGCCACACCGTAATAAAAAAAAACTATTATACCCAAAACTATTAAACCCAAAACTATATATATATATATATATATATATATATATATACACAAAATATTCAGTTCAAAGTAATAATTAAAACAATTTGATATTTAAATTTGATTACATATATTCTTTTACACCAACTGACAGACATTCACACAACCTAGTCACTCACCCATACATTCACTGAGACACCTATTCACTCACTTATACAGTCAGTCACGCACCCACTGAATCATCCATACAGGCGCTCAAACACCCACTGATTCATCAATACACCTTGGTGTGTGTGTGTGTATGTATATATATGTATATATATATATATATATATATATATATTATCTACTGGCGGTCGCCAGTAGATAGTTATAGTTACAACCTATTATCCATAGGAAATCCGCGACATTCTATTTGAAATAACTCTCTTGCCGGTTGACGTATCTTCGCAAAATTTTCAAACTTTGTGGCCCGCTCCGGTCCGCTCCTACCCTGAAAGTCTCGGGGGATTCGTCAAGCGGGGGCCGAGAAAAAAGGGGGTCCCAAAACGCGTTTTCCCCATGCAATTTTCCATAGGAAACTTTAGACACGGCTACAGCCCGAACTGCTGAACGGAATTACACCAAATTTGGCAAAGAGGTAGTTCTTGGTTCAGAAAGAACCCTTTTGTTAAATGGTGTAAATCCGTTCAGTAGTTGCTGAGAAAATCAAAAGTAAAAAGATAGTGATATCTATGGGCACGGAGGATTCGCGCACCCTGAGCGCACCCTGCGCGCACCGTCCCGATCACGAGCTGCATGTTAATTGGCTGTCAGCTGGCTGTCAACATTCCGATTCAGGAAATGTTGGCAGCCATTTTGTCCCTCGGTAGAACCGAGGGACAGAAACAAGTGCGCAAAGCGCACAAAGGGGGCAGGGTAGAAACACCCTGACCCCCTGGGTTTGCTCAGGGGGTCCCACAAGGAACCCCTGGGCAAAAAAAAATAATTTAAAAAAAAAAAAAAAATCAGCAGGATGCGCTCAGGGTGCGCAAATCCTGCCGAAAATAAAAAAAAATCGAAGCGCGGTCTCCCGCGCTTCGATGTTAATTGGCCGCCGGGTGGGCCAAGTCCCGGGGGCATGCTGGGGGGTTAATTTTATGTGTGGGGGCCTCTAAGGGCCTCCAAGCCCCGGGACCACCACCCCGGGGCTTTATGTATGACGGTGCGGAGGGCTCTGAGCCCTCCCGCAGCCCCGAGGACCGCCACCTCCCGGGGCTTCTTTTTTTATTTAACAAAAACCTGTGTGGGGGGGCACCTCCCCGGGGCACTAAGAAAAATTACAATGGGGGTCCGTTTTGGACCCCCAAGCCCCGGGGACCACCACCTCCCCGGGGCTTTCAAAATGTAGGGAGGGGGCCGCGCGGCCCCTCCTGGAGCCTGTGGTGGCCCTGGGGACCGCCACCCCCAGGGCCGGCTCCTGCAGTGTCCCGGGGTGCCTACCCCCGGGACACTGCTGTTTGCAATGACAGGACGGGAGCCTCGCGGCTCCCGTCCTGTCATTGCAAACTTGCTTTGGATATTGGAAGAGAGAGCAGGGAAACCTGCTCTCTCTTCCAATATCCAAAGCCGATAGCTTTCCACATGGGGAGCTGCATCTTAGCAGCTCCCCATGTGTAAGCAATGCCGGCTCCCGTAGGACACGGGGAGCCGGCGGGATTGTGGGGGCTTGGGGACCCCCACAGTCCCCAACGAGAGGCCAGGCCCCGGGGATGGGGTCCCCGGGGCCATAAGTGGCCACGGAGGGGGCCACGCAGCCCCCTCCCCAAAGTAAAAAAATAGAGAAAAAATTAAAAAAAAGTGCAAGGCCAGCCCGGGGATGGGGTCCCCGGGGCCTTAAATGGCCTGAGGAGGGGGCCACGCAGCCCCCTCCAAATAAAAAAAAAGAGGCCATGCCCCGGGGATGGGGTCCCCGGGGCCAATACAGGCCCAGGGAAGGGGGGCCACGCGGACCCCCTTCCCGTTTTTTTTTTATTTTAATTAAAAAAAGGGTAAGGCCCTGGGGGATGGGGTCCCCAGGGCCTAAAAATAGGAAAAAGGAAGGGGGCCACACAGCCCCCTTCAGGGGGAAAACGATCGGGCCCGTAGGCCCCGCCCCCTTCCTTCACCACTCTGCAAACGCGCCCCTGGCGCGTTTGCAGAGGGGAACAATTCCCCTTGAATACTGGGGGTCCCTGGGGGCCAACTAGCCCACCAGGAACCTCCAGTATGTGCCAGGGGCTGCCTTGCAGAGAGGTGTACAGAGGCCACGCCCCTTTTACACCTCTCTGCAACTCAGCTCTATGGCGCTTTTTGGAGGTATATGGTGGGCTAGTTGCACCCCAGGGACCCTCAGGATTCAAGGGAGTTAATCCCCGACTTAAAACGCGCCACGGGGCGCGTTTGCACAGTGGTGAAGGGAGGGGGCAGGGCTTCAGGTGACATGTGTGCAAACAGGCCCCGTGGCGCGTTTTAAGATGGGGAATTAAATCCTCTTCAATCCTGAGGGTCCCTGGGGCCAACTAGCCCAACAGGTACGTCCAGAAAGCGCCACAGAGCTGCGTTGCAGAGAGGTGTAAAAGGGTGTGGCCTCTGTACTTGTCTCTGCAACGCAGCCCCTGGCGCATACTGGAGGTTCCTGGTGGGCTAGTTGGCCCGTAGGGACCCTCATGATTCAAGGGGACTTAATCCCCCAACTTAAAACACGCCACGGGCGCGTTTGCACAGATGTCACCTCAGGCCCCGCCCCTCCCTTCACCATTGTGCAAATATTCCTCTAAAATCAGCCGAAATACGAATTCTGATTTACTCACCTGTTATCAGGAGAGACCTCAGTGCTGCATCTTTCAGCCCAGTACTAATCCTGAAAAGTAATTTTAACCGTACTTACCAGTAACTTGAATTTCCTTCCATAGGCTAACATTGACTGGTTTCACTTGGAAATTCTTCTAAGTGTGGAGTTTTGGAACTTTAAAATATTCCTCTAAAATCAGCCGAAATACGAATTCCGATTTACTCACCTGTTATCAGGAGAGACCTCAGTGCTGTATCTTTCAGCCCAGTACTGGTCCTGAAAAGTAATTTTAACCGTACTTACCATTAACTTGAATTTCCTTCCATAGGCTAACATTGACTGGTTTCACTTGGAAATTCTTCTAAGTGTGGAGTTTTGGAACTTTAAAATATTCCTCTAAAATCAGCCGAAATACGAATTCCGATTTACTCACCCGTTATCAGGAGAGACCTCAGTGCTGCATCTTTCAGCCCAGTACTGATCCTCAAAAGTAATTTTAACCGTACTTACCAGTAACTTGAATTTCCTTCCATAGGATATCATTGCCTGCTTTTGCTGAAAAAGTTTCTAAGTGTTGATTTTTGAAACATACAAATATTCCTCTAAAATCAGCCGAAATCCGAATTCTGATTTACTCACCTGTTATCAGGAGAGACCTCAGTGCTGCATCTTTCAGCCCAGTACTGGTCCTGAAAAGTAATTTTAACCGTACTTACCAGTAACTTGAATTTCCTTCCATAGGCTAACATTGACTGGTTTCACTTGGAAATTCTTCTAAGTGTGGAGTTCTGGAACTTTAAAATATTCCTCTAAAATCAGCCGAAATACGAATTCCGATTTACTCACCTGTTATAAGGAGAGACCTCAGTGCTGTATCTTTCAGCCCAGTACTGGTCCTGAAAAGTAATTTTAACCGTACTTACCAGTAACTTATATTTTCTTCCATAAGAATCCATTGTCTGGTTTTCAGCAGAAAAGTTTCAAAGTGTCGATTTTCACAAACTACAAATATTCCTTAAAAATCGCCTGTATGACTTAAACGCATTCTTTCAACTGTTTACAGGAGATGCACCAGTGCTGGATCCAGGATCCAACACTGAGTAAGAAAAAGTAACGATAACAGTTTTTACCTGCTAAGTGAATTTCCTTCCATAGGATAACATTGGTGATTCTATGAGAAAAAGTTTCTAAGTGTCAACTTTTAAAATACAATAATATTCCTTAAAAATCACGACTGTAACCAAAACGCTTTTACTCAACTGTTTACAGGAGATGTACCAGGACTGAATCTAGGATCCAGTCCTGTGGTTAGAAAAGTAATCCATAAAGTAACTAATTGCATTTAACTAGAAATTCACATTGAGAGGATGTTGCATTGTGTTTGAAAATGTGTTGCCCATTGCAACAACTGTAACTACTGTACTTAAAAGTCTATTGCCTATGTGCAAAGTATTTAAACTAAAGTAATTCATTCTGAGAAAGTATTTTTTGTAATGTAATGTATAATGTAATTACAATGTAATTTAAAAATAAAATATGTAAAAGAAATTGTTTCTAAAAATGTAGTAAATCAGTATGAAAAAAATTAATATAAAAATTAATACATTTAAAAATTGTCATTTAAAAAACCTTTGAAATTCACTGAAAAAACCGTAGGTTTCAGGCACGTTATAGTTACAAATTATCATTTTAAAACCTTTGAAATTCACTGAAAAAACCATAGGTTTCAGACACGTTATAGTTAGAAATTAGCATTTAAAAAACCTTTGAAATTCACTGAAAAAACCATAAGTTTTAGGGACAGTTATACTTAGTTGGACATTGCACTCGTACAAAACCCGTGAAATTCCCCGTTATAGTTAGTTCAGCTAACTATAACTCGCGCCCGCAATGCACTGCTGATGACGTCACATATTACATCACTCATGACATGGTCAGTGACATCACTGATGACATCACTGATGACATCTCAAATGACATCACTGATGACATCATCCACGTGATAATCTGATGCAGCTCCTCAAACCCTAATATAACCTTTGATACACCCAATCTAAATTACAGAGTGCCATTCGCAAAACCATAGACACTCCAACACCAATAACTACATACCCACTCACTGATTCTTAGGTCTACACACACACATCCACTCACTCACCCGTACAGTCACTCATACTTATGGTCACTCAGTACAGGACTATCATATGCACTCTTACTCCTATATAGACACTCAAACACCGCCACTCATCCATAGAGGTACTCACACACCTAGTCAGTCATGCAAATAATTAAACACACTGCCATTTACTCACCTATACAGTTATACACACACCAGCTCACTTAATCATACAAATACTAGCACATTGTTACGCTCTTATACAATCACTGATACAAGCACACACTCATCCATACAGCCACTATCACAATCACTCACTCTCGCTTATAGCTATTTATATACTCCAATACACATATATACTGCCTTTCACATATGTAGTTACTCACACATGTACCACTGGGACATACATTCACTCACTAACACACTCTTACACACACTTACCCACCCATACAGTCTATCACAGATGCACTCTTGAAACTATCCACCCAGTGAATCACCCACTCACACATCTATGCACAGTCGCACACACCCCATCCACACAAACACTCAGGCACCCATACAGATACTCATAGAACCAATCAATAACCCATATAGACACTCATGTAGCTATTCGCAAATCCATGCATCCACTTACACACCAACAGACGGATACAGACATTCACACAGTTTAGTCACTAACCCATGCATTCAGTAAGATACGTTTAATCACTCACTTGTAGAGTCAGTCACGCACGTACTAAATCATCCATTCAGACACTTATACACCCACTCATTCTTCAATACGCCTTTCCCTATATATATTAAACATATTTAAACTTTACAGAAACACACAGTCACTGGATGATGTCATCAGTGATGTCATTTGAGATGTCATCAGTGATGTCATCAGTGATGTCACTGACCATGTCATGAGTGATGTAATATGTGACGTCATCAGCAGTGCATTGCGGGGCGCGAGTTATAGTTAGCTGAACTAACTATAACGGGGGAATTTCACGGGTTTTGTACGAGTGCAATGTCCAACTAAGTATAACTGTCCCTAAAACTTATGGTTTTTTCAGTGAATTTCAAAGGTTTTTAAATGCTAATTTCTAACTATAACGTGTCTGAAACCTATGGTTTTTTCAGTGAATATATATATATATATATATATATATATATATATATATTATCTACTGGCGGTCGCCAGTAGATAGTTATAGTTAGGACCTATTTTCCATAGGAAATCCGCGACATTCTATTTGAAATAACTCTTGCGTCGATTGACGAATCTTCGCGAAATTTTCAAACTTTATGGCCCGCTCCGGTCCGCTCCTACCCTGAAAGTCTCAGGGTGATTCGTCAGCGGGGCCGAGAAAAAGGGGGTCCCAAACGTGTTTTCCCCATTCATTTTCCCATAGGAAACTTTAGACACGGCTACAGCCCGAACTGCTGAACGGAATTACACCAAATTTGGCAAAGAGGTAGTTCTTGGTTCAGAAAGAACCCTTTTTGTTAAATGGTGTAAATCTGTTCAGTAGTTGCGGAGAAATTAAAAAAATAAGAGTCAAAAATCTATTTCCCATAGGAAACTTTATGCAAGGCTACAGCTCGAACTGCTGAACGGAATTACACCAAATTTGGCAAAGAGGTAGTTCTTGGTTCAAAAAGAACCCTTTTGTTAAATGGTGTAAATCCGTTCAGTAGTTGCTGAGAAAATCAAAAGTAAAAACACATATATATCTGGGCGGAGCCTAACCACACATGTCATCGTGAGATCTGATTGGCTGTCAGCACTTCATCCTGGAATTGCTGGCAGCCATCTTGGGACCAATATAAATGATAGTACCCCTTTGAAATGCATTGTAGTGAATCGAAGATTTTGAGGGTTACCAAAAGGAGAACTATAAAGGATGATAACAGACTTTAGTTACATTAGAATTCATTTGTTGATGGTACCATACTAATTTCAGGAATTGTGGTGTGTTCTAAGGTGATTTTACCCTGTGAAAAACCTTCTGCTGGGATATCATGAATCATGTTTGTGAGAAAACTATTTTCACATGATTGTCCCATACAGTTTTGGAAGGTGCCCCAGAAGCTAAAATGAGAGCATATTTTCTGTAAATTCACATTATCTTTCTCAGTCATGTGAGAATGAAGTCTGACATTCTCAGTAAAACATGTACAACCAACAAGGGCAGAGACTGTCAGTTGATTCCTTTGTGTTCTACTGCAGCTTCCCAGAGTGTTCTAAAGAACAACTAGAGTGCTAACAGCCTTACTTATGACAAAAGTATGGCACACCTGAAGCCATCTTGATTGGAATAAACTGGTAACACTTAAAACATTTAATTTAAAAAGGAACAAAATGAGGGGGTTCATTTTGCCATAGAAATTATGGTTAGTGCTGTAGAAAGAAAAATTAGGACATGTTTTAAGTGAGATCTCAAATATCTTCCTGTTATATTTCAACAGGAGCAGCCTGTCAGTTGATGCCTTTGTGTTCTACTGCAGCTTTCCAGAGTGTTCTAAAGAACAACTAGAGTGCTAACAGCCTTACTTATGACAAAAGTATGGCACACCTGAAGCCATCTTGATTGGAATAAACTGGTAACACTTAAAACATTTAATTTAAAAAGGAACAAAATGAGGGGGTTCATTTTGCCATAGAAATTATGGTTAGTGCTGCAAAAAGAAAATTTAGTGCATGTTTTAAGTGAAATCTCAAATCTTCTTCTATTTCATGAGAAAATTCTGACATGCAGACTGAAACAATCACTTTCAATACCAGCAGTAGACTTCCAGGTAACTCCTTGGTGAGCAGTAGCTTTACTACAGTGATCTAATGAACAACTAGAGTGATAACATTCTGAATTTATGGCAAATGTGTGACACATCTGAATGCCTTCTTGATGGAATCAAAGTAAAAAACTGAAAGCATTTCCTACTGAGGAGACTGCAGTAAATGAGGAAATTAGGAAACTTTATAACAAAGAAGTCTTCCAAGATGGCCACCAGTGAAAAAAGAGCCCAAATGTAGCACAAATATTACCCAGATGTAGCCCACATATAGCCCAATGACAAAAGTGTGCAAAACACTTTTTATTTTTAGTTTTTTTGCAGTTTTATGTAGTGCAGACTGGTCAGGTATTGGAGCGTTGCATCTTAAAACATGACCCCCTACACTACAAAAACACCACTGCACTACCCTAAACCCTAAAACACTACCCCAGCACGACCCCCTACACTACACAAGCACCACTGCACTATCCTAAACCCTAAAACACTACCCCAAGCATGACCCCCTACACTACACAAACACCACTGCACTTCCCTAAACCCTAAAACACTACCCCAACACCACTACACTAACCTAAATCCTAAAACACTACCCCCAGCACGCCCCCCTACACTACCCAAACACCACTGCACTACCCTAAAACATGACCCCTACACTACACAAACACCACTGCACTACCCTAAACCCTAAAACACTACCCCCAGCACGACCCCCTACACTACACAAGCACCACTGCACTACCCTAAACCCTAAAACACTACCCCCAGCACGACCCCTACACTACACAAACACCACTGCACTACCTTAAACCCTAAAACACTACCCCCAGCACGACCTCCTACACTACACAAACACCACTGCACTACCTTAAACCCTAAAACACTACCCCCAGCACGACCCCCTACACTACCCAAACACCACTGCACTAACCTAAATCCTAAAACACTACCCCCAGCACGACCCCCTACACTACCCAAACACCACTGCACTACCCTAAACCCTAAAACACAACCCCCAGCACGACCCCCTACACTACACAAGCACCACTGCACTACCCTAAACCCTAAAACACTACCCCCAGCACGACCCCCTACACTGCCCGAACACCACTGCACTGCCCTAAACCCTGAAACACCAGCCCTGCACGACCCCTACACTGCCCGAACACCACTGCACTGCCCTAAACCCTAAAACACATACCCTAGCACGACCCCCTACACTGCCCGAACACCACTGCACTGCCCTAAACCCTGAAACACCACCCCCAGCATGACCCCCTACACTGCCCGAACACCACTGCACTGCCCTAAACCCTGAAACACCACCCCCAGCATGACCCCTACACTGCCCGAACACCACTGCACTGCCCTAAACCCTGAAACACTACCCCAAGCAAGACCTCCTACACTGCCCGAACACCACTGCACTGCCCTAAACCCTGAAACATCACCCCCAGCATGACCCCCTACACTGCCCGAACACCACTGCCCTAAACCCTGAAACACCACCCCCAGCACGACCCCCTACACTGCGCGAACACCACTGCACTGCCCTAAACCCTGAGACACCACCCCCAGCACGACCCCCTACAATGCCCGAACACCACTGCACTGCCCTAAACCCTGAAACACCACCCCCTGCACGACCCCCTACACTGCCCGAACACCACTGCACTGTCCTAAACCCTAAAACACTACCCCCAGCACGACCCCTACACTACACAAGCACCACTGCACTACCCTAAACCCTAAAACACTACCCCCAGCACGACCCCCTACACTACACAAACACCACTGCACTACCCTAAACCCTAAAACACTACCCCCAGCATGACCCCCTACACTACCCAAACACCACTGCACTAACCTAAATCCTAAAACACTACCCCCAGCACGACCCCCTACACTACCCAAACACCACTGACCTACCCTAAAACATGACCTCCTACACTACACAAACACTGCACTACCCTAAACCCTAAAACACTACCCCCAGCACGACCCCCTACACTACACAAGCACCACTGCACTACCCTAAACCCTAAAACACTACCCCCAGCACGACCCCCTACACTGACCAAACACCACTGCACTGCCCTAAACCCTGAAACACCAGCCCCTGCACGACCCCCTACACTGCCCGAACACCACTGCACTGCCCTAAACCCTGAAACACCACCCCTAGCACGACCCCTACACTGCCCGAACACCACTGCACTGAACCCTGAAACACCACCCCCTTCACGACCCCCTACACTGCCCGAACACCACTGCACTGCCCTAAACCCTGAAACACTACCCCCAGCAAGACCCCTACACTGCCTGAACACCACTGCACTGCCCTAAACCCTGAAACACTACCCCCAGCACGACCCCCTACACTGCCCGAACACCACTGCCCTAAAACCTGAAACACCACCCCCAGCACGACCCCCTACACTGCCCAAACACCACTGCACTGCCCTAAACCCTGAAACACTACCCCCAGCACGACCCCCTACACTGCCCGAACACCACTGCTCTGCCCAGAACCCTGAAACACCAGCCCCAGCACGACCCCCTACACTGCCCGAACACCACTGCACTGCCCTAAACCTTGAAACACCAGCCCCAGCACGACCCCTACACTGCCCAAACACCACTGCACTACCCTAAACCCTGAAACACCACCCCCAGCACGACCCCCTACACTGCCCGAGCACCACAGCACTGCCCTAAACCCTGAAACACCAGCCCCAGCACGACCCCCTACACTGCCCGAACACTACTGCACTGCCCAAACCCTGAAACACCAGCCCCAGCACGACCGCCTACACTGCCCGAACACCACTGCCCTAAACCCTGAAACACTAGCCCCAGCACGACCCCCTACACTGCCAGAACACCACTGCACTGCCCTAAACCGTGAAACACCAGCCTCAGCCCGACCCCCTACACTGCCTGAACACCACTGCACTGCCCTGAACCCTGAAACACCAGCCCCAGCACGACCCCCTACACTGCCCGAACACCACTGCACTGCCCTAAACCCTGAAACACCACCCCCTGCACGACCCTCTACACTGCCCGAACACCACTGCACTGCCCTAAACCCTGAAACACCACCCCCAGCGCGACCCCCTACACTGCCCGAACACCACTGCACTGCCCTAAACCCTGAAACACCACCCCCAGCACGACCACCTACACTGCCCGAACACTACTGCACTGCCCTAAACCCTGAAACACCATCCCCAGTACGACCCCCTACACTGCACGAACACCACTGCACTGCCCTAAACCCTGAAACACTACCCCCAGCAAGACCCCTACACTGCCCGAACACCACTGCACTGCCCTAAACCCTGAAACATCACCCCCAGCAAGACCCCTACACTGCCCGAACACCACTGCCCTAAACCCTGAAACACCACCCCCAGCAAGACCCCCTACACTGCCCGAACACCACTGCACTGCCCTAAACCCTGAAACACCAGCCCCAGCACGACCCCCTACACTGCCCAAACACCACTGCACTGCCCTAAACCCTGAAACACCACCCCTGCACGACCCCTACACTGTTCGAACACCACTGCACTGCCCTAAACCCTGAAACACCACACCCAGCACGACCCCTACACTGCCCGAACACCAGTGCACTGCCCTAAACCCTGAAACACCATCCCCTGCACAACCCCCTACACTGCCCGAACACTACTGCACTGCCCTAAACCCTGAAACACCACCCCCAGCACGACCCCCTACACTGCACGAACACCACTGCACTGCCCTAAACCCTGAAACACTACCCCCAGCAAGACCTCCTACACTGCCCGAACACCACTGCACTGCCCTAAACCCTGAAACATCACCCCCAGCAAGATCCACTACACTGCCCGAACACCACTGCCCTAAACCCTGAAACACCACCCCCAGCAAGACCCCCTACACTGCCCGAACACCACTGCACTGCCCTAAACCCTGAAACACCACCCCCAGCAAGACCCCCTACACTGCCCGAACACCACTGCACTGCCCTAAACCCTGAAACACCACCCCCAGCACGACGCCCTACACGGCCCGAACACCACTGCTCTGCCCAAAACCCTGAAACACCAGCCCCAGCACGACCCCCTACACTGCCCGAACACCACTGCACTGCCCAAACCCTGAAACACCAGCCCCAGCACGACCCCCTACACTGCCCGAACACCACTGCACTGCCCTAAACCCTGAAACACCACCCCCAGCACGACCCCCTACACTGCCCGAACACCACTGCACTGCCCTAAACCCTGAAACACCAGCCCCAGCACAACCCCGTACACTGCCCGAACACAACTGCACTGCCCTAAACCCTGAAACACCAGCCCCAGCACGACCACCTACACTGCCCGAAAACTACTGCACTGCCCTAAACCCTGAAACACCAGCCCCAGCAAGACCCCCTACACTGCCCGAACACCACTGCACTGCCCTAAACCCTCAAACACCAGCTCCAGCACGACCCCCTACACTGCCCGAACACCACTGCACTGCCCTAAACCCTGAAACACCACCCCCAGCAAGACCCCCTACACTGCCCGAACACCACTGCACTAAACCCTGAAACACCAGCCCCAGCAAGACCCCCTACACTGCCAGAACACCACTGCACTGCCCTAAACCCTCAAACACCAGCTCCAGCACGACCCCCTACACTGCCCGAACACCACTGCACTGCCCTAAACCCTGAAACACCAGCCCCAGCACGACCCCCTACACTGCCCTAACACCACTGCACTGCCCTAAACCCTGAAACATCACCCCCAGCAAGACCCCCTACAATGCCGGAACACCACTGCCCTAAACCCTGAAACACCACCCCCAGCAAGACCCCCTACACTGCCAGAACACCACTGCACTGCCCTAAACACTCAAACACCAGCTCCAGCACGACCCCCTACACTGCCCGAACACCACTGCACTGCCCTAAACCCTGAAACACCACCCCCAGCAAGACCCCCTACACTGCCCGAACACCACTGCACTAAACCCTGAAACACCACCCCCAGCAAGACCACCTACACTGGCCGAACACCACTGCACTGCCCTAAACCCTGAAACACCACCCCTGCACGACCCCCTACACTGCCCAAACACCACTGCACTGCCCTAAACCCTGAAACACCACCCCTAAGCACGACACCCTACACTGCCCGAACACCACTGCACTGCCCTAAACCCTGAAACACCACCCCCAGCAAGACCCCTACACTGCCCGAACACCACTGCACTGCCCTAAACCCTGAAACACCACCTCCAGCACAACCCCCTTCACTGCCTGAACACCATTGCTCTGCCCTAAACCCTGAAACACTAGCCCCAGCACGACCCCCTACACTGCCCGAACACCACTGCACTGCCCTAAACCCTGAAACACCACCTCCAGCACAACCCCTACACTGCCTGAACACCATTGCTCTGCCCTAAACCCTGAAACACTAGCCCCAGCACGACCCCTACACTGCCCGAATACCACTGCACTGCCCTAAACCCTGAAACACCACCCCCAGCACGACCCCCTACACTGCCCGAACATCACTGCACTGCCCTAAACCCTGAAACACCAGCCCCAGCAAGACCCCCTACACTGCCCGAACACCACTGCACTGCCCTAGACTCTGAAACACCAGACCCAGCAAGACCCCTACACTGCCCGAACACCACTGCACTGCCCTAAACCCTGAAACACCAGCCCCAGCATGACCCCCTACACTGCCCGAACACCACTGCACTGCCCTAAACCCTGAAACACCAGCCCCAGCACGACCCCTACACTGCCCGAACACCACTGTACTGCCCTAAACCCTGAAACACCAGCCCCAGCACGACCCCCTACACTGCCCGAACACCACTGCACTGCCCTAAACCCTGAAACACCACCCCCTGCACGATCCCCTACACTGCCCGAACACCACTGCACTGCCCTAAACCCTGAAACACCACCCCCTGCACCACCCCCTACACTGCCCGAACACCACTGCACTGCCCTAAACCCTGAAACACCACCCCCTGCACCGCCCCCTACACTGCCCGAACACCACTGCACTGCCCTAAACCCTGAAACACCACCCCCAACACAACCCCCTTTACTGCTCGAACACCACTGCACTGCCCCAAACCCTGAAACACCACCCCCAGCACGACCCCCTACACTGCCCGAACACCACTGCCCTAAACCCTGAAACACCACCCTGCACGAACCCCTACACTGCCCAAACACCACTGCAGTGCCCTAAACCCTGAAACACCACCCCCAGCACGACCCCCTACACTGCCCGAACACCACTGCACTGCCCTAAACCCTAAAACACCACCCCCAGCATGACCCCCTACACTGCCCGAACACCACTGCACTGCCCTAAACCCTAGAACACTACCCCCAGCATGACCCCTACACTACCCGAACACCACTGCACTACCCTAAACCCTAAAATACTCCCCCAGCACGACCCCCTACACTACCCGAACACGACTGCACTGCCCTAAACCCTAAAACACTCCCCACCAGCACGACCCCTACACTACCCGAACACCACTGCACTGCCCTAAACCCTAAAACACTCCCCCAGCACGACCCCCTACACTACCTAAACACCACTGCACTGCCCTAAACCCTAAAACACTACCCCCGCATGACCCCCTACACTACCCAAACACCAATGCACTACCCTAATCCCTAAAACACTACACCCAGCACGACCCCCTACACTACCGAAACACCACTGCACTACCCTAAACCACTCCCCCCAGCACGACTCCCTACACTACCCAAACACCACTGCACTACCCTAAACCCTAAATCTATCCCCAGCATGACCCCCTACACTACACAAACACCACTGCACTACCCTAAACCCTAAAACACTACCCCCAGCACGACCCTCTTCACTACCTAAACACAACTGCACAATTTGTTACAGGCGTTGCAACGCAGGCCTGTGGTGCTTACTGGAAGTACCTGGTGGGCTAGTTGGGCCCCAGGGACCCTCAGGATTCAAGGTGACCTAATCCCCCAATTTAAAACGCGCCACGGGGCGCGTTTGCACAGTGGTGAAGGGAGGGGGCGGGGCCTCAGGTGACATGTGCGCAAACACGCCCTGTGGTGCGTTTTAAGTTGGGGAATTAATTCCCTTTGAATCCTGGGGGCCAACTAGCCCACCAGGTACCTTCA
Organism: Calotriton arnoldi; assembly: GCA_963921515.1. NCBI lineage: Eukaryota > Metazoa > Chordata > Amphibia > Caudata > Salamandridae > Calotriton > Calotriton arnoldi. The sequence continues at coordinate 2,156,664 of CAWUFW010000334.1, forward strand.
GTAAGCACAACAGAGTTGCGTTGCAGAGAGGTGAAAAAAGGTGCGTGGCCTCGGAACGCCTCTCTGCAACTCAGCTCTGTGGTCCTAACTGTAGGTACCTGGGGGGCTAGTTGGGCCCCAGGGACCCTCAGGATTCAAGGGACTTAATCCCGCAACTTAAAATGCGCCACGGGGCGCGCTTGCACACATTTCACCTCAGGCCCCCCTCCCTTCACCACTGTGCAAACGCGCCCTGTAGCGCGTTTAAGAGGTAGTTTTAATCCCCCTGCCCTATTATGTACTAGGGACTTGCAGAGGAGGTCATGCTAATCACAGGGGTACCCCAACGCATAGTGTTCCCTAGTGTATGTAGGTGTTTTCACTGTATTCTAAGTGTCTTTTAGCATAGCACTGGCTCTGGTTAGTCAGAGTCAGTTACCACCAGTACCCGTCTGAAAAAGTTGTGGGCACAGGTTGATTTTGCAACAAGGCCTCTTTCTGCTCCTCTGTTGGTTCTTTCTGCACATCTTTTGCTTCTTTCTGTGCGTTTTTTCTTCTTTCTTCACATGTCCTACCTCTGTTGGCATAGTTAGAAACTAGCATTTAAAAAACCTTTGAAATTCACTTAAAAATCATAGGTTTCAGGCATGTTATAGTTAGAAATTAGCATTTAAAAAACCTTTGAAATTCACTGAAAAAACCATAGGTTTCAGACACGTTATAGTTAGAAATTAGCATTTAAAAAACCTTTGAAATTCACTGAAAAAACTATAGGTTTTAGGGACAGTTATAGTTAGTTGGACATTTCACTCGTACAAAACCATAGAAATTCCCCGTTATAGTTAGTTCAGCTAACTATAACTCGCGCCCCACAATGCACTGCTGATGACGTCACATATTACATCACTCATGACATGGTCAGTGACATCACTGATGACATCACTGATGACATCTCAAATGACATCACTGATGACATCATCCATGTGATAATTTCATGCATCTTCTCACACCCTAATATAACTTTTGATACACCCATTCTAAATTACAGACTGCCATTCTCAAAACCATAGACACTCCAACACCAAAAACTACATACCCACTCACTGATTCTTAGGTCTACACACGCATCCACTCACTCACCCGTACAGTCACTCATACTTACAGTCACTCAGTACAGGACTATCATATGCACTCATACACCTATATAAACACTCACACACCGCCACTCATCCATAGAGGTACTCACACACCTAGTCAGTCATGCAAAAAATTAATCACACACCCATTTACTCACCTATACAGTTATACACACACCAGCTCACTTAATCATACAAATACTAGCACATTCTTACGCTCTTATACAATAACTGATACAAGCACACACGCATCCATACAGCCACTCTCACAATCACACACTCTCACTTATAGCCATTTAAATACTCTAACACACATATATACTGCCTTTTACATATGTAGTTACTCGCACATGTACCACTGAGATATACATTCACTCACTAACACACCCATACACACACTCACCCACCCAAGCAGTCCATCACAGATGCACTCTTGAAATCATGCACCCAGTGAATCACCCACTCACACATCTATGTATAGAGTCACACACACCCCACCCACACAAACACTCAGGCAGCCATACAGATACTCAGAGAACCAATCAATAACCCATATAGACACTCATGTAGCTATTCGCAAATCCATGCATCCACTTACACACCAACAAACAGACGGATACAGACATTCACACAGTTTAGTCACTAACCCATGCATTCAGTAAGATACGTTTAATCACTCACTTGTAGAGTCAGTCACTCACGTACTAAATCATCCATTCAGACACTTATACACCCACTCATTCTTCAATACGCCTTTCCCTATATATATTAAACATATTTAAACTTTACAGAAACACACAGTCACTTGATGATGTCATCAGTGATGTCATCCCACCTGTGCAACGTTATCAATCTCTCCTTCGAGACCGCGACCTTCCCAGAGAGCTGGAAACACGCAGAGATCAACGCCCTACTCAAAAAACCCAAGGCGGACCCAAGAGACCTCAAGAACTTCCGGCCCATCTCCCTGCTTCCGTTCCCAGCCAAGGTCATCGAGAAGATCGTCAACAAACAGCTAACCCGATACCTCGAAGAAAACAGCATCCTGGACCCATCCCAATCGGGGTTCCGCAGCAACCACAGCACTGAGACTGCCCTCATCGCCGCCACCGACATCAGGACCCTGCTGGACAACGGTGAGACCGCAGCCCTCATCCTGCTGGACCTCTCCGCCGCCTTCGACACTGTCTGCCACCGCACTCTACGCGCACGCCTCCACGACGCAGGGATCCGAGACAAGGCCCTGGAATGGACCACCTCCTTCCTCGACGGCAGAACCCAGAGAGTCTGCCTCCCACCTTTCCGATCCGAAGCCTCCGAGATCATCTGCGGCGTACCCCAGGGATCTTCCCTCAGCCCAACACTGTTCAACATCTACATGGCCCCGCTCGCACGCATCGCCAGACAGCACGACCTCAACATTATCTCCTACGCCGACGACACTCAACTGATCCTCTCCCTCACCAAGGACCCCTCGCCGCCAAAGCCAATCTCCATGAAGGAATGAAGGCCGTCGCCGATTGGATGAAGATCAGCCGACTAAAGCTGAACACGGACAAGACGGAGGTCCTCATCCTCGGCTCCAACCCCTCAGCCTGGGACGACTCCTGATGGCCAACGACGCTGGGAGCAGCCCCGACACCCACCGACCATGCACGCAACCTGGGAGTCATCCTCGACTCAACGCTCTCCATGGCCAAGCAAGTCAACGCAGTCTCCTCCTCCTGCTTCAACACCCTCCGCATGCTTCGCAAGATCTACAGGTGGATCCCGAAAGACACAAGAAGAACAGTCACCCAGGCCCTCGTCAGTAGCAGACTTGACTATGGGAACGCCCTCTACGCGGGAGCCCCGGCCAAGCTCATCAAGCGACTGCAACGCATACAAAACGCCTCCGCACGCCTGATCCTCGACGTACCACGCCACAGCCACATCACCCCCACCTGAGGAACCTGCACTGGCTCCCCGTCGACAGGAGGATCACCTTCAAACTCCTCATCCACGCACACAAGGCACTCCACAAGACTGGCCCAGCCTACCTCAACAGACGACTCTTCTTCTACGTCCCCAACCACCAGCTCCGCTCCGCCGACCTCTCCCTCGCCACCGTCCCTCGGATTCGAAGAACAACCACCGGCGGCAGATCCTTCTCAAACCTCGCCGCCAAGACCTGGAACACCCTTCCACTAAGCCTACGACAGACCCAAGACCTGCTGACCTTCAGGAGGCTACTCAAGACCTGGCTGTTCGACCAGTAGCAGCACCCCCCCCTTCTCTCTCCCCAGCGCCTGGAGACCCTCGCGGGTAAGTAGTGCGCTCTACAAATTCTGTGATTGATTGATTGATCAGTGATGTCATTTGAGATGTCATCAGTGATGTCATCAGTGATGTCACTGACCATGTCATGAGTGATGTAATATGTGACGTCATCAGCAGTGCATTGCGGGGGCGCGAGTTATAGTTAGCTGAACTAACTATAACGGGGGAATTTCTATGGTTTTGTACGAGTGAAATGTCCAACTAACTATAACTGTCCCTAAAACCTATAGTTTTTTCAGTGAATTTCAAAGGTTTTTTAAATGCTAATTTCTAACTATAACGTGTCTGAAACCTATGGTTTTTTCAGTGAATATATATATATATATATATATATATATATTTAACACTCAGACTATTTAAAAACACTCACAGTCACTGGATGATGCCATCAGTGATGTCACTGACCATGTCATGAGTGATGTAATATGTGAGGTCATAAGCAGTGCATTGCGGGGGCGCGAGTTATAGTTAGCTCAGCGAACTATAACTGCTGAATTTCTCTGGTTTTGTTAGAGTGAAATGTCAGCCGAGCTATAACATCCCTGTAACCTTTGTTTTGTTTCAGTGAATTTCTAAAGTTTTTTTAATTCTATTTCCTAATTATAACGTCCCTGTAACCTTTCATTTTTTCAGTGAATTTCTAAAAAATGTTAACTAGCAGCTGTGTTTGCAGTGGTGGAGAAAGGGGCTGGGCCTCCGACCTGTTCTCAGGAATTCCATTTTGCAGAACTTACAGGAGGTACTAGGAGGGCTTCTTGGCCCCCAAGGTCCCTCAAGAGTGAAGTGGACTTCATGCCCGAACCATTATTATACCATGAGCCACATTTGCAGAGTGGTGGAGAAAGGGGGCGTGGTCTCCGAAGACATCTTAGCAATCCTGCTGTGTGGGACTTACTGGAGATAACAGGAGGGGTAGTTGGCCCCCAAAGACGTTCTTGGGGGACAACCACCCCTCCTGTTACCTCTAGTAAGTCTCACTTAGCAGGATTGCTCAGACCTGGTAGGAGGCCACGCCCCTTTTCTCCACTACTCTGCAAAGGGGCCTCCTGGCGCACTACAGGTAGGGGGATGAAGTCCCCTTGGCTATTGAGGGTCCTTGGGAGCCAACTACCCCTCCTGTTACCTCCACAAAGTCCCACACAGTGGGTTTGCGGAGAGGTTTTGAGTGGCAACACGCAGTTTCTCCAACACTCTGCATAAGTGCATTCTGGTGTTCTAATAGTTGGTGATTGACGTCTCCTTGACTCTTGACGGTCCTTGGGGGCCAAGTAGCCCTAATATTACCTCCAGTGACACCCACACAGCTGGATTGCTGAGAGGTCGCCAGAGGCCATGCCCCCTTTTTCCACCACTCTGCAAACGCATGCCCTAGCGCACTACTGGTTGGGGTACAAAGTCCATTTTAGTCCTGAGGCCCTCAGGAGTGAAGGGGACCTCATTCCCCCCACCAGCAGTGCATCGAGAGGCACATTTGCAGAGTGGTGTAGGAAGAGGGCGTTGCCTTTGACCACCTCTTAGCAATCCTGCTGTGTGGAGTTTACTATTGGTAACAGAAAGTCTTGTTGGCCCCTAAGAACCCTCAGCAGCAAAGGGAACTTAAGCCGCCAACCAGCAGTGCGCTAAGAGGCGTGTTTGTAGAGTTGTGGAGAAAGAGAGCGAGTCCTCTTGTGGACCCCAGGACTATGTGGGGGGGGCCACAGGAGTCCCACGTTTCACTACTTTATTATATCCCGGGGGAGTTGGTGGTCCCTGGGGCTGCAGTGGGGGGCCACGTGGCCTCCCCTGCATTTCTCAAAGATATAGCCCTGGGAAGGTGGTGGTCCCCGGGGTAGCGATGGCGGCCATAAGCCATCCCCCGCTTTTTTTAAATTAATTTTTTGTTGATGCCCCCGGCACCTGACCCACCCCGGGGTGATACTTAATAAATCGCAGGACCTCACGCTTTGGTTTAAAGCATGACTCTTAGCGAAATTCTTGTTAAAAAAAATAATTATATATAGTTATTTAACGATCAATGTATAATAGTTTTGAATTCTGATTTTTTACAACTTTATACACACACTGAGTGTGTGGATTTTGTTAATCTGTAATTTTAGAGATACATATATGTTACGTTTACATACTTAGTTATAAAAGTGGAATTCATAAGTAATACAATAATAGTGCATCAAGCAGTAAAATTATATTTTTTGCTAATGTTAATCCTAATAGTATTTTAAGGAACCGCAATAATACCGCACACTGTTACATTATGTATTTTAGGGGTCGAGATTCCTATGAGTCTCAAATAAAGTTCTAAATCAGTATATAGACGTTTTAAATTGCAATAAATCATGAAGAGGTTTATTAACAATGCTAAAAAAAATTAAGTTTTCAATAATTTGTCTAATAGATTATGATATTATATATTTTACGGAATCGCACACCACATGTGACCAACAACAAAAAATAATTTGATTGGTGTAACACCTTTCACTCATAGGAACTTCAAACTTCCACCTGTTTACAGAAATAGGAGGGTGTGGCTCTCATTCTGATTTCTACTAGTTAGGAAGCAGGCTGAGTTTTTTGGTGTGCTTATTTTGTTTGAGAAAAACTATGGCTGGCTTTTCCAGGCAAGAGGAGGAGGAAGAATTGAGAATGTTTGAGGAAGGAGAGGAAGAAGAGCAAACCAGGAAGAAGAAAGAGAGCATTGTGTGGCTGTTTTTCACCATACCAGTAGGTGAAAAGGTCAATGCCCAGAAAGTTACTTGTACCTTCTGCAAAAATATTATTTCCCGGGATAGTGAGAAAAAGTACAGTTGCGGCACCTCCAACATGTACAAGCATTTCAGAACCATCCCCCCTACTTTCATCGCACGGGCTGAGATGCAGAGACTTAGAGACCAAGAGGCTGCTGCTGGAGGAAGTGCTGCTGGAACAGCTGCAGGAACTGTACTGACCAATATTCCTGTCACCATCCCTGAATTTGGGAGAATCGGAATATACTGTCCTAGATGCAGTACTTCTGTTGGAGTGGGCGAACAAGTAGTTTCAACCCTGATTCAAACCATCAATGCACGTAAGTGCAAATTTTTTTTTCTCATTATTTTTGAAGCACAGATGGTTTTTATTGTGCTTTGTTAAACTTTATCTTGGTTTTTTGTAAAATGAAAAATAAAAACACCAGAAAAATAAAACAAAAAATTAGAAATGTTTTTTTTTAAAAACCTGTTTAAAAAAATGGTTCTCTTCAGAACCACCTATTCTGGGAAAAAGAAAGATGAATTATTCGTTAAATGTATGTCTATATGTTTGAGTCTGTCACTGAGGGATTATTATGGTTTAAAGCATTTTATTGAAGTTTTCAGTGGCCAACAGTAAGCATAACACCCACCTACAACCACTGGCCGGTGGGGAATAGCAAGGATTATACGTATACTGTAGAAAAACGAAATAGAGGAAAGAGAGAGAAGAGAGAGAAGGAGATAAGGAAGTAAAACCAAGGGATAGAAAGGACGCAAGAAAGTCAAAGACCTACCCACTTCCCAGTGCTAGACAGAGTAGGGTTCTAGCCAACGGATGACTTCTCCTCGTCCCGGGTGGGTTGCCTGCCGGCAGGGGGGGGGCAGTGGGGAACCGAAGTACCCGTAAGTACCTTGGGCATGTGAGCTCAACAAACTCCGAAGACAAGTAGGCCACGGTGGAACCTCAGGTCTTATCAAATTTGGGCAATGTGTGGATAATCCCTGCTGTGATCCTTTCCATCCCCACTACCTCCCAGACTCTGTGAAGCCAATCTAATTTTGTTGGGATGTCTTCCGTGCCCCACCTTGCTAATAGCACTTGTGTAGCCGCCCGAGTGCCAAAGTAATCCCTCTCCCCCTACAGGACTTAAGAGAATATGTAAGAGGGTTGGGAAGTCCCAACATGATGTAGCTAGGGAACCGAGGAAGTTCCGTATGGTATATATTGTCAACATCAGCTAGGATAATGTCCCAGAAGGCTTGTATCTTAGGACATTCCCATAATATGTGTGTCAGTGTGCCAACTTGTCCGCATCTGCGCCAGCAGAGGTCGTCGCTACGTGGTCTCCATCGGGCGATGCGTGCCGGGGAAAAGTACCAATAATGTGCAATTTTCAGTAGCATTTCATTACCCGAGGTACTACAGGAGGAAGCCCGGGCCCTGTGAATAATGTCTGCCCAATCCTTCGGGGAAAATTCCCGCTCCAGCTCTGCGCCGTGGACGTAGAGGGGTTCTTGGCTTTGTTCAGAAAGTTATAGATATCCGATAAGCGACGTTTGTTTGAGGTACGGGTGATGAACCAAAGCTCAAATTTAGTAAGAGGGCGACCTGTGTGTATGCGTACCTGTGGTTGGGTGACCCAGTGGCGTAGCGCCAGGTACTGCCAGTACGCCTCCTTGGGAATCCCATAGCCCGTCACTAGTTGGGGGAAGTCCATAATTCCCTGTGTGTCAAAAAGATCTCCTATGCGTTTGCAGTTAGCTTCCTGCCATTTCAAGTACGCTTTCCCTGTATGAGCAGGGGGAAGTCCGGGTTCCCTATAAAGGGGGTCAAAGGGGACACGGCCGTCGAGAGCCCGCATCTCTCTTGTACTCTGTCCCATACCGTCAAGGTGGGCCACAAAACCGGGGAGATGTACACACCCTGCGGACGGTGCCGTTTGGGAAGCCAGGGAACCTTCCAGACGTGGATACCCGCTACCCCTCGGTCGATGAAACACCAATGTTTTCCAGATTCCAGTTGGTACCACTCTACCATGTAGCGTAATTGCGCTGCTTCATAATAACGCCTCAAGTGTGGGACCCCGAGTCCCCCAACCTCCTGCCTCAGATACGTTAGATGGCGAGCTATGCGCGCCCTCTTCCCACCCCATATAAAGCCATCATCTAGCTGCTGTAGCTGGGCCAGTATTTTAGGCGGCGGACAGAGTGGGAGCATCTGCATTATGTAAAGAAGCCTGGGTAAAATCGTCATCTTGATTGCAGCAATTTTGCCCAGCCATGAGAGGACGTGCTTCTTCCAGCTGTGCAGCTCCTGACGTACATTGGCCAAGATCTCCAAGTAGTTCACCTGGGCAATTTTATCAATTGTTGTGAAAACCCGGATCCCAGATACGTGATGTCACTAGAGGCCCATGAGAACGGAAACTGTGCCGCTATTTGTTGCTGATCTGTTTTGGGCAATGTTAGGCTGAGGGCCTGTGTCTTTCGCAGGTTGATTTTAAAACCTGACGCCGCGCTAAATGTTTCTATCTCTGCAAGCAGGGGGGGAAGAGAGAGAAACGGTCGAGTCAAAAAGAGCACCACGTCATCCGCATAGAGAAAATCTTATGCTCTGTATCTCCCATCCGGATCCCGGTGACGGTAGGGAGCTGTCGAACTCGTTCAGCAAAAGGCTCCATATAGAGCGCGAATAAGAGAGGGGAGAGTGGGCACCCCTATCTCATGCCCCGCCCGATCCGAAAGGGACAAGAGGTGACCTCATTCACTCTAATGCGTGCCTGTGGGCTATGGTATATACAATCCACCCACCGCATAAATCGCTCCTCAATACCAAAGCGGCATAGGACCTGGCGGAGGTAGGGCCAGTGGACCCGGTCAAATGCCTTCTCGGCGTCCACCGACAGGAGTACCGCCGGGGTCTGGGTGCGCTGCGACTTATCCAGGAGGTGACATAATCAAGAGAAATAGGGCTGAACGATGCACATTCTTGGGGGTCCTTCCCCGGCTTGGGGATCACTACCACCTCTGCCATTGACATCGATGGGGCCAGCCTCCCAGTCGCGCTAAAAGTATTAAACAGCCGTGTCAGGAGGGGGGTAAGATCTGAAGCAAAGATTTTATAGAAATCGGCCGGGAAGCCATCCTCACCTCGGGCTTTCCCGGGGGAGAGTCCTTGAATAGCTCGTAGGACTTCCTCGGGCCTGATATCCGCTTCTTACTGGGCCGCCTCTGAAGTCGGGAGGGGGGTCACCGGAGCCGCTTGTGTGTACTCCTCGGCCGCCACTGGGTCAAGGCATTCCGCCGAGTAGAGGGCAGTGTAGAAGGCCTCGAACTCGGCCGCAATGTCCGTATCCGACTGCAGGATCTCTCCTTGGTCGTTCCTAATCTCTGCTATCCGTCGAGCAGCCCTCTCGGCCCGGAGTGCGTGTGCCAGGATCTTCCCAGCTTTATTCCCCCCCCCTCATAATAACGCTGCCTAGTGCGTAAGAGGGCATATTCGGCACGGTCAAGATCGAGGGCCCTCAATTGTTTCCTGGCCTAGGTAAGTAACCGCCGCGTTTGAACCGCCCCAGTACGGTGGTGAACCCCCTCAAGCTCTTTAATGTGGTCTTCCAAGTCCTCCCTTTTGGCTCTGCGGTCTTTGTTGAGGCCCGCCGCAATAGCTATACAGCGGCCTCTCAGGACCTCCTTCAGGGCATCCCAAACCGTGTCTATACCGACCGTGCCTACATTGTTCACCTCCAGGTATGTTTTGATAGCGCCCCGTATTTCGGCAATATTGGCGTCGTATGTGAGCAAATTATGATTCAGTCTCCACGACCCTTGCCTGGGGGCACCCCCAGGGAGGAGTAACGTTAAGACAAGCGGGGAGTGATCTGAGAGTGCCGCCGTCCTGATAGTCACATCTGTTGTAGCCACCGTGACCCTGGGCGAGGTCCAAAATAAATCTATACTGGTGTACGTTTGGTGCGCTGCAGAGAAGAAGGTGTATTCCCGAGCTGTCGGGTAGTGGTGTCGCCAGGCATCTCTGAGACCAACCTCTCCCAACCTCTGTAGCAGCGAGTCAGAGATGGATCCAGAGTGCCCCACCCGAAGCGCTGATCTATCCAGTTGGGCGTCCGGAACCAATTTGAAATCCCCCCCTATCACCAAATCCTCGTCTGGGGACTCCAGGATTGTGTGTAGCGTGTCCCGGAGAAAGGTTCCTGTTGTTCATTGGGACTATAAGCAGAGGCTATCGTGTGTGTGCGTGCCCCCATCGATACCCTCAGTGCCAACAGCCTACCCGCTACATCTGCGTGTACCCCAATCACCGTGCCTTGGAAGTGCGTGGAAAGGAGGATTGCCACCCCAGCCTTCTTCCCCACTCCCGATGAAAAATATTGTCGGTCGAACCATTTTGACCGGAGTCGTTTCCAGTCAGCACGCAGGAGATGGACTCTTGTAAGAGGCAGATATCACATTTGGCATCTCTCAACAAAGCAAGAAGCGCTCGTCTCTTAACAGGTGAGTTAAGGCCCCGGACATTGAAGCTCATAATGACCACTTTAAGGCCTGTCATAGATACATGTCATGCGTGTAAGCCTTGGCAACAGCTGGATGTTGGTAAGCAAGCCTGACTGCGCATAGTCCCCCAGTCCCCTCCGCCCGCCTAAGTCTATCGAAAGACCCCTCACCCGTTCTGTCCCCCCTTCCCAATGCAACGCGTCTCCCGTCGGGTGGAGTATAGTGAGGAACCTGTGTGTGGTGATGCTTGGGTTGCCGTCGCTCGGCCGGATTCCGTGTAGATCCCTCCCAAGAGAGTACAGCCAGGGGACACAGACGCTGGGGCATTGTCTCCCATGTCACCCCCGCCCCTCGCAGGTGCGACGCTCAACCTTCCTCTCCCCTGCTTGTCATCCGTGGGTTCCCACATCAAAGGGTTACCCTACCTGTCTGTGTGAGGGCTTTAGATCTCATGTGGGTAGGAAAGAGAAGAGAAAAGAGAAAAACAGAGTAGAATAAGAGAAAACAAATAAACCTCCATTGCGCCCTCCAACTGCAATGTTCCGCACTATCGTGCAAGGGTCCATGTGTCCGACGGTTGGTCATCACCACTCTGGAGGTGGGGCTCCCCCCCCACCAAGGCTGAAAACTCCGGGACCTGGGCTTGGACCTTCTTCACCATTTCAGGGCCTCGGATCTGCAACTGCTGCGTCCACTCACTGGCCGGATCACCAGTACCCTCCCGATCCTGTAACTGACGCAGAAGGGCTTCCCTTTCTTTCTGGCACTCTTCCTCTGACGGCTTTGTGTTGTTTCCTCTCCTCCGGTTCGGTTTAGGTGGCTTCCCAGAGGATGGGCCTCCCTCTGTCGACTCTGAATCGCCTGCCTCCGCCAGGGCACTCCCAAGGATTTCCTTCGCATCCTTTAGATTCCGCACCACATGCGTCTCCTTGTTCCAGATAAAAGACAGTCTGAATGGGTGTGCCCATCTGTAACGCACACCCTGCTCTCGGAGGAGGACTGTGACCGGTCTCAGATCTTTGCGCCTCTGAAGGGTGAGTGGCGAGAGGTCTTGGAAAACCCCCACCTGTAGCCCCTCGAACTCCACCGTCGCTCGGTCCCGAGTGGAAGCCATAATGATCTCCTTCTGACGGTAGGAGTGTAGGCAGGTGAGAATATCCTGAGGCTGACCGGGGCCGGAGGCAGGCCTCCCGGCACGGTGGGTGCGGTCAAGTGTGATGTCCTTGTCCCGCAGGTCTGGTGCTATATGTCTAAAGAAGTGCAGTAGCCAGTCCTCCAACTTGCCTCCGTCCGCTTGGAGCGACACATCCTTGATGCGGATATTGGAGCGCCTCGAGCGATTTTCCAAATCTTCCAATTTAAGGTAGAGCTCCTCATTCCGTTCGCACAGATCTACAAGTTCCCTGGCTTGTTCAGTAAGTTCTTCCTCTCTGTGGTCCCTGTTGCGTTCCAGGGAGTCCACCCTGTCTCCCACTTCCTGGAGCTCCGTTCGCAGTTGCTTGATGTTGGTTGCCACATCTTGCCACAGGCCCGCAAAGTCGTCCCTGAGTGAGCTAAACAGCCTCTCCATAAAGACCCTCGTGATCGGGTCCTCTGCTCGCCCAGTTTCCGGGTCCATCTCCTTCTCGATCGGCTGGGTCGCCTGCTGTTCGGGTCCAGGTCCCCCTGTTTTCTTCGCACCCGGTTTCTGGAGCAGGTCTTTAATCGATGCGTCCTTCTTGGACCGGGGTGTGGTCATTGCAGTGATCTGGTGTTGTGAAGACCCGCGGACCCTCCAACCGGCTTAACTTCAGATAGGGACCAGTGTCCCGCCAATCTTCCACTAGGCAGTGGTCTTGAGGAACCGGGTGCCGAGCGCAGTGGCCCGCAGCCAGAAGGCGCGCAGAGGGGCTACCCCCGGTCACCCGCCTCCAGAGCTCTTCGACCCCCGTCGATCCTTGCACCGCCAGGAGTCGCTGTCATCCCCTGGGCTGTTACTTCTGGTACTTTAGGTTTGGGCCTAATCGCAGCAGTTACGATGTCTGTCCCACCAATTGGATGCAGATTCCACTGCGGCTGCACTCCAGGTTCCCTCACACCACCTTGGGGAGCTGCACCACCTGCCACAAAATAGTGCTGTTCTTAGTGGTGGGCGCACGGGGTTGTCCCCTGGTAGCACGCTCCTAGTGTCCCGCCTGGCCGGCCTGCCTGCTGTGTGGGGTCAGAGCCCGACCGGGCCGACCGGGATGAATGAGGGTGGAGCTGGGATTTCAGGCCTAGTCCGCTTTCGGGGCCAACGTAGGTATGCACGCCCCACACGTTTAGGAACCTGCAGAGTGTGGGCTAGGGGTCCACTCCTATGTCGCCCCTCAATCCCCTGGGCCTCTGAGTGTACCAGGGGGGCCGGCTCCAGTCAGAGTCCCACAAGGCCTCTTCTTCGCGCCACACCGCGGGTCCACCGTTTCCCTTGTGCCACTCTGTGCCTTTTCTCGCACTGACCCGGTGTTGGCCAGGCGCGCACCTCGGCGCGTGGCTCCCCAGGGTTGCCTCCGCTTTGCCTCAGGCCCGGCCTCTGATCCTGGCACCGGCCTCTATGTCGCCGCTGGACGGGATAAGAGATGCCTATAACGGGGCCTCCAAATCTTTTTTTCTTGGCCTAGGGAAGTATCGCTGCCTGCCCCTTCTTGTCCGGGTCCCAGGGGGTCGCGTTACCACTTCTCAGTGCCCGAGAAGGCCTCCCTCCGACTCCGCGTAGGGCCGCACCCCAGCCGAGACGGGTGCCTCGCTGCTCTGCCGCCTCACCTCCTGGTATCGCTGAGGCTCCGCTGGCACCTCTGTCAGCGCGTATCGCAGTCACCGTGCCCCTCCTCCACCAACAAACTTCTCGTGGCGGCCTCAGCGCTATCCCCGTCTCCGCTGCCACTCGCAGCACTGGGATCGCTGCAGTCGGGTACTGCGGGATTCAGAAGTTGCCCTCGGGTCTGCACTGTCCTCTAACATTCAGGAGACCCTGAGACCACTTTTTTCTGCCTCTTGGCTCTCAAGACTGCAAATTGATGCCTTTTGTCGGCCTCGGCGAGCGGAGCTCCAAAGAAACGGTGCTACTCCGCCACCATCTTCGCCACGCCCCCTGAGGGATCATTTATAAGGGCCCTGGTGGCACTTTTGCACCACCACAGTGTCATGTTTTGATGCTTGGAGGTGTAAAAGTGCAGCAGCATATTTACAAGGCTAGGTAAAGACACTTTACATGGCGTTTCCTCTCTTTGTGAATAATGCTCCTTTGACGCACAACACTGCGTGAAAGGAGTATTTCATGGTTCTTGCTGTGGGTATCCCTACACAACACTCATGAAATCTGAACCAATCCCAGATTTACGAAAATCGTAAATCTGGGAATGTGTCAGAATCGAAAACCACCCCAGTGGTAACGTAAGAAAGGCATAAGAAGAAGAAATGTTTTTATTTCTCTTTATTTCCTTTTTCTATGTGTGCTGTCTTGTGCACTATATATAGAAAGAGGTAATTGCCTTAACTGATTGTTTTTGTTCAGGAAGGTGTCCCTTCCAGCACAAAATTAATATAGCTTTTAGAGCCTGACATAGCAGGCTCTACCGGCCACTAAAGGCCCGATTTACCGTTAAAGGCCCGAACCAATGGTGAAGGTCTTTAAAAAGGGAGCAGCCTTTTACTGACTTGTAGAGCCCTCTTCAGAGGGCTCTAAGGCTATTATAATATTCTCCCCATAGTGGGAAGGATGTTATAATTACTAAAAACAAAGGCCTCTCGGATCCCAAGGAGGTTTGAATCCCCTCGGAGTTCGAGAGGCCTTTGTTCCCAGCAACACCTGTGAAAGGAAAAAAATTTAGTTATGTTGCTGCTTCAGACTTCTACCATCCTGTACATCTGGCAACATGTTTTAAAGCTCACTTTTCTCTACCAGTTTCATTAGAGTCCGAGCTCGCAATGTCAGACCTAAGCCAAAATGAAAGGCCGACTCCTGTCAAGCCACTCTTGTGAGTCTCAGCATCTTTCTGAAGACCTCAATGAGCGTGTCAGTGCCTTTTAGGTGTGAGATGACAAATATAAAGTGGCCTTTAAGTATTAGATTACCTCTGTTTCACAGCGTATTGTCTCCAAATGTGTGTAGTAGAAGCTGCATGGATCACTTTCTGCTCATTATACAGGGCAACCACGTATAAAGCTGTGTGTTCAAGTGCTTCTGAGACTCCTGCCTAGCTAAGAGATCTGTGGTTGTGGGACTGAAGGCTGAAGTAACTCTGACAAAATTTGTGCAGGGGTACGATAGAGTGTATAGTTTTTAAGTTAGGGTCATCAGCTGCACCACACGTGCTAGACTACACGTAGAAGTGCAGACATATCTGAGGCATGGGAGCAGTCAGGCATTCAAATTTGGAACAGTACACTTTCAGTTTAAAGCACACACCTAACTATGTACGATCTACTTGCAGTGTACCATTTCAGAGACTTATATGGACTAGGATAAAGGTTAATATATCTAGCTACATGTTTTAACGCTCACTTTTCTCTACCACTTCCATCAGAGAGGCAAAGGTTGCAATGCCAGGCCTAACCCAAAATGAAAGGCTGACTCCTGTCATGCCACTCTTGTGTGAGCATCTTTCTAGAGCCCTCAATGAGTGTGTCAGTGCCTTTTTAGGGGCAAGATGATACATGTAAAGACGCCTACAGGTACTAGATTACCTCTGATGCACACTGCATGCTCTCTAAATGTGTGTAGTAGAAGCTGTATGGATCACTTTCTGCTCATTATACAAGGCAGCCAGGTATGAAGCTGTGTGTTCAAGTACTTCTGTGAAGCCTGCCTAACAGATCAGTGATTTTGGGACTGAATGCTAACAGCTCTGACAATATTTGTCCAGGGAATGATAGACTGTATAGTTTTTAAGATAGGGTCATGTAAAGAAGCCTATAGGCAGTAGACTACATCTGTTTCACAGTGCATGCTCTCCAAATGAGCTTAGTAAAAGCTGTGTATCCCTTGCTGTTCATTATAAAGGGCAACCACGTATAAAGCTGTGTGTTCAAGTGGTTCCGTGATGACTGCCTAGCTAAATCATGTGTGCTTCTGGGACCGAATGCTGAAGTAGCTCTGACAAGATTTGTGCAGGAGTATAATAGACTTTTTTAGTTTTTAAGTTAGGGTCATCAGCTGCACCACACATGTCAGACTACACGTAGAAGTGTAGACATATTTTGAGGCATGGTAACAGTCAGACCTTCATACTTGACAGATTATGCTTTCAGTTTAAACCACACAAATCACTATTTACAGACTACTTGCAGTGTACCTTTGCAGAGAGTTACATGGATTAGGATAAAGGTTAATACATCTTGAACATGTTTTAAAGCTTTCTTTTCTCTGCTATTTCATTAGAAAGGCAGAGCTTGCAATGCCAGGCCTACCCAAAAATAAAAGGCAGACTCCTGTCATGCCACTCTTGTAAGTCTCAGCATCTTTCTAAAAACATCAATGAGTGTGCCAGTGCCTTTTAGCGTATAAGATTACACATGCAAAGAAGCCTATAGGTAGTAGACTACATCTGTTTCACACCGCATAAGCTCTAAATGTGTGTAGAAGAAGCTGCATGGGTCACTTTCTGCTCATTATACAGGGCATAAAATAGTAGAGAGCCAGCAGCAAAACAAAATGCTAAAAAGAACCCTCATTCACCAACCTAGTTGGTGACATGCTTCATCATCGGGTTCCCACCAGAGAGGCCGAATGCCTCTCTGGTGTGCTACGATGCCTGTTTACAGCGGAGCAGGTTTGTGTGTGATGTGAATATGCAAGGGCAGTGAATGCTAGGGATGTGATTTAAAATTGCCTTGATTTTATCCAAAAGATTTTTATTGGTGGAAAACCTGGCAAGGATAAAAAGGACATAAAACTACCAGGTAATTATACCCGTAGTATCCTAAAGTGTAAAAAAAACACTGGTCAACATGTTTCTGCCTTTTCTGGATTATTCTCGAGGCATTCGTCAGGACCAAATCACCCCGGCGGTGTGCACACGCTAAGGGGCACCCTAACCGTTGGTGAAAAAATTGACCGCAAAAACTCACGGTTACTTGTGCAAGTCTTCACAATTTCTGAAAACTGGAAAGTTTCTGCAAACAAATGAACAAAAACAAACATAAATATACCACAAACAATACAATTATAGTGCTACAAAGTGCTCAACAGTGACTGTTTAACTATGCTGCTGAAAAGGTGCTCTCAGAAAAAGGCTACTAAAATTCATAGCCGTCTGTGCCAAATAATGTCATTTTCACATTTGGCCCATTGTTGTACGTGTGTACGTATGACTGCCAGAGCATGCTTGACTTTCTATTTTTAATCAGTGCCGGGTCATAGATAGATAGCGAGCGCAAATTTTATTCTGTAGACGCCCGTATTTCTATAATTACAAAAGATTAAAAATTGTAACCGTTGCTAAAGGGCCCGCAAAGAAAATGAAATTCGCTGAACCCATGCTCAAAACAGTTTTAGAAAGAAAGAATTCAACTTACGTGAAGCGTAGAATAGCCTCACTTCATAGGTCCAAGGGGAGGGGGGGCACTCACTTGTAGTCACACACTACAAATGAGAAACCATTTAATATTAAATAGTAAAAATAAAAGCCAATGCCTGTGCTGGCCTAATTCCGAACGAACTCACTTCATCAAAGTGGCGTGCCCGTAGTATTCCTACCAGCTCCCTTCTCTTGGACCTCGACGGTGTCCAATCCAAAGAGCAGAGTGTTTATAAAGGAAAAGTATACGTGCCGTTAATCGGAAACGGGGGGGTGGGGGGAGAAGTGGTCGATCATATGACTTTCCCTCCTCCGTACGCAAGTTTGGAAAAAGGAACCTCCCGCGCATTACGCAAATATGAGTCAGAATGTTATAAAAGACTAGTGTGCTAACCCTGTCTCGGGTCTCTTCAATAGAACTTTATCAGTCTTTTTTTTTTTTTTTTGTGTCCTCATACTTCCAACACTCTTATTAGGATTCCTCCTATCTCTCCTTACCGACCTGTGCCAACCCTCAGAGGAAATAGAGAGAAAACAGAGCTTTCCCGAAAAGATGTTACTGTTTCCGTTTCCATCTCCTGTTCACATTGGGGGCTCCGGGATGTTACTAAGGAGGCCAGGACCAACAGTAAGCTTGGCTTAATCATAAGACTCACTTGCCTTCTCCCTCCAGTCTATCAATGCAGACCAAACCGTGGCTTTACTTCTTTGGTCACACGCCATGTCAGATTCACTGGTGCAAATAATATTCTTTAAGCATTCGGCAAAAGTTGGTGGGGTTTCTGACTTCCACTTCCTACATATTTCTCGTCTCGCTAAAATTATCAAATAAAACGTAAATTTTGCACTAGGTGCATTCAAGTGGTAATCATTCGTAAGGCCAAAGAATATCAAGTTGGTACTTACTTCCATTGGTATCCCCAGCACTTCTTCCAGAAAGTTACATACCCCCAACCAGTAGGGTTTGATTTCCGGACATTCCATAAACATGTGCATATCATCTGCTGCGGGATACTTGCATCTTAGACAGTTATACATGTTACCTGTAACTTTAGATAGCTTTTGTGGAGACCAGTATACTCTATAAGCGGTGTATAAGTGATTCCTCTTGAGCGATGCTGGTTTTACCACAGCCTGTAGCATGACAAACGAATCAGACCAGAATTTAATAATGTCTTCACCTCTATGTTCTTTTCCCCAAAGATTTATAATTTCACTTTCCACATTGTCCTCTGCATCCACTAGTGCCCAATACCAGAATGATATTTCTTTTATCCACTTGTCTGTTCTGGTTACTTGATCCCATTTCGGATTTTCCTCCTCCTGAAGCCAGCTCTGTGATGTCCACCAAGAGGATATCTGATAATATTTAAACCTCGTCAATGTTCCTCTTGTGAGATTGTTAAGTACTTCCCAGCTGACTAGGTTAGATTCCTTTTTTAAGTCTCCCCAATAGTTTAAACCTCCCATTCTTAACGGCTGACTAAGTTTATCCATCAAACATTCAGGAGTACCTGGGGAGTCCCAAATTGGGGCTTGTACTGCATAGTATGGTATCTTCATTCTCTTCCTGATATAGACCCAAGTCTCTAGAGCAGCTCTTAAAATCTTTAGCCTTACTTTCTTGTAAAACTGCGGATCTCCATATTTATAAAGAAAATGATTCTGACCTTGCACCACATCTTTTAGCACGGCCTCAAACAATAACCCTAATGATAAACTGTCAGTCTTGCTAGCTAGCATTCGAAATTTTTTGAAGTGGTAGGCATAACAATAGGTTAGTAAATCCGGTAGTGCCAGCCCGCCCACAGTGAGCCCTCTTCTAAGCTTTTTCCAGGCTATTCTTGAGCCTTTCGTTGCCCAGATAAAGCTTCTTATTTTCCCTTGTACCTTAGCTATGTCTGTTTTCCTGAAAGAAAGTGGGATAGAGTTATATAGGAAGGTAATTTTTGGCAAAATAATCATTTTCACGAGGTTAACCCTCCCATAGATATTTAAGGGGAGGTTTGCCCATCGTAGAAGTAAACCCATAACCTCCTTGCTTACTCTCTTCCAATTAACTATAGAGATATCCTCCAATTTCTGGGTAAGCTGTATCCCTAAATATCTCATTTGAATTTGGACCCCCTGGCTTCTCACCTCCTGATTCCATTCCATAATTTCAGTTTTTTCCCTGTTGATTTTGTACCCGAGACCTCGCCAAATCTCTCCGCCTTCTCCATTAACCTTGTAATTGCTTCCTGAATATTTGTCGTATATAAAAGCAAATCATCTGCATATAATGCAATTTTGATTTCTAACCCACCAAGACTGAAAGGGGAAATTGAGGTATCTTCTCTAAGCCAGCTAACAAACGGCTCAATATATAGATTGAACAGGAGTGGGGGACATAGGACACCCCTGCCTAGTGCCTCTTGTGATACCAAACCAATCTGTCAAGTCCCCATTTACCAGCACTTTTGCTTTAGGACTAAGGTATAGGTTTTTCACTGTCTTAATTAGATTATTTGGAAAACCAAAACGTTTTAGGGTCTCCCACAAGTATGCCCAATTTACCTGATCAAATGCTTTGGCAGCATCTATTGCCACTACAGTTAATGGAACATTTCTTGCTTCAGGCATATCCATGGCCCCCATTACCTGAAGGGTTAATTCATTTAACTGCCTCCCTGGTATGAAGCCCCTTTGGTCTGGATGGACTACCCCCTTTATTACCTTTGCGACCCGTGATGCAACTATTCCTGAGAAGATCTTATAATCCGTATTTAATAAGGATATAGGTCTATAGGACTCGATCTTCTGGGGGTCTTTGATTGGTTTTAAAATCAATGTAACAGTGGCTTCTGCCCATGAACTAGGTGGATTTTCCCCATCTATATAAATTTTATTGAACAAGATTTTTAAAAATGGCACCACTTTTTCAAAAATACACAAGTACAACTCTACTGGTAGCCCATCTGGGCCTGCAGCTTTTCCTCTTGCCATTTTTTTACATTGTGCCAGTATTTCTTCCTCAGTGATGCCTTGTGCCAAAGATATCTTTTGTTCCTCTATCAATTGGGGGAGTGTTATCAGTTTTAACCACTTCTGAATATTTTCCTGTCCTGGCTTTATTCACTCATAAAACTTCGAGCTTTTTCACGAATCTCTTGGTCCGCTTGTATGATTTCTCCTGACCCTCTTTTTATTAAATTCTTAATCGTATTCCTTGCCTTGTCTGACTTGGCCTTCCACGCCAACAAAGAGCTACACTTCTCCCCATATTCAAAATGCTGAAGCTTGCTTACCTTCCACCTATCTAAGAGCTTCTTATCTATTTTTGCCTGGAACTCAGCCTGCAGACTGATCCAAAGAGCAGAGTGTTTATAAAGGAAAAGTATATGTGCCGTTAATCGGAAACGGGGGGGGTCGATCATGTGACTTTCCCTCCTCCTACGTGAGTTTGGAAAAAGGAGCCTCCCGTGCATTTACTAAAGCCTACCCATATGCCGACCCAGATTATACTCCTCCGCCTAAACATACAAATCATTCTGACACATCAGAAGATGATGCATCCACGACGAGTGGATCGAGCGGAGATAGCTATAGACCAAGACAGCGGGGGAGAGGCAGAGGATGGAATAGGCAATACCATCCCCAAGGAGCATGGTCATCGTTCCCAACGTCAGGGGCTGAAAACTATCACAACCAGTTCCAACAGCCCCAGTTCCCCATGATGAGTTGGAATCCAGCTTTCATACCACCACAAGCATTCCAACAGAATATGTATCGCCCACCTTTTTTTAGAGAGGGGCCGGAGAGGACGAGGCAAAAGAAGAGGGACAAGCCAAGTCCATTGGGGACCCGAAGAGGGAGTGATGAACAATACCCGCAGCAAAACACAGAATCAACAACCGGGACCCAGCAACCAGAGAGTTTAGTCACCAATCTCTCTAGTATCCCATTGACCTTAACGGAACAGTTGGTCCTGGAGAAAGGACTGGGTTTCGTGCTGACGGCACGACTAGATAAGTTCCGAGTTCACTGTGAGCTTGCAGAGTTCTTTCGAAAATTAAAGCTTAAGGCTTTTTTTGAGAAGTCAACTCCGGCTGAATCAGGAGACTTAGTCAATGAGACTGGTTTACGTTTAAAATCGACATTCAATCCTCCCCCACACACCGTTCCTGCAGAAATAATTGCCTTTGAGCAGGCGGTGTTTAATGATGTGGAAGCATTTGAGGAGACAGGGGTCTATAAGAATATGAGTGCAACAGAATTTCAGGCACTCCAGAAACTACAGTCAAACACCGCGGTAGTTATAAAGCCAGCAGATAAGGGTGGTGGGGTAGTCATCCAAGATACTGTTGCTTACGACAAGGAGTGCAGACGCCTCCTGAGTGATCGCAACAGTTATACTCCCCTCACAAGGGATCCATCCCCTGATCTAAAGAAAATAATCTTAGAATTGGTTAATGATGCTGAATTCAACATGCACATTACCAAACAAGAGGCTGATTATTTGAAAACAAGTGATGGAATAATCCCTTATTTTTACACCCTGCCAAAAACACCACAAAAACAGGACCCCTCCACCAGGGCGCCCAATAGTCTTGGGCATTGGTTCACTTTTGGAGCCTTTGTCACGTTATTGTGACCAATTCCTGAAAGCGTTGGTCCAGAAGACCTCAACTTATCTAAAGGATACTAAAAATCTTCTGGCTCTCATACAAGACATGATAGTGGATAATGATAATACGCTCCTGGTATCATTAGACATTGAGAGTCTGTACACTAGTATTCCCCAAGATGAGACGATCAGAGTTCTGAGTGAGGTACTAGAAGAAGCTACCTGGGATTATCACACTCCCAGATAATTCATAATTGAGTGCGCTACTCTGGCACTCAAACAGAATTATTTTGAATACCAAGGAGATTTGTTCCTACAGACAACAGGGACATCTATGGGTAGTGTTTTTGCCCCAAGTGTGGCTGGTCTTTATGTATATGATTTTGAATGTAAAAACATCTTGACCATTGACAAGGGCTCAATGACAATATACCTTGGGGAACTGTAATGCATCGCTGAATATCCCTTCTTATATTCACTATCCAAAAAACTGATTATGTATCAGTTTTGAGTAATGTCTAACTGAAATAAAGAAAAGACTGGATAGTGGGTTTCTAGAGCTGAACCAAGTAGTTTACCCAGGCCAATAGCTTTAGTTGAGAAAGCTATTCGCTTTGGTATTTTTATTATTATTCAGTAATTAACCACACTGTTTATTAACAAAACATAGAGTTTACTACCGTGGATTGCGTGAACTGACGTATTTGTTATTGCTTCTTAAACACGCTAGACTGATAAAGTTCTATTGAAGAGACCCGAGACAGGGTTAGCCGACTAGTCTTTTATAACATTCTGACTCATATTTGCGTAATGCGCGGGAGGTTCCTTTTTCCAAACTCACGTACGGAGGAGGGAAAGTCACATGATCGGCCACTTCCCTCCCCCCCCCCCATTTCCGATTAACGGCACGTATACTTTTCCTTTATAAACACTCTGCTCTTTGGATGGGACACCGTTGAGGTCCAAGAGAAGGGAGCGGGTAGGAATACTACGGGCACGCCACTTTGATGAAGTAAGTGAGTTCGGAATTAGGCCAGCACAGGCATTGGCTTTTATTATTACTATTTAATATTAAATGGTTTCTCATTTGTAGTGTGTGACTACAAGTGAGTGCCCCCCCCCTTGGACCTATGAAGTGAGGCTATTCTACGCTTCACGTAAGTTGAATTCTTTCTTTCTAAAACTGTTTTGAGCATGGGTTCCGCGAATTTCATTTTCTTTGCGGGCCCTTTAGCAACGGTTACAATTTTTAATCTTTTTTAATGTCTTTTTTAATTATAGAAATACGGGCGTCTACAGAATAAAATTTATGCTCGCTATCTATCTATGACCCGGCACTGATTAAAAATAGAAAGTCAAGCATGCTCTGGCAGTCATACGTACACACGTACAACAATGGGCCAAATGTGAAAATGACATTATTTGGCACAGAACGGCTATGAATTTTAGTAGCCTTTTTCTGAGAGCACCTTTTCAGCAGCATAGTTAAACAGTCACTGTTGAGCACTTTGTAGCACTATAATTGTATTGTTTGTGGTATATTTATGTTTGTTTTTGTTCATTTGTTTGCAGAAACTTTCCGGTTTTCAGAAATCCTGAAGACTTGCACAAGTAACCGTGAGTTTTTGCGGTCAATTTTTCACCAACGGTTAGGGTGCACCTTAGCGTGTGCACACCGCCGGGGTGATTTGGTCCTGACGAAGGCCTCGAGAATAATCCAGAAAATGCAGAAACATGTTGACCAGTGTTTTTATTACACTTTAGGATACTACGGGTATAATTACCTGGTAGTTTTATGTCCTTTTATCCTTGCCAGGTTTTCCAACAATAAAAATCTTTTGGATAAAATCAAGGCAATTTTAAATCACATCCCTAGCATTCACTGCCCTTGCACATTCACATCACACACAAACCTGCTCTGCTGTAAACAGGCGTCGTAGCACACCAGAGAGGCATTCGGCCTCTCTGGTGGGAACCCGATGATGAAGCATGTCACCAACTAGGTTGGTGAGTGAGGGTTCTTTTTAGCATTTTGTTTTGCTGCTGGCTCTCTACTATTTTGCACTCTTTTGTTGTTTATAATAATCTGTTTCAGGGGGATTAAGAGTGTCTTGTTTACCCTCTCTCTCCTGTTGTTTAAATACATTATACAGGGCAGCCATGTATGAAGCTGTATGTTCAAGTGCTTCCTTGACGCCGGACTAGCTAAGAGATCTGTGCTTCTGGGACTGAATGCTGAAATAAAAGGCCGACTCCTGTCATGCCACTCTTGTAAGTCTCAGCATCTTTCTAAAGACATCAATGAGTGTGCCAGTGACATTTAGGGGATAAGATTACACATGCAAACAAGCCTATAGGTAGTAGACTACATCTGTTTCACACCGCATGCTCTCTAAATGTGTGTAGAAGAAGCTGCATGGGTCAATTTCTGCTCATTATACAGGGCAGCCATGTATGAAGCTGTATGTTCAAGTGCTTCCTTGACGTCGGACTAGCTAAGAGATCTGTGCTTCTGGGACTGAATGCTGAAATAGCTCTGACAAGAGTTGTGCAGGAGTATGATAAACTGTATAGTTTTTAGTTCTCGCCTGAGCCAGCGCATGCGCTGGTCTGGCGAGACATTTAGTGAGTGGGCTTTAGAAATCCGACCACAAGCTTTTGCTTGTGGCCTAAAGCTTGCAGTTACGCGCGCGGGCACGCGCACAGCCGCCATCTGGCTTTCCTCGAGGCGCCATCTGTTTTTTCTCTCGCTTGCTCTCCCAAGCGCCTCGCTCCGCCCCTCCCCCACCACAGAGCGCGTCTCGCGGCCGCGCATCTTGTTAAACTTTCAGCGCGCCAGTCGCGGGACGCTGCATTTCTTTTTTTTTTTTTAAAGTAACCAAAAGGAATGCGAGGCAGCCCACACTGGCAGGCTGCAAACATTGCCCCAGGGCTTGGTAAAAAAAATTCATAAGCATTCCCTCTGGGTTTTGCTCGGTCGTCAACCATGTGACATCATCCGATCCAGAAGAGCCTAGAAGGATGGATCTAGTCGAAAGCGACTCCTCCTACAGTCTCTGAGCAACAGTAGCCACATTGAATCACAGCTGCTCAGTCCTTTTACCCCAGGAACAGACTAGTAAATGCTGCCAGTGGGGCTGGGAAGAAGCAGGTAGTGTGTTACATTGTAGTGGTATTTACATAGTGCTTGGTATCCTTGATCGGGCTTTGCAGTGGTTTATAGAAGGATATCATGTGAAGAGAAGGGCCTCCTTGTCATAGTCTAAATTTCAAGTCTGGAGGGGGCACCTCTCTGTCGCTCAATATTTCTCTCATCTCGCATACACCCTAAACGACACACAACCTCCCACACGCTGAACACAAAGCACACACCAAACTGCACATGAGCGCCACCAGCCACACACTCTAAACACAACTCTCCCACACTCTGAACAATACACACACACCAAACAGCACCAGTGCACCAGCCGCACACTCACACGCTAAATCGCACACAACCTCCCACACGCTGAACCACCACACATATCAAACTCTCCAAAGCACAACAACTATACACTAGTCCTTACATAAACCCACACACACACTGGACCCCTAAAACTCACACACCAGCCACACACGCCGAACCACATGCATCAAGACAAACTCACAGCGTCCATTAACTCCAAACCACGCACATATGTATAGACACCAAACTACAAAAGACATACACACATAAATCTACACAAAAGGCACACAGAGGCAAGCACACTAATGCTCACACAGGCGCGCATGCCGATAAACACACATACCCAGACAAGGTATACAGATAAAGGCCCACGCACCCCCCCGCACCACATTTGCATTCACACACCATCATCATCACCCAGTAGACACATGCATGCGTACACAAGCAGGCCGACGGAAACACACAGACCAAGATGCACATTTGCGTACAGAAGTACATGGGTGATGTCTGAATTGGAGAGGCGGCACCTTCCTCTGTACCTTTGATAAGACTGCTTCTCTCTCTCAGATTTTTGTCATTTCCTCTCTTTTACACGCACACCTACAAACGCGTATTCCTCACCCTATCTTTTTTAACCACACACAGACTCGATCACTCCTCCACCTCTCTTCCATACACACACACACACACACACTTTGCTTGCCTCACTCCTCACCTGTCAGTTTCTCCTCTGTTTTCCCTCTCCCCCCCCCTCCTCCCTTCTGGTTCTTTCTCTCTCTCAGCCTCACCAATGAACAAGCCAACCTCCCTCCACCCCTCGGCTCACGGCCTTTCCATATCAGCTTCTGTGTAAATATCAGACTCCCGGAAGCTACTGTCCTTGGAGCTGGCAGTGAAGGTAGCAGATCTCTCATTGGTGGGAATCCACCTCCCCTGCCTGGTCATTGTCTGCCTACAGTTGACAGGTTGTGTGATCTTGGCCATATGACCGCATTCCAGTGCGTGACCCCCCCGTTGTTGATAGCTTGGTTGTATATTGCATCAGAGGGGGGGCTGGACAGTGTTGGAACACGTTAAGCTTCGCTCTGAGAGGCGGTTAGGCCTGGGCACAAGCAATTCCTTGTTAGAAAGATGTCCCTGATAAGACTTGGCGATACCAAAGGGGATGATGGACGGAGCGCTTGAGCTAATCAAACACTCACCCCCAGTCAACTGATCTGGGTTTAATCCATCATCATTCTTTAGCTCACTCCACCACCCCAGTTCAGACATGGCCATATGCAAATCAGTCTGACCCTGTGCCTCATGGGAACAGTCCAGCCCGAACTGCCAAGCCATGTCTTCCCTGGACCGGAAACAAGCATCCTAGGACCGGTTTCTGGCATTTCAGCCGTCATCAGCCAGGCTTGCTTGAATCCAGTGGCAAAGTGAGCAAGGGACCCACGTCTGGGCATACCCCGCCAACTTAGGGCAAACAAAGCTATACCAAAGGGGATGATGGACGGAGCGCTTGAGCTAATCAAACACTCGCCCCCAGTCAACTGATCTGGGTTTAATCCATCATCATTCTTTAGCTCACTCCACCACCCCAGTTCAGGCATGGCCATATGCAAATCAGTCTGACCCTGTGCCTCATGGGAACAGTCCAGCCTGAATTGCCAAGCCATGTCTTCCCTGGACCGAAAACAAGCATCCTGGGACCGGTTTCTGGCTATACAGCCGTCATCAGCCAGGCTAGCTTGAATCCAGTGGCAAAGTGAGCAAGGGACCCACGTCTGGGCATACCCCGCCAACTTAGGGCGAACAAAACGATACCAAAGGGGATGATGGACGGAGCGCTTGAGCTAATCAAACACTCACCCCCAGTCAACTGATCTGGGTTTAATCCATCATCATTCTTTAGCTCACTCCACCACCCCAGTTCAGACATGGCCATATGCAAATCAGTCTGACCCTGTGCCTCATGGGAACAGTCCAGCCTGAACTGCCAAGCCATGTCTTCCCTGGACCGAAAACAAGCATCCTGGGACCGGTTTCTGGCTATTCAGCCGTCATCAGCCAGGCTAGCTTGAATCCAGTGGCAAAGTGAGCAAGGGACCCACGTCTGGGCATACCCCGCCAACTTAGGGCGAACAAAGCGATACCAAAGGGGATGATGGACGGAGCACTTGAGCTAATCAAACACTCACCCCAGTCAACTGATCTGGGTTTAATCCATCATCATTCTTTAGCTCACTCCACCACCCCAGTTCAGACATGGCCATATGCAAATCAGTCTGACCCTGTGCCTCATGGGAACAGTCCAGCCTGAACTGCCAAGCCATGTCTTCCCTGGACCGAAAACAAGCATCCTGGAACCGGTTTCTGGCTATTCAGCCGTCATCAGCCAGGCTAGCTTGAATCCAGTGGCAAAGTGAGCAAGGGACCCACGTCTGGGCATACCCCGCCAACTTAGGGCGAACAAAGCGATACCAAAGGGGATGATGGACGGAGCGCTTGAGCTAATCAAACACTCACCCCCAGTCAACTGATCTGGGTTTAATCCATCATCATTGTTTAGCTCACTCCACCACCCCAGTTCAGACATGGCCATATGCAAATCAGTCTGACCCTGTGCCTCATGGGAACAGTCCAGCCTGAACTGCCAAGCCATGTCTTCCCTGGACCGAAAACAAGCATCCTGGGACCGGTTTCTGGCTATTCAGCCGTCATCAGCCAGGCTAGCTTGAATCCAGTGGCAAAGTGAGCAAGGGACCCACGTCTGGGCATACCCCGCCAACTTAGGGCGAACAAAGCGATACCAAAGGGGATGATGGACGGAGCGCTTGAGCTAATCAAACACTCACCCCCAGTCAACTGATCTGGGTTTAATCCATCATCATTCTTTAGCTCACTCCACCACGTAAGAGATAAGACTTGAGCAGAGGCCGTGACGTCATGGTTCGCTGCCCCTGAAAGGCTAAAAACCCACATGTCGGGTTGTTTCCTTTGAAAGGCCGGTTGGGCTGGAGCAAGGACAGTTCCGTGGCAGATTGCTAGTGTCTGCAAAGGCATTGGCCTGCACACTTTCCCTCTTTCCCCACAGGGTGATGGTCACAGGAGTCTGGTAAAGCAATAGGAAGTGCACCTCCTTCCGCTTATCAAATACAGATGAACGCGCAGCTCTCGCTGAAAGTCAAGGGTGGTGCTTCGCGCAGGCCAGGGAACCTTGCCAAAGATCACACAGCTCTCAGGAGCTGCCCAAGAGCAACCGCAAACCTGCCGGGTGAGCCGAGCAGGTCTAGGGGCGCGTTACAGGCGCTGAGCAGGCCTCACCCCAAAGTGAAACGAGTTTGAGCTATTGGCATTGTAAATGGCTATGCCTTTTATTTTGGTTTTAGCTTTTAAAACATAAATAAAAGACATTGTCATTTACAAAGGCAATAGCTTAAACTTGTGTAAATGCGAGACCTATTGCATTGCAAATGCTTGTTAAGTTAGGGTCATCAGCTGCAGCACACCTGTCAGACTACACAAAGATGTAGAGACATAGCCAACACATGGTAGCAGTCAGACATTCAAACTTTACAGAGTACGCTTTCAGTTTAAAGCACACGCCTCACTATCTACGGCCTTCTTGCAGTGTACCTTTGCAGAGACTTATATGGACTCGGATCGAGGTTGAGGTTGATACATCTGGCAACATGTTTTAAACCCTCACTTTTGTCTACCATTTTAATTAGAGAGGCAGAGCTCTCAATGCCAGACCTAAACCAAAAAGAAAGGCTGACTCCCGTCATGCCACTCTTCTGTCAGCATCTTTCTAGGGACAAGACGACACATGTAAAGAATCCTATAGGTACTAGACTACCTCTGTTTCACACCGCATGCTCTCTAAATATGTGTGGAAGAAACTGCATGGATCACTTTCTGCTCATTATACAGGGCAGCAGGGTATGAAGCTGTGTGTTTGAGTGCTTCCATGAGATCTGCCTAGCTAACAGATCTGTGCTTCTGGGACTGAATGCTGAAGTATCTCTTTTGTATTTGGTTTCTATATTTATGAGGAGTTTGGAACGTTTATTTAAGAAATGCGAAGAGCGAATGTGTGTTGTGACATATGGCTCTGGATAGCACTTATATGATACCTCATCAAAGCTGGAACACACCAATGAGCTGTTCTGTCGGTTGGCACAGCATGAGACTTGACTTCTCATCCAATCACATCTCGCAGTATTTTAATGTATTACAAAACACATGCAATATTTACACCTACGTATGCTTTCACAAGCTGTTTACCAGCTCGACATGCTAAAAAAACAGCAAGAGAGGCCTTTTGCTCTGGAACAGCACATTTGAACACTGTGGGCTTAAAAGGTTTATCATGTTCGTACCACTCATCAAATGTCCCAAAAGGCACCAATGTTAAAAAATAGACCGTTTCATCGGCTTCAAAGATGCAATTAATGTTTTTAGGTCTAGCGTTAGCCAAGACGTTCTTTTTTTACTAAAATAATAAGCATAATCTCCTCACTTGTAGGGGTTTCCAGTCGGCCCTCATCAGTCACGGGTCTGTTGTTGTTTCATTTACATTTTTCTTCTGCCTACTACAGCATCCAGCATAGAGCAATCTGCTAGTTCACAAAGAGCATGTCTACACACAAAGTACTTCCCTCCAGTTCAAGGGACTGCTACGGCAATGCGTGCATTTTCAGGCCAAAGAAATATTTTGAGGTACTAGTAATTGCCCTATCAATAAAATATTACAAAAACCATGATAAAACACAACGAGCATGGACAAAGCCAAAAGGCTAAGCACCAATTCAAGAGCTATTGGCGTTGTCAACTTGTCCTTCATCACCACTCGAAGTATAAATCATTGACGTGTTTGTACCACTGCTTCTGTTGCCGGTTGCAATTGACCCCCTTGTCCGGTCCACAGCACGCTACACACAACAGAAGGAACAGGCTTCGGTGTGAGGCACATTAGCACTTCATACGAGTGCCCCTTCCATAACGTGCACAAAATCCACACTTTAGACAGTGTTTAGTCACGCTGTGCATGTGTGGATACATTCTGCAATTAGGTCAAGCATATATTTTAGGCACATCACGCTGCACACAACAAAAGGAACAGGTTTCAGTGTGGGGCACATTAGCAGATCTTTCACAATACATCACTAATGTGGTTTACTGCGCACAACAAGTCACTTTTGCACTCTTTGCAGCTAGCTGTCGTAGGAGTGCACCTACATAACTCCTACCAGATTCCGTATCTACAGGTTCCATTACTAACTCAAAGGCAGTTTTTAAGACAGCAGTGATAGCATCCCCAAAACAAACCTTGTGTTTCTGTGCAGACATAATTCAACAGCAAACCACATAATTGTACTCAGCAACACAATTACATAATACACCACATACATTCTATCCACACTACATATTTCAACATCATACCACAAAATTCAACAGCACACCACATAATTAAGCTCCACTACATAAAACTGCACAACACAGAATACCATTCCACATATTTATACTTCATGATACACAATCCCTCTCCACATAATTACAATACAATCAATACCACATAATTTCTATCCACATCATTTAAAAAATGTGATGTTCTAAGTACAGAATGATTTCATTTATTCAGTTTATGTATTCCTTCCTTGTATTAAGTCTTAATCATTTTTTGCCTTTATGGTTAAAATTATATTTCATAGATTGATTTTTCATTCTGTGTAATATTTAATTCAGTACATTTATATTTTATTCAATAAAGCTTTATTAACTAAAGAACACCATACCACATACGCCCACTACACAAATCCACTCCACACCAAGCTACGCCACACAATGCCACACCTAACCATTCCAAACCAACTCACATTATTCCACTACACACCACATACATCCACTTCACTCCATAACATATAGGTAAAACACATTCACAACACCAATAGCTCTAACTCTCGTTTTACTTTATTCTCTAAAGCACATGCTTTTGCCTTTGGGGGTCTGTATCAATTACAAATCATGCGTTAAATCCTGTTTGGGGGTCACTTTGTAGGCCTTATCTGCTAGTTTTTCAAAACGTAATATATTTTGTTATTTGGAATTTTTTTTAAAGGTTTAAATATACAGGGCACAAAAACAACATTTAAAATTTATAGCTACAGTTGAGTGTGTAGGAGGGGGTTAGTGCATATTAAACTTTACAAACAATCTATTTTTACACACACAATTGCACAGTTCCACATCACACAAATAAACTCAACACGTTTCCATTACACGCCACATAATTCTACAAGAAACCACATAACACAAATCAACAACACAATTACATAAAACACCACAGACATACAATCCACACCACATAATTCAAAATCTCACCAGAAAATTACAACACACCACATAATAAAACTCCAATACATAACACTCCACAACACAAAATACCATACCACAATTTCTCTCCATAACACACAATCCCAATCCACATAATTCCTAGACACTAAAACCCACAAAATTCTATCCACATAATTCAACTGCACAACATACTACATAATTCCATTACACACCACATACATCCACTCCACTACAAAACACAAAGAAAAAACAATTACATTTACAACACCAATAGCTCTAACTCTCTCAAATGCAAAACCTATTGCATTGCATTGGAGAAAGGGGGCTGGGCTGCCGACCAGCTCTCAGGAATCCCGCTGTGTAGGAATTACAGGAGGTACCAGGAGGGCTTCTATGCCCCCAAGGTCCCTCAGAAGTAAAGTGGACTTCATTCCCCAACCAGTAGTGCACCAGGAGCCACGTTTGCAGAGTGGTGGAGAAAGGCGGCGTGGCCTCCGAAGACCTCTCAGCAATCCCGCTGTGTGGGATTTATTGGAGATAACAGGAGGGGCAGTTGACCCAAAGGACGTCCTTGGGGGCCAACTATCCCTCCTCTTACCTCCAGTAGGTCCGACACAGCGGGATTGCTGAGACCTGGTAGGAGGCCACACCCCCTTTATCTACCAATGTGTAAACTCACCTCCTGCTGCACTTCTATTAAGGGGATGAAGTCCCCTTGGCTACTGAGTGTCTTGGGGGCCAACTTCCCTCCTGTTACCTCCAGTAAGCCCCAAACAGTGAGATTGCAGATTGTCAGAGGCCACGCCCCCTTCCTCCACCACTCTGCAAACGGGCCCCTGCATCATTTGCGTATCTTTGCCCAGGGGAGGTGGCAGTCCCCGGGCAGCAGGGGGGGGGGCATAGGGATTCCACTGCATTTTATTAAAAATAAAAATGTGTGCCCCAGGGAGGTGACGGTCCTCGGGGCAGCGGGGGGCTGTGCGGGCCCCCCACATTTGAAACCAAAAGTGCCCCGGGGAGGTGGTCGTCCACTGGGCTGCGGGGAGCTGAGTGGGCCCCCTGCATTTTCATTGTTACAGCCCCGGGGAGGTGGCGGTTCCTGGGGCTTCGCATAAGCTCAAGAGGGGGGCCACATGAGCCTCCCTCCTTCATGCCCCTGGGATTTGGCCCACACGGGGCCTTTAAAAAAAAAAGATACGCAGGAGACTGCACGTCTTTTTGCCATGGATTCGTGGATCCACCCTAGAGTCATAGCCAATTTTTTTTTTTAATGCTTTTAAAACGTGGCAGGGTCCCTGTGGGACCCCTCCCCCCCAACATATCTGGGGGTCAGGGTATTCCTACCCTGCCCCTTTTCTTTACTTTTAACTTTTTTTCTGGAAGCAGAGTCCCAAGATGGCTGCCAACACATCCTGGTTGAAGTGTTGACAGTTAATCAAATTTTAGTAGGATTCGGGAGTCCACTGCAAGGACTCGCGTCCCCAGATATCTATATTTTTTAAAGATGGATAACTCAAAAACTACTGAACGAATTTACACTAAATCACAAAATGCACGCTTTCTGGACCAACACCTCGCTTTCTGCCAAATTTGGTGTAGTTCTGTTCAGCAGTTCGGGCTCTAGTCGTGGTAAAAAAATTGAAAAATCCCCATATACTTAACATGGGGAAAACGTGTTATGTGACCCCCCTTTTTCTTGGCTCCTGCTTGACGGATCACCCCGAAACTTTCAACACAGCAGATGAACCAAAAAGGGAAGTTTTGTGAAAATTTTGTGGAGATTCGTCAAGCGGCGCCAAAGTTATTGGCAAAACAAAAAACGCTTTAACTCTGCAAACTTTGGTCCTAACTATAACTACCTACTGGCGACCGCCAGTAAGTAGGTGTATATGAATGTAATGTATGTATGTATGTGTATATATATATATATATATATATATATATATATATTCACTGAAAAAACCATAGGTTTCAGGGACATTATAGTTAGAAATTAGCATTTAAAAAACCTTTGAAATTCACTGAAAAAACCATAGGTTTCAGGGACGTTATAGTTAGAAATTAGCATTTAAAAAATCCTTTAAAATTCACTGAAAAAACCATAGGTTTCAGGAACGTTATAGTTAGTTGGACATTTCACTCGTACAAAACCAGAGAAATTCGGCCGTTATAGTTAGTTGAGCTAACTATAACTCGCGCCCCCGCAATGCACTGCTGATGACGTCACATATTACATCATTCATGACAAGGTCAGTGACATCACTGATGACATCTCAAATGACATCACTGATGACATCACTGAT
This sequence comes from Calotriton arnoldi, assembly GCA_963921515.1. Classification (NCBI taxonomy): domain Eukaryota; kingdom Metazoa; phylum Chordata; class Amphibia; order Caudata; family Salamandridae; genus Calotriton; species Calotriton arnoldi. The sequence goes on from CAWUFW010000334.1 coordinate 2,190,571, forward strand.
GACATCATCCACGTGATAATCTGATGCACCTACTCATACCCTAATATAACCTTTGATACACCCACTGTAAAATACAGACTACCATTTTCAAAACCATAGACACACCAATACCAGTTACTACATACCCACTCACTGATTCCTAGGTCTACACACGCGTCCACTCATTCACCCATACAGTCACTCATACATGCAGTCACTGATCAATACATCACTATCATTTACACTCATACACCTATACAGACAGTCACACATCGCCACTCATCCATAGAGTTACTCACACACCTAGTCAATCATGCAAAGAATCATTCACACTCCCATTTACTCACCTACACAGTTATACACACACCACCTCACTTATTCATACAGATACTAACACATACTTACTCTCTTATACAATCACTGATACAAGCACACACTCATCCATACAGCCACTCTCACAATCACTCACTCTCACATATAGTGATTTATATACTCCAACACTCACATATACTGCCTTTTACAGATGTAGTTACTCACACATGTACCACTGAGACACCCATTCACTCACCAACACACCCATACACACACTCACCCACCCATACAGCCCTTCACAGATGCACTCTTTTTAAAAATCTTTTTATTAACAATCATCGACATACAAAGTCATAAAATCCGCTCAATATCGATATAGGCAAGACAGTTTGAGGCAATAATCTTACACATTACACACGATCAGTAACATTTCAGGGAGGAAGCAGGTCATCTAACTCAACACTTTGTGGGGGGGTGCAGATATCTCCTCGATATGTGTTCCACTGCGACCATACACGTGACCACTTTCTAGGACAGCCTCGGGCAACATATACTGTCTTTTCCCGGAACATACACCAATCCATACTCGTCTCCCATGCCCCCCGTGTAGGGGGAATTGCCGCTCCCCAGGCCTGAGCGATGTTTCTTTTGGCTAGCATGAATCCCAACGTGACCCACTGTGTTTGGTGGGTGTTCAGGTCTGTTGGTTCCCATATGTTCAACAGGCATCTACGCGCCTCAGGAAGAATGGAAATTGCGAGCACCTCCCTTATTACTTCATGTATTTCCCTCCAGAATGTTTGGATGTGCGTGCATTCCCATATGATGTGCATAAAGGTGCCTATTTGCCCACATCCCCTCCTGCAGTCCCCTGTTTCCGCCCTTCCCATCTGTACTAGTCGGGGGCCAGTCATATATATCCTATGTAAAATTTTGAGCTGTACTAATCTTAGTCGTGCCGGAATAGCCACCACTCGAGGAGAGGATATCGCCTCCTGCCATTCCTCATCATCCATCTCTATGCCGTCTGCAACCCATTTCTGTCGCAATATAGAAAGTGGATCTTCCATGTTATATATTAATTTGTTGTAGATTAAGGAGATGGTCTTATCCGGGAGGTGGCCATCTAGTATCCTATCCTCCAGGGGGGATGACTCTGGGAGGGAAGTGCCCTTCGGAAGGAGAGAGTGTAGAGCATGGCTAATCGGAGTATAACGAAACAGCTCAGTGTCAGCTAGTTCGTGTTGACTTTGGAGCGTGGCAAATGGTTTCACTCCTTCTCCCTCCCACATATCCTTGATCTGTGAAATTCCGATCATGTTCCATTTATCAAACCCCTTCGTTGTCCATAAATTACCCAGTTGTGCCGAGTCCCAGAGAGGGGTAGCCAAAGTCAGTTTATGCTCCCACCCGAGGGATCTATTTGTGGCGTGCCATACCCCCACTGAGTGACCAGTGGGTCCCGTCATACGTAGCCGGTCAGGTTTCGAATAGAGTGATCTATTATAATTCCCTCCCGGTAGCAACCACCTGTCCATACGATAGCCGGGATCCTCGATGCCACCATATGTGCCATGATTGATGGCTGCCAAGCGTGCAGCCCAATAATATTTCTTTATGTCCGGGAGACTAATTCCTCCATCATACCATTTTAATGTAAGCTTACCCAGGGCAATACGTGGTGTGCCTGTCCACAATAATTCTCTCTGAAGGTGTTCAATTTCTTTAAAATATTTCAGGGGGACAGGATCAAGTGAGTTTTGTAGGGCATAGAGAAAACGAGGGAGGGACATTTTAAAAAGGGCTGCCCTGCCCAGAAGAGAGATGGGAAGAGATTTCCTGCTGGCTATGTCCCGCCGTAACCGCAGCATTGGAGGGAGAGGAAAATCCCCAAGTATTTGAAACCCGTGGCACTGATCTGGATTGGACAATCACGGGGCAGGGCAGGGAGGCCTCCCTGAAGGACATATAGATGTGACTTGGTCCAATTGATTGTAAACCCTGAGTACCTTCCGAATACTGCCAGTATATTTAAAACCACAGTTAGGGATCTTTTGGGATCAGTCAAATAGAGCAGTATGACATCCGCATAAAGCGAGATGGGGTCCTCCCATTCAGACGACCAGCGCATACCTCGGATAACTGGACTCCGTCGGATCCATGACGCCAACGGTTCCAAAGCCAAAGAAAAGAGTAGGGGGGAGAGCGGGCATCCCTGACGGGTACCTCTGCTCAAGACGAACGTGTCTGATCTCTTATTATTGACTACGACTTGCGCCAGAGGCGCCGAGTACAGGAGGCGAACCCAACGAATAAATTCCTGGCCAAACCCCAGTTTGCGGAGGACCGCTATGAGATAAGGCCACTCAACAGTATCGAATGCCATAGTGGCATCCAAAGAGACAAGGATGGCTGGTTCCAGGATCGTGTTCGCCCTACCTAGGACCCCATGGACCCGCCGCAGATTTAACGCCGTGTTCCGGTGCGGTATAAAACCGGATTGGTCTGGGTGTATCAGGTCGGAGATGACTTTAATTAGTCGATTAGCTAATAATTTGGCTAGGATCTTGGGTTCCGCATTAAGGAGGGAGATCGGTCTATACGAGGTACATTCTGTTTTAGGTTTGCCTTCCTTATGTATAGTTATTATGTTTGCTATTCGTTAGTCCCTTGGTAACTCCCCTCTTTCCCTGCTTTCCTCGAACATGGCCTTGAGAGCAGTGGCTATTTTGTTAGGGTTAAGCTTATATAATTCGATTGGGATGCCATTTGGGCCAAGGGCTTTCCCCGAGTTTAGGGATCTGATCGCCTGCGCTATTTCGTCAGTTGTCAAGGGGCCATCCAATAGTTGCCGCTCCTCCCCGGAGAGGGTGGGGAGTGTTATGTCTCTCAATAACTCAGCAGAGTCGTCTTCAGTGTAGGATGCTACTGAGGTATATACCATCTCAAAATGCCTAGCAAAGTGATTTGCTATTTCTTGAGGGCAGGTGATGCAAATATTGTTGGCGTCATGCAAAACCGGAACCAATCTATTCGCCCATTCCCGTTTATCCAGCCAGGCTATCAATTTCCCAGCTTTATCGCCTAAGTCATAAATCCTACCGAGTTTCTCCCTTCCCCATGATTTAGCTCTCTCTGTAACCAAAGCCTTGTATTCATCCTGCTTAAGACGCAACAAATGAATCGACTCTGGAGTGGTCCCTGTTTCCACATCTCTCTCTATAATTGGCAGACCTCGTCCTCTATCTTAGACACCTCCCTCTGTTGCTCCTTTTTGTATCCAGATATTAGGGACAGGGCTTCCCCCCTTATCACCACTTTAAAAGCTTCCCAGAGTGTCTGGGAAGAGTCCACCGTGCCTGTGTTTTCGGTAAAGTAGGTATCCATCGCCTTGGGGAGTTCTTTGCGAATTTTGGGGTTGCGAAGATACCAGGGATTAATCGGGATAACTCTACCCACCCTGACTTGATCCAGGAGTATATGTACCCATAGCGGTGAGTGGTCGGAGATGCCCCTAGCAAGGTGTCTGATTTCGTGAATATGTGAAATTTGGAGGCTGGGGACCAAGATGTAATCCAATCTGGATAGGCTGCCGTGGGCTCCGGAGTGGAAGGTGTGCTGTATTTTCTCGGGGTTATATGTGCGCCAGCTGTCTACCAGTCCCATAGCTTCAAGGAAATCCGGAAGCCAGCTATTAGCAGGCCCCAGTTCCCGAGGGGGGTAGCGATCTAGTCTACCCGAACCCACTGAATTAAAATTGCCTCCCAGTAATAACAGTCCCTCCGGTAGCGAAAGGTGTGTAATGCGTAAATCTTGGAATGTAGTAGGCCAGGCGGGACATAGACCGACACTAGTGTAATGGTTTGCCCCTCCCAAGTCCCCGTGATCCCTATATATCGACCCCCGTCGTCAGCCCAAGTGGAATCCACGCTGAGGGGGAATGTGTTTTTCAACATAATACCTACTCCTCTCGAACTCATTGTGAACCCCGCATGCGCCACCAATTTGTATCCCCACCTGCACATTGCTTTACATGAGCTTCCTATCAAGTGCGTTTCCTGAAGAAGGACAATGTCAGGGGCCTGTTTCTTAATATATTGAAGAACAATACTGTGCTTAACTTTGTCTCCTAGCCCGTTGACATTCCAGCTCAGGATTCTGGCACTCTTATCCCACTGCGTATGCATTAAATCTAGCATAACAATACAAAGCCTCAGCCTCGCCTATCACAATACTTGTCGATGCAAAAGTTTCAACAAAAACAAACCTCCCCCCCCCCCCCAACAACCCCCCTCCCTGCTTCCCTGCCCTCTGGACTTGGAACTGCCCATACTAAACTGGCAGAGTGCCTGTCGCCCAACTTTGGTACTAAAAGAAGAAAATGAGGGCGTGTGAGACCAATACCCCCCCACACCCCTACCCCGGGATTTTGTAGGTCTCTGAGAGGGGATAGTTCGCCCTGGTCTGTCCTGTCTTTCATGCTAGTTTTCTCCCCAGCCTACCGGCCTCACCACGTCCCATAGCGTTCAGCGAGAGCTCTATTTCTGTCTCGCACTCCTCCTCGCAGAGGATCAGGTCTTTCAAGGGTCGTTAAACATCCCTCTATTCTACTTGGGTTTGTGTCCTTGACGCTGTCTTCTTTCACCTCAGGCTCTACGGGTTTCTAACCAGTTTGCTGCTATCTCCGGGTTGTCGAAAAACCAGGCTCTGCCATCTGCTTCCACTCGGAGCTTCGCCGGGAAAAGCATTGCATATTTGAGGCCCTTGTCTCTGAGCAGTTAATTCACTCCCAAAAAGGATCTTCGTTGCTTCTGGACTAACTGGGTGAAATCTGGGAAAAGGTTAATGTCGGCATTATTCAGTCTGAGTGGCGGCCCCGTTCTGGTGCGCTGAAGTATTGCGTCGCGGTCCCGGTAGTTGAGGATTCTGGCCAGGATCGGGCGCGGGGGTGCTCCGGGTTTCGGTCGTCCCCCCGGGACTCTGTGGGCTCTTTCAACGACAAAAAGGTTGCTAAGTCCTTTGGGTTTGAGATGTTGAAGGATAAGCCCTTCCACGAACAGATCAACTGATTCCCCTTCTGCCTTTTCGGGAACACCTAAAATGCGCACATTATTGCGTCTAAGGCGTCCTTCATAATCGTCCAGCTTCGTTTCTGTAAACTTTCGGAAGTTTTGTAGTTCCTGAATATCGGTTTGTATTTGTGATGCATCTTCCACCAAGCTGGTCGTTTTTAGTTCCACCTGTTTGAGCCTCTCGTTGTTTTTATTGAGGTCTGCTCGGATCAAGTTCACCTCAATCGTTATGGTGTCCATTTTATGCTCGAGTGAAGTTTTTATCTCCGCAATGGCTGTCATGACGTCCTTAAGAGTGGGTTCCTTGTCCTGAGTCTCTTGCTCTGCTGCTGCTTTACGTTTAGGGGAGGTCTCCGTTACGCTCTCCCTTGAGAATGCATACTTGTCCAACTTGTTAGCTTGTGTTGTTTTGAGGCCCCTTGTGGACGTCATTTTACCTTCTTTCGGTTTCCAGCTGATTGTCCAACAGGCCTTATTATGCAGTTCAACTCAGTGGGGGGGTTCGTTTTATGGCATGGGCAGTGAAGGCGGCGCAGGCGCCGGAGCGTGATACTGGTGTGATGCTGGTCGGGTATAGCAGGAGATATCGTGGGAGGCTGACCCAAATGATGCTACCGGTATGTTGCCGCAATCGAATGCTGCGGAGCTGTCCCCAGTCACCAAGGGAGACGGTGTCACTCTGCCTCTCCCGGAGCGTCTTCCGTAGGGCCTGCGATTACCCTATTGCCGCATCATGCATTCGCTACTTTTCCCTGGGGAATCTAGCCTCAGTGGCCCGTCATCCCTCTGGCAGCTCGATCGCACCCAGGTAATGTTCTGGTGCAGCTGCTCATCCGGCGGCCGCTGCTACCTCCGGAGCTACCCTGGCCGCAACGGGGAGGGGGCTCGCCGCACCACACTCGGAGCCCCCCCTTCACTGCATTTGTCGCGGTCCCTCCGGCCGATCCGCACTGGTTTCGGCGGAGGCCCACCTGTATGCAGTGTCGGTAGCTCCCGGGCCGAGTCGTCTGTCCTTCAGGCGCGGCGTCGCTTTTCACTAGCATGGGCCGCAGCACCCGGCAGCCCGGTGCGAGAGATCTGGAGTCGGGCTCTGAGGTCTGCCGCTTACGTCATCACGCACGTCTCCTTTTCAGTCGCTGTGGGTCCCGGCTCCTCTCGCTCTGCAGGCCATATATTGCCGAGGGGATATCTCACCACGGAGGTCGATTAGAAGTTCCGTTTTTTCCCCCTCGCAAACCGGGTGGCTTCCGATGATCGATTTCCTCTTCAGAGACTCGGATATGTGGGTCGGATATTTCTTTTAGAGCTGGGGTGATCTGAGCTCTCCTAGGCAGCGGCCATTACGCTACGCCGCTCAGCCACGCCCCACAGATGCACTCTTGAACCCATACACCCAGTGAATTACCCACTCACACATCTATGCACAGAGTCACACACCCCCGACCCGCCAACATAGACACTCAGGCACCCATACAGATACTCAGACAACCAATCAATAACCCATATAGACACTCATGTAGCTACTCACTAACCCATGCAGCTGCTTACACACCAACTGACACACTGATACAGACATTTACACAGTTTACACACTAAACCATGCATTCAGTAAGACACGTTTAATCGCTGAGTTATACAGTCACGCACCTACTAAATCATCTATTCAGACACTCATACACCCACTCATACTTCAAAACACCATGGCATATATATATATAAAACATATTTGAACTTTACAGAAACACACAGTCACTGGGTGATTTCATCAGTGATGTCATGTGAGATGTCATCAGTGATGTCACTGACCATGTCATGAATGATGTAATATGTGACATCATCAGCAGTGCATTGCGGGGGCTCGAGTTATAGTTAGCTCAACTAACTATAACGGCTGAATTTCTCTGGTTTTGTACGAGTGAAAGGTCCAACTAACTATAAAGTCCCTGAAACCTATGGCCACAGAGCTGGATTGCAGAAAGGTGGACACAGGTCACGCCCCCCTTCTCCACCACTCTGCAAACGCGTCCCCTGGCGCGTTCTAAGTTGGGGGATTAAGTCCCCTTGAATACTGAGGGTCCCTGGGGGCCAACTTGCCCGCCAGGTACCTCCAGTAAGCGCCACAGAGCTCGATTGCAGAGAGGTGGACACAGGCCACGGCCCCTTTCTCCACCACTCTGCAAACGCACCTCCTGGCGCGTTCTAAGTTGGGGGATTAATTCCCCTTGAATACTGAGGGTCCCTGGGGGCCAACTTGCCCACCATGTATCTCCAGTAAACACCAGAGAGCTCGATTGCAGAGAGGTGGACACAGGCAATGCACCCTTTTTACACCACTGTGCAAAAGCGCCTCTTGGTGCACTGCTGCTCGGGGGATGAAGTCCACTTGTGTCCTGAGGTCCTCAGGACACAAGAGGACCTCATCGCCCCACCAGCAGTGCGCCAAGAGGCGTGTTTGCAGAGTGGTGTAAAAAATAAATAAAATTGTAAATCCAGTATTTGTAAAGCGCGAACAGCTACCCGAAGGCATCCCGGCGCTGGGGGCCGTCGGGAAGATTAAGCAAGCTATTGCCCAGAGTCACATGGTGCTGGGCTGACCTGCCGCCGGTGCCGGGGATTGAACCGTGAGCCCCAGATTCCAACGTCGTGGGTCCCTTGCTCACTTTGCCACTGGATTCAACCTAGCCTGGCTGATGACGGCTGAATAGCCAGAAACCGGTCCTAGGATGCTTGTTTCCAGTCCAGGGAGGACCTGGCTTGGCAGTTCGGGCTGGACTGTTCCCATGAGGCACAGGGTCAAGACTGATTTGCATATGGCTGGGTTCAAACTGGAATGGCATGGTGAGTTAAAAAACGATGGATTTAGGCCCAGATCTCTGTACTGGGGTGAATGTATGACATTGTTCTGCATTCTGTCCATCAACTGTTTTTGCATTTGTCACCCCGTGTGGGTCGGGTATGCCCAGACGTGGGTCCCGTGCTCTCCATGCCACTGGAATCAAGCTATCCTGGCTGAAGAGGGGTGAAACCCCGAAACCGGTCCTAGGATGCTTGTTTCCAGTCCAGGGAGGACCTGGCTTGGCAGTTCGGGCTGGACTGTTCCCATGAGGCACAGGGTCAAGACTGATTTGCATATGGCTGGGTTCAAACTGGAATGGCATGGTGAGCAAAAAACGATGGATTTAGGCCCAGATCTCTGTACTGGGGTGAATGTATGACATTGTTCTGCATTCTGTCCATCAACTGTTGTTTTTACATTTGTCACCCCGTGTGGGTCGGGTATGCCCAGACGTGGGTCCCGTGCTCTCCATGTCACTGGAATCAAGCTATCCTGGCTGAAGAGGGTGAAACCCCGAAACCGGTCCTAGGATGCTTGTTTCCAGTCCAGGGAGGACCTGGCTTGGCAGTTCGGGCTGGACTGTTCCCATGAGGCACAGGGTCAAGACTGATTTGCATATGGCTGGGTTCAAACTGGAATGGCATGGTGAGCAAAAAACGATGGATTTAGGCCCAGATCTCTGTACTGGGGTGAATGTATGACATTGTTCTGCATTCTGTCCATCAACTGTTGTTTTTGCATTTGTCACCCCGAGTGGGACGGGTATGCCCAGACGTGGGTCCCGTGCTCTCCATGCCACTGGAATCAAGCTATCCTGGCTGAAGAGGGGTGAAACCCGAAACCGGTCCTAGGATGCTTGTTTCCAGTCAGGGAGGACCTGGCTTGGCAGTTCGGGCTGGACTGTTCCCATGAGGCACAGGGTCAAGACTGATTTGCATATGGCTGGGTTCAAACTGGAATGGCATGGTGAGCAAAAAACGATGGATTTAGGCCCAGATCTCTGTACTGGGGTGAATGTATGACATTGTTCTGCATTCTGTCCATCAACTGTTGTTTTTGCATTTGTCACCCCGAGTGGGACGGGTATGCCCAGACGTGGGTCCCGTGCTCTCCATGCCACTGGAATCAAGCTATCCTGGCTGAAGAGGGTGAAACCCCGAAACCGGTCCTAGGATGCTTGTTTCCAGTCCAGGGAGGACCTGGCTTGGCAGTTCGGGCTGGACTGTTCCCATGAGGCACAGGGTCAAGACTGATTTGCATATGGCTGGGTTCAAACTGGAATGGCATGGTGAGCAAAAAAACGATGGATTTAGGCCCAGATCTCTGTACTGGGGTGAATGTATGACATTGTTCTGCATTCTGTCCATCAACTGTTGTTTTTGCATTTGTCACCCCGAGTGGGACGGGTATGCCCAGACGTGGGTCCCGTGCTCTTCATGCCACTGGAATCAAGCTAACCTGGCTGAAGAGGGGTGAAACCCCGAAACCGGTCCTAGGATGCTTGTTTCCAGTCCAGGGAGGACCTGGCTTGGCAGTTCGGGCTGGACTGTTCCCATGAGGCACAGGGTCAAGACTGATTTGCATATGGCTGGGTTCAAACTGGAATGGCATGGTGAGCAAAAAAACGATGGATTTAGGCCCAGATCTCTGTACTGGGGTGAATGTATGACATTGTTCTGCATTCTGTCCATCAACTGTTGTTTTTGCATTGGAGTGTTGGCAGCCAATCAGAGTGAAGCTCGTGCCCGGGAGGAGTCGCGAGTCCTCCTTGGTGCTCAGATATCGATATTTTTCTTTTTTTAATTTCTCAGGAACTACTGAACGGATTTACACCATTTAAAAAAAAGGTCGCTTTCTGGACCAAGACCTACCTTTTTGCAAAATTTGGTGTAATTCCGTTCAGCAGTTCGAGCTGTAGCTTTGTCTAAAATTCCTATGGAAATTAACATGGGGAAAACGCGTTTTGGGACCCCCCTTTTTTCTCGGCCCCCGATTGATGAATCACCCCAAAACTTTCAAGACAGGAGCTGACCGGAGCGGGCCATTAGTTTTGAAAATTTCGCAAAGATTCGTCAAACGATGCCAGAGTTATTGGCAAAACAAAAAACGCTTTTTTAATAGAAACGAGGTCCTAACTATAACTACCTACTGGCGACCGCCAGTAGGTAATATGTATATATATATTGTTTTTGACGATACTTTGTCCCACTATATTATTGACAGAATATTTAGCTAATTGAAATACAAAGGCCCTAATTACAATGCTGGTCGGACGAGCGACCGACCAGCATCGTTGCGGTAAAGGGACCAGCCAACAGGTAGTCTGCAGTCCCGACCACCAAATTAGGATCCGACCGCCGTGGAGGCGGTAAGAAACATGCCTCTTTGCATTGAGGCTTGTGCTGCTTCCCGGAAAAGTGCCGCAGCACAAGCCCCAATGCCAAAGGCATGTTTTTAAACATACCTGCACCCTGTGGCAGGCACCACATGGGTGTTTGTGGGGGCACCTGTGATGCCCTGCTGGCCTCATAGCGGAGGCCGCGGAAGGACGTGGGCCCTGCTAAGGACCCCCAAAGTCCGTTTCTGACAGCCTTTCAATGGCGGTCGTACCGCCATTGATAGGCTGTCGGAAAGGGCCATCGTAATCCCTACGGTGGTGCCTGAGCAGGCTCCGCCCTCATTGAAGGGATTACATTCGGACACTGGGCCGACGGGCTCAGAACCGCAGCGGTCGGTCCCTCACCCATGCGATCAGACCGACTTCATCATAATGTGGCCGTCTGACCACTGCTTCAGATGTCGGTCCCATCAACATCGTAATGAGCCCAAAAGTATGTAACCTATAATTTTGTAAATATTTTTGATACAATAATCTGATATGTCGATATTGTTCTTCTCAATATTGTCACACAACTCAAATAAATAACCCAGACATTTCAGGGGAATAATGCTGGAAAAGGAAATAAGGTACATTTTCAATCTAAGTGGAACAAGAGAGTACTGTGATCCAATTAGAAATGGTAAATTGATGATGAGAAATCACAGGCTCCTCAGGAAGAGGACCCTTTAGGATTTGAAAAACAGTCTGATTGCGAAGGATACTTTGACATCAGTCAGCTTTCTGGTGAGGATGATGGTAGATTAGCTGGATCCCCCAATAATATCTCATGACCAATTGACTCCCAATTGGTGGTAAAATAGGAGGACGCCCCCACCGAATGCTGGTGGTGTAGAGAGGTGAGCCAGCAAAGCCAGTGGAAGATGGCAAGGCCTAGACCAGCAGCTTCTGATAGAATCTGCAAAGTCCACCTCTGTCCAAAATAAGGTCTCAATATTGTTGTGTTTGTCTGAACCGGTCACAAAGGTTGCTGCTAATGGGACACCTTTGCCATGGAGCAGCCCTGACATTTTTAGTACTGCTGATGGAATTGCTGTGCCATGGAGGCCAAGTCTAGTGAGCATGCTGTTGCTCAGCTGATTTTGAAGAGTTCCAGGGAGGAGTCAGCCTCTTCTCCAAACATCCACTTGCTATCAAATGGCATGTCCGCAAGGGCCACTTGGATATCTCCTGAAAAGCTAATGGAACACATCCAAGCCTGGCAACTTGGCGACATTGCTGTGCCTGTGGATCATGCCATGGTGTCTGCAGAATTGAAGCAGCATTCCTGGATCTGTCTGGAAGCGTCCAAACCATTGTTGGCCAGACTGGAGAAAGGCTTTTTGATGTGGTGAGGTAAACTGATAATGTCAGTTTTGCCAGCTCCCAAAGGGCATGAACGTAATGGACCAGAAGGTACATACCATTCACAATGCGAAAGGTGAAGTTGCCACAAGCAAAGACTTTTCATTCAGGAAATCTAATCCCAAAGACTCAAGCCTGGAGGGGTGGTAAGAAAGGCATACAGGTTCAACTTTGCAAAGGAAATACAGACTAGGTTCTCTAGCGAGGGATGTGATCTCAAGAATTTTGAGTTACAAAGTGCAGGCCTGTGTTGTCTAGCAATTTGTCGATGGACTGCCATGCCAGAGAAGGGATTCTCTCAGGCTATAAATAAGGCTCCAATAGTGCCTCATTGAAGGGGAGCCAAAGCTTCCAAGACTGTCGAGCATCAAAATGCTACATGTGGTATAAGTGGTGGGCAAACTTAATTTAAACGCTTCACCCCTCATCAGCCAGGATGCTTGTTTCCGGTCCAGGGAGACCTGGCTTGGTAGTTCGGGCTGGACTGTTCCCATAAGGAGCAGGGTCAAGACTGATTTGCATATGGCTGGGTCCAAACTGGGGTGGTGTAGTGACCAAAAGAACAATAGATGTAACCCAGAACTCTTGACTGGGGGTGAATGTTTGATTCATTCAGCATTCCATCCATCATTTGTTGCCGCTGCACTTTTCACCCTAAGTGGGATGGGTTTGCCCAAGCGTGAGTGCCTTGCTCACTGTGCCAGTGGAATCAAGCTAGCCTGGCTGATGAGGGGTGTTACCCCGAAACCGGTTCCAGGATGCTTGTTTCCGGTCCAGGGAGGACCCGGCTTGGCAGTTCGGGCTGGACTGTTCCCATCAGGAGCAGTGTGAGAAAGTGCCTCTTTTGCATGGTTAGCTCCCCCCACTTTTTGCCTGGATTTGATGTGGTTTCAAATGTAGTGCACAGGGTCCCTGCCAACCAGGTCCCCTGTGCCAGTGCTCCTTCCCTAAAAACAATCCCCCAATTGGTACTTCTGCCTCCTGTAAGCCCCTAATAAATGGTATCCTGGTACCTAGGGCCTGGGAACTGAAGAGGGTCCCTTGGGACCCCCCTCACTTGGACCATGCCACTGCCCTTGCAGCCTGCATGCCCCTGCGAGAGAGAAAACGACAAAGTCAAAATGGCACCCTGCCTAGGTGCCATGCCAGCTAGCTCTGCCGATAGTATAGGTAAGTCACCCGTCTAGCAGGCCTCACAGCGCTAAGGCAGGGTGCACTATACTCCAGGTGAGAGCATATCTGCATGAGCAGATGTGCACCTACAATATTGGGCACCATTTCCCAATATCGTAAGTGCCAGTGAAGCCATAGAGTACATGGGCTAACAACTCGAGTTCCACAGCACCATGATGGCTTTACTGAATGTAGGAGTGTTTGGTACCAAACTACTCCTTTCAATAAATCCACACTGATGCCAGTGGGGGATTTATTGTACCATGTACCCAGAGGGCACCTCAGAGGTGCCCCCTGAATCCCTACCAACCCTGGTGTGGTCTCTGACAGGCTGTAGGCAGCCAGCCACCACCAGACATGTTACTGGACCGCTGGGTAAAGAGCCTCTGCCCTCTGGGACCAGAAACAATGCACATCCTGGGCAGAGGTGTCATGTCTCCTCCCCCAGGATGGGCCAGTGCTCAAAGAGGAAAGCTTCAAAAGCGTGCTTGCTTTGTAATGCGACCCCCAGCCTCTGCTGCTAGCAGCAGATGGCAGCCCCTGGTGTACACCCCCACCTTGGGTGGGAAAATCGGTGGGAAATTTAAAAAAGGTAGGAGGTGTGCCCACCTTTGCCAACCCCACCCCTAAGGTGGGGGGGAAGTGGGGTGAAGTACAACTTTCAGTTCCCGCCATCTGGAAGATGGGGGGACCCCTCCAATCAGGGCTAGGTCTATGCCCCCTCCCATATGAGGGTGGCATAATAGAGGGTGTAGCAACCCAGGTAAGGTGCCCATTGGCCCTACCTGCTACTCCCATAAACCGCCTCCTAACTTTAGTATTTACGGGACTCCCCCAGTCCTGACACTCAGATCTGCGATGAACTAAGGAGAAAGAAGACACCCTGCAGCAGAAGACGACAACTGCCTTGGCCCCAGCCCTACCGGCCTGTCTCGAGCTTCGACGACCCTGCGACCTGTCTTGCAAGAACGACCTTCAAAACCCTGGGGAGGACTGTTGCCTTCAATAAAGACTCCAATTTCCAGAGGACAGCAGCCCTGTCCAGAAGAAATAGACTCCAAAGACTCCAGATCCAGGCGGATCGCGTCCCGAGCCCACTCTGCACCCAACGCCCACGGCCCGAGTCTGAGTGGCTCACCTGTGCAGTGAAGTCTCCCCAGCGATCATGTACTCATGTACAGCGTTGGCTGACCTCTCCTGCCCCCCATGACGGCACCTGCTGTGTGAATCCAGAGGCTACCCCGACCAGGACCGGCTCCGGTAAGAAGATTCCGACTTCCAAAGGCACCCCTGCACCCGAAGCCCCTGGGCCTTGGTGAGCTGAACGGCTGGTGCCCCTACGACCCGCTAAATCCCAACTTACCTATGCTGTCGCGGGTCTTCCTTCTGCAACCTCCTGTGCCACGCCTGCAGCCTCGTTGCCATCAGGAAAATCCTCATTGAACAGTATTGAACGCCCGACCTTGAATTTACACCCTGCACCCGGTCGCTCCTGTGGCACTGGTGGTGTATGTTTGGTGCTGCTTTGTGGCCCTCCCTGTGCTTGTGCTAACCCCCCAAAGCTTGGCCCCTGCAACCGATCTACTTACCTGCAAGCAGAGTGGCTCAAGGCACCCCCTGTCTCCATTGGAAAGCATTGGGTCGAACTCCGGTTTTGACCTCTGCACACGGCCGCCCCTGTGCCGCTGGTGGTGCAGTCTTGGTACTTAACTGACCCGACCCTTGCTGACATTTGGCGCCGAAAACTGAAACCTTAAGTTCGATACTCACCTGGTTAACTGCAATATTGTTTTCCCCATAGGATAACATAGGACAGTGTAAAAAAGTGTTGATTTTTGAAAGTGAAAAGTATTTTTAATTAAAAACGTACTTACCTTATTACGAAGACCTAGGTCTTAAAATGAAGTATAAACAAAGTATAATTTTATAAAATTGGTCTGGATCTCCTTCCTGAGTTGTGTGTCCTTTATTGATCATGTGTGTGCAATACATGTCTTGCAACCAAATAGAGCACTTTGGATTTTGCATTGAGCCCAGTACACTTTTGGGAAACCCCTGGACTCTGTGCAAGGTGTTACCACCTAGTGGCATTATCATAAAAAGCCAGCTTCCTAGAAGCAGGCTCAAGACTGATTTGCATATGGCTGGATACAACCTGGGGTGGTGTAGTGAGCTTAAGAACGATGGAATTAAACCAGATATCTTGACTGGGGGTATATGTTTGATTCATTCAGCATTCCGTTCATCATTTGTTGCCTCAGTATTATGGCCTTGGAGCACATCGATAAGCAGGAGTCAGATTACCAGGGGCCTTGTACTGATCCCAGATACCACATGTACAAGTTGTGTGAATGCAACAAGGGCATCATCTTGTGGCATCTGCAACAGGGTTTAAACCCTGAAATCTTCAGAAGAGAGATATGACCTAGTTGATGTAGAAAGTTGTTTTCTTCAGTGAAGCATCGAGTGGAGCTTTGGACCAGTGCTGATAAGGTGAGGCAAAGCAGGCGCTAGAGAGCCACAGCTGGGGAAAGAGTTTTCGGATACAGTCTGGAGCACAGAGGATATTCATAAGGTGAGATTATGTGAGAACAAGTAGCCATCAGAAAGGATGTTTCTGGGGGTGAGGATGGTTTACTGTGTAACAGCTTTCTGTTCTGTACTTCTATATGCATGGAGACTGGATACTGTTGATGGCTATACTTCTGTATTATGTGCAGAGATACCAAAACGGTATAAACCTAAAACAGAGCTTCCCAGAATCCCCTTGCGCATTCCCACTCTCCTGCTCATCTCTCCACTATGGACATGGCTTACAGGTTGGGTGTCCTTTCCCCCACTGCCTGAATGCATGCATGTTGACAGAATGCGGACTAGCAACAAGCCCAGAGCAATTGAAGAAACCCAATCTTAATCAGGATGACTTCTCTAACTACCGCCCTATCTCCCTCCTGCCATGGGTGAGTAAGATCTTGGAGAAGCACATTAATAATATCCTGGTGAACTTCTTGGAAACCAATGATCTACTCCACCCCTCTCAGACCAGCTTCCGTCCCCAGTTCGGGACGGAAACCGCCCTCCTCGCAGCAACCGAGGAAGCGAGGACAATCATGGATCAGTGGGGTAATGTAGCGATTATCCTCCTTGACCTCAGTGCCGCTTTCGACACTGTCAATCATAAAACTCTGATTGTCCGACTTAGTAATCTTGGAGTTTCCGGTAGCGCTCTTACCTGGCTACAATCCTTTTTGAGTGAGCGATCCTTTAAAGTTTTTGAAGGAGAAGTTGTCTCCAACCAGTTGCCCCTCAGTTGTGGGGTTCCTCAGGGCTCTTCCCTGAGCCCCACACTATTTAACATTTATATGAGACCCTTGGCTGAGATTGTCCATCCATTTGGCATAAAAATCATTACCTACGCAGATGACACGCAGCTCGTGGTGGCATTAAACCACCCGAGAGGTCATCTTGCACCTTGGGCTGCTGCCTAGAGGAGGTTGCCAAGTGGATGGAACTCTCATGCCTTAAACTTAATGGGGACAAGACGGAGCTTATGCTTTTGGGCAACGCCCCCTCTTTTAACTCTGCCTCACTCTGGCCTAATTGCCTCGGACCTGCCCCAGCTCCGAAAGACCAGATAAAAAGTCTCGGCATCTGGATGGACCGCTCCCTCACCTTTAACTACCAAGTAGTTAAACTTGCGCCCACCTGTTTTGGACTACTCAGGATGTTGCGCAATATCCTTTCCCTTCTCCCCTTCCCAGCAAGACGGATCATGGTCCAGGCTTTAATCCTCTCCCGCCTGGACTATAGTAACGTCCTCTATCTGGGTGCCCCCCAATATACCATCAACAAGCTTCAGACCATCCAAAATTGCGCTGCTCGCCTGCTTCTACAGCTCCCCCGCCAACAGTCCGCCAAACCTGCCCTTGTGTCCTTGCACTGGCTGCCAATAAGAGAAAGGATTCAGTTTAAAGCCATGTGCGTGGCCTACAAAGCCTACTGGAAGAAGGGTCCAGCCATAATTCAATCCTTGATTACCCCCCACCAGTCTAGAAGAAACCTTCGCTCATCTACCGCCTTTCTTTCCTCACCCCCTAAAATTTTTAGAGCCAGATGTGGTGGACGGTCCTTCGCCCACAACGCTGCCATACTTTGGAATGCCCTCCCACTTCAAGTTTGCAGTCAGCCCAATTTGCAGGCTTTTCGAAAATTTCTAAAAACATACCTCTTCAAGAATGGTGTCTTACTGTGCCTGCTTGGTCTTTTGCTGTTTCCGTCCATAGCGCTGGGAGGCCTCAGGGTAGCCATCGCGCTTTATAAATATAATTTCATTTCATTTCAATTGGATTTTCTGCCAAACTGACAGTCTTTTTTAATTTAGACTGCTGCCCTTGGTATGAATATAAAGTGTCCCAGTCCTGAAAAATAAATGCCGCTGGAACCCACCAGTACCTGCCAACTTAAACCTGGCCTTATTTCAGTTTGGACAGCTGTGCTCAATTATGCTTGGATGTTTCAAAATCAATTGTAAATTTTATATGAAATATATAAGGAATAATGACCCAGGGGCCTAATGTTCTTTTGTTATTTTAGAGTTTTCTTTGGGGTTTATAGTGTATCTTTTTCTTATTATATCACTGCCCTGGAAAATCATAAAAACATACTTTTGAGTAAGGCAGGAGTACGTTTCTATTCTTAATGACAGAGGGAAGGAAGCCCTCCTCAGTGAACGTTTATCATCAGTGTAGGGAAATGTCTATTTTGCATACTCCTGTAAATTGTCTTTCATGCGGAAAATCCACTGGAGTATTCTTGGTAGACAGACAACACACCTAGATGTACACAATCTGCACAGATCTGAGGCGTATTCCGATTGCAAATGCATAAATCTTTGCAAATCATGAACAAAGTTCAAGATTCATGAATTTACAAACCTTTTGAGATTTGGGCCCCATGTATATAAAGTTGATCACAAAAAGACAAATCTTTCAGCACTTCTTACCAATACAACCATTCAGGCAATAAATAGAGCAAACATTTTACATGTTCAAATGTTTATTTTTTTAAAATTCTACATGTCTTTTACAATACAATAATTTGTTACTTAAATGTATGGTTTATGTACAATGAGTTTACTTTTTTTCTGAAACTCAACCATATAATACAATTTTATCAATATGATTTGTTCATTTTTCATTCTTTTTAAATAGAGTAATGCAAGGTTCTGCGTTGTCGGGAAGGTCCAAGTGCTGCCACTGTAATCGCAAAGAACATACCTGCTCCCCTACAGAATCTACACGATCAATCCGTCGTAAGTGCAAGGAGGACTGCAGTTTTTCTAACATCAACAGGCTCTCGTTTAATGTAATGGAACTAGTGCAGTAATAGTCTTATTATTCTAAAGAGGCAAACACGTGTTGAAGGAAGGATGATGATCCGCATGCCATGAACAATCCTTTTTAAATAGATGGTGTGTTTGTACAGATTACAAAGGATGTGAAGCACTTTGATAATGAGCTCACAAAAGGACAACTGCTGATAATAAGGGTAATTAACATTTAACACCTAAATATAAGCTAATGTATAAATAACAAGCAATTAGCATGGCGAGTAAGCCATGATTCGGGGGCATGCCCTTTTTAAAAATGATCTAATTTTGGTCCACATTATTAAGAGCTGTGGAGAAAAATTCGGAAATTTATTTTAAAAGACCCAAAAAATGCATGTATCTAAATGGAACCTTTTAGAAAGGAAACTATCACAATAGTGAAGTCAATTATCCCGCTTATCTTAACATGAGAAAAATGTCCGCCTTGCTTGAGCTATGACCGGTGCAGGATGACAAGTGAAAACAAAAAAAATCATCCAATGAACTTGACGGTGTTCGTATTTGCTATACTTTCTTGTTCCACGGCACAGCTTTCACTCTGTAAAATTTTGTACCCAAAGGAACTTTGAAACGGTTTTGCGCCTACGGGGGGGGAACAAAAGAAAATGTAATGAATGTTTCAACTTTAAAGACAAGTTATATCATTTTATTACATTATACTATGTGCTTATATATTCTATTTCTAACACAAATCACAGTCGTTAGGAAAAGCGGACAAGAAGAACTCATGAAAACAGACATAATTAAAATGCATAACAGGTGCGCTATTATGTATAGGGCGCACTTTTTCTGTTTGCGCCCGGCGCACCTTAAAACAGGTGTGCTGGGCACAAACAGGGAAAGTAAACCCTATTACACTGAATGCACTGCCCCAGGGCAGCCGCAAAGTCGTGCTGCCCTGGGGGTAGCGCATTCAAGTGAAATACGGAGAGGCTTTGAAGCAGCCACTCCGTGTTTCACAGTGCAGGCTGCAACCCGCCTACACTTTTAAAGGGGATTAGAAATCCCCTTGCAGGTGGGTGCAGTGAGTGACTGCACCCACCTGCAAGGGAATGTCTGGGGGGTCCATAGGCTCCCTTTTCCCCCTCCAGAGGGCTGCTCTCAGGGGGCACACTGACAGTGTACCTCCTGAGAGCTTCTTTGTCTCTGCGCCCGCCCACATCTGTAATATAGCACAGGCGCAGAGGCAAACGGATTCCCTCATTAGTATAGGGAACGCCTTCTTGAGGAAGAGCTGGCGCCGAATGTGCGCCAGCGCTTTCAGTATTACAGACGGGGACTGACAAGGGTCTGCGGCCCCTTCTGCAATACCAAAATGCCCCGGGGGCAGGCAAAAAGGGTGCAAAGGCCCGTTGCGCACCCAGGGCACCATGTGTAATACAGCCCCAGGTGTCTTTCTAGTTTCAGACTGCCTCATAGTTTTGCATAAAGCAAATGGCATTCTGATTTACCACCAAATATATGTGAATTTTTACTTTTTATTAGGTATTTAATAGTTTTTATAGTTACATTTGCGAACACATTTCATGCTCTCAAAGAAACAATTACAGAGGGTGTAAAATACAATTATTTGACAAGGCTCAGGGGACAAGAATAGCCAGTCAACTGATAAGAACAATAACGAAGGATTGAAAGAATAGTGTTTAAACGATAATCTTTAAATGGCAGTATTATTCATTTTATTCAACAATATTTTTGAATAAAAAGCAACTATATATATAGGTGCCCCTCCGCGGACGAGCGGCTCCTGCGTGTTTGCAATAATTATAGCGTGCAAGGAACGGCGTGACCGATTTTGGCTGAGTTTACTGGCAGGGACCCAGCGTTACTTCTGTCAGCAACCCACTAGAGGATTTTGAAACCAGTGGAGGGGCTCTGCTTTGTATAAACTACATTAACCACAATGCTGTGTCAGTACACGCCTAGGGGCGTGACTATAAATCAACGCTGCAAGTGCGGCGGAAGACTTGGCAGCTGTGCCTCTCTGTGCCAGTGAGCAAGGGCTAGGAAGCCCGAAACATGTTTGGCCGTATCTGATCGTATTTGCTGCAGAGGTGATGTGGTTTTTCCCTGCAACCTGCCAAATAAAAAGGACACTTCACGACCGTGTGTGGCGCCTCACTTCTTGGGTTCTTGCATTTGGATATATGAGATCTCTCTCTATATATATATATATAGAGAGAGAGAGAGACTTTGTCCCTTTCTATCTCGGCGTGCATGGCACAGTGTTAATCCTATGCTTAAAGACTTTGATAGAAAAGCAGACTTTTGAGGTGAGCAAATTTAGAGTGTCGCTGGTGTTGAGAGTGCTCTATACTGGAGATGCTTTCCACCTAAACTTGAAAACTACCCAGAGTTCTCTGCTCCTTTTCTTGCATGAATATATATATATATATATATATATATATATATATATATATATATATATATATATATATATATATATATATATATATATATATATATATATATATAGAGAGAGATATTATCTACTGGCGGTCGCCAGTAGATAGTTATAGTTACAACCTATTATCCATAGGAAATCCGCGACATTCTATTTGAGATAACTCTCTTGCCGGTTGACGTATCTTCGCGAAATTTTCAAACTTTGTGGCCCGCTCCGGTCCGCTCCTACCCTGAAAGTCTCGGGGGATTCGTCAAGCGGGGGCAGAGAAAAAGGGGGTCCCAAAACGCGTTTTCCCCATGCATTTTCCCATAGGAAACTTTAGACACGGCTACAGCCCGAACTGCTGAACGGAATTACACCAAATTTGGCAAAGAGGTAGTTCTTGGTTCAGAAAGAACCCTTTTTGTTAAATGGTGTAAATCCGTTCAGTAGTTGCTGAGAAAATGAAAAGTAAAAAGATAGTGATATCTATGGCCGAGTAGGGTCCGCGTACCCTCCCGATCACGAGCTGCATGTTAATTGGCTGTCAACATTCCGATTCAGGAAATGTTGGCAGCCATTTTATCCTCGGTAGAACCGAGGGACAGAAACAAGTGCGCAAAGCGCACAAAGGGAGCAGGGTAGAAACACCCTGACCCCTAGGTTTGCTCAGGGGTCCCACAAGGACCCCCTGGGCAAAAATAAATAATTTTTTTTTTTTTTTTTTTAAATCGGCAGGATGCGCTCAGGGTGCGCGAATCCTGCCGCAAAAAATCGAAGCGCGGTCTCCGTGCTTCGATGTTAATTGGCCCCGGGTGGGCCAAGTCCCGAGGAGCATGCTGGGGGGTTAATTTTATGTGTGGGGGCCTCTAAGGGCCCCCAAGCCCGAGGACCACCACCCCCGGGGCTTTATGTATAATGGTGCGGGAGGGCTCTGAGCCCTCCCGCAGCCCCGGGGACCACCACCTCCCGGGGCTTCTTTTTTAAATTAAAAACCTGTGTGGGGGCTCCAGCCCCCACACGCCCGGAGACCACCACCTCCCGGGGCACTAAGAAAAATTAAAATGGGGGTCCGTTTTGGACCCCCAAGCCCGAGGACCACCACCTCCCGGGGCTTTCAAAATGTAGGGAGGGGGCCGCGCGGCCCCCTCCTGGAGCCCGTGGTGGCCCTGGGGACCGCCACCCCCAGGGCCGGCTCCTGCAGTGTCCCGGGGTGCCTACCCCCGGGACACTGCTGTTTGCAATGACAGGACGGGAGCCTCGCGGCTCCCGTCCTGCCATGCAAACTTGCTTTGGATATTGGAAGAGAGAGCAGGGAAACCTGCTCTCTCTTCCAATATCCAAAGCTGATTGCTTTCCACATGGGGAGCAGCATGTTAGCTGCTCCCCATGTGTAAAGCAATGCCGGCTCCCGTAGGACACGGGGAGCCGGCGGGACTGTGGGGGCTTAGGGACCCCCACAGTCCCCAACGAGAAGCCAGGCCCCGGGGGATGGGGTCCCCGGGGCCATAAGTGGCCACGGAGGGGGGCCACGCAGCCCCCCTCCCCAAAGGAAAAAAAGGAATTTTTTTTTTTAAAAGTGCAAGGCCGGCCCGGGGGATGGGGTCCCCGGGGCCTTAAATGGCCTGAGGAGGGGGCCACGCAGCCCCCTCCAAATAAAAAAAAAGAGGCCATGCCCCGGGGGATGGGGTCCCCGGGGCCAATACAGGCCCAGGGAAGGGGGGCCACGCGGCCCCTTCCCGTTTTTTAAAATTTATTTTAATTTAAAAAAAAGGGGTAAGGCCCTGGGGGATGGGGTCCCCAGGGCCTAAAAATAGGAAAAAGGAAGGGGGGCCACACAGCCCCCCTTCAGGGGGGAAAAAAAAACAAACAAAAAAAAAACCGATCGGGCCCGTAGGCCCCGCCCCCTTCCTTCACCACTCTGCAAACGCGCCCCCTGGCGCGTTTGCAGAGGGGGAACAAATTCCCCTTGAATACTGGGGGTCCCTGGGGGCCAACTAGCCCACCAGGAACCTCCAGTATGCGCCAGGGGGCTGCCTTGCAGAGAGGTGTACAGAGGCCACGCCCCTTTTTACACCTCAACGCAGCTCTATGGCGCTTTTGGAGGTATATGGTGGGCTAGTTGCACCCCAGGGACCCTCAGGATTCAAGGGGAGTTAATCCCCCGACTTAAAACGCGCCACGGGCGCGTTTGCACAGTGGTGAAGGGAGGGGGCGGGGCTTCAGGTGACATGTGTGCAAACAGGCCCGTGGCGCGTTTTAAGATGGGGAATTAAATCCTCTTCAATCCTGAGGGTCCCTGGGGGCAAACTAGCCCAACAGGTACGTCCAGAAAGCGCCACAGAGCTGCGTTGAAGAGAGGTGTAAAAAGGGGTGTGGCCTCTGTACATGTCTCTGCAACGCAGCCCCCTGGCGCATACTGGAGGTTCCTGGTGGGCTAGTTGGCCCGTAGGGACCCTCATGATTCAAGGGGACTTAACGCGCCACGG
Organism: Calotriton arnoldi; assembly: GCA_963921515.1. Classification (NCBI taxonomy): domain Eukaryota; kingdom Metazoa; phylum Chordata; class Amphibia; order Caudata; family Salamandridae; genus Calotriton; species Calotriton arnoldi. Next base: position 2,213,949 of record CAWUFW010000334.1, read on the forward strand.
GGCGCGTTTGCACAGATGTCACCTCAGGCCCCGCCCCCTCCCTTCACCATTGTGCAAATATTCCTCTAAAATCAGCCGAAATACGAATTCTGATTTACTCACCTGTTATCAGGAGAGACCTCAGTGCTGCATCTATCAGCCCAGTACTAATCCTGAAAAGTAATTTTAACCGTACTTACCAGTAACTTGAATTTCCTTCCATAGGCTAACATTGACTGGTTTCACTTGGAAATTCTTCTAAGTGTGGAATTTTGGAACTTTAAAATATTCCTCTAAAATCAGCCGAAATACGAATTCCGATTTACTCACCTGCTATCAGGAGAGACCTCAGTGCTGCATCTTTCAGCCCAGTACTGATCCTGAAAAGTAATTTTAACCGTACTTACCAGTAACTTGAATTTCCTTCCATAGGCTAACATTGACTGGTTTCACTTGGAAATTCTTCTAAGTGTGGAATTTTGGAACTTTAAAATATTCCTCTAAAATCAGCCGAAATACGAATTCCGATTTACTCACCTGTTATCAGGAGAGACCTCAGTGCTGCATCTTTCAGCCGAGTACTGATCCTGAAAAGTAATTTTAACCGTACTTACCGGTAACTTGAATTTCCTTCATAGGCTAACATTGACTGGTTTCACTTGGAAATTCTTCTAAGTGTGGAGTTTTGGAACTTTAAAATATTCCTCTAAAATCAGCCGAAATACGATTTCCGATTTACTCACCTGTTATCAGGAGAGACCTCAGTGCTGCATCTTTCAGCCCAGTACTGATCCTCAAAAGTAATTTTAACCGTACTTACCAGTAACTTGAATTTCCTTCCATAGGATATCATTGCCTGCTTTTTGCTGAAAAAGTTTCTGTGTTGATTTTTGAAACATACAAATATTCCTCTAAAATCAGCCGAAATACGAATTCCGATTTACTCACCTGTTATCAGGAGAGACCTCAGTGCTGTATCTTTCAGCCCAGTACTGGTCCTGAAAAGTAATTTTAACCGTACTTACCGGTAACTTGAATTTCCTTCCATAGGCTAACATTGACTGGTTTCACTTGGAAATTCTTCGAAGTGTGGAGTTTTGGAACTTTAAAATATTCATCTAAAATCAGCCGAAATACGAAATCCGATTTACTCACCTGTTATCAGGAGAGACCTCAGTGCTGTATCTTTCAGCCCAGTACTGGTCCTGAAAAGTAATTTTAACCGTACTTACCAGTAACTTATATTTTCTTCCATAGGAATCCATTGTCTGGTTTTCAGCAGAAAAGTTTCAAAGTGTCGATTTTCACAAACTACAAATATTCCTTAAAAATCGCCTGTATGACTTAAACGCATTCTTTCAACTGTTTACAGGAGATGCACCAGTGCTGGATCCAGGATCCAACACTGAGTAAGAAAAAGTAACGATAACAGTTTTTACCTGCTAAGTGAATTTCCTTCCATAGGATAACATTGGTGATTCTATGAGAAAAAGTTTCTAAGTGTCAACTTTTAAAATACAATAAAATTCCTTAAAAATCACGACTGTAACCAAAACGCTTTTACTCAACTGTTTACAGGAGATGTACCAGGACTGAATCTAGGATCCAGTCCTGTGGTTAGAAAAGTAATCCATAAAGTAACTAATTGCATTTAACTAGAAATTCACATTGAGCTGAATGTTGCATTGTGTATGAAAATGTGTTGCCCATTGCAACAACTGTAACTACTGAACTTAAAAGTCTATTGCCTATGTGCAAAGTATTTAAACTAAAGTAATTCATTCTGAGAAAGTATTTTTGTAATGTAATGTATAATGTAATTACAATGTAATTTAAAAAATAAAATATGTAAAAGAAATTGTTTCTAAAAATGTAGTAAATCAGTGTGAAAAAAATTAATATAAAAATTAATACATTTAAAAATTGTCATTTAAAAAACCTTTGAAATTCACTGAAAAACCATAGGTTTCAGACACGTTATAGTTACAAATTAGCATTTTAAAAACCTTTGAAATTCACTGAAAAAACCATAGGTTTCAGACACGTTATAGTTAGAAATTAGCATTTAAAAAACCTTTGAAATTCACTGAAAAAACCATAGGTTTTAGGGACAGTTATAGTTAGTTGGACATTGCACTCGTACAAAACCCGTGAAATTCCCACGTTATAGTTAGTTCAGCTAACTATAACTCGCGCCCCCGCAATGCACTGCTGATGACGTCACATATTACATCACTCATGACATGGTCAGTGACATCACTGATGACATCACTGATGACATCTCAAATGACATCACTGATGACATCATCCACGTGATAATCTGATGCAGCTCCTCACACCCTAATATAACCTTTGATACACCCAATCTAAATTACAGAGTGCCATTCGCAAAACCATAGACACTCCAACACCAATAACTACATACCCACTCACTGATTCATAGGTCTACACACACACATCCACTCACTCACCCGTACAGTCACTCATACTTATGGTCACTCAGTACAGGACTATCATATGCACTCTTACTCCTATATAGACACTCAAACACCGCCACTCATCCATAGAGGTACTCACACACCTAGTCAGTCATGCAAATAATTAAACACACTGCCATTTACTCACCTATACAGTTATACACACACCAGCTCACTTAATCATACAAATACTAGCACATTGTTACGCTCTTATACAATCACTGATACAAGCACACACTCATCCATACAGCCACTATCACAATCACTCACTCTCGCTTATAGCTATTTATATACTCAATACACATATATACTGCCTTTCACATATGTAGTTACTCACACATGTACCACTGGGACATACATTCACTCACTAACACACTCTTACACACACTTACCCACCCATACAGTCCATCACAGATGCACTCTTGAAACCATCCACCCAGTGAATCACCCACTCACACATCTATGCACAGTCGCACACTCCCCATCCACACAAACACTCAGGCACCCATACAGATACTCATAGAACCAATCAATAACCCATATAGACACTCATGTAGCTATTCGCAAATCCATGCATCCACTTACACACCAACAGACGGATACAGACATTCACACAGTTTAGTCACTAACCCATGCATTCAGTAAGATACGTTTAATCACTCACTTGTAGAGTCAGTCACGCACGTACTAAATCATCCATTCAGACACTTATACACCCACTCATTCTTCAATACGCCTTTCCCTATATATATTAAACATATTTAAACTTTACAGAAACACACAGTCACTGGATGATGTCATCAGTGATGTCATTTGAGATGTCATCAGTGATGTCATCAGTGATGTCACTGACCATGTCATGAGTGATGTAATATGTGACGTCATCAGCAGTGCATTGCGGGGCGCGAGTTATAGTTAGCTGAACTAACTATAACGGGGAATTTCACGGGTTTTGTACGAGTGCAATGTCCAACTAACTATAACTGTCCCTAAAACCTATGGTTTTTCAGTGAATTTCAAAGGTTTTTTAAATGCTAATTTCTAACTATAACGTGTCTGAAACCTATGGTTTTTCAGTGAATTTCAAAGGTTTTAAAATGCTAATTTGTAACTATAACGTGCCTGAAACCTACGGTTTTTTCAGTGAATATATATATATATATAATTTCCTGCATGGTCCCGTTTTTTGACCCAGTGGGCGCATCTGTGGTGGTGCGTTTCGAGTACGGCAGGGCCAAGCCGTTTCCAAATTCACAACAGTTTTCCCAAAGGGATTCCTCTCCGCACTCCCAACTCCGTCCTTTTCATTAAATAACTTTGCCAATACTCCAATTTGTATAGTTCCAGGGTGTTTATTAACAACAAGCCAGCACACCCCTACGCGTTTCAGTCTCAGCCGAGACCTTGCTCACGGAGATGACAAAAATTTTGGGAGTGCGGAGAGGAATCCCTTTGGGAAAACTGTTGTGAATATATATATATATATCACTGAAAAAACCATAGGTTTCAGGGACGTTATAGTTACAAATTAGCATTTAAAAAACCTTTGAAATTCACTGAAAAACCATAGGTTTTAGGGACAGTTATAGTTAGTTGGACATTGCACTCGTACAAAACCCGTGAAATTCCCCGTTATAGTTAGTCCAGCTAACTATAACTCGCGCCCCGCAATGCACTGCTGATGACGTCACATATTACATCACTCATGACATGGTCAGTGACATCACTGATGACATCACTGATGACATCTCAAATGACATCACTGATGACATCATCCAGTGACTGTGTGTTTCTGTAAAGTTTAAATATTTTTAATATATATAGGAAAAGACGTATTGAAGAATGAGTGGGTGTGTAAGTGTCTGTATGGATGATTTAGTAGGTGCGTGACTGACTGTATAAGTGAGTGATTTAACGTATCTTACTGAATGCATGGGTTAGTGACTAAACTGGGTGAATGTCTGTATCCGTCTGTCTGTTGCTGTGTAAGTGGCTGCATGTGTTTGTGAATAGCTACATGAGTGTCTATATGAGTTATTGAATGCTTGTGTGAGTATCTGTATGGGTGCCTGAGTGTTTGTGTGGGAGGGGTGTGTGCGACTCTGTGCATAGATGTGTGAGTGGGTGATTCACTGGGTGGATGGTTTCAAGAGTGCATCTGTGATAGACTGTATGGGTGGGTAAGTGTGTGTAAGAGTGTGTTAGTGAGTGAATGTATGTCCCAGTGGTACATGTGTGAGTAACTACATATGTGAAAGGCAGTATATATGTGTGTTGGAGTATATAAATAGCTATAAACGAGAGTGAGTGATTGTGATAGTGGCTGTATGGATGAGTGTGTGCTTGTATCAGTGATTGTATAAGAGCGTAAGAATGTGCTAGTATTTGTATGAGTAAGTGAGCTGGTGTGTGTATAACTGTATAGGTGAGTAAATGGTAGTGTGTTTAATTATTTGCATGACTGACTAGGTGTGTGAGTACCTCTATGGATGAGTGGCGGTGTTTGAGTGTCTATATAGGAGTATGAGTGCATATGATAGTCCTGTACTGAGTGACCATAAGTATGAGTGACTGTACGGGTGAGTGAGTGGATGTGTGTGTGTAGACCTAAGAATCAGTGAGTGGGTATGTAGTTATTGGTGTTGGAGTGTCTATGGTTTTGCGAATTGCAGTCTGTAATTTAGAGTGGGTGTATCAAAGGTTATATTAGGGTGTGAGAAGATGCATGAAATTATCACATGGATGATGTCATCAGTGATGTCATCAGTGATGTCATTTGAGATGTCATCAGTGATGTCATCAGTGATGTCACTGACCATGTCATGAGTGATGTAATATGTGACGTCATCAGCAGTGCATTGCGGGGCGCGAGTTATAGTTAGCTGGACTAACTATAACGGGGGAATTTCACGGGTTTTGTACGAGTGCAATGTCCAACTAACTATAACTGTCCCTAAAACCTATGGTTTTTTCAGTGAATTTCAAAGGTTTTTTAAATGCTAATTTGTAACTATAACGTCCCTGAAACCTATGGTTTTTTCAGTGAATTTCAAAGGTTTTTTAAATGCTAATTTGTAACTATAACATGTCTGAAACCTACGGTTTTTCAGTGAATTTCAAAGGTTTTGTAAATGACAATTTTTAAATGTATTAATTGTTATATAAATTTTTTCATACTGATTTACTACATTTTTAGAAACAATTTTTTTACATATTTTATTTTTTAAATTACATTGTAATTACATTATACATTACAAAAATACTTTCTCAGAATGAATTACTTTAGTTTAAATACTTTGCACATAGGCAATAGACTTTTAAGTACAGTAGTTACAGTTGTTGCAATGGGCAACACATTTTCAAACACAATGCAACATTCAGCTCAATGTGAATTTCTAGTTAAATGCAATTAGTTACTTTATGGATTACTTTTCTAACCACAGGACTGGATCCTAGATTCAGTCCTGGGACATCTCCTGTAAACAGTTGAGTAAAAGCGTTTTGGTTACAGTCGTGATTTTTAAGGAATATTATTGTACTTTAAAAGTTGACACTTAGAAACTTTTCTCATAGAATCACCAATGTTATCCTATGGAAGGAAATTCACTTAGAAGGTAAAAACTGTTATCGTTACTTTTTCTTGCTCAGTGTTGGATCCTGGATCCAGCACTGGTGCATCTCCTGTAAACAGTTGAAAGAATGCGTTTAAGTCATACAGGCGATTTTTTAGGAATATTTGTAGTTTGTGAAAATCGACACTTTGAAACTTTTCTGCTAAAAACCAGACAATGGATTCCTATGGAAGAAAATATAAGTTACTGGTAAGTACGGTTAAAATTACTTTTCAGGACCAGTACTGGGCTGAAAGATGCAGCACTGAGGTCTCTCCTGATAACAGGTGAGTAAATCAGAATTCGGATTTCGGCTGATTTTAGAGGAATATTTGTATGTTTCAAAAATCAACACTTAGAAACTTTTTCAGCAAAAAGCAGGCAATGATATCCTATGGAAGGAAATTCAAGTTACTGGTAAGTACGGTTAAAATTACTTTTGAGGATCAGTACTGGGCTGAAAGATGCAGCACTGAGGTCTCTCCTGATAACAGGTGAGTAAATCGGAATTCGTATTTCGGCTGATTTTAGAGGAATATTTTAAAGTTCCAAAACTCCACACTTAGAAGAATTTCCAAGTGAAACCAGTCAATGTTAGCCTATGAAGGAAATTCAAGTTACCGGTAAGTACGGTTAAAATTACTTTTCAGGACCAGTACTGGGCTGAAAGATGCAGCACTGAGGTCTCTTCCTGATAACAGCTGAGTAAATCAGAATTCGGATTTCGGCTGATTTTAGAGGAATATTTGTATGTTTCAAAAATCAACACTTAGAAACTTTTTCAGCAAAAAGCAGGCAATGATATCCTATGGAAGGAAATTCAAGTTACTGGTAAGTACGGTTAAAATTACTTTTCAGGATTAGTACTGGGCTGAAAGATGCAGCACTGAGGTCTCTCCTGATAACAGGTGAGTAAATCGGAATTCGTATTTCGGCTGATTTTAGAAGAATATTTGCACAATGGTGAAGGGAGGGGCGGGGCCTGAGGTGACATCTGTGCAAACGCGCCCGTGGCGCGTTTTAAGTTGGGGGATTAAGTCCCTTGAATCCTGAGGGTCCCTAGGGGCCAACTAGCCCACCAGGAACCTCCAATATGCGCCAGGGGCTGCGTTGCAGAGACGTGTAGAGAGGCCACACCCCTTTTACACCTCTCTGCAACGCAGCTCTGTGGCGCTTTCTGGATGTACCTGTTGGGCTAGTTGGCCCTCAGGGACCCTCAGGATTGAAGGATTTAATCCCAACTTAAAACGCGCCACGGGCGCGCTTGCACAGATGTCACCTGAGCCCCGCCCTCCCTTCACCACTGTGCAAACGCGCCCGTGGCGCGTTTTAAGTCGAGGGATTAACTCCCTTGAATCCTGAGGGTCCCTGGGGGCCAACTAGCCCAACAGGTATATCCAAAAGCGCCACAGAGCTGCGTTGCAGAGAGGTGTAAAATGGGCGTGGCCTCTGTACACCTCTCTGCAACGCAGCCCCTGGCGCATACTGGAGGTTCCTGGTGGGCTAGTTGGCCCCAGGACCCCAGTATTCAAGGGGAATTCGTTCCCCTCTGCAAACGCGCCAGGGCGCGTTTGCAGAGTGGTGAAGGAAGGGGCGGGGCCTGCGGGCCCGATCGTTTTTGTTTTTTTGTCCCCTGAAGGGGGCTGTGCGGCCCCCTTACTTTTTCCTGTTTTTGGGACCTGGGGACCCCATCCCCCAGGGCCTTACCCCTTTTTACTAAATTTTTTATTTTAAAAACGGGAAGGGGCCGCGTGGCCCCCTTCCCTGGGCCTGTATTGGCCCCGGGGACCCCATCCCCGGGGCATGGCCTCTATTTTTATTTTTATTCTTTGGAGGGGGCTGCGTGGCCCCCTCCTCTGGCCATTTAAGGCCCCGGGGACCCCATCCCTCGGGCCGGCCATACCCTTTTTTATTTTTTTTATTTTTTTAAACTTTGGGGAGGGGGCCGCGTGGCCCCTCCCGGGCCTCACTTGCCCCGGGACCCCATCCCCGGGGCTGGCCCTTCCGTTGGGGACTGTGGGGGTCCCCAATCCCCCACAGTCCCGCCGGCTCCCCGTGTCCTACGGGAGCCGGCATGCTACACATGGGGAGCTGCTAAGATGCAGCTCCCCATGTGGAAAAGCAATCGGCTTTGGATATTGGAAGAGAGGCAGGTTTCCCTGCTCTCTCTTCCAATATCCAAAGCAGTTTGCTATGGCAGGACGGGGCCGCGAGGCTCCCGTCCTGCCATAGCAAACTACAGTGTCCCGGGGTAGGCACCCCGGGACACTGCAGGAGCCGGCCCTGGGGGTGGCGGTCCCCAGGGCCATCAAGGGCTCCAGGAGGGGCCGCGCGGCCCCCTCCCTTAAATTGCACAGCCCCGGGAGGTGGTGGTCCCCGGGGCTCTGGGGTCCGTAACGGACCCCCATATTTAAATGTTTAGTGCCCCGGGAGGTGGCGGTCCCGGGCGTGTGGGGGGCTGGAGCCCCCACACAGGTTTTTCAATTTTTAAAAAAAGCCCCGGGAGGTGGTGGTCCTCGGGGCTGCGGGAGGCTCAGAGCCCTCCCGCTCCATTTAAAAAAAGCCCCGGGGGTGGCGGTCCTCGGGGCTTGGGGGCCCTTGAGGCCCCCCACACATAAAATTAACCCCCACCATGCCCACGGGACTTGGGCCACCCGAGGGCAAAATACAATCAAAGCGCGGGAGACCGCGCTTCGATTTTTCTGGCAGGATTCGCGCACCCTGAGCGCATCCTGCCGATTTAAAAAAATATATATATATTTTTGCCCAGGGGTCCTTGTGGGACCCCCTGAGCAAACCTAGGGGTCAGGGTGTTTCTACCCTGCCCCCTTTGTGCGCTTTGCGCACTTGTTTCTGTCCCTCGGTTCTACCGAGGACAAAATGGCTGCCAACATTTCCTGAATCGGAATGTTGACAGCCAGCTGACAGCCAATTAACATGCAGCTCGTGATCGGGAGGGTACGCGGACCCTACTCGGCCATAGATATCACTATCTTTTTACTTTTGATTTTCTCAGCAACTACTGAACGGATTTACACCATTTAACAAAAAGGGTTCTTTCTGAACCAAGAACTACCTCTTTGCCAAATTTGGTGTAATTCCGTTCAGCAGTTCGGGCTGTAGCCGTGTCTAAAGTTTCCTATGGAAAATTGCATGGGGAAAACGCGTTTTGGGACCCCCTTTTTCTCGGCCCCCGCTTGACGAATCCCCCGAGACTTTCAGGGTAGGAGCGGACCGGAGCGGGCCACAAAGTTTGAAAATTTTGCGAAGATACGTCAACCGGCAAGAGAGTTATTTCAAATAGAATGTCGTGGATTTCCTATGGATAATAGGTTGTAACTATAACTATCTACTGGCGACCGCCAGTAGATTATATATATATATATATATATATATATATATATATATATATATATATATATATATATATATATATATATATAAATAGACGATGGGCACTTGTGGGGCGGTTAGCATAAGATTTAATGCCACTCACAAAACAAATAGACGCGTTTCGGCACTCAGCATTTGTCAATGTTATTGCACTGGTCGCCATTATTCAATTTATACACATCACATTATATTCACTGCATTGAAATAAACAAAAGAAAACAAAGGTTCCCTGCATGGTGCGTTCTATGTTTGCTACTTCAGATGTGGAGGCCATCTTATAACATCTTCATATAGTTAAGCAATATAGGAATCCTAGCCCACATTATTGACCATTTTTATGTCATGTGATTATTACTAAATTCATTCTATATTCCTATACTTGATACTCACAACTACATTACACATGATTGCCAATTTACTCAGAAACCTCAATATCTGCGATTCCAAATGCATAGGGGCAAATGGGTGGTTATTGACATCTAATGGTAATTGGCAGATGACTCGTCCGTATTATATTTACCAGAATAAGACAAAACAACAATGGCAAGCAGTAATGACTCTACAAAAATGACAGCAATAGATTATCAAACCTTCGGACAAGGGGGGCAATGTTGCCCTATTGACAAAAGAATATTATGAAAAAGAAGCCTTGAGAGAGCTTGGGGACACGAATTGTTACGAACCGATCTTGAAATAGGAATACAAAGTGTGAAATTGTTCTATGAGTTCTTGGATAACTGGAGTGACAGAGGTACACTGGATTATGAAGTATACTAGTCCCTTAAATGTGAATTCCCCCAAATTCCCACCTTTTACCACATCCCAAAGGTACACAAGCAAGCTAGCTTACCACCAGGGCACCTGATCGTCCCATCCAAGTCCATTCTTCTAGAAAATGCCTTTATTTATGTTGACTTTTATTTGTTTCCCTTTGAAAGAAACGTTAGTTCTCATCTTATGCTAAAGATACCAAGGACTTTTTAAGACTTGTAGATGGAATACAGTGGGAAGAGAATTTCTGGCTAATTACCTTCGATGTAACTAACTTTAAACATGCATGGCACACTCGGCTGGGTTGAAAGCAGCTGAATTTTTTCTAAGGAGTAGATCCCTAAAATACTACGAGCATAACGTTACGATTTAACAACTGATTGACTTTTGTCTTAACAATAATCTCTTTACATTTGCAGGTCAATTGTACAGGTAGAAGCAGGGGACTGCCATGGGCATGTGCTTCACCCCCAGCTACACAACGTTTTTCATAGGCTGGTGGGAGAAACACGTGGCCTGGGCAGAAGAATGTAAAAAAATAGCTTAATAGCCGAGCCCTATGGGCACGTTATATCGCTGACCTATTCATTGTGTGGAGAAGCACTCGTCAGGCAGCTCAAGACTATATTGCTACTCTTAATTGCAATTCACTTAATTAGCATTTTACAAGTCAAATTAGCCAAACCCACTGTATCTTTCCTTGACCTGACAGTTTTTGTTAAGGACCACCAATTGCATGCTTCTCTGTACAGGAAGCCAACAGCAGGAAATTCTATGCTGCACGCTAAGAGCCATCATCAGCGCAGCCTCAAAAACAGTATACAGTATGGTGAGCTGCTGCACACTGAACATATCCGCTCTACCGAAACCGACTATTGAGCAGCAGAGGCTGAGACCCTGGATAGGTTCAGATTACAAGTTTACTCATCAGCCATCCTTCAGAAGGCCAAAGAAAAGGTACGGACACAGGCGTGTCACCAGCTTTTGGCAGATAGAAGGAAAGAGACAAATGAAGAAAGCCAGGTTAGAATGATTACGAGTTTCTTCACCAGCACGCCTCAGATCTACAACATTCTCAAAAGAAACTGGCAAATTCTTCAAACAGACAATGTGACAGGTCAGAAAATATCAGCACAACCATTGATCACATATAAAAGGTTTGCTTCTTTAAGGGACCATTTGGTACGAAGTAATTTAACCAATGACCAACATAGGATAAGCACTGTAGGGTTTTTTTCCTGTACCAAATGTAAAGCTTGTAAATCAAGTAGTACAGTCAAGGAATATGACTGTCTGGTATTTCCATGTAAAAAGAAATATATTGAGTGCACCATACATCTTGCCAAACAAGCATTGGCATAGCCAATAGGTCTCGCCTTTGGGACCGTCTGAGCGTTTAGGTATGCAGCACATTATCCTATGTATTGTGTTGCTAGGTATTGATTAGCTGTACAATTGCTATATATTGTGTTATGCAGTCTAATTTATGACAAAATGCTTACCTCTTCCGCATGCTTCTTATTGCTGCGCGAAATGCTCCCTTTCACATTTGCATGCATGTAAACTGTAAACGTATGTGGATGCTGGGGGTGTGAGCAGAGTAATCACCTATCCCGCTTAGGGCAAATGATTAAAGTATATAAAAGTGATGGATAGAATACTTGAATTAATCTCATTCACTGGTAATTATTCGGGTTGAATCCCAATCCATTGTTAATTTGCACACCATGCCACCTCAGGTTGGACCCAGCTATTGGCAAATCAGTCTTTACACCCTGCTCCAATAGGAGCAGTCCAGCCCAAACTTCCAAGACCGGTCTTTCTTGAACCGTACCCACTTTGAGGCATACCCGCTTTTGTATGTTGCCCTAAGTGGGACGGTTATGCCCAGACGTGGGTCCTGTGCACACTGTCACAGGAACCAAACTATACCTGGCTGGTGAGCCCATCACAAGGGTGAACCCTGTCCTGGGTTGCTTACTAGATCTAATTGAGTAGAAGTGCTGATAAAAAAAACAGGGTTGGTTAAGAGGGAGTGAAAGCAGGAACTGGCGTTATGTACTAAATGTTGAAGGTAAAACCATTTCATGAACAAGTCAAATAAGAACGCTTAGCAGACCACTGAAAGAGGTATGAAAGATGAAGGCTCAGCAGGCAATAAAAGAATAGCGAAGTCATGAGCGTCTAGTGACAAAACTGCAATTCATATTGCATGAGCATCACACCTTAGAGCAGCCTTACATTGCAAGACATAACGGTCACCTGAAAAGCAGGACACGAGATATGAGTATTACACGATTTAATCAACATGTACATATTTTTATAACATTTTCCACTGAGGTTTCTTAGAATACGATTAACCAAGAAACTAGTTAGTAAGATGCCGATGTACAAGAGGACTATGAACACTGCTTTATTTAGGGAAGCTGGGATGATAAAAAGCTGCCTATATGTCGGTTTGGAATCTGTCCACAAACAGCCTTGTATTCTAAATTTTGTGAAATCAAACTATACTAAAAAAAAATTAGTGAGTAACCTCACATTTGGTAGGTTAAATTTGATTTAGAGGGTGAATGTTTACACTTAAGCCCATGTTTTGCACATTTGAAAAGTTTCTGCTAAATTCAGCAATCACAAGTTCTAACTAAAGTCGCTGGTTAGCTTTAGACAGTGGCATTTACCACTATAGGGAAAGTCATGGCACGCAGGCCTGAAGTTTTTGATAACAGTTAGAAAGGTAGTAAATTGTGAGAGATGTGATGTTTAAATGAACAGACTCCAGCCAGCGGTCTAGTGGACAATAGTAGGTAATTAACTTTCACTAACCAATAACACAGATTTTTGAGCCACAGCCGTAACAACGCAGTAAAGGTAGAATAAAAGAGGATTAAAAAGTCACATTCCATCAAGATGGGTGTGGCAAAGTGTGTCAACTACAGTATGACTCATGCCTCAGCTTTTTCCCCCTCATACTTAACGAACATCTGCAAATTAACTGAACTCCCACAATGGGGATTTTAGAGCGATTACCGTGCGTTTTTCCCTAGTTGGGTAAACTAAACCAGGGTTCAGCACCGAAAACGTAATCATTTTACTATTCTGCCTTCCACAGCAACTACCCCGTTTACGACTGTACTATACATGTTTGATTGAATCCCAAAGAGCGAATCAGGCAGCTTTGATTTTCTGAATGATTTTAGAGCACAACCCTCATCGGCCTGTAGTGTGCTTTTTTAGTCCGATTTACTGGAGGTAGGTCTTTTATATACCACTCGAATATTGTCCCAGATAGTATTTTTAAATCTCCCAGACACGTTTTCAATGTTTTTATGAGCCCACAATACCATTTCCACCGGCTTGAAATGCAATATGAAAACCCCCGCTAGAGTGGAAACAAGATTTTAAAGGGAAAGCGGAGCGTTCCCATATCCTATTTCTTAAGACAGTAATGGTCAGTAGGTTCTTGCAATACGTTCTCCATTTGAAATGTGATTCTATTCCTTTCTCAGCTTAAGAGAACATGCCATGCAGCTACCGGTGTCTGCTTGAAGTAGAAGAAATGTAAGGGCATATGTTTGAGAGCCAAAACTTAAGCGGTGATAACATTCTATTCACACTGTAAGATGCCCACTCACCATGAAAGCTGCAGTTTCTCAGAAACCATTACACTGAAAGCCTAGTTTGCCGTGCATCATTAAGGCCTCGCAGTATCAGCAGCAGGGGAGGTGGGATGAGGGACTGAGCTCCACAGCGCTCTGTCAGTGAACAGTCTTCCCTTGCACCAGATGCAGCAAGGACACCGGATAAGAGTATCACTAGCTGGGTTGGTTATATTTTGCTCCACCTTCCTTCCTCTTCATCCCAGATCCAGAGCTGTCTGCTGCAAGATGCTCTTATTCGGAGGAAGCAGGCTGTAACAGGCACTGTAATCGCCTTCAGATGGAATGCACCCGATCAGCTTCTCGGGCTCATCTTGTAATGCCTTGACAAAGAGCAGTAAGGCACAACAGCAGTGCCGCTTCCGGGTGTGAATTGTTCTTGTCGCATGCATTGAGCTGAAGAGCCACATATCTTAGGTTTATGCTTCGAAGTCTTTTAAGTAGCAAGAGTGATTATGTTAATTCGTTAAAATACTACACAGAGATGACGCGCTGTGCGTGAAACTAAACGCGCTTCTGTTACTAAAAGAAAACCAGTGGACAGCATAAAAAAAAAAAACGAAGCCGCGAAAGTGAAAGCGACCGCGCTGTGTTAATTTGTAACTTGATCCAGGAATGCAGCTGGCACACTGCGCGCCGCTACTCGCTCCCGAGACCCAAAGGCCATGGGAGGGAACGTTTAGAGAAAAGGCGGGACATGAACCAGTCTTTGGCCATTTGCGTGCTTTCATTATTGAAAGCCCCTCGCAAAGGCCAATGGAATGTGTGGGAGTTAATTGACCCACACGGAGAAGTCTCTGGGAAGTCTGGAGTGATTCCAAGAAGACCTCTCCTAGAGCAGCGCATGCGCGCTGCGCTAGGCTCGACATAAAAACGTGTGCTAGAGATCATGAGAGCTATTAATAAAGACCCAACATACTCTGTTGCAAAACATTTTGAAATGATGCACCGGAGTGATAGCAATCAATTAAGATTTTTTTGCTTGGAAAAAAAGTACAGAAAGGAGAAAGGACAGGCAACAGGACCCGTGAGTTAAGGCAGCTGGAATTAAGTACATTATTAATACGCAAACAAAGATGCCAGTAGGTCTGAACAGTGATGAGGAGCTTTGGGTTCACATAGGGGATTAATATCCTCTTGCGATTTAATTTGAGTGTTGATAGGCTGCAAGTCCTTGTGGACCAAGTTTTAAAATTCACTGTGGGTTCTTTGGATAGATGTAGGGAGTTTGTCACATAGGGGTAGCAACTAGGTGAGATCTATTTGGAGAGAGCAAGCAGAATTACATATTAGGGCTATGACCAATGACTTGTAGTTGTAAAGTATGGTCATTTTATGCCCGGCGGGCAGTCATCATTAGTATAACACGAAGAATCTGGTAGAATGGCGGTGCAATAATAATATTTACACCAAGCAGTAGAGTGATCTGGGATTCCATCTAATCACTTTATCAGCCCAACTAGAGTGTGATTTTCAGAGTAGGATTGCCACAATATTTACTCTATCCTGCTACATTTTATTATATTGACATACATCAGTGGAGTGATTGATAATCTCTTTTTATTACTGCATTAGCCCATCTCTGGCTTAATTTAATGTTATAGCAGCAAATTTGAGGGCAGAAATGTTACATAACACATAATTTTGCAATTAAGAGATCACAGCATGTATTATTTGGCTTCCCCCCACATGCAATTTTGCTACAAGAAGGCATGAGTTTGCACATGCATGTATTGAGATGTTTTCCAGCACGTCATATTCACTATGTCTAGCAAATATGATACGGACGAGTCATCTGGCAAATACCATTAGGTGTTAATAATTACCCGCTTACTCCAATTCCTTGGGAATGGCAGATATTGAGGTTTCTAAGTAAATCGGTAATCATGTGTAATGTAGATGTGATTATCAAGTATAGAAATGTAGGATGAATTTTGTAATAATCACATGACAGGATTCCTACATTTCTTAACTAAAAGAAGATGTTACAAGATGGCAGCCATGTCCACAGCAGTAAGCATAGCACGCACCATGCAGAGAATCTTTGTTTTCTTTTGTTTGCTTCAATACAATCAATATCATGGGATACGTATAAATTGAATAATGGCGACTAGTGCACTGACATTGACAAAGGCTGAGTGCCAAAACACGTCTGTTTGTTATGTAAGTTGCAATAAATCGTATGTTAAACGCCCCGTGAGTGCCCGTTGTCTGTTCCTGTTAAGGAATTGCTTCATAGAGGTATGCGAGTTCTACCCTCACGGACATTGGAACCCACTATGTGAGGAGTAGCAGCTCTGGTCGAAACTTTGCAAGACAGGATAAATAAATATATATACATACATATACACACACGACCTACTGGCGGTCATCAGTAGGTAGTTATAGTTAGGACCTAGTTTCCATAGGAAAATCGTTTTTTGACTTACTTATAACTTTGGCGCAGTTTGACGAATGTTCACGAAATTTTCCCCAAAAAGTGCCCCACTTTGTCTAGTTGTGCATGGAAAGTTTTGGGGTGATCCATTAAGCGGGAGCTGAGGAAAAGGGCGGCGTCAAACAAAGTGTGCTTCCCATATTAAGTCCCATAGAGATTTTAGACACGGATACAGTCGAACCGCTGAACTGAATTATACCAAATTTGTCAGGAAGCTAGAGCTTGGTCAAGTGTGCTTTTTGTGATTTGGTGTAAATACGCTCAGTAGTTTTTGAGATATTAAATGAAAAAGAAATATAGATATCTAGGGACGCAGACGCTCCACAAATCCAACAGGTCTTATGCTGAGATCTGATTGGTTGCCAACACTTCAACCAGGAAGTGTTGTCAGCCAGTTTGGGACTTGGACTCAGCCGAATCCCAAAAAAACCCAGTTAAAAATAAAGAAAAGGGGTCAGAGTAGGAATACCTTGATCCTTTAGGCCTGGTGATGGGTCCCCCAGGTACCCCGCCTGGGCCAAAAAGCATTTTTTTTCTCAATTTTGCAGCAAAATCATGGGTGGATCCACAAATTTGCTGCAAATTACGGAAAAAAAAAAAACCACAAGCATGGGCTCCCCAGCTTGTTTTGTATATAGCCCCCCGGGTGGGCCAGATCCTGTGAGAGGTGGATTGATTATGCGTGCGGTTTTCCTAAATCCTCTAGGCACTGAAATTTGTTAGGACTGCAACTGTCTTTTCTCTTGGAATTCGAGTCTCTGAATGCTTGCCAAGAGAGTTTAAGTGTTGGGAGCTGCAGGATTACACCGCTCACAATTATGCGGAGGGTGGTGGTAGCAGCAGAAATAACCTAAGCAGGTTTCCTGGGGAGCTACTCAGCCAGTTCCAGAGGCATAAAGCCTCTTGGCACAGGACACACAGCCTCACTCTGCCCTGCTTGTTGCAGTACCACAAGGCAGTAGTGGTGTGTGTAAGGACCGGCACTTGTTCCCCCTTCATGGTCAGGAGAAAGACTTTTAATGCCAAACTAATTGCCCGCAACTCCAACAGATTGACATGAAGATGGGTTTTGGCCAGTGATCAGAGTCCTCT
Source organism: Calotriton arnoldi (assembly GCA_963921515.1). Lineage (NCBI taxonomy): Eukaryota > Metazoa > Chordata > Amphibia > Caudata > Salamandridae > Calotriton > Calotriton arnoldi. The sequence continues at coordinate 2,231,368 of CAWUFW010000334.1, forward strand.
GATCTCCACCTTTCGCAGATGACCTCCTCAACACAGCAACAATGCATTTGTCACAACCGTAAACTCTGAGTGGGGTCTGCCACTGGTTTAATTGCAGTCCAGCAAACACCACTGCAAGTCTTTGGCAGTCTCCGCAGATATCCAGACATAATCTCACAGATTTCCCTAGTGCTGAGCCCCTGAGACTTCAGATCCCACTACAGAGCCTACTTGTGCCCACTAGCAGGATGCAGGAGACCAAGAGGCCTCAGTGCCTCTCTCACTGAGACCCAGTGTTGGACTTGGCCCTTTTTGCAGGGTCATCCCAGAACTTTTTGCCTTCCTCCTGTATTTTTTCTGACCTGTTGTTGGTGGTTTTGTGACTCTGGGCACTTTATCACTGCAGATGATAAACTTGGTAAGATTGGTCTGCACCTGTTTGGTGTATTGAATTTACCTGTGAGTCCCTTGTACAGTGGTATCACATATACCCAGGGCCAGTAAATTAAATGCTACTGGTGGGCTTGCAGCACTGCTTGCGCCACCCACTGAAGTAGCCTTTCAAACCTCTCTCAGGCCTCTGCAGGGCCTGCATGTGCAGTTTACTGCCGCTGTGACGTGGCATATAAAGTGGTTGCCACGTCTGCAACTACCCTTTTAAGACATATCAGTCATCCCTAAGGTAGGCCATGGCTAGCCCTATGGGCAGGGTGCGGTGTAGGTAAAAGGTAGGACATGTGCCTTAACTGTGTGGCATGTCCTGGTAGTGACAAACAGCCTATTTGGTTTCTCACTGCTGTGAGGCTGCCCTCTCATAGGATTGCATTGGGGATTCCCTAATATGTGCTTCAGTGGTAATTCCTGACATGAGAGGAGTAGCGTAGCGCGACCATGTTTGGAATAGTAGTGATAATTCCTGCTTATTGGTGAAAGCAGATTTATTATTACTATTTTAGAAATGCCACTTTTAGAAGTGAGCATTTCTGTTTGCTTATGTATGTTTGTGCCTCTGCTGGTTTGTGAATTGACTGGTTTTGGAGTGTCAGGGACAGGGGATGTGAACTCCCTTCAGACAGCCACTGGGGGGTTGAAGTGTGACCTGCCTTTCCTGGGATGAGTCAGGGCTGGGCTGAATAGAGAGTGGTGGGAGGATACTTGCCTTGCACCTGAATAGGCCTGGTCTGCCCTGAACAATGCTGTCTCCAACCCCAGCCAGGAAACTAGACCAGTGAGGACAGAACTGGTTTGGACTGGGCTCAGAGCCCTCTGCCAGCAGAGAACAAAGACTTTGTGGACTATAAGAGAAGGGGCTGTGACCCCATGTTGTTTGGCTGGAGCTTTTCATAGGAAAGAAGAAGACACTGCATTTGACCAGAAGAGAACTGTGCTGGCATGGAACCGCCATTGGGACTTTTGCCTTGGGAGTTGATCTACTGAAGGGGGTGCCCCTATGCCCAGGGACCATGTGTGCTGGCAGGCCGCCTGTTTTCCTAACCTGAGTATCCCATTGCTCTCAGGAAGCCCAGCAAGGAAGGAGTGCTGTGGACTGCTCCAGGGGGCTGCTCTGGGCTTGAGAGGACATAGCGCATGGCGAGTGCTGTGCTGGTTACCTTCTTACCCTTTGTCCAGCGGGAGGAGCGGTTGTTTTCTCTGCTCCCCGCTCTGTGCGTGTGGAGCGCTTCAGAGGTGCTGTGCTTCGAAGCGCTGTGGTGGGCACTTGCAATTTGTGACCTGAGCGCAGAGTGGATTTGCGCCGTGAGGAGAAGCCGCCGGAAGCGACAAGCCACGTGGCTGAGCCTTGTTGTGGGCGGGGCCCACTGCTGTGGAAGGCCAAGCGGAGAAGAGCAAAGCCGACGGAGACTTCGCTCCGTGGAGAGGCCAGCCCCGCCTCCTTAGCGTGGGAGGACCTGCAGCGCAGAATGAGCCGATGGAGACTCCGCCCCTTGTTTTTCCAGTCGCCTTCCTCCCCAACGCGTGGCGGCTGCATCGTGTGGTTGCGGGCAGCCGCAGACCAAAGAGTCAGGGCGGGAGGCCCTGGCCCAACGGAGACTCTTTGCCGGTACAAGAGTGGAGAGTCGGCGACAACGAAGGCAGACTACCTCAAGAGGCCGTACGACACCCGTCGAGCCACCAGGTCAGTGGAGGCTTGGGGAACGGGGAAGGTCTCCTGAAAGGGTATTGCCCCGATAGTGGGCCTGGTTGGCCTTGAGCCGTTTTGCTCGCACTGTAGGCACACGAGTCCAGCGTCAGCAGCTGCGCAGCAGGATCGGGGGCAGCTGCCAGAGGTGCACATACCCTGAGAGCCCTCACTCTTGGAAGGGGCATTGCGGGGTGAGCCCAGACGGGGCCCGAGTTCAACATTACCGCATTTCCTGTGGTAGGCGGGCAGGTGGCCCAAGAGCCTACGCAGGGAAAGACAGATGTCTTAGTCCAGGTAGCAGGAGCGCAGGTGCTGCTCTTAGTTCGGATAACCCCCTTGCCTGGATTGCACCTTATATGTACAATAATGGTGATTTGCAGTAATGGTGGTATGCCTAAGGTGGGCATGATGCTTTTATAATGTGTGCACTCCGCAAGTGTTTTCCTATGGTGCACTGCTGATGATGTCTACGCCTAATGCTTTGTGCTAAAGGGAATCCTACCCATAGTTACTGGGTGGGGACAACCGTGATGCTTATGACCGTGGCCTGATTGGCCAAGTGATTTATGTAATCCCTGTGAAGTCATGACAAGTGCCTAGTGGCACAGTAATATATATGTGATCTGATCTAATGTGCCTTTATTAGTAATACAATGGATATATTTTTGATACAACCTTGTGTGGAATCTCTTTTGTGGTGTGTCACTGCTGTGTGAGTGTGTTGCGCAAACGCTTTACACGTTGCCTCTAGGATAAACCGGACTGCTCTGCCAAGCTACCAAGGGGGTGAGCAGGGGTTTTCGTAGGTGTGTAACTCCCTTGCCCTGACTAGAGTGGTGGGTTCTGCCTGGCTGAGGTGCATACCCTAGCCAACCAGAAACCTTATTTCTAACAACCAGTTTAAAAGCTGAAACATCATGGGTCATACTCCAAGTGTCCTGGACTCACTGAGGTGAAGGGACGGCTCGGAATAGCCCCATGTCTAGGATGGCTTCATTTAACGGCAGCGTCATCGAAAGAGTCAGTTGCGACTTTGGCACATGGCTGGAGCAACCCTAGGATTTTAACGGGTTGGCCTTCATCTGGAGGTGGACTGATTGAGGTAAGCCCACCTTCAGCAACCAGTTGTTGAGATATGGGAAGACTGGCACTCCCAGCTTCTGAAGATGTGCAGCCACTACCACCATCATTTTTGTGAACAGCTTGCAAATTCAAAGCCCCCATCCAGTTGCCTGAATCCAGGGGAGACCGAGTTTGCGTCAGATTGAGCACCTTAAACTTGTCCTTTTTAAGGAAGATATTCAGAGGGTGAAGTTCTTAAACAGGACAAAGTCATCTATCTCTTTTTGGCACCCGAAAGTAACAGGAGTGCAACCAGTCCTGATTTCTGATGTTTGAATTCTCTCTATGACTCCTTTTTAAAAAAGAGCCCGGATTCCCTTCCGTAGAATGGACATGTGGTCCTTCTGGAGCTATTGTGGTGTAGGTGGCATGTTTGAAGGGGTGGAAAGGAAGGGTAGGGCATAACCATCCTGGATGATTTGAAGCACCCATTTGTCTGATGTGATACTTTCCCACCCATGGAGGTAATCACTTATCCTAACACCACGTGGGTGACAATGTGCTGCCGATGGCAAATTAAAGGGGTTTTGCAGTGGCGACGGGAGTGGGGGATTGTGTAGTGTATTGCCCCTGAGGGCCTAGACGTTGTCGACCTGATCCCCGAACTCTACCTAAAAAGGGTTGGGAGGTCTGTTTCTGTGGAGGCAGGTTTTGGCATGCCTTTGCCCACCCAAAGCCTCAAAAGGACAATATTGTTGGGGAAATTGCTGCACAAGGACTGAAAGGCCAAGGGAGGGTGCTGTGCTGTGCTGTACTCTCTTTAAAGTGCTCCAGGACATGTCTGCTTTGTCGCCGAAGAAATGGATGCCATCAACTGGCATGCCCATGAGTGATGCTTGTACATCACTGGAGGAACCCATGGATCTGATACATGTGTGGCACTGAAGCAGCAAGCCGCTACCAACTGCCCTACCCAAGTCAGATCTGTCCAGGTTTGACCTAATCAAGTACTTCGCTGCATCTTGGCCAGATTATATGATATGTTGCAGATTGGCTCAGAGGTCATCCTGGACCGCAGGCAAGATGTCGCTTACAATGTCACAATGTTCCACAACTCGGGCGAGTAACAGCCCTCGAGGTAACTTGAATTCATGGATCTGAGGGCGAAGTTAGCGGAGGAGAAGATCCTTTTCCCAAAGACATTCATATGTTTGAACTCTGTCTGGAGGTGTAGTTAGGAAAGAATTAGGGGCCAGCCTGCTAGTGGAGGCTTATACCACAAGACTTTCTGGTGTGGGATTCTGGAGGAGGAAAAATGGGTCCCCTAGAGCTGGTCTATGTCTCCTAGCAATCTGCCTGTTGACATGGGGATCAAGATCCTGATTTTGCCCAGGTGCCCAGTAAAGTGTCTGAGAGGGCTTCATTAAACAGGAGGAGCGGTTCTGAGGAGGTCTGTCTTGGCTGCAGGACATCTTTGAGAAACTACACACATTATGACCTCTACATGAAGGTAGCTAGAGTCAAGAACTTCTGCCACCCTCCTGATCATTATGTCAAAGGATGCAGATACCTCCATAAGAGAGCCATGTGGAGATCCGAGGCAAGTGTCAGGAGAAGTAGCAACACCACTGGCCTCTTGAAGGTACGAAAATAAGTTCCCCTCATTGTAGAGCTGAAATTCATCATCTCCATCATCATCATCGTGTGGTCTAGGATCTGAAAAATGTTCCTTCAGAGTCTGATTGGGGTGGAGGTAGAGATGGGTGGGATTTCGGCAGTGGTCGCATTGGATTCCTTTCAGGGTCTGTTAGACTATAGTTTGACCATGGGTAACTGGTGTGGATCTGTGCACCCAGTGAGGAGCTGAAGTAGGTGTCGGCCCCAGAATGGGGTCGGACTCTGGAACTGAGTCTAGAGGCAAAGTCGGTGTTGGGGACAGATTTGCTGACAGTGAACCGACCAGAGACCACCTCAGATCAGTGCGGCTAGAGGCATAGAAGAGGGAGTCGGAAGGGTACCAAAAATATGTAACAATTGTCTATTTGAAGGGCTGGATCAGGAATTCGGGATGGATCAGGACGAGTGGCGGGGTCTGTTCTGTGGCAGAGGATTAGAACAGAGACCATGGTGCACCGATGTACGCTTGGCTTCTCCTGACAAGATGGCAGGAGAAAGAAGAGTTGCTCTATGCTTCTTATGTTTCTTTTTAGACTTCGACTTACTTGAAGATTTGGAGAGGGACGACGACCTTTCACGAGAACGGCCTCAGGAGCGAGAGCACATCCACGTCCTCAACTTCGGCAGAGCTGTATGCACTTTCCTGGTTTTCTGCGATGTATGTGATGTAGAGTTCAGCTTTGCAGTCTCGAATTGCCTTCGGGTTCCTCAGAGCACAGATAAGTCGTTTCACTACTTTAAGTCATGCAAGGAGCCCAGAGACCTACCTTATGGGGGTCTGTCACTGACACCTGTTTGTGGCAATAAAGGGTTTACGTTCTGTAGTTTTGAGGGGAGACAATCCTTGCACACCATAGAAATGTGTAAGAAAACATTTTGTCATAAGACGGAACCAAGGAAGCATGCTCCAGATCCTCATCTGAAGGCACAGAAATAAATAAACTGATGTCGATGCACAGAGGTTGTGCTTATATATGGGACTGATGCCACTTCCAGGGTGGGATGGACCCAATGCAGAGCCACACGACGCCACCTACCAACATGCGAGGCAATTAATGAGAAATATCTCTAGATTCAGTCTTTAAAAGATTTAATAGGTGAAGAATCTGTGGTTATACGTATCCATCAGAAGGTATCTTTCATACACTGGAAGAGGTACTAGAGGGAGGAATGGCTACACATCTAGAAAGTGAGTTGGCATACCTGGCTAGGTAGACAATGCATAAAGAGGTGGACACAGCCTTCAAATAGATGGTGGCATACGCATAGTTTTCTGGCAGAATGTTTTTTAAACAATACACTGCTGGAAAAAGGTCAGATGCATTTCCCACAGTGGTGCGATGCATAACTGTTGGCAGAAACAAGACTGAGGATGGAAAAGGCAGGGGTGGTGGCCAGTCGAGGATGGGGAGAAAATAAGTGTAGGCTATCTGCATTTTGAAACTACTATAGTATTGTTTCCAGTCTCAAGAGTGTTGAGAATTGAAGAGACCAGAATCACAAGCAGCATATTAACAATTATTCTTCTACAAACCATAATGAATAATAAATGATGGTAATAGATCAAAGTACTTCTGCCATCCACTTAATAGGGTTTTTACCATTATCGACACAGAATTGAAAGAATTAGTTTGAATAATTTGAATTCAATGTGGTAATAAAAATGTTATGCAAACTATAGTATGCCTCAATAAAAAGGGTATATTAAGCAACACAAACATGTACACACCAGTAGTCACATTATTTAGAATGTCATTCAGTTTTGCTCATAATATGGAAATGAAAACAACACTAAAAGGGGATACACTAGAGCACATGTAGGGTTTAAATTATGAAGAATTACTGAGCAAATATGACCATGAATCATCATGTAAGTAATGAAGATGAGTAAATGACTTTAAAAAACATGCATGAATAAGGGAAGAAAAATTTAAAAGCTTACAAACAGCAGAAATGAAATGAAGATATTGGGATAACCATATCATCATCAGGCAGGCCAACTACTTCAATACATTTTGAAAATATAATAATTGGTGGGGTCCTTCATACAGTAACAAAAGTAGAATAATTTGAGAGTTATTACATATAGAGACACCGAAGAACAACTTACTTACCTTTGGTAATGCCTTATCTGGTAGAGACAATATCTAGCCGCAGATTCCTTACCTTTGAATTCCCCCAGGCGTCAGACTGAGACCGGAAGATTTTTCGTGAGCATTACCCCTGCACGCCAGAAGGTGACATTGGTCAGCTCCACGTGGCATCGTCCGTGCTGGAAGTGGCGGCTGCGTCACTTATATAGGTGCCACCTAGGCGCGCTGACATCTGTTTCTTTTCCCGACTTTCCACACCAGAAGAGCAGAGCCATGAAGTGCACTAACACTGGTGTGTTCAAACTAAGGGATTAGCACTGACCATAGAAATGTGTCTGCAGAGCAGGGAGGATGGGTGAGTCGGTAAGGAATCTGCGGATAGATATTGCCTCTACCAGATAAGGTGTTACCTAAGGAAGTAACTTGTTCATCTGATAGAGACATCTAGCCGCAGATTCCTTACCTTTGAATAGATACTCAAGCAATACCACCCCTTGAGGTGAGTCTGCAGACAAATTTAGACTAAGAAGTCCTGCAGGACCGAACTGGCAAAGTGCCCATCCATGCGGACCGGACTGCGCAGGCAGTAATGCTTGGCAAACATGTGCAGAGAAGCCCATGTTGCTGCATGACAGATGACCAGGACTGGAACTCTATGAGCTAACACAGTGGATGCAGCCTTAGCTATGGTAGAATGAGCTCTTGAGCCCTCAGGAGGCTGCTTCTTTGCCAGTGGTAGCAGATCTTGATACAGAGAATGACCCATCGATAGATCGTCCGTTTCTGAACCACTCAACCTTTCTTCAAACCATCATACCCCACGAAGAGTTGGTCGTCCACCCGGAACTCTTGTGTGCGGTCAAGGCAGAACGAAAATGCTCTTTTTGGGTCCAAACGTTAGACTGGCTCTTCTTCTTTTTAGAGATGTGGAGGAGCATGGAAAGTGGGCAGGGTAACCGATTGGCCCACTTGAAATGATGTTACCACTTTTGGCAGGAAAGAAGCCCTAGTGCAAAGCACCAGTTTGCCAGGAAAAACTGATAGGAAGGGAGGCCTGGATGATAAAGCATGCAGCTCACTCACTCTCCTGGCCAATGTAATAGCCACAAGAAAGGCTGTTTTGATGTGAGCAGCCAGAGGGGACAATTGTTTAAGTGCTCGAAGTGAGCACACATCAGAAATGTGAGAACCAAATTAAGGTCCCACTGAGGCATAATGAAAGGGGATGGTAAGAACATATGTACAAGACCTTTCAGAAATCTATTTACAATGGGAGATTTAAATAAGGAGGGTTGGTCAGGCAGCCGCAGGAAAGCAGACAAGGCAGAAAGATACCCTTTCAGAGAGCCCAGAGCTAAGCTCTGCTGGGCAAAGGTCAAAATAAAAAGTAAGATATCAGAAAGGGAGGCAGAAAGACAGTCAATAGACTTTTCTGTACAATATGATACAAACTTTTTCCATCGGCAGGCGTAAACCGTCTTGCTGGAGGGAACGCCTGGCTGCCAGAATAACATTACAGACTTCGGGAGGAAGGTCGAAAGCTATCAACTGCTGCTGCTCAATCTCCACGCAAGAAGGCGAATATTTGACAGGTTCGGTGGAGGACCCTCCCCTGCTGCTGTGACAGAAGATCCTCTAGCAGGGGCCGCCTGATTGGAGGATCGATGCTCATGTTCAGAAGCTTGGGATACCAGACTCTCCGTGCCCAGTCCGAAGCAACAAGGATGACTTGGGCCCAGTAGTTCCTGATCTTCTTGAGAACTCTGGGCAGGAGTGGTATGGATGGAAAGGCATACAGGAGGCCTGAGCTCCACTCGAGACAAAAAGCATCTCCAAGCGAGAGCCGCCATGGAAACTCAAGCGCACAAAACTGCTGACATTGCATGTTCTCGTTGGAGGGAAACAGATCTAACCAAGGCTCTCCCCACTGTTGAAAGAGACCTTGTGCCACCTCTGGGCGGAGACGCCATTCGTGATCCGTTAGGCATCGACAGCTGAGTTCGTCCACCCTGGTGTCCATGGAAACTGTCAGGTGTTGAACAAGCAGGGATATGCACTGCTGCTCCTCTTGACAACGGGTCACGACCCCACCCGCCCTATTTGTTGCAGTACCACATGGCAGTGGTGATGTCGATGAACACTTGTAACAGCCTTCCTTTGATGGAGGGTAAAAAGGAATTCAATGCCAATCGGATTGCCGGGAGCTCCAGCATGTTGATACGGAGTCCGGATTCCGCCGGAGACCAGAGTCCTCTGATCTCCACTTCTCCCAGATGTCCACCCCATTCCAGAAGTGACGCATCCGTCACTACTGTGAGATCTGGCTGGAGAAGGGACCCAATCGCGGTTCGTTAGCCACCACTGCAGGTACTATGCAATTCCTTTCGAGATCTAGACCATGTCGGAGAGACTTTCCTGATGCTGTGCCCACTGGAACTTCAGGTCCCACAGCAGAGCCCGTATATGTCATCTGGCATGCGTCACTGGCAGGATGTAGGAGGCCATGAGGCCCAGCAGCCTCAGTCAGTCTCACCGAAATCCAGGATACAGGCTGAAACATCGTTATCATAGCCTGAATATCCTGGACCCCCCGCTCGGGAGGACAACACTGAAACTGCACTGCGTCCAGAACAGCTCCGATGAAAGGAAGCGTCTGAGAGGGAGTCCGATGTGACTTCGGCATGTTGATAGTGAACACCAGTGAATACAGGAGGTCCGCCATAGTCTTTTAAGTGGGGGACGACTCTCATTGAGAAAGGGGAAAACTTGCACCCCTGATCTGCGAATGACCATCGCCATCACCTTGGTGAACACCCGAGGGCCACTGCTAATGCCAAAAGGGAGCGTAGTGAACTGGAAATGCTTGTGACTTACTGTAAAAAGCAGGTAACACCGATGGACTGGCAGGACGGGAATGTGAAAATAGGTGTCCTGCAAGTCCAAAGCTATCAACCAGTCTCCTGGGTCCAGGGCAGACAAGACCGAAGTCAATGTGAGCATCTTGAATTTCTCCTTTTTGAGGAAGTAGTTAAGGGCTTGGAGATCTCGGATAGGATGAAGGCCCTTGTCCTTTTTCGGAACCAGAAAGTAGCGGGAATAGCAACCACAGCCTACTTCTGGCACCGGAAACCCTTCAATTGTTCCCCTGGCCAAGAGAGCCATGACTTCCTCCTAGAGCAGAGATAAATGATCCCCCGTCAGCCAGGCATTAGATGAAGGCATAGAGGTAGGGGTAATCTCGAAGGGGAGGGACTAGCCCCTACGGACGATCTGCAGAACCCACCTGTCCGATGTTATGGACTGTCAGCGGTGGAAGTGATGGCTGATTGTGCCACCAACTGGACGCGCATAATCTAACAGGACGAGACTAGGAGGGGCTTGGAGGCTGCAGCTGCCAGGGGTGGTGGTGACTGGACCAAACTGCGGGCTACCCAACCCACAAGGCCGGTAGGAACCATGCCCTGGTTCACGCAGGGGCTGGGAAGCTTGCGCGGCTCAGTGGCTGGGATAGGATTGGCACTGTTGAAAACCCCTTCTGTGGCCACGAAAGGAGTGAAAGGCAGACTGGGGATGTGGGGCAACCGAGAGGCCCAAGGATTTGGCCGTAGCCCGTGAGTCCTTAAAATGATGCAGCGCCGAGTCTGCCTTGTCTCTGAAGAGACGGGTGCCATCGAAGGGCATGTCCATGAAGGAAGCCTGGATATCACCCAAAAAGCCAGTTGTTCTCAGCCAGGTGTGGTGTCTGAGTGCCACTGTCGACGAAACTGCTCAGCCTAGTGAGTCGGTCATGTCAAAACCACAGTGTATAGTGAACTTCACTGCGTCTCTCCTGTCTGTAACCAAATGGCCCGGGCCTCCTTTGAGACCTGTGGCAGCACTTGTGCAACCGTTTCTCACAGTGTGTGGGAATAGCGATCCAATAAGCATTCAGTGTTCACAGACCGCAATGCAAGGCTGGCAGAAGAAAACATTTTCTTACCCAAGCTATTCAGTCTCTTGGATTCCATGTCCAGCGGAACGGCACAGAACGTGCCATGGAAAGTTAAGGCTGGGACCACCAAGCCCTCTGGGGTGGGGGTTGGGTGATGACATTTTGGTTCCCTGGAGCGGGACGGGGCAGTAGTGATGGGCAATCATCCTAGTCACAGGAGCTCCTGTGCTGGATTTGGATCAGGTCCCCAGAAGGACGTCGGTGAAGGCTTTGTTGAACAGGTGTAGGGGTTCAGAAGAGGGGACTCCTGGTTGCAGCACCTCCGTGAAGATGCTAGTCATGACTGCTACCGAGGGCAACTGAAGGTAGAGGACCTCAACCGCCTTCAGCACCACCATTGCAAAAGAAGCTCTCTCCTCTGTAGCCACGGTAGGGGGAGGAAGCATGCCAGTATCTGGGGACGTATCCAGTCCGCTGGTATCACCCAGTTCTTCACACCAGTCCATGCCTTGTTCATACTGGGATTCTAAAGCGTCCAGGGACCCCTCCTATTCCTCCAGAGACCTATCCCTTGAGAATAGGTCAGGCTTTGACCTAGGACATGGGGGTCCTGTCGGCACCGGACTCTGCATCGGTCGACGCGGCTGTACGTCATCAGGTATCAGAATAGGGCTGGCGCCACCGATGGGAGCCGGCGGCATCAGGAGAATCGACATCGGGGCTGGCACCGGGGAATGTCACAGTGGCACGACTGGCACGATCCGGATCCATGGCCAGATCCATGGGGCCCATCGGAGAAGGAGATGCTGGCGCAGAACCAGAGGGGGCCCCTCTTACCATGCGTGGTCTGAAGGTGCGCCGGAGGGGTCTGGACGCTCAAAAATAAGGCGCATGGCTTTGTAAAATTCCTTGATTTAAGTGGGGGGTCGCTCCGGCTCCTGGAAAAGAGGGGAGGAGCGGAGCCAGCCCAGGTACTGAGGAACCAGGCCTTGAACGCCGATGTTCCTTCGTCGTGTCGGCCGACGGACAAGGAGAAGTCAAAGCACACTTCGATTTCTTGTGTTTTTGTGCCTCTTACACGAGTTCCCCAACGATTTGGAGTGAGACGAAGAGGACTTTGGACTCCTGTAACAGTCCCGAGACCTATCTCTCGAGAGGGACCATGCCGGGCCGCGAGCAGCTTCAGGGACCGCTCCCTCAAAGCCTTCGGCGCCATGGCCTGGCAGTCGGAGCATGACTTGGAGTCGTATTAGCGCTCAAAGCCCACAAATACATGAGGTGCGGGTCCGTCACCGACATGCCGCGGTGACAGGCACCACAAACCTGTCTTCCTCAATGACATTCCTCGACAAACCAGGAGGAAACCTAAAAAAAGAATGACAAAATATTGCATAAATCCTGTCAAAAAATGACAGAGGGGTAGCTCTTCTCTTGGATCTGCGCTCACTGTCGCGAAATCTAAAGAGCTGACATCATAGTGCCGAGGTGGCACCCATATAGGTGATGCAGACGACGCCACATGGAGTCAACAGAAGCCACTTACTGGCGTGCAGGGGTACTGGTTACGAAAAATCTTCCTAATCCATTGTAATGGCTGGAGGAATTCAACGGTAAGGAATCTGTGGATAGATGTTTCTATCAGATAAATGTAGTTCATGGTTTGATAACAGCCAGGTTAGACTATGCTAATTTACTTTGTCTCGGAATTCCAAAGTATTTGACTTACCACCTTCAGCTCACTCAAAACAGCAGCCAAATTAATCTTGAAGATTCCTCGTAGTCAATCTTGAAACATTTAATACAGCTTCACTGGTTGCCAATTCAGGAAAGATTCTCTTTATGACACTGGCTCTAGCCCAGAGAGCATTTTACAAGGCTGGTCCTAGATAACCTTTTGATAGGCTGACTCCTTACCATCCTTCTCAGGTGCTGAGGCCTTGGGATGCACAACTTCTTAATATTCAGAGGGTCAGGCTAGTTAAAAGAGGGAGTCAAGCCTTTAATTATGTCGCTGCAAAGGCGTGGAATAACATTCCCTCAGCTTAATGCCTTATTGTAGATGAAATCCAATTCCAAAAGTAGCTAAAGACATGCTTTTTGACATGCCTTAGTCTCGTTTTGACTGCTACGTTCTTAGCCTTACTTAAGCACTGACACATCTCCTGGGGTAGCTGCTGCGTTTTACAAATTTTTCATTGATTCATAGTAGAGAATACATCTGTAACAAACAAGTTACTTACCTTCGGTGACATCTTATCTGAGACTCTATCTAGCTGCAGATTCCTCAACTTAGAATTATCCTCAGGCGTTCGCCTCCGTGTGGCGTTGTCCACGCCAAACGTGACATGTGTAGTGTCTATATAGGCACCACCCCAGCACACTGACATCAGTTTCTTTTCAAGACTTTCCACACCAGGAGCGTGGAGCCATGAGGAACACTCACCATTGGGGTGGAAAACTAGCACCCAAAAAGGGGAAAACCCTGCCCCTAGAAATCTGTTCGCAGAGCAGGGAGGATGGGTCGGTCGGTCGGTATTGAATCTGCAAGCTAGATAGAGTCTATCAGATAAGGCATTACTGAAGGTAAGTAACCTGTTCATCTGATAGAGACTTCTATCTGCAGATTTCTTACCTTAGAATAGATACCCAAGCAATACCTCCCCAGAGTTGGGTCTGGGGACACCAAGAAGGTCCTGCAAGACCGAACGAGCAAAGTGTCCGCCCGAAGGACCCGACTGTCCAGGCAGTAGTACTTGGTGAAAATGTGCAGAGAAGTCCACGCTGCTGCCTGGCAGATGTCCAGGACCAAAACTCTGCATGCTGACGCAGTGGTCGCAGCCTTATCTCTGCTAGAAAGAGCACAGAAACCATCAGGGGGTTGCTTCTTGACCAGCGCGTAGCAGATTTTAATGCAGAGTACGATCCAACGGGACATGGTCCATTTCTGCACGGCCTTTCCCTTCTTCGCTCCGACATACCCCGCGAAGAATTGGTCGTCAACACAGAACTCTTTTGTACGGTCAAGGTAGAATGACAACGCTCTTTTTGTATCCAGTCAGTGGAGCTGCTCCTATTCCTTAGAGGGATGCAACGGAGCATAAAAGGTAGGCAGGGTGATGGCATGGCCTACATGAAAGGGAGTGGCAACTTTCGGCAAGACGGAAACTCTAGTGCGAAGAACCAGCTTGTGTGGGAAGATAATTAGGTACAGAAGCTTAGATGACAAAACCTGGAGGTCTCTGACCTTCTAGGCAGATGGTATTGCCACTAGGAAGGCCATCTTTATGGTAAGGAACCTTAGAGGATAGTTGTGCAGTGGCTCAAAAGGAGTGCACATTAAAAAAGTGAGTACTAGATTGAGATTCCACTTAGGCATGATGAAGGGCTTAGGTGGAAACATGTGTTAAAGGCCTTTCAAAAACCAATTTACAACAGGAGATTTGAACAGGGATGGCTGATCTGGCTATGGCACAAAGGCTGAGATGACAGAAAGACAGCCCTTTAAGGAGCACAAAGCAGAGCCTGGCTGAGCAAGAGAAAGAATAAAGAGAAGGACCTGAGAAAGGGGAGCAGAGAGGGGGGTCAACCTGTTTTTCTGCAGACCATGTCACAAACTTGCCCCAAAGGCAGGCATATATTGCCTTGGTGGAGGGACGCCTGGCTGCCAAGATAACATTGCAGACTTCGGGCAGAAGGTCGAAAGCTGTTAACTGCCACCGCTCAATCTCCATGCATGATGGCAGAGCATTGCCATGTTCAGGTGGAGAACACTCCCATGCTGCTGCAAAAGAAGGCCCTCCCGAAGGGGACAGACTGATTGGAGGACCAATGGCCATGCTCAAGATACCAAACTCTCCATGCTCAGTCCAAAGCCACAAGGGCCCTGTCGTACCTGATCTTCTTGAGAACTCTGGACAGAAGTGGTATGGCCGGAAAGGCGTACAGGAGGCCTGAGCTCCACTCGAGATGAAAAGCGTCTCCAAGCGAGAGCCGCCTTGGAAACTCCAGCGCACAAAACTGATGACATTGTGCGTCATAACTGTTGCGAAGAGATCTAACCAAGACTCTTCCCACTGCTGAAAGAGACCTTATACCACCTCTGATGGAGAAGCCATTCGTGATCTGCTCGGCATCTTCGGCTGAGTTTGTCCGCCCTGACATTCAGAGAGCCCACCAGGTGTTGAATCACCAGGGAATGCCCTGGCATTCCAGCCATGTTCGGAGGCGCAGGGCCTCTTGACAAAGGGTCCACGACCTCACCCACCCTGTTTGTTGCAGTACCACTGGGTGGTTGTATTGTCCGTGAACACCTGCACTAGCCTTCTCTTGATGGAGGGTAGAAAGGCTTTCATTGCCAGCCAGATCGCCCGGAGCTCCAGTAGGTTAGTGTGGAGTCCGGATTCTGTCGGAGACCAGAGGACTCTGATGATCTCCACCTCTCCCAGATGGCTGCCCAATCCCAGGAAAGACGCATCTCTCACTAATGCCAGGGAAGGGAGAGGGGTCTGCCGCTGACCCAATCGTGGTTCGTATCCACCACTGCAGATCTTTCACAGTTCCCTCCGAGATCAGAACCATGTTTTTAGAGATTTCTCTGATACTGAGCCCACTGGAACTTCAGGTGCCACTGCAAAGACTGCATATGCCAGCAAGCGTCACAAGCAGGTTGCAAGAGGCCATGTGCCTCAGCAGCCTCAGTCAGTCTCACCGAAACCCAAGATAGAGGCTGAAACATTGGTATCATAGCCTGAATATACTGGTCTTGCTGTTCGGGAGGGTAAGCCCGAAACAGCAGTGTGTCCAGAACTGTTCCGATGAAAGGGAGCGTCCGAGGCGGAGTCAGGTGTGACTTTAGTACAACAATAGTGAACCCCAGCGAGTGCAGGAGGTCCATCTGGAGGTGGTAGATGACTGGCTGGGGCGAGCCTGCTTTCAACAGCCAGTTGTCGAGATAGGGGAAGACTGGTAAACACGATCTTTGCAGATGAGCTGCAACCATCACCATCACCATCACCTTGGTGAACACGCAGGGGTGCTGGTAAGGACAAAAGGGAGCACAGCAAATTGAAAGTGTTCATGGCCCACTATGAGCCGCAGTTAACGTCGGTGAGCCAGCAAAACAGGAATGTGGAAGTATGTGTCCTGCAAGTCCAACACTACCAACCAGTCAGTGAGGGTCTTAGGTGGTGAACTGGCCCGACCTCTTGCTGTCCGACCAACTAGGTCACTCGGCCACACAAAGTCTGGAGAGCCTGCGCGCCATGGTGGCTGGGAGGATGAAGGCGCGGCTGGAAGCTCCTTCCATGGCCACGAAAGGCAGACTGGGGTTAGCAGGGGGGGGGGTATGGAAAGGCCCAGGGACCTGGTCGTAGCTCTGCTATCCTTCAAGCACTCAGTCAGCCTCGTCTGCGAAGAGAGGAGCCATCAAAGGGCATGTCCATAAGTGAAGCTTGCACATCCATTGAAAAGCCAGTCGTCCTCAGCCAGGCGTGTCGTTGTAAGGTCACTAACAAAAAAACAGCTCTGCCTAGCGAATCGGTCATATCCAGCCCACACTGAATTGTGAACTTCGCTACATCTCTCCCGTCTGCGATAGCTTGGGAGAGTATGGCCTGAGCCTCCTCCGGAACCCTGGGCAGCACCTGCACAACCGAATCCCAACGTGCATGGCAGTAATGGCCCAAAAGGCAAGCGTTGAAACAGACTGCAGTGCCAGGCTGGCATGAGAAAACATTTTCTTGCCTAAGGTGTCCAGCCTTTTGGTCTCCCTATCCATTGGGGTGGTAGGGAATGTGCCAGGATTTACAGAGGAAGTGGAGGCTTGAACCACCAAGCTTACCGGGGTAGGGTGCGGAGTGAAAAAAATGGGGTCCGCGGAGCGGGGTTATGGTGGGGGACAATTGTCCTGTTCAAAGGAGCCCCTGTGCAGTGCTTGGACCAAGCCCTGAGCAGGACGTCCGTAAGGGTTTCATCAAATGGGAGAAGCAGTTCTGAGGAGGTAACTCCCAGCGTAAGCACCTCTGTCAAGACATTAGTCTTGACTGCCACAGCACCTCGGCTGCCCTCCTCACCACCATAGCAAAAGAGGCTCCCTCCTCCATAGCCACGGTAGGAGTCGAGGAGCTGGTATTCTTCAGGGTCCAGTGGCCCCTTCCAATCTTCCCCAAGCCCATTGGAATAGGGTTCAGGCTCTGGTCTGAAGGGTATGGCTCCAGTCGGCACTGGAGTCGGCATCGGGAGATGCCCCTCCGGCTCTGCAAGTGAGTCGGTGATAAGAATGGGAACTGTGCCGGCGGCACCAGGAACGTCAAAATCAGTACCAGCATAGGGGAAGGCCAAGGTGGTATGACCGGCGCCAGTTTGAATCCATCTGTGGATCGAAGGGGTCCGAGTGGTGCCAGGGCGGACCCACCCGCGGGTAGCCAGCAGTGGCCCCTTCTGGACCCGTGAGCCCCGAAGGCGCTCCAGTATAGATGGGTCACCGAAATAGGAGATGCATGGCCTCATAAAATTTTCAGAGCTGGGCTTGGGTCGCTCCGGCTCCCTGAAAACTCCAGGTGGCGTGGGGTTGGCCCAGGTGCAGGCTCAACCACCGAGCCAGGCCTAGAGTGACGACGTTCTCTCGTCTCGTTGGATGACTTTGACAGTCAGGGCGAAGTCGAAGACCTCTTCGACTTCTTAATCTTTTTTTGTTGTGGGACTTACCGGAGGACGACTTCGACAAAGATTGATGGCTCCGCGACCGTTCCCGGGACCTTCCTCTCGACCAGGTTCGAGACTGTCCCGGCGTCACACGTCAAGCAACAAGGAGCTTGAGGGATGGCTCCCTCAAGGCCTTAGGGTGCATGGCATGACAATCAATGCAGGTCTTAACATTGTGGTCTTGCTCAAGACACCAGAGGCAGACATGGTGTGGGTTATTCACTGACATTTGCTGGTAACAGGTGCCGCAGGGCTTGAAGCCAGCCTTTCTTGTGGACATCCCAGCCACACCAGGAGAAAAATCTCAGAAAAATACTTTGAAAAAAGTAAAAAAAGGGCAGTAAAAAATGACTGGGGTAGCTCTCTCCAGAACTGCGCTGACTGGCATGGAAAGAAAAGAACTGATGTCAGCCCGCCGGGATGGCACATATATAGGCACTGTGCACGCCACTTCCAGCCCAGATAACACCACGTGGAGTAGAACGACCCCACCTACCAGCGAACAGGGGTACTGCTCACAAAAGAATTCCAGATCCAGTCTGAAGCCAAGGGATAATTCTAAGGTCAGGAATCTGCACCTAGAATTCTCTTTCAGATGAGATTATTTGCACACTGATGTAAAGAAATGAGCATCATCGTCTGTCTGCTTCCAAAATTCTGAATCTAACATTTTTAAAACAGAGGTCATTACCTTTTTTGCTTGACAGTACTCTTTTTCCATGACTTTTCCTAATACCCAGGGTCTTCGGGATGCACCAGAAGCTGCAAAATAAACATTCACTTTAGATGCATAAAAAAAAACAATCATTATCATGGACACTGCCAAGATCAAAGAGCCTGAGTTAGAGTTTTGCATGATGTCCTCTAAATAAGGTAGTTGAATATCCTCAAAAGTCTAAAACAAGCCCCTAGTTGCTTTGTTTATGGAGAGAAGATGGTGTTGTGATGGGCACTGTGTCCTGTCTTAAGCCAGTGGAAACACCACTCATGCTATTTATACTGGCACGGAAATTGTAATACACATTTTTGCGGTGAGAGAACAGTACATAAAATAGACACTGACTTTGCTGAAGGCTAAATACAGTTTCCTACATTAATAGCTCTGAATCAGGTGCATAGTTTTCTGACAGACACATACAAAAGTTCCTGTTCTGGTGAGATAGCGCTCCTGGACATCGTGGTAGACATTTAAGTATTGGAACGCCTAATTAGTTCTTCTTTAGAACTGCCTGTAAACTCTACATTTAATAAAAGAGTGTGCAGAAAAATGCAGTGTTTGGCTTCAGTGTTTCCAACATTTTCTTCTGTGGAGGAAGAGGAACCTCCAAACTCAATGAACTGAGCTTGGTTTGCTTGCTTAAACTCACTTAGGGCAATGGTGGTTAATCTGCATTTAGTTTTTAGAGGACAGCATTTGGTTCCCAGTCCAGTACTGGAATTTGGTGACTTTCTGGGGACTTACAGAAGTCATCAGGAGTATTCAGGAAAGTTAATTCACATGAGTACTTCATCAACCTCACTGCACACATATAAAGAGACATTAAAAGTGCCAGTCTCTATTTCACCAACAATAATTTTTGAATTATCTTCCACACACTCGGATTTCTACACAAAAGGACACATTCGTTCTGATCCCTCTAATAAAACAATTTTACACTTGTAGAAAGAGCTCTTATAGGGTAACGAAACGAGGGCACAACATCACAGATAGAAGGCACAGTGGGCCTGTATAATACTTTCAAGAATATCATTCCCAGGCATGCAACCCATTAGGCTGAACGTCCATCCCCCGTCAGTTGCTGTGGGCTGGCTGGGCTGAGACTGCTGGGCTGCCAGCCTGGCCTGCAGATGGACACTTCCAAGTGTTCCTTTTGGGTCTTGAGCAGTTTGAAGTGCAACAAGTCAGCCTTCCTTAGAGTTTTTGTTTTTTAATCTACTCAGATGCCCCCAACGTCCTACACCTCCCTGCCTAATAATTTCCCTCTCAAGGTAGATTATGAGGTGTGAAGATAGCAGCACAAATAGAACATGCTGTTATCAGCGCCCACCGTATCAACAAATATACAGCAGGGGTACCCTGCAATACGCCTACTGCAATAAAAGCCGGCATTGATCCCCCGTAACAGGGCAATATAGACAGAGAGACATCTCTCAAGTATTTTGGCTTGTATGGAAAATGCTCATTAAAACCGAACTACACAGGACATTACTATTAGAAGCAGTTTGGTTTATTTTTCTTAGTAGTGTTAAAGTACTTGCAACGCCACTACATAAGTGGGGAAAATCATAAATCATCCTCCCATAAGGGGTAAGAAGCGCTATATAAATGTAATTGGAAAACATATGCCTCTTTATACAGATCGGCCTATGTGCCTTCCAAAGGGCTACAAAGAACCTACAGCATGAGTTTGATTTAGAGCAAGGGCATCTCCGTCTTTCATCCTTCTGGTATGGATGAACAAGTTACTTACCTTCGGTAACAATATATCTGTAAGAAACATTAGTTAGTGATAGATTTCTTACCTTAGAATTACCCGCAGGCGTCAGACTGGATCCGGAAAGTTTTCGTTAGCAGTACCTCTGCGCGTCGGAAGGTGGCGCCAGTCGGCTCCGCGTCCGTCGTAGTGGTCGCTGGGATGACGTCGCAGTAGCTACTTAGATACCGCCCTCGCGCGCTGACGTCAGTTCTGTACATGACTTTCCGTGCCAGAAACGCAGAGCCATGCAAGAAACTGACCACTGGTGCACAAAACTAGGGCCCTGAAGGGATGTCCTTAACCCTAGAAATCAGTTCGCAGAACGGGGAGGATGGGTGGGGCGGTAAGGGATCTATCACTAACTAATGTCTCTTACAGATATATCGTTACCGAAGGTAAGTAACTTGTGCATCTGAAAGAAACACGTTAGTGATAGATTCCTTACCTTAGAATAGATACCCCAGCAATACCAACCCCGGTGGTGGGTCTGCGAACCAAGATCACACCAGAAAATCCTGGAGAACAGAACGGCCAAAGAAGCCGTCTCTCCGGACTTGGCTGTCCAGGCAGTAGTGCTTGGTAAACGTGTGCAGCGATGCCCACGTAGCTGCCTGACAGGTGTCGCTTAGAGGAACTCCCAGTCCCAAAGCAGTGGTGGCTGCCGTCGCCCTGGTGGAATGGGCGCGCAACCCAACTGGAGGCTCCTTTTTAGCCAAAGAGTAACAGGCCTTGATACACAAGACGACCCACCTGGAGATGATCCGCTTGTGTACAGCCCGACCTTTCTTGGCGCCCACGTAGCCAACAAAGAGTTGGTCATCCACCCGGAACTGTTTTGTGCGGTCTAGGTAGAAGGAGAGCGCACGTTTTGGGACCAGACGGTGGAGCCTCTCTTCCTCTCTCGAAGGATGCGGAGGCAGAAAGAAGGTGGGCAAAGTGATGGTTTGGCCAATATGAAAAGATGTAACCACCTTTGGAAGAAAGGATGGACGAGTGCGTAGGACCACTTTGTCCGGATGCACAGCCAGAAATGGAGGCTTAGAAGAAAGAGCCTGGAGCTCACTCACTCTCCTAGCAGAAGTGAGGGCCACCAGGAAAGCAGTCTTAAGCGTCAAGAGACGAAGAGGACAGTTGTGAAGTGGCTCAAAGGGAGCACACATTAAAAAGGTTAAGACCAGGTTCAAGTCCCACTGAGGCATAACGAAAGGAACCTGAGGAAAGAGATGCGTTATGCCTTTCAGAAAACGATTAACAACAGAGGACTTGAAAAGAGAAGGCTGATCAGGAAGCCTGAGAAAGGCAGAAATGGCCGAAAGATAGCCCTATAGAGTGCCCAGAGAAGAGCCCTGCTGGGCCAAAGAAAGAAGGAACAAGAGAACCTCAGAAAGAGGGGCGGAAAGGGGATCCACAGCCTTTGCTGTGCACCATGCCACAAATTTGTTCCATCTACAGGCGTATACCGTCTTAGTGGAGGGACGCCTGGCTGCCAAGATGACATCACAGACTTCGGGAGGCAGGTCAAATAACGTCAGATGCCGCCGCTCAATCTCCACGCAAGGAGGTGGAGGCTGGACAGGTTCGGGTGGAGGACCGTCCCCTGCTGCTGCGACAAAAGATCCTCCCGAAGAGGCAGACGAATCGTAGGATCGATGGCCATACTGAGTAGCTCGGGATACCATACGCTTCGTGCCCAATCCGGAGCCACAAGAATGACTTGGTCCTGGTCGCGCCTGATCTTCTTCAGCACTCTGGGCAGAAGTGGTATAGGCGTAAAGGCGTACAGAAGACCGCAACTCCACTCGCAACGAAAAGCGTCGCCTAGCGAGTGCCGCCTTGGAAATTCCAACGCGCAGAATTGCTGACATTGCGTGTTCTCTTCGGTGGCGAACAGATCTAACCAAGGCTCTCCCCACTGTTGAAAGAGTCCTTGCGCCACCTCCGAGTGAAGACGCCATTCGTGATCCATCATGCACCTGCGGCTGAGCTCGACCGCCCTGACGTTCAGGGAACCTGCCAGGTGTTGAACCACCAGAGATATGCCCTGATGTTCCAGCCATGTCCAGAGACGCAGAGCCTCTTGACATAGGGTCCACGACCCCACCCCGCCCTGTTTGTTGCAGTACCAGATGGCGGTGGTGTTGTCAGTGAACACCTGCACTACTCTTCCCCGGACAGAGGGAAGGAATGCCTTGAGTGCAAGACGGATCGCCCGAAGCTCCAGGAGGTTGATGTGGAGCCCGGACTCCGCCAGAGACCAGAGGCCTCTGCTCTTTGCCTCTCCCATGTGGCCACCCCATCCCAGAAGGGATGCATCTGTCACCACAGTGTGTTCTGGTTGGGGAAGGGAGAGGGATCTGCCGTTGACCCAATCCTGGTTCGTGAGCCACCACTGCAATTGTCGTGCAGTGCCCTCCGAGATCTGGATGCAATCGGACAGGTTCCCCTGATGCTGCGCCCACTGGAACTTCAAGTCCCACTGCAGAGCCCGCATATGCCACCTGGCATGATCGACCAGCAGGATGCAGGAGGCCATGAGTCCCAACAGCCTCAAGGTCTTCCTGACTGACACCCGGGATAGAGGCTGAAAGATCGGAATCATACCCGAATATCCCGTACTCGCTGTTCGGGAGGATAAACTCGAAACTGCGTTGCGTCCAGAACCGCTCCGATGAAGAGGAGCTTCTGAAAGGGAATCAGGAACAACTTCGGCGCATTGATGGAGAACCCCAGCAAGTGCAGGAGGTCGGCCGTAGTCTGGAGGTGGGAGACGACAGCCTGGGGCGAGCCCGCCTTCAACAGCCAGTCGTCGAGATAGGGGAAGACTGGAACCCCTGATCTGCGCAGATGAGCTGCAATTACCGCCATCACTTTGGTGAACACCCGAGGGGCGCTGGTAAGGCCAAAGGGGAGCACGGTGAACTGAAAATGCTCGTGGCCTACCGTGAACCGCAGGTAACGCCAGTGAGCCGGCAGGACGGGGATGTGAAAATAAGCATCCTGGCAAGTCCAACGCTACCATCCAGTGCCCAGGGTCGAGGGCAGACAAGACCTGAGCCAGGGTCAACATCTTGAACTTCTCCTTCCGGAGGAAGCGGTTGAAGTGCCGGAGATCCAAGATAGGACGCAGGCCTTTGTCCTTCTTGGGCACCAGAAAGTAGTGGGAATAACAACTACGACCTACTTCTGGGACACGAACGCGCTCGATGGCTCCCTTGGCCAAGAGAGCCGTAACTTCCTGCTGGAGAAGGGACAGGTGATCCTCCGATATGCAATGGTACTTGGGTGGCATGGAGGGAGGGGTAGTCTCAAAGGGGAGGGAGTAGCCCCTTCGGACGATTTGCAAAACCCACCTGTCTGACGTTATGGTGCACCAGTGGGGGAGGTGATGGCGAATCCTGCCGCCCACTGGTGTTTGGTGGCCCTGAAATGTCGGACTAGGAGGGCTCGGAGGCTGCGGCGGAGGGGGTGGAGGTGGACCGCTGGCCCCCAGAACCACGGCATTGGTTCCCACGTCCCCGGCCGCACTGAGATGAAAAGTTTTGCGCCGGCCTGTGGCCCTGAAGGGAACGTGGTGGGGCACCACTTCCGTGACCACGAAAGGGGCGAAAAGCAGACTGTGCAGGACGCAGGGTGGAAAGACCCAAGGACTTGGCCGTAGCTTGCGAGTCCTTGAAACGCGTCAATGTACTGTCCGCCTTGTCGCCGAACAGGCGACGGCCATCAAAAGGCATGTCCATCAGGGTGTTCTGGACATCCCCCGAAAAGCCAGTCGTCCTCAACCAGGCATGGCGTCTGATTGCCACCGACGTGGAAATCGTTCTGCCCAGTGAGTCGGCGGTATCGAGCCAACACGAATGGCGAACTTAGCTGCGTCTCTCCCTTCAGCAACAGCACGGGAGAGCACAGTCCGGGCCTCCTCCGGAAACTGAGGCAGCACTTGCGCCACCGAGTCCCACACAGAGTGGGAATAACGGCCCAAGAGGCATGCGGTGTTCACCGACCGCAGCCCTAAGCTGGAGGAAGAAAACAACTTCTTCCCAAGGTGATCCAGTTTCTTGGATTTCCTATCCGGGGGTGCGGTAGGGAAGGCGCTCTGGGACGTCGAGGCTTGGACCACCAAGCTCTCAGGGGAAGGATGTTGGGAAAGGAACAAGGGGTCGCCCGGAGCCGGGCGGTGGCGTCGGGCAATCATCCTATCCACAGGAGCCCCTGTGGTGGGCTTGGACCAAGTGCCCAAAAGGATATCTGAGATAGCTTCATTAAAAGGCAGCAGGGGCTCCGAAGAGCTCGCTGCCGGTTGAAGTACCTCTGTCAGGAGGTTAGTCCTGACTGCCACCGTAGGAAGCTCTAGGTTAAGAGCCTCGGCTGCCCTACGCAACACCACTGCGTAAGACGCTCCCTCCTCCGAAGCCACGGTAGGAGGAGACAGCATGCCAAGGTCTGGAGTGGTGTCCAAACCACTGGCATCCCCCAGGTCCTCTCCAGTCCTGTTCCAGCTGTTCCGTTAAAGGGTCACCTGACCCCTCCCAATACTCTTCCTCTTCGTCCTCTGGGTGCCAATCTGGCCTAAAAGGGACTCCAGGAGTAAACAGGAGCACAAAAACCCCGCCTGGCGCCGGATCTGGCATCGGTCGACGACAGTGCGGCTCCGTGTCTTCATCCAGAAGGAGGTCGGGGTCGACGCCGGGCGCGGTAGTGGTGCCGTCGGAAGCGGCGCCGGTGGAGGTGTGATAAGGTCAACCGGCGCCAATCCGGCTTGGATCCACGGGGATCCGGCTGGATCCACGGGGGGCCTGCGGCGCCGGAGCCGAGTCAGCGGGGCCCGAAGGCGTGCCAGCGGGTTCGGGCCACCCAAAGATGGCATGCATCGCCTCATAGAACGTACGAAGCTGGGCGGGAGTCGCCCCGGGTCCCGGAAAGGGAGGGAAACCCGGAGTCGACTCTTTGGGCTCCGCATGCGGAGCCGCGGGAGGGGCACCACCCGCGGGCCTCGTCGGGTCAGCCGACCGATGAGGAGAAGTCGAAGAGCGACGATGCTTCTTTGACTTCTTTTTGTGCTTCGACTTACCCGACCCCGAGTGCGAAGACTTCGATGACTTCGATCCTGACTGATGGTGGCTCCGCGACCGGTCCCTCGACCTCCCTCTCGACCAGGTCCTCGAACGGCGCGGAGCAGACTGTCTGGGTCCAAGCCGCTTTCGGGACCGCTCCCGCAAAGCCTTCGGCGTCAACTACCGGCAGTCGGGGCACGACTTGGGGTCGTGCTCCAGGCAGAAAAGGCACACGCGGTGCAAATCCGTCACCGACATCAGTCGGCTACAGGACCCGCAGGCCTTGAATCCTGGCATCCCTCGTGCACCTTACGGAGTCGTGGGACTCAAAAAAGACGTCGACAAAAGTCGAGAAAAACTTAGTCAAAAAATGACTGAGGTACCGCTCTTCCCGGATCTGCGCTGGCTGGCGCGGAAAAAGAAAGAACTGTCGTCAGCGCGCGAGGGCGGCGTCTAAGTAGCTGCCGCGACGTCATCCCGGCGACCACGACGCCGACGACGGACGCGGAGCCGACCAACGCCACCTTCCGACGCGCAGAGGTACTGTTAACGAAAACTTTCCGGATCCAGTCTGACGCCTGGGGGTAATTCTAAGGTAAGGAATCTATCACTAACGTGTTTCTTTCAGATACCATGGGTAACATTATAGAACATTTGTGGTCCTGCCAAACTCTGTAAAATATAAATTATATGTTTGTTAAACCAAAAAGACAAATTTAATAAAAACAGTTATATCATGCTGTATACTACAACACAAAGAAAAGTTTCGAAAGTACTGAATGGCACAAGTTAGTTTTTTTTCTTTTTTTTTTTAATGCTATAGCCCTGTCCTCAAAAGTACATTAAATCGTGTTGTGGAGTAATGGTAGTCGTTCAGCATTAGGTGCATTCCAAAATATATGTGACATGTACTGTTTAGGAGTTGTAGTCTGCAGTAATGTACCCTTAACTTCTGTTTTAAACTTTACAGTAAGGGGGTTTTAGTGACTATGGCCCTGATTACAACTGGCATAGTTCCAATATGTGGGATAACTCCTGAAACAGAACATATCGGAATTACAAATTTTGCAACTAGTACTACATATCCAGAAACTTGCGCAGGTAAGTTTCAGCATGTCAAACCTACTGAAATTTACCAGAGCAAAAAGGGCCAGAAAATACCAAGATACAGGGACTGGTGTGAAAACCACCAAAGCCACCTGTTGTGCCCCATTTACTGGGCAAAATCATAACAGGTGTTATTTATCGCACCCAATAAATTCAGATCCTGTGATGTTGGATTTTATCAGGTCTGATAAATATTGCCCTGTCCTCCGAGCCATTTATAATCTGGGCCCAAATCGAGTGATGTAGTGCACAGTACTGGGTTGTGCAGTCTGAATATGTATCATTTTCAATGTCTGCTTAGGGAGAGTATGTGCATGCAATGTTGCTTTTTCTGAAGGGCCATGGGTTCTTTTATGCTCTAATTATTCTGCATATGTTTATTTGCCTCAAATAAATGTGATCCACGTTTACAAAAGCAATTTTATTATTGAAATGTACATCCACTGGTCTAAATGAAAAGTCTTTGGTGCAATTTTACATTCATAGGTGCAGATATACCTAGTGGGTTCAAATGTTCATTGCTTAGAATGAACGTAGAGTTGCTTTTCCCAATGCACATTCACTACAGAAAATGCACATATGATTATGTTCAAGTTAACATGTAACACATAGATTGCATTGTAGGGTGTTTGCTTTGTTATATAGCCTTTTACCCTGAGGAAGCCCCAAAGCACTTCTTGGTGGATCGGCAGATAGCTACTCCATAGGTTGTGCTTCGTTTGATGGGTGTTGGTTTATAGTGTGATTTGGAGAGCAAGAGTATTGGTGTCAAACCTGAGGACCTGTGGGGTGGTTCTGTAGTCATTTGCCACATATCTAGCAGCGCTTCAATGTGGAGTGAAGGGAAGATGAGTGTGACATATAGTTGGTAACGCTAATACATACCATTGTTGTGTCTCATGGGTATTGGCTTATAGTCTAAACCAGAGGAAGGCATTTTGGTGTGGGGCATAATTACTGGAGGTGTCATCTTATCATATTGCAGATACACTTAATCTTTTGTGGAGCTAAGAGGAATGAGGCTGTTAGACTTGGCATCTTTGGCATGGTTTCCACGGTCTTTTTTAACTCTACCTCCTGTATTTTTCATGCTGTGCTGGATTTCGTTTTTGCTAACTTAGATGCTTTAGGCACTTTGCCACTGCTGATCAGTGTCAAAGTGCAAGTGGTTCATGTGTAAATTGTTAATACAACTGATTCTCCCTGATTGGCCTAGTTGATTTACTGTTAAGTCCCTAGTAAAGTGCACTGAGTGTGCCAGGGCCTATAATTCAAATGCTACTAGTAGGCCTGCAGCACTGATTGTGTGACCAACATGAGTAGCCCTGAAAAGGTATCTCCTACCACTGCAGTGTCTGTGCGCAGTTTTAAAACTGCTGTGTCGACCTGGCAAGTGCACCCAATTGCCAGGCCCTAATCTTCCCTTTTCTTACATGTAAGGCACCCCAATGGTAGGCCCAAGGTACCCCCCTGGGCAGGGTGCCGTGTAGGTGAAAGGTAGGACATGTACTGGTGTGTGTGACATGTCCCGATAGTGAAATACTGCCAATTTCGTTTTTCACTATTGAAAGGTTATCTGTCCCATAGGATAGAACGGGAGATACGTTGTAACATCTTACAAGTATAACTTTTCATTGGGACATGATAGAGAAATAAAGTTTAGGCTCTCTGAAGTCAGAATGCAATAATATCTTTTGATAAAGGTGGTTTTTAAATTGTGTGTTTGAAAATGCCACTTTTAGAAAGTAGCTATTTTCTTGTTTAACCATTCTGTGTGCCTCTGCCTGTTTGTGGATTGACTGTCTGGTTTTGGAGTGACAGGGGCTGGGGATATGCATTCACTGTAGACATCCACGGGGGGAGGTGTGCCTGGCCCTTCCTGGATGACTTAGAGCTGAGCTGAATGGGGCTGCATTTAGAGTAGTAGGAGGAGTTTTCCTTGCACCTGAATAGGGACTGTCTCCCTTGCACAATGCTGTCTCCATCCCTGTGGTCATACTGCACCAGTGAGGACAGAACTGGTTTGGACTGGGCTTAGAGACACTTGCACAAAGAAAAACAATGACAAAATGGGGTATAAGTAGTGGACCTTAAACCCCAGAACCTAAGATCACTTCTGGACTCAAGAGGAACCTTTGACAAGGAGAAGAGCTGGAGAGCAGTGAGGAGGAGTACTGCCCCTTTGCTGTGTGCTGTGTGGGGTTGGCCTGCAGTTGCTGCTTCTGCCAAGGAGAGGACAAAGACTGGAACTTTGCTTTGAACCTGCTTGAAGAAGAATCTCCAAGGGCCTGAGTGTGCTGGCCTCCTGTTCTGAAGTCTCAGGGACACAAAGACTTCACCCCCAGCTCCACTGAGCTCTATTGCTGAGAGTTGTGACCTGCCAGGAGGTGCCTATTCTAGTTTTGGGCCTCTGCAGGTTGTTACTGCTGCTGGGAGCTGGAAGCAACTTAAGAGAAGTCAGAAAACCTGTCTCCGACGCCGTCAGCAACACCGCAACCTGCACTGAGGCCAGGGACACCGCTCGTGAAGTGCACAAAGCACCACCCTGCCTGCACCGCAGCTCAGACACCCTTCGATGCCTGCAGTTATCGGCATTTCCTGACGCCAGCGCTCGCATCGACTCAGTCATCACCAGCGCCTGCATCCTGTTATTGCGGCGCCGATAACTGCCGAGGGTGACTCCAGGAACTCACCGACATCGCACCGTCACCGGAACCGACGCCTCAACGCCGCCGAAACCGACTTCCCCTGTCCTGGACTCGACACGTCGCCTCCTCGCGGATACGACGCCTCGCCTCCCCCGTGGCAAACAGGGAACCAGCCTTGACCTCGCCACCGACGCCTTACCTCCATGACACTGTGCATCGTCCTAGACTTCGTTTCCAAGGTACTTTTTGTTTGGGGTCTGTGTGACTTCGTGCCCGATGCTGCGTTCGTCACGGTCAGCGTGGTACTTTGGATTAATTGCTGTCACAACGTCGTAATAGCCCCAGGTGGAGCTATTTGTTTTCTACAAGCTCTATTTTTGCAATAACTGTTCTAAAGTCATTTCTTTTTACCTGTATGTTGGATTTGTGTCGTTTTGGTCTTGTTGAGTTTAGATAAAGATACTTTATTTTTCTAAACTGGTGTGGTGTCCATTTGTGGTGTTATCACTGTATTACTGTGTGTTTTGAGTACACATACGTTACACATTGCCTTTGGAATAAGCCTGTCTGCTCATGCCAAGCTACCAAGTGGGTGAGCAGGAGTTAACTAAAGTGTGTATCCCCTTTATCCTGACTAGAAGCAAGGATCCCTATTTAGACAAAGATACCTACCTCTGCCAACTAGAGACCCCCATGTCTAACAGAGTCATGTTAATATCTACCATGAATAGAGATGTGTGCCTTCTTGAAAGGCAGATCAATTGGTTTGGGGGCTAGTTTTGAGGGGAGGTTCTAGTCTGCATGCATCACCAACGATTTATTCAGATTCCCCTGTGGGCAGTGAAAAACTCTTTGAAGAAGCAGCACATAGGTCAAGAGACTGGAGAGTTCGAGTAGTGTGGTGACCTAGGTGTGGGTGTAATAGTCTTGTTGCAGCTTTTTTGTAATCTTCTGAGCAGGCAGAGTGATGCGTCCAAATAAAATCTGTTTGCATTATCCAGTTGATATCAAATCAGGCAGACGGTGACCTTTCTGTGGAAAACCTAAATGTGAAAAAATGCACCATGGGGTTGACAGGGTTAGAGAAGGTTATTTCAATAACTGTTCACTTGAAGGGGGATTGCTAGATAAAAATCCAGGAATACTTCAAAGTGTCTTAATTTTATTTTTTAAATGTCTTTATTTTGCCATTTTCTACATAACACAAAAACACAAAGAAAACGTTACTTTTCAACAGATCATGATATCAACTTCAGGTCGCTCACTCCCCCTAGAAAGGAAGGTGTATTAACAATCTTGGTATTGTTTACTTTTTCCTCACTACTCCATCTTAATTAGGTGCTTTTCAGTAGGATTCATTATTCCCTCTCACTGGGCAAGTCCTCATCCTTTTTTTATTTGCAATATCGTCAAGGTTCAGTGTCTTTTATAGCTGCCCCTTCTCCAAAGTTAACCAGATCTGTCCCTTGGGTCTATGAATAACTGTTACCTGGTATATTGAATACAGTATCGATTATATCAGCATAGGTTGCTAGGGCTTCAGTGCCTTTTAATCCCTTCTAGTATTTCTCATAAGGGAGTCCTCTGCCAGGGCCTACTTTGAAATGTCTTTCATCAGGTTCTCACTTCATGCACTCTGAAATTCCACCAATGCACTGCAATTCAACATTTTGACAAGACTGATCCCAAAAGTGAAATCCAGAATCACATCTATCTTTTCTAGGCTTTGGGATTATTCCCAGAGGAATTGTTTTGATGGGACCTCTGGGATATTATCCACAGCTGTACACAGCCTCTCCACCACAATTTCCCAATAGTCCACCAGCATGCTACAAGACCATGTCATGCGTATGAAGGACGTTTCGTCTTCCCACATCTCGGATATGCAGAGAAACTCTTCAGCTGCATACTCTCAATCATACACGAGAAACTCTTCAGGTGTATCAACGTTATACAAGGTCACGTATACAGGAAATGGAAGTGTGTCAAATGGAAGCTAGCTTTGCTTGATAATTTCTTAGACTGCAGGTAGATTGCTTCAAATTATTTATGTGTTAATGGTTCCTGAATGTCCTCCTCCCATTGCTGCACTACCTGCAATCGTTGCATTTTTCTCTCAGCCTTCAAAGTCTTATAAAATTGTGAAACCAGTGTATGACTCCCTCCTGAGTCAGAAATCACTTCCAAGTGTTGCTGATGACTCAAAACACCCTTGGGAATCCTGTCCAGATCTCCCTGAACGTCCTGGCCAACTTGACATGTTACAAAAACTAGCCTGGTTGCCCCTCAAAGGCTTCCGCATATTATGAACGTTTCTCCTGGATACAGGCCACCCAGTGCGCATCACCGCTCCCTCCATTGTGTTACAGCCATATTGTGACTAATCTATTGGAATTGTTTGCAAGGACCAAATCTCCAGGTCTCTAGTAAATTGGGACCATTTTAGGACTCCTTCATTACTGCCTCCAAAGCTCACACTGCCTGCTGCACAATCTATGGATAACCAGTCACGATTCTTACTTCAGTTGATGTCATCAGGGGAGAAGCAAGTTCCTGAGTTTGTCATGTGGTTTGTGGCCTCATGGCGTGCCCTGCTAAGTTGGCTGCGGCCTGGCTGCCATGATGCCTTTTCTGCACATGTTACTTTGTGACATTGTTTTTCAAGCCTCTACTTGGGCCCGGCTATATTAGGACTGTCTGCATTTCTGTCTTTCACCTTTTCTCTTGTCCCCTGTGGGTTGCTTCTGCAAGGTCGAAAAACAACGTCCCTTGTTCTTGCTGATCTGCCTGTCCCTCGCACCTAGACATAACACTATGTGCAGCTGCACTGGAGAAATTCGTGTGCTTTTAATATGGTGATTACACTGTTAGAGGCATTTGGAGAAAAACCTTTCCAGAGAGAAGAGCTGTTTTAGTCTACTGATGTAAAACCTGCATCTAGAGATTGAGGTATGAGGGTCCGCCTAACAATGCCCAGAGGTTTTCTGTTTATATAATAAACTAGCTAATAGCACGGGGAGGGTGGTATAGTCATTTAGCTCTATATCCACTGCTTTATGAAATGCTTTCCCCGTTTGTATTCTATGGAATTGTAACTATGCTGATTATATTATCTTTATGCATTATGCTGATAGTACTGACACGTGTACTGTATCTTAGAGCACGTTAGTTGAAATAAACATTTTAAACTATACAGTGTCTCTTCTTACGCGCGTTGTGGACAGGTATGAGTGAGTTATGAAAGGGTGTTCTTGCTCCTGCGAGTCCTGAGAGAGAGATACCGTGTTCTGGGTTGTCTAATCATTGGTAGTATTGTTGCTAATGAGATGCTACAGCTAGTCGGGTTAGGGTTTTAGGTGCTAAGGCTTATGATTGGCTCACCAATATATTCCGAGGTCCTATTATCCTGTGCATAGCTCTGTGTATGTGCAGAATCCCTATAACAAGTTCAGATGGCGGTCGAATGCAAATTCTTTCATTTTCTACCTGTGAGGATTTTGGTTTTGGATCACTTGAGTTTCATGTGGTTGCTTAGCATCCATAGGTCCATGGCTTAGATGCAATGGTCTCTGCTGGAGCAGAGCAGGTCAAGCTGTTTTTCTAGCTTCAGGATGACCCAGGTGTTGTCAGTTTAGTTTTAAAAGGTTAGATTGAAGGACGAGGAGTATGGTAATGGAGTGAGGTACTCATTAAAGAGGAGTGGCAAGGTGATAGACCCTTGCAGCACCCCAGAGTTGGTGCAGAAGGGGAGCTAGTGAGTATGGTGGCTTTAGCTGCTAAACAGTTAGAAGGAGATTCAGTCTAAAATTATTCCTTACATAATAAGGTATTCTAGAATCTGTAGTTGGGTGGAGCAATGGATACCAAACAATCTCAGAAGTAACATGTGGCAACTCCATTCCTGTCAGCTGTGGCCTTCAGAAGGAAATGAGGGTCTATAGTGTTCCTCTGCCAGGATGGAAGTCAATTTGGCAATTAGATGGAAGGTTGTTTTCTTTCAGAAATTGGAAGATTCAATTGAAAGCAGCTCTTTCAGTCAGCTTGCATAGGAACCTCCTATTGAAGATTGGTCAATATCAAGCGGAATCAGTTGGATCAAGGTTCTTCTTCTATATGATTGTCTTAATGTTAAGAGGAATTGAGGGCATCTAGGATGTCTGTTTAGGAAGTTGTTGGTGATGCTTCTCGCCTAGATAGTAGTGTTAGTGGAGAGTTGGACATGTTTGAAAGCTCAAAATGGACAATTGTCTGACGGTGAACAAGCTAGAAGGCTCATCTTGGGTAGGTCCTTTAACTGGGTAGAGAAGAGTTAATTGACAGTTGCCGCAATGTGTTATCAGACAGTGTAGATTCTCTTGTATGTATGGTCCTAGAATAAAGGCTGCTGGGTGACTTACTTATGAGGTAATGCTCCAGTGTATCTGTTCTCATGACAGGATGGTCTGCAAGGGCATCACACAGGGCTTGGTAGTCGTTTAGGCCATGTGGTGAGCTTCTGAGAGGATCCTTAAAAATTGCTACCTGGAGCATTATGTTAGGTGCTCAAGTGGGGGTGACAGTCCTTTTGCCACTTTTAATGAACAATTATACATCCTTGTGTGATGCAGAAAGATGAGCTTGACTGTGCAGTCATTTGACTTTTTCAGTTGATGTTCCAAGGTTCTGTTTTCAGTCTTCAATGTCTTTACTTTTGTGTTGAGCCACTGTGCCTTTGGTCCAAGGTTCAGGCAAAAGAAGGTCTTGAGTGGTATACATCTGTCTGACCCTTTGTAAAGCCTTTTTTTCTTTTATGCATTTGGGATATAAGGATGAGGTGAGAGTGAATTGTGATAAAGCTGAGCTTGTTCTAATGTATGTAGAAGGTATATTGCTGCCTCATAGTGCTAAGGGAGGTAGATAAGGAAAAGAGAGAGAAGGAGAAAGGAAGAGAGAATGTGAAAGATTAAGGAAGGATTCTTGTGGATCTGAGCAGGTCTTCCCACAGCCATTGTTATCTCCATGGGAAGAACAACAGTGCTTTACATGCAGCTGGTCATGCACACCAAGCCAAAATGTAGGGAGCAAATGGAAATTAAAACTAGGGAAGGCTGGAGGGATAAGGAGATGGAATGAGTTTGATTTTATAGACAAGGAGACAGTGGGAAGAATAGGGATGTTAGAGAGTCAATAATAGGGGCAGAGGCTCCCTGCCAGGTCAAAGAAAGCTCCTGGGAGGCAGGAACTGCCCACCCACTTCAAAGTTTCTAAAGGGATACCTTTTATGAGTCTATCTGTTATAGTTACATTTAGCTGAAAAGGGGACAAGAGAGAAAGTGGGAGGGATTTATCTCACTATTGAATGGTTCTGGTGGTTTTTACCGCACAGTACCATCTAATTACTGGTGCAGAGGTTGCATCCCCTCCAGTACTGTTCAACGTGTAATCGAACCATGGTGAGCTCTTTAAAGTGCCTGCAAATAGATCAACAAGGATGAAAAGACCAGCTATCAGATCCAACTACATCTACAAAGACGCAGCAGGGATACTTAATCACACTTGAAGTTCAACAAAAGACAGAAAATGCAAGGATCTATCAGAATGTAATCGAGAGGCAGCGTCATTTGGATAGCACTTTTGTAACCCTTGAGAGGCCCAAAAGGCACAGATATGGCAGAAACATTGCTTTATTCAATTTTCTGAGTGCTTTAAATCCACTCATAACATAAGGCACTATTTAAAAAGAACTAAACAAAACAAATTGTATATTCTGTCATCAGGGTTTATCACCAATTCTAATGAATGCACAGGACTCCAAAGTCTTTTCTGTTCATAGGTGTTGCCTTAAGCAAAGTGTTTTGTGGGTGCTGTAGGCCTCACTGTAGTGTGAAGTTTGTATGTATTTTTTCTTCCATTGAGGCTGTTTTGGGTTGACTGAATGACTAAATCCGGAGTTTGCACATCTCAAGTGCAGTTCCCTTTATCTATGTGCACTTTCTTAGCCCTGTATTCTATGTGATTCAAACTGTATATATGCAGATCACTCCATAGATGGTATTTGTTTGAGCAGCCGCGTCAATTCTCACACGTCTCACCTACAAATATGAGTAAATGCAGCTACATGCTTGCTTGTGACACAGTTTCAGCAATTTCAGATATGTCCACCCAACAAAACACTTCAAACATAGGCCAGGACTGTATTCACATACTTCTGTCCTTCAATTTGAATCTAATGCTTAAGCAACCTAGCTCACTCGTTTTCTATTCAAATTCACGCAGAGGCATAGCAAAAATATAACTCTGGTCCTGACGCATGACATCAAACGCTCCCCATGTAGGCCACACAACGAACGTACTGTTCCATCGATAGCACTCAATGGAGTAGTGTCCTAAGACTTCGCAAATGCACTTTGGTGCTTCATTAGGAGTAGGAAGCACTGTATAAATACAACCACAATACAAATCAAAATACTTGAACCATACAGCACTGTGAGGCCATAATAATGCCAATACAGAGCTAGCCATATTGCCACTGGTGTAACCTATCCATAAGCTATCCTATCCATAAGCTTTCCATAAACTTACAGGGGCTGATTCGCAAAGGTAAACTTACATGTTTTGTGTAAGATTATACGTTTTCAGTATTCACAAAACTGCATTTTAATGGTAAATTTACTACTGTGGAGACTCTGCAGTTTGGGCGGAGAACTCCAAATTTAAAAGACAGGCCTGTTCTATCTTTTTATGAGCCAACTTGCCTGCCCAGATTGAGGAGTCTTCGCATTTGTAAATTTACTATTAAAATGCAGTTTTGTGAATACTGAAAAAGTGTTAACCTACACAAAACATATCAGATTACCTTTGTGAATCAGGCCCACAGACTTTACTTAGACCCTGAATCGAAGTTGTGTTTTAAAATATATGTCAGGACCCGGAGGCGTTGATTAGGCTTTTCTTTCTTCGTTTTATTTAATAGCATCCATGTTAGAACACAACACTTTAACAAACTAACTTAATTTCCCATAAAACCTAGGGAACATGAAGGTGAAAAGTTCATCCAATGGGGATCTAGGATGTGCCTTTATCTATGTTAGTCCCCTCTTCATTTCCCTCTTTCTTCGCTGCTCGCAGCCTTTGCAGAAGCTAAGTATTAGGACTCCGGTTCCTCAGCCTGTATTTTGTTAATTTGTTGTTGATTTTGACAGTTGTTTTCCTTCTTCTACCTCGTATTAGCGACCGCAGAACCGCTTTGCCGCTCCTTTCGTGGCTGCTTTTCATCATACATACATTGCTGCGAGGCTTCCCTCACAAAGGGGCACGCTGCGGTCCTCCGGCCACCAGAGGGCGCGCACCCCTCGGGTAACGCGCCTAGGTGTGAACGCTCTTCCTGGTCCCTGCGGAATGGAGGAACTTCTGATCTTTCTGTTTCTGCCGAGTGCCTCCGTCCACAGCATCGCTGGTGACTGATATTGAGAGGCCCCACCCGCCTAATGTTCGACACCCCTAGGGGTACGTAATAAAGTTCTACGACAATTAACTCCCGCTTCCCTGACTGCAGGCACGACCCAGGCGGTGATTCTGCCCTGTGTAAATAAACAGACGTTTTTGTGTCTGCTAAGGTCTATGGCCCTGGTGTGCTCACATGGCTGCTGGCTTTCATTATAGCACTTACCTACCCTAATTTTTCTGGGTACTCCCAGCACAAATTAGCCCTCTACAGGTTACCCACCTGAGCCTCTGACCTGCGCTGTAATCCCCCATACTTACCTCATGGAGGGGTACGATGACTGCTGTACTGAGGAGGAGGAACTCTAATTCCCGGTCACTGATGAATTCTGTGACGAGGTAGACACCTCCATCCTTAAGGTGGTCTTGGACGTGGTGGCGCCCTTAGAGAGGAAGCTAATGGCAATGGCACAGCAGTGCCTACAATCCCTCCCACTGAGGGAAGACCTTCCTGGGCCTTCGGTCCCCTTATATTTAGGGTTGCACACTGCCCCACCCATCGGGAACCTGCACAAACACCTTCAAACTCCGAGAGTGGACCTGGATGTATTTTCCAGGCTCAAGCGTTCTGGGTGAGGTACCTCTTCAACTCACTTCAGACACCCCAGACAGCCTGATGACCACTTAAGAATATCACACCCCTGTCCTCTCCCCGGCTCCCATACTGGATCTGACGTGGATTCTGATCGTGGACGGCCTTGGAGGCCAGCGACCAGCCCTTCTGAAGGGCCGGGCCGCTCCACAGAGAGACACCGTGGGTCGCAGTGCAGACTGATATGTTGGATTGCGAGGAGTTGATGCACCCACGCTCCTCTAAATGGTCTCCGGGAACAAAATAGCCATGAACGTGGCTGGAAGGTTACACAAAGCCCTTGACAAGGGAATCAGAAACACCCTTCGGGCGGAATGTCCCCGGGCCTTCCCTGAATGGCAAAGTAGCTGCCACTCTGGAGATTGATGCCAGAATGGCCACCTTTCTGGCTAAGTAAAAATGTAAACGTAAATCCAGTATTTGTAAAGCGCGAACAGCTACCCGAAGGCATCCCGGCGCTGGGGGCCGTCGGGAAGATTAAGCAAGCTATTGCCCAGAGTCACATGGTGCTGGGCTGACCTGCCGCCGGGGATCGAACAGTGAGCCCCAGATTCCAGCGTCAGTCGCCCTGGCCGCGGCGCCACCGAAAAAAGGTATTGACTGTTCCTGGCGGTCACGCCAGGATAAACTCCTGGATGTGACCGGTCCCTTAATGAAAACTTTGGCTATAGCAGAAAACGCAAAATCATTAGGGGCGTTGATTTCTCCCAAGGCTCTGTCCATTTGGGCCCAGCGTGCCATTATATTTATAGGCAACGCTAACTGCGCCATCTCTACAGAGAGGCGCAGATCCTTTCTTATAAAAATTGATCCCAAGCTGGGGGGATCTTGCGACTTCAAAGGCTGGACAGGAAGCACAGGTAGGGCTCTTTGGCGATCCCTTCGTCAAGGAGCTCGGAAAGTTTGTCTCCATGTTCAATTCGTTGGGCAAAGCCCAGTCCTCAATTAAACGAATCTTCAACCTATGGGTTTTCCCTGCAACTGGCCATGGTCGGGGCTCACGGCTGGCTACGCACAGTCCTTCACCTCCAATAGAGGCCAACCCTTGCATAGAGGTCAATGGCAAGACTACTTCCACTTTGGGGACTTTTACCCAACCAGAGGATACCAACGCCGGAGAGGTTCTCGCAACACTGCCCGGGTGGAGGCTCTTCCACCAACTCCCACGGCGAGGCTCTCTTTTCTGAAAGACTTTTGGGGGGAGATGGAGGGATCTTACATTGGATGCCTGGGTTCTCCAAGCAGTCCAGGGTTTTCACATCGAATTCTATAGATCCCTTTCCAAACTGCCCTCTCCATTTTTCAGAGCAGGAGGCAGCTCTTATCCAGGTGGAGATCGACGAACTCCTTTCCAACGGGTCCATTATACTGACCACTCCTCACCCTTCGGGTTTCCTGAGCAGCCTCTTCCTGGTAGAAAAGAGGGATGGGAGCCAACACCCGGTGACCAACCT
Organism: Calotriton arnoldi; assembly: GCA_963921515.1. Classification (NCBI taxonomy): domain Eukaryota; kingdom Metazoa; phylum Chordata; class Amphibia; order Caudata; family Salamandridae; genus Calotriton; species Calotriton arnoldi. The sequence goes on from CAWUFW010000334.1 coordinate 2,269,763, forward strand.
CTGGGAATTCAACAGATGCTTGGTCTCCCATCACTTCAAAATTGAGGGCATCCATCTCTCACAACTCAATGACTGGCTGGTAATATTGGATCTCAAGGATGCTTACCTGTTGGTTCACATCTTCACGCCACATTGACCGTTCCTACAATTCCAGTGGTGGGAATAGACCTTCGAATTCAGCTCCCTTCCATTTGGCCTTTCTTCAGCTTCCTGGTGCTTTATTAAGGTACTCAAGCCGGTGGTCGAACGCCCACGGGCGTAGGGGATTCGTATGATAGTGCATCTCCTTAGGTAGATATGCTCCTTATGGACTAATGCCCTAATGCACTGTTCACACATCTGGTGAGGACAGTGGAGCTCCTCCAATCCCTGGGTTTCATAATCAAAGACCAAAAACCTGCCCTGTTTCCCTCAAAGTCTCTCACCTTCCTAGGCTTTGTGATCTACTCGGTGGAAACCACTCTGAGTTTACCATCCAGGAAGATGGCCAAGATTTGCCAAAACAGTGCGTAGAACTCTCTCCAAGCCAACGACCTCCCTGCAGCAAATTGCCAGAGTGGTCGGTCTTCTTTCTTCTTCCATTCAGGCCATATTCCCGTGCCCTCTTCATTTTTTTCATTTTTGTGCCCTCCAATGATTGAAGCCCTCTCACTTAAGCCATGGCCTCACATACTTCCAACACGTTCCCCTTTCAGAAAAGGCCAAAAACTAACTACGTTGGTGGCTCACACACAAGGAGGCCTGGAACGGGATCTGGTGATCGAATCTGATGCAAGCAGCACCGGCTGGGGCGCGCGCAGTGGGTAGTTTACCACAAGTGGCGATGGTCCACCAGCAAACAAACACTCCATATCAATTACCTAGAGTTGATGGTAGCCTCATTTGCGGTAAAGTGTTGGACCAAAGAACAGGCGAAAAGTTGGGTTCTAAAAATGGGCAATGCAGCGGCAGTTCGCTGATCAAGCAGCGGGGGAGACGGGTCTGGCCAAGTACTTTTCGGAATACTGCCTAGATGTAGCAGATCTCAGTCATGGCCGAACATCTCCCGGGGTCGGCCAACCAAGCTTCGCATTGGCAATCATGCCGCCTACGGGGCCCAAGTTTATGGAAACTGTTTTCGATCCTGTTTCTATCTCTCTCAGAGCAGTGGGGTCTGTTCACTACCTCTCTGCGTTCTGACTCGACCACCAACTTCCACTGTACTTCAGTTGGAGATCGGACCCCGGTGTGGTGGTGACAAATGCACTTCTTCAGGACTGGTCAGTGGAGAAAGGCAATGCCTTCCCAGCCTTTGGCATGATAATGAGACTGGCGGCCCAAGCACATAGACAGGTGACGGATTTGGTGGTGGTGACCCCGATGTGAAAGTCGCAAGTTTGGTTTCCAGCTCTGATGGAACTTTCTTGGGATTGTCCAATCCGTCTACCCGAAGATCCATCTCTCCTCAGTAATCCAAGAGGGAATCCCCAACATCTGGTGATGAACGACACCCTCCAACTTATGGTGTGGAGGATTATAGGGCTTGTTGGCAAATGCCAGGACATTTGTGAAGAACTGCGGACCTCCTCTAGGGCCTGGGTGGACGGTACAGTCAAGAGCAAACAGTTGGATGGGTCTCGATGATTGGATTGGTGCCAGCGGGATTTGGATCCTGTGGGGACAGATGTTGTCCACATCCTAAATTTTTGGGCAATCCTGGCCTTGGAGGAAATGGCCACAGATCGATCAGTACTCTTCGGTTAGCAATTCCAGCAGGACATGCTGTGGTGGCAGGTCTCCCTGTAGGGGAGCATCCTCTGGTCTGGAAGTTGCTCTGGGTCATCTGTCTGTCCCTTCTTCCAGAGCCTAGATACTCGGTGCTCTAGGACGTCAATAAGTTCTTGAACCTTTTCACCTCCAGGCCTAGCAAAAGTACCTCTCACAGACACAATTGTTAGCAAAGCTGCCCACTCTTTTGTGCCTCATCTCATGTTGGAGAATCTCTGATGTTTGAGCCCTAGATATAAAAGGGCGGAATTTTACCCCGGATGGGGTCACATTTCATGTTTCCAGACTAACAAAATGTAACTCACACTTGATTTCTTATCCGGCTTTTCTGGATTCCCCAAGACTATGTGTGGTGTGCTGTATCAAGACTTTTTAGCCAACCAAACGTTTTTTATTATGAAAGTAATATGTACTGTATTTGTAAATGATTTTAGGTAATCATACAATAAAGAATTCTATCTGTATCAAGGCGTATAAGGCTCTGACAGAGGATCTTGGCCCCTATGGGGAGCGGCAACTGCTCACTGCCCTTCTGAAACCGTTGAGGGAGGTCTCTTCCCCTACCATTGCACAATGGGTTCGATGGACCATGCAAGAGACAAGCATTGACACAAAGCTGTTGGTGTGCATTCTACCAGAGGGGCTATGGCTTTGAAAGCTTTTGCTCACGGAGTTTGCTTGGAGCACTTTTGAATGGGGCAGACTGGTCTTCGGATTTGACCTTTAAAAGGTTTTACTTCAAGTACTTCCCTCTACTGCAACTCTGTTGGTAGATAAGCTTTAAACTAGCCTAATCCTCACCTCTGGGTTCTGACATAAAATCAAATATGTCCTACCTATCGTAAAGGAAAGTTTCAATTCTATTAAGGACTCGGAGGCGAGGATAAGCCCATCCAAAGTTACTTCACTGCTCACCCCAACAAGTTGGATCTGCTGAAGAGATGTAAGTAAACTGTTTATTATTGGTGGTATACACAATTTTCAGAATTGTTTTATTTGGTCTTCTGGTTGAGGGTATGAAACCCTTTGTTCTTTGATAGATGGTAATGCTTTGACCTTTGTCTTTTGCCTTTGTGCGTCTAAGGGGATTAAATCTTGGCCTGCTGTTTATTACAGGATCAGAGGCTTCTAAACAAGAGTAAAATCTTTCACGTCCAGTTTATGTCGCAGGAAGAAAGAGTGAAAGGAAGAGGGGACTAATATGGATAAAGGCACATCCTGGATCCCCATTGAATAAACTTTTCACCTTCATGTTCCCTAGGTTTTATGGGAAATGAAGTTTGTTTGCTATAATGTTGTGTTCTAATATGGCTGCTGTTAAATAAAACGAAGAAAGAGAAGCCTACTCCTTGCCTCAGAGTCCTTTATAAAATGTAAACTTTCCTTTACGATAGGTAGCACATTTTTCATTTTGATGCAAGCACAAATGGATGTTTGCACAAAGATTAGAATTTTGAGTTGTCCACCGATTACCACTCTCTGCAAATTTCTCCTGACAGATTATCAGAAAAAAGTGAGGAAATCTCAAGATAAAATGCTAAGACATAAATGCAGTACCCATTGTGGCAAACACCAATTGTTGTTAGTTAGGCACGAAAGTGCCTTACGATGTATGTTGCACTTTATAAGTAACAACTCAACTGATATCTTGCATGTATATGTTTTCAATATATTTAGTGCGTGCATCCAGACACAAAAGTCATGGCTGGTGGCAATATTAGAAGCAATTCAGCAGAAATGGTGGGTTTTGGCTCTTGTAAGCAAATAATAAATAATAAGTACGAGGTTCCTCTAGATGGTAAGAAAAGCGGGTAGGGGACTGGTGTGGAGAAACAAGGAGGACCACTAAGTGTATGGTAAAGAGAAAAAAAGGGGGGGAAGATCCCTTTTAGGAACTAGGGCTCTCACACACCCAGCAAGCTAGGTGTCATGCTTCATCATATGAGCCTGCCCCTCGTCAGGTCGGCGCTGCAATACCTGACGGGCACCCGTACCGGGGCTCTTTGTCGGGGATCTTTTGTTCCTGCCGGTAGGTGCAGTGGGGGTAAGGGCCCTAGTGTGTAGATGTGATGTGTGGTGAAAGTAAAATAGGTCAGTTAATCCTAAAAACCTTTATTGGGAAGGTAAACTGCCTAGTGTAAAAGAATGAGAGGGGTACAGGACTAGTACTGGTGTATCTAGTGGTAAATGCCCAGCTCTCAGGTGATCGACATGTTTCGTGCCATTGTAGTCCTATAGATCAAGGCACTTCCTCAGGATCGAATAAAACGCTATCTACACTTCAAAGGTAAGTGAATTTCTACATACCCAGGACACAGGTAGTTGACCTATGAAAAGTAAAAGAAAACATATATAGACAATATAAATATTATATTCAAACATACTCAGTCCTCAATGTCCACCAAGCTGTTATTTCTATTAAAAGGCCCCACGGATAGTGTGCTACCCAGTGCATACTAAATGTAGTTACTCAAACACACAGTATGTGATAGAGAATGCGATACCGTGATATCTATTACCAAATATCTTCTCTAAAATATTATGGATAAAACAAAAATAGAGGCAACTAAATAGATGCAATGGTCAGAACAAACAACTGACTCACCTGGTCTGTACATCAAGTGTACTTGCAACGGTTAATCAGCGGTACAAGAGGACACCAATTGGGTCCTAAAACAAGAATAAATAGAAGAATACAAAAAGAAACGTGGATCTGTTAAATAAGCTGAATCCGATCAGCTAACGGAATGGTAAATGCCAGAGGGTGCAGAAACGGACGCTTGCCGGAAAAACAAGAGCCATCAAGGGAACCTGCCCGAGGTGTGTAGTCAGGTAAGCGGTACCCCCAATGCCAGGCGGGTCCCCAACAGAATTCAACAACCCGGTAGAACCAGGACTGAGGAACCAACTGGCATGCAAGGATCACCACGGGGCCCGGGAGGATACACGCCATGACCCGAAGTAACACTAGGGAGCCTCGTGATCTCAGGAGGGCAGTCGATTTACGGGGATGCAAGTACCGCCGCACACACTCACCTCTGATAGTTGTATGTCGTAACTAAAGCCAACTCACCGGCGAATTAACGCTCCTTGCGTTAAGACCTACCCTGCCGCCGACACCGGGATGGTAGCAGGCAGGGGGCCGGAGAAACATAAATAAGCGAGTCGCAGCCCACTTGTGGGCGGTTCCCATGACGTAGTACGGGATGCGTGAGGTCGTGAACCTAGTGACTGGTGACTCGGCTGGAATGAGTAGCACGCATGATAACTAAAGCAGCGGCCATATTAGAGTGTGAAAATGCTCCAAAGAATATATTTAAAGGAGATACTGAACTCTTAATCGAGTGTCCCTGTTGATGCTTAAAGGGACCTGACCAGGTGGGGCTACGGTAGTACAATCTACAACTGATTATGATGCAGAATGCATCCGCCAACTATCTAATGAGAGATATTATACTCCCATCACAACCGATCCTACTACACGTCTCACGACGAGTATTTCCACAATGGTTTACGAGGCAGAGTCCAATGGGTGGATCAGCCGTAAGGAAGCTGATTTTTAATTTCTAAGGAGCCTAGAACACCATATTTTTACACCCTTCCTAAAATTCATAAAGGTGTCCTACCGGTCCCTGGTCGACCTATCGTCTCCGGGATCGGATCCATCCTCGAGCCTCTTTCCATCTTCTGCGACCATTTTTTACAACCAATTGTGAAAAACACCCCCACCTTTGTAAAAGACACTACTGATATCTTGAGGATTATTGAGGGAACATTAGACACTGGAGACATTGACTTTCTCGTCACTTTTGACGTAGAAGCTTTATACACAAATATTCCCCAGAGAGCCACCCTAGCAGTTGTGGAAACTGCCCTCAATACATTGGAGTGGACATCATCCACCCCTATTTCCTTTATAATGGATTGCGCTACCCTGGCTCTAACTGAGAATTTCTTTGAATTCAAACAACAACTATTTCATCAGAGTCAGGGTACTTCTATGGGTAGTACCTTTGCCCCTAGTCTGGCGTGCCTTTACATGACCGCTTTTGAAAGGGAAGTAATCCTTAACACTACTAACCCATATTACAACAATTTGAAACTTTGGAAACGTTTCATTGATGATATTTTGGTGTTTTGGCATGGAAGTCGATCAACCTGCGAAGATTTTGTACGATGGATCAATATCCAGAATGAGTACCTAAAATTCTCACACAACATCTGATACCACCGTCCCTTTCCTGGACATAAACATCACACTGAGTGCAGGCAGTCTCTACAGCTCTCTCTATAAGAAACCAACTGACCGCAATAGCTTACTCCTGTACAACAGCCACCACCCTAAAGCATTAAGAGATAATTTGCCATTTGGGCAATTCTTGCGCATTAGACGCAATTGCAAATTGGTTAGTGATTACAAAAAGAAGCCGATATTTTAGCATCTAATCTTACGGCAAGGGGCTATCCACAGAAACAAATAAGAGATTCATTGAAGAGAGTGAGGAACAACCCCAGAGAGTCTCTACTTGAAGTACATCCTAAACTAACCACTGATACCTTGACGTGTGTGACATCATTTACCCCAGATTCTTCACGAATCAAACGGATCATTTTGAAACACTGGGGTATTTTAAACACTGGTGACCTACAATTACCCAAACCCAGGTTCGCGTATAAAAGAACTCGTAACCTTAAGGATACCTTAATACACACCAGACCAAGGAAACACAACACCGACACACAGAGGACACTGTGGGGCCTTCCGGCAATTACTGGTCACTACCCATGTGGTTCTTGCAGTGTGTGCCCGTTACCATTACATCCAAAGAAATAGCCCTGTCGTCCAACTTCAGATGGACCCTGAAGAGACACACGAACTGTAACACTAAACGATGTATTTACATGTTGGTCTGTCCCTGTGGTCTCCAATACATAGGAATGACTATGCGATCAATTAAGACCCGTATAACAGAGCATAAAAGTAATATCAGGTGCCAAAGGGTCACCACCAAATTGTATACACATTTTAAGGATACACAACATGCCCCTGAAACATTGCGTTGGATAGTCCTAGAAACATACCCACAGGTAACCAAGACTGTACTGTTCAAAGCTGAACAAAGATGGGTGTATAGATTATCCACACATACTAAGGGCCTCAATGATGATATACCGTGGGGTGCACTTACTTGAATTAGCTACACTGTGGCCCCCACCTTTACACAGTATAGACCATGCACCCTTATCTATGACGAGTTACGCCATGATTACACTCTTCCATTTTTGAATGGAGTAACTCTAGTTAGCATGACGAGCATCTGTATAGGTGTCTATATCAGTATTTAACTTTGGGACTATATTAGCATCTGTTAGTGCATTATCACCACCTTGTTGGATGTTCTACCTTATGCAGTTATGAGGTTGACTCCCTTCAGGTCTTTCAGATCATTAGATTGCTAATCCTCCGATGCTTTTTTCCACATGCTGTATATTACAACTCTCTCACAGTTAATCTTTGGGTTGTTCATAACTGGTTTTGGTTCCATGCTCACGTTTATAGCACGCCCCTTAATTTTAGGCGTTGGTTCTCGTAGTATTCCTTGTTATAGATGTTTGAACTATTATTCGTTACTTTTCACCTGGTCAGGTCCCTTTAAGCATCAACAGGGACACTCGATTAAGAGTTCAGTATCTCCTTTAAATATATTCTTTGGAGCATTTTCACACTCTAATATGGCCGCTGCTTTAGTTATCATGCGTGCTACTCATTCCAGCCGAGTCACCAGTCACTAGGTTCACGACCTCACGCATCCCGTACTACGTCATGGGAACCGCCCACAAGTGGGCTGCGACTCGCTTATTTATGTTTCTCCGGCCCCCTGCCTGCTACCATCCCGGTGTCGGCGGCAGGGTAGGTCTTAACGCAAGGAGCGTTAATTCGCCGGTGAGTTGGCTTTAGTTACGACATACAACTATCAGAGGTGAGTGTGTGCGGCGGTACTTGCATCCCCGTAAATCGACTGCCCTCCTGAGATCACGAGGCTCCCTAGTGTTACTTCGGGTCATGGCGTGTATCCTCCCGGGCCCGTGGTGATCCTTGCATGCCAGTTGGTTCCTCAGTCCTGGTTCTACCGGGTTGTTGAATTCTGTTGGGGACCCGCCTGGCATTGGGGGTACCGCTTACCTGACTACACACCTCGGGCAGGTTCCCTTGATGGCTCTTGTTTTTCCGGCAAGCGTCCGTTTCTGCACCCCTCTGGCATTTACCATTCCGTTAGCTGATCGGATTCAGCTTATTTAACAGATCCACGTTTCTTTTTGTATTCTTCTATTTATTCTTGTTTTAGGACCCAATTGGTGTCCTCTTGTACCGCTGATTAACCGTTGCAAGTACACTTGATGTACAGACCAGGTGAGTCAGTTGTTTGTTCTGACCATTGCATCTATTTAGTTGCCTCTATTTTTGTTTTATCCATAATATTTTAGAGAAGATATTTGGTAATAGATATCACGGTATCGCATTCTCTATCACATACTGTGTGTTTGAGTAACTACATTTAGTATGCACTGGGTAGCACACTATCCGTGGGGCCTTTTAATAGAAATAACAGCTTGGTGGACATTGAGGACTGAGTATGTTTGAATATAATATTTATATTGTCTATATATGTTTTCTTTTACTTTTCATAGGTCAACTACCTGTGTCCTGGGTATGTAGAAATTCACTTACCTTTGAAGTGTAGATAGCGTTTTATTCGATCCTGAGGAAGTGCCTTGATCTATAGGACTACAATGGCACGAAACATGTCGATCACCTGAGAGCTGGGCATTTACCACTAGATACACCAGTACTAGTCCTGTACCCCTCTCATTCTTTTACACTAGGCAGTTTACCTTCCCAATAAAGGTTTTTAGGATTAACTGACCTATTTTACTTTCACCACACATCACATCTACACACTAGGGCCCTTACCCCCACTGCACCTACCGGCAGGAACAAAAGATCCCCGACAAAGAGCCCCGGTACGGGTGCCCGTCAGGTATTGCAGCGCCGACCTGACGAGGGGCAGGCTCATATGATGAAGCATGACACCTAGCTTGCTGGGTGTGTGAGAGCCCTAGTTCCTAAAGGGATCTTCCCCCTTTTTTCTCTTTACCATACACTTAGTGGTCCTCCTTGTTTCTCCACACCAGTCCCCTACCCGCTTTTCTTACCATCTAGAGGAACCTCGTACTTATTTTTTGCTTACTAGTCCTTGTGGGGCATGTACGTTGGACCTCGTTAAATATGCCCTTAGTCCCTCTCTTTGTTGAAAAAGGGTTTTGGCTCTTGCCGTTTGGTAATGAAGCATTGTCACCTAAGGGATAGCTCAGGTGTCTGACACATGACCTATGGTTAAACTGAGATATAGCTCAGCTATTGGAAGCATGCACAAAAAATGTACGTCTTACCAGAGGCATGCCTCTGGCCCATAAAGCAAAAACTCTATGATTGGTTTCCAAGATTGTATTGTAAGACAGCTGTAGAAGTTGCTTTTACATATTTCTTGTGTAGTATTTTCTCCATGGTAGTGTCGATGCAGAGGAAGTGTGCCAGCACTGCCCTTTCGTAGACATTGTATAGCTGTGTTCTGCTGCTTCAAACAAGTGTAGTTTGTCAGCAAAACGCTTATGAAACTTTATTCTGCTGTCAAACTAAGTCTGGGTCTGTCAGCATAACTCTCATGTTGGGTATAATAGGCCACCAATGCAAAAAGCATTCCACAGTGAACACACTACTTTGGGCACCTCTTGTTTCAGTGTTACAATGACAAACTGGTAGACATGTAGCCTGCGTGGTTTCTTTTGTGCGCTCTAAGCAGGGTTGTCCCTTTCTCTAGCTAGGGCTGCCTAATTGCTATCATTAGAGTACACATAAAGGAACAACTAATATCGAGAATACAGTCATTTTTCTCAAAGGAATTTAATAGAAGTTTGCAACAAATGTTGCATTTTATAATGCACAGTGCCCCCGCAGGATTTAAAATCAACAATATTTTAATGAATTTGAAAATGTGTGCACTGGGGGCTTCAGAACACAACTGAAAGCACGGTTGCTGTTATCATTACATCTGCTATCAAGAGCCTACATTTCTTTTTTTTTTTATTGGCATGTTTGCAGGGCATTGCTCATCAGCCACACATTCTATATGTTCAGAAGCTTGACAGAATACTTGCACCCTTTGCACAAATGAACACAATTTGTTGCAAACTTATTTCAAGGCAACTATATTTTTTGCCGGTTCTTTAGGTCTGTTGGCTTTGTGCATAGATGTGGCTCAGCTATCTCATATGAAAACGGCTCAACGTAGTGTGCTAACAACTGTTTAATATTGATTTAGGATAGTGCAGATTCTGGCCAGAGAAATTTACAGCAGGTAATATTGCCAAGTGGTTTGCAAACTCAATTGGTCAATTGCAGAAGGAAAGAAAGATGCATTAAGAATCAAACCTGTGACTTACCAGTCACACATCTGGAATTCAGGAGCACTAACCTACTAAACTCAATATTCTGAGACCTGTATCTGTGTGCAGCCTCAAACAAGCATATGTTGCAATGTCCCGATGAGCAGACTAAAAACATAACTTTGAGCAACAGCCAGGCAGGAGCTGATTTCTAAAGATGGAATTAAATATATATTCCACAAGCTCACTGTCATTTCACAGAAGGAATTGGAAAAAGGGCCATAGGGTTGCAATAGCTGTGCAAAAACTGGTTTGAAAGTTCTTTACAGTAAAATCTGTAATAGCTGCTTTTTAGTTCTCATATCACTCATTCCCTTTTTTAAAGAGCTCCTTCAATAACCGATAAACACTGTTAAATGTATTAAGGCAGGTTTGTTGTATTTGCATCCGGTTTGACCAGTATGTTTTAAATGCACAAATTATTACTCTAGTTTCTAGTATTGGTTTTAAGGATAGCTCCACTTCATTGCTTGAAGTGTTAGCCCCGCCCTACATTGGTTGACATGTTAGCCGCCCTGGAAGTTCGGGTCTAGTTGTGCCACTGATCATTCATGATACTCTCCCGTTCTTGTGAGGCCTATTTGCCACATTCTCACCAAATGTTTATCTTTCTCCCTTACCTGCCTTTGTTTTCATGCGGATTTGATCTCTTGCTTAATGCCCAAGGGCACCTCTTTGGCCTGTCTCAGCCTCATAATATTTTTCCAGCCACATCACTAGTCCATAACATGTTTCCAGTCAGAGAACACATGGATTGACTGTTTTTGATACAGGCCTGGTATTATTCCACCACACAAAATGCAACCTGGGTACTACATTCAAGGGGGGCAGCAGTTATGCAAAAGTGAAATCATTAAACCTCTGGACGCCTATACTATTCGGAAATTCCTTTGTTAACCAGACTGGGTAAAAGAACAAGCTTTTGGAAATACTGAACAAAGTACAAAAGTGTAATTTTGAAATAGGGTAAGTGACCTAAGAGGAAAAGGTTAACTTTTGAAACAAAGAATATATCAGGAGTACAGTCCTGTCAATGATTAGAATGGGGGCAGGGGCATCAGCCATACATGTACTGCGTCCTTAGGCTATTTACAGAGCACTGGGATTGTTTTACCAATCACAAGACTGGGAAGCCTACACACTTCAAAAAGAGATATATAGAGGAATCAACGATTGTGGACGAGAGTGTCTGTTTTTAAAGCTTTGGGTACATTCCCTTTGGTTGACATCTATTTAACCCTTTAACCGCGGCGCGAATTCCGCCGCGGTGCGGCAGTTTAAAAGAGTGGGCGGGGCCGCGTCGGCCAACGGACGTGCGCAGCACTAGCGAGGTAGTGCTCGCGACGGCCGTTGGCCGACGGAAGCACGGAAGGGGTGTTAAGTGCAATAAAACAGGCTTTCAGGCAAATATTTCTACAAAGAGTTCTCAATCGGACTCCTGTTGGCGCAACCATAGAAATTCTAAAGTGCATAATTTTACAGCGCCTTTTGCAATAAATGTGTAGACAATAGCAACTAAGAAAACCTGCGAATATTTGATCGTACTAGAAAGGGACGGCTAAATATCACTGGCTTGTTTTACTCTGTGTGAGAAGTACAATTGAGTAATGCACAATTCTACTAAAAAACACTTATGCTCATATTCCACATAAGATCTTTGGCAACGAACCATATATCTAAGTTGGGGCAGAAGACGCAGTATACAAGTAGAAATGCATAGATAGCAGCTAGCTCAGTGGAGAACACAGGTTTGAATCTCGACCATGTTGTCTCAGGCTTTCAACCTTGCGAAAATCAGTTTTATTGACTTGACAACTATTTTTAAGAGCCTGAAAACAGGACCCGACTTATATAGTAGGTTATAAATAACATAGGGCCACTGAATCTTTGTCTGGATACACGTTTTAGGCAACAAGCGCTCCTCTTCAAAGACTCATGTGTGAAGGACTTTATGTACGTAACTCACTATCTGAAGTGTATTCCAATTCACCATCACCATATAATATTCCTTAACAGAACAACATTTTATTAAAATAGCTTTCCTCGACACTTACCGCACTCACCTGGTTTGAGATCCAGCACAGCAAGAGACTCCGAATGCAGGAAGTACAAGGTTGGACTAACAGTAAATAGCACATAATTGTCATGACGTTCATCCAAGATAATGAGCACGAGATCACCAACCTGGAAGCTGAAAGAAAACAAAATCAACGTTAATTAAGGAACACGGATACTCAGACACTGCTACGTGCCCAAACCTGCCTGAACGCTCATGACGTCAGCTATTTCATACAAAAATTAAATGTGAACAATGTCCCACATCACCAGATTTACAGACAATCAACATTATCGAATTCACACTAGTAGAACCGCGTTGCACATTCAGAGTCTCGCTGCTTGCTCTCAAACGAATAAATCGGGGCCTGTGACATCTTGTCATTGTGACAGCATGGCAAGCAGTGAGTGTAGCGCCATCCTTACTAGATAGGGCTATGGCTACTGTGGTCTGGCGCTGGTTTGGCTGCCGGGCTACGGGTCTCCAACGACTTGGACAGCTATGGCCTGAAACCTGGCGGTTGCTCCACTTCCAAGTCAGGGGGGGGGGTCCTGTGAGTTCTGGAGAGGAGGGGCAGGCACTATGCCAATTTATATGAGAGCTCCCGCTTCGCTGAACTCTAGTCTAAACCTACCCAAGTCCTATAAACCAATTGCTGAAATGCATTACAAATGTGGATCTTTTGCCAAAAAGAACATGAATGTATATAGAGTGATATTTTCTGGCCTACACAATTGATAAAACTATGCAGATCCGTAATGAGAGCAAAAACACATTTTCAAAGACTCCGCAAATGAGTCTTCAAATCAAAAGATATTGCAGCACAGACGAGGTCTTGCAATCAACAAGGGCCTGCCTTGTAAAAGATTTAGAGGGAGGACGTTTCCAGCATGTTAGGCACCGTGAGCGAAGGTTTGCAAAGGGGTATGCCAATTATTCTCCAAGATAGAAACAAGAACCCCACTTCAAAGCTTAACAGACTGCCAATGAAACAATCTGGAACTGGGAGTAATGTGCTCACTTCATCACAACCATACAAGATAGGAAAAAAAGAAACAAAAAAGGTGCTGAGCACATTTTACTGTTTTTACAAATAATGACTAGAGTAGGCAGAAAGTCCCAGAGCAACACATCGATTTGTTCAGACTTTAAAACAGGTTTTTTTTGGAGACATAGCTAAAATGATTGCACCAGGTGCAGTGGCACAGGGGACTAGGAATGAGAGTAGCCCACTACGATCCGTTTATATCTGGCTTTCATTACCTGACTGCGGTTAGAGGTCACTGTCTCCTTACACACATCACGAAACCTTGCTCCACCAAGTTCGTTTTTCATGCCACGGGGTGCAAATCCGTTAAAGTCCACTTTCGACCATGCCCTGACCAGCAAACAGATACTGTTCGTATCAAGAGCTGGAAAAGGTACGTTACTTACATTTGCGACTCTTCCATTGTGTGTCCTATAACCCCCATCCACTGCACCAAGTACAGAAACCGAAACAGGAGGACCCCGGTAGCGACTGATCGAAGTTTAGTCTAGCAGGGAAGAGATCGCAGGCTATCAGCTCAGAAAAACTCCTTGAGAGGACTGAGCTTATGCACATCCCTGTTCAGGCCACGATTGCCTGCATCCCTACTAGCTTTCCTCTCCGTTCACTTCCTTTTCTCTAGGTCTATATTCATGTCATGACCTCATGAGCTAGATGGGAAGGATGGAGAGCGGTCTGAAGAAAGTGTTGCTAAAGGACTAGAAGGGCAAGAGACACTACAGTGAACCACAGGCACTGGAAGGAAGGGTGTGGGGATGCTGCAGCATCCCCTCAAAACATGCTGGAGTTCTGAAGGTGAATGAGCAATAAAGATGCCTTTAAATTTTGTGTTCATCTTGTCCTATTTGCCTTGCGTTCAACTGCAAAGGTCAAATGTCAGGGCATCTCTTCTGACAAATTGCTGCTTATTCTTTCAACAATGAAGCTGGCGTTTACTTTTCTTTCTCTGACTGAAAAGTGAGAGGATTTTGTAAAAGTGACCAAGGTGACAGCTTGCTTAAGGCACAGGAAGTAAAAAGTAAATCTGTACGATGTAATTTACACCAACATTTAAATGCCTGTAAACTATACAGGTTTCAAAATATCAGCAATTAGGAAAGCACAAATAAAGAACATGTGTTGGTTATTCTGAAAAGTGATGGAGATTTTAATAAGATCAAAATAAATCGAGACACTTGGTGATGTTCAAATGATAAATATGTGCTTGAACTTGATTTCCATACATCGTTTGTGCGCTATATAGTTTTATCAGTAAAAATGCATGTCGGTGCAACAAAAAGAAACAAGCATTGGAAATGCAAGAGGTATCGCATTTGAGTTAGAGCTATTGGCATTGTAAATGGCAAATAGCTTTACTTGTGTGTTATGGAGTTTATGCATGTGGTGTGTAGTGGAGTTATGCGGGTTGGATTCGATTAGTTGTGGAACTGTGTGGCATGGAATTGTGTGGTGTGGATTTGTGTAGTGGAATTATGTGGCAGGGTGTGCTGGTGAATTACATGGATAGAAATTATGTGGTATTGATTGAACTGGAATTATGTAGAGCGGCATTGTGTGTTATGGTGTGTAATTATGTGGAATGGTATTTTGTGTTGTGGAGTGGTATGTAGTGGAGCTTAATTATGTGGTGTGCTGCTGAATTTTGTGGTATGATGTGGAAATGTGTGGGGTGGACTGGATGTATGTGGTGTGTTGTGTAATTGTGTTGTTGAGTTGTATTCTGTGGTTTGGTATCAAATTATGTGGTGCGGACTGGAAATGTGTGGAGTTGAATTGTGTGGCGTGGAACTGTGTGGCTAGCTTTGCCTATGTGGTTGCAGGGAGGGAGGTATGCTTATGTGTGTGTAGTGTGAGAGGTGTGACTGAGTGCAGGATGAGATGTGCTTGGTTGAGTGCAAGCTGAATGTCAGAGTAGAAGCTTTGCTGTGTCTTTGTGAGTTTGTAGTGAGCAGGGTGTTTGCAGTGTGAATGTCTGCTGTATTCGTCAGTGTTGGGTAATCGAAGAAAAAAACCAAGGCATTTTTACAAGATTTAAAACACATGCACACTTGAAAGCACAGAGGGCTGGCATGAAAACACTCAGCCTCTTGTCTGCTCCATCAAAGCAAAGAAAGGGAGACAAGTCAAGACGTGGTAATTGCCGAACCTATCTGAAAACTAAACTATTGTGTCCTCTCATGAAAGGGTGTACTTAGTAAAAGCCTCACAGCGGCAGTCCCAGGAAAATTAAAGGAGGAGCACCCAGACCTGTGGAAGTGCTTTCGTCTTTCTAAACAACTCTGCTGATCCCGCCATTCTGTTTCCATCTGTACTCTTTCCAAAGAGGTGAGCACGTTTAACTTTTTTTCTCCTTTGTGATTTTTTCCATTACACTACTTAAGTCTATTGAACTTTAAAGAAAGTTTTTATTGGGAAGATTTCAACTAGAAATTTAATCTTTCTACAAAGCCGTTGATGGGAGATTGATATTATGCTTGCAAATTAGATGAGAAAGAAACAAGGACAGCAGCCCTCTGAAACGCTGCTCCTGCTGGCTGTACTCGCACTGCATGTGAATCTCCCCACTTCACAGGACTGTGTAGGAAGCTCAGAAAGGGATACGTTGGATGGAACCTTCTTCACAATTAAAGGCGCGCCAATAAAATTTAGAAAAAAATAGAAAACATGCAGCGACGAGCGAAATGTGGTAGGAAAACGTCACCGCAAGCCAAGTCCAAAGAAAAAGTAATGCCCCAACCTACATAAATGGCCAGAAGGGAACTGATCCAGGTAACAGGGTCAGTCTCCAGGGCAGAACAAAACAGCCAAAAGGTGGAACAAATGTAAACTCTTCACAAAACGAAGGAAAGGAATTTTGAAAAGGCAGACATAGGAACTAATGAAAAGCAGTGGGCGAGGTTAAAGCCCACAGAGCAGATAACATACCAAGAGACGGCGCATGAGCTGCCTAGGCTCGACCTAAACAGTGGTGACTGAAAACGGAGCAGTGGGACACCAGTAATGCTTCCATGCTCCAAGGGAGGGACAGCCACAAGAAGAGGTAGGAAAGCGCACACACACTAACAAATACGAAGCAAGCAAATTAAAGTGACAATAAAGCTAAACAATGGTAAGCAATGGGCAGACTGTAAGCCCACTGTAAAATAATAATGTCTCATAAGAGACTGCACGTGAGCAGTTTAATAGGTGAGACCTAAAAAGGATCACTTACTACACTCGCTATCAACATGATGGAGGTGGACAGGAAATGAACCAAAAGGGAGGACATGAGTCATTGGCATCTGAGAGAAGAGCAAGGCACCCCTGTCTTATGTCACAACTTCTTTTGTGATCTTCCTGCAACGGGAAAAAACAGGAATTGATTAATCAGGCTGTGGCAAACATTCATTACCACCATGGCCACAGCTAATGGGGGCTGGTAAGGCACCCCAACCTCAAGTTCGCTGCACACTCATCTAGACTGGATCTGCTGCAGTGTACGGAGAGACTGTGATGATATCCAACAAGTCTCCCCTTGATGGAATCACTGTCTGCAAAGGCACCTCTGGAAAACCCTCTTGTGCACGCATGCATGCATGACCAGGAGGATACAAAAAGCCAGCAGAGCTAGCAGGAACATGACCAACAGGACTGGAACCTGAGCCAGTTCTCATAACAACAAAATTAAATACTGAATGTCTTGAGTCATCTGAGAAGGCGGGAAGATCGGAGAGATGAAGTATCAAGTACTACCCCTATGAACAGCAGAAATGAGGGGGCCCCAGGTGGAGCTTTGGGTGCAATGATCAAAAAACCCAGATCAAACATCAAAGATGCTCTCGACTGCAATTAGTGCAGCAGCATCTCTGGTGACCTGACTTTCAGGAGTCAGTCATCCAGGTATGGGATTGCCGATGTGAGCTAGAATGGGAGAACCACAAACTGGCAGTCGGTGGAACCCACTACAAACTGCAAATATCTCCTGTGTGACTGCAGGTTCAGAATACGAAATACATGCCCTGCAAGTCCAAGGATACCACCCTATCTTCCACTTCAAGTGCCAAAAGAACCTGACCCAAGGTCAGCATCTTGAATTTCTCTTTGCGGAGAAGGAAATTCAAGACCTTGAGGTCTAGGATCGGTAGGAGACTGTCGTCCTTTTTGGGCAGCAGGAAGCATCAGTGCTCAATCTCTTGCTTTGGTACTTAATCTACTGCAGCAGGGTTGTTAACTTTTGGCTCGAGGATGCGTAGATTGTCTGCGGTTAGACAAGAACCAGTAAAGGGGTTGCAGGGAGGAGCCTGGTGGAAGGCTAGTGCATGCCCTCTTTCCACAATCTGAAGGACCACTGCTCTGAAGTAATGGCCTTTCAGGCCTGTAGAAAAAAAGGACATCCAGCCTCCCACCATTCTCAAAGGAGTCGACTAGGGCAAACTAGAGCCGTTTCCCCGGTAGGAGCAATGGAAGAGAAGTTGACTGGTTGTTGTGTGAGACAGTCATAGTCTTTTCCACAGGCTCTATACTGTTGGAGCAGGGGGCTCTGGGACTGCTGCTGTTGGGATGTTTGAGAGTGGAGAAGCAAAAACTGAAGCTTTGTGCCAGAAATCTGCGAATATGCCTGAATGCTGAAGGAGCTGCAACCCAAGGGAGGGAAAAATATCACTCTTCAAGGCAGAGTCGGTCTTCTGTCCAAATAACTTAAACCCATCAAAGGGTAAGTCCATGACTGTGGTCTGCACATCTGTGGAGAAGCCAGAAGTTCTGAGCCAGGCATTGTGGCTGAAAGTCATACTGCTTAAGCCACAGAGTCTGCTGAATCCAAGCCAAAGAAAAATAATCTGTAGAGAAGCTGCTTTGCCATCCCAGACTAGCTCAGAGAAGTGCCCTTGTACATGTTCTGGCAAGTTGTCGGTAATCAGGTTTGCTATATCCTATAAAGTGTGGGTGTACCATCCCAAAACATAGGCAGAGTTGAAACTTCAGCATCAAACTGAAGAGAACATGTTTTTGCCCACAACTTTCAATTTGTTAGACTCTGTACCTGCTGGAGCTGCAGGAAAGGTGCCATGCAAAAACTTTGTAGAGGAGGTGGCGTGAGCTGCCAGACTCTCTGGCAAAAGATGGACAGAAAGGAAGGCGGAGTGTCAGGGGGCAGGCTGGTATCCTCTGGCTTTGTTCCTGTTGACAGAAGGAGATATGGTTGGTCTCTGCCAAGCAGACAAAAAGGGCTCTAAAACAGCATCTTTGAAGGGTAGCATTGAAGAGTAGCAGGGGTACATTCCACCAATCGAAAATGAAGTTCCAAGACTTAAACTGCCTTCCTGAGCACTGCATGATAAGATGTGATTTCTGGAGGAGGGGCAGGTGCTGTGGGGGTGTTTGACAGGCACTGGATGGGGAGAAATGATGACCAATTACTATAAATTCAGGTACTGGTGACAATTCAGGTTCTGATGTATTAGCATTACCCTCTTATTGCAGCGATACCAGTGATTTTCTTACTAAGATACATAGGATCCATTGGGAAGAAACTTATCTAATTAGGACCCTGAATGTAAATTCCCTATATACCTGCATTGATCAGCAACAGGGTACAAATGCATGTTTCATTCCTAAGGAGTAGATCGATTAGACTTTTAGATCATACTCATATGAGCAAAATGATGACTTTTTGTCTGCAACAAAATATTTTTATCTTTGATAATGTTTAATATCGTCAGGTCTCCGGAACTGAGCTGGGTAACTGCTTTGCCCCCAGCTTCGCGAATGTATTAATAGGCAGGTGGGAGAAACAGGGTGTCTGTGATCGTAATCTGAGTTTCAGCTACAAAATCAGAAATTAATGTGAAGATTACCTGGACCCCTTCCTTATGGTAGATGGGGGACAGCTAATGATTAAACTCCACAGGAAGGAAACAGCTTATTACATTTTAATAATTATCATCCTACCACCTTGAAATGGAGTATTCCATTTCTGGAATTACTCCGTGCGAATTATTTTTTGCTCTAATGAAGACTTTTATAGCATGGAGAGCACCACTATGACGAGTAGATTCCAAGTAAGAGGTTATCCCAATAGAGTCTTCAGAACAGCCCAAGAAAGAGTGGCATCCATAAAAAGAAATGATTTACTCTTAAAGAAAAGATTTAAGGATTTTTCAGTAAATCAAGATGAATCACTGATTTTAGAAGCAAATCTGCTAATATCAAATGAACAAACACTGGGGAATTTTAAGAGCGGATTCAGTACTAAAGTCCATGGTAGGTCCCCAGATGGGTATTTCCTAAAGGAGAGTGGTGGCACTGAAGGACACATTAACACAGAGTCACTTCCAGAGACCTACCAATGATGGGTGGCTTAAGAGTACAGGTGGATTTCACAGATGTGGTAAATACAAAGCATACTAACACAGTAGTAATCGTAGAACCTATGTACTACCTAATAGAAAAGAGAAAATTATTGTATGATCTATCACCTGTACAACGGATTACTGTGTTTACATTTTGGAATGTTCCATGGAGGTGATGCTGAATTTTCTGACCAACTGGAGTGGCATCGTCTTGCAGAACCAAACTAGCAATGCTTGGAGGGTGCAGCTGCCGGGGGGCGCGTGGCAGACGACTACTGGCTACCATTCACACGAGGTCGGAATGAACCACATCCACTTCCTTGCACAACTTGGGGAGTCTGGGCAGGACGGTGGATGGGGTATGGCTGATGCGGTTTATAATCCCTTCTACTGCCACGAAAGGTGCAAAAGGTAGACTGGCCAGGAGGTGTAACTGAGAGGCCCAAGGATCTGGCCGTAAAACGAGAATCCCTAAAATGCTCCAAAGCCGAGTATGCCATATCCATGATGTTAGCCTGGAAATTACCCGAGAAGCCAGATGTTCTCAGCCAGGCATGGTGCCGTAAGGCCACTGTCGATGAAACCGCTCTACCCAGCAAGTCAGTCGTATCTAAACCACTCCTTATGGTAAACTTTGATGCATCTCTCCCATCTTTCACTGACTGGGACAGCACGACCCGGGCCTCCTCCGGGACCTGTGGCAGCACTTGCGCAACCGTTTCCCATGAGGTGTGCAAGAAATGGGCCAATAAGCATGTGGTGTTCCCCAACCACAATGGGAAGTTTGTGGAAGAAAACATCATCTTCCCAAGTGTGTCCAGCCTCTTGGATTCCCTATCCGGGGGAGCAGAAGGGAACGCGCCATGAGACGTTGAAGCCTGAACCACCAAGCTCTCAAGGGGGGGGTGTTGACTGAGGAAACTTGGATCACCTGGTGCAGGGCGATGGCGGCGTGCTATTGTCCTGTTCACAGGAGCCCCTGTGCTAAGCTTGGACCCCCCTCATTATTCTCCCATGCCTGAAACATCTTCAAAACGAGCAGGCAACGATGTAGAACTTCTAGGCTCTGTCGGCGTCAGAGTCGACATCGACCGATGTCGATCCGACTCCGAGCAATCGGGTCTCAGAATGGGGCTGGCGACGTAGTCTTCGAATTCGGGACTGGCGCTGGGGAAGGTCGCGTTGGCACGACCGGTGCCGACCGGGAATCGGATCTACGAAACCCCACCGGCGCCGATGCCAGAGCCATCAGCATGGAGCCTGGTGGGGCCTGCTCCGACCCAGCGGGGCCCGAAGGCACACCAGAGGGGTCAGCACGCTCAAATTCGAAGCGCATGGCCTCGTAGAATTGTTTCACTTGAGCGAGGGTTGCTCCCGGAAATGGGGGGAGGTATGGAGTCGAACCCGGCAACGATTCTGAGGAACCATGCCTACAGCGTTGATGCTTCTTACCTGTATCTTCGATGGACGACAACCGGGGTGAAGTCGAAGTCCGTTTGGACTTCTTCTTCTTCTTGTGCCTCTTCCCCCAGTGTCCCGAGGACCTCAAGTACAAATAGGAGGATTTGGGGCTCCTGGAGCAGTCCCGTGACTTTCTCTTCTTCCATCGGGACCTCTGAGAAGTCGCACTGGATGCAGACTGCCGGGCCGCAAGGAGCTTCATGGATCACTCCCGCAAGGCCTTCAGAGCCATGGCTGGACAGTCAAAGCACAGCAGTCCGAGCATGATGCCGAGTCGTGGTGGTGTTCGAGACACCAAAAACAGACCAGATGGGGGTCAGTTACCGACATGGCACGGTGACAGGCGTCATCCAGCATGAAACCTACCCGTCTAGAAGTCATCCCTCGACACACACCAGAAAAAAAATCTCTCGACAAAATGTCGAAAAAAGCCTGTCAAAAAGAGACAAAGGGGTAGCTCTTCTCCGGATCAGTGCTAACTGGCGTGGAAAGAAAAGAACTGACGCAGTGCCCTAGGGTTGCGCTTATATAGGTGCCCGCAACATCATAACCGACTCCAACGACGGTGGCGACATCACAAAAAAGCCGAACGGAGCCACCTGACGGTGTGCAGGGGTACTGCTCAGACAAAAAGTCTGATGCCTGGGATCAAAGGTAGGGAATCTGCAGCTATCAGATATAAACTTTACACACTAGAATTACGTCTAGTAATAATTATGAACCAAAAGCATTTCAGAACAACATTTGAGGAATACCTGAAATATAAAGACTATAGATAACAATAATATAACCCAGAAGCATTTCAGAACAACATTTGAAGAATATCTGAAATCAGGATAAAACATATTCATTAAGGTACTTTGGTTTATTCACACTTCTGTGTCTCAATAACACTGTTTCAAGACTCCTCATCACCCCGGAAATCATCGCTGACACTAGAGAAAATACGATCCGCAGCATCCACTCCAGCATCTCCACTTCCTGCACCATCCACTCCAGCAACTCCACTTCCACATACAACATCCTGTCCTTCAAACTTCCCACCAACAATATTTCCATCTGTGACATCAACCGATTCTTTTGAAATCTCAGGTTTAATTTTAGCCACACTTCTTTTGCACCACCAACCATCATCCACTTTCACAGAATACTTGCTCACTTGAATAATTGTGGATTTAGGATAAAATGAGGACCCTTCCACCAAAAATGTCACCTCACTCTTTCCTTATCATCTGCTTTGAAATCCACATCCTTTACCTTCTTCAACTCATCATATCTGATCTTGCTTTTATACTGTAACTCTTCCACTCTCTGCTTCACCTCCAAAATATCAGGAGTCTAACGACCATCACCAGTTTTTTCGAACACCCATGTGGGAGTTAACTCATTACAAGAGTGCATCCCCCCTCAATAAAGCAAATGGCGCCATACCCGTAGTAGCGTGCGGTGTATTATGATAACTCCGCAATCTTCTTTCAACAGCAGACTGCACAGTCAATCCATTTGACACAGCAACAAGAATAGCTGCTATTATCCTGCTCTCTCTGTTACCATTACCTTGTGGGCTATATAAGGATACTGTTAAATGCTTAACTCCCAATGTGGTAATAAATGAATCCATCATGCTGGACTTAAATTGCACACTATTATCTGTTACCAAGCAGTGGGAATACCTTCAGTGTGTAATTTCTCCAAAATTCTGATCACCCCTTTGGTGTTTGGATCCCTCAAGAATTCATGGTACACCCATTTAAAGTGGTAATCAACAGCCACCAAGGCATATCTCAAAATTTAACTCAAAGAATACACTGGTCCAAAAAAATCCATACCTAACCCAAGGTGATAAACTAAATTCCACCGGGGACATAGGGGTGTTGCAAGCAAGTGATTTCTTTGCCGCATTACACACTTCACATATGACCAAGACTGACTCAACCCTTCCCATCCCTTACTGGCCACCAGTAAAATCCATGCAATTTCTTCCTGGATCCCAGATAGTCCTACATGTCCATTATGAGCAAATCTCAACAATTTGGTTCTCAACTCCGTAGGTAGAATCAACAGACTCCCCCGTAAAACTAGAGCACTTTCCACAGTAAATTCATCTTCAACTTTATGAAACAACTTCATTTCCTCCTGTATGTCACAATTCCTGGGCCAACCCTGACTGATGAACTTTTTCAGCAATATTGGACAATTATCCTGTGCCCTAACCCCTCCCCATTCCTTTTCGGAAACTATTTATTCCGCAATAACCACACCATCTATCAAACCCACAACACACTCAACTTCGTCAGACTCAGGGGCCGATTCCGATTCCGGCCGGAAATCTCTCCGACCGAGCCGGACCCGGAGAGAATTCTGACCGAATCGGACCCTAGCAGTCCGACTGGACGAGTACGATGCATTCGCATGCTATCGGACTCGATTCGGTCGGACTCCCATTGAAGTCAATGGGAGCCGGTCGTACAACGCGTACGCGGGCTCCCATTGTCTCAATGGGTGCGAGGCGAACAAGGGCGCCCCCTACAGCGGGTACGCGTCCATGCGCATCGCGGCGTACATGCACAGGTAGGGGGACCCATGGGTCCCCCCCTGTGTGCGACTCGCGTGCCTACGCGTACAGGGGGGTCCGACGCGGACCCCCAAAGTCCGGCTCCGACAGCTCTTTCGAGCCGGACGGCGCGAGTCGGTCGGACTGCTCGCGGCGCGCATCGTACTTACCCGGCCGGGAAACGTCTCCATAGCGCGGTGCGAGTCGTGTCCGTGCGAGTCGGTTGGAGCGTGTTGAAGCCGCGTACGAGTCGGTCGGCGATTTCGCGGGAGCTTGCATCGTACTCGCTCGGCCGGACCCGCGTACGATTCAGTCGGGAAACAGGGCTCCGAATCGGATCCGGTAAATCCGAATCCGATTCGGAGCACTACCGGCCGAGATCGGAATCGGCCCCTCAGTGTCCACTGAAGAATCCTTGTAAGGACACTGTGAGAAAAAATACACTCTCGCACTCTTTCCTTCTGGAATATGTTTGATTTTACAATTGAATTCCTGCATTTTGGCCACCAACCTCATCTATCTAGGACTTAAATTGTAAAAATTACCATTCCCCAGAAGATAAACCAGAAGTTTACGATCTGTCACAAGGATAAACTTTCTGCCCCACAGATAGGAGGAAAAATGAGGAGTAGCCCAGAAACATGTTAATGGCTTCCTCTCAATGGTACAATAGTTTGTTTCTGCTTTGGATAAGTTCCTTGAGGCAAAAGCCGCAGTATTCTCCTTCCCTTCCACCATTTGTCCTAAAACCGCTCCGAGTCCTACTCCACTTGCATCAACTGTAACAATAGATTTAGCGCCATTATCAAATGATTGGCACGCAGGAGCTTTTATTATAAGGTTCTTTAATGACTTAAATGATAATGCCTCTTATTCTCTCCAACAGAATGTAACTCCTGGCCTTAACAGTTTTCCTTAATGGCTCTGTCTGGAAAACAAGATTCTCAACAGATCTTTAGAAATACTCACAAAGACCTAAAGATTATCTTAATTGGTCTTTATCAATAGGTACTGGAGCTTTTCTGATTGCTTCAAGTAATTCCATCCTAGGATTGATACCAGTAGATGAAACATGATGCCCAAGATATTGTAACTCTCACAAGAAAGTCACATTTGTCCCTTTTCACAGTCAACCCTACATCTTCAAGAATACTCAAAACATTTTCAAGTGAATACAAATGTCCTTCTACTGTCTTAGTGTAAATTATAATATCATGTTGCTATGCTAAAACATTAGATACTTCATCAAAAATTTGAGGCATTAGATTCTGGAAAACAGATGCTTCTGAGGCTAGACCAAAATGTATGTGTAAAAACAGAAAAGCACCAATCGGGAGTATTAAAACTACAGGAGTCCTCACTCAACTCAATTTGGGAAATGCCCTTAAATCAAGGGTGGAAAAAGAGGCACATTCCTACAGGGATCACATTAGGTTTGATAATTATTCTGTGCTCATACTTCCTAATCAGACCTAAGCGATCCTCAAATAATGCCTTGTGTTTATATAATACCACATATAAAGATTCTCTTTCGTGATCTTTACTTTCTACCAATGAAAGTGCTCAGTTCCAGGTCTCAATACCATAACATACCAAATTCACCCTGTTCCTTCCAAAAAAAAACAAAAAAAAAACATTATAACCTTTCTTTGCAACATAGATCTTAGATTGAATGTTTGTCTTTGTACTGTATATTTTCATGAAAGTACCCTATCATGTCAATATCAAGCCCCCACAAAAGCAACAGTATGTATGTCTGGGGGTAATAATTCGACACAACTCCATTCTTTCCAGTATAACGTATCAGATATAATCGTTACCAGAGAACCAGAGTCCATAGTGACCTTCAGTTCCACTGTACCAATTCTTACATCACAAACTAGATCCCTTTTTCCCACACCCATCCTTAGATTCTACCATTTTTATCAACAATACCCTTCAAGCATTACTTTGTTTGGGATCATTATCACTGCTTTCCAACAATTTTTGATTTACTAAAGCAATATTTTGAGAATTCCTGCAAACCTTAGCGAAATGATCCAAACTCCATTTCATGCAGGTTTTTCCAATAGCAGGGCATTGTTTATTATTTGCAAGATTACTTTTCAACACCTAAAACAAGATCCATTAGTAAATGTAGCACTTTTAATTGTTTTGTTATCAGAAGAGGAGAAATTTGGCACCGATTTCAGCTTCACACTAATGGCATTGATATTTTCACTGTCTCCTGTATGTTGAAATCGCCCAATTTCTTTTGAAGCTATTATTGATCTTTCAATTCTACTTGCAATTTCCAGAGTTTCATCCAATGTAGGATTCCTGCAGCGTAACAATTGTTATTGAGTTCTTTTATCAAAGCAATTCACGATCAGTTGATCTCTCAAATAATTGTCAAACTTTTGATCAAATTCGCAAGTGGAAGCAAGTCTACGTAGCTCAGCTAAAAAACAGTCAATTGATTCATTTTGTTGTTGATGTCTAGTAAAGAATTTATGTCTTTCCACAACAGCGCTCAAATCATCACGAAAATACGACTCCAGTCTTTTCACAGCTTCTGTGAATTCATCCCACACAAATTGAAGGTATTTTACTGGGAAAGTGGTAAGAAAAAATCCTCTGACCTTCAACACCCAGACAATTATAGAGAATTGCTTTTTTTCTTAATGGATAAAATTTGCGCCCCATCCACAGCAATTAAATAATTATCGAATGACCTGTACCACTGACCATTTTAGTCTTGGTTTGCCTGCTTCTGATAAAAATGAATTAGAAAAGTTAGATTATGCATATGCATATTGAAGAATTTCCTTGAACAGCTTATGTTAACCAGTATGATATTTTGGAAAACAAAGTGTGTCAGAAGTACACAAATTGAGAGACTCCGTAACCACTGTATAAGTAGAACCATTCAGAAGGAGATGTATGGAAAACCAATCAGAATGACCAGCAGAAAAACCAATGAGAGGACAGTTTGAAACACAACACTAAAAGAGACCACTTTCCCAGCACTCGTGGAGGAGGTGGCACTCTAGGCACTTTAGCAGGTAGGGAACCCCATAGCAGTTTGCCAATATTAAGAAGCACAATAACTTAAGACGCTCTCATAGAAATATGCGTCAGGGCAACATTTGAATTCACGAGCGTGAGCGCAAAAGTGATGATTCTGTTGCTCGCTGGAACACTGCGTGAAAGTACTGACACTAAGCGTCACAAGCACAACGCAATGAAAAACTACCAGCACTCGCAACTTTGCCACATGAAAATACAAGTGCTTTTATGCGAAAGCACAAGCCCTCCTGACGGTAGTTAATAAAATTGCTGACAAAAGCCTCAGCCACAGTGTAGATGCCCAAAATAGCAAGCGATTTAACAGGTATAACAAAATCCTCACCAAAGTCGTTAACCACCAATTGAGTTCTCCGTGATGACGCAAATGTTTCCAGCCAATTATGGTGCTGTTTTTCTGGACTCATCCTCGTCACCAAGTTTTGTTGGGTCCAACAGCAATAGGCAGGAAACAGGCAGTGGCTTAAACCAATTTATTAAATCACATCCAAAGAACAGCACTCAACATCTCTCAGCAGCAGCCAGCCAGCAAACCCCACAAAATATAACAATGCTTCTCTTAAAGAATGAGAGTCTGCTGTATAGCTATCCAATGACCGGTTGAGAGAAACACCACACACTGGACTTACAAAAATGGTTTATTTCATGCATTCTCACTTATGTACATCGCTAGCTGGAACGAACCAGTCACTAAATAAGGCTTTGACTTGGTATCATTACACAGGATGAAAATAATAATTAAAAACTCAAAAGGCTTTAGGTAGCCATTTCTAGTCAAGGAATAACTGGTTATTGAATGAGGCTGTGACTTGGTATCATTACATAGAATGCGCATAATATTTAAAAAACTCAAAAGGCTTTTGGAAGCTATTTCTATTCAAGGATGAACCAGTCACTGAATTGCCACTGAACGAGTCTTTGACGTGGCATCACTACACAGTATCAGCAGACTATGTAAAAACACAAAAGGCTTTATTGTAGCCATTTCTATTTAAGTATGCATAAAAATTCGTACATTGCACTGGCTGTTGGGTGCAAAACAAAATTAACAAACAACCGTTATTGATTGTTCCGTGATTTCCATGGATTGCACAATCTATAGCTTTTATCGTAGATTTACTAAGGAGGAAGACTTTTATACTTTCCTTTTTTAATAACAGTTGACAATTTCAGCGATATGGCCATTTTGATTAACCTATGTGCCCCTCTCCCCGCCAGAGAAAGATATGTGCAATTCCTGAAACATGTGTAGCTGAAGAAACTATTTCCCTACAAGGAGCAGAATGTACATCATGTTTTTTGGCAGCACAGTTAGTATCTACAGAGCCACATCAAAATATGTTTATTATGCACAAAAACACACACAAGCTATAAACTGTGCGATTAAATGAATCACTCAAGCAGCAACAGGTGTTCATTCCAGCAAACATACATGTCTGACTGAATCAAGTCATTATGTCAGCAGGAATTACCCTTGTAAGACACACTGCAATATTACTTCAGTTTTCCCCATTTTATTGTTTGTACTGTATTTTCTCCCGAAGGCTTTGTAGAGTATCTGAGAGTAATATACCTCCATTATCATAACTTGCATGAAACCACGCAGCTTGCAAATAAGGACCTTGATGAGGTAAAAGTATGTAAAACACTACACAGATACACAATGAAGAGTAAAAAGAACTAGGTAGTTGGCAATCACGTCTTAGTGTGGACCAAAATATTGCTATGCAGGAATATAGGAAATTGTAGCCCAGGTTTCAGGTATGTAATAAACTGAAAATGTAACTAATCTATCGGAGGTTCGCTTTGCCTCCTGCAAACCTTGAAAACACACCCTGTGCATTTTATGTTTCACTACTGAGGCATTTCATTAACCACCTAAAGGTTTGATGGATGTGATATACATGAAGAGGTGAAAAGTAAGTGTGGATTGTTAACGTGCGTGCTAAATTGTGGTTTGGAAATGAGCCAGTCAAAAGGCAACAGTGTGAGATATTGGAGGGTTGGAAATGAGGAGATGTTTATTTCAAGAATGTTGCCCTAACTGCGCGTAGGATCAGTGATGAATTGCATCAGGCTCAATATGCTGAGGATTAAGATCTCCTTCACCTTTGATGATTGTTATGTTGTTCATGTCCAAAAGGAGCCTACAGGTCATAAAGTCAGTGAAGAATTTAGGATCATGGGAGTCTGTAGATGAAATAAAAGGTGACAGTCTATGTGGGTAAGGCAGTAAAATGGTAGGTGAGGAATTAGGAGAGGCTGATGGTAGGTATGATGTCTTTGACACTGAAATTTTTTTTGTGGATAACTGCCAAAATTCTGTGTTTGCCATTCAGATGTTGAAAGGAGCAGCAGCTTTGGAGATTGTCAAGCATGTGTATGAAGGATGGTGGTAGTGAAGCCTATGTGAAAATGAAGATTTGAGACTTTTTGAGGTGATGGTACCTGTTGCATGAAGGATAAAATATCAAGTGTTGACAAACATGCCTCATTAATATATATAAGAAGTTAAATGTCTGTCAGTGAAGGGTGTGAGGTTGAAACCATGTGTACTTGCACTGCATGGCTTAAGGATGGGATGGTGTGTTCTTGAATTGATCCACATGGTGATGTTTGGACTGTCTGGTGACTAGTTTTTGTCCCTTGTTCTTATCTAGGCCTTAACAGGTTCAAACAGGAACCCTTGTTTTTACGATGCTTAGTATGGGCCCCCAGGCTGGACGTCCTAGAAGCTCCAGCTAACAAAAAACAAAAGTATTTAATTCCCAGGTGCACAAAAGCTAAAAGACAATCAGCATTTAAGCAGAACATACTAATACAGTCATGTAATCACAGTCATAGGACAATTTGTTGGCAAGATGACTTCTGAGGTATGTCAAGAAGTGTGACTCTATTGATGCATTTTTTCTGCTTATTTTTAGGTTGAGCCTACTAGACAGTGCACGCGCTGTTTGCTGCGAGGCACATTGTGGCTTACCGAGAGCACAGAATGGCCTGGAGCCCACCCATTTCTCATCATTTGTTGCCTCTCCTTGTCATTCGTGTAGCGTCCTACCCCAGCCCGGGTACATGCAAATGATCATGCCACACACAGAGCTTGGTATTATACGCCTCTATTCCTCAGCGTATAACCGTTAACTGAATTCAACATCATAAATTCCATCACCCACGCACTTAAGTTACTGTTCTATGGAGTCCATCAGGAACCAAAAGAGTTCAGTCATCTGTAACTCACAAGAAACTACATCTCTCCCTTTGTTAAAAACAAAGTACCAATAATACATTTATGCATTACAACTTTTCAATAAGTTGTTTTTGTGCTCGAATCAATCGCCCAGATCTGGACATGTGAGGCCGCCGATATACCGGCGCAGAATCCATAACTGGCATTGATGGCAGAGACATCGGTACAGCTGTTCAGCTCTCTGGATTCTCAGGTGGACAAGTCTCACTCCTGACATCTGGTGTTGGCGAAGATTGAAGCACATGCTTGAAATGCGAAGAATCTCGCAGAATGGACTTTCCAGGACGGTGAGCAGTTACCATGTGTCCTTTACTAGTTACAACTCTCAGTGGGTCAGCAACAAAAGGAGCATCAGACTTGCGTTTCTGTTTCTCCCTGACGATGACTTGGTCTCCTCTGTTGAACACAGTGCTTCAAACACAGCAGCGTCTGTTCGCATCGGTTTTCATTTTGTGTTTGAGAGACAAATCAGTGGTTCGAAGTTTATCAAAGTCAATAGATCTCTCAGTGATCCATTGTGGTAATTTGGTTAGTATGGCTCTCCCAAACATTGAGGTGGTAGGGCTCTCACCTATAGTAGAATGGAGAGTTGAACAGTATGCATGAAGTGTAGACTGAAGAACTGATTTGCGTTCAAGCATTTCAAGCGCAGCACGCTGAACGGTCTTCTTCAGGGTACTCATAAATCTCTCAACCACACCATTTGCCTGTGGCCAGAGAGGTGTGCTTTTCTGATGCTTGACATTCAAATAAGTGAGAAAATCTTTAAAACCTCGACTTTTGAAAGGTGGACCATTGTTAGATTTCAAAATTGAAGAAACACCCCATGTTGCAAAAATACTTTATAGTCTCTCAATTACCCTGTCATGAGTAGTTGACAACAGATCTTCCATCAGGGGAAAACCGGAATATTCATCAACAATTACTAGTAGATGATGTCCATTGTCAAGGGGTCCAAAGAAATCAATCGCAATTTTCTCCTATGCATGCTTTGGGAGATCGGGCTCGTTCAACAGATGTGAGGGTTGTCTTAGATGACAGACAGTTGCACACATGACATGCCTTTAACATTTTTTTCAATTCTTTCATCGAGACGAGGGAACCACACTCGGTCTCGTGAAAGCTTCTTTCGTAGCAACGACTCCACGGTGTCCCTTGTTGTCTGACTTGGACTCTCTGGTATGATGATTCTTGAGCCTTGTAAAATAATGCCTTTGGAGTAACAAAGTTCTTCTTGCACATTTTTGAATTTCTGGTATTCAATGTCATCATGAAGAAGCTGTGTATGCTTTCGTCACCACTGATGTTTAATAATGTCTTTGAGTATTAGCAAATTCCAGTTAGTACTCATGGCAGCAATGATTTGTTCTAACGATATGGCAGCTGGGGTACTGGACTTCACAATGAAGTTAACATGGGCATCAAACGCTTTAGAACTAGTGCCATGGCACTGTATTGGTACACATGAGAAGTAGTCAGCAGGGTTTCGATCTTTTCCTGGACGATGAATAATTGTGTAATGCAATCGCAACCCCCACCTCTCAATCCGAGGGGGCATCTTGGCTTTAGGATTGTCGAAAATGGTGAGCAATGCTTGGTGGTCAGTGGCAACTGTGAAGTGTTTTCCATACAGGAACACATGAAAATGCTCACAATCCCACAGTACACCTAGGCTTTCTTTTTTGGGTTGTGAATAAGCACGTTCTGCCGTTGACAAACTTTGGCTAGCATAAGCCATAATGTCTCTTGGGGCACCGGAATGTTCTATCTACTGGGCAAGGATGGCATCCAACCCCACGGGTCTTGCATGAACAACAACCTCTGTCTGTAATTTCAGATCAAAGTATGCCATTTCAGTTTCGTTATCAATTGCATGCTTGATTTTCTTGAAGCTTTGTTCACATTCACTTGACCATGTAAATGGAACATTTTGTTTCGTTAAGTCTCTCAATAGGGCACCACAGTTCCAAAGTCACGTATATACCTTGAACAGTAACTGGCCATAACAAGGAAAGATATCAGCATAGTTACATCTTGGGGGGTAGAAGTGGATGACAAGGCCTGTACTTTATTTGGATCTGGAGTCATTCCCACATCAGGAAATATATGACCAAAGAACTTGAGTTTGGTTTGATGAAACTCACACTTTGCAGCATTTAAAGTGAGACCTGCATCTACAAGTATACGACACACTTGTGTAAGCGCTTTATCATGTTCCTTTCATCCGGCCCCAAAATTGAATATGTCATCACTGTAATTCAAAGCTTTGTGTCTGGCTTTATTATGCGACGAATGAGATCCTGAAAAAGTTCGGCAGCTGATGACACTCCAAAACGTAGCCTTTTATTTCGAAACAAACCAACATGAGTTGAAAAGGTAGTAATGTACCTGCAGTCCTCTTCCAGTT
The DNA here is from genome assembly GCA_963921515.1 of Calotriton arnoldi. Classification (NCBI taxonomy): domain Eukaryota; kingdom Metazoa; phylum Chordata; class Amphibia; order Caudata; family Salamandridae; genus Calotriton; species Calotriton arnoldi. The sequence continues at coordinate 2,302,203 of CAWUFW010000334.1, forward strand.
CAAACTGGTGATATACCCTTTGTTCAAATCAAGGAGGGAAAAGACTTTAGCTCCATTCAGCTGCGTAATCATGTCAGCAATGTGCGGACTGGATGTCGTTCTCTTTTGATCGCCTTGTTTGCTTGGCGCATATCAATGCAGACACGCACAGCTCCTCCACTGTCCCTTTTCAGCACTACCACTATGGTTGATACCCATGAAGCTGGACCAGTGGATCGCTAAATTATATCATCCTTTAATACTGTATCAAGTTATTTCTCATACCAAAGGGAGTCACCGTTCCTGAGTGGAGATGGAGAGGAGGGAAGTAGGGGGTACTCTTGTCGTGTGCTACTCTGCTTGTGGGAGGCAGGGTGTCCTTATCTTGATGCCCTCACACACCCCGAAGGTTGTCATGCTTCATCATTGGGCTTTTGCTCCTCGTCGGGCCGGCGTTGCAATGCCCTACGGGTCCCCCGAAGGGTCTCTTTTTCAGAGATCTTTTGATGAAGCCGTATGGGTGCGTGGGTGTAAGTGGCAGTGAAGTCCTAGAAAGTGTATTAAAAAATGGCTGGAGGGAGAGTGATTAATTTTTAATAAAGCGATCCCTCTGTCATTATTAAAACAAAGTGTATGGTGCTGCTTTAAGGGGTATTATGTCCCTTGGTAGCTGGGTGATTATATGTCCCTATTGGCCTATGTTATGGTCAACATGTTTCGCGCTTCAGTGGTCTCAGGGGGAGATCCAGGGCGCTTCGTCAGGACCAAATAAGAAATTTATATCTACAGTGGCCCGAAAATTTCGGTGCCCCCGGATAAATGAAAGGAGTAGAGATTCTGAAACGACAAGAGTCAAAAAACAAAGATACAATTTGCCATTAGGGTATTAATACCAATGGAAATTATGCTCAGGTCTGGCTTCTCCATTGGGGGGCCAGGTGCTTGTAGTTCATAGCGTGATCATTGCTGTTAATGGTCGCGGTATGTATACGTGAGCTAAAAGGTGCTGTGATCTTTCTAAAAGTTGTTAAAAAGGAGGTTATAACTAGGTGACAGACAGACCGACGTATAAGATCAATGATTAGTGCTCAGAGAATGGTGTCAGGGTTGTTCTCTGTATCAGTATTTTTATTTTTATTTGTGAACATACCCTGGTTATATCGAGTAGGCGTGAATCGTATAAATAGAGTCAAAAATTCAAAAGTGAAAAGGTTCTATTATCCAGTAAGCTTGTGAACCTTTTAAATCTAGGTAAGTAATACCGTTAGGCCCTACCATTGATGGCAAACCTCGAGACGCTGTGTTATTATGTGTGAGCACTTAGATAATATATCTCACCCCTTAGTAGGTAGGGTAAGATCCCATGAGATCAGGGAGGGTCACTTGAGCTATAATGGGAAGGAAGAAAAAAACAGAAAACCACATGTGTCATTTTTACAGGGCTTCCTAAGGCTCTAAGTTATAACTCACAGTTGGTTTTTAGAAATTGAAGGGAGAGGATGCTGCCATGTGCAGGATCTGTCCTGGACTGATCTTGCCCCTTAGTTACTCACGGTTCTCTCGGTGCATCTGGGCTGTGTCACCTGTGTGCCTCTCGCTGTCTCCACCGGTGGGGAAGTGAAAATTCTGTCTCCTTTTATAGGAGTGGCCTGCTTCCGGGTGGGGCGTTAATTGTTTAATCACTGCATTCATTGGCAAGTTTTGGTTGTTACTATGGGTGCCATTTTGGAGTGGTGTTTTCTATGATAAGTTCATATGGGAAGGTTTTGGTTGTTACTATGGGTGCCATTTTGGAGTGGTGTTTTCTATGATAAGTTCATATGGGAAGGTTTTGGTTGTTACTATGGGTGCCATCTTGGAGTGGTATCTACTATGACAAGCTCGTATGAGGAAGTTTTGGTTGTTACTATGGGTGCCATCTTGGAGTGATATCTTCTATGAAATGCTCATATGAGAGATATTCACGGGCTGTTGAATCTCTGTATGCTGATAATTGTTATGGGTCGCTGGTACGGTGATCTTACTTAAAGGGGGGCGATGCATGTCTTGTGTATGAAGTTATATATCTAATATATTGGTGCTGCGCGCAATAGGCAGAATCTCTCATGTGAGCATTTCATAGAAGATATCACTCCAAGATGGCACCCATAGTAACAACCAAAACTTCCTCATACGAGCTTGTCATAGTAGATACCACTCCAAGATGGCACCCATAGTAACAACCAAAACCTTCCCATATGAACTTATCATAGAAAACACCGCTCCAAAATGGCACCCATAGTAACAACCAAAACTTGCCAATCAATGCAGTGATTAAACAATTAACGCCCCACCTGGAAGCAGGCCACTCCTATAAAAGGAGACAGAATTTTCACTTCCCCACCGGTGGAGACAGCGAGAGGCACACAGGTGACACAGCCCAGATGCACCGAGAGAACTGTGAGTAACTAAGGGGAAGATCAGTCCAGGACAGATCCTGCACATGGCAGCATCCTCTCCCTTCAATTTCTAAAAACCAACTGTGAGTTATAACTTAGAGCCTTAGGAAGCCCTGTAAAAATGACACATGTGGTGTTCTGTTTTTTCTTCCTTCCCATTATAGCTCTCAAGTGACCCTCCCTGATCTCATGGGATCTTACCCTACCTACTAAGGAGTGAGATATATTATCTAAGTGCTTACACATAATAACACAGTGTCTCGAGGTTTGCCATCAATGGTAGGGCCTAACGGTATTACTTACCTAGATTTAAAAGGTTTACAAGCTTACTGGATAATAGAACCTTTTCACTTTTGAATTTTTGACTCTATTTATACGATTCACGCCTACTCGATATAACCAGGGTATGTTCACAAATAAAAATACTGATACAGAGAACAACCCTGACACCATTCTCTGAGCACTAATCATTGATCTTATACGTCTGTCTGTCTGTCACCTAGTTATAACCTCCTTTTTAACAACTTTTAGAAAGATCACAGCACCTTTTAGCTCACGTATACATACCGCGACCATTAACAGCAATGATCACGCTATGAACTACAAGCACCTGGCCCTCCAATGGAGAACCCAGACCTGAGCATAATTTCCATTGGTATTAATACCCTAATGGCAAATTGTATCTTTGTTTTTTGACTCTTGTCGTTTCAGAATCTCTACTCCTTTCATTTATCCGGGGGCACCAAAATCTTTGGGCCACTGTAGATATACATTTCTTATTCGGTCCTGACGAAGCGCCCTGGATCTCCCCCTGAGACCACTGAAGCGCGAAACATGTTGACCATAACATATGCCCACTAGGGACATATAATCACCCAGCTACCAAGGGACATAATACCCCTTAAAGCAGCTCCATACACTTTGTTTTAATAATGACAGAGGGATCACTTTATTAAAAATTAATCACTCTCCCTCCAGCCATTTTTTAATACACTTTCTAGGACTTCACTGCCACTTACACCCACGCACCCATACGGCTTCATCAAAAGATCTCCGAAAAGAGACCCTTCGGGGACCCGTAGGGCATTGCAGCGCCGGCCCGACGAGGAGCAAAAGCCCAATGATGAAGCATGACAACCTTCGGGGTGTGTGAGGGCATCAAGATGAGGACACCCTGCCTCCCACAAGCAGAGTAGAACACGACAAGAGTACCCCCTACTTCCCTCCTCTCCATCTCCACTCAGGAACGGTGACTCCCTTTGGTATAAGTTTAATTTCGGGAGCACGGGTCACCGGACCTTTTAGAATAGGAGAGAGTCCCCTCTTTTGATAAATAGGATTATTTAGCACGGCGGATCAGCCGAGGGACTTCCTCTTTACTCTTTCCTATAACTATCCAATTCCACTATGGCAGAACAGACAGGTCTAAGCTTTGATGATGACATAGTATCAGAACTTTTGAGGACACCGAGCCTATTAGGAATGGAAGGCTCCGCCTCAACAAGTACCGCGCAAGGTGACTGGAACAACTTAGCCGCCCTCAAAAAACAACAGGTCAAAATAGCGATGCATGGAGCGATTATGACGGAATATCTGCGGGCCAATATAGCTCCAAATGGCCTTATTGTGACAGTAGCACCACGGATATTCCTAGAAGACATAATATTCAGGAAGGATTGGAGCCAAATAGCCTGGCGATGCACTCGCGACTGGCTTGTACTTATAATTAGTACAGCAAAACGCCTATCAGATGCTCTAATAATAAAAATAACCATTGCAGAGAATGCACTAAAAACAACCATTACATTCTCTACCTGGAAGACACACTTGGCTGAAATTAATACCGAGATGAATGACCATAAAGACTACCTCCTGCAAAGGAAAATCACCAAATTGCAAAAAGATATAAAACATTTTGAGAGGGAAAAAGTATACCCTTACACTAAGGAAGATTATGTGACAAATAACCAAGACACCTCATCCGACGATGAATCAACATCCTCCACAAGATCAAAAAGATCTAGCAGTAATTCCAGTAACGGAAGTCGGAGAAATTTCCAAGGAGGTCGGGGACTACTTCTAACTCCCCAAATGTTCAACTACCCAATGCCAGGCTATCCAGGAGCCCCACCACCATGGTATCCGGGCTACCATGGACCACCACCGCCTCACCCATTCTATCAACAACAACGCCCTCCTTTTTGGAACAGAGGAAGGGGCAGAGGAAGAGGCAGGCGAAAAAACGACCAAAGACAGGTGCAGTGGACAGAGGACGAGGACCAACGCAGGACACTGAGTCAAACGAAGAAAAACTAGTGGTGAACCTATCTACAAGGACCCTGACGAAAACAGAAGAATCCGTCCTACATAGAGGATTGGGTTTTGTCCCAACACCAAAAGAAGACTCGTTCAGACTCACTAGTGAACTACACGCGTTCTTTCGAAAGCTACGCTTGAAATCATTTTTTCAAACACAGGATACCAGTAGGAGGGACACGGTTACTACAGACACAGGCCTACGCAATCCCTCCAGATTCACGCCCACCGCAGCGATGACTGCCAGTGAGATATTGACCTATGAAAAAGCAGTCTTACAAGACATTAACAAACTACAACCCAAGAAAACCTATGATAACTTACCTGCAAAAGAAAGGAAAGCCCTTCAAAACCTCAACGACGATCCAGCAATCACCATAAAACCTGCAGACAAAGGCGGAGCTATTGTCATCCTTAACACAGACGACTATAATAATGAATGTCTTAGACAACTAGCTGACACGAAATACTACCACAAAATAGACACAGACCCTACGGATTCCCTCACAAAAGAATCAACATCTCTGTGACGGAAGCACTATCGAATGGTTGGATCACCAAGAACGAAGCGGAGTACCTAGTGAACACTAAACCAACGACGCCATATTTCTACATCTTGCCAAAGATCCACAAAAACATCATGCCCCCACCCGGCAGACCAATAGTGTCAGGGATCAACTCCATCCTCGAGCCACTAAGTCAATACTGTGATCATTTTCTACAGCCACTAGTTCAAGCAACACCGTCATACCTCAAGGACACCAAGGCGACCATCAACCTCATCGAAACATCAGAGGACCTGAGGAAATCACTTTACTAGTAACACTCGACGTGGAGGCACTATATACAAACATTCCACAAGAAGCCACACTAAGAGTAGTTGAAGAAACCCTGAGAAACAGTGATCCTCCCACACAACAACCCATTAACTTCATCCTGGAATGCGCAGAACTCGCCATGAAGAACAACTTCTTCAAGTTCCACGACCAACACTATCAACAAATCCATGGAACTTGTATGGGCAGTACATTTGCGCCAAGCCTAGCATGTCTATACATGGCCCATTTTGAGGCCCAACATATCCTACCAGAAACTAAACCTTTCAAATCGGAAATAAAAGAGTGGAAACGGTACATAGATGATGTACTTATGCTATGGACGGGGACAGAGGATCGATGTAAAGAATTCCACTCCTGGATCAACCAACAGGACCCCCTTCCTCAAATTCACACTATCAACCTCAAGTGAAGAAACACCATTCCTGGACTTACTAATTCTCTTCAAAGATGGAAAACTGTCGACCACGACATATAGGAAGCCCACAGATCGCACCAGCTTATTGCCCTACGACAGCTACCATACCAAAGCCTTGAGACAAAATCTCCCCTTCGGCCAATTCCTCAGGCTGAGGAGAAATTGCAGCGCTACCCAGGATTATGAAATACAGGCAGCAGAACTTAGCAAAAATCTGGAAAAAAGAAACTACCCACAAAAAATCATAAAGTCTGCCAAGAAACGCGCACGGAACAACCATCGAGGAGCGCTTCTGGAAACACAAGAAAAGCGAAAAGATGAAATAATTACATGTGTCACAACTTACACACCTCAATCCAATCAAGTCAAAAATGTCCTATTAAAACATTGGAACATCTTGAACACAGGCGAAATGCAACTACAACACCCAAGATTCGCATTCAGACGTACACAAAACATAAAAGACATCGTTGTCCACACGAGACCACAGAAAAAACAAGGGGACAGCCAGAGGACATTATGGGACCTGCCGACGCTCAAGGGACACTACCCATGCGGGACTTGCAATGTCTGCCCTCTCACAGCACATACCAAAACACTCCAATTAAAGAACCAAGAGTGGACACAAAAGAGACACACCAATTGCAACACAAAAAATTGCGTCTACATGGTGAAATGTCCTTGCAACCTACTATACATAGGGATGACCTCTAGAGTTGTAAAAACAAGGGTGAATGAGCACAGGAGCAACATCCGGTGCGGTAGGAACACCACCAAAATGAGCAGGCATTACATCGAAAAGGGACAAACACCAGACCAAGTCAATTGGACCATCATTGAGTCCAATCCTCTCTGGACAACAAAAACCCTCTTCCAAAAAGAGCAAAGATGGGTGCACCGCCTCCAAACGAACACCCAGGGTATAAACGATGAAATACCTTGGATTGAAGTACTATAGGAATTCAACCCTTGACATCGATCTCATAAGTGTGACATTCATAAACACTATAGTGAAGACTGTCAGCAGACCTCTGAGATGCACCACCCACCGCAGAATGATACACCAACTATAAAAACTGACCAAGGGGGCACTAGTGCACCACAAATAACACCAACAAATACGGTGACCCTTTATTGTGATTCATGAGCGCACTAGGGATACTTCATTTATCACATCTACCACAAGAACCCACTACAAGATGGCGACCGAGATTCTGCCTATTGCGCGCAGCACCAATACATTAGATATATAACTTCATACACAAGACATGCATCGCCCCCTTTAAGTAAGATCACCGTACCAGCGACCCATAACAATTATCAGCACACAGAGATTCAACAGCCTGTGAATATCTCTCATATGAGCATTTCATAGAAGATATCACTCCAAGATGGCACCCATAGTAACAACCAAAACTTCCTCATACGAGCTTGTCATAGTAGATACCACTCCAAGATGGCACCCATAGTAACAACCAAAACCTTCCCATATGAACTTATCATAGAAAACACCACTCCAAAATGACACCCATAGTAACAACCAAAACTTGCCAATCAATGCAGTGATTAAACAATTAATGCCCCACCCGGAAGCAGGCCACTCCTATAAAAGGAGACAGAATTTTCACTTCCCCACCGGCGGAGACAGCGAGAGGCACACAGGTGACACAGCCCAGATGCACCGAGAGAACCGTGAGTAACTAAGGGGCAAGATCAGTCCAGGACAGATCCTGCACATGGCAGCATCCTCTCCCTTCAATTTCTAAAAACCAACTGTGAGTTATAACTTAGAGCCTTAGGAAGCCCTGTAAAAATGACACATGTGGTTTTCTGTTTTTTCTTCCTTCCCATTATAGCTCTCAAGTGACCCTCCCTGATCTCATGGGATCTTACCCTACCTACTAAGGGGTGAGATATATTATCTAAGTGCTCACACATAATAACACAGCGTCTCGAGGTTTGCCATCAATGGTAGGGCCTAACGGTATTACTTACCTAGATTTAAAAGGTTCACAAGCTTACTGGATAATAGAACCTTTTCACTTTTGAATTTTTGACTCTATTTATACGATTCACGCCTACTCGATATAACCAGGGTATGTTCACAAATAAAAAATAAAAATACTGATACAGAGAACAACCCTGACACCATTCTCTGAGCACTAATCATTGATCTTATACGTCTGTCTGTCTGTCACCTAGTTATAACCTCCTTTTTAACAACTTTTAGAAAGATCACAGCACCTTTTAGCTCACGTATACATACCGCGACCATTAATAGCAATGATCACGCTATGAACTACAAGCACCTGGCCCTCCAATGGAGAACCGAGACCTGAGCATAATTTCCATTGGTATTAATACCCTAATGGCAAATTGTATCTTTGTTTTTTGACTCTTGTCGTTTCAGAATCTCTACTCCTTTCCTTTATCCGGGGGCACCGAAATTTTTGGGCCACTGTAGATATAAATTTCTTATTCGGTCCTGACTAAGCGCCCTGGATCTCCCCCTGAAGCGCAAAACATGTTGACCATAACATATGCCCACTAGGGACATATAATCACCCAGCTACCAAGGGACATAATACCCCTTAAAGCAGCTCCATACACTGTTTTAATAATGACAGAGGGATCACTTTATTAAAAATTAATCACTCTCCCTCCAGCCATTTTTTAATACACTTTCTAGGACTTCACTGCCACTTACACCCACGCACCCATACGGCTTCATCAAAAGATCTCCGAAAAAGAGACCCTTCGGGGGACCCGTAGTGCATTGCAGCACCGGCCCGACGAGGAGCAAAAGCCCAAGATGAAGCATGACATCCTTCGGGGTGTGTGAGGGCATCAAGATGAGGACACCCTGCCTCCCACAAGCAGAGTAGCACATGACAAGAGTCCCCCCTACTTCCCTCCTCTCCATCTCCACTCAGGAACGGTGACTCCCATTGGTATAAGTTTAATTTCGGGAGCACGGGTCACCGGACCTTTTAGAATAGCTCCTAGAGTCCCCCTCTTTTGATAAATAGGATCAAGTTATTTCTCAACAGCCTCTAGAAAATGGAACGCAATTTGATGACGTTGTTGAGCTACAAGACGGATGTCCTCATTTATGTGAAGTTGCACTTTCATGTACTTAAGTTTTCCTAGTCCATGAAACAAAGATGGAAACTGATTCACTATCTCATGATAGGCACTGACATTCTAGTTTACAAAAATCTGCCCCATGTCAGCAGCAGTAATGAAACTGAGTAAACATGCGCTCAATGAAGTGCCTGGCAAGACATGAATTGGAGCTTGTACTTTTGAATTTTTATGCTTCACAGTTGCTATGAATGAACCTTGACTTTGCAGTGGTGTCAAAACAGCCCACGCATACACTTTGGTTGTTGACGCAGTGAAACAGGGCACTGGAGACAGTTCCTTGTACTTTTCCACTGGCATGTTTATTGAAATGCCACTGTCTATGATAAAAGGTATGGGGCACCCATTCACTTTCAGTGTGATCTTGGGACAGTGTCCAAATGAATTTCGCACTTTCACTTGTCGGCCTAGCTTTCACCAGCATTCTTCCTTGCAAGAAGCTAATCCTACATGTGCACGTCATCCAGCAGTCAACATTGACATTGCACACCCATCTTGCTCACTGTCGCTCAACAATGATGGTGACAAACTTTTAGACGAAGAATTTGACGACAATCGACCTCGTTCAGTTTCTACTTGCCTCAACTGATGTTGCCGCTTGGCCTTGTGGGTGTGCGTAGAACATTGTGTCTGGAACTTTCTGGCATACATTTTGTTTTTTCGACGTGACGTACTCAATCTTGCCTCCATTTTGTTTCATCGATGTGACGCACTTGAGCTTTCCCTCACTTTGCAGACTGTTAAAAAATGGTTCTCTTTACTGCAGCCTTTGCACACCTGTCTAATGGAGTGACATCTACCCTCATGTGGAAAGGAAAATCCACATCGGAAACGCAACTGCTTTTTCTTTGGAGACATTACTTTATGGCCTTGTGTTACAACGTACTTCTCAGACTCAGCGCAGAATCATTTTGGGCTGTTTGGACCTCCATGTTAGCTGCCTGTCAGTCAGCTCTCTCCTCCGCTCTGGCAGCCATGAGTACTTGTTCCAAGCTGAGTGTCTCTTTCAGCATTTGTCGTCTGAACGAATCAGAGAGGCAACCATCTATTACTCTGAGCCACATGGCCTCTTCATCGTTGAACTCATTGCACTTGCAATGCTTTATGAGTGAATCAAGTCTTCCTACAAACTCATCATCGTTTCACCAGCTCTCTGCCTTTCCTGACTGAAGATGTACCTTTCATAGTTGACATTCAGCACTGGATTGAACTTGATGTTTAGTGCCTCTTTGATTTGACAGTACATCACCTCGTATTTTCTTTATCACTGTTTTTACTTTGTCACCTGCCAAATTCTTTCGCTAATTAATGAACTTCTTGTAATTTGCTTCTTCCAGTGCATCAATAAAATCAACAAAGGTTTTGACCCAGGCAATCCATTTGTCACCAATATTTAGCTTTTTGGTGGGATTGAAGGGAGGCAGTGGTTTCAAGAAGGCAGTGGCGCCATATTGTGCGCTCCTTTCAGCAGCTACTGAAAATTTCTACTATTCTAACCGTCGCTTACGGTCTTTCAGTCGGTCCGACATGATTCACCAGCCTTGTAAGCACAACCCCCACCTGCTTGGGTTTTGGTGCCTAGTGCTGAGGTTGGATGAGACTCTTTACTCGGGTCCAGGTAAGCGTGATCGAATTCTCTATGTCTGGCTATCATCACTTCTACGTTCTTTCTGCGTTTACCTGCTTCTGCTCACAGCGTTGTTTTGGGCCTGGACGTCATCGCTTGTGCACCTTCCGTACCTGGTTGTCACTGCCCTTGGCGTTTCTTGATGTTCGAAATGTCTGTTTTAGCGCTTCCTTGCACTTGGCTATTACAGCCTTTAGCTCTTCTTTGTACCTGCTGGTTGCTGCCTTCAGCGTTGCCGTACTGTATGAATGACATCTCTGTATCACGTTGTGGTGCAGTACTGCTTGTCTCGACTTTATCAAGCAAATTTCTAGCTGACGACAAACTTTCTGTAAGTCCTTCACTTTCTTCACAGGCCTTGCACTCGCTAGAGTGCCGCTTCGACTCAATATACACAGTTACGGCTGCTGCCTCGAAGCAGCAGTGGGGCAGAAGTTTTTTTTTTTTTTTAAAACCCTTACCTTAGGGCCGGCCGACCGCCGCCTCTCCTGCGTCCTCTTCCTGGGAGAAACATGAAGCAGGAAGCACCAGGGTTCCCACGATCCCTGCAGCCAATCACAATGCTGCAATGCAGAGTTGTGATTGGTCTGAGCACCGTAACACGATGCTCAGCCTGGAGGGGTGGGCATGTTCTCCATGCAGGCTGTATTGCATCCTGCATGGAGAACACTGAAAGTGCGCATGACTGTTTTGGGCGGCCGGAGAGGGCCGACCAAACAGTTATTGCGCACTTAGGAGTATTCTAACACTCCTCCCCTGCTCTGCAGCCCTGCCCTCCCCCCTCACGCAAGCTGCCGCAGCAGGAGGACGAAATAAAATAACATAACATTATTATCATTTTATTTTTTCCTTTCTTTTGCTGCTTTATGGCAGTGGGGAGACGCTCCTCCGCCACAGCGGAGGAGCCGCCACTGCATATACACCAATCGTCAATTTTCACTTTGACTGAGGCAAACGTGGAATGCACCCGCTTTGACTCCACATACGCCAACCGTCGATTTTCACTTCGACTGAGGCACACGTGGCACACACAATCAGTTTGCGGGCCACGGCAAACTCTACAGGAGAGAATTCTCAGTTCTTCCGGTTCCTGGGTTTAAGTAATCCTATATCTCTTCGCCAGTTGTAGCGTCCTACCCCAGGCCGGGCACATGCAAATGATCCCACAACACACTGAGCTTAGTATTACACGTGTTTATTCCTCAGCATGTAACCGGTATCTGAACATTCAATATCATCAATTCCATTACCCACGCACTTACATCACTGTTCTACGGAGTCCGTCAGTAATCAACAAGGTCACATCATCTCTAACCCACAAAGCACTACAATTCTCATGTGCCTGCTTCTTACTTGTGACCACTGTTCCCTCCAAGGTGCGCGCATGGGCGGGTGCGCACCTATATCTCCTGGAGCGCGCATTGTAAATTACAAAGCGCGCACAGGCAACTGAGGACCGTCGCGCCGCCGCTTTTAAAATGCGTGCGGTGCGAAAACGGTCAGATTGTGTCCCTTTTTGTAAGTAATCATGTTAATCGCAGCGCCCGTCAAGCGCTGCAATTAACATGATTACTTTAACAAAGGCACACAATCTGCCCTGCTGTTGTGCCCTATTAACAAATGAACGGCAGCAAGTCTACAAGCACGTCGTGCTTGTAGACTTGCTGCCTTTCATTTGTGAAAGGCAGACCAAGCAAGCAGGGACAGAGAGCCGGAATGGGTGTCTCGAAGCAGAGGGTTGTTAGGGTGAAAGCGTGGTTGCGGGCCCATAGGACGTCTGTAGGTGGTGGCCTCAGTAAAGATGTTTTTCGTAGCTGCAAAGACTTAAGTGGCGGGGTTTAGAAGACGCGGGAGGGCCCTGTAGAATGACAAGACCTGAGGAGATGACTAGACTGGGATGTCGGGAAACCGAGGGGAGAGGCCCTGGCGGGGGTCTGCCTAGCCTAGCGAAGCAGGGGACATAAATAGATAAAATTGAATGTCCGAGGAAAGACGAAGGAATTGTATTATAGTACTGAGGCTCTCCAGTCAGTTAGCAATGAAAGCCTGAAAGACAACTGAGCAGCAACTGGGTGCTATGGGAATCAACTGAGCTCCAGCAAGAATCTGTGCAAATCCTACTGAGGCCCTCGGTCTGTCCCACAGAGGATCCCATGGTGTACTATACATAGTCTTGTGGGCAGCCATTTCTGGAGCCCAGTGATGAGTACGGATGACACGTCACTGCACAACCTCTGGCTCTTGATACGCAGCGCCGCGCTATGGACTGGGAACTTTCAGTGGGTCATTTTCACTCCGTGACTAGTGTGGCAACAACAAAAACAAGAAGTTGGATTCATGTCCTCGCGCACAGGCGACCTGCTGCATCACAGGTGGTGCAATCCCCGACTCCCCAAGGAGTGCACTGGGGCATTTATTAGAAACAGGTCTGCAGCAAAAGGGGGTGCTGGATTATTACAGACACGGAAGTCGATTTTTGTTGACACTATAATATTTTAATTGAAGGCAGACCTTTACATACATTGGAATCTAAACTCACCTCGTCATAATGCCGTCATTCCAATTTTCATGGCACGATTTGGCTTACACATATTTACTTTTTATCAAATAAATTAAGAATGTGCGTTCTTTATTCTTTTGGCTGTATTTTTAATTGTTGGTGATTCCACGTTCAGCGTCTCCCCAAAATGAACTCTTGGGAGGTTGTGACTCCATGGGCCGCGTCACTCACGACATAATGTTCTAAATGACAGTGAATACATCTGCAGTATGCCATTGCCCGGGACTGTCTGTATTAATGTAATTGGCCCCAGCTGTCTCTAAAAAGGACTAATCCGTGGGCTACAACAGGAATATGCAGGCAGTCGTTTTCCTTGACCACAGATACACCAGAGAGGACCTGGCATCATGCATATTAAATATAGCTGTCACAGAATGAAACACAGTCACTTACCTTCGGCAATGATTTTTCTGCTGGATACCCTTTCTACCTGCAGATTGCTCACCTTTGAATCTCCCAGGCGCCAGGCTGATTCTGGAAACATCTGACTTCACCAGTAGGAGGCACTCACTCTGTCTCAACACCAGAAGTGGAGTCATGGGGATTCTACTGGAGCCCACCCTCGCCCGCAACATTAGTTCTCATCGGTTTTTAAGTGCGTCTCTCAAAATTGAGACAGAAATAATGTCTACAAGGAAACGGGTGCAGTGCTGTAAACTAAACTGCCATTTTTTAATGCATTTCTTCGGAAAAGTGGGTGGGAGGAAATCATTGAAGAATCTGCAGGTATGTAAAAGATCATTACCAAAGGTAAGTAGCTTTTTTATTCTTATGGATATTTCTGTCTGCAGATTCCTCAGCTTTAAATAGATTGCCAAGCAATAACCTGGCAGGTGGGTCTGAAACAAATTAAAAAAAGAAAGTCCAGTAGGATTGAGCGGGTGAAGAAGCCATCCCACCTAATCTCAGAATCCAAACTAAAGTTTGGCAAAGGTGTAGAGGGAGGTCCCTGTGGCTGCCATACAGATGTGTTCCATCGGCACTCCTCGAGCTAAAGCTGCACTGGAAGACTTTCCCTGGTGGAAAGGGGCTTGTAGCCTCTTAGGCGGCTTCTTCTTGCCAGGGTGTAGGAGATCCTGGTGCACGTTTTTCCTTTTGCACCGCCTTGCCTTTTTGTTGCCTGTGTAACTCCGTTCCGTTGGAAGCTTTTTTTGTGTGTGAGTTAGGCATGCCAGATGACAACAAAAGGAAGGCAGGCATGGGCAGGCATGGTGGGATTTCATGCACTGTTTCACCCAGAGTGCCCCTTCAAGACGGCCAGTGATTTCATCTTCACTTGTAATAGTGTGTCTATGCACATGGGTCCTTCTTTCCGATTACCTACTCCACACCAAAGACAGCACCTACCAATTATCTGGTTACTACTCTACCCTAACTCACACTCTTAGTTCTTGCAAGAAGAGAGAGTAGTAGTCTCTTTGCTCCTGCTCACCTCATTCATTGGCGCAGTACTTCGTGCTGCCGGGTTTCTATATCCGCTTCACAGGTCTGTGCCTCCCTGTCTTGGCTCTCTGGGTATCCGAGGATCTCTGTAGTTCACTACAGAGAAGAACACCCCATTAAGAGGCACCGATGACCATCCAGGTGAGCCCTTCAATGGAGCTCTGTGCATCTTCTTTTTCTTGGCTGTGATTTTGGCCACACCACCGGTAACGTTCAAATTGAGGTTTATTCGATTCATCTGTGAGCCAGGCATGATGACCCTGCCTTGTCACCTAAGGTTCATTCAACCATCTATATTTGTAAGAAAGAAACACAGATTGATTTATTGGTTCTGTGAACTGTATACTTATGCAGCTATTTGTGTTGTTGATGTGTGACTTGAAATTCATACTCTATCTGCCAATGATGCCACTTAGAAGTGGGTTACTTAAGCAGAATTTGTGAAACTCAGTATTCAGTAATTCAGCATAGAAACCACAGATGTTCGTCACAAAATCTTACCATTGAGCTACATCAGAATTTGGACTGCAAGTTTGACCTTTCCTCATCCCACCTAGAGAGAGGTCACTGTTAGAGACAAGTGGTCCCCCTTTTTTCTATTTTTCACCCAAACTGAACCGTCAATACTTCCAAACTCTAAGAAAGGATATTTTGAATAGACTGTTTCTACACAAACTGGGGACCATTGCTAACCTGAACACTGCAACAGCCCATAAACAGGCTTGACCTCTGCCAAGCAGCCTTTCTTTTGGCCCACTCTACAGAAGCTGTCATCCTCTCGTTCGTGGATGACATGCAGGAGGAGGTGGACAGAGGCATTACTTGAGCCCTCGTCTTCCTTGACCCAGCAGCGGCCGGCATGATGCACGGGTAGGGGGATTGTGATTGCGGTAGAGAGGGGAAAAAAATTAGATAAAAAAATAATCTCGTTAGAGATGCTCTAAAGGGGCATCTCGCCTCAAAATCCCAAGATACAAGAAAAAAACCATGGGTGGCACATCCTTCTCTGTTCAAGCAGCCAAACTATGGAACTCTTTACCCCCCAACATAAGATCCACCTTATCTTCAGAAAACTACTCAAGAATTGGCTCTTCCCCACATAAGCACCATACGCAAACAGAAATTTACAGCATATCCCTCTGTATATAAGCATTTATTTTCACTATAGATATGTACCTATCTTTGTGTATTGCTTTGTATAAACATGTAGAATAATTATGTTAATTTAAAAAAAAAAAAAAATCGCCTTTGGTCTACATGTACTTGCTTCCATTGTGCATCTATGTACCTCCATGTTCTTGGATCTGTGTGTCTGTTACTTTTCTCCTGAAAAAGCATATCCAATGCACTACCCTATTTCTCATCCTGTACCTCTATCAATATCTTTAATCTCCATATATTTACCTCCTTTATGCATCTATATACTTTCAATGTACTTATGGATCTATATATTTATCACTTTCTTCTAATTTGGCATTCCCAATGCACTACCCTATTTCTCAGCCTATACTTCTCACAATATATCTGCTAGCCCAACTTTCTGACTCATCTCAAACTACTTTCTACTACTCTTTCCAATGCACTACCCTATCTCTCACCCTATACATCTATCAATATATCCTCTACATCCACTCTCTCATTTATCCCAAACCCCATACCACTACTATGATCCCCAAAACAACCCTTTCTCGACTCTCTCCTACTCTACCCCTCCTTGCATCATCTGACACCTCTTTTTTACTATACCGACCCCCCAAAACAAACCTCTCTAAACTTTTCCCTCTGACTCTTCCCCTCCAAAAACTCTTTTTACTCATCCAAAAGCCTCCTCCTACTGCTATGACCTAAAAAAAATCCTCCACCATCCTGTTCAATCAAAATAACAGACTAACATGTTCACTTCCCAAATTCCATATTCCACTATACTAACTCACCACTAATCCTTTATGGGTTCCAGAGTAGCGTGCTACTCGCCAATAAAGCATTTCAACACTCCATCAGGGTTACAAGCGCTATATAAATGCAAACCTTTTTTCCCTTTTCCACCCCTCCCCAACCCAAATAACTGACTAACATATCCACCACTCAAATTAATTTCATGTTTCACCATACTAATTCAACACTAATCCTTATGGGTTCCAGAGTAGCATGCTACTCGCCAAAAGCACTTCAAAACCCCATCAGGGGTAACAAGCGCTATATAAATACAAACCTCTTTTCCTCTTCTATCCCGCCACCTACCCTTCTCTATCCAAATAACTGAATAACATATCCACCACTCAAATTACTTCATATTTCACTATACCCGACATTTCCACGCCCTATGAACAGAGCTCTAGTTGAGAATCTTTAGTGAAATCTTATATTGGTACCACTGTTGGAGTCCTGTGCTTTTCTAAAGCCGACGTGTACTTGCCTGTGTAACCAATTCATGTCATGGTGTGTGTATGTAAATTGCAAACCTGCCTTAAGAGCCACCATGTGGCTCTGTATGTGTGGAATGCACCGAATTTTCATTTTTTAAGCAAAAGTTTGGAGTGATGTTTGCACTGATATTTGTCACTGCACCCATATGCGCGGTCCGGTTCTTGGCGCACATAGCATTTGCTGCAGCGCACAGAGACCCAACACTGCCGCACACAGAGGAAAAAAATTAGAGGGAACATTGCTTGTGACCCACCTTGTCAATCTTGTGTTTCTCCCTCCCAGGACGCATAACCTCTTTAAAGTCTATTTGACTGGCTGGCATCGTGGCCTCCACTGCTTGCTTTTCAATCACTGCTTTTTTCTTTAGTATGATGTACTTCATTAGTGTGTGTGTGTTTTTGAGCTGTCTCCCTTGGGGATGTTTTCCCTCTTCACTTTGTTGCTATTTGTTGCCCAACCGATTCTCCCATTCCGCTCCCACTTGTGCACGCCTTTGTACTTATCCCCATTGCTTCCCCCCACCTGCGCCCCTTGTTGCTTGCATGCATCACCTCAAGTCTTCCCCCTGTTGCTTTTGTGTCTGTAGCTTCGGTATCCCCCCATTGACCCTATATTGCTTCGTTGCTCGCCTCCAACATCTCCTGACTTGCTTTGTCGTTACCACCACAATCCAAGTGATGGTCCTCAGTCCTCACGCCCGCCCAAAAAAAAAAACACAAAACAACGCTTTTGCATTTTTTCTTTTAGTTACCAATCCAACTTAGATCTGTAACTACAAGAAAGTGTGTCATTTAATAGGTGAGTGGATGTGTAGTACACGTGACTACAAAATGACACAAGTAGCCGCACCAAAGTACTTTCTTTTTCAACTTTAGCCACGCTGCACAGCATTGCAGATGATGTACAGCGTGGCTAAACACCACTGGCAAAGCCAATAGGTCACAAAGGCGAGACCTATTGGCTTTGCTGACGCTTGTTAAATAAAGGCAGCACACTCTTCAATATCAGAATTTTCAAATCCATTTAATGCACTTCCTTAGGGTAGAAAGGTTGTGATGATTTCTATGATGTACACCGAACAGACGTTTCCGAACCAAACAGATAGGTTCCAGCGCCTTAAACTCTGCCACAGTCCTAAGACATTTCACAGGCTCTCCCTGCCACTGTGCACGTTATTTTTCGTATATGTATATTATTTTACATGCTTTCCTGCTGATTCCTAAATTCTGCCCATTGTGCTAAACTCAAAGAACCTCTATTAATCCTGGTTAATAAAGCAAGGACTAGGGGAGTCTGTGTCGGCTCTTGGCAACAAGTGATCATTTTCTCTAAAGCAGCTCATTGAGAAATGATCAATGGGTCTGCACAGGTTGCTTGCGAGAGAGGGCTGATTGTGAAAATGGTTAATCACATTGTCGGTTTAAAGTGGAGACTGTAATGTGTAGACACACTTAACAGAACGCTATAAAACAAAAAATAGCTTTTAATAATGCATCCTACAGAGAACCACAAAAGAAAATGCAAATCATTTTTAAAAAATCAAGATCATTTTCCAAGGATAAAAATGAAAGAATCTGCAGGTTTCATGTGAGCCAGGGTACCATAAATCATTATGGATGGAAGCCATAATGCTAGGTTTTTAATTCGGAAACCACCTTCCCATAAGATGGTGGTAATATACACGTTGTAGAGACTCAACACTTAATTTTTAGTGAATCTGGAAAAATCCTCTAATCGTACCTTTTTAACAAATCACACTTTATTATTCCAGAACATGTTTTTTTTACTTTTTCTCTAGATTACAGATACATGGAACCCCTTCAACTAGAAAATCAGCAGAGCATACATTCACTCCACAAGTTGTGTGTAGCAGCACTTTTTAGCAAATGAACGAACAGGAAACCCCAGTACTTACTCACGAATGGCAATTTTTTCTGAATGTCTAGAAGACACTGATGACATGCTCTGAGACATCTGAAAAACAGGACGAAAATATATTGTCAAAATAATGTACGCTTAAAATGGATTTTTAGACATCAGTGAAAACACATACTGCTCTAGGTCAATACATTAGATTACATAATGTGGGGCTATATTGCACCACGCCAATGTAACATCCACTCTCACGGAAACCCGCCAGGCCCCACCCTATTACATACATTGTGTCTTCAAGAGGCCTGAGGACCAACATTTTTTTAAATTTAAAAGCAGACTGTATTTTAATAGTTGGTACACAAACATCTTGCCACACACAGTTCTTCATAAACCAGGAATGTTGTTTGCACGCCAACTAGTAAAATGTGACTGAAAACCAATCCCAATACTTAAGTAACGTGAAAAAGTTTTTAGATACCGAGACTGTTCAAGATTTAGCATTGTGTCACAAGACAGAGCAAACATCCATCCTGTTCGTTTAGATTCACTTCACTCACAGACACTGCAAACTATATTGCAGTGTCTCACGGGACTGTATGTGAAATTTCAATAGAAAAGAGAATTGCATTTGATACAACAAGCAACTTGAACGAGTGAAATTGTGTGCTTCACATGTACATGAACGCCAAAACCAAGCAAGACTTGTTTAGATGCATATGTTAAGTTAGCAAGTGCGTTAAAAGTCAAAATAATTTCCTGCACATTCTTCAGAAAAACAAATTGTATTACACAGAACAATAAAATATCATTAACAAAAATTGGAAGATCACATTTTCAGGCCTAAAATGTCAGGTCAATTTGCATAAAAGAATATTTTTAGAAAGGCAGTGTTAGTCATTCACTAATGAAAACAGGATTCTCACCAAAAACCCTAGAAACTGCTTCCATTTCCAGCTTTATAATTGTTGAATTTTGACGTCAGTATAGAACAATTATAACAGCATGACGCACCAAGCTCACCAATTTCAATCAGTGTCAAAACACATTACCGAAAGCGTTGAGCCGAACATCCTCTGTGCTGAAGGCCCTGAGATATGCACTGCTTTAACATGCCTACCCCAATAAGGGACACTGAGTATAATGCTTGTTGTTATCAGGTTAAACGCCAAAGGCGGACAAATGCACAAGTTACTAACTTGTGTAACGATATATCTGTAAGAGACAGTAGTTAGTGACAGATTCCTTACCTTAGAATATCCCCAGGCGTCAGGCTGGATCCGGAAAGTTTTTGCGTAGCAGTACCCTTGCGCGTCGGTAGGCGGCGTCGTGCGGCTCCGCGTCCGTCGCCGGCGTCGTGATCGCCGGGATGACGTCGCGGGCAGTACTTAGACGCCGCCCCTGCGCGCTGACGTCAGTTCTGTACACGACTTTCCGCGCCAGGAACGCAGAGCCATGCAAGAAGCTGACATAGGTGTCTGAAAAATACTAGGGCCCTGAAAGGGATGTCCTTAACCCTAGAAATCAGTTCGCAGAACGGGAGGATGGGTGGGCGGTAAGGAATCTGTCACTAACTACTGTCTCTTACAGATATATCGTTACACAAGTTAGTAACTTGTGCATCTGAAAGAGACACGTTAGTGACAGATTCCTTACCTTAGAATAGATACCCCAGCAATACCAACCCCGGTGGTGGGTCTGCGAACAAAGATCAGACAAGGAAGTCCTGGAGGACAGAACGGCCAAAGAAGCCGTCCCTCCGGACCTGACTGTCAAGGCAGTAATGCTTTGTAAACGTGTGCAGCGAGGCCCACGTAGCTGCCTGACAAATAACCGGCAGCGGAACACCGCGGCCCAAGGCCGTGGTAGCAGCCGTTGCCCTTGTGGAATGGGCACGCAGCCCAACAGGAGGCTCCTTCTTCGCCAAAGAATAGCAGGTCTTGATGCACAAGGTAACCCAGCGGGAGATGGTCCTCTTGTGCACCGCCCGACCTTTTTGGCGCCCACGTAGCCAACAAAGAGCTGGTCATCCACCCGGAAGTGTTTTGTGCGGTCAATATAGAAGGAGAGCGCACGTTTTGGGTCCAGACGGTGGAGCCTCTCTTCCTCTCTGGAAGGATGCGGAGGCGGAAAGAAGGTGGGCAAAGTGATGGTCTGCCCAATATGGAAAGCAGTAACCACCTTTGGCAAGAAGGACGGACGCGTCCGAAGAACAACCTTGTCTGGATGAACAGTCAGAAAGGGAGGTTTGCAAGATGGAGCCTGGAGCTCACTCACCCGCCGAGCGGAGGTGATGGCCACCAGAAAGGCTGTCTTCAGAGTCAGATGACGAAGAGGACAGTTATGTAGAGGCTCAAAGGGAGCGCACATTAAAAAGGTAAGAACCAAGTTCAAGTCCCACTGAGGCATCACAAACGGAACAGGAGGAAAGAGGTGAGTAATGCCTTTTAAGAACCTGTTAACAACAGGGGACTTGAAAAGGGAGGGCTGATCAGGGAGCCTGAGGAAGGCCGAGATAGCACAAAGATAACCCTTGATGGTACCCAGGGCAGAACCCTGTTGGGCCAGAGAGAGAAGGAACAGAAGGACCTCAGAAAGAGGGGCAGAAAGGGGATTCACAGCCTTTGCTGTGCACCATGCCACAAATTTGTTCCACCTGCAGGCGTATACCACCTTAGTGGAGGGACGCCTGGCTGCCAGAATCACATCACAAACTTCGGGAGGCAAGTCGAAAGGAATCAACTGCCGCCGCTCAATCTCCACGCAAGCAGGTGTAGACTGGACAGGTTCGGGTGGAGGACCGTCCCCTGCTGCTGCGACAGAAGATCCTCCCGAAGAGGCAGACGGATTGGGGGATCTACGCTCATATTGAGTAGCTCGGGATACCAAACTCTTCGAGCCCAGTCCGGAGCCACAAGAATGACTTGGGCCCGGTCGTGCCGAATCTTCTTCAACACTCTGGGTAGAAGTGGTATAGGCGGAAAGGCGTACAACAGACCGCAACTCCACTCGCGACGAAAGGCGTCGCCGGCGCGAGTGCCGCCTTGGAAATTCCAACGCGCAGAACTGATGACATTGCGCGTTCTCTTCGGTGGCGAACAGATCTAACCAAGGCTCTCCCCACTGTAGAAAGAGTCCTTGCGCCACTTCCGAGTGAAGACGCCATTCGTGATCCATCATGCACCTGCGGCTGAGTTCGTCCGCCCTGGCGTTCAGGGAACCTGCCAGGTGTTGAACCATCAGGAACATGCCCTGATGTTCCAGCCATGTCCAGAGGCACAGAGCCTCCTGACAAAGGGTCCAAGACCCCACCCCGCCCTGTTTGTTGCAGTACCACATGGCGGTGGTGTTGTCTGTGAACACCTGCACTACCTTCCCTTTGACAGAGGGAAGGAATGCCTTGAGTGCAAGTCGGATCGCCCGGAGCTCCAGAATGTTGATATGGAGCCGGGACTCCGCCGGAGACCAGAGGCCTCTGATCTCCGCCTCTCCCATGTGACCGCCCCATCCCAGAAGGGACGCGTCCGTCACAACTGTGTGCTCTGGCTGGGGAAGGGAGAGGGATCTGCCCATGACCCATTGCCGGTTCGAGAGCCACCACTGCAACTGTCTTGCAGTCCCCTCCGAGATCTGGACGTGATCGGACAGGTTGCCCTGGTGCTGCGCCCACTGGAACTTCAGGTCCCACTGCAGAGCCCGCATATGCCATCTGGCATGATTGACCAGCAGGATGCAGGAGGCCATGAGGCCCAGCAGCCTCAGGGTCATCCGTACCGAAACCCAGGATAAAGGCTGAAAGATCGGAATCATAGCCTGAATATCCCGGACTCGCCGTTCGGGAGGATAGGCCCGAAACTGCGTCGTGTCCAGAACCGCTCCGATGAAAAGGAGCTGTGGAGAAGGAATCAGATGCGACTTCGGCACATTGATGGAGAACCCCAGCGAGTGCAGGAGTTCGGCCGTAGTCTGGAGGTGGGAGACGACTGCCTGGGACGAGCCCGCCTTCAGCAGCCAGTCGTCGAGGTAGGGGAAGACTGAAACCCCTGCCCGGCGCAGATGAGCTGCGACCACCGCCATCACTTTCGTGAACACCCGAGGGGCACTGGTAAGGCCAAAGGGGAGCACGGTGAACTGAAAATGCTCGGGGCCTACCGTGAACCGAAGGTAACGCCGGTGGGCCGGCAGGACGGGGATGTGGAAATATGCGTCCTGCAAGTCCAACGCTACCAACCAGTCTCCAGGGTCGAGGGCAGTCAAGACCTGAGCTAGGGTGAGCATCTTGAACTTCTCCTTCCGGAGGAAGCGATTGACGTTCCGGAGGTCCAAGATAGGACGCATGTCCTCCTTGTCCTTTTTGGGCACCAGAAAGTAGTGGGAGTAGCAACCACGCCCTACTTCTGGGGTCGGAACACGCTCGATGGCCCTCTTGGTCAAGAGGGCCGCGACTTCCTTCTGTAGAAGCACCAAGTGATCCCCTGACATGCGGTGGAATTGAGGTGGCATGGCTGGGGGTGGTCTCGAAGGGGAGGGAGTAGCCCCTTCGGACAATGTCCAAGACCCACCTGTCCGAGGTGATGGTACGCCAGTGGGGAAGGTGATGGCGGACCCTGCCCCCTACTGGCGTGCTGTGCACCTGAAAGGAGGGACTAGGAGGGCTTGGAGGCCGTGGACGGGTTGGAGGTGGTGGCCTGACCCGCACGCTGGTTGCCCGATCCGCCATGGCGGAATCCACGTCCTCGGCCACGCGAAGACGCCTGCTGCGTGGGCCGGTGGCTGGGCTGCTGACGTGAAGGGGCGCCCCTACCGTGGCCACGATCGGGGCGAAAAGCAGAAGTCAGCGGAGGGCGTGTAGCAGAAAGGCCCAGGGACTTGGCAGTAGCCCGTGAGTCCTTAAAGCGCTCTAACGCATGGTCTGCTTTGGACCCAAAAAGACCGACTCCATCAAAGGGCATGTCCATGAGAGTATTCTGGACATCCCCTGAAAAACCAGTGGTTCTCAGCCAGGCGTGGCGTCTGAGTGCCACCGTCGTTGCAATAGACCTGCCCAACGAGTCGGCGGTGTCAAGGCCACAACGTATGGTGTATTTAGCCGCATCCCTTCCTTCCGCAATGGTGCGGGAAAGCAGTGTCTGGACCTCCTCAGGACACTGGGGCAAAACATCCGCCACCGAATCCCACAGGGAGTGGGTATATCGGCCCAAAAGACAAGCGGTGTTAACGGACCGCAAGCCAGCACTGGAGGAAGAAAAACCCTTCTTCCCAAACTGATCCAGGCGTTTGGATTCCCTATCCGGAGGAGCGGTAGGGAAGGCGGTTTGGGAAGCGGAGGCTTGGACAACCAAGCTCTCAGGAGTGGGGTGGACAGAGAGAAACAGGGGTCGCCCGGAGATGGGCGATGGCGTCGTGACACGTTCCGATCCACAGGAGCCCCTGTGTTGGGCTTGGACCAGGCGCCCAAAGAACGTCAGTGAGGGCGTCGTTAAACGGCAGCACAGTCTCCGCAGAGGAGGCTGCCGGCTGAAGCACCTCTGTCAAGATGTTAGGCTTGACCGTCAAAGTAGGAAGTTGGAGACGTAAGGCCCCAGCCGCCCTACGCAACACCGTACCAAAATTGGCTCCCTCCTCCGTAGCCACGGGAGGAGACAGCATGCCAGTGTCAGGGGAAGTATCCAGACCACTGGCCTCCCCTAGACTCTCTGTCCAGTCCTGATCGTACTGACAGTGTCGTGTCAGAGGGTCATCAGACCCCTCCCAGTCCAACTGGTCCTCCTCTGGTTCAAAATAAGGAGGAGGAGGGACAGTTGGGACCCAAGGTCCCATCGGCGCCGGAGCCGGCGTCGAGCGACGTCGGTCCGGATCCATGTCCGGAGCCGGAAGGAACCGGGGGACGACGCCGCCCGGAGCCCAGGGCGGCGCCGAGAACGGCACCGGAGACATCGGCGGAGGTGTCGTTAGGTCGACCGGCGTCGATTGGGGTTGTGGAGCCGGGATCGAGGCCGGGGCCGAAGCCGGAGCCGGGATCGAGGCTGGAGGCACGGGCGACGCCGGGGCCGGAGCCGTCGGCGACGCCGGAGCAACCCCATCGGGGCCCGAAGGCGCACCGGAGGGGCCTGAAGGCCCGAAGAGGCGGGCCATGGCCGACAGGAATTCCTGTACTTTGGCCGGATCCGCCCCCGAACCCGGGAAGGGCGGGTATGGCGGGGGCGACTCCACAGGCATGTCCGGGGCCGCGGGGACGGTGCCGGGAGGGGCCTCAGCCGAGTCGCGAGACCGGCGAGGCGACGTCCTAGAGCGATGATGCTTTTTGGACTTTTTGTGCTTCGACTTACCGGACGAAGAAGACTTCGACGCCGACGACCGGTGTGGACTCCGCGATCGACCCCTGGACCTCTCACGCGACCGGGGCTTCCGCGGAGCCGAATGCCGGGCCTCGAGTAGCTTTCGAGACCGCTCTCGCAAAGCTTTCGGGTGGAGGGCCTGGCAGTCGGTACAAGACTCCGTGTCGTGGCCTCGGCCGAGGCAGAAGAGACACTCCCAATGCGGGTCGGTGACGGACATCATCCGCGCACAGGCGCCGCATCGCTTGAAGCCGGGCATCCCTACGACACCTTGAAAGATGGTAAAAACAGTGAAAAAATTCACCAAAAAGTATGGTCAAAAAATGACCAGGGCACTGCTCTTCCCGGATCTGCGCTTGCTGGCGCGGAAAAAGAAGAACTGACGTCAGTGCGCAGGGGCGGCGTCTAAGTACTGCCCGCGACGTCATCCCGGCGATCACGACGCCGACGACGGACGCGGAGCCGCACGACGCCGCCTACCGACGCGCAAGGGTACTGCTACGCAAAAACTTTCCGGATCCAGCCTGACGCCTGGGGATATTCTAAGGTAAGGAATCTGTCACTAACGTGTCTCTTTCAGATATAAGACGTTCCGACCGGGCTTCAGGTTGGAAGCCTCCTCTTCTCCATCCCGCCATGTAGTAAAGTGCATGGGACGGGGGGACGGGGGCCCGGGGACGTTTTCCCTGTTTGTCCGGATTCAAAAGCTGTCACCGGGCTCTGAGTCAGAGCTCCATGAGGACCCCCCTAGTAGCCCCTTGCCTGATTCCAAGCTCAGGCTCCGTGACCTTGGGCCTTAGAGGCCCTGTCCCCTCCAAAGGGGAGCGGAATCCTTTTTCAGAAGTGACAGTTTGACCGGATGGCCGTCCTTCAAATCCAGGCATCTGGTTGTTCCAAACCCTGGACATCTGAATATGCGCAATGAGTTCCTAGGGTGCACCAGATGGTTGGGCTGCCCTGGAAGTCCCAATGAGGACTCAGAGTCTTCAAGCCTAAACAGGGCTCCATGAGGTCGGGTGTGTTTTCTCCGATGGCCTCCTCTGTCACTCTGCTTCCATGGAATATAAGAAAAGGGGGTAACCATCTTCTAGATTAGTAGGGAGAGGTTCCCTGGGACCCCCTTATTTTTCAGCCATTGCCACCCGGGTGCTGCCAGGGCCAGACGGGGCCACAGGGTCTGAGTCTGCAGGTCTCTTTCAGCCCTGTCCAAAGGGTCTTTCCTCCACGCCTTGCCATCTGAAGAGCAGAAAAGGATCTAAAATGGACATCCTCATGCAGGGCGGCCTACTCAAGGGGGCGGAGAGCGGTTTAGCCATCACTGTACTGTGATCGTAATGGCTGGTCTGATCTGGAAGTCCCAATGAAGGCTCATTTGACTTTCCAATCCCAGGCAGGGCTCCAGGAGGTCTTTCTCCCCAGGAACTGCATTGGCTGGCCCAATTAGGGTCTTAGGGGCCCAAGTCTCTGGTGGTCTTCCAGATCTGTCCGATGGGCCTTCCCCCAAGCCCTGCTTCTCGGAGAGCAGGCAGGGATGCAAAGCCAGCCAGGGTCTGATTGAGTGGGTTCAGAAGCTGAGACCAGGCCCTGGATCAGAGGTTCAGCTGGTCCAAGGGTGGAAACCAGCAGCCCTGGGCTTCCTTCTCCTGCCTGTTGTGTCACAAAGTGTCTGGGAACGGGGTCCCGAAGGCCGTGGGAGGTCTCCCTTGCTTAAATGGGTTCAGAAGCCATTACCAGGCCTTAGGTTAGAGCTCCGTGAGGATTCCCAGCTCGGGCTCCGAGAACCTAGGCTTCAGAGTGCCTGTCCTCCCCAAGGCGAGTGGACTCCTTTTTAAAAACAAGATACGGCGCGACTAGATGGCCGACCTGCGAGTCCAGGCATCTGGTTACGCCTATAGGGTGCCGAGATGCCTGAGCTGCCTTGGAAGTCCTGATGAGGGCTAATCTGACTCTTCGATTCCAGTCAGGGATCCTTGAGGTCACATGCATTTGCTCCAATGGGCATCTTTCACATGGTGTGCCTGGATTTCAAGAAAGGAACGTGGCCTTCCTCTGGATTATTAGGAACAAGGTTTGAGGGGCCCTTGTTGTCCTCCAGTCTGTCTCCCCGGTACTGTGAGGGCCAGGGCCTCCTAATGAGGTACTAGAGGTCAAAGCACTATTCTTGCAGATGCAAAATGTTTGACATCCATTAACCAAAAGTTAGATACTCTCACCAACAGAGTAGACCAGATGTTGAATACTCTTCATCAGGAAAAACTCACTTCCATTTTTGAGACTAAAGGCCTGATTTAGATTTTGGCAGATGGGATACTCCATCACAGAAGTGACAGATATCCTGTCCCTGTATTAAAAATGCACTATATCGTTTGGCACTTGCAATACGGCAGATGGGATATTGATCATGTTTGTAGCAAAGTATCCCGTCCGCCGAAATCTAAATCTGGCCCGAGTTCCCAAGGTTAATCCTCCGACCGGCTCGAACCTGGTGTCTGTACCTGACCCAAGCTCTATCGTGGTCAACCTCAAATCGCTGCTAGGACCCTGTCTACCGCAACAAGTTGAACGCAGGTGGCTCTTCAAGCTTTTTGGAGCTATCCTTAAAGAAAACTTAAAAAAATGAACATCTCTGGTTCCCCTTATTTTTGCTGTTTTGTGTCTTTTCATTTAGTAAAATTGACTCAATTTTTCTAAATTGTTTTTGGATTTTTCCTGTGTTGTCACATTAATGTTTTGGTACTGCAAAACATACCTTACACAATGCCTGTAAGTTAAGCCTATCTGCTCTGTGCCATAGCTACCAGGGTTTTGGGCTCAGGTTAATTTAGTGACTTTAAAGATTCACCCTGACAAGGATTGTGTTTATAGTTTCAGATGGGTAGTCACCCCGTTAGTTAGCAGCCCAAATTCTTACATAACCCCTCAGGCCCGGTTCTAGAGGGTGGGCCGGGTGGGCCAGGCCCACCCAAGCATGAGCCTGGCCCACCCAAACATGAGCCTTGGTCCTGGCAGTGCTGGCACGAAGGCCAGTAGAGAATGGCCACTTTCATTCAAAACGTTCCTCCAAACGTTGTTTTCCTTCCTGTTCTGAGAGTTGAGTGATTGGGCCTGGGCTCTCTCTCACAGGCACCCCCAATCACACATCTCCTTTTAGAAAGGTGGGCTGTGTTCCCGCTCACTTGTGCAGGTACAATAGAGGCATGGGAAGGGGACAAATCCTTTCTTTGGCACCGGGTAACCTTAACCTTCCTGCTGCGTGGATATTTCCTTTTCTATTCCATTCTGGAGAAAAAAAGTTTGATAATCCTGATTCAACTTTCCTGGCCCCTGCAGCTGCTTATCAGACCGGGCTGTGACGAGGAACCAGCAGGTAAGAGAATGTGTGGCTATTTGTTCTTCTTTTTAAAATCAGGGAAGGCCCAGCAAGACACATACTTCATGTATGTTTCATTTACAATAAAAAAATGTCCTTTGTCTGTTGGTAATTTTGAAATGCAGATAAACTGCATTTTATGTGGATAGCTCAGTTGATTACTGCCTTTGTCACAGAGATTCGTGTGTTACTTGCAGTTCAGAAGTTACAATCCTATCATAGGACAGTGACCTATGAACTGTCATCAAAAAGCTGCACGCAAACCTGAATGGTATAGTTAGAACATAGCTTTTTTGTGTTGTAATATAGTTAGAACTTCCCCAGTCTTTCATTATTCTAATGTTGCTAAAAAGAGTTTGTTTGGGCAGATATACATTTTTGTCAACCCCTAACCACTGGAGTATACTTTAAATCTTGCGTTTGTGCTTCTCCAGACCAAACCCTCTTAAAATATACCGCCCACCAGTATGGATGACATGTGATTCCTACACCTTGTAATCCTCATTGACTTATGTGACATTCCCTGCAGACTGATTTACATACTTGCATGATCTATTATCTCTGTATAATGTGTGCGTGATGTAAAGTACTGTGACACCCTACACTGATATGAGTAGCGCTATACAACAAATGAAATGCATATGAGAGAGTGGCTACGGAGAGATGAGGGGCACTGGTGGAGGGTGGTAGTGAGAGAGTCCAAGAAGGAGGTCAATGGGGGCGGCTTCGGAGAAATGAGGGGCGCTGGTGGAGGGTGGCAGTGAGGGAATCCGAGGAGGAAGTCATGAGAGAGAGCCAGAGAAGTGTCACTTGCCTGATACTCCCACCTCAGAAACCTCCTCCCATCAAGGGGACATTACATGGGAAAAAAACACTTTTTGAGAGAGGTAACATTTAAAAAAAAAAAAGAGATTTGGAAGGAAAATAATGCGTTTTACTGGGCCTTGTAAGACTAAGGAAAGATGAAGGAGGGCCCTGAAGCAGGCCTGGCTAGACATATAAGTGACAAATTCCAGTTCGGTTTTCGACCTTAGCACAGTACAGAAACGGCATTAATCACAGCCACCGAGGAGATCAGGACTGTAATGGACAGAGGGGGCACTGCCGCCCTCGTCCTCCTCGATTTGTCGGCGGCGTTCGACACTGTGGACCATAACCTACTGCAGCAGCGGCTGGAAATGTTAGGGGTCAGGGGTACAGCACTGGCCCTGCTTGCCTCCTTTCTGAAGGATAGGAGACAAACAGTGACACTGGATAATTATAAATCGGACCCCTACGTCCTCCCTTGCGGAGTCCCACAGGGTTCATCGCTTAGTCCATCTCTTTTTAACGTATATGTATCAGAACTTGCCCCTCTGATCCGAGAGTTCGGTTTCAGTCTCACGTCGTACGCTGACGACACCCAGATAGTGGTGGCAGCGTATAAAGACCAAGCCTCCCCTACATCACAGTTTCAGAACTGTATGATTGAAATAAATAGGTGGATGGGAAAACACTGTCTTAAACTCAACTCCGAGAAAACCGAGGTAGTAATCTTCGGGAACCTGCAACCCAGATGGGACGACCTGTGGTGGCCGGCGGAGATGGGGGAACCACCAAAACCAGTTCAAAAGGCAAAGAACCTGGGGGTTCTGATTGATAATAAACTAATCTTATCTCAGCAGACCTATGCTATCGTGTCCGCCTCCCATTTTCTGATTAAGAAACTGAAGAAGATTCTACCTTATATCCCCGTGGACTCCAGAAGGATGGTTGTAACTACACTAATACAGTCGAAATTAGACCACTGCAACGGACTCTACTTGAATATGCAGAAACAATACCAAAATAAGCTTCAGACGGTACAAAATGCAGCCGCTAGACTTCTACTGAATGTCCCTAAGCACGAATCAGTAGCTAAGGAAATTCAAAGACTCCACTGGCTTCCGGTGGCGCAGCGTATCAAATTTAAATCGTTATGCTTAGCATACAAGGCACTGAACAACACTGGACCAATATTTCTTAGAAACCTCTTCTCATGGTACGAACTGGTCAGACAACTACTTTCTACAGGCGCCAGACTTATTAAAGTTCCAAGGATCCGGACCTCAAGTTGGGGTGGCCGAAGCCTCTCGTATGGCACAGCAAAACTATGGAACACACTTCCAATGGATCTCAGAAGTGCAAGCTCTCTTACCTCCTTTAGAAAAGGGCTAAAACCTGGCTATTTCAGAACTAGATGCTCCTTCCTGGGCCAACTGCAGTCCTAGCGCCGAGACACCTCGCGCGTATTCATGCGCTCAATACATTTTATTAACATAGCATAACAAATCGGGCCCGCAGTGGCCCACCCGAATGCATCCTTGGCCCACCCAAATAAAAATTCCTGGAGCCGGGCCTGTAACCCCTTATCCTTAGTTCCTTACCCTTAAACCGATAAACATACACTTTTCCTTAACACAATCAACTTCTTAACAACTGCTCTCTTACATTTAACAGCTTAACCTTAATCCATTACTGTTTATCCTTAATCTCTTACTCCTTACCCAGAGCCCATATTACTAACCTGTTAGCCTTAACCATAACCTCTTACCCGTTACTCCTCCCTATACTTACACCCTTAACCTCTTACCTTTACTCCTTATCCACTTACCCTAAAGGAATTACCCATAACCCCTTACACATACTCTTAACTTTAAACTATTAACCTCTTACCCCTTACTGCTAACCCCTTGCCCCTTTACCTCTTCAACCGCACCTTTACTCTTATCCGCTTCCCATTAACCCCAACTATTAAGCTCTTACCCCTAGCTATACAACCTAACCCTTAACTGTAATTATTAATCTCTTACCCCTACTCACAAACCCGTACTCCCTCACTTTTACACCTTTAAACTCTTATTGTAGCCCTTTATCATGAAACATTGCTCTTTACTCTTAACCTTACACTGACGCCTTATCTTTAAACCCATAACACTTTACCATTAATCCCTTAATCCATACTTCTAACCTTTTAGTCCAAGCCATTCACTTAACCCCCTACTCAACTCCATAACCATATCTTTACCCCTTACATTTAGTCCACTACATATAACTCTTTATCCTTCGCATTTTATTCGTAACCCCATAAACATACCACTTTCCTTAGCACCCTTACCCTCTTACATTCCTCTTTACCCTTACATTTAACCCTTTATCCATAACCCCTTCCCTCTTACTTTTTATCCTTAACATCTTATCACCTTGCATTTAACCCCTTGCACATAGCCCATACTATTAACTCCATACTATTAACTTACTCATAACCTCTTACGCTCTACTCCTTACACTTACCCCATTAAATTTACATCCTTAACCTCTTACCCTTAACCCCATACCTTTTGCCCTTTCCCCTTATCCACTTACCCTAAACTCCTTGCCCCCTTACTATTAACCCTTACCCCTTTCCTCCTACCCCAAGTCTATCCTACTTACAATGAAATGACCAACAATGAGATGGTCTACAATAAAATTGTAGTCAAGGAGAAAATTCCAATGTGAAAATGGCACAACAACAAAATGGATGAAAGCTAATGGTATGGTCCCCAAAAACATAACAGGTTGCTACTCTATAACATAACTATAGAGGTAAGAGTCTCCAATAATAATCCCACAAAGATTAATGAGGAACTCACTGAAATGGAAAGAGAAGCTTCTGCAGCAACCATTGCAAGTGAATCAAGAAGAAAACAAAATCTAAAAACAACCTTTTTCTTATAACAAAAAGGCAATATTTGGTTAACATCCCAGGAGATAAAGTTGTTGATTGTCAGTGGCAGAGTAGTCTTGTAATAGGAAATTGCTTAGGCCTTGAGCTAACCATGTTATCTGTACCACTTGGGGGGCTGGGATCTAATATGATTTATTGGCAAGGTATGGACGCCTAGAGATGGAAAATATGTGATAGCATGTAATAACGCTTTGCCTTTTGTGTGTTACCACTCCACTCCCAAGAAACCTTGATGTAAATGGAATGTCTTTCAAAATGTCTATTAATGATAATTTTATTATTAAAAATTACAATTACAGTAAATGTGATTATATAAATTGATAATAATTATATTAAGTACACCAAGTAAAATCTATTAAGGTTTTAATTAATTTCATTTTGCAGAGCTGGTGGTGAATGACCGTGCAGCATCATCAAGAAGACTGAAGCAAGCAAATCCTGTCCCTCTGATCCCTAGTGTAAAATGAATTCATGTTCGAATGTCCAGCACGGAGTTACGCTGACAAGCCGGCATGACTACTCATTATGGAAAACTTTGTTAGAGGCAGCTCAAGTAAGGAATCACATTCCACTATTACACATTGTGAGAAATGTAAAAAGCACCATGGTTCCCCAACTATTTTGCCACAAGAAGTGCAGGAGCCTGTTTACTATGAAAAGTGATTTATAGACTATTAAGCAAAAAGCTGAAGCCAGCGTCGGTGATGATGCTGTAACTAGTGAGTGCACGAGTGAACGCTTAAACAGAAGAAAATCATTAAAGTCAAATGTGTATGCTAAAGAATGTATATTTTGTGGAAAGATAAAATGCTACAAGAGAATATCAACAAGTGAGAAAGTAATCAAGGCCACGGAGCTTAGAGGTGACAGAAGACTTTCAAAGTGTACAACCATTAAAAGATTCAAAGATCTTAGCAGTTTGTAGTAGGGACATAGTGGCTACAGAAGCCCTTTTTTATGCATCTTGTTATAGGAACTATACAAGGGTTAAAGCAAAGGAGGAAGATCATGCATCTAGCTTCAAACTAATGATCACAATAAAAATATGAGAGATGGATTGCTGGATTGTTTTTATTTGAATTGTATTCTCAATAAACAGATTTGAAACAAAAATATGAGAGATGAAGCATATGAAGAACTATTTCAATACATTAGAATTGTGATTATTCCTACCAAACAGGTAATACGAGTGATGACTCTCACTGAAAGGCTTGAAACCCTCATGACATGCAGAGGAATGCAGGGAATAGA
This sequence comes from Calotriton arnoldi, assembly GCA_963921515.1. NCBI lineage: Eukaryota > Metazoa > Chordata > Amphibia > Caudata > Salamandridae > Calotriton > Calotriton arnoldi. The sequence goes on from CAWUFW010000334.1 coordinate 2,335,970, forward strand.
CGAATCAACCAAGAAGCATATTAGAAGAACATTGAACTACGAGTTCGGTGACAGCCTCCGCATATTCTCAGACAACCAAGGAACATTATTATCCCAGGCTGATAGTGTTATGCTACAGGACGTTGTAAGAGAAAACCAGAGTTTGAAAAGAGAATAATCAGTTTCAAAGGTTAAGGCAACAAACATGAACAAGATCAATGATCACACATCATCGCACATAATAACAATGATTAAAACAAACTTGACATCAACACGATGGCCATATCATCCATCAAATGTTGATAAAGATTCATTTACAGTGCCTGATTACCTTAACCGGTTCCTATTAGGACTTCTGATTGATCATCCAGAAAACACAAAATGGTCCAAAAGGGTTGCCTTACTTATGCTTCATTCAGTCAGGACATTATATATACAATGACAAATGGCCAGCAGAAACCCCCAGAACAATTGTTACTCACATACGCCGAAAAAACGCTGACAGGCAATGTTTAAATCATTTGCGCTCTAAAAAGTCTTGGTCATGGGATTTCATACTCACAACTGGAAGACAATGATACTACCTTGTGTCTGCAGAAACTTGCTACTACCTTAAATGAGCAAATTGTTCTTCCATCTGACATTCAGCCTCATGTCTTCACTAACCTAGCATGGGAAAACATTGATAGGATGGAAGAGACTCCTACTGGTAGGGGGACTACTCATTGAATCAACAGTATAGCTGTGAATCCCAAGTTGTTTGGACCACAACCTTTTAAAGCTCCTCTCCCAAGCACTGAGAAAAAAAGCAAAGAACACTGACCGCCACAAATACTGAAGAATTGTTCATGTATGTTTCTGGTGAATGAGTTGGGCCTCAGCCATTGATGACAAGTACCGAAGTCATGCCGGAATGTGTTGCCCAATTGAAGCTTGCACAAAATAAGAACATAATCTGGGTTGTTACACGACAAGAAGTGAGCCTCGCACAGATACTACCAAGTAGGACAGGATTTAACATCAGTACTAGAGACATAGTTAGTGTATCACAGGATTCCATTGGCTACTTGCCCACCATTAATGCCCCTGCAACTGAGTTGACAACTGTTTCTGAAATTTTGAAACAGTCAGAGCTGATAAGAGAATAACTGTTTTGGTGAAGATTGTAGTGGTCATGATCAAGCTCTACACAAAAGCAACTGAGATCGAGTGGAAGCATAAAGCAACGTACACCAGAATCATTCTTCGAATGGGCACCTTTCACACCATTTGCAATGTCATGTCCATTCGTGGAAAACGCTATCAAGACACTGGCATTCGCGACCTTTGCATTGAAGCAGACACGTTAGCGGAAGGATCAATAACATCAGTACTAGAAGGTTGTACGTACAATTGTGCAGTTAGAGTACACAAGTGTGTGTATTAAGTTACGTTGAGACTGGCTTGGTTGGAATTTATCCCCTGTGTGGAGAAGAATTACGAAGAGAACATTCAGGTAGTCTACTCCTTCATTGAGGATGTTAATAACTTTGCAAAAGACCTATGCCAACAGAGAATAGAAGACCTCTTGCAGAATGCTGCATTTGCCGAATTAAAACAGCTTTGGGATGTATTCCTGGAACATTTTTGTCATGACAATGGAGATCTCTCTGCATTTTGGATGTCGTATGTGGATACTATTGAGAATGTCTTGCTGGCTCTGCTGTGTGTTGCTCAAGAGGGAAATTGGCATTTACATCTTACTGCCATACGCTCTATGATCCTATGGAGTTTTGCGTATGACAGGATGAACTATGCTAGACATCTTCCTAAATACTATGCCGAAATAACATTACTTGCAGTGAAACATCCAGAGATGCACCACAACTTTATCAAAGGATGCTTTTCAGTTCAACTGTCAGATGCTAATCCGTTTGGACGAATTACGGTTGATCAAGCGATAAAGGTAACAGTCAACAAAGACATAGACTTTGGGTGGTATGACAAGGTTCAAGCACAAGGCCAGTGCTGTGAAAAGATATCATATGACGGCTGAACACAGAAGTGCCTTTTTGGGTCAAATAAAGGAAATGGTTTGTAACAACAGATCAGATCTTACTCACGTAGACCTACATTAATCACGAATTGAAAAAGACGAAGATACTGTTACAAGAGCTGTTAGTCTAGTTCAAAGCTGGATAAACCCATTTGATGGGCTACATGATCTCATTAGTCTCTCCAATGCAAAAAAGGCATTGCAAGACACAGTATCCGACTTAATGAAGGCGCATGAAATAGATGAACAATACTATACAGACTTCAAATTTGAGCGACTTGAGAATAATCCACCTATGACCCAATGAAAATGAACGAACTAAAAACTTTCACTAACATGTCCAAGTAGAAGGCAGTGAACAGCAATGACAGGACAATCATCATGAAAGCAGACAAAGCACTATTTAGTCGCATCATTGTGACAGCACAGAATCGGAACCTTCAAATGGCGGATGCCCTCTCTCATCTGTTAGGACCTTTACCGTGAGCTTTAGCAACTCCAGAAGGTCTGTTGCGAAAGACAAACAAAGCCGGTTTAGCAACATACTTGCAGAAAACGTTACCCGTGCTGAGGAAATACTGGGAAATTCAGCCACGCTGATTGATGGTATGGTTCTTGTTCAGTAAGTAAAAGGAGAGGAATCAAACTTTGGTGAGGTGGCTATGTTTGTCTTGTCCATGGCTTTGCGGGAATGAAATAGGAGTCAAAGAATCAATGTTGTATTTGATACATACAATGAGACGACTATTAGGACAGCAAAAGGACAATCAGAGGGGAAGAACTTGGGCACCAGTTAAAGAGCATCTCACCTTCCAAGACTGTCAGACAGTGGAGGAAATTCCTAAGCCACGTAAGGAATAAAACATCTCTCATCGCATTTCTTGTTAAAGAATGGAGGAAACCAGAGTATTTTGTAAAACTTGAGAATAAAACACTATTCGTGAACTGTGAAGATAAATGCTACAAAATCACATGTGAAGGGAGCCACAAAGTGCCCGATCTCAACAGTACACACGAAAAAGAAGATGGTTGTTTGTAACTGCATGCTGAACACGCTGCTAATGAGTGTTACAAGGCAGTAATGATAAGCTCTGATGACACCGGTGTTTATTATGTGTTTGGTATTCCATGGCAGAATCCTGGCTAAATGGTTTCTGAAATGTGGTACTAAAATACGCATGTGAGTCCTTGACATTGGTAAAATAGCTTCAGCTCTTGGTGAAAATGTTTGCTGAGCTATGATAGGTCTCCATACGTTTATAGGAAGTCACAAAATAAGCACATTTGCGGGAAAAGGAAAAGTAAGTGCATTCAAAATCCTGTCTGCCAACAGACATACACAGGAAACATTTTTGTAGATCGGAGACAAATGGGATCTCTCTGAAGAACTAAGGGACAAATTGAAGCGATTCTCGTGCTTGCTGTATGCACCAAAATCTTCAGTTCATCATGTGAATGACTTGAGATAACACCTATTCGGCACAAAGACGGGTGAGAGAGACAGTCATCAACTTCCCTCTTGCAGGGACTATCTGAATAAAAACATGCAGAAAGTGCGAATTATCAAGCCGTGATAAGCAAGAGATGTCTTCTGAGCGATCCACAGAAACCTAGCCCAAATGGGAAAGGGTGGCAGTTGGAAAAACACGAGGGAGCAGAGCAACTGGTAGTGGACTGGATGGAAGGGCAGGCTGTGTGAGATCTACTAGCTTGCAACTGCATTAGGAACTGCAAACTGCCAACCTATGTCTGATGTCTAAATGACTTCAAGTGCACTGACATGTGCAGACTTCCCACCTGTGAAAGTCGAACCGAAGCAGAGAATGATGACATCTATTCAGAAGGTGATGAAGAAAAATGTGAATAATAAAATTGTGTTTATGTTCACTCCTGATATACACGGCCTATGTAAGATGTAACAACTATTATTATTTAAATAGTGAAAACTATGCATATAATCTATATCAATATATGAGGAATACAATGAAGTGTTACTGTTATTATTTTAAGGTCTATATTGTTATTATTACAATTAATAATCATAATTAATTTTAAAAAGTATTGAATGTAACCAATCTGGTGGAATTAGATTTATTTTTCCGCATAACTCATATTATGATGAATTTGTATGCTATTTATCACAAATATGAAAAACAATTTTTTTCGGCTATGGTTGCTAATCCAATAATATCAGACAAAACACACAGTGATGACTTGCTATCACATATTTTCCATCTCAAGGCACCCATACCTTGCAAAAAAATAATGTTAGAACCCATCTCCCCCGGGTGGTATCACCGAGCTAAATTTGGGGTCCTGGCTCATGACCTAGTTGTGCCACAAAAGCAACAACATCCTTGTGACGGCTAAAATTGATCAAAATATCTGAAACTCCAGGTAACTTCCTCCATAACAATCAATTATTCTAGACCTTCTTTTCACAGTAGGACAGGATTACCTTTGACAAATGACTAGGGGCCAGATGTACGACTGTTTTTAGCGTGCGCAAACGGGTTTTAGACCCGTTTGCGCATGCTAAAAACTTTGGGCCCATGTACAAAACCTATTTTGCGACTCGCTAACCAATTAGCGATTCGCAAAATAGGTTTTGAGACTCGCTATTAGGAAGGGGCATTCCCATCCTACTAGCGACTCATGAGGCATGTATGAATGTTTTGCGAACGCAATTGCGGTCGCAAAACACTTGCAAATTACCACCTACTTCAAGTAGGTGGTAATGCAATCGCAAATGGGAAGGGGTGCCCAGGGGACCCCTTCCCTTTTGCAAATGCATGCGAAAATATTTTTTAAGGGAAGGCAGTAGTCCCAGGGACCACTGCATGCCCTTAAAAAATTAAACGAAATTTTTTTTTTTTAATTTTTTTAATGCATCTTGTTTTCCTTTAAGGAAAACGGGGCTGCATTTAAAAAAAAAAAATGCTGCTTTATTTAAAAGCAGTCCCAGACATGGTGATCTGCTGAGCACAGCAGGCCACCATCCCAGGGAGGGCCAGCCATTCACAATGGGGTCGCAAAATACGAGTGCCTCATTAATATTAATGAGCCTCACATTTTGCGATCCCATTGAGAATCGCAATCACTGTCTCTGACACTGTTGTACATAGTAAATTGCGACTCGCAATTTGGACTCGCAATCGAGCGCAAATTGCGAGTCGCAATTTACTATGGTCGTACATCTGGCTTAAGTCTTGCTTGGTTTGCGATTGTAAAGCAAAAGTAGATACTAAAGTAAATCTGTGCGAAAACAAGCTATTTGCAGATTTCTCCCAACTTTTTGCCCCATTTTGGACTGCTATCTGCTGGTTTTCGACTTTAAGAGTGCACCGAGGCCTGCTGTCCAGACCTCAGTGACAGTGTTCTTTCCTTTTCAAAATGGTATGTTTAATTGGGTGTGCCCAATTGGCATATGCTGACTTACTTATAAGTCCTTGGTATATAGTACCCAGGTAATGTAAGGCTGGCTGTCCACATAAGAGCTGCAGCACTTGTTGTGCCACCATGTGTGTGACAAAGTGAAAATATGACTTCCAGCTGCCATTTCAAACTGAAGAGGCTGTGGATGCATTGCACACACGACTTTGCCACTATCACTAGTGTCAAAGAACACAAGTCCCTTAACTATACATTTAAGTATCCTCTAAGGTAGGCCTATGAAGCGCTAAGGCAAGGAGCTATATAATGTTAAGATAAGACATATGTTTTTGATGTCTGTACAGCAAAACCCTAATGTGTTGGTGTTTGCTGAGGACAGTTAAGTACCCTTAAAAGGTAATTGCAAGGCTAACGGTTGGCACTCCAATGAGCCTAACTCCTGACAGAAGCTACCTAACCATGTCATGCAATGTATCATATTAAACGGACCATTAAATGGGACTCCATAGTGCAGTCGACATTTATATCAAATTTGATGCTGGCTACTTTTAAGAGAGTTGCCATTCCTTGACCCAGTTGGTCCAGTGACTTGCAACAGCACTGGGACTGAGACAGGTTTCTGCCCACCTGGGGTGACATGTGAGAGTTCCAGGCCGGGAGCAAAGACTTTTGACGCACTGTAGGTGAGACCTACTCCCCACAGGATGGGCAGCACAGGGTGTTAGTCTAAAGGCAAACATCAAAGGTGATGCCGCCTTTAAAGGGTCGCTGCAACAACACTCACATGCAGGAACTCTTTGTTTTCCCTAGACAAGTTAGAGCCAGGGACAAGGAAGGGAAAACCAGTTTCAAAACCAGTTTTCTGTGCATGTGCAGCCCATGGTAGCCACACCCCGGGAGTGGGCTACCAAGGTCCTTACACTCGAGAAAGTCTTCAGCCATGTTGTTTGTGGCATGCAAGTTGCACTCTTTGATAGCCAGATGACACACATCACCGGAACTGTGTCGGCAGATAGGAGGGGACCTACTAGCCCATTGGCTAGTGACCGCGTTGTCCTCTTGGGGCACTTTACTGGGCACCCCCCCTGGCACCCGAGACTTCAGTACTAATTAGATTTGGAACATGGAAGAGAAGACGACCACTTTGCATCCATTGGAAGTGCACAAGAGGCTGCAATGTCAGAGCGACTGCACCTGCTGTACTTTGGGATAGCAGAGTTTGGACCTGTTATGCGTGCCTGGCTCAGGGGGGGAAAGCTGATTCATAGCCCCAATCAAAAGCAGAGCCTCCAAGTTTCAGTTGGCTGGCCCCTCAGAACGGCACTGGGGACATTAAAGCTGGAAGAGCCCAAACCGCATTTCTGGTAGCCACGGCAGCTGTTTTGCCGCTATCGGACATCGGATACTTCGACACACAATTTGGAGATAGCCAAAAGCTGCACCCAAATTTGCTGGACCCGTAGGTGTTGGTTGTGTCCGGATTCAACCACCCCAACGGACACCGACCCCCCACCAAAGATTTGCACCATGACCGCTGTGTTGCAAGAACGAAAGGTCTGCATTGGCAGTCCTTTGACCTCTGCAAAGAGGACTTTATGGGACCCCGAGATCCATGGCCCCCATTCACTTGTGGACCGAGGAGTCAACCGGACTTCACCCCGTGGACTGCCCAGCGTCTGGAGCATCCATTAAACATCTTTAAGCCTACATCCCTCAGTATAAGGACCACTCCATAGAAGTCAAAGGCAATTGGCCTGTAAAGTTTGCAACTGACTCTAAAAATACTCTGGTGGCCAGGTAACTGTCCAAAGATTCTTTTTAGGCGTCATAGACCTCTATCCTGTTGGATTTGGTCACCCAACCCGGGCCGGCGTCTCCAAACTCAGTGTCACAAACTCTTACAAACTTATCAAAAGTTTACAAAGTTTTGACATGCCAATGCTTGTTTGCAGTTGAAATGCTTTAAAAATTCATATCCACGGAACCTTCAGTTGGATTTTGGTCATCCGGGACTCTAAAAATTCATATAAATAGGCTCTATTTTTATAAATTGTTGTCGTGTCTTTTTGTGTGACTTTCTTATTCCGTTGTTTGGTGCTGTCAAATGCTTTACACATTGTTCCTTTGCTAAGCCTTGCTGCTCAGAGGCATAGCTACCCAGGGTTGAGCTTACGGTTTTTAAACGAGCCTGACTGGACTCAAGACAGGATTTGCGACTGTACTGCACGATAAGGCCTAACAGGCATATCATATAATACACTCAGATCCTCACATTGATCCAACAATGATAATCTTTTACCTGAAAGTATCAGCTGGCCACCTTGGGGCTATCAGGGGTTATCCAGATGAGCTCAAATGTTAATATGTAACCAAAGTAAATAATGGTGAATTGACCTCTTACATTCACTTGTCAAAAGACTTTTTATGCCCACAGAACAATTTGGCAGTTTTATTTATTTATTTATTTGATGAGTTTTATATAGCGCTGGCTAGACCCGGAGGTATCAGAGCGCTTTACATGAGGTTCCACAATGTTACAAAGTTACAAGTTACATTGGTTGCAAAAAAACATTTAAAGAGCATAGAAGACGAGATAAAAGGAGCGTAGAAGGGTAGGGGAGTAAGGTAAAAGGGTAGGAGGGAGATACGGCGGAGAGACTAAGGAAAGTCTGCCCAAAGTCCGGCTGGGTAGGTGACGGCCGAGGGGGAAGTCCACAGCCCATCTCCTCTATAGCTATCAAGGTAGCTCCACCGGGCCTCGGACAAACTGCTAGGTCTCAACGATCAGTAGCAAGTTCACAGATTCCATGCCCTGATGGGTGAGCCGGATGGGGGATATGCTCGAGGACTGGTCGATGTCCAAGAGTAGTAGCACAACGTGGTAAAGGACCACTGTAGCAGCCATCCTGGGGTCAGGCAAGGGATTCTGCCCCTGGTGTTTCATTCTGCCGGTCCCCATTTTTATCTTTCCCATATGTATTCACAGTGGCCCCAAGGTTAATCGCGCAGCTTCTTCAGGTGTCTCCTCGGCTGTTTCAGTAGGAGACTTCTCGATGCCTATTCAGCCGTCATTTAGGGTCCGGGGTGCAAGAAGAGAGATCGCTAGAGGCGCCGCCGAAGCAGGCTCTCAGGGGTGAACGATGTGCGATCCCCGCGTCCAAGGGGGGGTGTTTATTGTGCAATGGAGCAGCTTGGGCCAGCGCCAGTGTCCGTTTGCCTCCAGAGGAGTGGAGTATTGTAATGATATAGCTGCAAAGGGGGAGAGACGGCCGCCATTGTAAGATCAGGCGGGGCGCCTCCGGTTTCACTCTCACTCGCTCATAGAACTTATCGAGGGACCCCCTTCACCCCCACACCGTTTCTTCGAGGGGTCAGGGGCCCTGGGGGGCGGCCAGGCGTCCACCGCCGCCTCCTGTTGCTGTTCAAAATGCGCTGCACAATTAAGACGAGGGGGGGGGGGGTATAGACCGCTCACCTCCGCTGACAGCTACATGTATTTCTGAGCTCCAGAAATATGTCGGGTATCTCCGCTGCAGCCGCAGCTCCTTTTTGTACGCAGCGACCAAGCCCTATGCCACCTTATGCTCCCTGGCGAATGTCCATTGCGGGCACCATTTTGGAGTCAGGCGTGTCATGGCCTGCTTCTTATACCCTCAAAGTGTGTTGCCAAAAGATCTAATGAGGATTATGTCGGGAGCCCCCGGCCACCCGTATTCACCAACGGGACTCCCGGCGCCCCCCTCCGAGGTCCCGGCTCACCGCCTTTCAACCTCCGTCACATATCTCAGACGGGGGCGGAGTCCTCGTATAGTCGGCGCCACCTTCTCTCCGCATTGAATGCACTCCGCCGGTACTGCCGTATTTCTCTCAGGTCCCGAAATCCAGAGTTTTTCTCCGAGAGGCCAGATGTTATCACTGCAGTCGTGGGCGCTCCACTTCATAGCCTCCGCTTCCCCGATTCAAGCGCGGCCGGTGACGCGATTTTGGAGCCCGGTCCGGTCTCTCTCATCGCTGAATTGGCCGCGTTCCTCGGTCAAACACAGTGCAGGGTTGCTCCTGTGGGGTCCCGCTGAATTCATGATCCTCTGGTGGCCGTTTAAGTGTCTTTCCCAGTCACCCACAAATGCTATTTTCACTCTAAGGTGCAACCTGTTGCTCATCGCTTAAGGACTGGCACTCACCAATCACCCAAGACTTTACTTTACCAGCACATTCCTCCTGTACTGATACAAAATTATAAGCCACATATTAAATTTACCCACACAGTCTTTTGTCTGTTGGATTAAGACTCTTTCCCCCTATCACTTCCCTACTATATTTCTGAGGGCACTGTGGCCCTCCACCTTCACTTCCCCAAAGAGGTCTGAATATTGTAGTATTTGGTCGGGAGGCCGGAGGTACGGCCTCTTTTGCACTTGACCAAAATGAGGAGTTCCGCCCATTAGAAATGCAAAGGTGCAATGTGTGCACAAGTGAATTCAACATTATCAAACTGACTAGGGGCAAAAGTCTTTCCCTCAGTGGTTAATTTGTAAAAATAAAAATAAGTGCCAGGTTCTGGTCAGGAGGCTGCTTGCACCAGCCCATTCCTACTGTTAGCACCGCACAAAACAGAACCAACTACTAACCATGAAAGTGGGGAGAGGATGTGGTGCAATTGCCAGGGCTGCTGACTTTGGAGCTAGGGAATCAGGTTCGAGTCTGGCGTCGGCTCAACATCCTGTGATTCTGGGCAAATCACTTAATCTCCCTGTAAATGAATGTGTCCTTAACTGGTGCTCATGAAAAGCACCGGTTTTGATGATTAAGTGCTGGTGCTGAGCAAAGCAAACCACTGGCTCAAATTAAGCACTGCTTTAACTAGATTTATTTTGTGTAACCCGTGCCACATATCACACAGAGTTTTGCCTTAAGGACACACGTTAAATACACAGAAGTATTTGGAAGTCAAAAGTAAGCACTAGCGTAAGCAAGGGACTGAAAGAAGGCAATACAAACTACAAACAGTTAATGTGTACCCTTAACTGTGATGGCATGGGGAATAGCCAGATACCAGTGTTTAACCTTTATTATCTCTCTACACCAGGAGTTTAAAACAATAATCGTCTGCAACACCATTAAGCAATTCAGACCTGGTGCCTGATTACGATCTTGGCGGATGGGAGACTCTGCCACAAACGTGACGGATATCCCGTCTGCCGCCTTACAATTTCCATAGCATATAATTTAGCGTATAATATGGCGGTCACGTTTGTGACGGAGTATCCTATCCGCCAAGATCGTAATCAGGCCCTATGTGTCATGATCTATTTGGTGGAGGGGCTTCAAACTTCTGTAAGACTTCCTCATTTGTTCCACAGGTCTAGGCGTATTACTGTGGCGTACGTTTATTAAAGCAGTAGTCTAAATCTCGTCACCTAGTGTACCACATTATTCCTCTTCCTAACTGCTTACAAAACAGGCTTGAACATTATGATCAAACTTGCAGAAACCGGTTAGGAAATTTGTGGTTAGCTTCGTAATAAATGTATTTCTGTTTGCATGTTAATATTTTATTAGTGTTTCTGCCAGTATTTTTTTCTTAATAAGACTACAAAATCTCTTTCTTCACTACTAAATTAGTCAGTGAGACTAATACAAAAAACCAAAACACGGCAAAGCAGAAATTCTTAACATGGGAAAATATCTTCAGATATTGGGTGAAATGTACCGTTACTGATGAATTATGAGAGCGACTAATTAAAATAGACGGTCAACTAAAGCAGGTCACCAACCGCAGAAACGAGGCATTAAATGAGCCCCCTCCTGAAGCTGAGGTCATTCACACATGACCTGCCTGCAGTATGAGAACAATGACAAACACCACATTCTGTTGATTCTAAATATTCAAAGACACCCAAGGAAGAACACCTTGGCTCGTCTCTGTGACACGTATGGTCACGCAGCCAGTGTACTATGTAATTACACAGAGACAACTGGGATCACAATATGACAATGTCTTCATTAGTCTGTTCAGTGTACAGCTTCTACACAACAGAGAATTACGGCACTTTTTGTTCATTTTCTGCAGTTTCTCGCCCGATCTCTAATTCCTTATTTTTTTTTTTTTTTTTAAAGGTTTGAAATAGCAAGTTAACTCCTATTGACAGAGAGCTAGAAGAAAGAAGCAAGACTTTATTAATCATCATAGTCCTGGTATCTTGGTTGGTGAAATGTTGCTACTGCCGGGTTCAGCTCAATCCAAAGGGAAGAACCACGAACTAAAAGAGACTTTCGCAGGTCTCTAGAGTGGGATCTTCAAGATGCCTGCATATAAAAAAATATCCTGCACAAGGAACTGATCCGTCATCAATTCTGCTGGCATACCTTTTGCATGTCTGATCCATACAGTGATTTAGCCAACCAATATAGTGGAGAGTGAAGTGTAGTTGCTTCTGCTGAGAGTATCAAATGACCAGAAGGTGGACACTGACTTAGACTCACTGAAAGGGCACTCCCTCACACTGTTGTGAGGCACAGTGGCAGAGGCTGAAAACCAACTGTGAGACTTTGAAGATGGAGCAACCCAGCAAAAAAAAACTGGCCACGTAGCGCAAATGTAGAAGGATTTGAAGATGATCCCGTGAGACGAATCAATTTCTCGAGGGGCAGTCATGGAGAGTTAAGTTCTGCATCACTGGAATACAGGAATACACTCAAACAGTCCTGTGGAATTATTTGCCAAGCCTGCTAGAGAACTCCTCCCTCCACCCCCCACCTTCTATACTTAGTGGTCTTACTTCTTTGTTGAGAGGGCAAATAGCTAAATGGGGTATGGATCAGTCCCAGAAAATCCCCACTGCCCCTTATTGCTTATTCTGAATTGTTATGACAGAGACCATGCTCTCAAGGCAGTGGCGGCGTAAGGAAAACTGCATTTAGAGGGATCTAAGGTGTGTGTCAGACCCTGTTCGTGTGGGTCCTGAGGCAAGCAGGGGCTACTGTGCCGCAGTGTTGGGGGGGGCTGAGGTTGTTCACCTTTGGATGTCCCGGGGTCCGTCCTACAATGCCTCTGCAAACTAGGCCAAGTAGAAAGAAACCCTTCCGCCCTTAACTCTTGAGAAAGTGAATTTAGCTTATATCTGTGCCTTAATATATATAGGAACAGTAAAAACTCCAATGCTCATGTTTGCCTTAAAGTGTACCGTTACATTTTATTAATGAACATCTGTCATTTTTATACCAGCCTAAGTACCACTAAAATCTTGGTATTCCTGCACATTAACTCACCGTTTAAAATACTACAGCCATTTATTGTCTCTGTTCTTCTTAGTGAATGGCATTATGGGCAGGCTGCTACGTGAGTTTAGCCAGCATGCCGTGGTCACAACCTGCATTTGATGCCTACTTCTTGTTGATCCTATGCTTAATCTTACCTATCCTACCTTTTTGTCGCTGCCCCTTAGCCTGGGGTCCGAGTGAGGCAATGCCACTAATGTTTTGTAATATTACTAAAGCAATCATTCGGCTCTTTTAGGACTTTAGCACCAGGCACTTTTTTTGTCTCCAGAACCGTAAGCCTAAACTCCTGGTTTTTTAACGACCCTGGTTTTAATAATGCACTAATTGTAGGAACTTTTTATCTGCACCCTGCCGTAGACAAAGATCACTCACAGCCCCACTTTCAACAACAACTGCCCCAGGTTAGTTATAGCTCGCTTCACTTTATGGTTTAAAGTAACCTATTCATGAATAGATTATGTCATCCATAAAGCCATTATGTTTATTTGAATGTCTGTTGCTAAAACTGCTGGGTTTCTGACAGATATTTGTTTATATTTACCATGGCATGCCCTATCTATGGCTTAAACCCATTTACGAATAAATGAGTTATTTATGGAGCTTTTTATGCATTTGTATACATTTTAATTACAGTCATATTACACTGATCTCACTTTGATGGACTTGACTGTCTACATAAAGCATTATTAAACTTGAAACTACAGCCATTTAAGTAAAGTTCGTATAATTGCACATTTTACTGAACCGTGCTAGAAAAGCATAGCCTAGGTTTGAGGTTAGAACAACATAGTGATGATTTCAGAAAAATGTAGAGTCCGCTTATGTTAATGATACTTGGTGTACATTGTCAAAGGCTTATCACATTCTTTACCATGAGAAGAAATTTCAGCATTACATGCTCCAACTGACTAAACGCGAAGCTCTGGTCCGTTAAAATGGCAATTGCCTTGCATTATTTTTGCTCTCTTATAGGCTACTTTGCATTAAACACGTTAGACTTTATAAGCTACCTGAAGTGTTCTTTTTTACACTCCCAGTGGTAGTGATAGTCAGCAGTCTCAGGCTTCTCAAGGAGGTAGTGTGGGGGTGCAGCCAGAGACATCTTAAGGATTTTGGGGGCCCTGGGCCAAAGATATTTTGGGGGCCCCTGTTCAGAACCATTTTTGAAGTTATGGTCCAGTTTCAGCTCTTTCATACCTTCTTTGGCCAGGTCATTGGGCGCACAGTCGCACTCGTCCGAATTCTACATGTGTTCACATCTAATATTCAGGGCTAGTGAGGTGTGTTTTCAATATTGTTACACAGCAGCAGCTCACTAATATTACTGCAAGTAATCTCTGTGACACCCTCCCACTTCTCATATGTGAGGTCCTGTTTTCATCTAAAAGAAAGTTTTTTATGAATGTTGCATGAAACATAAGACACACAATTGATGGACGGAATGCAGAACAAATCAAAACATTCACCCCCAGTCAAGAGATCTGGGTTAAATCCATCATTCTTTTGCTCACCATGCCCCCCAGTTTAGACCTGGCCATATGCAAATCAGTCTTGACCCTGTGCCTCATGAGAACAGTCCAGCCCGAACTGCCAAGCCAGGTCCTCCCTGGACCGGAAACAAGCATGAAACATAAACATAACATTTCTCTGCAAAATATCTTTAACAGACCTTCACACATCACCCGCATTAAAAATAAATAAAAGTTTAGGAATTATTCAAGGTCATCAAGGCAAGGCTCTATGGAACAGAGCTGGTTCTATCTGGGGGCCCCCCCTGAATGACTGGGGCCCTGGGCCAGAGCCCACTTTGCCCATGCCTTAAAACGTCTCTGGGTGCAGCAAGCTCAGCACTCAACAAGCACTCAGTAGCGCAGTAACCGATTGTCTGATCCAGTGCTTGTCTTTTGTAAAAAGAAATAACTTGAATACACTTTTAAACAAAACTACACACTACAAAATGCAGGTACTGTTTCACTGGCGCAGGCCCACTGTATCTTGGTGTCAGGTACTCCTTCACCCCTCCACTTCCCTTTAATGTAAGATAAAGCATAATGTGGCTCGGGTCAGGCACAGGTGCAGTGCTATCCGCCTCTGACGTTCAGAATTGTGCACCCAGTTACAACAGTTCTCTCACCACAAACCAGTTATCTTTAGCCATACGTCGGCAGGGGTCGGGTCTGCAGCAAACATCACACACCTCCTCCTTCTTGGGAAAGGAGAAGCGTCAGTTGCGAGTGCAGCACCACTCTGGCTCGGGTCCGGAGTGTAGCAGCTGTAGGCAGGCTCCAGAGGTCATGGGTGCAACTGTTGACCTCTTAAGGGGGCCGCCTCCTCTGACACCTCTGTCTACAATGCATGGTGCTTGATCTGCCTCAGGTGCAATATGCACACACTTCAGGATAGCTTCGGCCACCCCTTGAGGTCTCAGTGGCACACTTCTCATCGGGGTACACTTCAAGACAGTGCCTTGGCTTCAACCAATGCAGTCAGGAGAGGAGGCATCCTGATCCGGGAGCATACCCGTCATCATCCATGAAGTCTCTCTGGGTGGACAGACTCACACTGCTGTGTCACATGGAGTTATTAAGCTCAGTTGAGAAACGCCATCTTTATATGCTTACGTTCTTAAGTTGCGTTCTCTCCCCTTAAGCATGATGACATTTGACACACATTTATTTGCATGCACACATCGGATAACATTCCTCCAACTTATTTTGCTTACAATACTACTTCGTAGGCACTATACCATAACACCTTTAACACTCTATTTAAGGGCTAAGTTCAGCACCCAAGATGATATTTATTTTTGGCCGTTCTTTAACAGAACTATCACAATAGAATCAATAGCGGCCTGACTGGGGCTTCGGCACTGTAACATGGAGGATGTCACTATATACAGGACATCAAGCCTTTGTTTTTTCAGAAGAGCATTTTACTGGCGGCACTGAGAGGTCGGTCCATGTCAGAATTCCAGCTCAGCTGATTCCCATCAACAAATACAGGGAGGCTGTCCAACTCTACATCAAGACAGGCAGATTGCTGACATTTACCCACAGGTAATGGGGAGTTAGACCACCCAACAGGGATTTGACAGATCCACTCACCTTAGACACAATAGGGTACAATGTGCCAGGTAGGAGTACACTATATTAAAGTACTTGGATCTGGAAGATTTTTCTTTGAGCAATAACCACGGTGCACCGGTCAGCTGCGCATCACTCGTGGCATCGTCTGCACAGGAAGGGATCTCCTCATCACCTATATAGGCGCCACCTTCGTGCCCTGACGTCAGTTACTTTTTCAGGACTTTCCACGCCAGAGGCAGGGAGCCAAGAAGTATACTGACATTGGTGTGTTTGAAAACTTGGGACCTGACTAGGATGAACCTTGACCCTAGAAACCCGTCCGCAGTGCGGGGAGGATGGGTGGGTCGGTAAGGAATCTGCAGCTAGATCATGTCTCTAACAGATAAGGCATTCCCAAAGGGAAGTAACTTGCTCATCTGATAGAGACAACAAGTACAGATTCCTTACCTTTGAATAGACACCCAAGCAATACCATCCCCGGAGGTGGGACTGCGGACAAGTTCAGACTAGGAAATCCTGCAGTACTGAACAGCCGGAATGGGCGTCCCTGCAGACTTGACTGTCTAGGCAGTAATGTTTGGTAAACGTGTGCAGGGATGCCCACGTTGCTGCCTGACAAATGTCCAGGACTGGGACCCCATGTGCTAACGCAATGGTAGCAGCCTTAGCTCTAGTAGAATGAGCCCTTAAGCCTTCAGAAGGCTGCTTCTTTGCCAGAGAGTACCAAACCTTGATGCGGAGGATGACCCATCGCGAGATGGTTCTCTTCTGCACCGCCCAACCCTTCTTCGCTCCAACATACACCACAAAGAGTTGGTCGTCCACCCGGAACTCTTTTGTGCAGTCAAGGTAGAACGACAATGCTCTTTTCTGGTCCCATACGGTGGAGTTGTTCCTCTTCTTTAGGGGGATGCGGAGGAGCGTAGAAAGTGGGCAAGGCGACAGATTGTCACACTTGGAAAGGTGTAACTACTTTCGGAAATGAATGAAGCCCTAATGCAAAGCACCAACTTGTCAGAAAATATGGTCAAGAAGGGAGGATTGGATGATAAAGCCTGCAGCTCACTCAACCTTCTGCCAGAAGAAATTGCCACTAAAAAGGTTGTTTTGATGGTGAACAGCCGGAATCTATGTACAATGGGTGATTTAAATAAGGAGGTTTGGTCTGGCAGCCTTAGGAAGGCAGACAAAGCCTAAAGATACCCTTTCAGGGTGCCCAGAGCCCTGCTGGGCAAGGGCCAAAATTAAAAGCAACACATCAGAAAGGGAAGCAGACAGAGGGTCAATATACTTTTCTGTACAATACGATACAAATTTGTTCCACCAACAGGAGTAAACAGTCTTGGTGGAGGGCCGATGGCTGCCAAGATAACATTGCAGACTTCCGGAGGAAGGTCAAAAGCTGTCAACTGTTGCCGTTCAATCTCCACGCGGGAAGGCGTAGAGTTGACAGGTTTGGGTGGAGGACACTTCCCTGCTGCTGCGACAGAAGATCCTACTGAAAGGGCAGCCAGATCCGAGGATCTCAGAAGCTCAGGATACCAGACTCTCTGTGCCCAATCCAAAGCCACAAGGATGATTTGGGCCCGTTTGTTCCAGATCGTCTTAGAATACTTTAGGCAGGAGAGGTATGGGAGGAAAGGCATGCAGGAGGCCTGAGCTCCCCTCAAGATGAAAAGCGTCTCTGAGCGAGAGTCACCTTGGAACCTCCAGCGTGCAATACTGCTGACATTGCGCATTATCGACTGAGGTAAACAGATCTAACCAAGGCTCTCCCCACTGTTAAAAGAGACCTTGCACCACCTCCAGATGGAGACATAACTCGTGAGCCATCAGGCTTCGATGGCTGAGTTTGCCTGCCCTGGTGTTCAGGGAACCTGCCAGGTGTTGAACCATCAGGGAAATGCCCTGCTGTTCCAGCCACATCCAGAGATGCAGGCCCTCTTGGCAAAGGGTCCACGACCCCACTCTGCCCTGTTTGTTGCAGTACCACATGGCGGTAGTGTTGTCTGTGAACACTTGAACTAGCCTTCACTTGATAGAGGGTAGAAAGCTTTCAATGCCAAATGGATCGCTCGGAGCTCCAGCAAGTTCATGTGGAGTCTGGATTCCGCCGGAGACCAGAGTCCTCTGATCTTCACCTCTCCCAGATGCAGTGGCGTAGCTATGGGGGGCACTATTTTGGGGCCGGCGGCTGCAAAGCACTGGTGGCCCGTGGCGGCGGCCTTTATTATTTGGGGACATTGACACTAGTGACACTAGTGATGTACACCCACCACCCCCCCACACCTACACGTGCGGCTGTGACTGTTGCTGACCAGCACTGTCTGCACATGTGCAGTTATAAAAGTGCAAGCGCACCTGCTTGCAAATGCTGCAGTGCACGCACCACCTAGCATAGTGGTGGTGGAGCGGTGCGCTGCGTACCGTGTATGTGGGTCCCAGGGCCGTCAATCTTGTAGCGTGCGAAAGCACTACCAATGACGGCCCTGGACATCATTTTTGGCCAGCCCCCGCGCTGTGCTGTTAAAATGCAGCAGTGACGCACGCCACCACCATGCGCTCTCGAGTGGCGTCTCGGGAGTGCTGGGCGATTTGCAGCAGAACCCCTACGGGAGGGGCCCTGCCACAACTGCGGAGTCTACAAAGGAGAGGTAAGACTCAGGAGCTAAACGGGTGATCATATGATACATGTGAGAAATATTTGTGCCCCATCGCCGATGAGAACAAAAGAGAAGGATGAGTGACGAGATTCAGTGTGGAAGTTAAAAGACGGGAACATTTTAGTTGAAATGGGGAAGGTACTGCATGTGGAGATGAGAATTAAGTTTAAAAATACAACTCACCTCGTGGTATCGCTTCCTCGTAATGAGTCTGTTGGTCTGCAACGGGAGATCTGTCACATCCTAAACCAGCGCCCTGGGCCCTTCGGAGTAGTTACACAATGCCTGCAATGTTGTACGTCCTGGGTCTATCCCCAAGGCATGTGCTGTGCTGCTAGACAAGATCAGAACGGGATAAGCAGCCTCAGCCTTTTGAAGACCTTAACAGTGTGTGTAAGGGAAGTGACTGGAGAGGTACTGCTTATCAAAGCAACATGCTTTGCATGCCTATCACATCAGCGAGATGACACCCGCCACAGTTAAGGGGATGGATGGATGGATGGATGGATGGCGTGGGCTGTTTGCATTCTGGGCCAGAACGACATTATCTGCCACTTCCCCAGACTAGGTCACTGTAGGAAATCTCTCTGTGTTAAACCATAATATGAGACATGTTGAGGAAAAATCGTGAGTTCGAGAGACGTGCTCTTTGGTCCAGACTTTTAAGTGAGTCGGTACGTTTTGAAAGTTCCTTAAAACTCCGTCCACTTCGACCCAAGGCTTAACAATGATTATGCATTGTGTTTTTTATTCCAATGCTACTGTTCGTATTGAGTCTATAGAAGAGAAAGGGGGTGAGAGGGTGTACATGATATCGGGATGGAGTATGTCTAATGTTATGACGTAAAGTTATGCTGTACTATTCGTGCCTGCCTGTGTCAATAAGTAGCTGTACTTTATTATTGTGGGCGTTGTTTACAGTAAAGCACACTCCAATCATTATTAGCACCTACACGTGACAAAATAATTTGGGTTTTTTTCATTCTTATTATGACCGGGTTGGCCTTTAAAAATAATTTGCCCTGCCCGTTAAAAGCTGCTTTTGTCTCAAATTATGTTATATTGTGTGAAAACAAACATGCCAAGAATGTCAGAACACAAAAGCAATGTGGGATTTCTCTAAGTCACAAGGCCTTGTATGAAATGAACTTCTATATATCAATAATCAGCTGGAGGTTTTTGGCGCGATAGAGCCAAGCTACATGGTTGACTCCAATGGGCTCCAGAGCAAATACATGAGGCCATGGGAGCTTCATTTGCCACTCTGACAAAAGTGAAGGCTGAGAAACAACCCGGTCAATGTGCTAAAACAAACGACGATAAAGTAATTCTCAAGGAGTACATTTTGATTTCTTATCATTCGGTTTATGGTTTTAACTTTTTAAGCCAATACTCGGTAGAAATTGTAACAAAGGATGTACGTTGAAATCTCTCGAAGTGAAAAGCACGCCGGGGCTCACATATGAAGAATGTACTTAGTGTGCAGCGCGCGCGCAGCACAGCCTGTATAGAATTGCAAGCTAGGGTAGTGGGACTCCATGATGCACCCCTTAGCTTTGCTTCTTTTTAATAGGTACATTCTGTGCTAAATGCAGTTTACCAAGAACGTAATAACAAAGGCTTTTATCCAGAGAATTACGGTAATCCCTGCTCCATGACGTTGAGATAAGACTAGGGAGTCTTTTAGCAATTTGAAGGTCCTTATTTTCATTTCTTTACAGTCTCCTGCTGAACTTCCCTCTATCGTACCCTAACCCTCTCTCACTTCTATACAGTTTCTCCTCTCAACAATTCATTGTCTTTCTTTGACCTTCACCTCTTACCTAGTGTTATGTCCATCTTTTCCATTTTTCCTTTTCACATAATCCCAAACTCTTTTGACTCTGTTTTTATCTTACATTCACCACTCTTCCCCTCACATCTATCTTTTGAGTTTCCTTTCACCTTAAAATCTTCCCTTTTGCACCAGTTTCCCATTCCAGTGTGTCCTACACCTCACACATAACACAGCCACGTCACCCGGGCACTGATGCGCCGCCTTTATATTCTGAAGCAGTAAAAGAACCAGTTCCAGGTTTTGTGTTCCATACATGCAGCCTTCCACTGTAGAGGCACTTCCTACTTATAAGAAATGGTCACACACTACCCATGAGAAATCTGGGATCCAGAAATGCTACCTGTTCCTACTAAAATAATTCCAGGTATTGGAAGCATGGATTAAAGCTCTGATAGTTATGGTCCTCCTCCTGTGAAATTAGCTAGCCTTTGAATTTTTATACCTCTGTCCTATACAGAAGCAGTAGGAACTTAACTTAAGGGTGGCTGTCAGTTTAAGGTATCTCTCATCCCGTTGTTGGATATGGGTGACAGTTGGAAGGACCTCTAGTTTTGCTTTCACCCGCTGCTCACCGTCCTTTTTCCCCAGCACCCTCTCCCCCGCTACCTGCCATGGGCGGCAATCTGAGGGATAGCCCCAGGTGCCAGAAGCTCTAGCTACGCCACTGCCCAGATGGCTGCCCCATCCCAAGAGTGACGCATCTGTCACTACTGTAAGATTTTGTCGGGTAAGGGATAGGGGTCTGCCTCAATCACGGTTCGTAATACACCACTGCGGGTCTCGTGCAGTTTCCTCATATGGACAATGTCGGAAAGATTTCCCTGATGTTGTGCCCATTGGAACTTCAGATACCACTGCAGAGTAAACATATGCCATCTGGCATGTGTTACTAGCAGGATGCAGGAGGCCATGAGGCCCAACAGCCTCAGAGTCATTTTCACTGAAATCCAGGATACAGGCTGAAACATTGGTATCATAGCCTGAATATCCTGGACTGGTCGCTCGGGAGGATAGGCCTGAAACTGCACTGTGTCCAGAAAAGCTTAGATGAAAGTGAGTGTCTGAGAGGGAGTCAAGTGCGTCTTCAGTACGTTGATAGTGAACCCCAGCAAACTAAGGAGGTTCTACGTAGTCTGGAGGTGAGAGACGATAGCCTGGAGTGAGCCTGCCTTCAGCAGCCAGTCGTCGAGATAGGGGGAAGACTGGAACCCCTGATCTGTGGTTGAAAGCCCCTTCTGTAGCCACGAAAGGAGCAAAAGGCAGATTGGAGCAGCTGAGAGGCCTAAGAACTTGGCTGTAGCCCATGATTCCGTCGTGTCTACCTCGTCTCCAAAGAGATGGGTGCCATTAAAGGGCATGACCATGAGCATGGTCTGGACATCCCCTGAAGAGCCAAATGTTTCCCGCCAGGTGTGGCGTCTAATAGCCACATCGTGGAAATCGTTCTGCCCTGTGAGTCGGGTGTGCCTAAACCACACCGAATGGAGAACTTTGCTGCATTTCTCCTGACTGATGCTGCATGGGAGAGTATGGCCCAGGCCACCTCCAGGACCTGTGGCAGCACTTGCGCAACAGTTTCCCCACAGAGAGTGGGAATAACGGCCCAATAAGCATTTGGTGTTCGCCGACCGCAATGCAAGGCTGGCGGGAGAAAACATTTTCTTGCCCCAACTATCCAGCTTCTTGGATTCCCTGTCTGGGGGAGTGGCAGGGAACGTGCCATAGGAAGTGGAGGCTTGGACCACCAAGCTCTCTGGGGTGGGTGGGTAGTCAGGAAATTTGGGTCGCCTGAGGCAGCGCGGTGGCAGCGGGCGATCAGCCTGTTTACAGGAGCCCCTGTGCTGGGCATGGATCAGGTTCCCAGAAGGATGTCCGAGAGGGTCTTGGTGAATGGGAGCAAGAGTTCTGAAGAGGAACCTCCTGGCTGTAGCACCTCTGACACGATGATATTCTTGAACATCACTGCGGGTGGCTGAAGGTCAAGGACCTTAGCTGCCCTGCGCACCACAATTGCATAAGATGCACCCTCCTCCGTAGCCACGGGAGGAGGAGAAAGCATGTCAGTGAGTGGGGAGGTATCTAGAACACTGGCCTCACCCAATTCCTCATACCAGTCCTTGTCTTGGTCGTACTGCTGGTATTATAAAGGGTCCAGTGAACCCTACCAATCTTCTACCAATCCTGGCCTGTCCCAATAAGGCTCAGGTAACAACATAGGGCTAATGGGCCCTGTCGGCGCCAGAATCAGCATTGGTCGCTGCGGTACTGGCTCTGTGTCGTCAGGGATCAAAATAAGGCTGGTGCCGCCGGTGAGAGCCGGAAGCACTGTCGTCATGACCGGTGTCACGGAGGTTGCAGTGGTACGACCGGCGCCGAGGCCAGTTTGGAACCCAATGGAGCCCCCACTGATCCTGCGAGGCCTGAAGGTGCGTCGGAAGGGTCAGGTAGCTAAAAATTAGGTGCATGGCCTCATAAAATTCTCTAAGTTGAGCAGAGGTCACTACAGCTCTTGGAAAAGCAGGGAGGCACAGAGCCGACCCAGGCGCAGGTTCTGGAGAACGAGGCCTTGAAAGAAGGTCGCCGTTGCGTAGGCCGACAGATGGAGAGAAGTCAAAGCACACTTCTTGTCCCTCTTACCCGAGTGTCCCGAGGATCTTGAGTGGGATGAAAAGGACTTGGGACTTCTGGAGTGGTTCCGGGACCTTCCTCTCGACCGAGAACTCTGAGAAGCCAGTGTGGCATCATCTGTCAGGCCGTAAGCATCATTAGGGACTGCTCCCTCATGCCTTTGGAGCCATGGCCTGGCAGTCGGAGCACAATTTGGAGTCACGCTCCAGACACTACAGGCAAACCAAATGCGAGCCCGTCACTGACATGGCACGGGGATAGGCGCCACATGGTATGAACCCTGAAGACTTTCTAGAGGAGATGATTTCCTACACACCAAAAAAGGGATCAACAAAAAGTCAAAAAATCCTGTCAAAAAGTGACAGAGGTTAGAGCTCTTAATGGATTAGTGCTTGACTGGCGCTGAAAGAAAAGAACTGACGCCAGCGCGCCGAGATGGCTCCTATATAGGAGACGCAGACTTCACTTCTGGCGTGGATGACGCCACGTGTAACCGACAGACGCCACCTACCGGCGAACAGGGGTATAGCCTGAAGAAAAAACTTCCGGAATCCAGGCTGATGCCTGGGAAATTCAAAGGTAAGGAATCTGCGGCTAGATGTCTCTATTAGATTGGGGTATTTCCTATCCTGGGCTATCAAGAAGGAGCGGGAATGCTGGAGTGTGTTCAAGTCTTACAAGAGCTAGGCAAAACACAGAGGAACTCAGCTCAGATAACAGAGTTTTCAGTGGTACTACAAAAATGTATACAGATCTAAACTCATTGGGGGAAGCAAAGACATTTGGAATTATTTAAACAGTGTGCTTACTTGTACAGACTTTGACCAGGGGAAGATGTTACATTTACTGATCATTCCAAAGGAAATTAGGGCTGCTGTATCTGACATGAATAATGGGAAGGTACCAGCAGCGACAGCAACAGCACAAAATTCTCTTAAGATTATTGAGACGTAATCGCTTCACACTTACAATATAGTTACTATTAAGAAATTTGAATGGTAGATTGCCACAATCCCACAGAGAGACACTTGTAATGTTTTTTCTTAAAATAGATGCTCCCAGTCATCTTAATATGGCGATCCTGTATGAATGTCGCCCAGTAGTATTTTTCATCTATGCCGTACTTTTAATCATATATATTTACAGCATGGTACGCCCATATATTAGTCGTTTTGCACCTCCTCCTCATTTCCTTTCCTTTCCTTTCCTTGTATCTGTCAGTCAGCACAGATTTCTCTGTATAAAACCATCAGTATCTATTCTTTTTTTTTTTAACAAATCTTTTTATTGAATATAAAGTTATGCAGTATGCAGCACAGTAATCAAAGGAAGTGGTCAATGAAGACATCGCGTTATACAGTTCCGCTTCACAAACAATGAGGTTTTGGATCGCCAAACTCACTTCGCTAATAGCTCTCACACGAGAGTTCCTGCACAATCTGATGGCCGGCCCGTCCCCCCTCCCCTTCCCCCTCTATTTTACAAACCCCTATAGGCAACCCACTGGTGCCACACTATCTCCCATTTCTTAGGGCAACCCCTGCCTTCGTATACTACTTTTTCCGCTGTACAACACCAGTCTAAATCGGTCTTCCATTGACCCACCCTCGGCGGCAGGGCAGCCCCCCACGCCCGGCAATGTTTCTTTTGGCCACCATTGCAGCCACCACGAGCCATGGTTTCTGGTATTTCGGCCATGTCTGCTCCCCCGTTACACACAGTAAGTATCTATTCTTTGAATATAATTTCTGTACCCACAATCAAACCTCTATTCTCATTGTTTAAAGACACCAGTGATTGCTCTTTTAACACAATGCTATTCCTATTTAGCAGACTGTTCCTTTCCTTCATTACCAGCATTTGTACATATGTTCCAACTTGGTTGTTGATTCCTCTACATAGGAACGCATATTCTTTCTGGCTATATTGTGGCAGCACCCCACGCGCACTTGTGTGCACTGGTTCATGTGTCAGCTTGTTATCATTGTATATCTGTTGCCCATTTCTTCTGTGCAACCTTATTTTTCCAGAGTGACATCATTGTTTAGTTTAAATGTATTTATTATTCTCATTTCAGTTTTTCAGATGTTTTAAAGTGCACTGGATGTCCTGATGGGGGACCAGACAAGTTCCAATATGCACTGAGTCTTCTTAAATGTTTACAATTCAAATATTGAATTGGTCATAGGATATAGCTATTAAGATCACGATAACTAAGAATCCACAAGCGCACTTGTTTCCAATTATTAAAGCTAATGACCCAAAAAAACACATATTTGCCATAATGAAATTTAAAGAAAGTAGATTTGAAAACAACTATCATTCATAAAAAATGGTTTAATGGTCAAAGGTCAATGATATTCATGTCAGCAATTAGCTGTGCACAGAGGGACTAATCCATATTCTACAGTTTCAATGAGCATCAGAGGCTATTCCTTTGTGGCATTCACCAAATATCATAACTTAAGAGAAAATATGGTCACAAAGTCATCAGTAACAGTTGACAGTTCAATAACCATCTTGAACCTAACTCCGGAACACTAGTCAGAAAGTCCGTATTGCCATCCCTCTGAAATCTTTCCATAAGCTACACTCTAAAATCATTAGGCTGATAAAGACTGGACACAAATATAGTCAGTTATGAAACAATGATTGCACCCACTGATAAAGGTGGTGTAGAGGTCTCTTATCTGGAAAGAGATTGCCATATTGTACTAACTCATTATCTGCACAAGTGGCAACACCCTGATATAGAGCTGCCACACATTGAGATTGAAAGGACAATCACTAAACCCATTCCACCTTAAGCACTGCTACATAGCTTTAATTTCTTGATGACAAGATCCAGCCACTGTGCGCTAAGCTGTATGCATTGGGAGCGTGTGGTTGAAATGTTTGTGGGAAACTGTGCTGTACTCTCCACAGGTTAAAATAAATGGCATAAAATCATCCTTTGAAAAGACATTTCTCAAAATCTTTAGAGAGTTCTCTTCAAACACGGTGTTTTCTTTACAGAAAAACAGTTGCGATAATGTGGCCCTATATCAACTTTCACAATATGTTTTCTATTTCAGACTACACATCTCCCTTCAAGAGAAATTCCTGGGTTTCACATTGCACCAATAAAACCCAGATGCTGAACTTCATCTCAGACTAAAACTGCGCCTCTCAAAATAAACACAAGCTATTTTAAATTCCTTCACAAGGTTCAAATCACTCTCATAACTTTATATCAAACCGACTCTTTTGATACTTGTGCCAGAGCTGCCCAGAAAAAGCCAACTTCCTACATCTACCCTAGGAATGCCTACTAATTCACCAGCTCTGATTATGGTGGTGAGATCACTGGATAAAATACTAACATAACATTTGTAGAGTGGTGGGGCGTGCACCTCTATAGTGATGTGATAGGAGGCAGAGCATGCTCCTCTGCCCGAGCCAACCATGATTGGCACCCCCGAAGGACCCCGATATCCCTAGGCCGTACACCTCCACCCTATCGAGCAGAGCGAATTCGAGGAAAGTACATATTGAACAACAGCCCAGAACCGAGGTGGCAGTGACGCTCTAGGTGACTTGAGCCCATGCTGGAGTGCTGCTACCGCCCGGCAGTTCCCACTCAAGAAGGGGTGTGGTCCACCGCTAGCAGGAAAATAGCCCTACTGAGGCTGAATAGCAGTATTGGTGCTGCCCTGAACGACCTAGGGACCAGGAGGTGGTCCAGTAAAGCAGGCGGCAGAGTGATGAGGGCGGGCGGAGGGTGTCCATGATCAGGGAGTTTCCCTTGACAGAGAGGGGCCCCATTGAAGCAGCACAAAAGAATTGGAGCATTGAATTAAAAGAGGCACAAGACAGAAAGAGAAGCGGAGCCCTTCTGGGGGATACGAGCAAAGCCTCCTGGGAAAGATTGGATGGCGGAGAGGTGCTTCAAAGTGAAAAACAGGCATAAGCTGGAGTACATCCCAGGACAGTAACAGAGCTGGTGGAAGTACATATGCCCCGTTACAAGTGCCTGGGAAACACACGAGAAGCCTGGTGGGCCTATGGGCCAGACTAAAGTCACCAAAACGGACAGAGTGACTTAACCAAGTAGGACGCTGGACAGTGGAGACAACTTGAGAGGGGCAGATGCAGCGGCTACGTCGTAAGTGGTTTAAATGCTGACAATAACACAAGTCCAAGAGCGGAAAGTGAAAATTATAGCTGCTAATAAAGGCCGGAAGGATACAAATATTAGGGAGATGCTGTCCAGGTCAGGGCACAGAGGCAAGACAGTACAGTCAAGACGGCCAACAGCTTCCATTTAGGAAACACCACAAACCAGTAGGAGAATAACTCGGCGGAGCCATCTGTGACACGCTCATTTATGGAGAAACTCTTTAGAAGACTTCGAGAGGACTTCTCTGCGCTATGAGAGAGTACACAGGTTATCCAAATCTTCAAGTGGGACACAAATGCGCTCATCGATGGGGCCTCTTCACTGGAGTACACGGAACGCCCAAGAGGAGGAAGCGGCAGTCCTGTGACAGGAGGCTCTCTTCCAATAGGATCAGGTCATAAACCTACAGGCACATCTGGAAGACATGGTTAATTGTTCACGGAGACAAAATATACGGATCAAGAGGGTTCTGAGACACAGAGGTAGAAGACATAGTGGTGGATGTTAAGAGACTGTTAAGTATAACCTTCCAGACCTTGAGGATCAAGAAATCTTGCTAGACCTCATGCACAGGGGCAGATCAGGATAGGGGCAATGGAATCAGACAACAGACACCTTGACATACCTCCACTATTATCAACAGAAAGAGAACATTGTTGCAGCAGCCATATATATGAGACAGATCAGGTTTGTGGGACATGAACTGGACTGTAAAAAGACACCTGGGCCGTAACGCTGCAGAAATGTTGGGAGTTCCGAGTAGTTACGGGCATCTTGAGGAGTAAGGAGATATGGAAGAGATAGGGACTCCGTTTTCATATTATATTTATAGGGGAGGGTTTTAAATACCAAATGAGGTCTCTGTCAAAGACATGTCTGATCCCGGGGATATGGAACATGCAGACAATGACCACAGCCACACTGGAGGTACTCTCAGGTCTCAGACACAGAACTCAGAGGGCAATGATATGGTGGAGTGAAAAAGTAAAAAAAAAACAAAAAACTAATAACATGAAGCTGCCAGAAGAAACAACGGCAGTAGAATGCGATGTCTGGTTATCCCAGAATTGTGTTACCAGCGAGAGGATAGACCTCCAGCTTGAACAAATATGAGGTGAACTCAACATAGAAGCAAAAGACACACAATTGATGGACGGAATGCAGAACAAATCAAAACATTCACCCCCAGTCAAGAGATCTGGGTTAAATCCATCATTCTTTTGCTCACCATGCCACCCCAGTTTAGACCTGGCCATATGCAAATCAGTCTTGACCCTGTGCCTCATGGGAACAGTCCAGCCCGAACTGCCAAGCCAGGTCCTCCCTGGACCGGAAACAAGCATCCTAGGACCGGTTTCGGGGTTTCACACCTCATCAGCCAGGATAGCTTGATTCCAGTGGCACAGTGAGCCCGGGACTCACGTCTGGGCATACCCGGCGCACTTAGGGCGAGGAAGCAAAAGACACACAATTGATGGACGGAATGCAGAACAAATCAAAACATTCACCCCCAGTCAAGAGATCTGGGTTAAATCCATCATTCTTTTGCTCACCATGCCACCCCAGTTTAGACCTGGCCATATGCAAATCAGTCTTGACCCTGTGCCTCATGGGAACAGTCCAGCCCGAACTGCCAAGCCAGGTCCTCCCTGGACCGGAAACAAGCATCCTAGGACCGGTTTCGGGGTTTCACACCTCATCAGCCAGGATAGCTTGATTCCAGTGGCACAGTGAGCCCGGGACCCACGTCTGGGCATACCCGGCGCACTTAGGGCGAGGAAGCAAAAGACACACAATTGATGGACGGAATGCAGAACAAATCAAAACATTCACCCCCAGTCAAGAGATCTGGGTTAAATCCATCATTCTTTTGCTCACCATGCCACCCCAGTTTAGACCTGGCCATATGCAAATCAGTCTTGACCCTGTGCCTCATGGGAACAGTCCAGCCCGAACTGCCAAGCCAGGTCCTGCCTGGACCGGAAACAAGCATCCTAGGACCGGTTTCGGAGTTTCACCCCTCATCAGCCAGGATAGCTTGATTCCAGTGGCACAGTGAGCCCGGGACCCACGTCTGGGCATACCCGGCGCACTTAGGGCGAGGAAGCAAAAGACACACAATTGATGGACGGAATGCAGAACAAATCAAAACATTCACCCCCAGTCAAGAGATCTGGGTTAAATCCATCATTCTTTTGCTCACCATGCCACCCCAGTTTAGACCTGGCCATATGCAAATCAGCCTTGACCCTGTGCCTCAACATAGAAGTCATAAGATCCATTAACACATATCATCAGGAAAATGACAGAGAGGAAATGGGGCTATGTATACAATGGGATGCGCTGAAGGAGATTATTCGAGGAACTTCTCAATAGTGGCGATAAACAACAAAGAAAGACCAGAAGAGCAGATGAAAGAGCCAGAGGAGACACAAACAGACTGGGGCATACACGTTTTGGGGTAAACTCACAGCATCCAGAGCACGACCTATGGCTTGAGACACCGATTGGGTGGAATATGCTCTACTACGACTAGTAGTTTTTGAGAAGTCCACAGGACAGAAATACTATAAGGAGGAGAATAAAGTGGTGAAGGTATTGGTGTGTAAACTCAGGGCTAGGGTGTCAAGAGATTAGATCTCCCCAATTAAGACTGGCACAGGGTGACTGACCACCATAGAAGCAGGCATTAAGCAATACCTCCAAGTGTTTTATGAGACCCTTTACAGTTAAAAGATATACAGACAAAAGTCATTGGGAGCTCTCTAGATAGATTCCTGCTTCCCAGGTTGACAGATGCCCAGGTAAAGAGGCTGGAACAGCCTATCAAAACAGACAAGGTAATCTCCGGAGCAGCATGGCTAAAGATGCAGAAATTCCCATGGGTTGATGGCTTCACCCCCCATATTTTTATGAAACGTTCTGCCAAAACCGGGTGACATTACTCACTACCCACTTCAAAACAATGGGGGAAACAAGAAGCAATAACACCAATGATGCAAGAGGCCTATATCACAGTCCTGCCCAAACCAGGCAAAGAGCCCCAGTTATGCAGTCCTACAGGCCAATCTCCCTGTTGAATGAAGATGCCAAACTGTTCATTGGGATCCTGGAAGCAGGCATGCCCATGACAGAGTCTTGTGGACCACGATCAGGCCGGGTTTAGAGCAGGTCGGAATTGGACTGACAATACAAAACACATCCTATACATAATAAATGATGTGGAGAGGGAGAATGAGGGACGATCCTGTTGGCAGTAGACACTGAAAAAGCTTTGACAAGTTCCATTGGCCCTTCTTAGAAGCTAAACTGCAACGTGTAATTGGCCTAACTTTCAATCATGGATCTTTAGTATCTATTGTGATCTTCAGGCAAGAATTAGAATCAGTGGCATGTTGACAGCATACTTTAGGATATGAAGGGGATCGAAGCATGACAGCCCCCTTTAGCCCCTGTTATACTCCTTATACATGGAGCCCCTAGCAATCATGGTGAGACAAGATGATGATGTGACAGGAGCAAAAATTGGTTGCAGTGAGCACAAAATAAGCTTGTACACGGATGACATATTAATGAGGTTGTCAAACTCAGTGTAATCAATTCCAGCAGTGGTGGGTGTGTTACAACTATTCGGGCAGGCACCTGGCTTTAACAGGAATCTCCATAAGTCTCAGATACTCAGTCTTTCCGTGTCAGCAGTGCACAAAGAACACTTGAAACTACACCTCCTGACCCAGTGGTGTAGGATAACATACAGTACTAGGGAATCACACTCACTTCCTCACTGGCCAGGACAACACAGAAAAATTATGCTAATGGTGACCAAAATGGCTGCCCTCCCCAGTATCACTTCAACCTCCAAGGTGGGCCCTGTATGGCATTCAGTGAATGATCAATAACTTTGTGTGAGTGGAGAAAAGACCCTGAATAGCAGCAAAACAAACTTACCGATCAATACAAGAGAGTGGTCTGGGCTTGCCAACTATCTCAAATTACTGCCATGCAGCGCAAGTTAGGTATGTCATAGAGTGACACCATGAAGAAATTAAAAAATATTAGTGCATCATGGATTAGACTACAGCTGGGATGTATGTTTGGAAAGCATAAATGGCTGCCTAAAAGACACAGGACTTGGGGATTACACTCCTCACCAATGTCAAGTGCAACAAAGGCAGCATGGGGCACTGCAGTGATTAAAATAGGCCTCTCCACAATACCATTGCTGATCACACCCATAGCAAGCTATCTGGACTTCACCCCCAATGCTGCGGGGATGAGTTCTCAGCATAGCAAGAGGCGGGTTGAAAAAGCATAGGAGATATGTAAAATCATAACTTACATTATTTGAACACGTTATGGCAGAGTATGCCTCACTTGAAGGGGAGAGACAGACATTTAGAAATAAGGCCCTGGGTGACACATAGTACAGTTAACAGGAAGACGGCTAATCATTGTTCTCTTTCGAGAAGTGGCTTGTTACAAATTAGGGGGACATACGAAAACTATCTTACATTTACAAATTCTTGTCACACAGTGCAGTTTTTGAGAAGTCCCCAGGATAGAAAAGATAGGCGACAGAACTGAGACAGCGCTTTTCCTACAGGAGTGGAACACTATTTACCAAAGGGTGAAGGTGTCCACCACAAACGCACCCTTCAAAGAGATGCTTATAAAAATAGCGACTTATTGTAACTAGGCCCAAGAGAGAATCTACGCATAGGATGACTTTAGGTCCAAAGAATGCTGGTGGGGGACAGAGGGACAGACAAGCTTTTACACTTTCTATAGCACTGCCCTAAACTCTCAAAATACAGGGGGAGAAGTACTAGATGATACTGATTCTATGTCTGAATGCAGGATGTTGAGATTCCTGGCATATATACTTCTAGGGGTAACAGACAGGCTTACATACCCACTTATGTCACCTAGATGACAGTTAATTATGGTATTTCTGGGAGTGGCAAAACATGTTATTCTGGCAGCATGAGGAACAACCAAGATCCTGCACAGTATAGACACTGAATAGTCAGAGCTATTTTCTTTTTTTTTTACTTTTCTTTTTATTGATGACAACATTAATACATTACAATCGTAATTGCAAATCATTATTGTTAGACTTGGCATCTTTTGGCGTGTTTCCCCTGACTTTTTGCTTTCTGACCTCCCGGTTTTGACTCTGTTTTTGCTGGTGTAATGATTCTGCGCACTTTCCTCACTGCTGTCCAGTGGGAAAGTGCAAGTGCTCCTGTATAAAATGCGTTATGGATTGGTGTTTCCATGATTGGCCTATTTGGTTTATGTGTCAGTCCCTTGTAAAGTGCACTGCGAGTGCCAGGGCCTATAGACCAAATGCTGTTGGTGGGCTGCAGCACTGGATTGTGCCACCCACGCAAACAGCCCGTAAAGTGTAACTCGGGCCTGCCAACGCAGAGCCTGTGCGCAGCCTGGGGCCGCCATGTCGACTTGGCAAGTGCACACACTTGCAAGTCCCCAAACCTTCCCTTTGCTACATGTTAGTCACCCCTAAGGTAGGCCCAAGGTACCCCTGTGGGCAGGGTGCGGTGTATGCGAAAGGTAGGACATGCCCGGGTGTGTGTGGCATGTCCTGATAGTGAATTACAGCCTAGTTCGTTTTTCACTATTGCAAGGCTACCTGTTCCCCCTAGGCCAGAACGGGCAGTTTTGATTATTACAGCTTATAATCCTAACTGACCCCGGGAACATGGTAGAAATTCGAGTTTAGTATGCCTGGACTCAGAATGATAAAATGCATCTTTTAGTGAAGTTGGTTTTAACATTCTGTGTTTGAAAATACCACTTTTAGAAAGTGGGCATTTTCTTGTCTAACCATCCAAGCCTGCCTCTGTGAGGTTGTGTATTCCTTGTCTGGAGTGTGAGTGACAGGGGCTGGGGGATGCCAGGAGACAGGGTGAGTCAGCACAGGGCTGAATAGCAAGATCTACATGTAGATGGGTGGGAGGGGTCGCACCTGGGCCCTGAATAGGACAGTGCCTTCCCTCCACAATGCTGGCTCCACCTCCTGTGGTGCGTCTGATGTCCCTGGCCTACTCACTGAAAGAAGGGACGGAGACTTGCCAACAAAGTGCTCCAGAACTGGTTTGGACTAGGCAAAGGCCTCTCTGCCTTCAGAGAACAAAGGAATTTGGGATATAAATATTGGGGCCCTGACCCCATGAATTTAGATCTCGCTGGAATCAAGGAACCTGCCAAGACGAAGAGCTGGAAGAGCTGCCAGGAGGAGTACTGCCCCTTTGCTGTGTTGTTGCTTTGTTGGGTTGGCCTGCAGTTGCTGCTTCTGTCTTGGGCAGTGAAAGGACTGGACTGAACTTTCTACAAACTTGTGCTGAGTATCTCCAAGGGCCTGAAACCGAGCTGGCCTCCTGTTAAGAAGTCTCAGGGACTACAAAGACTTCACAAGCCTCTGGGTACCGCTTCTGGAACGCTGTTTCAGTTGCCACAGAGGAAGGGAACCGCAACCGACTCCGTCAACCGAATCCATCCCTGGCCGGTGACCTGTTTGCACCGCAGACCGCATCGCCCCGCTTCGCATCGCAACCCTGGTCTCACCGTGGGCGACGTCCGACGCCGCCAACATCGAGCCGCTGCTTGCACCGTGACCTGTGGGCACCGCAGTTCGCATCGCATCGCTTCACTGAACCAACCGGACCCGACCGACGCGGTCGCTGCAACTGGCTCAAGAGTCGTGACCGCATCGCATTTGGGGCTCCGCTCGCACGTCTGCGACGCACCGCTCCGACTCGCACCGCTGTCCGACGCCAGCTCCCGCACTCCGGCTTGGTCGCCTGCATCGCAACCTGTCAGCACCGCATCGAGCATCGTCTCACCCTGCATCGCACGCCTTGGACTCACCGACTCCGTCTGCACGACGCTCATCGAGCCGCTGCCTGCACCGCATCGAGGGACACTGCACCTTGCATCGCTCCGTCTTGCACCGCAACCGCGACAAACGCCGACCGGCTCGTACACTCCGTACCAGCCACAACGAGAAAGGTACTGTAACCGAGTCTGTTCATGACTCTGCTGGCCCGTATCGACGCGGTCGGCTGGAACTGTTAGACTCTGTGGTTTTCAGCATCACGGTAGGCACGGACGGAGCTACCGACTCGTACGAACTTTGCTTTTGTGCTATTCCTGCAAAGAAGAAGTTACCGTATCAAGTATTCATTCGTAAAGTATAGTATTGTGGATTTTTGTCGTAATTGGTCTTGTCTTGAGTATATAAAATATTGGTTATTTTTCTAAACTGGTGTGGTGTCCGTTTGTAGTGCTTACACTGTATTACTGTTGGTTATGTGCAAATGCTTTACACACTGCCTCTGAATTAAGCCTGACTGCTCGTGCCAAGCTACCACGAGGGTGAGCAGGGGTTACTTCACGAGTGTAACACCCTTACCCTGACTAGGAAGAAGGGTCCCTACTTGGACAAAGGTGCAAGCCCTTGCCAACTAGAGATCCCATTTCTAACAATTATACAGAACAATGCATTTATAGTGCGTCATGCTTTAGCATCTCTAATTCTAGTGTCTTCCATCTGGCAATACCATTCCTACCTTCTTTTGCTCATTCTGTGATTGAAGTGAAGTGATGTGTCGCTTGCGGAGGCTCACAAATGTTCCCTCTATAGTCATTCCATTTTCCCATATTTGCGACCATTTTTTTGGACAACCTCTTGATTCATATATTGTCCTTTAATTAACATGCACCAATCCATATCTCTCTTCCATGCAGTAAGTGTTGGTGCTGTTTGTGCTCCCCACAGTCTGGCAGTATTTCGCTTAGCGACTATCATCCCCAGCATCACCCAGGCTTTTTCTTTACTATTTAGGTCTGTGGGTTCCAAGATATTTAGAAGGCACAATCTTATATTGGGTTCCATCTTCGCCCCCAGCACCTCTCCCATACATTGGATCGCTTCTGTCCAATATCGTCTGATGTGAACACATTCCCAAATAATATGGATGAATGTTCCCTCCTGGCCACACCGCCTCCCACACTCGGAGTCGTCTCTATAGCCCATTTTTCAAGAGCTGGACCTGATAGATATATTCTATGTAGCACTTTAAGTTGTACCAGCCTCGAGGACATCGCGATTTCTCTGGGGGATGCCAAGGCCTCCTGCCAGTCATCGTTCTCCAAGTCCGCAATGTCTTTTTCCCAGCGTTTGCGGAGTTGTAGGAGGGGGTCGGGCATGTTATTGATTGCTATTGATTAATTTCTGGTAAGTCATGGAAATAGCTTTGTTGGGTATGTATTCTTCAAGGATTCTGTCCTCGAGTGGGGAGGACTCTGGGAGCGACTTCCCCTTTGGAATGACCACCTGCAGGGCGTGTCTTATCTGAAAGTACCAAAATTTCTCTGTATCAGCCAGTTCATACTCTTTTTGTAGCTGTGTGAAGGGGATCACATCTCCTTTTTTCCATAGGTCCCCAACCCGGGAGATTCCTATCATGTCCCAACAATCAAAGCCCTTGGTGTTTCTCAGGGTGCCAAACCTCTCTGCTTCCCATAGGCGGGAAGCTTGTGTGATTTTCCCTGCCCATCCCATACTTTTGTTAACTGTGTGCCATATCTGGACCGCATGTTCAGTTGGGCCTGTTAATTGCAGTTTTGCAGGTTTGGAATAGAGTGCTCTGGAGTAATTCCCGTCTGGAAGAAGCCACCCATCCATTTTGTATCCGGGGTCATATTGGGGCCTATATATGCATTGATTAATAGCTATTAGCTGTGCTACCCAGTAATATCTTCTAACATCTGGGAGTCCTAGGCCACCATCATACCACCCCCTTGTTAAGTTTTTGGGTCGCTATACGAGGCGGTTTCCCCTCTCATAAGAGCTCTCTCTGTTCACTGTCGATGGCTTTGAAATAATCAGTATGAACTGGGCCTGGTGAATTTTGTAGAATGTATAAGAAGCGTGCGAGGGACATCATTTTAAATAGTGTGGCACAGCCTAATAATGACAGTGGGAGAGTCTTCCAATGTCTAACATCACTCTTAAGCCGCTGCAACGGGGGCAAAAGGTTTCGCTCATAATACAATACCGGGTCTTTGGTGACATATATACCCAGGTATTCAAATCCCTCACTTGCCTCCATTATCATGTATCCTTGGGGTAGTGGGGGGAAATCACCCCTCAACACGTAGATAACTGACTTAGACCAATTTATAGTGTAACCAGAATATTTCCCAAAATTGGTGAAAATGTGGAGCATTCTGTTTATTGAGCCTCTTGGTGACGCTTGGTGACGCTCCGACCACCTGAGTCCCCTCGTGATTGGATCCTTCCATATCCACAGTGCCAACGGTTCCAACATTAATGCGAAGAGCAACGGGGATAGGGGACAGCCCTGTCTGATTCCCCTTTCAAGGGCAAATATTGTGGATTTCCAATTGTTAACCACTACTTGTGCCAGTGGATCCCTATATAGGAGTTTAATCCAGCTTATGTAGTTGGGGCCGAATCCCATTTTTCTGAGGACTGCAAACATGTATGGCCACTCAATCGTATCAAATGCCATGGTGGCGTCCAGGGACACCATCACTGCATCCTCCCGCAGTGTGTCTATTCTTCCCATCACCCCGTGTAAACGTCAGAGGTTAAGTGAGGTATTTCTTGCTGGCATAAAACCTAATTGATCGGGGTGCACGAGTTTCGAGATAACCTGGAGCAGACGAGTGGCCAATAGCTTAGCCAAGATCTTTACTTCAGCGTTGAGCAATGATATTGGCCTATATGAGGAGCATTTGTTTTTAGGTTTACCTCTTTTGTGGATGACCACTACGGTGGCTAGCCTTTGATCTGCGGGAAGTTTCCCTTGTTTGCGGCTTTCTAAAAACATCTTGGTGAGGTGTGGTGCTATCTTGCTGGGAACTAATTTGTACAGTTCAATGGGCAGACCATTGGGACCAATCGCCTTTCCAGACTGCAGGTCCCTCACGGCTTGCTCAACTTCTGTGTTTGTGAGTTCACTGTCTAGTGTCGAGAGATCTTCTGCTGAGAGGGAGGGGAGGGGCATGTATGACAATAGAGACTCTGAATCCTTTTCTGTGGAGGATGTATGGGGCTTATACATTTTCTGAAAGTGGTTCGCAAATTCGTCAGCCAAGTCCTGAGGGTCTCTCAATAGTACATCTGACTCGTCACTTAATCCTACAACAAGTCTGTTTGCCTGTTCTCTTTGGTCGAGCCATGCCAGCAGTTTCCCTGCTTTATCCCTGGCTTCATAGATCCTACAGAGCTTGGCCCTATGCTGTATCTGCACGGCATCTGTGGCAAGGGCCCTGTATTCTTTTGTTTTTATCTCCAACATATGTTTGGTCCTCTCCCTGTATCTCCCCCTCCAGTTGTAGGATGTCAGCTTCTAGCCTGGCAAGGTTTGCGTTTTTCTCTTTCCGGGTCCCAGCCATTTGGGAGATCGCGTGGCCCCTAATCACTGTTTTGAAGGCTTCCCAAAGTGTCTGGGCAGATTCTACTGAGCCCTCATTCTCACGGAAATAAAGCTCAATTTCTTGTGTTATTTTTGCTTTGACTGATGGGATCTTCAGGAACCAGGTATTTATTGGAGCTATTCTTTCTGCCTGAGGTTCTCCCACCTCTACCAGGGCCCACACTGGGGAATGGTCCGAGATCCAGGTGGCGCACTTCTTTGATCTGTCCCAACTGATTTGCCGGCACTATTATGTAATCTATTCTTGAGAGACTATTGTAGGCTTCGGAATGGAATGTAAACTGCGTCTCAGTGGGGTGGAGAATACGCCATGTATCGGCATGTCCCATAGCTCCGATGAAGTCACGGAGTTGTGTCCGTAAGGGTGGCACTTCCCTCGGGGGGACATCGATCTAATTGTCCTGACACAATCAAGTTAAAATCTCCCCCTATTAAGAGCCTTCCCTTGGGAAGGGAGAGCAATAGGTCTCCCAAGTCTTTAAAGGCTAGTCTATGGAGGCCTGGTGGGACATACATTGACACTATTGTGAGTGTTTTGCCTTCCCATCTTCCCGACACTGCCGTGCATCTGCCCTGTTTGTCGGTCCATGTATGTTCAATTGCCATCAGGAAGCTTTTCCAGTCAGAGCCATTTTCATTCATTGGGACAGCGAGGTTGGGGGGATTAACTGGGGCTGTTAGTTAATACTCTATTCTCGTTACCCTGCTGGCCTATGGTTGCAGGCAGATGAATGTGTGATTTTTAAAAATCAATAAAAAAGAAACATTTCGTAATAACACTTGCATTAAATAGACTCCAACTGGAACTGACTGCCTTCCGTGTTCGATGTACACCCTATTTTAAGGATGTTTTCTGTGCTAAGTGGCCAATATTGCTAACAGTGGTTTAGGTTCACCTCACCCTCATGGCATGCGGACTGGTTGGAAGGCTTAGTACTGGAATGAGTTAATGGATACCTATTGTTCCATCTTTCTATTCTCTTTCAGGCAGAATACAATTTCACAATGTACCTCTTCAAGAATGACCAAGACATTTTTGCTGCTGATTTGGATGGTATTAATTTTCTTCTCAGTTTAAGGAAAACAGAGAAATATTTCTATGCTCCACCTTGAAGAAAACCCACTTTCTTCACTGCTATGAAAGGCCTGTTAGATTCAAGAGAAAGAGGTTCACAATTTAAAAAAATAACGAACTTCAGTCACAAAATCAACTTCTTACATACTTTAGACTGAGCCGTGCATGCAGGAAGATGAATTCAGTTTGTAATTACAGGATGTTGATTGACAGACACTTATCTGTATTTTTACAAATGCAAATTGCTTGGTAAATCTTACAGCACAACCAAAGAAAAATGATTTACTTGGAGTGGAGCTGGGATTACAATGTAAAGTCTTGCAGGCATCCAGAAAGCTGCTTTTTGGTGGTAGTGACAAAATATTTTTATTGTGTTTCCCACCCTGGCAGCACACAGGGTTACACTACTGTAAAAATGCAGGAATACATGTGATTCCACAGATGTGACAGGAGTTCAAGAGGAGGTTGCTGTAAATCACAGAAACATTTTCTCCCTGGAGAACAAAACGAGTTTTTTAAAAAAGTAATCCAGATACCGGTTAGGTATGGGAGGGGGGCTATTATGAGGCTAGGTGAGAATGCGAGGATATATAGGTATGTGTGAAGCATTTGTGTGCGAGCCTCTGGAGTGCAGTAATTTCCCACAGTAATAACAACACTAGGGCAAAAATAAAAACTTGAGTCTATCTACCTGGATGTATTACTATTGTCAATAACCCTCAATTTCATTTTTTTAACGTGAAACAGTCAGGAGTTCAACATGTAAAAGGAAATTGATGACCTTTCAAATTACCTTAGAGGATTACATATCTTAAGAAATAACTTGACATTCTTGAATAAAGCAGAATTGGTCTATGTGCCAAATGGAAGCTGGAAAGATATTAGGCCTCCACTGTCAGTTGTGTGATGAAAATAAAATGCAACCACAGCATGTGACAAAAATGCAAAAGAACACGTACACAAAAATGTAAACTATTGAACTCTGTCAAAATGACACCAGAAAACATACAAAAAATCTATTTGGGGGAAAAAAACACCAAAAAACAAAAAAAGATGAGGCCCAATTGGCTGCACACTCTTATTATCATGGGTAATTTTAGATTGTGTGCTACTGGGAAAAGATTAGTTCAGCCTGAACTCAAGACATAAACCTTGCAAATCACAATCTGGAAACTGTGACTTCCAGTACACAGCGTAAGCCTCAATTAGTGGTTTATACAATTTCTCAAAATAAATCAAGCACCAGCAGATTGATGATATATCGAAGAAGATTAAATGTATTCACCCACCCCAAAATGCATTGACCTTGAACAGTGTGGATGTATGAAACACGAGGTACACATATGCAACTTCTTTAAACTTAAACTTTCTTTCACATCAATTTACTGGTGCTTAATTTATTCTAAGACACTATATAATCCACTAAGAAGCTACATTTTTTACATGTAATTCCCGTTTTGAGTTTGACACCCATCTAGATTTACATGCTGTACATTATTTTATCATCTAATGGTTGGATCTGGAAGTGCACAGGTAACATTATTTTTATCTTCTGTGGTCATCGATCACAAGTGGAGATACTATGACATCAACCATAAGCCCACAATGCTCATAAATGTGTCCTCAGTTAGATTTTTCCCCCCGTTTTATTCATAGCTTACACTTCCCGCCTTCACTAGGGAGATGGGAGGCTCACAATGAAATCTAGAAAAGTGGCGACCTGCAAAACTAGAATTACAGGTAAGTAACTAGTTTCTTTTATAAACTTCCTCTAGATTCACATGCCTGCACTGATTAAGTAATGGCATTATCCCACATGGACGATTGTTTGAATGAACACTATCTGACCTACAAAAGCTTCGTCTTGAGAATGAATGCCCATACAATAAAGTTTACTTAATGCGTATTGAGAGGACCATGCAACCACTATACATATGTCCCTCACTGACGCATTACCCATAAAGGACAATGTGGCCGTATTTTCCACGTATAATGTACTTTGGGTTTTAAGTTAAGATTCTTATTTTCTAATGAATAACATATTTCTGTTCTTCCTACAATCCATCTAACAATCGTTCTTTTAGTGTCATGCATATGTCACAAATAATTGATCTGTCTTTCGAATATCCTTTGTATATAGCACATAACCACTCTTCTTACATCTAATAAATGGACAGGCCTTTTTATGGCAACATTTGGTTGCTGGAAACTATGTCGTAATTTAAATCTAAAGGAGAAACCACCTTAGGTGTACTCCTTGGATGTGTACTCACCACCATTTTATCCTTATGCATTAGTAATTAAGGTTACATAATTGATAATGCCTGTAACTCTCTCTTCACAAGGAGGCTATAGAGAAAGTTATTTTTTGAATGTTAGATGCTTTTCTTATGCATAGGTTCAAAAGGTTATTTTATTGATTTAGCTGGAACTAAGTTGAGATTCTATTCAGGAGGTTGTAATGAAGGCGGAGATTTTTATTTAAGCACCTTTCAGGAATCTTTCGCCCACTGGTTCAGAAAATATCTTATTTATCCCTCTTGTGTATGTTGGAATGTATTGACAAGCAGGCTCTAATAGAAACGCAGCTAATCCCCAGCTTAAAAAATACATAAAATCACTTATAATAACTATTTCATCTGTGATTTGTCCATTATCAGGATTCTTCATGAACCAATTGTTGCATTTTAACCATCCTTAATAACATTCACACGTTCTCCCCTGTCTTCATTGCCTATTACTTGGCTTCACAACTACAGTGGGTAGCCAGGTGGTTAGAGGGATGGAACCTGTCGGACCTGGCAGTTTGAGGAGCTATATGTTGCCCAGAGATTTGTTGCCACTGTTTTTGGATCATAGATGGGGGGGACGTGGCAACCTGCCGTGGCTGGGAGATGTCACTGTGAAATGTTGGAACAGAAGGCGACATAAATAGA
The DNA here is from genome assembly GCA_963921515.1 of Calotriton arnoldi. Classification (NCBI taxonomy): domain Eukaryota; kingdom Metazoa; phylum Chordata; class Amphibia; order Caudata; family Salamandridae; genus Calotriton; species Calotriton arnoldi. Next base: position 2,377,532 of record CAWUFW010000334.1, read on the forward strand.
GGGGGGTTGCTCTCTATGCCCCCAAGATTCCACTCAGAGATTTTTCACTGACCTCCCTGGAGACCCCTGAGGCCATTGCGAGGGGGTGGGCGGAGCTACACACCCTCACAATAGAGGGCTTCTACAATGAGGGGAAACTTCACAGGGGACAGAGGATGACAGATGACCTAGGCCTCCCTACCCCACATTTCCTCTTATATGGGAAGAAAGCAGGTATGGTACAGGGAAGACATGAAGCACTGCAATTGTTGTACACAATGGGAGGAGATGCAGGCTGATATCCTGGTTCTACAAGTGGCTTCCTCACCTCACATGTTTAAATCTCCATTTCAAACCTTGAGGGCCCGATGGGTGGCCTGTATTCAGAAACAACTTACAGACAAGCCGTGGGTGAGGGCTTTGGAAAGTGCACAGAGAGAATCCTGCAATGTAAAGATCAAATACTTACAATTTAACTATCTTCACGCAACATACTCAACGCCCAAATAAACCTGCCCCAGATGCAAACAGGTTGCAGCCGATTTCATGCATATGATATGGGAATATGAGATAATAGCGGAGTACTGGAGGCAGTTGTTGGAATACCTAGGGACGGTGCTGGTGCGGGAGATACCAAGTTCATCTGAACTATGTCTATAGGAACTGACTCAACTGGCAACTAAGCAGCGGGTGGGCTCCAGGTTTCTGACACTGGCACTAACACTGGCCAAGCTGCGGATTGCGATGAACTGGAAAGCTGAAAGGGCCCCATTAATCCCACAATGGCAAAAGGATGTGACTCAATGAGTAAGGAGAGAGCACGTTGCACTGAAACAGGAGGACAGCAGGGGGTGTAGGGAGTACCCCATTGCAGAGACTTGGTGTGAGCTCATGGAGGCATTTGAGTGCCCGGACCAGCTGCCAAAAATAGTGTTTTGCGACTCGCTATTAGGAAGGGGCGTTCCCTTCCTAATTACGACCCCACAAGCCATGTAAGTATATTTTGCGACCTCAATTGCGGTCGCAAAACACTTGCAGTTTACCACCCTCTTCAAGAGGGTGGTAAAGCACTCGCAAACGGGAAGGGGTCCCCATGGGACCCCTTCCCCTTTGTGAATACAGGGGAAAATATTTTTTAGGGGCAGGCAGTGGTCCCAGGGACCACTACCTGCCCTTAAAAAAAGAAACGAAAACGTTTAATTTTTCTTTTTTTAAATGCATCCCGTTTTCCTTAAAAGAAAACAGGCTGCATTTAAAAAAAAAAAAAAAGATTTATTTAAAAGCAGTCCCAGACATGGAGGTCTGCTGAGCCCAGTAGGCCACCATACCGGAGAGGACCAGCCATTCCTAATGGGGTCGCAAATTGCGAGTGCCTCATTAATATGCATGAGGCATGCAATTTGCGACCCCATTAGGAATCACTAACAGTGTCTCAGACACTGTTGTACATTGTGATTTGCGACTCGCAATTTGTTGCAATTTGCGAGTCGCAAATCACAATGGTCGTACATCTGGCCCTAAGAAACCAACCTCTGGTATGATTGCGTGACAGGTGGGGGTGATGAATTTCAGTTTGCTTATTAGTTCTCTGGTTGTTTGTTACAAACCATGATACGATCTGTGACAGCTGCCAATCCTGTGCTATGTTGAAATGTACCCAGTATACGACATTTGTACTTGATAAAATACTCAACGAGGTAGCTGTAATCCTGCACTGAAAGCTGCATTGGCGGATGCTATGACATGTTTTTATATTTATGAAGGTGCATATACTTAAAATAATGATAATAAACAGATCTAAAAAAAAAAAAAAATTACACTTTCTCAATGAAAACCTAAATGCTAAAATTCTAAATATTTCAGGGGACACGCGGCAAATTGAAAACTCTGGGGGTTTGTGTCATAAACCTTTCTTTCCTGAGCTGTAAGGAGAGCCTTGTGTACAGCTATCTTTATAAAGTTGCCCTGTGAAAAGCTATTTAGATGCAAGTATCAATTCTGATGGGCCCGCATTGGTGAAACGAAATTAGTGTCATTTTCAACATTGAAAATTGGTTTACTATTATTGGAATCAATGGAATGGCACAAAAGAGGAAGCAAATATTCCATACCAATTCATAGGCAGTGCATTCCATTGCGATGGAGGATTGTAATGCCTGAATGCTTAAAGTTAGCATTTTGCATTCCCCTTTATCTCAAAGAGTTCTGGAGGGTCCCAACTGTGATCATATGTTGTTGACCACGGTTTCCCTTGGTTCCCACTCTTATAGTTTCCATGAATTATCCACTAAACATGCATGCATGTACATTTATTTCTCCTGATACATGATGCACTACAATTGTGATGTTCTTGGGAACTGCCCATTGCTAAATCTTTTATGCTAGGCCTGATAGAGGGTATGAAATCATCCCTCATTGATTAAGCAAAACATTGGTGTTGTGTTGTCTGTTAGAAACTGTACCACTTTGTTGTGGATTTGGCTTTGGGAAATCTTTATTGCAAATACACTGCATTTAGCCCTAGATAATTGACAGTTTCACTGCTTCCTGATCTGACTGCTGACCCCAACTTGTCCATGTACTAGGTGCACTCGACTGCAGATGTGAAACATCCACTGTAATGGTGGCTATTGGTACTGCATTTTTCTAATGTCTCCCCTTCAATATATTGTTATTTGACCACCATTGCAAGTCTTTCTCTACCATATTTGTTACAAACACTAGACTCACATGGACTCAGTGATCATTGACTTTTTAACCACTAATAAACTGATCTCATGTAACCATGCACATCTGGTATCGAATTAATGACTGAATCCATAATACCCAGCAGTTTTGCTAGTCCTCAATGTCAGAAACTGATGTGTCTGGTAATAGAGAACTTGATTCTGTCAGGCATAAATCCGTTGAATGATGAAGAGGCTAGTGTCTGCTCTGTATTTAAAACTGCTCCCAGAAACAAATTTCCCTTCAGCAACTAACTGTCTACCTACTGGTATGCTACTGCTGCTACTACTACTACAAGAGAATTTGCAGTCTTTATGCAAAGTTAGAACTCTGACCTGACAATGACCACCTTTCATGACAAACCTGAGAAGTTTTCGAAACAATAGTTGCATAAAAATGAGAAGTATGCATCTTTTAGATCAATTAGTGCCCGAAAATCATCCTTCCCATCGAGAGTTGCCATAACTCAGGCTTTACAAATTTGTTTACAAACTGCAGACCCAGAACAGGTCTGAAAGTAAAATCCTGTTTTGGTATTAGGAAACAAACTGAATACACTCCTAAGTTCTTTTCAACAGGAAAGAATGTCTTATTTCTCCCTTTGGTAATAGTGTGCCTACTTCCTTTTGTAGGACCTCCATATGATTTTCTTTCTAATGTTGTCTTTGTTTCAAATTTTGAGTAATTGTTTGAAATTATAATACAGTAGCCATATGCTACTAAATTTAGCACCCACTTATCTGTTGTTATGGACTTCCACTGATTTAGGTAGTCAGCTATTCTGTTTCCTTGGCTCCTGTGAAAGTAGAATTAGTAAGGCATTTTTTAGCTGTAGGGGGGAGCCATTAGAGGTATGGCCTCTTGACTTTCCTCTGCCTTAAAAAGACTATATTTTGCTTATTGATTGTTGCCACTGACTCAACCCTTGAAATGATGCCAAACTCCTCAGACCCTGTCTTTAGAGATATGAGTGTTGACAGCCTATCTTGTCCTCTTTTTTTAAGGGAGGTTCCTATGTGATATATCACTTGTTTGTAATGCCCCCGTGGCTTAGCTGAATTGTTAGCTTTTTTAATCTGTTCTGTTTAGCCACCTGTCGATACAAATATGTTCTCCTGTAAATGGGATATGAATGATACTTGTTTGCACCACATTTTTGAAAGCAGAGATACACAGCCATTCATGTCTCTTGTTGTGGACAACTGTTGGCTAGTTCTATTTGTAATGAACAGGGTAGACTTGACACGTGTTGGAAATAGTCTTCTCCACTTTGTCTAGAGCTCTAGCTCTTTTTGATATTTCTATGGAAAATTGTGAATAAATCCTCAACCTCATCCCACTTTTGGGAGCACAACTATTCAACAGAGGTTTGGAATTAACAATGCACAACTGTTTAGACACTGATCTCTTAATCGTTCTTCTACTACCTTTAATTTCTTCCTATCTTTATCCGAAGATGGGCCATGTGTCACTGATTCACTCTTTCTGACAGTCAAAACAATTAAAGAATCTGGCTTCCCATGAGATTTTATGTACTACGATCTTGGAATAAGGGTTTATATTCCTTTTCTATTTTTGAAGCCACTGCACATGATGTGGTAGGCATTTTAAAAACCTCACTGCTCTGCCAGAATAAAGTAAGCAACATAGGGATTTACTGACTCTTTGTCTCAATGTACGTAACACCTCTATTAAGAAACATACTTGCTCCAGCTCTTCCTCCATAGGTATCTGTTGCCTAATTAATGACTGCACAGAATTGAGTGATTTCATCTGGCGGAAACACCCTAGCTGGGTATAATGGAATATCTTTTTGAGGAGAGTCCATGATGCTTCTCTCTGTCTAGAATATTTTGTAACTCTTCCTCCAGAATATTTTGATCTACATATTCATTATCTAAATTTGCATCTCCCCTTTCCTCTTCAACATTAAATTAATCTTCCTCCTGTTCGTGCAGGTGTGTGTGTGTCATCTTACCTTTTTTTGTTTCAGTTCTTCATTGTCCTCTCTGAGTTTTTAAATTTGGATCTTATGTTTCTAGTTAATTAATTCTGCTACCTCAGCATCAAGAGCCTTTTTACTTTGCTGTGCTTTCACAACCCTGGATAACAATTTTGGTTTAATGGGTTTCAGTACAGTAATCAGACAAACACATACATAAACAGTTTAATGTTAACAAATGTAAAGTACTAAAAAATATTGTATGTTAAAATATATTAATATATTTTTAATAAAAATAATTGTAACATTAATTTTTTAAAGAAAATAATTACATTATCGTAAAACTAATTCTAGACATATTTTTGTAATGTTTAATACATAATGATTAGATATAAACATTTTCCTTTAGGCGTCCTCTTTAATAAATCATAAGAAAATGTTAATTATGTTTAAGTAAATTAAATATTTCATTCAAAAGTATGGGCCTAATTACGACGTCAGTCGTAGTGGAAACTGACCGCCCGACAAGGAGACGGCGGTTCCGCTTCCACAATTAGGATGTGACCACCTTCACGATAGCAAAGTGTATATTTTCTATTGAGGCTTGAGCTGCGGGCTGCTGCACCAGCCTCAATAGAAAATATACACCAGCCTCAATAGAAAATATACACTTTTAAAACATCCCTGCTCTGTGTGGCATGTACCACACAGTGCAGGGATGTTTAGGGGGGCACCACAGGTGACCCCCAGGCCTCATAGCGGAGGCCACGGGGGCCCTGTAGGGGCCCCCAAAGTCACTTTCCGATAGCCTTTCCATGTCAGAAAGGCAGACATGGAAAGGCTGTGGGAAATGGACATCATAATACTGACGGCGGTGCCTGCCAATTTGGGGATTATCAATCGTTACGAAGCTCTGATCCAGCTCAAGCGGCGGAATCCCCCTGTGGGTTTCCTTCCGACCACCGGTACTGTAATATGGCAGTCAGAGGGAAACCATCGATGTCGTGCGGAAAGCATCTGACTAGCTGTCAGATATCTCTCCGCCTGACATCGAAATCGGGTCGTATGTTATTAGTACTGTAGCGCTTTTTAATTTTGTTCTATATTTACACCTACAATATATAACATTTTCATTAATATGTATATTAAACATAAAAATCATTTAACAGGTTTTTTTCCCCAAGTTTAATAAACTTTTTTTTCTTTTCCAAATACTTTACCACAGAGAAATCTCAGCCCAATGATTGAGGCTCTCCCTTAGAAAAGACAGGAGAGATGTAGGTGGAGACTCACAGGTTTGGGAAATGCAGTGTGTACTAAGTAAGTAGTACTGCTTTACACATTACGAAATGCAGTTTGGGCATCGGGACTATATGGTCTTTTGGAAGACAGAACTTACACACTGTGCGTTCCTAAATTTAACATAGATGTCCGGTGCAGTTTGGACAAAATTTAAACAACCTGGATGCTATTTCCAACATGGCATTTAGGAGATGCAAAGTTAACAATTCCCCACACACTCATTTCCTGTCTTGGTTGAAGACCACAGAAAAAGAAACCATTTTCTCCTCGACCCCATACTATTCCTGGTCTTTCAACTTGGCTTTCACCTAGTCTCCTTTGAACCCTGAAGAAACTAGATACTTAGACGTAATTCTAGTTTTTGCAGATTGGAGCTCTTCTACATTCATGTGACCAATTGGCTCCCCAGTGTAGCAGAGGAATCAGTGCAATTAAGAGAAAAGAAAAATATAAAACGTAGAACACGTTTTACGTTTTGGGACATTGAGGGCTCACATTCAACGTCATTCCGACTCCACCCCTAGGCAATGCCCGCAGTATTAAAAAAAAAAAAAAATGTTTATGTACATTTCTGGACCCAAACACTAGATATCAGAATAATGCACAGAATGCAAAACTAAAAGAGGTTCGCACTGCAAAACTGAGACTTACGCTCGGCATCGGAAATTACAAAACCTCAACCAAAAACTCAAAAGGGTATTTAAGTTTTTTTTTTTTAAGTATCAGCCAGTCAAATGGATTTGCATTTGAGTTGCATCATATTTGCAATCTAAGAAGAAGCTGTAAAGAGATCATGTAAATGAAGTCCTTTCCTCCAAAATTCCATGAAAAATATATTTAAAACAAACAAGTGACACTTTAGCAGGGAAAGTGAATTTGTTGACTAAAAATCTTACAGAAAGGCCTGTTCCCAGCTATCTGAACAGCAGGGAAAGTTAAACAGACAAATCGTCAGGAACAGCTGGAATGCAAGTATAGGAACCATTTTTTGATGTTTTGCTCTAGAAAGTGAAAAATGCTTTGCGTGGGTTACTAGTTTTAAAGCTGATTGACAGCAAAATCAAAGTCTCGAGGTGTGTACATCATTCGTTATACGTGCCAAATTTATGGCCAAGCATAATGGTCTAACAAACTAAAGAAGCAGGGAATTGCCACAGCAATGATGTTCTACTAGACAGAATTCTGCACTTCATTGCTCAATTGGGGAGGAGTAGTACGATAACATTGCTTTCAATAGCACATTCAATGGCAAGTCCTGCCTGTACTTTCCAAGCCAAATCATTAACTGAATGCAGGGTGCAAGATCCACTAAAGTCAGAACTACAGCAATGGTCTATACCTGGGACTGGCTAAAACCTTAGTGCATCAGCTTGATCAATCACTACAAGTTAGCACCATGAACACATGTCTCTAGTACTCGCTCAATACTAATCTCTTCTGGTTGAACATGGTATCATGTATCAGTCTTTCTGCACAATGCACAAGTCATATGGATTTAGCACAGTTTTCTGACAAGGTTTCAAAGCCACTGTCCAGTTCGGAACCTTTGTTCCTCTGGCAACAATCTCTTAAAGAACTGTTCCATCTGCAGGGTATGGACAGCAAACAAAATGTTCAGACTCCAGGGCCGTTACTCTGTCTGCAGGCGGAGACCAAGGGGCAGGGAATGTGAGAGTCTGGAAGTCCTTGCACTTTGGACTACACTTTTATAGGAGCCATCTTGCCAACCACCTTTAATTCCGAAGGAAATTAAAGACATGGATATATTTTACCTCTGAGTTCAAGAACCAAGACTCGTTTAGTGGGACTCTGGCTGTGATTTGGTTTATATTTTAGAACAATGAAGCATTCAGTTGCACGAGCACCCTATAAATGTTAACAAAAAATCCCATTAGTAGGGACATTCAATACAACAAAGCGGGTCATCGTTGGTATCATTACGGATAGGCGAGAAACACTGCTTTACAAATTTTCAAGTTGCTTGGATTTTTTTTTTTTGTGAAACGTAGGCTACATTTGGTGAGGGATTGCTAGCAGTGGGTGGGTCAGGTATGAGATTTACAGCCTACACTGCACAGTTTCTACAACCAGTTCTCATTTTTGGCAATTTGACATAGCGTTGTTTGGAATTTGTTTTCTCATCTCCGCAAAGGAAGACATGTAATATACAGCAAGAGTAATTCACCCCAAGATATACATTTTAAGTGGAGGTTTCAAGAGACAATTATAGCATTATCAGGAACCATAGAGAGACCCGAGAAATTTCACACAGAACAAAAGCAGCACTGTTTCCAAAGAGCATCACATGAAGTTTCTGAAAACATGTTCTTATTACTAGCGTAACTATGAAATTTGATAACATTTCGCTGAAGTCTGGTACAACCATGAAAAACTATCTATTCATAATTTTGGGAACAGAATATGCATTTCAGTTTGGTAGAAAACGTTTTGTGATTAGTATTATGCAGGCCATGACCCTTGCGAGTGGGAACTTATTTGCTATTTATTTGTGATTTATTTCTATCTTATCACTTAGACATCACTCCACCTTGAACTACTGTAATGTGTGGGACTTTGTTCTAATTTATTTTTAAAAAGACACTTCCTTATTTGTATGGAGACCGCAATACTGTGTATAGAAGTTTCAGACTGCACAGCCTTCTGAGTGATTGCAACAAACAGTACCCATGAGAAATTTGCAAAAATATACATATTTAACATTCCTGGCATACGTATATATCAAAATAAGTCATTCAGACAAGTTCTCTAGCACTTGGGGAATAAAGAAAATACGATTTACACAGCCTCTACAACTCCTTGTAAGCATTTATGAACAGTTTTTATTCATGGAACAATACAAAAAAACTGAATGTATAGGTATGTCAATGTTCAATGAGGAAGATTCTCTTTCTAGCTTTAGTGGTTCTACAGAAGCTTGATTGACAAGTTACTTACCTCTGACATCGCTCTTTCTGGTTGATACAACAAACTGGATCCTGAGACTTTTCATAGCATTGCTCCTGTGCATAGTGGGGTGACAAAATGCAGATCCGCACTGACTCCAAACTACCCCGGAAGTGATGAAGTGAAGCCACATACAAGAACCACCCCAGTGCACTGCCATCAGTGTCTTGTCTTTTCCTTTTCTGCACCCTCAGAGACAAAGCATGAATAATTGTTGGGAACAATGTGCTGATCACTAGCTTGTGACTACTTTAGATGTTAAAAGAGGCCACTCCACTGAACTGAGAAGCAGGCTGGCAGTGAGTAATCTGTGGTTTGACACAGTATCCACCAGAAAGAGTTAAAGTAAGTAACTTGCCCTTCTGATGGATACTTCTAACTGCAGATTCCTCCCCTTACAACAGATACCAAAGCAGTACCTCCTTAAGGTGGAGGTTCTGACTGTGGAGTGGTCTCAGTAAGCTCAGTTGTTCAGACATTTTGGTCTAAGTGTCTTTTCCGACGGGCCTGGCTGTCGAGGCAGTAGTGCTTTGTGAACCCATGCACAATGCCCACGTTGCAGCCTGGCAAATATCAAGGACAGGCACTCCTCACACCAGTGCAGTGGTAGTAGCTTGCCCTGGTGGATTTGGCTCTCAGGTCTTCTTGGTGCATCTTCTTGGCCAGTGAGTAGCAGATCTTAATGCAGATTGATTTTGTATAGGGGAATCTGGAGGCAAAGATAACCTATACCACCTCAGGCGGCAGATTAAAAGCAGTTAACTTTCACTGCTCTATCTCTGTAAATGAAGGTGTAAGTACCACAGATTCAGGTGCAGGACTCTGCCCTGCTGCTTTGACAGGAGGTCCTCCTAAAGTGGAAGCCTGATGAAAGGACAGGTACTCAATGCTCAGTAGCTCTGTGTAACACCACACTCTCTTGGCCAAAATGACCCACCAGGATGGCTTTGGCCCAGTTGTTCTTGATCGTCTTCAGAACTCAGGGCAGGCCAGCTAGCGGTGGTAAGGAGTTCCTTGTTTCATTCAAGTTCGCATGAGTCTCCCTAACGAGGATTCTTGGGGAAAATCCAGCACGCAAATTGATTGAAACTCCATGTCCTCAACGGTGGCAAAAAGATCTCTCCCCAATGGTACAAGATGCTCAGCACCACCTCAGGATACAGGCAACAATAATGATCTACCTAATGACACCTGCTTAGTTTGTCCACTCTAGCAAAACCAAAGGGGATGATGGACGGAGTGTTGAACATTGCAAGCACTCACCCCCAGTCAACTGATCTGGGTTTAATCCATCATCATTCTTTAGCTCACTCCGCCACCCCAGGTCAGACATGGCCATATGCAAATCAGTCTGACCCTGTGCCTCATGGGAACAGTCCAGCCCGAACTGCCAAGCCATGTCTTCCCTGGACCGGAAACAAGCATCCTGGGACCGGTTTCTGGCTTACAGCCATCATCAGCCAGGCTATCTTGAATCCAGTGGCAAAGTGAGCAAGGGACCCACGTCTGGGAATACCCTGCCAACTTAGGGCGAACATAGTAAAACCAAAGGGGATGATGGACGGAGTGTTGAACATTGCAAGCACTCACCCCAAGTCAACTGATCTGGGTTTAATCCATCATCATTCTTTAGCTCACTCCGCCACCCCAGGTCAGACATGGCCATATGCAAATCAGTCTGACCCTGTGCCTCATGGGAACAGTCCAGCCCGAACTGCCAAGCCATGTCTTCCCTGGACCGGAAACAAGCATCCTGGGACCGGTTTCTGGCTTACAGCCATCATCAGCCAGGCTATCTTGAATCCAGTGGCAAAGTGAGCAAGGGACCCACGTCTGGGCATACCCTGCCAACTTAGGGCGAACATAGCAAAACCAAATGGGATGATGGACGGAGTGTTGAACATTGCAAGCACTCACCCCCAGTCAACTGATCTGGGTTTAATCCATCATCATTCTTTAGCTCACTCCGCCACCCCAGGTCAGACATGGCCATATGCAAATCAGTCTGACCCTGTGCCTCATGGGAACAGTCCAGCCCGAACTGCCAAGCCATGTCTTCCCTGGACCGGAAACAAGCATCCTGGGACCGGTTTCTGGCTTACAGCCATCATCAGCCAGGCTATCTTGAATCCAGTGGCAAAGTGAGCAAGGGACCCACGTCTGGGCATACCCTGCCAACTTAGGGCGAACATAGCAAAACCAAAGGGGATGATGGACGGAGTGTTGAACATTGCAAGCACTCACCCCCAGTCAACTGATCTGGGTTTAATCCATCATCATTCTTTAGCTCACTCCGCCACCCCAGGTCAGACATGGCCATATGCAAATCAGTCTGACCCTGTGCCTCATGGGAACAGTCCAGCCCGAACTGCCAAGCCATGTCTTCCCTGGACCGGAAACAAGCATCCTGGGACCGGTTTCTGGCTTACAGCCATCATCAGCCAGGCTATCTTGAATCCAGTGGCAAAGTGAGCAAGGGACCCACGTCTGGGCATACCCTGCCAACTTAGGGCGAACATAGCAAAACCAAAGGGGATGATGGACGGAGTGTTGAACATTGCAAGCACTCACCCCCAGTCAACTGATCTGGGTTTAATCCATCATCATTCTTTAGCTCACTCCGCCACCCCAGGTCAGACATGGCCATATGCAAATCAGTCTGACCCTGTGCCTCATGGGAACAGTCCAGCCCGAACTGCCAAGCCATGTCTTCCCTGGACCGGAAACAAGCATCCTGGGACCGGTTTCTGGCTTACAGCCATCATCAGCCAGGCTATCTTGAATCCAGTGGCAAAGTGAGCAAGGGACGCACGTCTGGGCATACCCTGCCAACTTAGGGCGAACATAGCAAAACCAAAGGGGATGATGGACGGAGTGTTGAACATTGCAAGCACTCACCCCCAGTCAACTGATCTGGGTTTAATCCATCATCATTCTTTAGCTCACTCCGCCACCCCAGGTCAGACATGGCCATATGCAAATCAGTCTGACCCTGTGCCTCATGGGAACAGTCCAGCCCGAACTGCCAAGCCATGTCTTCCCTGGACCGGAAACAAGCATCCTGGGACCGGTTTCTAGCTTACAGCCATCATCAGCCAGGCTATCTTGAATCCAGTGGCAAAGTGAGCAAGGGACCCACTTCTGGGCATACCCTGCCAACTTAGGGCGAACATAGCAAAACCAAAGGGGATGATGGACGGAGTGTTGAACATTGCAAGCACTCACCCCCAGTCAACTGATCTGGGTTTAATCCATCATCATTCTTTAGCTCACTCCGCCACCCCAGGTCAGACATGGCCATATGCAAATCAGTCTGACCCTGTGCCTCATGGGAACAGTCCAGCCCGAACTGCCAAGCCATGTCTTCCCTGGACCGGAAACAAGCATCCGGGGATCGGTTTCTGGCTTACAGCCATCATCAGCCAGGCTATCTTGAATCCAGTGGCAAAGTGAGCAAGGGACCCACGTCTGGGCATACCCTGCCAACTTAGGGCGAACATAGCAAAACCAAAGGGGATGATGGACGGAGTGTTGAACATTGCAAGCACTCACCCCCAGTCAAGTGATCTGGGTTTAATCCATCATCATTCTTTAGCTCATTTGCATATGGCCATGTCTGAACTGGGGTGGTGGAGTGAGCTAAAGAATGATGATGGATTAAACCCAGATCAGTTGACTGGGGGTGAGTGTTTGATTTGCTCTAACGCTCCGTCCATCATCCCCTTTGGTATCGCTTTGTTCGCCCTAAGTTGGCAGGGTATGCCCAGACGTGGGTCCCTTGCTCACTTTGCCACTGGATTCAAGATAGCCTGGCTGATGAGGGTTTTGAACCCGAAACCGGTCCCAGGATGCTTGTTTCCGGTCCAGGGAAGACATGGCTTGGCAGTTCGGGCTGGACTGTTCCCATGAGGCACAGGGTCAGACTGATTTGCATATGGCCATGTCTGAACTGGGGTGGTGGAGTGAGCTAAAGAATGATGATGGATTAAACCCAGATCAGTTGACTGGGGGTGAGTGCTTGATTTGCTCTAACGCTCCGTCCATCATCCCCTTTGGTATCGCTTAGTTTGTCCACTCTGCCATTTAGGGACGCTGTCAGGTGGTTGGCAACTAGAAAGATACCCTGGCTCTCTAGCCATCTCCAGAGGTGCAAAGCCTTCTGGTACAGGACCAAGAACCCAAATCTGCCCTGTTTGTTGCAGTGTCACATGAAGTTGGCGGGCGTAGTCAGTGAGAACCTGTAGCACTCTTCCAGTGATGGATGGCAAGAAGGTTTTCAGGGTCAGGCCAATGTTACATAACTCCAGCAGATTGATGTGGAGTCTGGCTTCCACTGGAGACCCGAGCCTTCTGATCTCACCCTCCTTTAGGTGATCACATCTCCCTCCAACCCAGATGTGCATCAGTCACCACTGTCAGCTCTGGATGGGGAAGGGAGAGTGGCCTGCCGCAGAACCTGGGGTGACTAGTGTGCTATCACTGCAGATTTTAACCAGTCTCCTTCAAGATCTGGATGGCTATGAAAAGGCAGCCCTGATGCTGGTCCCACAGGGATTTCAGATTCCACTACAGGGCTTGCATGTGCCACCTAGTGTGGCTAACAATGATGCTGCATAACGCCAATAGACCAAGAAGCCTCAAAGTCACGCTCAGCTATATCCAAAGTTGAGCCTGAAACATCGAGCTCATAGCCTCACTGCTGCAGAGGGAAAGGTTTAACTTCACCTTGTACAGGATCACCCCAATAAATAGAAGCATCTCTGATGGAATCAAGTGGGACTCTGGCTCATTTATGGCAAAACCCAACAACGTTAAAAGTTCTGCGGTCATCCCAAGTTGGTACATGACTGACTGCGGCAAGTCCGCCTTCAGCAGCCAGTCATCGAAGTATGGGAATAAAGGAACTCCAGACCTCTGACATCAATTTCATGAACACCAGAGGGGTGCTAGTGAGGCTGAATGGGAGCACAACAAACTAAAAATGCTCCTGGCTCACCTTGAACCGCAGGCAATGCCTGTGGGACTATAGGAAGGGTATGACACAAGACTCATAGGAGGTGATATGAATTGTCCAAAGGAAAGAGGGGCACAGACCATCTTTCCTTTGGACAATTCATATCACCCCTGTGAGTCTTCCCGTATGGGTATGCCCTAGAGGGATCACCCCTAAGGGCACAGTTCATCTTTCCTTCAGACAATTCATATTTTTCACTTAAGACAAACAGTCTCTTGTTGTATTGTGAAAGTGGGCATAAGAGTACATTGTCATATGGTAGAAAATGTTGAGACTCTAGATACACTGTAATATACATTGTCAATGTACCATGAGATATCATCTGATCAGCTCCCCTATATTCTCTCTTTTGTATTTGTTTGATTCTTATATAATTTTGAAAAGCATATAAACCTACCTGCATGACTGATTCTATTAGTCTTTAAAAGTTTTCTGTGTAATAAGTATTAATCAATCTATTTGAGATATCACTCTCGGGCATCACAGAGAAATGAAAAATGTCCTCAACATTCTTGCTTCCAAGTGAATCTCTTGTAGGCACTCTTGTTGGCACATTTACCTTCCTTATCATAGTTACCCAAGCCTACAAGAGAATATTGGGTTGCCCTTTTGTGTATTATATAGCCCACTGGAGTAGCCATTGAATTTCGGCAACTGGTGCCGAAATTGTTTAGCAGGTCACCAGCACTAAAGAACATGCTGTAACTCTGTCTTTGAAGCGTTTCAAAGCAGAGTCCACCTTCTCCACAAAGAGGTGAGACCCATCAAAGGGATACATCCATTAGTGAAGGTTGTACATCGCCACAGAAACCAGTGGACCTCGTTCAGGTATGATTACTAATGACAACACCAGGACCGACTGCCCTGCCAATGCAATCCATGGTATATAGATAGGCAGGAACAACCTACGTGGCCGTGTTCAGCTCGTCATCTATCGTCTCAGACAGAGAGGCCCAAAGGTCCTTTGGGACTGCCAGCAAAAGCTCACTGGCCATGTCCTAATGGGCATGTGAATATCAGCCTAATAGACAGACTGTGTTTGTAGATCGCAGTTCCAAACTAGCAGAGGAAACATATGTTTGCCAAAGGCATCAACCCATTTGGATTCTTTATCAGGAAGACTGGTTGATGACTCAGGGTTCACCATACTGGTCAAGGACTGTAAAAGAAAGGCTCTCCGGAGTGGGGTTCTTGATGAGATAATCCAAGTCACCAGGCACTGTCAATTAGGTCTGGCTACGGATGTATGACGCTACATAGCGCACCATCCCAACGCGTGCTTTTACCACGCGTCTATTACATCGCACAGTCACCAGCCTCGCCAACTTTAACATCGCATGGCGTCTCAACGCCAATGCGTTTATTCCTATTGGCAGACCACAAAATCGCAGACTACAAAATCGCGCGCAAATACACCGCCTCTACCCCTTGTCCCCCACGCCCCCCCCGCCGTCCCCACGACGCTAATTCTTCCTTTTTTATTGTTCCTAATTGTACATTTTTTTAAATGTAATTTGTGTTACTAAATAGTGCTAGTAACGTTTGAAAAGAACGGGCGCGA
Source organism: Calotriton arnoldi (assembly GCA_963921515.1). Classification (NCBI taxonomy): domain Eukaryota; kingdom Metazoa; phylum Chordata; class Amphibia; order Caudata; family Salamandridae; genus Calotriton; species Calotriton arnoldi. Next base: position 2,393,021 of record CAWUFW010000334.1, read on the forward strand.
GGGCACGCAGAGAACCGGATGTTGACCTGGCAGTGAGTAATGATGCCCTTCAAGGCTCTAAGTCATCCTGGGTTTCTCGGTATGCGAGTCTTGCTGTTCATTTAATATGTTTTTGGCTGCTATTCAGAGCACTGTTTGGTGCTCAACAGAACCTCGGCTTCACTAGTAGCGCACCAGGCTCTCAAGACTCTGGATCATAGAATAAGATAAAAAGAAAGGAACGTAATCTCGGCTGTCATTAGATATCACTGGGTCTGACGTCAGCTTCCTATTCCCTGGTCAATGAACCCACACACAGTGTTGAATCAGAAGACATGTCATTCAAAGCTTCCCAATACCTATAGAATGGGTTTGACCTCTTTTTATGTGCTTGAGCATGGCATAGATTGCTTTAGTGTATACGTTTAAATTCAAAAGAGAATGCTGCATCAATATCACCTCAAGCATAGTTAATGTTTTTTCAATAATTTATTGCACATTCAGTTTCATGTCATGTCCTGTGACGGTGTTAAGCAAAACCAGAGCTCTACAGTCATGTGTGCTCGCATTCTTGGGGATGAGGTCTATCACAGTCTTGCAAGCAGCAAAGAAAACATGAACCGTACTCCCCTATGTGGAATGAGAAACCTCTTCCTCCGGGATGGGCTCAGGGGCGCCGAATTTTTGAATGGAACAGTGTAGAAATCGCAGCTACAGCCTTAGTTTTTCGATTGGCACAGCATAGAATATTTGATAGTGTGGCTGCCACACAGATTAAAGATTTCTCTTACATAACAGTACTTTGTTAACAAGGAGGTAACGTGGCCGAGCGGGCTAAAGGCGCTGGATTTAGGCTCCAGTTTCTCTGGAGGCATGGGTTCGGATCCCATCCCTGCCAAATATTTTAAAAATAGTTTAAGCATTATGCAAATTCTTTGCATATGTTTAGTTTGATAGTAAAATACATACCTCTTTGTGAAAAGGAGGCCGTTTCGTTTTCTCTTTAATTAATTTTACAGCTTAAATGAGCTATAGAAAACATGATCAAAGTATTTAGGGCCAAGTTCGCAACATCCCATGGTAAAATGGAAATTTCAAATAATCCAAACATTGCACTTGCATTTCCTGGGAAGACGCACATGCAACAATTATTAATAAGTGTGTTTGTTAACCATCATGCATCCACCCACCCTTTCATCCATCCACCCACCATTCATCCATCATTTATCCACCCACGCTTTCATTCATCCATCCACCCCTCATCCATCATTCATCCACACACCCTGCCACCCATCCATCCACCCCTCATGCATCCATCCACCGTTTCATCCATCCACCCATCATTCATCCACCCACGCTTTCATTCATCCATCCACCCATCATTCATCTATCATTTATCCTCACACACTTCCACCCATCCATCCACCCCTCATGCATCCTTCCACCATTTCATCCATCCATCATTCATCCACCCACGCTTTCATTCATCCATCCACCCCTCATGCATCCACCCATGCTTTCATTCAGCCATCCACCCCTCATGCATCCATCCACCGTTTCATCCATCTGTTTACCGAAGTGCCGTCACTTTTGTGTGCCCAACATCGCTAATTCACATCGCCATAACATACCGCCCTTCCATCCATCCACCCCTCATGCATCCATCCACCGTTTCATCCATCCACCCATCATTCATCCACCCACGCTTCCATTCATCCATCTTCCCCTCATGCATCCACCCACGCTTTCATTCATCCATCCACCCATCATTCATCCATCATTCATCCACACACCCTTTCATCCATCCACCCACCATTCATCCACCCATGCTTTCATTCATCCATCCACCCATCATTCATCCATTCATCCACACACCCTTCCACCCATCCATCCACCCCTCATGCATCCATCCACCGTTTCATCCATCCATCATTCATCCACCCACGCTTTCATTCATCCATCCACCCCTCATGCATCCACCCACGCTTTCATTCATCCATCCACCCCTCATGCATCCACCCACGCTTTCATAGCATTACATAGCCGTCACTTTTGTGTGAATTTCCGTTATGCCAAACATCGCTAATTCACATTACATGTCTGTTGCCGTCAATTTTGCGCGCCCATTGGTGACACAATCTGACACTGTCATTTATTTTATTTTTTGTTAACTGTAAAGAGCGCTGCTAAATTATTTTGAAATGCAGAGTATACTTTCATATTTGGACTGTGGCTGCATTTTTAAAGATCATTTTTCACATTGCATGTATGTTTACCGAACATCGCAGAGCGCTGCTAAATTATTTAGAAATGCAGAGTATTTACCGAACATCGCAGTAACGTTTACATCTTAAAGTTGCCATCGCAGTAACGTTTACATCGTAAAGTTGCGTTTTGCTGGCTCACGTTGTTATGCCTTACGATGTAAACGTTTAAGCGTTGCAGTGCTTTACGGTGTAAAAGTTAATGCGATGTTGTGTTTGCGTTGCAATGTCCTCGCGAAGTATTCACTTCGTTGCGATGGGTGTCTCCCCTGGCTACCTGCCTGTTCATGGGCAGACAAGAACAAGGTTTCAACCAAGAAGCCACTACAGTATCTGTGAGGACATAAATAAATGGGAGAAAAGGACCAGATGTTGCTGGCCAGGCTGTAGGATCTCCAACAAAATATTTGTGTTAGTCTCAATTAAGGCAGCTGTAATTCTAGCACTTTGGTAGCTATCCAAACCATCACTTAAAATGAGGCACTTTCTTCCTTTGGTGACCCATGTGGCAAGTCAAGCTGTGTCTTGGGGAGGGATCAAGTACACTGGCAATTTTATAAATTAAAGTATAGGGCAGCATCACTGTAATGAGGGGGAGTAAGCCATTCTCCTTCCCATCAACATCATTAACGTCCTGGGTGTACTATGCTCAGGCGGAGCTTCAGAATCAGAACCAACAAGAGAATGGAGCCTCTGCTGATAGCTATGACAGTAGAGGTGTAGGGATAGAATCAGGGTGCATGACCGAACAGTAAGCTTTTATAATCTTTTAGTACATCAGTCATTCTCAAGCTAAAGTCTGTTCAGGATACAACATGGGCATCAGTGCTGGATCCTCAACTGTGCCAGCATGGGGGTGGGACCAGCATGGAAGTTTGTGCCAGAGTCAGTATGGGCCTTGTAACTGGTCTAGAGCAATCAAGCTGCTTTGAGGAGGCCTCCACCTCAGATAACCTGACTGGAGGCCCCTACGGTTTCATGGGCTGGAAGGCACGTCAGAAGGCGACGAAAGCACACTGAAAAGTTACAGCATGATATCTTTGAAGGCCTCGATCTGCTGCGGGGTCGACAACCTGGGGTGTGTCTGGAGCAACCTAGGTATCAGCTTCCTGGCCTGTGACTTTGATATAGTGTGACTGACATCTAGACACCCTCTCGCCTTCTCTTTGGAGTCAGAGTGGCAAGATGGGATTGAGTTCCACTTCACTTTTTTATGCTTGCGTTTGGACTTGGAGTTTCACTTACTGGAGGATATGAGCAGGAAGTTGAGTGGTTTCAGGAATAGCCCCATGACCAGGACTGAGAATGAGCCTCCAACCTGGAGTGGGATCTACACTAACAATGAAACTTTCCTCTTGTGTTCAGTGACATACTTCACCCCCTGCTGCAATTTGCCTTCGGATGCATGAGGGCAAACTAGCAAATGACTTCTAGTTGTGTCTGAGCCCAGGCAACAATGCACACTACTTGCGGGTCCATGATCAACGTCTGCTTCATGCATTTATGGCACAGTTTGAAGCCTGTCATTTTCGGTAGGGACATTATTTCCTAACACACTACGGAAAAGTGTGGTCATCAGAAAACCAACAAAGCGGAGCTTTGGGTCCACATCAGAAGGTGCTGAAACAAAGTAAGTGGTGTCAGCATGCAGGGGAAGCACTTACATGCGGCTCAGCTCTGTCGATTCCAAAGCAGTGTGGAGTCAGCACAGAGCCGCATGGCGTCACTTAGAGGCGTGCAGGAGAACTTCTACAAAAAACTTCTGATTGAGCCTGGCGTATATTCTAATGTGAGGAATCTGCAGTAAGCAGTATCCATCAGAAAATAATTATGCATGAAAATTAATATTTGTATAGATTTAATGCCCCCTCATGAATGTTATTGTGAATTGCTTAACAGTTAGGAACCTATGTAAATTGTAGAAGAAAACTTGCATTGCATAGATTTCCAACATTTTCCAGATTCTTTGGGAACAAGAGCCTTATGCAATAATCATGAAAACATGAGGTCAACACTTTTACGATCCTTTTATTTCTGACTTCTGAACTCATATCAACATATGATTTGTATTAAAAGAGGCATTTTACTATTGCATATTGCAATCTATCAGATGCAGGTTCTTACCAATCTTTGATTCAAACGCTTATTCTCTTCTTCTTTCAACTGCAAAGTCTGTAGGAAGCCAGAACAAAAGCTTTATCAAATTTTCTGTACCAATTCAAACTTAAGATAAGCTTCAGTCTATGGTCATTTGACTAAACATTTTAACATCTATGTTTATTTGACTACACTTTTTAACATTTACTAAGCTGGTACATTTCGACTAATGAACTTCTTGGTAGAAAGCTAAAAGAAAGGTTTTTTGTAAAACTGAGGTATAATGAGTGAGATAAAACCGAACAGGCAACATTATACTGCAGTTTATCTTTTTACCGCAATGAGGAGTGTATAACAACTCCACAAAATGAACAATGAAAATTGAATCAGGAAATGGAACAACGTAACAGGAGATATTTATGTTTTGGTAAAGTATTCTAGGATACAGTTAAAGAAATAGGCAAAATCGACAAATCTATTAACATTTCTAAATTCCACAATGTCGGAATGTAAACAGACTTGCTCATTTGTTGATATCGATGAATGTCAAAGCATGGATCATTCCCATTAAGAGGAAAACTGCGTTAAAGCATCTGACAAGAAAGAAGCACAAGTTACTAACTTGTGTAACGATATATCTGTAAGAGACAGTAGTTAGTGATAGATTCCTTACCTTAGAATATCCCCAGGCGTCAGGCTGGATCCGGAAAAGTTTTGCGTAGCAGTACCCTTGCGCGTCGGTAGGCGGCGTCGTGCGGCTCCGCGTCCGTCGTCGGCGTCGTGATCGCCGGGATGACGTCGCGGGCAGCACTTAGGCGCCGCCCCTGCGCGCTGACGTCAGTTCTGTACACGACTTTCCGCGCCAGGAACGCAGAGCCATGCAAGAAGCTGACACAGGTGTCCGAAAAATACTAGGGCCCTGAAAGGGATGTCCTTAACCCTAGAAATCAGTTCGCAGAACGGGGAGGATGGGTGGGCGGTAAGGAATCTATCACTAACTACTGTCTCTTACAGATATATCGTTACACAAGTTAGTAACTTGTGCATCTGAAAGAGACACGTTAGTGATAGATTCCTTACCTTAGAATAGATACCCCAGCAATACCAACCCCGGTGGTGGGTCTGCGAACAAAGATCAGACAAGGAAGTCCTGGAGGACAGAACGGCCAAAGAAGCCGTCCCTCCGGACCTGACTGTCAAGGCAGTAATGCTTAGTAAACGTGTGCAGCGAGGCCCACGTAGCTGCCTGACAGATAACCGGCAGCGGAACACCGCGGCCCAAGGCCGTGGTAGCAGCCGTTGCCCTGGTGGAATGGGCACGCAGCCCAACAGGAGGCTCCTTCTTAGCCAAAGAATAGCAGGTCTTGATGCACAAGGTAACCCAGCGGGAGATGGTCCTCTTGTGCACCGCCCGACCTTTTTGGCGCCCACGTAGCCAACAAAGAGCTGGTCATCCACCCGGAAGTGTTTTGTGCGGTCGATATAGAAGGAGAGCGCACGTTTTGGGTCCAGACGGTGGAGCCTCTCTTCCTCTCTGGAAGGATGCGGAGGCGGAAAGAAGGTGGGCAAAGTGATGGTCTGCCCAATGTGGAAAGCAGTAACCACCTTTGGCAAGAAGGACGGACGCGTCCGAAGAACAACCTTGTCCGGATGAACAGACAGAAAGGGAGGTTTGCAAGAAAGAGCCCGGAGCTCACTCACCCGCCGAGCGGAGGTGATGGCCACCAGAAAGGCTGCCTTTAGAGTCAGAAGACGAAGAGGACAGTTATGCAGAGGCTCAAAGGGAGCGCACATTAAAAAGGTAAGAACCAAGTTCAAGTCCCACTGAGGCATTACAAACGGAACAGGAGGGAAGAGGTGAGTAATGCCTTTTAAGAACCTGTTAACAACAGGGGACTTGAAAAGGGAGGGCTGATCAGGGAGCCTGAGGAAGGCCGAGATAGCACAAAGATAACCCTTGATGGTACCCAGGGCAGAACCCTGTTGGGCCAGAGAGAGAAGGAACAGAAGGACCTCAGAAAGAGGGGCAGAAAGGGGATCCACAGCCTTTGCTGTGCACCATGCCACAAATTTGTTCCACCTGCAGGCGTATACCACCTTAGTGGAGGGACGCCTGGCTGCCAGAATCACATCACAAACTTCGGGAGGCAAGTCGAAAGGAATCAACTGCCGCCGCTCAATCTCCACGCAAGCAGGTGTAGACTGGACAGGTTCGGGTGGAGGACCGTCCCCTGCTGCTGCGACAGAAGATCCTCCCGAAGAGGCAGACGGATCGGGGGATCTATGCTCATATTGAGTAGCTCGGGATACCAAACTCTTCGAGCCCAGTCCGGAGCCACAAGAATGACTTGGGCCCGGTCGTGCCGAATCTTCTTCAACACTCTGGGTAGAAGTGGTATAGGCAGAAAGGCGTACAACAGACCGCAACTCCACTCGCGACGAAAAGCGTCGCCGAGCGAGTGCCGCCTTGGAAATTCCAACGCGCAGAACTGATGACATTGCGCGTTCTCTTCGGTGGCGAATAGATCTAACCAAGGCTCTCCCCACTGTAGAAAGAGTCCTTGCGCCACTTCCGAGTGAAGACGCCATTTGTGATCCATCATGCACCTGCGGCTGGAGTTCGTCCGCCCTGGCGTTCAGAGAACCTGCCAGGTGTTGAACCATCAGGAACATGCCCTGATGTTCCAGCCATGTCCAGAGGCGCAGAGCCTCCTGACAAAGGGTCCAAGACCCCACCCCGCCCTGTTTGTTGCAGTACCACATGGCGGTGGTGTTGTCTGTGAACACCTGCACTACCTTCCCTTTGACAGAGGGAAGGAATGCCTTGAGTGCAAGCCGGATCGCCCGGAGCTCCAGAAGGTTGATATGGAGCCGGGACTCCGCCGGAGACCAGAGGCCTCTGATCTCCGCCTCTCCCATGTGACCGCCCCATCCCAGAAGGGACGCGTCCGTCACAACTGTATGCTCTGGCTGGGGAAGGGAGAGGGATCTGCCCATGACCCATTGCCGGTTCGAGAGCCACCACTGCAACTGTTTTGCAGTCCCCTCCGAGATCTGGACGTGATCGGACAGGTTGCCCTGGTGCTGCGCCCACTGGAACTTCAGGTCCCACTGCAGAGCCCGCATATGCCATCTGGCATGATTGACCAGCAGGATGCAGGAGGCCATGAGGCCCAGCAGCCTCAGGGTCATCCTTACCGAAACCCAGGATAAAGGCCGAAAGATCGGAATCATAGCCTGAATATCCCGGACTCGCCGTTCGGGAGGATAGGCCCGAAACTGCGTCGTGTCCAGAACTGCTCCGATGAAAAGGAGCTGTGGAGAAGGAATCAGATGCGACTTCGGCACATTGATGGAGAACCCCAGCGAGTGCAGGAGTTCGGCCGTAGTCTGGAGGTGGGAGACGACTGCCTGGGACGAGCCCGCCTTCAGCAGCCAGTCGTCGAGGTAGGGGAAGACTGAAACCCCTGCCCGGCGCAGATGAGCTGCGACCACCGCCATCACTTTCGTGAACACCCGAGGGGCACTGGTAAGGCCAAAGGGGAGCACGGTGAACTGAAAATGCTCGGGGCCTACCGTGAACCGAAGGTAACGCCGGTGGGCCGGCAGGACGGGGATGTGGAAATACGCGTCCTGCAAGTCCAACGCTACCAACCAGTCTCCTGGGTCGAGGGCAGTCAAGACCTGAGCTAGGGTGAGCATCTTGAACTTCTCCTTCCGGAGGAAAGCGATTGACGTTCCGGAGGTCCAAGATAGGACGCATGTCCTCCTTGTCCTTTTTGGGCACCAGAAAGTAGTGGGAGTAGCAACCACGCCCTACTTCTGGGGTTGGAACATGCTCGATGGCCCTCTTGGTCAAGAGGGCCGTGACTTCCTTCTGTAGAAGCACCAAGTGATCCCCTGACATGCGGTGGAATTGAGGTGGCATGGCTGGGGGTGGTCTCGAAGGGGAGGGAGTAGCCCCTTCGGACAATGTCCAAGACCCACCTGTCCGAGGTGATGGTGCGCCAGTGGGGAAGGTGATGGCGGACCCTGCCCCCTACTGGCGTGCCGTGCACCTGAAAGGAGGGACTAGGAGGGCTTGGAGGCCGCGGACGGGTTGGAGGTGGTGGCCTGACCCGCACGCTGGTTGCCCGATCCGCCACGGCGGAATCCACGTCCTCGGCCACGCGAAGACGCCTGCTGCGCGGGCCGGTGGCTGGGCTGCTGACGTGAAGGGGCGCCCCTACCGTGGCCACGATAGGGGCGAAAAGCAGAAGGCAGCGGAGGGCGTGTAGCAGAAAGGCCCAGGGACTTGGCAGTAGCCCGTGAGTCCTTAAAGCGCTCCAACGCATGGTCTGCTTTGGACCCAAAAGACCGACTCCATCAAAGGGCATGTCCATGAGAGTATTCTGGACATCCCCTGAAAAACCAGTGGTTCTCAGCCAGGCGTGGCGTCGGAGCGCCACCGTCGTTGCAATCGACCTGCCCAGCGAGTCGGCGGTGTCAAGGCCACAACGGATAGTGTATTTGGCCGCATCCCTTCCTTCCGCAATGGCGCGGGAAAGCAGTGCCTGGACCTCCTCAGAGCACTGGGGCAAAACATCCGCCACCGAATCCCACAGGGAGTGGGTATATCGGCCCAAAAGACAAGCGGTGTTAACGGACCGCAAGCCAGCACTGGAGGAAGAAAAGCCTTTCTTCCCAAACTGATCCAGGCGTTTGGATTCCCTATCCGGAGGAGCGGTAGGGAAGGCGGTTTGGGAAGCGGAGGCTTGGACAACCAAGCTCTCAGGAGTGGGGTGGACAGAAAGAAACAGGGGGTCGCCCGGAGCGGGGCGATGGCGTCGTGACACGTTCCGATCCACAGGAGCCCCTGTGTTGGGCTTGGACCAGGCGCCCAAAAGAACGTCCGTGAGGGCGTCGTTAAACGGCAGCACAGTCTCCGCAGAGGAGGCTGCCGGCTGAAGCACCTCTGTCAAGATGTTAGGCTTGACCGTCAAAGTAGGGAGCTGGAGACGTAAGGCCCCAGCAGCCCTACGCAACACCGTACCAAAATTGGCCCCCTCCTCCGTAGCCACGGGAGGAGACAGCATGCCAGTGTCAGGAGAAGTATCCAGACCACTGGCCTCCCCTAGACTCTCTGTCCAGTCCTCATCATACTGACAGTTGCGTGTCAGAGGGTCATCAGACCCCTCCCAGTCCTCCTGGTCCTCCTCTGGTTCAAAATAAGGAGGAGGAGGGACATTTGGGACCCAAGGTCCCATAGGCGCCGGAGCCGGCGTCGAGCGACGTCGCTCCGGGTCCATGTCCGGAGCCGGAAGGAACTGGGGGACGACGACGCCCGGAGCCCAGGGCGGCGTCGAGAACGGCACCGGAGACATCGGCGCCGGCGGAGGTGTCGTGAGGTCGACCGGCGTCGATGGGGGTTGTGGAGCCGGGATCGAGGCCGGGGCCGAAGCCGGAGCCGGGATCGAGGCTGGAGGCCCGGGCGACGCCGGGGCCGGAGCCGCCGGCGGCGCCGGAGCAACCCCATCAGGGCCCGCGGGGCCCGAAGGCGCACCGGAGGGGCCTGAAGGCCCGAAGAGGCGGGCCATGGCCGACAGGAACTCCTGTACCTTGGCCGGATCCGCCCCCGAACCCGGGAAGGGCGGGTATGACGGGGGCGACTCCACAGGCAAGTCCGGGGCCGCGGGGGCGGGGACGGTGCCGGGAGGGGCCTCAGCCGAGTCGCGAGACCGGCGAGGCGAAGTCCGAGAGCGACGATGCTTCTTGGACTTCTTGTGCCTGGACTTACCGGACGAAGAAGACTTCGACGCCGACGACCGGTGTGCACTCCGCGAGCGACCCCTGGAACTCTCACGCGACCGGGGCTTCCGCGGAGCCGAATGCCGGGCCTCGAGGAGCTTTCGAGACCGCTCTCGCAAAGCTTTCGGGTTGAGGGCTTGGCATTTGGGACAAGACTCGGTGTCGTGGCCTCGGCCGAGGCAGAAGAGACACTCCCAATGCGGGTCGGTGACGGACATCATCCGCGCACAGGCGCCGCATCGCTTGAAGCCGGGCATCCCTACGACACCTTAAAGATGGAAAAAACAGTGAAAAAATCACCAAAAAGTATGGTCAAAAATTGACCAGGGCACTGCTCTTCCCGGATCTGCGCTTACTGGCGCGGAAAAAGAAGAACTGACGTCAGCGCGCAGGGGCGGCGCCTAAGTGCTGCCCGCGACGTCATCCCGGCGATCACGACGCCGACGACGGACGCGGAGCCGCACGACGCCGCCTACCGACGCGCAAGGGTACTGCTACGCAAAACTTTCCGGATCCAGCCTGACGCCTGGGGATATTCTAAGGTAAGGAATCTATCACTAACGTGTCTCTTTCAGATAAAGATACTTACCTTTGGTAATATTTCTGATAGGTACATAGTTTCTCTGCAGGTTCCTCTCCTTATGAATACTCTTTACAGATTGCAGCATGGTCCGGAAATATTTTTTCCCCCCCAGCAAACACTTTTCAGTACTGCCAGGTCGATGCCATACGGCTCCAGACACAAGTCCACTTCTGGCTAAGACATCACTGATGTACATTAGGTACCATCCGGTGCAATGACGTTAGGTCTTCACATTATTTTCGGTTCTCGAGGCGTGATGAGAGGAACCAAAAGAGCCATAGCAGTAACAAATACAGAATAAATCATGTTTACATACCTCTGGATCTTATTGATCATAATGCTAGCTCATCAAGGAAGAGGGGTGCAGTAAAGAACCATTGGGAAGATTGAGTATCCACCAGATTATCTTTGCCAATACACAATATTTCCATCTGATTTATACTTCCTCCTGGAGATCCTTCACCCGATAACAGCGTCCAAAAGCAGAACCTCCTTGGGAGGTGGGATCGAGTAGTGCGGCTTAGCCAAAGAAATCATGCAACTCCGCTCAGGTAAAGTACGAGGCCTTATGGAAGGCTGAAGCCACTGTGATACGAAGGATGAACAAGTGTGAAGAATCTACTTCCTAAGAGGGAAGACTGTGAAGGGTAGGCAAAATGAAAGGCCCTGAAATTCTCCAGCCCTGCAAGCCGATGTAAGCACCTCTAACTGAACTGTTTAGAGCTAGAAGGCAAACCGGACAACTGTGAATTGGTTTGAAAGGTGATTGTGATCAATTGAGTTATTAGTTGAGAGAAGTTAGAGCCCCACTCAAGCAATAAGCTCAATCCTTGTCAGGGTGAACCACAGAAGTCACTAAATGCACAAGTTACTAACTTGTGTAACGATATATCTGTAAGAGACAGTAGTTAGTGACAGATTCCTTACCTTAGAATATCCCCAGGCGTCAGGCTGGATCCGGAAAGTTTTTTGCGTAGCAGTACCCTTGCGCGTCGGTAGGCGGCGTCGTGCGGCTCCGCGTCCGTCGTCGGCGTCGTGATCGCCGGGATGACGTCGCGGGCAGTACTTAGGCGCCGCCCCTGCGCGCTGACGTCAGTTCTGTACACGACTTTCCGCGCCAGGAACGCAGAGCCATGCAAGAAGCTGACACAGGTGTCTGAAAAATACTAGGGCCCTGAAAGGGATGTCCTTAACCCTAGAAATCAGTTCGCAGAACGGGGAGGATGGGTGGGGCGGTAAGGAATCTGTCACTAACTACTGTCTCTTACAGATATATCGTTACACAAGTTAGTAACTTGTGCATCTGAAAGAGACACGTTAGTGACAGATTCCTTACCTTAGAATAGATACCCCAGCAATACCAACCCCGGTGGTGGGTCTGCGAACAAAGATCAGACAAGGAAGTCCTGGAGGACAGAACGGCCAAAGAAGCCGTCCCTCCGGACCTGACTGTCAAGGCAGTAATGCTTTGTAAACGTGTGCAGCGAGGCCCACGTAGCTGCCTGACAGATAACCGGCAGCGGAACACCGCGGCCTAAGGCCGTGGTAGCAGCCGTTGCCCTGGTGGAATGGGCACGCAGCCCAACAGGAGGCTCCTTCTTAGCCAAAGAATAGCAGGTCTTGATGCACAAGGTAACCCAGCGGGAGATGGTACTCTTGTGCACCGCCCGACCTTTTTTGGCGCCCACGTAGCCAACAAAGAGCTGGTCATCCACCCGGAAGTGTTTTGTGCGGTCAATATAGCAGGAGAGCGCACGTTTTGGGTCCAGACGGTGGAGCCTCTCTTCCTCTCTGGAAGGATGCGGAGGCGGAAAGAAGGTGGGCAAAGTGATGGTCTGCCCAATGTGGAAAGCAGTAACCACCTTTGGCAAGAAGGACGGACTCGTCCGAAGAACAACCTTGTCTGGATGAACAGACAGAAAGGGAGGTTTGCAAGATAGAGCCTGGAGCTCACTCACCCGCCGAGCGGAGGTGATGGCCACCAGAAAGGCTGTCTTCAGAGTCAGAAGACGAAGAGGACAGTTATGTAGAGGCTCAAAGGGAGCGCACATTAAAAAGGTAAGAACCAAGTTCAAGTCCCACTGAGGCATCACAAACGGAACAGGAGGGAAGAGGTGTGTAATGCCTTTTAAGAACCTGTTAACAACAGGGGACTTGAAAAGGGAGGGCTGATCAGGGAGCCTGAGGAAGGCCGAGATAGCACAAAGATAACCCTTGATGGTACCCAGGGCAGAACCCTGTTGGGCCAGAGAGAGAAGGAACAGAAGGACCTCAGAAAGAGGGGCAGAAAGGGGATTCACAGCCTTTGCTGTGCACCATGCCACAAATTTGTTCCACCTGCAGGCGTATACCACCTTAGTGGAGGGACGCCTGGCTGCCAGAATCACATCACAAACTTCGGGAGGCAAGTCGAAAGGAATCAACTGCCGCCGCTCAATCTCCACGCAAGCAGGTGTAGACTGGACAGGTTCGAGTGGAGGACCGTCCCCTGCTGCTGCGACAGAAGATCCTCCCGAAGAGGCAGACGGATCGGGGGATCTACGCTCATATTGAGTAGCTCGGGATACCAAACTCTTCGAGCCCAGTCCGGAGCCACAAGAATGACTTGGGCCCGGTCGTGCCGAATCTTCTTCAACACTCTGGGTAGAAGTGGTATAGGCGGAAAGGCGTACAACAGACCGCAACTCCACTCGTGACGAAAAGCGTCGCCGAGCGAGTGCCGCCTTGGAAATTCCAACGCGCAGAACTGATGACATTGCGCGTTCTCTTCGGTGGCGAATAGATCTAACCAAAGCTCTCCCCACTGTAGAAAGAGTCCTTGCGCCACTTCCGAGTGAAGACGCCATTCGTGATCCATCATGCACCTGCGGCTGAGGTTCGTCCGCCCTGGCGTTCAGCGAACCTGCCAGGTGTTGAACCATCAGGAACATGCCCTGATGTTCCAGCCATGTCCAGAGGCGCAGAGCCTCCTGACAAAGGGTCCATGACCCCACCCCGCCTTGTTTGTTGCAGTACCACATGGCGGTGGTGTTGTCTGTGAACACCTGCACTACCTTCCCTTTGACAGAGGGAAGGAATGCCTTGAGTGCAAGTAGGATCGCCCGGAGCTCCAGAATGTTGATATGGAGCCGGGACTCCGCCGGAGACCAGAGGCCTCTGATCTCCGCCTCTCCCATGTGACCGCCCCATCCCAGAAGGGACGCGTCCGTCACAACTGTGTGCTCTGGCTGGGGAAGGGAGAGGGATCTGCCCATGACCCATTGCCGGTTCGAGAGCCACCACTGCAACTGTTTTGCAGTCCCCTCCGAGATCTGGACGTGATCGGACAGGTTGCCCTGGTGCTGCGCCCACTGGAAATTCAGGTCCCACTGCAGAGCCCGCATATGCCATCTGGCATGATTGACCAGCAGGATGCAGGAGGCCATGAGGCCCAGCAGCCTCAGGGTCATCCGTACCGAAACCCAGGATAAAGGCTGAAAGATCGGAATCATAGCCTGAATATCCCGGACTCGCCGTTCGGGAGGATAGGCCCGAAACTGCGTCGTGTCCAGAACTGCTCCGATGAAAAGGAGCTGTGGAGAAGGAATCAGATGCGACTTCGGCACATTGATGGAGAACCCCAGCGAGTGCAGGAGTTCGGCCGTAGTCTGGAGGTGGGAGACGACTGCCTGGGACGAGCCCGCCTTCAGCAGCCAGTCGTCGAGGTAGGGGAAGACTGAAACCCCTGCCCGGCGCAGATGAGCTGCGACCACCGCCAACACTTTTGTGAACACCCGAGGGGCACTGGTAAGGCCAAAGGGGAGCACGGTGAACTGAAAATGCTCGGGGCCTACCGTGAACCGAAGGTAACGTCGGTGGGCCGGCAGGATGGGGATGTGGAAATATGCGTCCTGCAAGTCCAACGCTACCAACCAGTCTCCAGGGTCGAGGGCAGTCAAGACCTGAGCTAGGGTGAGCATCTTGAACTTCTCCTTCCGGAGGAAGCGATTGACGTTCCGGAGGTCCAAGATAGGACGCATGTCCTCCTTGTCCTTTTTGGGCACCAGGAAGTTTTGGGAGTAGCAACCACGCCCTACTTCTGGGGTCGGAACATGCTCGATGGCCCTCTTGGCCAAGAGGGCCGTGACTTCCTTCTGCAGAAGCACCAAGTGATCCCCTGACATGCGGTGGAATTGAGGTGGCATGGCTGGGGGGTGGACTCGAAGGGGAGGGAGTAGCCCCTTCGGACAATGTCCAAGACCCACCTGTCCGAGGTGATGGTACGCCAGTGCGGAAGGTGATGGCGGACCCTGCCCCCTACTGGCGTGCTGTGCACCTGAAAGGAGGGACTAGGAGGGTTTGGAGGCCGCGGACGGGTTGGAGGTGGTGGCCTGACCCGCACGCTGGTTGCCCGATCCGCCACGGCGGAATCCACGTCCTCGGCCACGCGAAGACGCCTGCTGCGCGGGCCGGTGGCTGGGCTGCTGACGTGAAGGGGCGCCCCTACCGTGGCCACGATAGGGGTGAAAAGCAGAAGTCAGCGGAGGGCGTGTAGCAGAAAGGCCCAGGGACTTTGCAGTAGCCCGTGAGTCCTTAAAGCGCTCCAACGCATGGTCTGCTTTGGACCCAAAAGACCGACTCCATCAAAGGGCATGTCCATGAGAGTATTCTGGACATCCCCTGAAAAACCAGTGGTTCTCAGCCAGGCGTGGCGTCGTAGCGCCACCATCGTTGCAATAGACCTGCCCAGCGAGTCGGCGGTATCAAGGCCACATCGAATTGTAAATTTGGCCGCATCCCTTCCTTCCGCAATGGCGCGGGAAAGCAGTGTCTGGACCTCCTCAGAACACTGGGGCAAAACATCCGCCACCGAATCCCACAAGGAGTGGGTATATCGGCCCAAAAGGCAAGCGGTGTTGACGGACCGCAAGCCAGCACTGGAGGAAGAAAAACCCTTCTTCCCAAATTGATCCAGGCGTTTGGATTCCCTATCCGGAGGGGCGGTAGGGAAGGCGGTTTGGGAAGCGGAGGCTTGGACAACCAAGCTCTCAGGGGTGGGGTGGACAGAGAGAAACAGGGGTCGCCCGGAGCTGGGCGATGGCGTCGGGACACGTTCCTATCCACAGGTGCCCCTGTGTTGGGCTTGGACCAGGCGCCCAAAAGAACGTCAGTGAGGGCGTCGTTAAACGGCAGCACAGGCTCCGAAGAGGAGGCTGCCGGCTGAAGCACCTCTGTCAAGAGATTAACCTTGACCGCCACAGCAGGGAGTTGGAGACGTAAGGCTCCAGCTGCCCTACGCAACACCGTTGCAAAATTGGCTCCCTCCTCCGTAGCCACGGGAGGAGACAGCATGCCAGTGTCAGGGGAAGTATCTAGACCACTAGCATCCCCTAGACCCTCTGTCCAGTCCTCATCGTACTGACACTGTTGTGTCAGAGGGTCATCAGACCCCTCCCAGTCCTCCTGGTCCTCCTCAGGTTCAAAATAAGGGGGAGGAGGGACATTTGGGACCCAAGGTCTCATCGGCGCCTGAACCGGCGTCGAGCGACGTCGGTCCGGGTCCATGTCCGGAGCCGGAAGGAACTGGGGAACGACGCCGCTCGGAGCCCCAGGCGGCGTCGAGAACGGCACCGGAGACATCGGCGCCGGCGGAGGTGTCGTTAGGTCGACCGGCGTCGATTGGGGTTGTGGAGCCGGGATCGAGGCCGGGGCCGAAGCCGGAGCCGGGATCGAGGCTGGAGGCACGGGCGACGCCGGGGCCGGAGCCGTCGGCGCCGCCGGAGCAACCCCATCAGGGCCCGCGGGGCCCGAAGGCGCACCGGAGGGGCCTGAAGGCCCGAAGAGGCGGGCCATGGCCGACAGGAATTCCTGCACTTTGGCCGGATCCGCCCCCGAACCCGGGAAGGGCGGGTATGGCGGGGGCGACTCCACAGGCATGTCCGGGGCCGCGGGGACGGTGCCGGGAGGGGCCTCAGCCGAGTCGCGAGACCGGCGAGGCGAAGTCCTAGAGCGATGATGCTTTTGGACTTCTTGTGTTTTGACTTACCGGACGAAGAAGACTTCGATGCCGACGACCGGTGTGGACTCCGCGATCGACCCCTGGACCTCTCACGCGACCGGGGCTTCCGCGGAGCCGAATGCCGGGCCTCGAGGAGCTTTCGAGACCGCTCTCGCAAAGCTTTCGGGTTGAGGGCCTGGCAGTCGGTACAAGACTCCGTGTCGTGGCCTCGGCCGAGGCAGAAGAGACACTCCCAATGCGGGTCGGTGACGGACATCATCCAAGCACAGGCGCCGCAACGTTTGAAACCGGGCATCCCTACGACACCTTGATAGAAAAACAGTGAAAAATTCACCAAAAAGTATGGTCAAAAAATGACCAGGGCACTGCTCTTCCCGGATCTGCGCTTGCTGGCGCGGAAAAAGAAGAACTGACGTCAGCGCGCAGGGGCGGCGCCTAAGTACTGCCCGCGACGTCATCCCGGCGATCACGACGCCGACGACGGACGCGGAGCCGCACGACGCCGCCTACCGACGCGCAAGGGTACTGCTACGCAAAAAACTTTCCGGATCCAGCCTGACGCCTGGGGATATTCTAAGGTAAGGAATCTGTCACTAACGTGTCTCTTTCAGATAAATCTGTGCTTAAGCCTCTGGCAGTTTAGAACAATAGCAGTCAGGCTTATGTGTAAAGTATTTATGCAGCACACGAATAGTAATAAAGTGGAAACACAAGAAAAATCCCAAACCAATTTAGACAAATAGAGTAAAAGTTAACAAATAAAATGACACCAAAATGACAAAAAAAACAGTAAATAGAACCAGAGTTAGGTTTTTAAAAAAGTTTTAAGTAAAAATAGCACCAAGAAGAACAACCATTGGCATAGCCAATAGGTCTCGCTTTTGGGACCTTATAAGTATTTAGTTATGCAGCACAATATCCTTGGTGCAACAACATTAACTGTTGCATGGTTAAACACTTATAAGGTCCCAAAGGCGAGACCTATTGGCTATGCCAATGCTTGTTGTTGTAAGTTGTAGCTTGCTGAGTAGTTGTACAATATAAGTTACAGAAAGTCTGTTAAAGTGTTATGACTTGTTTATGTGCAAAAAGGCAATATATTGTGCTGTTACTAGTAGTATAGTGAGGGTAACTAATAGCAACATTTTGAAAAATTAAATGAAAGAGGGAAATAATAGAATTCATTGATGTAATAGCAATATTATGTGTTTAGAGGAGTTCTGATATCTTTTGGGCCCAGTGCCACTGCACCTGCTGCACCATTCAAATCATACCCCTAGAGCCTGCAAGATAACTCCATTTGTGAGTCCCTGTTTAGTAGTAAAATATAGAAATAAGGGGGAAAAGGATGGAATGGCAACTGAAACAAGAAAAGTGCCAGAAAAGATTGAAAACAAAGCCAAAGAAGGAAGGACATGGGAGATGTGACTGAATGAAAGATGAAGAAAGCTGGAGAAAGGAGAGAATGAAAAAGAAATAAGGAAAGAGAAATTAACGAGAAAAGACCAAAATGCGTGAAGGGTGAGAATGAGGCAGGAGAAACAAAAGCAGTGGCAAGAATGAAAGGTTTGAAAGCGGAGCAGCGAGGAGGAAAGTTAGGGCCTTGGAGCAGATGGGTGCTCCTCTCTAGGTCTGCTTGGCAAATATAAAGTAAATGTTTCCTTCTGCCTAGGATGGCGGGGGCAAGGGCACCTTTTGGTTTCATGAAAAGAAAGAAGTTGTTGTAGGGCAGGAAGGAATTGGAAAAGCTGTGGTGGGCTGCACCCAGGGCGACAGGACATAAGGCATCCCCAAGAGCCATGCAGAAGTGAATGAAACACCGAGTAAGTACCGGGACGAATGTGCTAGCCTGCATGAGTGAATAAATGCAGGGATTAATGAGTGTGCAGGCGTTAATGAGTGCAGCAGGGAAAGCATGAGTGCACAGGGTGAATGATTGTGGCAGGAAATGAAAGGTGTATGGTGTGTAAAGAATGCGTACAGCAATTAATAGGTGAGGTGGAGTGAATGTGTGACCGTGTGGGGGTGAATGAGAGCAGAAGGGAACGAGCTAGTACAGGAATAAATAGGTGGGAGTATGGAAGTGAATGAGGGCAGCATAAAGTGAGCATCTCAGTCAGCTAGTGCAACAGTGAGAGAATGTGTAAGTGCATGCAGCAGTGAATGAGCACATACATGAAGTAGTGAGCAGAAGTAAATAAGTACCAGAATGAATGATAAGTGACTGTACAAGAGTGAATGTGCGTACCAGAGAGCTAGTGGCACTGTGAGCGAGTGGATGATGGAAGCACTGAATAACAGCAGTGATGGAAAGAGTACGTCAGTGAGAGAAAATGCGAAGTGAATATACGGTGGATGAATACATATATATTATGTAAAGCTGTTGTGCTAAGAACTGCCAGGAGTCTGTTTGTGAATTCCTGTCAAGTAAGATGGTTTTGTTCATAAACTTGTGTTCACGACCAAATCTACCTTTGTGAATCCGGCCCATTGTCTCTTGCAAAGAAAGGAGACTTTGCTTGTCTCCCACTCAAGGTAACCGGAGATCACTTTCCCACAGCCCATGCGCAGAAATACTCCTGCAGCTTCTACTGACTACGTTTTGGCTGTGTAAAGTGTATGGGGAATCAGCCAACTTCTAACACTGAACAACAAAGGAAGATATAGAGCAAGGGGGATTGCTAGTGGCAGGATCGGCCTTATATGACTTCAGAAGTCAAAGCCAGCAGCCAGGCACCCAGCCAACAGTAGGCCTGACAAGAAGCAACAGCAGGGAAACAGCCTCTTGAGGCCCTAGTACGAGGGAGACAAATGCACACAGGAGTCTAAGAGTAATTCAGTGTGGTGTGTATGTCATTAAAAAAATAATCTTAGGAGTTCTGCTGAGTTATTATAGCGAATGGGGTCTGCATAAAAGCAAATATTTCTACAAAGGCATTAATGAAGGTTCTAGACAGCATTTATTTACACGGTACGAGTTACTCACAGCCAACCGAATTATCTACCCATCGGGGGCGCATAGGAAAGACAATTATCTCATGGGCAACACCTCCAGCAGGGTTATTTCTGCTATTAAAAAAAACCTGTTCGCCGGGAGCCACTGCGGTTTAAGAAAAATAAGTTTCTGAGCAGCTAGGGGGAAAAAACGTAATTAAAAAAACGTGTTTGGCTTACTGTACTTGTCAGTTAAGTAACGCCAGTAAACAGCTTGGTCACGCTCATCAACAGGGACCAGTTCGGCACAAGATCAGACCACGCGCCAGGCCATCAGCATCACACTCATCCATCTAATCCAATATAGGACATTGGGGGCTATGTGGGCTGGAATCTCACCCCCAGCTCGGAACATGCGCCTCGTAATCCCAGTAGTCGCAGCTCCTCAGGCTGTTCACCTCGGCGTAGACCCGGGCCCTGCTCCCGGCGGCGGGGCCGGGCATGGCGGGGGCTGCTCCCCGCGGTGGCAGCAGGAGAGCAGGGGCAGGCGGCCCAGTAGCGGCACGGGGAGCAGCAAGAGGCAGCGAAGGGCCGGGCAGGGAGGGAGAGGGGCGCCGGGGCCTTCAGGCGGTGCTGCGGAGGGAGGGACCCGGAACACAGGCTGCGAGTGGCCGGCGGCCAACCTGGCGGACGGGAGGAACGAGGTGACCAGCGAGACAGGGAAAAGAAAGAGCGCCTTCCAGACAGAAGATGTGGAAACAGCACTGTAACTGTGGCGTAGCGTAGTAAATGCCGGGGAAACAGAAACTCAGTCAGGAGAACGTCTTCAATGCAGAGGGGAAGGGATGGTTGCTACACGAGAACGTGGTTAGAAGGCTGCTGACCCGTGCCGGATCAGAGAGGAGCGGGGGCGAGCGCGGCAGCGTGCTCAGCTGACCACACGCTCGTGCATCGTGCCTGAAACGTGCGGGTAACCGCACGGAAAAGGCCATTGTGCACGAGCGTGTGGTCAGCTTTCTGAAGCCCCTTACATAAAGTCTCGAAGAGCAGCGCTTGCGCGCTACTCTAGGCTCGATCTAAAAAGCGCCAGTCATGGTTAACTGGTCGAGCTGGACCGTGTGAAAGTCAATAGTTCAGGCTGACTGTGATGGAGCATGGGTTGGATACAGAGAACAGGTTCGTCCCAGGGAAAGTTTATCTTCTAAATTAGTCCAGTTCCAGATGAGGGGCCTCAGTCGGAGCTTAGCATTGGAGGAGGGAAGAGAAGAGGTCGTTGTTGGTGCGAAGAGCTTGTCACCAGTTGAAGTTTGACAACACAGATATCGTTTTTGGCACAAAGAGCTGGTCGCGGGTCAGAGCTTTGCAGGGAAGTCGTAGCTGACATGATGGCCACTGTGCAAGTGCTGACGTGAAGGGCACCATGGAGGTGAAGTCCGGAGTCTGTAGCCAGGTCAGTCGCTTCTGAGATCGGATGCAGATCCCAGTGAGCCTCTTTGAAGTCTGCCTGCATTGGCGAGGAGATCGGTGATGATTCTTTACTAAAGCGAAGATCCCATAAATTCAGATTTTTCAACTGGAGTCCAATACTTGCAGTTTTGAGGCAGGAGGAGACCTGAAAGAACTCTACTGGCTCTCCATTAACAGACTAGCACAATTCAAACTCCTCAGCCACACTTTCAAGGCACTACATAACACTGGGCCAGTATACCTTAACAATTGCATCTGCTTTCACAAACTTTCCAGACACCTCTGTTCTTCCAGACTCCTACTTGCACAAAATCCCATGCATACGGAAAACTAGATCCGGTGATCGAGCCTTCTCCTACAGCGCTCCTAAAGCGTGGCACGACCTGCTGCTACACGTAAGAGCCTCCTTCTCACTTTTTTAATTCCGCAAAAAGCAGAAGACCTGGCTTTCCAAGTAGTCCCACTAGGCCCTAGGTGGGGCAAGACTCACACCTGCTCAGCACCAGGATACCATCCGGGTCATAGTGGGCTCTACAAATCTGCAAAACATAACAACAAGACTACACTCTGACAGCAGCGAAGGGTCCAGGACCTGGGGATGCACCTCTTGGTGGTCAGGACACACTCCAGCAGAGACCAGCAGCTGGGTCTAGGCAGTCCAGTAGTGCTGGTCAGGTAGGCAGTTGCACAGAGGGCCACTCAAAGCTTTTTGTGTCCCTGTAGCTCAAACAGGAGGTCATCCAACTAACTCTTGGAGTCAATTCTGTGATCCTGGATTCAAGGTAAACAGGTTCAGTCTTCTTTCAGGCTTCAGACAGCAGGGCAGCCCTTTTTCCGAGTCGTCCTTGGGTACTGGAGCGTTCTAACAGAGCCTCTTTTATACCAAGTGCCAGCCTGTGGGTGAGGGATACTCCTTTGTGTAACCTGCCCTTTCCCAGGGTTTGGCTCAAATCTGTCTAGGGTAACAAAGGGCAGGCAGGCCCAGGGTGAGCTGCATTTGCCAGTGACAGGACAGGCAGCCTCAGAAGTCAGGAAGAGGGTGGACACAGTCCTCAGGCTACTCTTTAAAGCTCAGGAAGGGCTGAGTACAACCCCCCTCCCCCCGAGGGCAATCTGACCAGAAGCGGAACACTCTTCCTCAGTCCCCAAGCCCTTTTGTCCCCGTCTGGAAGGAATGCACATCAACCACAGGGGAGCCACTAACAGGCATGTGACCCTGGACACTGGCTACTTTAGTGGGTGGCACAATGAGTGCTGCAGCACACTTGTAGCATTTAAGTTACAGACCCTGGATACAAGTAGTACCATGCACTAGGGGCTTAAAAGTAAATTAAATGGACCAATAAGGTGTATAACAATTTTCCCATGTTCAGAAGGTAGAGCACAATTGGTTCTACTACTGGTTAGGGGGGTAAAGTGCACAGAGTCCTAATGACAACAAAAAAGGGTTCAGCAAAGGAAGGCAAAATTCTGGGGAGACTCAGCAGAAAGGGCGAGGTCCAACTGTGATGTTATCAAGAAAGGCAAAATAAGATTCAAATCCCACGGAGGCACAATAAACTAAGTGGGAGGGAACAAGTAAAGCAAACCTTTCAGAAAATGGGTCACTAGTGGCGGCTTAAATAGAGAAGGATAATCTGGACAGCACATTAATGCAGACAGAGCTACTAGGTAGCCTCTAACCCTAGCCACTGCCAGATTGCTGACATCAGCAAGTGAGATTTAAAAGGATCAATGGCTTCTATATCACACCATTGCAGAAATTCGTTCCAGTGGCTGGGTGGATGGATTTAGTGACACGCATATGGGCTGTCAAGATGACATCTGAGAACTTATTGGGAAGGCAAACTGATACTAGCTGTAATTACTCATACTCCACGCGTGCAGCCACAGCTTGTGGGGCTTTATGAACCATCCTACTGCAAGAGCTGATCCGATCCATGCGGGAGGGGAGGAGGTGGCTGAATGCGGAGTGTCAACAAGTTGAGTGTACCAAATCCTCCTTGACCAGTCTGGCGTAATTAGAAGTAGCTGAAACCGACCACCTGCACTATCCGCAGTACTCTGGATATAAGTGGGGTCGGTTGAAACATGCACAACAGACCCTAAGACCGGCTGAACATGAAGGTATCCACCAGGGAACTATAAGGCAAGAAGAGCATGTACAAAACTGAGGATACTTCCTGTTTTGGGCTGAGGCAAAGAAATCTATGAACGGATACCACAGATTGGAGAAATGCAGTGTAGAGCCCACTCGTGGTACTACAGCAAGAAGAGACTGAGAGCATCAGCAATCACATTGATGGAGCCTTCCAGGTGAGCCTTCACTCGAAGATTTCCTGTCATTGCACCAACTTCCATAAGTGAATTGCCTCCCAACGTAGGATCCACAGCCCCATTCCTCCTGGTCTGTTAATACAACAAACAGTGGTAGTGTCAGAATTTACATAGTGCCCCTTTAGATGGAAGGGTCAAAGCCAAGCAGCTCAAACACATTTATGTGCACTTGCTGCTCAGACACAGGATAGAGGCCTTGTACCATGCTGCCACCCAGATAAGCATCCTAGGCAAGCAACAAGGAAAACAATGTATGAAGATGGTGAACAGTTAATCATTAGGCGAGGGGGTTCTCCCAACATCTAAGGAGCATCTTTCAAAAATGCAGTGGCCAACTGGTTGGACTGCAATGTCATAAAACATAATACCTGTAAGACAAAAGTGATGATTCTGGGTCATCTGAGTTCCATCTGGTCTGACAACGGGTGGCCTTCAGACATGGAGACTGTCCCTGTACAAAATGGAGTACAAAACCTTGGTTTTTTATCAGTACAAGGCTTTACTCTGTCTTCCCATGTCAGTAGGACTTGCTTTGTGATTTTAAAAATGATTAAGAAAATGATTTGTTTTCATCCAATGGAATGTAGGAAATCAATCTTCCAAGTACTAATTAACACACAACTTGATTACTGTAATAGCCGTTATATTGGTTTAGCCAAAAAGTTGATCTCCAAGCTGTAATTAGTACTGAACACAGCCATACGCCTGATATTCAACCTTGGCTGGCGATAAGACGCCATTCTCTATGGACATTGAGTTACACTGCCTACCAGTAGAGAAACAGTTATATTCAAAACGTTCTATGTAGCTCACCACGGGACAAAATAAATCGATCCCTCTTTATCTGCAGGTAAAATTCCAAAAAACACATCCTACTTGAGGCCTTCGTTCAGCATCTAATTTGACTATGATTGTTCCTTCATTAAAAAATGTTGTGGTGAATGTTTCTTCTGCTTGTTGCCCTTGAAATATTGGAACTCTTCCTATTTTCCTTAAGACAGTCAACAACCACTATCTACCATTGTATATGAATACTCCTTGTACTCAGTTTACGGTTCTTCCTTAGCTTCAATTGCTTTTCATCCATTATACCCTTAGGGTGACAGCTGCTCTTTATAAATGTATATAACATAACAAGCCTGCAATCCACAATATGAAAAACAGAATTGTAGGAAAATACATGAGCTCAGGCATTTACACAATACGTTGAAGATGTGTGTGTGGTCCTCACAGAGACCCAATGGTCAAGTCCATGCTACTGGCTGACTTCCATGAGCTATAGTACCAGGCAGTAAAAAGGAGTAATTTTTAGAAATAAGCCATGAATGACTGGCAGATTTTAGAGGAGAAAGAGTCAATGTATTAAAGGCAATCAAGTCCAAAATGCTACCACTTTGTACCAAATTAAGTTTCTACAGTGACACCAGGTAGTGTAAAGCATATGGTGGTTTATGTTGTATTTTGCATGGTGCTAGGCTAAAAAACAGTACTGATTGACTATTGTGACGTACTGAACCAATAAGACTAAACTCTAACCAAATCCATTTTGAACAGGAGGGAAAACCTACAAACATCTATAAGAAACCTGTGCCGTCCTTAGATATCAAGAGTAATTAAATAAATATGCAAAGTGAGACAAGCAGGACTATACTAAAAGGCCTCAAAGAAATGCTGATACTGTACTGTAGAGTAATAACCTATTAATGAGTATGGTGATGGCACCTGCAGGACCCCAAGGTGGTTAACACCATTGGGTCAAGTTAGACTCCATATGTCTATGAAGTAATCCTTTTCTGCACTTTATTACGAGGAATGGTCTTTCAGGGATAATTAGACTAAATGCACCATTGTTTTAAATACACAACAATACTGAAACAAACATTTCACATGCTAGGGGATAGATTTTTTCTGATGGACACTCAATCTTCCTTCAGATTCATCGTTTTTAGCAATATCCACAATTGTCAGACTGTATCTGACCATATTTCATTATCTTCAAATGGAACACAGCAATACATTCTATTTTGGAGCCATGCAGGAGTCAGAACTGCGACAAATGTACTGGCTCTGTATAAGGTGCCATCTTGTAACATGTCAGTTTGCCCAATTTCGCACATAAGTGAGGTCACAAAAAAGACAGAGTTTTAGCCAATAAATATAAAAACCCTCAAGGCAAGGAGGTAGTGACAGCGAAATTGGTTAAAAACAAGAGTGTGGACCACAAAATTTTTTATCAAAGTTAACCTGTTCATAAGGATACTTTAGAAAGACTCCTTTACCAGTGCTGACCAAAAACTGTAAAGGATCTGAAGAAAATATTTAACAACATCCCAACACATCAGAAACTGAAATTTATACTAGAAATGGACATCAGTTCTTGAATTGAAATGCTTGGTAAAGATAGGCACCAAAGACCAGATTGGAACGCCTGAAGTGGAAGAATGGCCTTTGCATTAAAGATCTCTGATATCCACAAGAGGATACTAGTAGCTTTTTGCACAGTTAGAGCAAAGCACATTTGACCTCTAAATCACGATTGAACCCAATTTGACAATCTTAGTTTCAGAAAAGAAAGAATCAAAAATGTTGTACAATTTGTAGTCAGTGTACGTGTATGAAACGCAAGGCACTGCTAGGTTCCGACTCATAATAGCTCCTCGGTTTGACAGAGATGAAGAAGGAAGGAAGGACAGGCAAGAGGAAAAAAGTCCAATTCTGAAACCCACCAAGGCATAAAAATACCTTTTACTAACATGAGTAATTTATTTGACAGGTAAGTAAAACAAAGAGCATCAGCACAATGTGCCTAAAGTTACCCAACCATGGGGAGAGAGGTGACTGCAGTGAGAAGGAACTTTTAAGATTCAGCAACCTAAGGAACAGGCATTTGTTGGCTCAACCATATCTAAAGAGAAGTTCTTGTTGTGATGACCTCTGAAAAGTCAACTGGATGCTACATAACACTTCACTTTGTCCATATTTATTCATTCCCTATTAAGAAAACAGAAAAATGAAGTGTGTGTGCACTCCCACAAGAAAGAAGGTTTATGGCTCCTCAAGTGCCCAGACAAAGAACCTCTTCCACTTGCTAAATTAAGTATCAAGTAAGTGCTTCCGAGGGCCAACATAGTGGCATTAACTTTGCCAACTAATTGCCAATTTGCTCATTTTAGTTTACATGTATAAAGACAAAGTGGTGACAGGCTGTGATGTAGAACTCTTAACCCCCTTTGTTCCTAAGAAGATAACATATCTTAGGTCATAGAGAGTGGCAAACACTAACTTAGCAGGTACAGCAATCATGTTCTCCTTGCCCACTTGAGAGCAACAACACTGGCTGCCACCTAATGCATTATATCTTTCAGGTCACTTATGGATGGCTAAACACCAGGCAGAATACACAGTGAAGGTGGAAGTGAAGTCTGACAGAAATATGCTCAGCAGAGAGCTACAAGGTGGGGACTAACTCTCACGACTGGCAGTCAACAGCCAGTGTCCCTCAATGGGTAAAGATTTGATTTTCCTGCTAAAGTTTCTATTTGTAGGGTGCAGAATTCAGCTTGCCGAAAGTACATACACAATATTTGTTTCATCCTGAACCATGGGCAGAAGAAAACATGTTGATGTGGTAACCTATGGCTTACGGTCTACTGCTTTTTTTGCAAAAGTGAAAAGAGCTTGGCAAGACCTTCACACAACTAATCTGTGAATCAGCAAGAAAGATAGTAAACAACATGCAGGTTTGTGCTGTTCTGGAAAATTGGTATGCAAATTTATTTTTTATAAAGGATGATCGATACACCCCTGAGACAGGCAATTCAGTTGAGCAGAGAAGTCAGTTAAGCTATCATGTTTGTGCAGGCTATACTGAAGAGTTCCACCTCAAGCCCTGCACACAAGCTTGGTGAAACAGAGAAAATTGGATAGCTCCCTCATATATGGTTCCTCTACTGCAGAGAAATCAGTGGAGTAGAGCCATCTACAACCCGGCAGTACGCACCAAGAAAAGGCATAAACCTTAACATGGCATTCAATAAGACTTTGTCAAAGACCTTTGTTCAACCAGGCTCTCTGTTCCTTTGAGTCATCAGAATTACAGGATCATCCAGTGCTGGGCCAGAGTCTTTCTCCCTGCTTGTCAACCGCTAAGGCAGGCACATGCTTTTTCTCCTCAAACTTCCATGACGGTTTTCGGAAAGGCCGCAATAAACAGAACCAAGCACTGTGATGATTGTCATGGCGGAGTAGGAAAGAGGTGTC
The DNA here is from genome assembly GCA_963921515.1 of Calotriton arnoldi. Lineage (NCBI taxonomy): Eukaryota > Metazoa > Chordata > Amphibia > Caudata > Salamandridae > Calotriton > Calotriton arnoldi. Next base: position 2,420,727 of record CAWUFW010000334.1, read on the forward strand.
TGGAGAGGTGTCTAAATAGCAGATATTCTAGAGAGATCGGGCAATTTGGTTGTCAGTTTCTGAATCACGAAACCTATTAAAATTCTCCATTCGCATAAAAAAGCCATTAAAGGTCTCAGTTCTCATAACACATTGCTTGTTCGAGTTGGTCCAACAGGTGAATTCAGCCCTCCCTTTCCTGTTCCTTCTGGAGTTCAGCTGGGTTGCGTAATGGCACCCATTTATTTAGTTTATTTATAAACTAGGTCACTGCCTCTCTAGAGGAGTTAAATATAGATTGTCCTAAGCTACTAGGCAAAAGGGTAACTATTTTGCTATATGCAGATGAGACAGTATTGCTATCTTTAACAAAAACTCCCTGCACGCTAAGATCAGTAAATTTATTGTTCTCTGTGAAGAAAAAAGTTTACACATTAAGAAAACAAAGTTAATGGTGATGAAAACAGATTTGCATGTAAATAGGACATTTATGATATGTGGTGGTGCCCCATTAGAAAAGGTTGATCTGGGCTTCCAGCCACACTGCTAAATTTAGAGCATGCTGTACCACAGTTACCAACAAAATAAGCAGCCAGCCACTAACTGTTGCCCTGAAGGTCTACAAGCAGAAAGCTGTTGCAGCAGCTCTTTATGGTGCAGACCTATGGGGCTATAACAGAGCTAGGGACCTGCACATACTGAAGAACAACTTTTTTCGGACCCTGTTAAAACTAGGCCCCAGGAGCCCACAGAGAAAGCCTTGCAGCTGTTAAGAAGGCATACTGGCAGTCAAAGTTTACCGCTGCTAGCAATATGACGAACCCCCTAACTGCTAACTATTTTGATCGTTACATTCACAGATAAATTATACACCTGGATTTATTATAGCTGAAATGGAAACATACATTGTACATAAAAGTTAGGCTAGGAATATGGCAAACTAGAGTGTGTTGCTCTAAATGGGTGGCACACTTTTCCCAAGACTGCCCATGCACATTAGGAGGCAAGGTGGAGAAGTGTGGCTCAATGGTTAGAGCGGCAGACCCTGATGCAGAGACCTGGCCCGGGACCACGGTTCAATTCCCGCCTCGGCGGGTCTTGGGCTCAATTTCCTCGGACCTGATAATTCTCGCCTCGGTGCCTATTCTAATCATGGGTCCCACTCTGCAACTCTGGGCAATAGCTTGCTTAATCTCCACAACGGCCCCACCAGCGCTGGGATGCCTGGCTTCACCTTGGGGGTGCCCAGGAGTGGACATTTCACAGGGAAAAGCCAGGAAGGGTTCCACAGCGGTATGCGTACAGCGCCTCGACGCCCCAGTTGGAGTAGCAGTGCGCTTTACAAGTACGAATTTCATTTACAAGTACGAATTTCAAGGTTACAATATCACACTATATGCTTTTTTGCACAAAAACGGTAGGCCCAAGGTGTAATTGGCTCCGCCCACTGTTCAAGAATTTCGGAATAAGGTGTTATCATGATGCCCTATCATTGTGCTAAAGAACTGATGATACTGATTTAGTCTGCACTGTTATCTCCTATTTATGGTCTGCCAGGTGTATCTTGAGAAAAAAAGTAATTGAGAGGTGATATGTAGTGCCTGCCTGGCAGGCTGGTTATTCTTATACAACTAAAAATGTTTCTATGTATTAGCATTAAAATGAATTTTTGCCTGTGAGGTTTACTGTTTTTATCAAGACTTTAACATGGATGGAATATATTTTTATATTTTTTTACTTTTAGCATGTTGTTAATAGTTTTATCTTTTTATGCTTGGTTGCAATTTGTTTGTCTAAATGTTATGGCTTTTAGCTGACACATTTGTAATAAACTTACTGAAACTTACTTATTTCTCAGAAACAGGGTGACGGAAGAAAAGGTCCTTTAACGTACTCAAAATCTAAAAACACTCACACTTAGGGAGTTTGTGGAAAGAGAGTCATCTTCCTTATTTTGCCCAACTTCCCAGATACAAAAGGACAGTGCAGAGATAGGTCAAACGTAATATATTACTAACCCTGTAAGCATCTGCTTGTTGCATGTAGTACAGTAGATTCACATGCTGTGCATTCCTGTGCCATCTAGTGTTAGGCTTGGATGTTGCAAATTCTTTTTCTACAAAGAAGTCATTCAAGTCACAAGGCCTCGGTGACTCTTCGTCTAGGTTTTGTTGTGCATGGTCACCGACTTCATTGTTAGATTGTTTTTCACCCAAAGGATAAGTCTAAGTAAAGAGTAGTGTGTATAAATCAGAACAGTGACTATGTGGTAGGACGAATAAATCAAAATGAAAAAAATGCTGAGTCAGTCACTGGTTCCGAGGGAGGAGGGTGGGCGCATGTGAGTGAATCCACAGCACTACAAGGCAACCAACAGATGCTTTTAGCGTAAGCAGCATATTCTGTTCGTAGCATGTGTCGCCGTAGATACATATGCTGTGCGTAGACTGAAAAGCAGTCTCCCGTAAGCGGTTAACCAGAAAATGAGGTAGATGTTTGAAACAAAGTCCTGAGGACAGCTTGACCAACTCTACTTGTTCCCTTGATAACATGCAAACACAATAATGTTTTGTAACAGTGTGAGCAGTGGGCCAAGTGGAAGCTTTACAAGTAGATGCTATAGGAGTGTTTCCCGGCAAAGCCATAGTAGCACCCTGCTTGCTGGTGGTATGTGGTTTGGGGCTGGAGGGTAGGTCTCATTTAGATTTAATATAACAGGTCTGGATGCACTTGACAATCCACCTGGCTATTTCCACCCTTGAAATGGCATGCCCTTTATGTGGTATGGAGAAGGCTAAAAATAACTGCTGTGCCTCAAGTAAATATTTGGTTCCATCAATGTAAACAGAGCACATTTAACATCCAGATTGTGGAGCACTCTTTCAGCTACCGAATCAGGGCATGGGAAGAACACCGGGAGCTCAATAGAATGATTAGGGCGCAAGGCACAAACTGCCTTGGGTAAGGACTTGGGATTAGTTCTGAGAACCACTTTATCCATGTGAAATTGGACAAAAAGGCTCTTGAACTCTGTGAGGGCATGCAATTCACTAATGTGCCTAAGTGAAACAATTGCAATAAGAGAGGCAACCTTTCATGAAAGAAACTGAAGAGGGCATACATACATGGGCTCGAAGGGTGGTACCATCAACCTGGTAAGGACAATATTCAAGTGCCAAGAAGGGGTGGGAAGAGTGCCTAAGTGGGATAAAGCTCCCCAACAGACCGGACCTTCCATGAAGGCTTGGATAACCGGGATTTTGAAAAAAGAAGAATGTTCTCTGTTTTACATGCATGCTGCAATAGCAGGTAGATGTAACCAAATAGAGGCATAAACTAAGCCTGACATTTGTAAGTGAAGGAGCTAAGCAAAGATATCTTGCACATTGAGCATGAGTGGATTGGTATTGTTTTGAGTACAGTACCACAAAAGCATTTCCATTTAGCAGCATAGCAGATGTGTGTGGTAGACCTGCATGCTTCTTTAAGTATATCAATACACTCTTGCGGCAAACCAAGGTACCCAAACTCTATGACCTCAGGAGCCAAATTGCTAAGTTGAGCTGTCTGGGGTACGGGTGTCTGACTCTCCTCTGGTCTTGTGTGAGAAGGTCCGATCTGTTGGGGAGCTTATCGTGTGGGAAAACTGATATTTGGAGTAGGGCGCACAACCATGGTTGTCTGGCCCATATGTTGGTGTCACTAGGATAAGAGTGAGAAAAGTTTGCTTGAGTTTCTGGACCATAAATGGAATAAGTGGGAGAAGTGGAAAAGCGTAGGCAAAGATCCCTGACCAACAGATTCATAGAGCATTTCCCCAGAGATTGGGGGTGTGGAAATCTGGCGGTGAAGTTTTGACATTTTATGTTTCTTGCTGTGGCGCCCAGAACTAGGTCATGTGTGCCCCACCTGCTAAAGTAAGGAACTAGGATTTGCAGGTCGAGTTCCTATAGTGATTACATAATAATGGGGTAACCCAATGATCGTCACCAGACCTGGCTACAATGCGGGAATGAAAAAATGGTCTGTGACAGTTATTTAGAGGAGAAATGAATCACAATCTGTGTGAGATGTGTTGAAAAGATAAACAACACTATCAATCAATATCATATGACGAAATAATTGTTTTTTTGAAGCATACAATTAATGTAAAGAACACTTTGTTTAGAGAGACAACAACGTGCCAAGAAATCAATATAAAACATACAATTAATGTCAAAAAGGGGAGATGAGCGCCAAAAGTATTCAAATGCAGTATATTTATTGCATATATTTAAGATTGAGAACACTTTATGCATTTGCCGTAGTAAAAAGGTTGCAAGGAAAAGGAAAAGGAGATTTGGGATGGTTGTGCTCGTGGTGTGGAAGGGGTGGGTAGAAGTCACTGGTTAGAGGAAATACATTATTTCAATCATTGTAACATCAGACTGGTGAAAAAGACCAGTTCTACAGGATCTGTCAATGTCAATTCTTTAGATCACAGTTATACAGTATAATCAAGCATTAATGCAACATCAAGCAATGGGGGGAGGAGGGAAGAGAGGTACAGGTCCCATGTGGGTGGATGGCGTCGACGATTCGACTCGGCTAATGCATAGAGGGTGACTTGTACCTCTGCTGCGAGTCTTCTTCAGGACGAAGGGGGACGGGGGTGAGAGAGTAACTCAGTGTTAATTGGCGCATGACTCCCACTACAAAAAGGGGGGATGAGATATGGTCTAATACTGACCTAATCCTGGTGCCGCATTGGCATCTCAGGTATAGCAACGATGGTGGTGTACTAATTAGTCCAGTCAGGGTTTGCTGTAGAAAAAGAATCCTAAATTAATTATGCATCCAAGTCTGCACGATGGCACAAGGTATGTGGTCACTCAGATAATTCACTCACCCAAAAGAGTAAGCTGAATTCCACTCGTGAGGGCCCAACTTGTGAAGTCCTCACCGGTATTTAAAAACCGTAATTAAATTATCCATGGTCTTCCGACATCTGAATAAATCTCGAATTTCAAGACCTACATATAAAATTAGGGGGAAAGAGTGGGTATCAATTGGTAGCAAATATCCGTCAAGGTAAAGAAGGACGTGTCAGCAGTAGTTCCAGAAAGTTACCTTGAAAGAAAAGCACGGGCGCCGCACGCCTCGAAACTTCCTCCTGCCAAGTTCAAGTGTGAACTGGCAGAGGTCTTGCGTTTATAAACAGCGTGCCGGTTTGAGCCGGGGAAGCGTGCACGTTGCACGTCAAACCCCGAGCGTCATCAGGGAGCCCAGAGCTCGAGACTCCGAGGCCCGGTTAGGATCCCAGATAGCTCGGTTGTTGCTAAAGTGTTGAAGCGATACCGGCGATTTAAAAGGAAAAGAAAAAGTGCGTATATGTACAGTGATGCCAATTTAAAGGTCAAAGTCACAAACTGGAGATATGCATGCGCATACAGTGATGCCTATTAAAAGATACATGTAAGGGGTGCATCTGAGAATTGCAGAGTAACGCGCAAGTGTACTAAAGGAGATACTTGCAATAGATTGGGATCCAAACAGAATTAATTATCTGGTGCATTTAGTACGGATGTACTCCCGATAGAGGACTTCAATGTTCATATCGTAGTAAACAGTCACATGGGGAACCATTGCGTGCATTATACAAACAGTGTACTGTAAGGGATATACATTCAGAGAATGTGGAGTACTGACAGAACCGTCATTCATCACATTGTTGTCCACATACATATGGGGATACACATTTGTGCATATAAAGGTACAACTCGTGATCATGGTCAAATTATAGGGTCCAGAGAGATAACAATTAGATATCTCAGCGTATGCATGTGTATATACATATAGACATAGGTGAGTGGAGCATACATATATTAATAATCATATTTGTAAGCGGTGTATATACATAGAGTGATGAAAAAACTGTTACATTCTACCTATATACAACCTAAAAAGAACAATATAGCCTGCCTATTTACAACCTAATGGCTATATATGCACAGTCTGAATATGCTGATCTGCGGACCCAGGTTCTGGTAGGGGGTATTCAACCGGTGTTCAACATAGCCGCCTGTCTGGCTATCTCCTCATATTCGTTCAACCCCCTTAGTGCGGTATCAAACGTATGGATCCATTTGCACTCACAGTAATTGAGGGTATGTGAGAAATTCCCACCCCTTGGGTTCTTATGGACTTTTTCAATCACCCACCATTTCAGGCTCTCAGCCGAGTGCCCAAAGGTGGTGAAATGTTCTACCAGTGGGGCACCTTGTACCCCACAGCGTATTCTGCTGCAGTGTTGTAGGATGCAGCATTTCACTCTTTGTGTGGTTTGGCCAATGTATAAAAACTCACAGGGGCATAAGATGGCATATATCACCCCTGATGAGTTGCAGTTGGTGTGTTCCCTCATGGTATAGGTGTATTCATTATGATTGAATTCCTTGATCTCCTTTGTCATAGGGCAGGCCTTACATCCTCCACATTTGTAGTGCCCCTTAACCGGAGCGATATTCCATAGAGGTAATTGGACATTTTGGGGCTTTGATGGGAGTAAGGATTTGACCAGAGCGTTTCTAAGGCTTTTGCCCTTTCTGAAGGCATACATGGGGGGTTCAGACAGGCCCAAATCTTCTGCAACCAAATGCCAGTGTTTGTTAATGGTTTTGCGGATATCGTTACTTTTGGTCCTTTTCCTTTTCCTTGCAACCGCAAATGCATAAAGTGTTCTCAATCTTAAATATATGGAATAAATATACTGCATTTGAATACTTTTGGCGCTCATCTCCCCTTTTTGACATTAATTGTATGTTTTATATTGATTTCTTGGCACGTTGTTGTCTCTCTAAACAAAGTGGTCTTTACATTAATTGTATGCTTCAAAAAAACAATTATTTTGTCATATGATATTGATAATCAGTGTTGTTTATCTTTTCAACACATCTCACACAGATTGTGATTCATTTCTCCTCTAAATAACTGTCACGGACCATTTTTTCATTCCCGAGTTCCTATAGTGGACTAGTTGCGGAGTACTGCCGAGTAGGTCTGCAAAGTCGTTTTAGACTCCTGGCGATATATTTTACTAGGAGACTAACTTGGTGATAGATGGCCCCAGGCCAGATCTGTTGAGCTAGGGTTGACAAAGGGAGAGATTGAGTACCTCCCTGCTTCTGAAGACAGAACATGGCAGTCATGTTGTTTGTACGTACTGTTTTGCTTTGATTCTGTAAGAGAAATACTTTCAAAACTAGTTAAATGGCTAACAGCTCCAAGTGATTTACATGGAGACCTCGGAGATGAGGTGACCACAGACCTTGCACTGTCATACTGTTCAGATGTACCCTCCAGCTGGTTAGGGATCCATCCGTGGTAATGGTCACTTGCGGAATAAGGTCTAGAAAAGGCCTACCCTACAACAAGTTGTTGCTGTTCCACCACTGCAGAGAGTGATGGGTGCTGGCCATTACTGACAGTAGCTATTCCATATGACTGCGCTTGTGACCGTTGACTGGAGAGGCATTCCTGAAGTGGATGCATATGAAGCCATGCATGGGTCACTATCGCAATAAAAGACACCATCATGCCTAGCAAGCGCATAACAGTGTGAACTAAAATGTGGCTGAAAAAGAGACAGCAATTGTTGGAAAGCTTGTATTCTTTGTGGACTGGTGAAAGCTTTTCCCTCAGAGTTGAGAACCGACCCTAGGAAGGGTTGTATTTGAAGTGGCTCAAAGTAGATTTTGTGGCATTTATTGTGAAACCTAGAGCGCGAAGGGGGAGACTGTTGTCTGAGTGTGGACCAGGCAGTCTTGTGTGCTTGCACTCTTTAATCAGTCAGTTGTCGAGGTGTGTAAACACACGGATTTTTGCTCTTCTTAGATGAGCAACTAACACTGCTAGACATTTTGTGAAAACCCATGGAGCTGTTGTGACTCCGAAAGGTAGAACCTTGAACTGATAGTACCCACCCCTTACCAGGAATCACAGGTAGCGGCGGTGAGCTGGATAGATTGGGATGTGGAAGTAGGCATCCTTCAGGTAGAGGGTGGAAATGAAATCACCTTGCTGCAGAAGGATGACTTCCTGTAGGGTTACCTCGTGGAAGTGCTCTGACAGAACGTAATTTTGAGAGGATGCAGGTCGAGGACTGGTCTGAGGGAGCCGTCATTCTTGAAGATTAGAAAGTTTAGGGAATAAACACCCTTGCCTCAGTGTCACTTGGGTACTGGCACTATAGCTACTTTAGAGAGAAGAGTCTGAACTTCCTGCTGTAGGCATTTGAGATGTTCGGGTTGAGGGTGTGGTGTGAAGGGGAATGTTTGGTGGGGATGCTACGAGCTTCATACTTTAGCCATGCTCAACAATAGAGAGAACCCATTTGTCTGTGGTGATCTCTTCACAACAAGGAAGAAATCCCTGAAGTCTTGCCCTGACGTGTTTTGTGATAGGAGGTAGGGTTAGGGGGGATGCTGGGTTAGTCAGTTTTTGGAAGCAGAGGTTCCCTTTTCGTAAGCGAGTCTGACTCGGCCCTTGGAGTTGTTGCCCCTAAAGGATCCCTTTGAAAATCTCCTACGTGCTTGTTGCTGATAATCCTGTTAGTGACCTTGGTATGAGTGAGAGGTTACCGGGAAGGTTTTCTTGGAACCTCCTCTGTGTTGGTGCTTGTGAAGGGACCCACTACCAGGAGGAGTCATTGAGGCATCCATGGCCATCTCAGTCTCCTGGTTCATTTTTATTATCTCAAGCATTGTGTCCACCTGCAGTCCGAAGAGGTGTCCCCCCCCGTCGAAAGGCCGTTATTAAGGTGCTGCAGCACCTCAGGCTTGAAACCAGACACTTGGAGCCAGAAATGGCATCGCAAGATAATGGAATTGTTTTCTCCCCTTGCAGCAGTATCTGCCACATCCAAGGCACATGTAATGCTGGAGTTAGATATGGCCATACCTTCCTAGACTAGCTGTTCCCTCTCTTTCCGATACTGGCCTGGAAGGTACTGCAAGAACACTTCTATTTCTTCCCACTGGGCACTGAGTTAGTTAGCGATGCACCAGTATGTTGTGTTGGCGAGCCTATTGCTACATGTTTTCCTCCAACATCTATATCCTTCCTCTACTTATTAGGAGGTGCCCCCGGTAGCCTGGGATGCTGCCCACTTCCTGGCAGTGGTGACCACTACAGAATCTGTGGGGACATGACCTCAGGTGTAGAGCGAGTCTGAGTGATCTGGCTTATAATTTTTCTGAAAACGTGGGATAACCACGCAAGATTTTGCTGTCTCTTTAAAAATATCAGGAGCCAACTTAACCATCCTTTTGAGCATGGGGAGGTACTGGGAAGACCACTCAGTCTTAGAGAAGGTCTTTAGAATAAACTCCTCTTTCTCTGGAGTAGTGCACAAATCTACCTTGTGGAGGTGAAGATGGCAGAGGAGATGGGCGAGGAGGAGAAGGAGCGGGAGGAGTAAGATTGTCGTCTCTGGGCCTTTCTGGAGGGCCATGAACATGCTGTGGTGGAGCGTCCTCAGAAGGTGGTTTATGCTTTTGAGGTAGTATTTTTTCAGAGGCTGCAATATCTCCTGTGCGCGGGTGGAGGACAATTTTGCGTAGTCTTACATCCAGCTCTTCCAGTAACCTTTTGAGTATGGGTCTTTTTTCGACATCAAGAGTACGAAACTTCGATACTGAAGATGATTTTGCCATTATTTTTGGCACAGAGGCTGTCTTCAGCGCCAAGGCTGGTTTGGACAGAAGGTGACGCTGACATCGAGAAGCCTGCGGCTTCAGGGCCTCTTGTGAATGGGTGCCGACAGGCGGTTTCGGCCCGATCGAAGATCAAGTGCTGTGACAAAATCTGTCCTCAGCTCCCAGGCCTTATTTCCGTGTGGACCAGTGCCGGAGGGCAGTGGAGCACCTGAAGGTGGCACCGCTTTGTGCTGTGGGCTCGACGCCTAAACCCCAGAACGGCGGTGCTCAGCTCCGCATGCAGCCGTTTGTGAGAGGTGATCGATGGAAGGATGTCGACACTACTCATGTGTGCTGCTGCTCTGACGTGTTGCTCGGGGCCCACTGAGGTGGATGCCTCGCCCTCAAGGGCATCTTCTTCTTCTTTCTGGAGGAGCTCGTCGTCAGAGTCCGAGGCATCAGAGTGGATGTACTTGGGCAGGGTGACACGCCGATATCCTCCTCCTATTCTTCAGTAACAAGGGGGAGGCTTCCCCGAATGCGTCGGATGTCTCCAAAGTGGTTTGTTCCATCCTAGTGTGGGCCCACCGAAAATCTTGGTGCTGACGGAAAATCTTTTTACTTCAGACCGCCGAACAGCAATCGAACTGTCCTTCGTCGTGGTCCAGCGAGAGACACAAGTTGCACACTGCATGAAGATCTGTCCAGAGATATTCTGAGTAGTACTGGGGGCATCTCCTAAAAAGTGTCCATTTCATCAACTCAAAAGACTCATCATCCTCCGTAGGGAGGACGGAGCGTGCAGTGGGCTGAAGAGCCCAGAGGACCGGACGCTCGCTGTCGGACCTAATCAACAATTGGTAACTGACATACCAGTAGATAGTAATGCATTGGAGCTTGTACTCGCGACAGGGTGGAACTTTGTAAACTCAGGGCCGCGTCAGGAACCGACGAATTGATCGAGACCGGGATCTTAATGGATCACACCTGAATCCAATGGCGGGAAAAACCTATTAACAATGGAGTCTGTGACCATGCGCAACAACACCTAGAGGAGGAGTCACTGAGACCTTGCAACTCAACAGACTTCTTCCAAGAAAAACAACTTGCAACGTCCGAGCCCAACCCTAGATGGCAGGAGTATGCACAGCATGTGTTTGGACAGCCACACATGCTATTAGCATGATGTTATGAATGGCTATGGAAGGAGGGGCCAACATTTAGCATTAGAAGTAGGCATAAATTCATCAGTACGAACCTGGCAGCTTATGGCGCACAACGAGGCAGATCAGCAGCTTGTATGTTAAGTGAAGGCGTAACCAACAGCACCATTATCTCAAAGACTTTGAACATGTTTCTTTTAACTCAGCTCTTGTTTGGCATGAAGGAATAGGAAAAAAGTTATACAAAGAGCAATAACAGACACATCAGCAACACAATAGGAATCTCTGCACCTCTGTTGGTGCATGACAAACCACAATAAATGAAGCAACACAATTCAAAACTATCCCTTTTGAGAGATTTATTCCTGTCTGTGGAAGGTCTTGTCTCTGATAAGAGGATGCACCCTCTTATCCTAAAATCCTCTTAACCTAATATATAGGCCATGCATATTCAAGAAAATGTTGGCGTTTCTCTCTTTGGGCGCAAAACCATAGTCATTGGTGTTGTGGTCAGTCCCCAAGTGGGACATGCAATTTGGAAGAAAGTCTGACAGACATATTATGCTGATATTCCATGTTGTATTTCCACACAGTCAAAAATGATCCAGGAGCTTGGTGGTTCTGGATTCTTAGCATTGATGGATGTGGAAAAATGAACTGGTATTGCAAGCACAAGGTAACGCTTTCAAGGATTAAATTAATAACTTCAAATAGTAACATCAAAGAGGATTCACAGAAGAAGCCTCTCTCATCACACCTGGAGCCAAGCTGATGATATTAATGCTTTCCCACCATTTTGGTACCAGGAAATAATTCTACATACGAGCTATCGGTGGGAAGCAGTATCCTTTTGATGGTTCAATCCATACAAAAAACCCTAAATAAATAAAATAATGTATTCAGAACAGCATCTTGGGTTATGCCTGAAATGCAGTGCAACTAAATATAATGGGGTTACCTTGTGTTCCTCTGAACCTGGGTATACAGTTATGAGCTACAAACAGTTCTGGCGAGTAAAATACATTTCCTCAAGAGGAATTGTAAATAATGTTTTTCATTTAACATTAAATACTCAAAGGTCCAAACGTGGCTTCATTTGTTTTCAATTTAGAATATGACAAGCAGCAGCACCATTCTTGTCTGCTATGCTCCTGCTGCTTGTAACATTCTAAATCGAAAACAAATGAAGCCACATTTGGGCCTTCCAGTATTTAATGTTTAATGAAAAACATTGTTTACAATTTCCCAAGAGGACTACAATTGAAGGAGGATAACTGATCAAGACAAATAATGCCCACATCGAGTGAACTCTGGCTCGGGGCTGAGATGTCATGGTACGTAACTAATGGATACCGTTCTGGACACGTCATATGTGTCTTTCTTTGAATACATTTAAGGCTGCCCTTTGGTCTGTGTTAGTCCTGAGGAAGACCCACCATGATGTATAGTCAATAACGCTTGAACACAGGGTCGAAATGTCAACGACATTATGTTATGACCTGTGTCAGCTATCCTTGGAATATGCAATGAAGATATAAGGATACACTGAACGAAAACATTTTTTGACATTTTAATTATTTGTGGTTCAAAGTTCTCATGTTTGTGTATATGATCACTGGAAGATTTTGATTTTCACTATGTATATGTTAATGTGATGTATTGTTCTTAATGTTTTCTGGACAGTTGTTGAAAAGAGAAATATGAAAAGATTATATATTTATATATATATATATATATATATATATATATATATATATATATATATATATATATATATACACACACACACACACACACGTTTTGATGTATAAAAAAAATATATTTAAAATATAAGTTGTTTGTGTTGTGTCAGTGGTTTTAAGATATTATTTTCTTGAAAGATGTGTTATTTGAGTCAGAAGAAGTTTCCCACATGTTGAAGGGATCACTTACAGGCCCTTTGAGTATTTAATGTTTAATGAAAAACATTATTTACAATTCCAAATGCAGTGCAGGCAGTTTCTAAATGATAATTCTAATTCTCTTAACCATTTTGCCACGTTACTGCCTAGTATCCTTGCTTGGGCTATTATTATGTTCCGCATAACTCTTCTTACCAATGTAAGCTAAATGTGCTAGTCTGTTCAGAAAATATTTCAACTTTCAGGGTTTTGATAGCGTTTGGTGGAAAATCTGAAAATAAAAACCAATCAGCATATAACATGCGTATGTACGATTTGGAAAGCTCAGAAGTGTGCCATTGTTGCATTTTATTTTCAGTCAGTCCCAAAAAAGGTAGGAAAAGCTAAACCATCTGGCTTTGCAGATTGGGACAACAGAGCGTTTAACGTTTCTTTAAACAAAATTAACATATTTCTTATCTTCAGTAACAGTTATTCTGGTGGAAACTTTATATGACCACATCTTCCTCACCTTCTGATTTCTGCAAGGTGAAAGAATGGACACGGAAAAGATTTAGCAATTGCTACTGCATCGTTAGACGGCCTCGTCCCTCCACCGGAAGTGATGGCACAAAGACACTGCCCCTTTCCATTCATGTCAGTTTAATTTTGAATCCTTCCGTGCCGTTAGATGCGGAATGTCAGTGGCACACTGAAAACCGTGGAAGTGTACAGAACTTAACCTGGAACCCCATTAGCATCCAGAATTCAATTCCACAGAATGAGGGCAGTGAACAATCTGCAGTCAGATTGAGTATCCACCAGCAAGAGTGTTACAGATTGTAAGTAACTTGTTCTTCTAATGAATATTTCTAGCTGCAGCTTCCTCGCCTTTTGAATAGATACCAAAACAGCACCCCTGAAAAGGTGGAGGGTCTGATAAGTGTATATTATGCCAGCATTTGGAATGAGCAGGCAGGTAATAGTCCTTAATTGAATAATGGTGATTGTGTCATTGTTAACTTTAGGACTGAATCTTTAGTTAGAAGAATCTTTTTGAGGCTCCATAACAATACGGAGACCCAAACCAGAATAGTAGCGGTTCCCGCTGGGATTTTTCAACAGACCAAAAGCTACCTATGACTCGCAAGTTGATCCCGCGGCCAAGGGCAGGGGGAAGATACTACCTTAGCACACCATCTTCCACTTTATAACAGATATGCTGCACTTACCCAGTGTGATCTCGTGGAGTGACAAATAACAAATTGCACAGATCCGGTTACATCAGGGGCCTGTCATGCCTTAAATAGCCATTTCGATGGTAACACTGATTTATGTGGCTATAATTCTCTTGGACATTCTCGTATAATACCAGGCAACAATGTGACTTTTTCACCAAAGACAACAGGGAAATAGGAACATGGAATGTGGCTGGTTTGGGTTCCAAAACGTGTAATTGCCAAATGGCTAGATGTTATACATAGTTACGACAATTCACTTCAAGAGACATGGTCAGTTAATCTATGTCATATACAAGGCTATATGTCATACTTTACACCTGGGGTTTACAGGTAGGGCCAAAAGTGGGCTATTAACCCTGATATCCACCTCATTTCCCAGCCATGTTATTAGAGTGGACCTGCGATTCGGTAACTTTCCATTCTTCTAGTTGGAGTATTGCTCAAAGAAGCTCTTGCTTATTAATTATTATAACAACTGTTTTGATACCAACAATTGTAGTGTCATCAATACTGTGAGTAGGGAGCTAGAGGGTTTGTCCACCCATTCAAGTGAGTGTTTTTCCATTATATGGATGGGCAATTGTAATATCCGTTGTTGTGTGACCAAGTAGGAGTAGTATTTTTTGGACCAAGTGATATTCATGGTAAACCTCTAACACACTTTAGCCACAACCCCTATGGGGATGCTCTTAATGAACTTTTTGTTAAGCACTAACTGAATTTGACTCACTTGCTGGTCTCCCTATCCTAACGCCAACCTATACAGACAGGGGACTGCCAAAGTATTATTGATTTCAATTTGTTTACAAAGGATATTTTAGGATTCTTCTCACAGTATGAAGTTTAAGAAAATTTATTTAGCAATCACAACCTACTTGTAACTTTCATGTCATACATCACACCTGAAATCCTGTACGGCATCCGTCCCCCTTAGTCATCACTAATAAATTTACTTTACAGAAATGGGATAGGCTTGATAAACAAAAGTTGTTCAATAGCATTGTCACAAACAATAGGGAGGCACACCGTATGTGACTGGATATTCATGGGGGCCCTACTGAGACTGTAACATGCTTTGATTCTCTGTGTACATCGATTGAGGAGATGCTTACCCTTCAGGATGTGAACCGCCCTCAGAAACCTGTGAGAAGGTTTGATTCCAACTGCTCTAAAGCACATGCTGCCCTATTAAAATGTATTAAAATGGTCCTACGAGATGTCAAACTCATTAGGATGTATTGTATGTCCCATTAATCAGCACTTGAGAACCGGAAGAGCGAGGTCAGATCTGAGGCCTAAGAGTCCCTGATAGCAGCTAGTAACCTGAAGGATTCTCAACTATTTTGGAAAGTGATAAACAGCTCCTTCTTTAACAACCACACTGAGACAGAGATCGCTACGGTTATTGTCCCAAATAAATCATTTGCGCATTTCAAAGAGGTGTATGGCAACCCAAAGTTATCAAATCACCCTGGTAGCCTAATGGTAGAAGACCCAATTACACATTTCACAGGAATGATGATCAAAATGCATGAAGTTATAGTGGCCAGAAACAGGTGCCCCCTGGGGAAGCCACCTGGTCCCGATGGGTTCTAACTAAAGATAATGTTGACATTTGGGCACCCCTCCCGACTAATGTTTTGAATGCCTTCTCTAAGACTGAGCTCCCAAAGTCTTGGGACATTTTATCTCCTTGATTAACTCAATAATGAAGATTATGGCCAGAGTAATTTTGGATCGTTTAGAGGTCTGGGTCCAGGAAAATAATATTGTGTCTTATCTTCAGCGTGGATTCCGGGTGGGAAAAGGCACTGTTGAACAGTACCTAAACCTACCGTTAATAATTAACAAATCTACCCTGGCTAAGTCTTGGCATGTCTACATAGCCTTTGTGGATCTAAAGTCGGTCTTTGACAATGTTAACCGCACTAAACTCTGGGGGATAACAACGGATATGGGAGTTGCAGCCAATAGTGTCAATTTCCTCAGAGAACTCCATAGTGAGGTCTCAGCTAGAGTGAGTTATGCCCAATGGGGGAAACCACTATATGTTTTCTGCCCACCTGGGGTGTATGACAGGGCTGCGTCTTGGTCCCACTTTTATTTACTTTATACATAAATGACCTGGAAGTGCCGCATACAAGTTATCGTACAGTCCCTGTCCTACTTTATGTGGATGGCGCTGTCTTAATTGCTAGGACATAACTGGGCTGCAGAATAATTTAGTCAGCTTTATGATTGGACTGGAGCTAACTGTGAATCACTCAAAACCCATATTATGACTTATGGGCCTAGATCACACAGGAAAAAGTCCTTTTTCAATAACTCCACTAGAAGTGCACTTGTTCCAACTGTCCCACATCTGGTCGTACTTTTTGATGAAAATTGCACATGGAATCCGTTTGGTGTTGCCCAGGCAGCCAAGTTTGTTTGTACTGTGGAGGCACTTTTTAAGTTTATAACCAATCTTGGATCCAAGCCTATTAAGGAGTTTGTGCCAGTATATAAAGCCAAATGTCTATCAGTCGCAACCTATGGCTCTGGAGTCTAGGGGATCAAAGACTATTTAGTCATTCAGAAAGTTGAAAACGTGTGTTTGTAAAGACTGCTCGGAGCCCCACAGAGTACAGTTACTGATGTAAGTCATGCTGAACTTGGTCTCGATTATGTCAATTACCTTATTAGAATTTGCCCACTCCTTTTGTGGTTATCTATCTAGAAAAAGCCAGAGACTGATTTTAGTCATAAGATGATTAGGGATTGTATGAAGATGGATAAGGTTGCCAAAATTCCCTGGCTAATGTATATAAAGAGCACAGGCAATAGCCCAGGTTTCCCTGAATTTTATACCAACCCAGAAGCCCTTTTACCAGCATTCAAACAAACTTTAAAAGATCGTTTCTGGAGCTGGAATAGATGAGGCTGTACAGAGAATATTAAAAGATCAGTAAGTCTGTACAGTCCTTTAAATTTCGTACTACGAATGGAACCGTACCTTATAAGGGTAAATAACAGTCACCAGCGGGCCCTGCTGACCAGGTTGAGATTAAGCACTTTGCACTTTATGGTTGCTTTTCCAGAACCAGTTAAGCATTCAACGACCATAGGCGTGCGTCTGTGTGATGACTATTGAGCACAATCCACTTTGCACCCTGTGTATTTTGTACATTTTATTCTGGTTTCATAAAACACATTTTATTGCTGCTTTTAAAGGACACTCCATGCATTATTCATGCATTATTCACAATCTCTTCCATCTTGGAGTGTTTGCCTGAAAGTAGTGAATTATAGACAAAGATAGCCTTCAGATATGTGTCTGACTGACGGCAAGTTGCACTTTACATTTTCTGATGCTTTTTAAACTTGTTTTCTATCTTCGGAATGTCTGATGGCTGTGAAATATATATAATGTATAATTAAGCATAGGAAATATGGCTTTTATAGAAACACGTCTGTTTTATGGTTTTGCTGCACTTTACTCTCGATATTTTCTGAAGTCATCCAATGCCAATTTTTATCTTGGAATATGTATTCATTTATGAGTGGCCTTTTATTAACAAATTATATTCGTCTTTTATGGCCTCTTTGCCGAATAAAGTTTTCTTGACTGACTGACAGTGTACAGTGTGACATGACTGGTCAATGGCTCCTCTGTGGCGAGATGTGGATTACTCCCAGTGGACAAAAGACTTCTGTGGAGAGGTGTATGTCCTCCTTGAGCACAAAGGCCTGGAAGACGCGCTCAAAATGCTTGGGGTTCTGGTTCTTAGAAATTGATATATTTCCCCTATCTTCTTCTTCCAGAAAGATGTCTGTCACGGCAGGCAGGACCCTGAAGATGATTAACACACAACAAGGTTCACGGAAGTGAGCAGAGTTCACACCTGGATGTCAGCCACAGTGATATGTGCATCAGAAGGTTAATCCTGGGCTTCCAGCCCTACTCTTCATGTTTCCCTCATCAGTCCCATCTGTCTCTTGTTTTCCACTAGGCAGGCCTGGGCTTCCCACAATGGAACCCAAGGACCTCCATGTAATGTACCAGTGCAGGAACACTTGCACTCAGAATACATCCACAGCACACTTACTGCACAGCACTGTTACCCTCCTGTATTATGTCACCACAAGCATAACTACCAGCAGAAAAACGCATTCAGTCTGAGAACACTGTTCAGTACTGCAGCCTTTCTGTACTTTACCAGTGTGTTATTTTAAAACCACTCACTGCCAGCATACACACATCTACCATGTGTGCACTGTATCAAACTTCACTCCTTGTGTAGTGTAATTCTTACAAGCGCACAAGCACTCAGCACGTTTACATCACACACGCCCTTCCACATCTACCTGATGTAGGCCAGTTGTGAGTTAAGCACACAGCAGCTGAACTTTTAAAAAGGGGAGTGAGCCTATAGGCCTCACTCTGGTGACACAGGGTAAAAAGGTCCTGTTCACTACTACTGATCCTGGTGAAGGCGGTAGCCTTCCACCATTATAGAGGGCAAATCTTTGGGCATCACTGCAGGTCCAACAAGACTGCAATCCTTGAGACAGGCCTATGTCACGGTTTTGGAAAATAGCCCTCTCTGAAGGGTCACCTCAAAACATTTTCCTTCCTTCTCTTTTTCTGACCTTTTTGTTGGCTTTATGACTCTGGGCACTTTACCACTGCTGACCAGAGCTTAAGTGCATGTGCTTCTCCTGAAACATGATGACATTGCTGTAAACCTGATTGGCGTATTTAATTTACTGGTAAGTCCCTTCTAGAGTGGTATACCACCTACCCAGGGCCTGTATTTCAAATACCGTTAGTGGGCCAGCAGCAGTGATTGTGCCACCCACATAAGTAGCCGTTCAAACCTGTCTCAGACTGCCATTGCAGGGCCTGTGTGTGCAGTTTACTGCCACTTTGACTTGGCATTTAAAACTACTTACCGAGCCTTAAACTCCCATTGTATTACATATAGGTCACCCATTAGGTAGGCTCCAAGTGATCCTAGGGGCAGGGTGCTATTTAGTAAAAGGTAGGAGATGTACCTGTGTGTTGTACATGTTCTGGTAGTAACAAACACACAAGTTCATTTTTCACTACTGTGAGGCCAGCTCATCTCATAGATTAACCTTGGGGATTTCCTTAAATTACCTTAAAGCTGTAATTCCTGATAGCAGACGAGAAGCTGCTTTATGTTTGATTTCTTTGGATTGGGAATAACAAATCCTCCTTACGGGTAAAGTGGGATTTGGCATTACTAGTTTAGGAGTGCCAATTTTAGAAAGTGGACACAAGGAGATGATGGACGGAGCGCTGAAACTTTTCAGCCACTCACCCCCAGTCACAGATCTGGGTTGAATCCATCCTCATTCTTTAGCTCACTTCGCCACCTCAGTTCAGACCCAGCTATATGCAAATCAGTCTTGACCCTGTGCCTCATGGGAACAGTCCAGCCCGAAATGCCAAGCCAGGTCTTCCCTGAACCGGAAACAAGCATCCTGGGACCGGTTTCTGGGTAACACCCTTTATCAGCCAGGCTAGCTTGAATCCAGTGGCAAAGTGAGCAAGGGACCCACGTCTGGGCATACCCTGCCAACTTAGGGCGAACAAAGCAAACACAAGGAGATGATGGACAGAGCGCTGAAACTTTTCAGCCACTCACCCCAGTCACAGATCTGGGTTGAATCCATCATCATTCTTTAGCTCACTTCGCCACCTCAGTTCAGACCCAGCTATATGCAAATCAGTCTTGACCCTGTGCCTCATGGGAACAGTCCAGCCCGAACTGCCAAGCCAGATCTTCTCTGAACCGGAAACAAGCATCCTGGGACCGGTTTCTGGGTAACACCCTTCATCAGCCAGGCTAGCTTGAATCCAGTGGCAAAGTGAGCAAGGGACCCACGTCTGGGCATACCCTGCCAACTTAGGGCGAACAAAGCAAACACAAGGAGATGATGGACGGAGCGCTGAAACTTTTCAGCCACTCACCCCCAGTCACAGATCTGGGTTGAATCCATCATCATTCTTTAGCTCACTTCTCACCTCTTAGCTCTTTGTGTGTGCCTTTCAGCATGTCCCAAATACACGGATGGGTTTGGCTGACAGCTACTCTTTGTGCATTCCACATAGACAGCCACAAACACAGGACACTCAGCTGCATCTGCATTCATCTGCATACTGATGGGTCTTCCTGGGAAAGGAAGGGACTGACACATACACTTCAATAGGTAGTGGCCTGACCTCACACAAAGCACTGATCAGCACCCCTAGCGTTAGCCTGACAGACAGGACTTGGCTGAAAGGGGACCTGTGCACCTCAAAGAATTTTCTTTGAAGTCACCTCAACTTCAAAGGCACTTTTGGGTATAAGTACTGGGTCTCTGGCCCCTTCTAATCAAACACTTTTTAGGTCTCTCATTGACAGTGCATGCACTGTCTCTTTCGGGACATTTTGTATCTGCTATGTGGGCTTTCAGCACAGCCATCGCTTTTGATTTGTTCCTTCATGTGCCTTTCGAAATTCTGTGTTTTCTTCGATGAATAGTTTACATTTGTCCTGCTGTCTGCAACCTTTTCGCTGAGCTACCTTCAAAAGTGCTCTCTAAGGGCTTGTCGGCTTGCCCCGTTTCTGAAGTCTCAGGGCTATCAAAGACATCACTTCACAACTGCTGTTGTGGGACTTGGAGACTCCCAAGTCCGGGGCCGAGCAGTAACCCAGACTGAGCGCTCTACTTGACAAAAGGTGTGAGTGCTCTGACTCCCGTGATCTTGAAAGCTTCACTACAGTGGTCAGAGCTGCCCTAAGTGGCTGGTGATCCTAGCGCTCCAAGACTCGCAGCAGCAGGAAGTCATGCTTCCCTTTCCCCGCTGTAGAATGGGGGAACAGCTATTTCTCTGAACGCCACGCCCGACTACTCTGTGTGCTGCCAAACTGTTGCGACGCACAAAAAGGAGCACAATGCAACTCAGCACTTCCGACGAAGAGAGTCTGTTATGGGACTCCTTGATTGCCTTGCCTGTCCAACAAACTGCTCGTCACCACATGGTCTGCCCCATGAGGGAAGCTCCGACAACACGACCCAGTCCACAGACATGGTACTGTGCTTCTCCCTGGGATTATTAAGGTCCCTGCAGCACCATCTGTGGCCTCGCGGACGGCCTGACCTGAGGGGTCCCAGTGTACCCTAGTGACCAGCTCCAACGTCCCACAGAGGTGACTCTCTCTTGCTCAGTGCCTCAATCCCCTGCTGGGACCTGGGCCAGTATAACTCGGTATGGCGTGATCATGATCATTAGAGAGAGTGACAGGGTTCTCTCAACACTGGCACTGCCCACACACGGGGAGTGTGCCTAACTTGAGAACCACTGATAGGATCGTTATCGTTTTGATATTCTTTTCTTCAGTGTAAAGTGTACTATCTTTAAATGTGCATAGCTTGAGATTCACGGATTGGATAGTTATCGTTTTGATCTTGTTTTCTTCAGTGTATATCTTGAAAAGTATATATTGTATTTTTGTTCTTTTGGCCTTAATCTGTTAATAATATACCAAGCTATATTAATAAACCTGTTGGAGTATTTTTGTGGTGTATTCCTGGTGTTACTGTGTGCGTGTGTGTGTGTGTGTTGCACAAATACTTTACCCATAGCCTCTTTTGATAAGGCTGCATTCTCTGCTCCAAACTATGAGAGGGTGAGCACAGGTTATCTCAGTTGTTTATGTAGCTTTCTCTGACTAGTGTGGTGGGTTCTGCCTGGCCTGGGTGTATACCTTAGCCAACCAGAAACCCCATTTCTAACACATGGCCCACAAGCATGATCCATGTGTCCCTATGGCAAAAAATCAGCATTAGAGATCCAGACAACAGTACAGTTGGGCACTGAGGGCTGGCGTACACATCTCTTACGATGCATAGGACTTTTCAGTCCGAACAGGCATACTTTTTGTACCTTGTTGTAGTCTGGCTTGGACTTGTTTGTTGAGTAAATTAGTGCGTGGGCTGCAAAGTTAAACTGTCATGCCCGTGGGTGTATTGTGGTCCAACGTGATTTCTTCCTCTAATGCATTTTTTAGTGGTTACTATAACTTGCAGTTAACTGGACTTGCCTGTCGACCAATGGATTTCCAAACTTATTTCATGATAGAAGAGACATAAGCTCAATTACTGCATTCAGCCACCAATTCAGAATGTTTGTTTTCCTTGTTCATAGTGCCCGTCACTACTAAAATAGTGGTTCTAGTCAGCAGGCTTGGTAAATAAATACCTTTACTAATAGTTAATTAACACCAGTTCTGCTTTTCCACAATGCTTTGTTCTTTAGAGTGACTAGTTGTTTTACCTCATATTAAAATATACATTATAAATGATAGTATTCTATGAGATTGAGAAAGTAGGAAAGTTCTCAGCCTGGACATAGCCTAGAGTTCAGCTACAGAAGGAAGCAGTACTAGCCTCAGAACTGGGTTTTGTCTCTGTTGCAACTTCTGCTACCGTTATTGTAGAATTTCTGATGGCTACTTTTAACTATTGATTCCTCACTATTTTAATTCCCCCAGGTGCCCGGCTGGATTAGAAAACTTTTCAACAACTGCCCGGAGTGCTGGTAGGTGGTGCTGGTACTGCCTCCTGAAGAGACAGGCTGGAGCAATATATAGGTTCCAATCATGCACGCTGACACCTGTTCCTTTTTTCTGCGCCCTCCGACGCTAATCCGGAGTAACATTCCCAAACTTTCGCCAGTGTTCACCAACCTCTAAAACTTTGGTCGATAGTGTGCTAGAATTATGCTCCCTCTGCCTACCTTCCCCCAAAGTACCACAAGCTTCAAGCCATGCTGCACCGACAGGAAGAGGAATCAGTTATGGACCTGCACGATGTCTTCCTTTGGTGTCTGGAATCCAACCATGCTTCAGAGTCCTGCGACAAATGCTCCTTGATGTTCTCTAATGGCATTAGTGAGTGGGATGCAAAACTGTATTTCATACAGTACAAGAAATGGGGCTGGTCATGATCCAAGTCTCCCATTCCAACTTCTAGTCCTGATCTAAGTTGCCCTCCTCGGATAAGTTAAAAGAGACGTTCCAGTGCAAGCACAAGTCCAGGCAGGCGTACCCTCTGTGCTGCTTTCGCTTCAGGGAGAGATCACTCAGTTGTCACTTGAAGGGCCCAACTCTGTCTCAGTTGTCCTCAGACTTCCTTCCCCACCTAAAGCTAATAAACCCCAAAACTACTGCCCATATGGTCCCCTGCAACAGGCCGAGGCCTTTGGGAAGGTAAAGCTGCAACTTTTTTGAGTGATTCCAGGTCCCTCTGGACCAACTGCTAGCCCATAGATCCATAAGGGCATCCCGTCGGACTTACAATGGGAAGCCTAAGTCTGGTCCCTTGCTGGCGTCCGGTGATGTCTCATTTTTGCAGAAGGCCATGCCCGTTCCAGTCAATTCTATGCCGGACTTGGCTCAAGAGATGCCAGTCCTAGAAGTGACCTTGAAGCAAGTTTCGGATCAGGAGCTGAATTTGGCTAGATCTCCCCCAATGCCTCTTTATGAGACCACCGAGGCACAACCCTTTGGGGAAAATTCCCCATGCCTTGACACCAGTATTTCCAGTGGCTTGAGGCCATGCTCGGGTTAGATTCTGACGCATTAAAAGACCTTTAGAATGCTCCGCATGAGGACAAGGAGGACAATTTTCTGGCTCATCACTATACTGATTCAGGTCTACATTCTGTCTTTCAGAATGCTAGTGACTTGACTACACCCCCAGAAACGGAAGTGGCCTCTCCATTGTGACTCCCTACTGAGGAAAGGACTTCTTTTGTGGGGGTGAGCCATAGTGGCGGTGAGCTGTTGGAACTATAGTTACCAACTGTGGAAATGAAAGTAAATTTGCTTACAGAGATCTTAAAACCAGGCACTTCAATTTCAGAGCTTTTTTTCTCTTTACTAAAGCCCCGACAGAGGTGTTAACCGTGGCATGGTAGAAACCGGGTTTGGCACTCCCAGTGAGACTGCTGGTCCAGGGGATCTGACCTTTTTGACAAGGAGCCTTGCAGTTTAATCTTAGTGCCTTCGCCCAGATGAGTCACGGTGGACTAGATGCAGCCAAGTGTATACGGCTGTGCTGTGGAGATCAAACATCATTCTTGGATAAACGCCACAGTACTTTCTACAGACATGCAAGCATCCCTTATGGACTTGCCGTTTGGTGACAAGGCAGTCTCACCTTTGGAATGTTTCGCAGACAGCAGTGCTATGAACTGCTTCTTGGGCTTCAGCCCACCAGTTTTTCCACAGTATCAGAAGTTTAGACGCTACTCTCCAGGCCTTGTGTCTCGGCAGAGGCTGCTTTCTCAGCCTGTTCAACAGTCTACTTGGCCCTTTTCGTGACTCCAGGGGACGTAGGGTGGTGGCAGAGGCCGTGACCTCCAGTAAGGTCAGTCCTCTTCTTCATTTTCACCTGCCCCAAGTCACTCTTATTCCTCTTCTAATGGACATCTGCAGGCGATAGGGGTCAGAATATGTTTTTGCCTGCCAGATTGGCTTGCAGTCACCTCAGACTAATGGGTTCTGCAGGTTTTTCACATGTTTACACTCTTCATTTTCTGCCTACGCCCCTCCTGTTACTCCTGATTTCACTTAGACTTTGGCAGATTAGGTCTTCACACTTCTAAAGAGTTTCAATCATTGATGGTCAAATACGAAATAGAGACAGGCAAGGGATGCTACTCCTGCCACTTCCGGGTCCCCAAGACAGATGACGGGCTGAGGCCAATTTGGACCTTCAGAAGCACAAGCTCAATATTTTAACTTCAGGCCAGGTTCTCTCTGCCATAGATCTTGATGAGTGGATTGTGTCCTTGGGCTTACAGGATGCATACTTTTATGTGCCCATCCTACAATTCCGCAGACATTTCCTCTATTTTGTTGTGGATTGGGAGCACTTTCCGATCACCATCCTTCCCTTTAGCCTCACTTTGGTCCCTAGGTATTTACAAAGGTAATGGTGAGCTTCACAGGTCTGGGGCTACATGCATTCCACACGTTGACAACTGGCTATTGAACGTGGCCGCAGACCATCTGCAGGCGACTGTCTCCATGCTGTACTCACTGTTGTCAGTAACTAGGCCAAAATCCCATTTTCATATGATGCAGAGGAATCTAGTAAGAAATTGGAGTATTATTTAAAGGGGTAGGAACCCTCCTTAAAAAATATCACAACCCTTAGCAGGGCGAACCACAAAAGTAATTAATTAAACCCGTGTTTAACCCTCCGGTAGCTTGGCATTCAGCAGTCAGGCTTACATTAGAGGCAATGTGTAAAGTATTTATGCAACATTCAAATGGAATAAGGTGAAAGCACACCAAAAGAAAAATAAAGAATATTTTGATAAATAAAAGGACATCAAAAAGACAAAAATCTAATAAGTACTGGAGGCACCAACTGCGGTTATCTGGTCGCGACAGACCAGGAAAAAGTCAAAAGCTAAGGTCGCCCGCAGGTCAGATACAGAGACCAGGTTCGTCCCAGTAAAAAAGATTTTACCTTTGGACTTAGTCCCTGAAATGGAAGTCAAAAATCCTCAGCAGGGAAAGGCAGCAGGCTGTGCCCGAAGAGTGTTACATGTCGCGGAATAGCCACTGGACAAAGTCTCGGTGAAGTCATTGACCTGGCGCAATCAAGGGCCCGTCAGCCCATGCAACAAGTGAATCAGAGGCCAAATATCCTTCAGCTACCCCCACAAGCCACCCCATATGTTGTGATCTTGAAAGGTGTTCCATCCTTAAAAAATAGCTTAAGAGAAGACCATGACCAACTGAAGAATAAAGTGGTGCATTGGCTAAACAAAAATTCAAGCAACCAGAGAATGATCATATTAATCATGTGCGGAGGGTGGACTGGGTAGGGACTATTCCAAGAAGGGAAGCTTTTGACTATGTTATGGTAAATTTTAGAAGTGAGGACCTGGCAAGACAGACTTTAACAGCTGAGACACTTACAAAGCAAGATTGAAGTTTTGCCCTTAGACTTTTTCTATAGGCCGACCAGTGCACTCCATCATTTTCCCCCTTCCGTGCATCTTACCCCTTTTTCGGTGCCAACCTCAAACAGATTCAAGCCTACTGCCCACCTGGACAAAATAGAGTGCCTTACTTCAGCCCCTATCGAGGCCCCTTCCATTCAAACTACAGGGGCAATACAACGCGGCCTGTCAGAGTCCTCAACATGAGTGGGTTGTAAAATGATTTCTTGGAACACTGCTGGGCTACGTACAGAGTTAAATAACCCTACATTGAACAGCTTAAAAAAAAACTGACATATTATTTGTCTACAAGAAACCTGGACACAAAGGAGGTTTATATAAACAGGTATCATGTTTTTTTGTGAGCCTGCATGCCCTTCCCCAGCAGCCAAGGCAAAGGGGGGTTTAGCAACATTGTTATCAGTCTTGATCCCTGCCTCAAAAGTGTCTAAAGATTTGGTCCTCCACATTTTTCTTAGTCATTTTACTGTTTGGTTTGAGGGATTTCGACCTTATGGTGGTTCCTTTTATTATAACAATTTTAAGGATTTCAACCCCAAAGTTATTGACTCCTTTGAACATTTTCTGACATCTTTCTTTTTGAAGATAAAACGCAAAACTATGTTACTCTGGGCAGGGTATTTTGAAATAAAGCTGTGTTAGTTAAATGCAAAACATGTTTGTGGTCTTATGAACCCGGAGGAGGAAGATCTTACTCACTTCTCACATACTTTGTACAGTGATGCCCAGAATAGACTTATTTTAAGTCTTTCCTTAGTCCCAGCAAGTGATCTGGTAAAAAATGTAAGTGAGGAAATTCTACTCCCTACTTTTACAGGATGCAATGCCGGAAGCACTATTGATTATATCTTAATGTCTCATGAGCTGGTCCCACTCCCAGGATTTCACGGTTCAACCAAACTGCCTGAGTGATCATAATCTGTTAGTTCCATCTCTCAATATTGAGGTAAAACCTATAAATTTTGATAAGCAAAGAGGCGAGATAGTAGCGAGCAGAAGGGGATTAAAAGTGAAATAGGGACATGTAATCCCTGAGTACTTACCCCTCATCTCCATCTGTCTTGCAGTGGATTACATAGGCTAGGACTTACAAGTAAGTTATGAAAAACTATGTAGTGCCATATCTAGAAATCTTACCATGGATGCACCCCAAAGGGAAAACCTTTATTCAGGTGGTTTAATGCCGAATGTACAGCAGCCCACAACAAATTTAAAACCCTCCTGCAAACTTCTCCTCGACCAGTAGCACAAATCAAACTAGTAAGATGGCAATACAAACAAGAGCTAGATGAGAGGAAAATACAGATTAGGACGCAAGCATGGAATGACCTACAGAAAGCAAGCTTATTAAAAGATAGCAGACTTTTTTCGAATATAGTAAATAGGCCTTACTTCTCAGATTCTTGTGCTCCCAAAATAGAGATAGCGATCCCTGCAGATAAATGGGTGGCGTATTTTACAGCTATTTTCCAGCCAGATGCCTTTTCCTTAGCCAATGTCCCCCTAAATACTGATATAGTATAGCATAGACCTGACATTTTGCCAGAATCTTTACATATTGACGTTAAAGAAGTGGAGGAAGCAATACAAAAATTCACACCTGGGAAAGCGCCATATTACGCCATGAAGAAATTGGCTTTCCGTATTTGGCGGACTCTCTAAGACTAACTTCTTTAATGTTATGGGTCAAGGTATGCTCTAATCCCGAGGCCTCTTTGGTTCGCACATGCATATCTGATTGTCTAGGCTTAACAAGGTCAGTTGAGATTCACTGGATGCTTTATATAAAGAAGTCTTTTGAATCGCAAGGCCTGAAAGAACTGTATGAAAATCCGACCACCTTTACTGTAAAGACAAAAGATATATAGTAAAAGACAAATATGTCTGCTCTGCTCTAATAATAGGCTAAGGAAAGCACAAAGCATGTCAGCACTGGTAAGATACGTCCCACTGGTGAGAGCAAATGATATAGAACCATACTTAACCTGAGTGACGAACCCTCTCTACCGGTGGTACCTCCCCCTTTTTAGATTTTGTACGATCCATTTTGTAGTAGCCTTCCCCATTCAATATTGTTGGTCCCACAATTTACCATTGTGCAGGTGTGACTATCTGCACAAAATATATGCCACTTTTTCCTGTTTTGCTTTTTATACGAGGCCCCAAGGCAAGAGTTTTTAATACCCATATTACAGAAATGTAATGTTAGATCTTATCAGGATGGCATATGCTATTTACAGCACCTGAAGAACGAAGATGTTTGTTGGGCAGTTCTTAGCTTTTTAAGGAAATGCTTGGCACTCAGAAAGAGTTATGAACAGGTTTCCCTGGGCTAATACCACAGGTGAGCATAAAACTATTTAAACTATAGATCTAAGTAGAAGTCTATTTGGAATTTTAAATTACTTTGTTTTACAAGTTGCAGTCTAAGAATGTAATGTAGAAACTGTAGCATAACATACTCAAGACCTCAAATGATATTACTGGTATCGTCTGTTTATGCATCTTTTTCAAATAATAGTATTTATGGAGAGATGTTTTAAATGAAATGAGATTTTGTGTTTTTAATTCTATGCTTTTATGGATTCATGCAAAGCTCTGAGCAAGAGAAATTTAAATTTTAAGCCCAGAGAAGGTCACTTACCAGCCGGATACTCTATGCACCTTCATCCGGTGAAGACTTCTACCATCGGACTTCGTCACTATTTTGGAGCTCAAATTCTTCCAGCAGGACAAGGCTGCAGGTTGTAGCCGAAGAGGGTACACAAGCCCGGATACCTTCTCTGCGAAGTCCCTGGATCGGATTTAGTGCTGTGGAGAACAACATAGCGGGAACAACCTGAATCTTTGGCCCAGCAGTGATGCACCTTAGTCGGATAGGCTTGGTAGGTTGATCCTGGTTCCTCATCTTTCCACAGAGCAAAATGTTCTAAAGTCCCAGGTTTCAGGAAACCTTAGGAGGAGTATACTTTGACACCAGCCACGAGTTCAGGATCTTGGGGACAGCATTTGGAGGGTCAAGGCTCACTCCAGCAAAGGCCAGCATCTGGGTCCAGGTCAAATCCAATTGGAACAGATCCAGGAAGTAGCAAAAAAGGCCTCTGGAAGCTTGTGTTCATGTAGCTCAAACAAGAGGTTAGCCAACTGACCCTTGGAGTCACTTTTGGAGTCCTGTGTTCAAGGCAAGCGGGTCCAGTCTACCTTCACGATTCAGACAGCAATGCAGTCCTTCTTTTGATATTCACAAGTCCGGTAGTGTTCTAGGAGGGGTACTGGGGATTCCTCTTTTATGCCCAGCGCCATCCTGTGCGTGGGGAAAACTCCTAGCCACTCCTTAAGCAATTGGGTAGAAGTTCCCAGAGATGGCCCTACCCACGTTTGCAGCACTTTCTGTGTTTTACTTTAAACTATCCCACAAGCCCTTTCTCTACCTAAATCCAACCCTGGTCAGAGCTCCTTGTGCACACATATAGGTGTGACTATGATAATGTGTAAACCCTCCCTTGTAGTCACTGCAAACCAGTTTGATGGAAAGTGAATTTCAGAGGAGAAAAGGGCAAACAAAAGGCCATCAAAATGCAAATGACAAATTTCTAGTTGAGAGGAACTGAGAGCAGAAAATTAGGGTATGCATGGATGAGGTTTAAAGGGAATGCCGGGAAAAGATTAAAGATGTAGCTAATGAGAGGAAGAGAAAACAGTACACAAAAGGGGAGTTGGCAAGAAAAGGGAATGTGCCTGGTACCAAGAGGAGAAGGAGCACAGTAGCAAAACAGATGCAAGCAGAAGTGCCGAAATCCAGAAGAGGGGGTGAGAAGTGCCATATAGAAGGTGAATGAAATTAAGTATAAACTTTTAAGACCATCAAAAAAAATGCATAGAGTCTCCCATAGAATGTCTCTTTAAAAAGACCGAAATAGACATACGATTTCTCAAAATGTTACCCTGTGAACATATTTAAAAAATTCTGTAAACCCAATGCAAAAAATAATGAGGCTACATGTGATTAAGGAACTCATTATTATGAGCGCGATTTTACTTTTATTCATCAAAATCACCACAGAGAAAATTTGAAATTACATGATGCTAGGAATATCATGCATTAGGAATCTCTGCCTGTACAGCTTGTGTGAAGATCTTGTCTTACAGTTCCTATATACTCCAATAAAGTAAAATGCATTTTTAGTGACTGCATTGTGCTACGTTGGATAAAGAAAAAAGTGGGAAACAGTCTCTAATTTCAGAAACGTGTTTCTCTCCTAAAATGAAGGACATGGCCTGCAGGCCAAGACCTTTAACATTCTGTGCTTCTAACACAGGTCTGGCAGTTGTGATGAGGAAGGTTTTAAAAAACAATGACAGGTAATTATATGTTTACAATTTTGGTTACAGTCTTTAAAGCATGATGGTATGTTGCAGGACATTTATCAAGAAAAAAATACTATAGGAAAATGTTCATAGTATTTGCCCCACGTAAAATACATTTTGACAAATTTGAGTTTCAACGGCACAAAAGAGATACCACTCACTTTTTCAAGTAACATTATCCTCTGCTTTTCTTCTGACAACATATGCATGTTTTCCCTAGCAAGAGAAAAAAAAATGGTGGCAAAGTAAGGCGCTGCAGTAAAATAACATAGTTACAGGTTCTTTTCAATCAGTTTTAATCGAAGTCAGCTGATTTGGAATAATACATAGTTCAAAGTATCAAAACCTTTCTAAATCTTAACTGTTGACACATAAGCCCAGTCTTAAAAGTGTGAGAACTAACCTACACAGTTAAAGTAGGAGTTGCCTTATTTGCTTTTGCAGCAAAGAAGGTTAGATGGACAGTGCAGTAGCCTGTGGAACAAATAAGCCCGTCTTTATGTCCTATCGTCATGAATGTCAATCAACAAAATTAAAGTTTCTACCTTAACCCTTCATTATTTTTTTTCCACTTTCTTCCTCTCATTTTCCCCTACATTTCATATAAGCATGGGTGATTTCTTTATAGACCAATACACTACTAAAAAAAATGATGCTTGTAAGAAGCTGGCTCTGTATATGGTATCACCACTAGGTGTTTATGCCATGCACAGAATCCAGGTGTTCCCTTAAAGTGTACAAGGCTAAATGTAAAACCCAAAGTGCTCTATTAGTGGCAGTGTGGGCGAGCAGCCTTAGGCCTAACACAGAGGAGTGTAAGACATTTATTGCACAACAGTGATCAATAATGGACACACAACTCAAGAAAGAGAGGCAGACCAATTTTGGAAAATTATACTTTGCTTGTGCTTGTACTTTAGACCAAGATTTTCGCAATAAGGTAAGTAAGTTTTTAAATAGAAATACTTTTCACTTTGAAAAATAGAAACTTAAAAACTTTCCAGTATAGTTCAATGTTATTCTATGGGGAAAACAATATTGTGATTAAATCGCTATGTATCAAACTTACAAATCCAGTCTTCAGTCCCAAAGGTCAGCAAGAAGCAAGGGTCAGGCGAATACCAAAACTGCACCACCAGTGGCACAGTGCAGAGGTCAAAGTCGGATTCCAGCTTTTTAATGGAGACTGGGGGTTCCTGGAGCCACACTGCTTGCAAGCTCTGGGGGTTAGGTTAAGCACCACGGGCGACACCTCTGCCCAGGATGTGCACAGTTTCTGGTCCCAGAGAGCAGGGGCTCTCTACCCAGGGGTCCAGAAAAAATGTCTGGGGGTGGCTGGCTGTCTACAGCTGGTTAGAGACGACACCAGGGTTGATAGAATTTCAGGGGGCACCTCTACGGTGCCCTCTGGGTACATGGTACAATAAATCCCACACTGGCATCAGTATTGATTTATTGAAAGGAGTAGTTTGGTACCAAACACTCCTGTGTTCAGTGAAGCCACCATGGTGCTGTGGAACTCGAGTTGTCAAGGTCCCAGCCCTTGTACTGTCTATGGCTTCCCTGGCACTTACAGTATTAAGGAATTGGCCACAATATTGTAGGGGCATATCTGTTCCTACAGATATGCCCTCACCTGTGGTATAGTGCACCCTGCCTTAGTGCTGAGAGGCCTGCTAGAGTGGTGACTTACCTATACCTTCAGGCAGTGCTCGCTGGCATGGCACCCAAGCAGGCTGCCATGACGACTGTCATTTTCTCCCTCACAAGAGCATGCAAGCTGCAAGGGCAGTGGCATGGTCCCAGAAAGGGGTGTCCCATGGGACCCTCTTCAGCCCCCAGGCCCTAGGTACCCAGGGTTCCATTTATTAGGGACTTACAGGAGGTAGAAGTACCAATTGGGGGTTGGTTTTTAGGGAAGAAGTTTTGAAATGTTCACAGGACACCAATTTATGCCGAAACGTAGTTTATTAGAGAACAGGACAACCCCGAGGCACACGGGTCCTTAGCCCTCGGCAACTGCTTGCTCTCTCTCCCCTGGATTCCAGACTCCAGAATCCAGTGGAGATGGCAACCAGGAGCCATGGTAACAAAGAATACAAAGGCCCAGATACCAACATAGTAAAATACAACACAAAGCACTGGCCCAGAGGACCTGGTTGGCAGGAATCAGGTGCTCTACAATCGAAACCACATCAAAACCAGGCAAAATGTGGGGGCTAACCATGCAAAAAGAGGCACTTTCTCACAATGCTTATTGAAGAGGTTATAGGAATGCTTCTGACTTAACGTACACAATATGTTTTTTAACAATTCAATGAGACGATTGTAAAGAGAAAGGATAATCTCCTTGCACATAAAGCGAGACTGTAAGATACCATATTCTCTTGCCTGTATGAACTACAACAAGAGCACCCAATCTCTTCATACCTTATATCGCTCCTAAGGTTAGGGGTTATTTATAGCTCAACTGCACTCCTTCATGGTAGTCTTCTTTGCTATCAATACTAATTAATGTTAACCTCTCTTTCTAGCTCAATGTCAAATTTTCTTTCACTTGTCCCTCTAAATGAGGTTCACTTCACCTTCTCTGGGAGGCATCTGTTGATTTTCCTCAGCCTCCCTACCGTCCATACTAATTGTATATCTCTTTCCTTCTTGCCACGTAAATTTGTATTTCTGTGTGAATAGCTCAATTTCTCATACATTCACTCATCTGCCTTTTCCTACTCCTTCACATTTTTTCATGCGATGTTTCTCTATCTTCTTACCTCACCCGTTCTATCCCCTTTTGACATTTTTTTCCACTGTCCCTTTTCAGATGTCTCGCAGCAGTTAACATACCTTGATACTCACTTATCGCAAACTCACTCCCATGACCCTCTTCTGAGCTTGCTTTCAGTTTCTTTAGACATTTATGCTTGTTTTAGGCACCTTTATTATTACCGTTAGCTCTGCAGGTGTATGCAGGTATGTGTCTGTATTGCAAGTATGTGTTCACATGTGTCTGTCTTGGTGTCTGTCTCTCTATACACCAATTTCAGACGGTCTTCATTCCATCTTCTTACCTTTCCAAAACCTCTGTTAGTTTCTCACTGTCCTCATGCTTTGCACATGTGTAAGGTCAAAAGAAGTGAAAGACTGGGCTCTTTATATTGACATATCATTCCCACAACCTTTTTTTCATTTCTCTTGATGTTCATGGACATCAGGAGAGAAAAAAGAAATAGAATGGAGCCTGCCATTCCTTAATATCCATTTTAAGAAATCTCTTGTGGTGATTGTAAACAATGCAGAGATTTAAAAAAAAAAAAAAAAATGTGGTGGTGGTAGGGTTGGGGGATGGAGGGTTGGGTGGGGTTATGAAAGAAAAAATAAATAAATGGGGTAGCATTAGAGGCCACAGTAGAGTGTGCTCCTATCAGATTCCTCATTTTGTCCAAAGACAAAGGGAGTATTAAAAAAAATAGATAAGAAAGAGGCACGCCGCTGCAAAAACAATCCTTTAGGTCAAGCCAGCATCTTCGACAGTCAGAGTCTGCCTGCGGCTCCCAAGAAACTGGGGCTGTCCCCAACTGATCCTCAGAGCATTTTTAATAACAGCCTCCTGGCGATATAGACAATTAATTTGACTGGATTCATCCTTATAGTGACTTGACGCTGGGGGGCCCTACTTTTACCACAACACTGCACTTATTCATCGCTCCAATAGTGGTAACTACCACATTTTGAAGATGACCCTTTTCAAATCTGTTTTACTGAGGTCGAAACGTGGACAACTGCACTAATGGACAGATGTCCATCATGACATTTTTAACACTGTACTCTTATTCTGAGTTGTGTTGTTAAAAGATATATTTATATCAGCCCTTAGTATTGTGCACATGCTTGTATATAGCACCAGCGGACATTTTGGCACACCAGTATCTATTCACTTTTCACTGTGCCGTTTTATTGGAGCATCTTCTTTACAAAGCAATGTGTTTTCATATGAATAACAAGTTTATACAATGAACAAATCTAACTGTAATTTCTTAAAGGAAAGTTTAGCCAAAGTAGTCCAGGTGCAGGTCAAGGAACAGCAGGGCAATTTTTTTAATGCCCTTCCCCTCACCCTTAGGGACAACAATTTCTTCTCTCAAGGTAGGACATTGCAGGGGGAAATGTGATATTTTCCTCAGGTCCTCTGACAACGCGAAGGAGGTTTATTGCTGATCCCCCCCTGTACTTGGGTCATTTGCGAGAAGGGGAATGGGCTGTTCCCCACTCCTCTTCTCTGGTAAAGCAAGGGGTGTTTTTGCCACATGCCCTTGGCCTCTGGCGAGGAGGTTTGTTTGTAAATAGCACCCTTTGCACTTGCGCAAGGCTGTGGGACATTCCACCCCATGCTCCTTTAAACTGTCTTCGAATTTTTGGGCAAGGGAAGAGTGTAAGGTTGAAATGAACCCCTCCATGAACCTAAGGCAAGGCCAGCAAAGAAATAAATGAACTTGCCCTCCACCCTTGGCCGGCTGAGCCCTGTATATTGGCAACGCCAATGGGGATTAATGGCCATATTGGGCGAGATCGACACATATATATCCTATTGGTGGATGCAAGAAGATAATTCTAGTTAGGACCATGTTTCTATAGAAAAAGCTTTTTTTCAACGTGCCTGTATCTTTGGCGTTGTTTGACGGATCTTCACCAAATTTTCCTAAAAGAGTGTCATAGTGAGTCTTGTTTGCATGGAAAGTTTCAGGGTGCTCCATCAAGCGGGGGCTGTGAAAAAAAGGGATCAACAAAAACACAATTTCCCATGTTAATTCCCAGAGGAGTTTTGAACACGACTACTGCCCGAACTGCTGGATGGAATTACACCAAATTTGGCAGGAAGGTAGATTTTGGTTTGCAGATCACACTTGGTTATCCGGTGTAAATTCGTTCAGTAGTTGTTGAGATTTCGAAGAGAAAGAAAATAAGGATATCTGGGTGGAGCCTAAGCACAGATCTCATGGTGAGATCGGATTGGCTGCCAACACTTCAACCAGGGGGATGTTGGCAGTTATCTTGGGACTTGGTTTCAGTCGAGTACCACAGAAAAATGATTAAATCAAAGAAAGGGGGGCAGGGTAAGAATACCCTGACCCACTAGGTGCGGTGGTGGGGTCCCCCTGTGACCTCAACAGGGTGAAAAATCACTTGTTTTGTACATTTTTGCAGTGAATCTGCTTGTTTTGAATACACCCCCCGGGTGGGCCAGGTCTGGGAGGATTTTTTTAAAGAAAACAAGTAGGTGGGCACACAGGGCCCCCCTTCATGGGCTCAATAAGACCCAGGGACCAAAAACTCCACAGGGCTAAAGAAAGATTTATGAGGGTGCCGTGCAGACTCCGAGCCCCGGGGACCACCCCCTCCTCAGGGCTAAATAACACCCACGAGTAAGTCCCCCATACCAGGATTGCTCAGACCTCGGAGGCCCACCCCCTTTCTCAGCCACTCTGCAAATGCACCTCCTGGCGCACTACTGGTTGGGGGATGAAGTCCCCTTGGTTGCGGAGGGTCGTTGGGGGGCCACAAACCCCTATTGTTGCCATAAGTAAGTCCCCCACAGTGGGCCTACTCAGACCTCAGAGGCCCCATCTCCTTTTTCAACCATTCTGCAAACGCGCCTCCTGACGCACTACTGGTTAGGGGATGAAGGTCCCAGGACTGGTGATGGTCGTTGGAGGCCAAGAATTCCTATTGCTGCCACCTGTTAGTCCCACATAGTGGGATTGCCCAGACCTCGTCAGAGGCCCCGTCCCCTTTCTTAACCACTCTGGAAACATGCCTTCTGGCGCACTACTGGTTGGGGATGAAGTCCCCTTGGCTTTTGAGGTTCGTTGGGGGCCAAGAACCCCCTATTGTTGCCACCTGTTAGTCCCACACAGTGGCATTGCCCAGACCTCAGAGGCCCGCCCCCTTTCTCAACCACTCTGCAAATGCGCCTCCTGTCGCACTAATAGTTGGGGGATGAAGTCCCCTTCGCTGCTGTAGGTCGTTAGAGGCCAAGAACCACTATTGTTGCCACAAGTAAGTCCCCCACAGTGGGATTGCTCAGACCTCGCCGGAGGCCCCGTCCTCTTTCTCAACCACTCTGCAAACGTGCCTCCTGGCACACTACTCTTGGGGGATGAAGTCTATGGGTGAGCGTGCCAGAAAACTCCGCTCTGCAGGCGGTTGGCGGAGTTTTTGCCAAACTCTGCGTTCCAAGCTTAGAGTGGAGTGGCACAACTCCGCAAACCCAGCTGTGAGAGCATAGTTTACTGCCCACCCCTATCAGAGACTCACACACCCACTCACAGACCCACTTGGACACTCACATAGCTACTGACAGCCTCACTCATACTCTCTCACACCCACTTACAGACCTACTCAGACATAGGGACACTCATACACTCACTCAGTGTCAAAGGTTATTGGTTACAGTTAGGAAATAACCTTTAAAAACAACTTACAAATTCAGAGAAAAAAAAACAAAGGTTACTGGAACTTTATAGTTAGGAAATAGAATTTTTAAAAACTAAGAAATTCAATGAAAAAAACTAAGGTTACAGGAACGTTATAGTAAGGATCAGATTTGACTCGTACAAAACCAATGAAATTCAGCAGTTATAGTTACCTGAGCTAACAATAACTTACGATCCTGCACTGCACTTCTTATGACCTCACATATTACATCGCCCATGACATGGTCATTGGCATCACTGATGACATCATCTACAGAACCACTCATATACCCATTTACACCCCTACACAATCGCTCATACACCCACTTGCACACCCACTCACAAACCAATTCACAGACCCATGCAAATACTCACACAACCCTTCACTCATCCATAGAGCCATCACACACCCACTCACTCACACAGCCACTCCCCATACAGCTACTCATACAACCAGTAATTTACCCATACTGCCACTCAAACAGTAACCCATAGCAACTCACACACTCAGTTATTCACCTATATTGCCACTCTCAAACCCACTCACTCACCTAGACAGCCTTTCAACACAGCTGTTCACTCACCCATACAAGCACTCATACCACTCAGTCAAATATGCACACAACCATTTACATACCCATTCACACATCCATATAAGCACTCCCACAGCCGCTCACTCACCCATTCACAGGCACTTACTCTACAATACAGCTGATCACACACCAATTCACTTATCCAAACACCCACTCAAACAACAACTGACTCACCCATACTGCCACTTACACAGCCAGTCACTCACTCATACAGCCATTCAGACACCCTCTCACTCACCCATAGTCACCAACATACCCACTGACTCATCAATACAGACACTCCCACAGCCGCTCACTTCCCCACACAGCCACTGATGCACCTTTTTATACACCCATACAGCCACTCACACACCAACTCATACACCCATACAGGCACTCAGACATCCACTCACACACAAATACACACAGCCACTCACATAATATATGTTAGAAATAGTATCACTCAGTAGTATAGAAAGTATATTATTTTAACTTTTGTAGTACCTTGGTATATATGTTTAACTCTCAAATGTTTAGAAAACACACACTCACTGGATTATATCATCAGTGATGTCACTGACCAAGCCATGAGTAATGTAATATATGAGGTCATAAGCAGTGTATTGCGGGAGCGCAAGTTAATTTCACTGGTTTTGTACGAGTGGAACCGGAGCTTAAATATAACATTCCTGTAACCTTTGTTTTTTGTGAATATATATATATATATATATATATATATATATATATATATATATATATATATATATAAATAAATTCACTGAAAAAACCATAGGTTTCAGGCACGTTATAGTTAGAAATTAGCATTTAAAAAACCTTAGAAATTCACTGAAAAAACCATAGGTTTCAGGGGCATTATAGTTAGTTGGACATTTCACTCGTACAAAACCATAGAAATTCCCCGTTATAGTTAGTTCAGCTAACTATAACTCGCGCATCCCGCAATGCACTGCTGATGACGTCACATATTACATCACTCATGACATGGTCAGTGACATCACTCATGACATCACTGATGACATCTCAAATGACATCACTGATGACATCACTGATGACATCATCCTTGTGATAGAGTGGCAGACCTCCTCTCACCCTAATATAACCTTTGATACACACACTCAAAAATACAAACTAACAATGGACATACCAATACCAGTTACAACACACCTATTCAGTAATTCCAAGATCTACACACACATCCACTCATTCACCAACAGTCCCTATACAGTCACTCATACATGTACTCACTCATCATATGTACTCATACACCTATACATCCTGTTACACACCGCCACTCACCCATAGAGTTACTCACACACAGTCACACATGCAAACAAAGTATCAAACATCCATTTACTTGCATATACAGTTATACACACACTACCACACTTACTTCTACAGAAACTTACACATACTTACTCTCTTAAACAATCCCTTATAGAAACACCTACTTATTTGTACAGGAACTCTTCCAATCTCTCACTCTCACATATACTCACTTATATACACCAATACTCACATATACTAGTTTAAAACATATGTAGTTACTCATAAAGACACTATTGAGACAGTCATTCACTCACTAACACACCCATACACATACTCATCCACCTATACAGTCCTGCACACATGCGGTCTTCAAAACATACAAACAGTGAGTCACTCATTCATGCATCTATGCACTAAGTAATACCCCCACCGAACCATACAGACACTCGGACACTCATACTGATACTCAAAAAACCAACTAATAACCCATATAGACACTCATGTAGCTACTCACCAACCCATGCAGCCACTTATACACAAAGTGAGAGACTGATACAGATATTTTCATATTTAAACATTACTCACTAACCCATGTATTCACTAAGATACACTTAGTCAGTTATACAATCAATTTTACAAAACAAAATCATCCATTTAGACACTTATATACCCATTTATTCTTCCATCGACCTTGAGATATACATATATAAAACATATTTAATTTTCAGAAAAACACACATTCACTGGATGATGTCATCAGTGATGTCATCAGTGATGTCATTTGAGATGTCATCAGTGATGTCATGAGTGATGTCACTGACCATGTCATGAGTGATGTAATATGTGACGTCATCAGCAGTGCATTGCGGGCGCAGCGAGTTATAGTTAGCTGAACTAACTATAACGGGGGAATTTCTATGGTTTTGTACGAGTGAAATGTCCAACTAACTATAATGCCCCTGAAACCTATGGTTTTTTCAGTGAATTTCTAAGGTTTTTTAAATGCTAATTTCCAACTATAACGTGCCTGAAACCTATGGTTTTTTCAGTGAATTTCTAAGGTTTTTTAAATGCTAATTTCTAACTATAACGTGCCTGAAACCTATGGTTTTTTCAGTGAATATATATATATTTATTATACTATGTATACATGTGAAAATGTCTCGGTCCCCTGTTTGCCTCGGTGGCACGGAAAAAATGGGTGGAACTGACGTCAGCACGCCGACGAGGTTCTCTTATGGCTCCGATGACATCATACGGTGTCGCGAGCGGAGCCGTGCTATTATGACGTCCTCGTTGACGTGGGAGAGCTAGGAAAGAATTTCCGTGGAATGCTGGTGCAGGGGATATTCACCTAAGTGTTCAGGCTAGTCCTTTGGGAGCAACTGTTTATGTTGCCACTCCAGAAACCGAAACCAGTGATCCGAGGGCAGAGGCCCTGCAGATGGCACACGAGGTGGGGTGCCCAGTCGTGTGCACCGGCGGGGCAGCGAAGTGACAAGTACCACAACCCACAAAAAAGGTAACGAGGGCACTGAATAACACAGGATCTTCTCTTTGTATCTGGCAGAAACAACAAAGTTAAAATGCCCTAGTACCAAAATGTAGAATTAGTGCTACAACGGTCTTCAAGAGGACCTGCGATGCCGCTTCTGCCTCCCGTACCCTGGAGGTGGCACATGGGTCACGCGGTACGGTCATACTGCGGTGGGACGAACACTCGTTGACCTCTCATGGCACTGCTCCACACTTCAGGGAGGACGCTTTCCATTAGCTATGTTTTCTGATGACATGTCGCGCCGGCCCCGTCCAACAACAGAACTCCTTTAGATCCAAACAGACTCTTCCACTCTCTCACCGGAAGTGAAACCAGGCCACGCGGACACTTTCACAATACAACAGCCGGGAATGCACTTTTCGGTAAAAAAACACATTCCTTCCTCCTAATTAATCAAATAAACGTCTCACTGAAGAACAGGGGCCAGCTTCGATCGGTAAACAGCCGTTACAACGACTTTTTACTTTGTGATACCATTACAACGCATGCATTACCACGCATGCGTTGTACATCACGAAGTCATTACTACACATTTTTTTAGAACGCATGGTCATTTACAACGCATGCCTTTACAACGAATTTTGTTGTAAAGGTATGTATGGTAAATGACCATGCGTTCTAAAAAACATGTAGACGATCCATGTCGTTGTAAGGAAACAGAGGCTGTTCCGTTTCCTCACAACGACGTGCACCGCCCCTCAGAGACGACGTGAAGCAGGAACCACGAGGAGAGAGGAACCACGAGGAGTGAGAGGTAAGGGGGATTGGGCATGGGGTGGGGGTTTGTTTTCTAGGGTTTAGGGTAGTGCAGTGGTGTTTGGGTGGTGTAGGGGGTCGTGCTGGGGGTAGTGTTTTAGGGTTTAGGGTAGTGCAGTGGTGTTTGGGTAGTGTAGGGGGTCGTGCTGGGGGTAGTGTTTTAGGGTTTAGGGTAGTGCAGTAGTGTAGGGGGTCGTGCTGGGGGTAGTGTTTTAGGCTTTAGGGTAGTGCAGTGGTGTATGGGTAGTGTAGGGGGTCGTGCTGGGTTAGTGTTTTAGGGTTTAGGGTAGTGTAGGTGTTTGAGTAGTGTAGGGGGTCATGCTGGTGGTAGTGTTTTAGGGTTTAGGGTAGTGCAGTGGTGTTTGTGTAGTGTAGGGGGTCATGCTGGGGGTAGTGTTTTATGGTTTAGGGTAGGGCAGTGGTGTTTGGGTAGTGTAGGGGGTCGTGCTGGGGGTAGATTTAGGGTTTAGGGTAGTGCAGTGGTGTTTGGGTAGTGTAGGGGGTAGTGCTGGGGTAGTGTTTTAGGGTTTAGGGTAGTGCAGTGGTGTTTGTGTAGTGTAGGGGTAGTGCTGGGGAAGTGTTTTAAGGTTTAGGGTAGTGCAGTGGTGTTTGGCTAGTGTAGGGGTTCATGCTGGGGGTAGTGTTTTAGGGTTTAGGGTAGTGCAGTGGTGTTTGGGTAGTGTAGGGGTTCATGCTGGGGGTAGTGTTTTAGGGTTTAGGGTATGGCAGTGGTGTTTGGGTGGTGTAGGGGGTCGTGCTGGGGGTCGATTTAGGGTTTAGGGTAGTGCAGTGGTGTTTGTGTTGTGAGGGGGTCGTGCTGGGGGTAGTGTTTTAGGGTTTAGAGTAATGCAGTGGTGTTTGTATAGTGTAGGGGGTTTAGGGTAGTGCAGTGGTGTTTGTGTAGTGTAGGGGGTCATGCTGGGGGTTGTGTTTTAGGGTTTAGGGTAGGGCAGTGGTGTTTGTGTAGTGTAGGGGGTAGTGTTTTAGGGTTTAGGGTAGTGCAGTGGTGTTTGTGTAGTGTAGGGGGTCATGCTGTGGGTAGTGTTTTAGGGTAGTGCAGTTGTGTTTGTGTAGTGTACGGGGTCGTGTTTTAGGGTATAGGGTAGTGCAGTGGTGTTTGGGTAGTGTAGGGGTCATGCTGGGGTTAGTGTTTTAGGGTTTAGGGTAGTGCAGTGGTGTTTGGGTAGTGTAGGGTGTCATGCTGGGGGTAGTGTTTTAGGGTTTAGGGTAGTGCAGTGGTGTTTGTGTAGTGTGGGAGGTCATGCTGGGGGTAGATTTAGGGTTTAGTGTAGTGCAGTGGTGTTTAGGTAGTGTAGGGAGTCGTGCTGGGGGTAGTGTTTTAGGGTTTAGGGTAGTCCAGTGGTGTTTGTGTAGTGTAGGGAGTCGTGCTGGGGGTAGTGTTTTAGGGTTTAGGGTAGTACAGTGGTGTTTGGGTAGTGTAGGGGGTCGTGCTGGGGTAGTGTTTTAGGGTAGTGCAGTGGTGTTTGTGTAGTGTAGGGGTCATGCTGGGGGTAGTGTTTTAGGGTTTAGGGTAGTGCAATGGTGTTTGTGTAGTGTAGGGGGTAGTGTTTTAGGGTTTAGGATAGTGCAGTGGTGTTTGTGTACTGTAGGGGGTCGTGCTGGGTTCTAGTGTTTTAGGGTTTAGGGTAGTGCAGTGGTATTTGTGTAGTGTAGGGGGTAGATTTAGGGTTTAGGGTAGTGCAGTGGTGTTTGGGTAGTGTAGGGGGTCGTGCTGGGGGTAGTGTTTTTGAGTTTAGGGTAGTGCAGTTGTGTTTGGGTAGTGAAGGGGGTCGTGCTGGGGGTAGTGTTTTAGGGTTTAGGGTAGTGCAGTGGTGTTTGGGTAATGTAGGGGTCAACCAACATAAATTTGTCCTTGTGTGATGTAACCAATGCTCATGTAAAGCACTCCAATACCTGACCAGTCTGCACTATATAAAACTGCAAAAAAACAAAAAATAAAAAGTGTTTTGCACACTTCTGTCATTGGGCTATACGTGGGCTACCTCTGGGTGATATTTGTGCTACATTTGGGCTCTTTTTTCTCTGGTGGCCATCTTGGGAGACTTATTTGTTATGAAGTTTCCTAATTTCCTCATTTACTACAGTCTCCTCAGTAGGAAATGCTTTCAGTTTTTACTTTGATTCCATCAAGAAGGCATTCAGATGTGTCACACATTTGCCATAAATTCAGAATGTTAGCACTCTAGTTGTTCATTAGATCACTGTAGTAAAGCTACTGCTCACCAAGGAGTTAACTGGAAGTCTACTGCTGGTATTGAAAGTGATTGTTTCAGTCTGCATGTCAGAATTTTCTAATGAAATAGAAGAGGATTTGAGATCTCACTTAAAACATGCACTAATTTTTCTTTCTACAGCACTAACCATAATTTCTATGACAAAATGAACCCCATCATTTTGTTCCTTTTTAAATTAAATGTTTTAAGTGTTACCAGTTTATTCCAATCAAGATGGCTTCAGGTGTGCCATACTTTTGTCATAAGTAAGACTGTTAGCGCTCTAGTTGTTCTTTAGAACACTCTGGGAAGCTGCAGTAGAACACAAAGGCATCAACTGACAGGCTGCTCCTGTTGAAATATAACAGGAAGATATTTGAGATCAAACTTGAAACATGTCCTAATTTTTCTTTCCAGAGCACTAACCATAATTTCTATGACAAGATGAACCCCATCATTTTGCTCCTTTTTAAATTAAATGTTTTAAGTGTTACCAGTTTATTCCAATCAAGATGGCTTCAGGTGTGCCATACTTTTGTCATAAGTAAGGCTGTTAGCACTCCAGTTGTTCTTTAGAACACTCTGGGAAGCTGCAGTAGAACACAAAGGAATCAACTGACAGTCTCTGCCCTTGTTGGATGTACATGTTTTACTGAGAATGTCAGACTTCATTCTCACATGACTGAGAAAGATAATGTGAATTTACAGAAAATATGCTCTCATTTTAGCTTCTGGAGCACCTTCCAAAACTGTATGGGACAAGCATGTGAAAATAGTTTTCTCTCAAACATGATTCATGATATCCCAGCAGAAGGTTTTTCACAGGGTAAAATCACCTTAGAACACACCACAATTCCTGAAATTAGTATGGTACCATCAACAAATGAATTCTAATGTAACTAAAGTCTGTTATCACCCTTTATAGTTCTCCTTTTGGTAACCCTCAAAATCTTCGATTCACTACAATGCATTTCAATGGCGTACTATCATTTATATTGGTCCCAAGATGGCTGCCAGCAATTCCAGGATGAAGT
The DNA here is from genome assembly GCA_963921515.1 of Calotriton arnoldi. Lineage (NCBI taxonomy): Eukaryota > Metazoa > Chordata > Amphibia > Caudata > Salamandridae > Calotriton > Calotriton arnoldi. Next base: position 2,464,980 of record CAWUFW010000334.1, read on the forward strand.
GCTGACAGCCAATCAGATCTCACGATGACATGTGTGGTTAGGCTCCGCCCAGATATATATGTGTTTTTACTTTTGATTTTCTCAGCAACTACTGAACGGATTTACACCATTTAACAAAAGGGTTCTTTCTGAACCAAGAACTACCTCTTTGCCAAATTTGGTGTAATTCCGTTCAGCAGTTCGGGCTGTAGCCGTGGCTAAAGTTTCCTATGGGAAAATGAATGGGGAAAACACGTTTTGGGACCCCCCTTTTTTCTTGGCCCCCGCTTGACGAATCACCCCAAAACTTTCAGGGTAGGAGCGGGCCATAAAGTTTGAAAATTTCGCGAAGATTCGTCAACCGACGCAAGAGTTATTTCAAATAGAATGTTGCGGATTTCCTATGGAAAATAGGTCCTAACTATAACTATCTACTGGCGACCGCCAGTAGATAATATATATATATATATATATATATATATATATATATATATATATATATATATATATATATATTGCATAAGCCTTCCTCCACTTTATTATTAGGTTGATAAAGGCTGTGAAATCAGCCGAAACTCATTCCAATATTATTGGCAAGTGTTGCTAATAAAACTGACATTTTCTAAGGACTCGAGTGCGGGCTTTCTTTCAAGGGAAGGAAGGTTTATGCAGTGTTAAACGAGGCGTACGTGGTATTGCCTCTTTCCCACACCACCGTCAGTTTGGATGAAAGCAAGCAAACCCACAAACTCTGGAATATATATAAATATATATATATATACACACACACACACACACATACTGGGGGAAAAACAGGGACGTTAAATTAGGAGACAGAATTTTTAAAAAAACTTAGAAATTCCCTGGGGGAAAAAAACAAAGGTTACAGGGATATTATAGTTAGGCTCAGATTTCACTTGTACAAAACCAGTGAAATTCAGCAGTTATAGTTAGCTGAGCTAACTAGAACTCGCACCACCGCAATGCACTGCTTATGAACGGTTGTGTGAATGTTTTTATCAGTCTGTTATTTGGTGTCTTAGTGGCTGTATGGGTGTGTCAGTGGGTACATGAGTGGCTGTATGGGTGATTGATCTGCTGTCTCAGAACCAGTATGAGTGTCTGTGTGGGTGGAGGAGGGTGTATGTATCTGCCTGTATGGATGAGTGAGTGGGTGAGTCAGTGGCTGTCTGGGTTAGTGAATGTGTGTGTGTTACAGGCTGCATAGGTGAGTGAGTGTGTGTATGGCTGTGTGGGTGAGTGAGTGGATGTGTCAGTGGTAACTGGGTATGTGAAAGGCAGCATAGGTAAGTGATGGGGTATATGAGTGTCTGTATGACTGAGTGAGTGTCTTTATGGGTGAGGGTGTACTTGTGTGATTGACTGTATGGGTGAGTGAGTAGGTGTGTGAGTAGCTCTATGGGTATCAGACTCAGTGTGCGAGTGGATGCATGGGTGCACTAGTGGATATGTGAGTGGCTGTATTAGGGAGAGAGAGAGAAACTATTGTTTTGTTAATTAAAATCTTAACAATGTTACATACAGACATTTTTCTATCTATAATAAAACCATTAGACACATATAACCTTAAAAAAAAAAAATTACAGTTCAGTATAGTGCAAAGAGTTTTGTTTATGATGTTGATTGAACGGGGATGTTTTTTAAGGCTAGTTCATGATACTTTAAAAACTTTAGCAGCTTACAGTTCAATTGAGTGTCTGATGGATTAAGGCACTGGGTAATGGCAGCCCTGCATGTCCTAATTTTTCTCTTTTTAAAGTCTGGCCGCAATAAAGGGACTCGTGCCAAATAAAAGTATGTGCAGTTACAGATCAGGTGAATAAAATCCTCTTTTGTTTGTCCAGGAAATCTTCATGTTATGGGGCAGTTATATTTCCAGCTAGGTTGATCAGCTATTGTTGGTAGTTCACCAAACAGGAGTGCAATCAGTCGTTTCTTATAAAAGACAGAAAATGTGAGGCTTAAGTAAGGTGCTTGTTTTAAAGAGTCGTAGTTATTGATTACCATCCATGTGTGTGTTCGTCTGCTGAATGTGTTTTTGTCTTCTACTAATGATTGAAGTCTTGCCATTTTGTTGGTGATTCGTCTAAATACTGAGATTTTGTATCTTTCTCAACTTCCATCCAGAGTGCTTCACTGAATTGAGTGTTCTTTTTACAGTTGAATACATCCTTCCTAGTGATTCATTTATTAATCCAAATTCCAGCCGCACCTCAGCTGGTGATGCACTTTTTGGCCGCTGGAATGTTCGTGTGGTAACTAGCAGTTTGTTAAGTAGTGTGGAATTTTTTCCGTATTCAGTGATGCTGCCATAAGATAGTGTTGGCAGGAGCCTTGCTGCCATCACAGCTAGTAATGGTCTAAACAACGGACATTCCAGTTTTTTGCTAGAGTGCTGAAGGCGAATATTAGCGCACCAGTCCTTTTTTCCGTATAGTTCCTTTCTGCTTGTTGATTGAATCTGTTGTCTAAGTAGACTCCTAAATATCTGTAGTTTGAAACTTCCTCCAGCATCTTGCCATTCAACCAGATCTTGAGTTTGTGGCTCGGTCTATCTGGATTAACCGTATTAGTGAGTGAGTGGGTGTATGAGTGGCAGTATGTGTGAGTGAGTGGATTGGTGTGTAGACCTATGAATCAGTGAGAAGATGTGTAAGTACTGGTATGGGTATGTGAATGGGTTTGTGAATGGTTGAGTGGGAATGGGTGTATGAAAGGTTCTATGGGGTGTGAGTGGGTGCGTTGGTGATTTTGTGGATGATGTCATCAGGGATGTCACTGACCATGTCATGAGTGATGTAATATGTGAGGTCATGAGCAGTGAATTGTGGGGATGTGAGTTATAGTTATCTCAACACTTCAAACCAGGAAGGGTTGGCAGCCATCTTGTGACTCGGTTGAACCACTAACTCACCTACTCACTCATCTATACAGGTAGTCACACACCACCTCACCAATGCACTCAGACACTCATACAGTTACTCAGACAACAAATCAATCACCCATACAGCCACTCACGTACCCTCTCACCAATGCATTAAGCCACTTAGGCACCAACTGACAGAATGATACAGAAATTCACCCATAGTCACTCACCCATACATTCACTGAGACACCTAATCACTCACTTATACAGTCAGTCACACACCCAATGAGTCACCCATACAAGCATTCATACACTCACTGATTCGCCAATACACCTTGGTACATAATTTAACACTTAAAATTTTTAAAAACACTGACAGTCACCGGATGATGTCATCAGTGATATCATTTAAGATGTCATCAGTGATGTCACTGACCATGTCATGAGTGATGTAATATGTGAGGTCATAAGTAGTGCATTGCAGGGGCGCAAGTTATAGTTATCTCACTAACTATAATGGCTGAATCTCTCTGGTTTTATACTAGTGATACTAGTGAAATATCAGCCTAACTATAACGTCCCTCTAACCTTTGTTTTTTTCAGTGAGTTTCTACATTTTTAAAAATTCTATTTCCTAACTGTAACTTTGTTTTTCAGTGAATTTCTATTGTTTTTTTAACTAGTAATCGCATTTGCAGAGTGGTGGAGAAAGGGGGCTGGGCCTCCGACCAGCTCTCAGGAATCCCGCTGTGTAGGACTTACAGGAGGTATCTGGAGGGCTTCTTGGCCCCTAAGGGGTCTCAGGAGTAAAGTAGACTTCATCCCCCAACCAGTAGTGCACCACGAGCTGAGCCGCATTTACAGAGTGGTGGAGAAAGGGGGCGTGGCCTCCAAAGACCTCTTAGCAATCCCACTGTGTGGAACTGACTGGAGATGACAGGAGGGGTACTTGGCCATCAAGGACGTCCTTTGGGGCCAACTACCCCTCCTGTTACCTCCAGTAAGTCCCACACAGCAGGATTGATGAGAGGTTGTCGGATGAGACGTCCCCTTTCTCTACCACTGTGCAAACGCGGCTCCTGGTGCGCTACTAGTAGGGGGGTGAGGTCCCCTTGGCTCCAGAGGATCCTTGGGGGGCCAACTATCCCTCCTGTTAACTCCAGTAAGTCCCACACAGTGGGTTGGCTGAGAGATGTTTGGTGGCCACACCCCCTTTGTCCACCACTCTGCAAACGCACCTACTGGCGCACTACTAGTTTGGGGATGAAGTCCCCTTGGCTCTTGACGGTCCTTGGGGGCTAATTACCCCTCCTGTCACCTCCAGTAACACCCACACAGCTGGATTGCTGAGGGGTTGTCAGAGGCCATGCCCCCTTTCGCCACCACTCTGCAAACATGCCTCCTGATGCACTACTGCTTGAGGGAAGTTGTCCACTTTAGTCCTGAGGCCCTCAGGAGTAAAGTGGAATTCATTCCCCAACCAGAAGCGCGTCAGGAGGCACATTTGCAGAGTGGTGGTAAAAGGGGGCGTGGCCTTCAAGTCCTCTCAGCAATCTCGCTGCCTGGGACCTACTGGAGGTAACAAGAGGGTTTGTTGGCCCCCAAAGACCCTCAGCACTCAAGGGGATTTCCTTTCCCAAACACCATTGCACCAGGAGGCGCGTTTGCAGAGTGGTGGTGAAGGGAGCGAAGCCTTCGGCGACTTGTTGGATTTTTTTTTTCTATTTAATATTTTTTTTTTCAGGAAGGTGGGCTGCGTAGCCCCCCCTTTGCTCGGCCGATTTTGGTCCCGGGGACCCCATCCCCCAGGGCCAGTCTTTTTTTGGCCTTTTCCTTTTAATTAAAAAAATGTTTATTTGAGGTCATAAGCAGTGCATTGCGGGGGCGTGATAACTGCTGAATTTCACTGGTTTTGTACAAGTGAAATTTGAGCCCAACTATAACGTCCTTGTACCCTTTGTTTTTTAAAATTAATTTCTAAGGTTTTTCAAATTTCCTAAGGTATTTCCTAACTAGAACGTCCCTGTAAACTTTTGTTTTTTAAGTGAATTTCTATGGTTTTTAGGTCTCGCCTGAGCAAGCGCATGTGCTGCTCTGGCGAGACATTTAGTAAGTGGGCTTTAAAAAGTCCGACCACATGCTTTTGCTTGTGGCCTAAAGCTTGCGGTTACGCGCGCGGTATCGCGCACAGCCGCTATCTGGCTTTCTGTCATGGCTCATTAAGCGCATCGCTCGCGGCACCCTTACAGCACGATCGCGATCACTTTCACTTTGGCCGCCGCGCGCGCGCGCACCACTCGCGTGCTTTTTTTTAATTTCCTTTTTGCACGTGCGCACACAACTTTCGGGCTTGTTTTCATTACAATAGTATTCATTTTGCATGAGCAAACCATTTTCCTCGGGAACTTTCAAAGTATGAAAGTTACCAGCTGTCTTGTAAAGGTTCACTGGTTTTCAAAAAAACGGGTAGTTTCCTCATCCCTTGCCGCCGTTGCCACCCGACCCCTGTGCTTTTTCTGTCTGAGCTCGGCACGTTTCAATAACGGAATATCAGTGATCAATCACCTACTCTCTGCGGATGAGTTGAATATGCCTGTTTATTACCAGTTTGCCATCACTTCCTCGGCGTTCTGCCAGAGGAGGCGGCGGAGGTGGGTTGACAAAGCCCCATTGGTGTCCAAGGCTAACGGAGCCTGCTAGGGGGCTGGCTGTAAATTGACGTGGCACGAACAACCCTGCAGCCCTCCCCCCGTGCTGCATGCCGCTTTGCATGCTGCTGCAAGATCAAGACCTCCCTGGCATTGTCTGGACTTGTGGAATCTTCTGCTAACTTTTACAGATGGCTTTAGGAAATTTACCGTGATGCGGATAGCAGCCTCTGGAATTTGAACTCGGCATATTTTATTATATTTTGGATCCGTTTACAGAAATCACGGCTTCCCTGCATTTGGAGATTTCTTCTGGTGAGCTCTATTTTTTTGGCAACAAACTCGTATTGGTTCCCCGCCCATCCCCCGTCCAGCATTCATCCCCCTTGAAGGCTTCAGATTGGGGTGCAGGCTGCGAAAGCTGGACGACCCGGAGGACAGCAGCCCTGGGAAAATATTTGCTACACTGAAGAGACCCCAGGTGGAAACAAAGACGTATTGTGCGTACGAGTATGTCCTGCTGGACTTTACTTTAGAAGGTAATGTTCCAGGTTCATGGCTTGCACTGAATTTGCACAGTGAATGTAGATCCACGTTGTTTTGAGTGCTGCAATTTTAACCCTATTTAGTGAGGAGATACAGTCAGATGCATTCTTGTTTGGGTAAAAATGCAGCCGTTTCTAGTTTATGAGGGACAACAGATAGATTGCAATGAACTCTTAAAAACATTGGTTTCATTAGGCATTTTTAACTCGAAGGAAGCTTGCTAAAATATCATTTGTACTGTGCTAAATTATTTCATCGAACTACCAGTTAGAAAGCACGAAGTTCATCTCTCTCTGAATATTAAACTGGAATTTATTGAGTTACAGAGGACTGCAGACTGTTGGGAGTTTCCTTTTGATTAGCATCCTGTCTCATTCCCGGTCAAACTTCTGTCTCAGAGCTGAAAACAGAAACAAACTAGCCCAGATGGCTGCCCTCTGAGAACAGGGAAGGCTCTGACTCCCATCTCTAGAGGGCCACACAGTTAGATGTGCCCGTTTCCTAAACGCTTTTTTTTCTTCTCAGTGGATTTAGCCATTTTTGGGTCCGACAAAACAAAAGAAATAAAAAAAGGGATAATATTATGCAGATTTCTCTCTTTCTCGCCCCACTCCTTACTTGTGAGGAATTCTCTACAAGCAGTCAGAAAGACTTGCTTGTTCGTACTGTCTAAAAAATCTTTTCACACCCGCCAGCCTCATTCCTTGTTTAAATATACCTACAGTGAGATTTAGCTCCATCCAGGGGAATATCACTCCTGCACCTTAAGCTATTGGCTGTTTGGTGATCATTACACTTTTTGGAAAGTGATTCTTTTGGAATGAGTGACTATTTTACACCTGAAAAGTTCACCCAATCATCACACTGTTTGTTACATTCCATTCTTTATCTTTTATATATAATCTATACAGTAAACACTTGCTTGTGTTGCCCTCTGGAGGGTGCCTTGCCTGACAGTTTGGGATACACTGTCCAAATGAGAGCATTTTTTTCTACTAAATTTTCCCAAAGGTTCCTTAGGAGTAATACATCTCATTATGTTATGTACGATGTGTTGGTAGAATGTTCTTTACAATGTACCTATTGTCAGGGATTTCTTTGAATAATAATTGAATAATACAAAAATCTATTATGTGTTTTAAAGCCACAGCATATAATACCTTTATTCCAGAGAGATTTCAGGTGGCAACCCACCCGTGCCACTATTTTATATTTGTATTTCTCATTACTTGGGGACATGACTCCCATAGACCTATAATTTTGGCGATGGACCTATGCAAAACTAACAAGCATTGGCATAGCCAATAGGTCTCGCCTTTGGGACCTATAAGTGTTTAGTTATACAGTACAATATCCTTGGTGCAACAACATCAACTGTTGCATGGCTAAACACTTATAAGGTCCCAAAGGCGAGACCTATTGGCTATGCCAATGCTTGTTTAACTAGTAGTGGCGTTTGCAGAGTGGTGGAGAAAGGGGGCGGGGCCCCGACGAGCTCTCACGAATCCTGCTGTGTCGCACTTAATGGAGGTAACTGGAGGGCTTCTGGACCACCAAGGACCCTCAGCATCTAAGGGGACTTCATCCCCCAACCTGCAGTGCGCCAGGAGGCACGTTTGCAGAGGGGTGGAGAAAGGGGCATGGCTTCCAAAGACTTCTTAGCAATCCCGTTTTTGGGGCTTACTTGAGGTTACATGGGGCTTTTTGGACCCCAAGGACCCTCAGCATCCAAGGGGACTTCACCCGCAACTAGCAGTTCGCCAGGAGGTACGTTTTCCAAGTGGTGGAAAAAGGAGACGTGGCCTCCAAAGTCCTCTCAGCAAACATGGTCTGTGGGAATTAGTGGAGGTAACAGGAGGGCTTGTTGGCCTCAAGGGCCCCCAGCAACTAAGGGACTTTATCCACCTACCAACACTGCGCCAGGAGGCACGTTTGCAGCGTGGTGGAGAAAGGGGGTGAGGCCTCCACAGTCCTCTCAGCAATTACTCTGTTTGGGACTTACTGGAGGAAATAGGAGGGCTTGTTGGCCCGCAAGGACCCTCTGCAGCCAAGGGGAATTCATCCCACCAACCAGCAATGAGCCAGGAGGTATGTTTTGCAGAGTGGTGGTAAAAGGGGGGCAGGGCCTCTGGCAACTTGCCGGTCTTAATAAAAAAATATTATTCTGGGAGGGGGACTGCGTGACCCCCCTTCCCTGGGCCAATTTCAGCCCCAGGGACCCCATTCCCATGGCCAGGCCTATTTTGAATGGGGGAGGGGGCCCCCCTCCTCGGGACGATTTAGGCCAAAGAGACCCCATACCCCGGGGCCGGGCCTATGTTTTCATTTAACCAAAAAATAATGAAGGGAGGGGGCCGCACGGCTCTCCTCCTTGGCCAATTTCAGCCGCGGGACACCATCCACCAGTCTTTATATATTTTTTTAAAAAGGGGAGAGGGGCCGTGTCCCCTGCCTCCCCCGGGCCTATTTGGGCCCGGGGACCCGATCACTGTAGCCTGGCCTCTCTGTTGGGGACGGGGGGGGGAGCCTCAAGGCGGTCCCTGCCAGCTCCCCACCTCCTGCGGGAGCCGTCATTGCTTTGAGACCCGGGGAGCTGCTAAACATGCAACTCCCTGGATCTAAAAGCTATTTATCGGTTTCCCTGCTCGCTTGACAGCAGGCAGGGAAACAGATAAATGCTCTGCATTCAGGAAGCAAGAGCATTTGTGAGCTACTGCCAAGCCACAGCAAACTGCAATGTCCCGGGGGTGGGCACCCCGGTCATTGCAGGAGCCAGCCCTGGGGGGGGCAGTCCCCAGGGCCATGTATGGCTCCAGGAGGGGGGAACGCGGCCCCCCTCCAATGTTTACTTTAGCCCCAGGGAGGTGGTTGTCCCCGGGGTAGCTGCACGGGCCCTCCTGCATTTCTTTAAATTATTTGCCCTGGGGAGGTGGTGGTCCCTGGGGCTGTGGGGGAGTCTGCACTGCCCCCCCACAGTGTATTAAATTAAAGCCCCAGGCAGGAGGCAGCCACTGGCGCTGCGGTGGGTCAATGCGGCCCCCTGCATTCTTGAAACTTAAAGCTCTGGGGAGGTGGCGGTTTTGGGGCAGTGGGAGAGGCCATATCAACCTCCCCCAAATGTTTTTAACTATAAGCCCTGGGGAGGTGGTTGTCCCCGGGGCATCAATGAGCACCCATTACAATGTCCCGGGACCTTACCCACCCGGGGGCCGATTAGAAACGAAGTGTAGGAGTCCACACTTTATTTTTTTTATTCCCACCGTAAAAAGTTTTAAAAGATGCTTTTTTTGGCACTGGCGGTCATGGCATTCTTACTCTTCCTCCTTTTCTTTTTAACATTTTTTGTACGCACAGTCTCAAGATGGCTGCCAACACTTCCTAGTTAAAGTGTTAACAGCCAATCCGATTTCAGTAGGAGTTTGGGCTCCCAGATATCTATATTTTGGAAACTTAAATATCTAAAAAAAAATTTGAACGGTTTTACACCAAATAACAAAAAGCACACTTTCCGGAGCCACAGCTAGCTTTCTGCCAAATTTGGGGTAATTTTGTTCAGCGGTTTGGGCTGTAGCCGCGTTCCAAAAATTTTGTGAAGATTCGTCAAGCGGCGCCAGACTTATTGGCAAAACAAAAAACGCTTTTCCTATGGAAACTTTGGTTCTAACTATAACTACCTATTGACGACGCAAACAGGTAATATATATATATATTGTGATCAAGGCTTCTTGAAAGCCGAAACGCGTTATGGCGGTGGTGTTGGGCGTCTTGAAATAAAAGAAACTTTGCACTTATACCTGGGTCTGCATTCGTCTGTTCCAGCCACACATGGAGTTCAACAGCGAAGTCCTCAGCATATATATATGTGTGTGTGTGTGTGTGTGTGTGTGTGTGTGTGTGTGTGTGTGTGTGTGTGTGTGTGTATATATATATATATATATATATATATATATATATTATCTACTGGCGGTCGCCAGTAGATAGTTATAGTTAGGACCTATTTTCCATAGGAAATTCGCGACATTCTATTTGAAATAACTCTTGCGTCGGTTGACGAATCTTCGCGAAATTTTCAAACTTTATGGCCCGCTCCGGTCCGCTCCTACCCTGAAAGTCTCAGGGTGATTCGTCAAGCGGGGGCCGAGAAAAAAGGGGGTCCCAAAATGTGTTTTCCCCATTCATTTTCCCATAGGAAACTTTAGACACGGCTACAGCCCGAACTGCTGAACGGAATTACACCAAATTTGGCAAAGAGGTAGTTCTTGGTTCAGAAAGAACCCTTTTTGTTAAATGGTGTAAATCCGTTCAGTAGTTGCGGAGAAATTAAAAAAATAAGAGTCAAAAAATCAATTTCCCATAGGAAACTTTATGCAAGGCTACAGCCCGAACTGCTGAACGGAATTACACCAAATTTGGCAAAGAGGTAGTTCTTGGTTCAAAAAGAACCCTTTTTGTTAAATGGTGTAAATCCGTTCAGTAGTTGCTGAGAAAATCAAAAGTAAAAACACATATATCTGGGCGGAGCCTAACCACACATGTCATCGTGAGATCTGATTGGCTGTCAGCACTTCATCCTGGAATTGCTGGCAGCCATCTTGGGACCAATATAAATGATAGTACCCCTTTGAAATGCATTGTAGTGAATCGAAGATTTTGAGGGTTACCAAAAGGAGAACTATAAAGGGTGATAACAGACTTTAGTTACATTAGAATTCATTTGTTGATGGTACCATACTAATTTCAGGAATTGTGGTGTGTTCTAAGGTGATTTTACCCTGTGAAAACCTTCTGCTGGGATATCATGAATCATGTTTGAGAGAAAACTATTTTCACATGCTTGTCCCATACAGTTTTGGAAGGTGCCCCAGAAGCTAAAATGAGAGCATATTTTCTGTAAATTCACATTATCTTTCTCAGTCATGTGAGAATGAAGTCTGACATTCTCAGTAAAACATGTACATCCAACAAGGGCAGAGACTGTCAGTTGATTCCTTTGTGTTCTACTGCAGCTTCCCAGAGTGTTCTAAAGAACAACTAGAGTGCTAACAGCCTTACTTATGACAAAAGTATGGCACACCTGAAGCCATCTTGATTGGAATAAACCTGTAACACTTAAAACATTTAATTTAAAAAGGAACAAAATGATGGGGTTCATCTTGTCATAGAAATTATGGTTAGTGCTCTGGAAAGAAAAATTAGGACATGTTTCAAGTGTGATCTCAAATATCTTCCTGTTATATTTCAACAGGAGCAGCCTGTCAGTTGATGCCTTTGTGTTCTACTGCAGCTTCCCAGAGTGTTCTAAAGAACAACTAGAGTGCTAACAGCCTTACTTATGACAAAAGTATGGCACACCTGAAGCCATCTTGATTGGAATAAACTGGTAACACTTAAAACATTTAATTTAAAAAGGAACAAAATGAGGGGGTTCATTTTGACATAGAAATTATGGTTAGTGCTGCAAAAAGAAAATTTAGTGCATGTTTTAAGCGAGATCTCAAATCCTCTTCTATTTCATTAGAAAATTCTGACATGCAGACTGAAACAATCACTTTCAATACCAGCAGTAGACTTCCAGTTAACTCCTTGGTGAGCAGTAGCTTTACTACAGTGATCTAATGAACAACTAGAGTAATAACATTCTGAATTTATGGCAAATGTGTGACACATCTGAATGCCTTCTTGATGGAATCAAAGTAAAAAACTGAAAGCATTTCCTACTGAGGAGACTGCAGTAAATGAGGAAATTCGGAAACTTCATAACAAAGAAGTCTTCCAAGATGGCCACCAGTGAAAAAAGAGCCCAAATGTAGCACAAATATTACCGAGATGTAGCCCACATATAGCCCAATGACAAAAGTGTGCAAAACACTTTTTATTTTTAGTTTTTTGCAGTTTTATGTAGTGCAGACTGGTCAGGTATTGGAGCGTTGCATCTTAAAACATGACCCCCTACACTACAAAAACACCACTGCACTACCCTAAACCCTAAAACACTACCCCAGCACGACCCCCTACACTACACAAGCACCACTGCACTATCCTAAACCCTAAAACACTACCCCCAGCATGACCCCTACACTACACAAACACCACTGCACTACCCTAAAACACTACCCCAACACCACTGCACTAACCTAAATCCTAAAACACTACCCCCAGCACGACCCCCTACACTACCCAACCACTGCACTACCCTAAAACATGACCCCCTACACTACACAAACACCACTGCACTACCCTAAACCCTAAAACACTATCCCCAGCACGACCCCTACACTACACAAGCACCACTGCACTACCCTAAACCCTAAAACACTACCCCCAGCACGACCCCCTACACTACACAAACACCACTGCACTACCTTAAACCCTAAAACACTACCCCCAGCACGACCCCCTACACTACCCAAACGCCACTGCACTAACCTAAATCCTAAAACACTACCCACAGCACAACCCCCTACACTACCCAAACACCACTGCACTACCCTAAAACATGACCCCCTACACTACAAACACCACTGCACTACCTTAAACCCTAAAACACTACCCCCAGCACGACCCCCTACACTACACAAGCACCACTGCACTACCCTAAACCCTAAAACACTACCCCCAGCACGACCCCCTATACTGCCCGAACACCACTGCCCTAAACCCTGAAACACCACCCCCAGCACGACCCCCTACACTGCCCGAACACCACTGCACTGCCCTAAACCCTGAAACACCACCCCCAGCACGACCCCCTACACTGCCCGAACACCACTGCACTGCCCTAAACCCTGAAACACCACCCCCTGCACGACCCCCTACACTGCCCGAACACTACTGCACTGCCCTAAACCCTGAAACACCATCCCCAGCACGACCCCTACACTGCACGAACACCACTGCACTGCCCTAAACCCTGAAACACTACCCCCAGCAAGACCCCCTACACTGCCCGAACACCACTGCCCTAAACCCTGAAACACCACCCCCAGCAAGACCCCCTACACTGCCCGAACACCACTGCCCTAAACCCTGAAACACCACCCCCAGCAAGACCCCTACACTGCCCGAACACCACTGCACTGCCCTAAACCCTGAAACACCAGCCCCAGCACGACCCCTACACTGCCCGAACACCACTGCACTGCCCTAAACCCTGAAACACCACCCCTGCACGACCCCCTACACTGCTCGAACACCACTGCACTGCCCCAAACCCTGAAACACCACCCCCAGCACGACCCCCTACACTGCCCGAACACCACTGCACTGCCCTAAACCCTGAAACACCACCCCCTGCACGATCCCCTACACTGCCCGAACACTACTGCACTGCCCTAAACCCTGAAACACCACACCCAGCACGACCCCCTACACTGCACGAACACGACTGCACTTCCCTAAACCCCGAAACACTACCCCCAGCAAGACCCCCTACACTGCCCGAACACCACTGCCCTAAACCCTGAAACACCACCCCCAGCAAGACCCCCTACACTGCCCGTACACCACTGCACTGCCCTAAACCCTGAAACACCACCCCCAGCATGACCCCCTACACTGCCCGAACACCACTGCACTGCCCTAAACCCTGAAACACCACCCCCAGCACGACCCCCTACACTGCCCGAACACCACTTCACTGCCCTAAACCATGAAACACCACCCCCTGCACGACCCCCTACACTGCCCGAACACCACTGCACTGCCCTAAACCCTGAAACACCACCCCCAGCACGACCCCCTACACTGCCCGAACACCACTGCACTGCCCTAAACCCTGAAACACCAGCCCCAGCACAACCCCGTACACTGCCTGAACACCACTGCACTGCCCTAAACCCTGAAACACCAGCCCCAGCACGACCGCCTACACTGCCCGAAAACCACTGCACTGCCCTAAACCCTGAAACACCAGCCCCAGCACGACCCCCTACACTGCCCGAACACCACTGCACTACCCTAAACCCTCAAACACCAGCCCCAGCACGACCCGCTACACTGACCGAACACGACTGCACTGCGCAAAACCCTGAAACACCAGCCCCAGCAAGACCCCCTACACTGCCCGAACACCACTTCACTAAAGCCTGAAACACCACCCCCAGCAAGACCACCTACACTGGCCGAACACCATTGCACTGCCCTAAACCCTGAAACACCACCCCCTGCACGACCCCCTACACTGCCCAAAACCACTGCACTGCCCTAAACCCTGAAACACCACCCCCTGCACGACCCCCTACACTGCCCAAACACCACTTCACTGCCCTAAACCCTGAAACACCACCCCTCAGCACGACCCCCTACACTGCCCGAACACCACTGCACTGCCCTAAACCCTGAAACACCACCCCCAGCACGACCCCCTACACTCCCCGAACACCACTGCACTGCCCTAAACCCTGAAACATCAACCCCAGCAAGAACCCTACACTGCCTGAACACCACTGCCCTAAACCCTGAAACACCACCCCCTACACTGCACGAACACCACTGCACTGCCCTAAACCCTGATACACCACCTCCAGCAAAACCCCCTACACTGCCTGAACACCATTGCTCTGCCCTAAATCCTGAAACACTAGCCCCAGCATGACCCCCTACACTGCCCAAACACCACTGCACTGCCCTAAACCCTGAAACACCACCCCCAGCACGACCCCCTACACTGCCCGAACACCACTGCGCTGCCCTAAACCCTGAAACACCAGCCCCAGCAAGACTCCCTACACTGCCCGAACACCACTGCACTGCCCTAAATCCTGAAACACCAGCCCCAGCATGACCCCTACACTGCCCGAACACCACTGCACTGCCCTAAACCCTGAAACACCAGCCCCAGCACGACCACCTACACTGCCCGAACACCACTGCACTGCCCTAAACCCTGAAACACCAGCCCCAGCACGACCCCCTACACTGCCCGAACACCACTGCACTGCCCTAAACCCTGAAACACCAGCCCCAGCACGACCCCTACACTGCCCGAACACCACTATACTGCCCTAAACCCTGAAACACCAGCCCCAGCACGACCCCCTACACTGCCCGAACACCACTGCACTGCCCTAAACCCTGAAACACCACCCCCTGTATGACCCCCTACACTGCCCGAACACCACTGCACTGCCCTAAACCCTGAAACACCACCCCCTGCAGCACCCCCTACACTGCCCGAACACCACTGCACTGCCCTAAACCCTGAAACACCACCCCTGCACCGCCCCCTACACTGCCCGAACACCACTGCACTGCCCTAAACCCTGAAACACCACCCCCAGCACGACCCCCTTTACTGCTCGAACACCACTGCACTGCCCCAAACCCTGAAACACCACCCCCAGCACGACCCCCTACACTGCCCGAACACCACTGCCCTAAACCCTGAAACACCACCCCCTGCACGACCCCCTACACTGCCCGAACACCACTGCACTGCCCTAAACCCTGAAACACCATCCCCAGCACGACCCCTACACTGCCCGAACACCACTGCACTGCCCTAAATCCTAAAACACCACCCCCAGCATTACCCCCTACACTGCCCAAACACCACTGCACTGCCCTAAACCCTAAAATACTACCCCCAGCACAACCCCTACACTACCCGAACACGACTGCACTGCCCTAAACCCTCAAACACTACCCCCAGCACGACCCCCTACACTACCCGAACACCACTGCACTGCCCTAAACCCTAAAACACTACCCCCAGCACGACCCCCTACACTACCCGAACACCACTGCACTAAACCCTAAAACACTCCCCCAGCACGACCCCTACACTACCCGAACACCACTGCACTGCCCTAAACCCTAAAACACTACCCCCGCATGACCCCCTACACTACCCAAACACCAATGCACTACCCTAATCCCTAAAACACTACCCCCCGCATGACCCCCTACACTACCCTAAACCCTAAAACACTACCCCCGCACGACTCCCTACACTACCCAAAGACCACTGCACTACCCTAAACCCTAAAACACTACCCCCTACACTACACAAACACCACTGCACTACCCTAAACCCTAAAACATTACCCCCAGCAGTACCCCAACACTACCCAAACACCACTGCACTAACCTAAACCCTAAAACACTACCCCCAGCAGTTCCCCCTACACTACCCAAACACCACTGCACTACCCTAAATCAATACCCCCAGCACGACCCCCTACACTACCCAAACACCACTGCACTACCCTAAACCCTAAAACACTACCCCCAGCACGACCCCCTACACTACCCAAACACCACTGCACTACCCTAAACCCTAAAACACTCCCCCAGCATGACTCCCTACACTACCCAAACACCACTGCACTACCCTAAACCCTAAATCTACCCCCAGCATGACCTCCTACACTACACAAACACCACTGCACTACCCTAAACCCTACAACACTACCCCCAGCACGACCCTCTTCAATACCTAAACACAACTGCACATATTGTTACAGGCGTTGCAACGCAGGCCTGTGGTGCTTACTGGAAGTACCTAGTGGGCTAGTTGGGCCCCAGGGACCCTGAGGATTCAAGGTGACCTAATCCCCCAACTTAAAACGCACCACGGGGCGCGTTTGCACAGTGGTGAAGGGAGGGGGCGGGGCCTCAGGTGACATGTGCGCAAACACGCCCTGTGGTGCGTTTTAAGTTGGGGAATTAATTCCTTTGAATCCTGAGGGACCCTGGGGCCAACTAGCCCACCAGGTACCTTCAGTAAGCACAACAGAGTTGCGTTGCAGAGAGGTGAAAAAGGTGCGTGGCCTCGGAACGCCTCTCTGCAACTCAGCTCTGTGGTCCTAACTGTAGGTACCTGGGGGCTAGTTGGGCCCCAGGGACCCTCAGAATTCAAGGGGACTTAATCCCGCAACTTAAAACGCGCCACGGGGTGCGTTTGCACACATGTCACCTCAGGCCCCCCTCCCTTCACCACTGTGCAAACGCGCCCTGTAGCGCGTTTTAAGAGGTAGTTTTAATCCCCCTGCCCTATTATGTACTAGGGACTTGCAGAGGAGGTCATGCTAATCACAGGGGTACCCCAACGCATAGTGTTCCCTAGTGTATGTAGGTGTTTTCACTGTATTCTAAGTGTCTTTTAGCATAGCACTGGCTCTGGTTAGTCAGAGTCAGTTACCACCAGTACCCGTCTGAAAAAGTTGTGGGCACAGGATGATTTTGCAACAAGGCCTCTTTCTGCTCCTCTGTTGGTTCTTTCTGCACATCTTTTGCTTCTTTCTGTGCGTTTTTTCTTCTTTCTTCACATGTCCTACCTCTGTAGGCATAGTTAGAAACTAGCATTTAAAAAAACCTTTGAAATTCACTTAAAAAATCATAGGTTTCAGGCACGTTATAGTTAGAAACTAGCATTTAAAAAAACCTTGGAAATTCACTTAAAAAATCATAGGTTTCAGGCACGTTATAGTTAGAAATTAGCATTTAAAAAACCTTTGAAATTCACTGAAAAAACCATAGGTTTCAGACACGTTATAGTTAGAAATTAGCATTTAAAAAACCTTTGAAATTCACTGAAAAAACCATAGGTTTTAGGGACAGTTCTAGTTAGTTGGACATTTCACTCGCACAAAACCATAGAAATTCCCCCGTTATAGTTAGTTCAGCTAACTATAACTCGCGCCCCGCAATGCACTGCTGATGACGTCACATATTACATCACTCATGACATGGTCAGTGACATCACTGATGACATCACTGACGACATCTCAAATGACATCACTGATGACATCATCCATGTGATAATTTCATGCATCTTCTCACACCCTACTATAACTTTTGATACACCCACTCTAAATTACAGACTGCCATTCTCAAAACCATACACACTCCAATACCAATAACTACATACCCACTCACTGATTCTTAGGTCTATACACACACATCTACTCACTCACCCGTACAGTCACTAATACTTACAGTCACTCAGTACAGGACTATCATATGCACTCATACACCTATATAAACACTCACACACCGCCACTCATCCATAGAGGTACTCACACACCTAGTCAGTCATGCAAAAAATTAATCACACACCCATTTACTCACCTATAGTTATACACAACCAGCTCACTTACTTATACAAATACTAGCACATTCTTACGCTCTTATACAATAACTGCTACAAGCACACACGCATCCATACAGCCACTCTCACAATCACACACTCTCACTTATAGCCATTTAAATACCCTAACACACATATATACTGCCTTTTACATATGTAGTTACTCGCACATGTACCACTGAGATATACATTCACTCACTAACACACCCATACACACACTCACCCACCCAAGCAGTCCATCACAGATGCACTCTTGAAATCATGCACCCAGTGAATCACCCACTCACACATCTATGTACAGAGTCACCCACACCCCACCCACACAAACACTCAGGCAGCCATACAGATTCTCAGAGAACCAATCAATAACCCATATAGACACTCATGTAGCTATTCACAAATCCATGCATCCACTTACACACCAACAAACAGACGGATACAGACATTCACACAGTTTAGTCACTAACCCATGCATTCAGTAAGATTTGTTTAATCACTCACTTGTCAGTCACGCACGTACTAAATCATCCATTCAGACACTTATACACCCACTCATTCTTCAATACGCCTTTCCCTATATATATATTAAACATATTTAAACTTTACAGAAACACACAGTCACTGGATGATGTCATCAGTGATGTCATTTGAGATGTCATTTGAGATGTCATCAGTGATGTCATCAGTGATGTCACTGACCATGTCATGAGTGATGTAATATGTGACGTCATCAGCAGTGCATTGCGGGGCGCGAGTTGTAGTTAGCTGAACTAACTATAACGGGGGAATTTCTATGGTTTTGTACGAGTGAAATGTCCAACTAACTATAACTGTCCCTAAAACCTATGGTTTTTTCAGTGAATATATATATATATATATATATATATATATATATATATATATATATATATATATATATATATATTATATATACTGGCGGTCGCCAGTAGGTAGTTATAGTTAAAACCTAGTTTCCATAGGAAATGCTTTTTTTGTTTTGCCAATAACTTGGGCACCGTTTGACGAATCTTCGCGAAATTCTCCCAAAAAATGTTTCATCCAGGTCAGCTCCTATACTGAAAGTTTGAGGGTGATTTGTCAAGTGGGGGCTGAGAAAAAAGGGGGGTCCCAAAAAGTGTTTTCTCCATGTTAATTTACATAGGAAATTTTAGCCAGGGCTACAGCCCGAACTGCTGAACGGAATTACATGAAATTTGGCAAAAAGGTAGCTCTTGGTTCAGAAAGCGACCTTTTTTTTAAATGGTGTAAATCCATTCAGTAGTTGCTGAGAAATTATAAAAATAAGAGTCAAAAAATCTATTTCCCATAGGAAACTTTAGCCAAGGCTACAGCCCGAACTGCTGAACGGAATTACACCAAATTTGGCAAAAAGGTACTGCTTGGCTCAGAAATCGACCTTTTTAAAAATGATGTAAATCCCTTCAGTAGTTTGAGAAATTAAAAAAATAAAAATATCAATATCTAGAGGCCCTCAGTGATGTCATCAGTGATGTCACTGACCATGTCATGAATGATGTAATATGTGACGTCATCAGCAGTGCATTGCGGGGGCGCGAGTTATACTTAGCTGAACTAACTATAACGGGGGAATTTCTATGGTTTTATACGAGTGAAATCTCCAACTAACTATAACGTCCCTGAAACCTATGGTTTTTTCAGTGAATTTCTAAGGTTTTTTTAATGCTAATTTCTAACTATAATGTGCTTGAAACCTATGGTTTTTTCAGTGAATATATATATATATATATATATATATACATATATATATATATATATATACATATATATATATATATTCACTGAAAAAACCATAGGTTTTAGGGACAGTTATAGTTAGTTGGACATTTCACTCGTACAAAACCATAGAAATTCCCCCGTTATAGTTAGTTCAGCTAACTATAACTCGCGCCCCCGCAATGCACTGCTGATGACGTCACATATTACATCACTCATGACATGGTCAGTGACATCACTGATGACATCACTGATGACATCTCAAATGACATCACTGATGACATCATCCAGTGACTGTGTGTTTCTGTAAAGTTTAAATATGTTTAATATATATTGGGAAAGGCGTATTGAAGAATGAGTGGGTGTATAAGTGTCTGAATGGATGATTTAGTACGAGAGTGACTGACTCTACAAGTGAGTGATTAAATGTATCTTACTGAATGCATGGGTTAGTGACTAAACTATGTGAATGTCTGTATCCGTCTGTCTGTTGGTTTGTAAGCGGCTGCATGGCTTTCTGAATAGCTACATGAGTGTCTACATGGGTTATTGATTCATTGTCTGAGTATCTGTATGGGTACCTGAGTGTTTGTGTGGGTGGGGTGTGTGTGACTGTGCATAGATGTGTGAGTTGGTGATTCACTGGGTGCATGGTTTCAAGAGTGCATTTGTGATGGACTGTATGGGTGGGTGAGTGTGTGTATGGGTGTGTTAGTGATTGAATGTATATCTCAGTGGTACATGTATGAGTAACTACATATGTGAAAGGAAGTATATATGTGTGTTGGAGTATATAAATGGCTATAAGTGAGAGTGTGTGATTGTGAGAGTGGCTGTATGGATGAGTGTGTACTTGTATCAGTGATTGTATAAGAGTGTAAGAATGTGCTAGTATTTGTATGAGTAAGTGAGCTGGTGTGTGTATAACTGTATAGGTGAGTAAATGGGTGTGTGATTAAGTTTTTGCATGACTGACTAGGTGTGTGAGTACCTCTATGGATGAGTGGCGGTGTGTGAGTGTTTATATAGGTGTATGAGTGCATATGATAGTCCTGTACTGAGTGACTAAGTATGAGTGACTGTACGGGTGAGTGAGTGGATGTGTGTGTAGACCTAAGAATCAGTGAGTGGGTATGTAGTTTTTGGTGTTGGAGTGTCTATGGTTTTGAGAATGGCAGTCTGTAATTTAGAGTGGGTGTATCAAAAGTTATATTAGGGTGTGAGAAGATGCATGAAATTCTCACATGGATGATGTCATCAGTGATGTCATTTGAGATGTCATCAGTGATGTCACTGACCATGTCATGAGTGATGTAATATGTGACGTCATCAGCAGTGCATTGCGGGCGCGAGTTATAGTTAGCTGAACTAACTATAACGGGGGAATTTCTATGGTTTTGTACGAGTGAAATGTCCAACTAACTATAACTGTCCCTAAAACCTATGGTTTTTTCAGTGAATTTCAAAGGTTTTTTAAATGCTAATTTCTAACTATAACGTGTCTGAAACCTATGGTTTTTTCAGTGAATTTCAAAGGTTTTTTAAATGCTAATTTCTAACTATAACGTGCCTGAAACCTATGATTTTTAAGTGAATTTCAAAGTTTTTTTTAAATGCTAGTTTCTAACTATGCCTACAGAGGTAGGACATGTGAAAAAAGAAGAAAAAACGCACAGAAAGAAGCAAAAGATGTGCAGAAAGAACCAACAGAGGAGCAGAAAGAGGCCTTGTTGCAAAATCATCCTGTGCCCACAACTTTTTCAGACGGGTACTGGTGGTAACTGACTCTGATTAACCAGAGCCAGTGCTATGCTAAAATACACTTAGAATACAGTGAAAACACCTACATACACTAGGGAACACTATGCGTTGGGGTACCCCTGTGATTAGCATGACCTCCTCTGCAAGTCCCTAGTACATAATAGGGCAGGGGGATTAAAACTACCTCTTAAAACGCGCTACAGGGCGCGTTTGCACAGTGGTGAAGGGAGGGGGGGGCCTGAGGTGACATATGTGCAAACGCACCCCGTGGCGCGTTTTAAGTTGCGGGATTAAGTCCCCTTGAATTCTGAGGGTCCCTGGGGCCCAACTAGCCCCCAGGTACCTACAGTTAGGACCACAGAGCTGAGTTGCAGAGAGGCGTTCCGAGGCCACGCACCTTTTTCACCTCTCTGCAACGCAACTCTGTTGTGCTTACTGAAGGTACCTGGTGGGCTAGTTGGCCCCCAGGGTCCCTCAGGATTCAAAGGGAATTAATTCCCCAACTTAAAACGCACCACAGGGCGTGTTTGCGCACATGTCACCTGAGGCCCCGCCCCTCCCTTCACCACTGTGCAAACGCGCCCCGTGGTGCGTTTTAAGTTGGGGGATTAGGTCACCTTGAATCCTGAGGGTCCCTGGGGCCCAACTAGCCCACTAGGTACTTCCAGTAAGCACCACAGGCCTGCGTTGCAACGCCTGTAACAAATTGTGCAGTTGTGTTTAGGTAGTGAAGAGGGTCATGCTGGGGTAGTGTTTTAGGGTTTAGGGTAGTGCAGTGGTGTTTGTGTAGTGTAGGGGGTCATGCTGGGGGTAGATTTAGGGTTTAGGGTAGTGCAGTGGTGTTTGGGTAGTGTAGGGAGTCGTGCTGGGGGAGTGTTTTAGGGTTTAGGGTAGTGCAGTGGTGTTTGGGTAGTGTAGGGGGTCGTGCTGGGGATAGTGTTTTAGGTTTAGGGTAGTGCAGTGGTGTTTGGGTAGTGTAGGGGTCATGCTGGGGGTAGTGATTTAGGGTAGTGCAGTGGTGTTTGGGTAGTGTAGGGGGTACTGCTGGGGGTAGTGTTTTAGGGTTTAGGTTAGTGCAGTGGTGTTTGGGTAGTGTAGGGGTACTGCTGGGGGTAGTGTTTTAGGGTTTAGGGTAGTGCAGTGGTGTTTGTGTAGTGTAGGGGGTAGTGTTTTAGGGTTTAGGGTAGTGCAGTGGTGTTTGTGTAGTGTAGGAGGTCGTGTTTTAGGGTTTAGGGTAGTGCAGTGGTCTTTGGGTAGTGTAGAGAGTCATGCGGGGGTAGTGTTTTAGGGTTTAGGGTAGTGTAGGGGGTCATGCGGGGTAGTTTTTAGGGATTAGGGTAGTGCATTGGTGTTTGGGTAGTGTAGGGGTCATGCGGGGGTAGTGTTTTAGGGTTTAGGGCAGTGCAGTGGTGTTTGGGTAGTGTAGGGGGTCGTGCTGGGGAGAGTGTTTTAGGGTTTAGGGCAGTGCAGTGGTGTTCGGGTAGTGTAGGGGGTCATGCTGGGGGGAGTGTTTTAGGGTTTAGGGCAGTGCAGTGGTGTTCGGGTAGTGTAGGGGTCGTGCTGGGGGTGGTGTTTCAGGGTTTGGGGCAGTGCAGTGGTGTTTGAGCAGTAAAGGGGGTCGTGCTGGGGGTGGTGTTTCAGGGTTTAGGGCAGTGCAGTGGTGTTCGGGCAGTGTAGGGGGCGGTTCAGGGGGTGGTGTTTCAGGGTTTAGGGCAGTGCAGTCGTGTTCGGGTAGTGTAGGGGGTTGTGCTGGGGGTAGTATTTTAGGGTTTAGGGTAGTGCAGTGGTGTTCGGGTAGTGTAGGGGGTCGTGCTGGGGGTAGTGTTCTAGGGTTTAGGGCAGTACAGTGGTGTTTGGGCAGTGTAGGGGGTAATGCTGGGGGTGGTGTTTTAGGGTTTAGGGCAGTGCAGTGGTGTTCGGGCAGTGTAGGGGGTCGTGCTGGGGGTGGTGTTTCAGGGTTTAGGGCAGTGCAGTGGTGTTCGGGCAGTGTAGGGGTGGTGTTTCAGGGTTTAGGGCAGTGCAGTGGTGTTCGGGCAGTGTAGGGGGTCGTGCAGGGGTGGTGTTTCAGGGTTTAGGGCAGTGGTGTTCGGGTAGTGTAGGGGGTCGTGCTGGGGGTGGTGTTTCAGGGTTTGGGGCAGTGCAGTGGTGTTTGAGCAGTAAAGGGGTCGTGCTGGGGGTGGTGTTTCAGGGTTTAGGGCAGTGCAGTGGTGTTCGGGCAGTGTAGGGGGCGGTTCAGGGGTGGTGTTTCAGGGTTTAGGGCAGTGCAGTGGTGTTCGGGCAGTGTAGGGGGTGCTGCAGGGGGTGGTGTTTCAGGGTTTAGGGCAGTGCAGTGGTGTTCGGGCAGTGTAGGGGGTCATGCAGGGGTGGTGTTTCAGGGTTTAGGGCAGTGCAGTGGTGTTCGGGCAGTGTAGGGGGTCGGGCTGGTGTTTCAGGGTTTAGGGCAGTACAGTGGTGTTCGGGCAGTGTAGGGGTCGTGCTGGGGCTGGTGTTTCAGGGTTTAGGGCAGTGCAGTGGTGTTCGGGCAGTGTAGGGGGTCGTGCTGTGGCTGGTGTTTCAGGGTTTAGGGCAGTGCAGTGGTGTTCGGGCAGTGTAGGTGGTCGTGCTGGGGCTGGTGTTTCAGGGTTTAGGGCAGTGCAGTGGTGTTTGTGTAGTGTAGGGGGTCGTGCTGGGGTAGTGTTTTAGGGTTTAGGGTAGTGCAGTGGTGTTTTTGTAGTGTAGGGGGGTCATGTTTTAAGATGCAACGCTCCAATACCTGACCAGTCTGCACTACATAAAACTGCAAAAAAACTAAAAATAAAAAGTGTTTTGCACACTTTTGTCATTGGGCTATATGTGGGCTACATCTGGGTAATATTTGTGCTACATTTGGGCTCTTTTTTCACTAGTGGCCATCTTGGAAGACTTCTTTGTTATGAAGTTTCCTAATTTCCTCATTTACTGCAGTCTCCTCAGTAGGAAATACTTTCAGTTTTTACTTTGATTCCATCAAGAAGGCATTCAGATGTGTCACACATTTGCCATAAATTCAGAATGTTATTACTCTAGTTGTTCATTAGATCACTGTAGTAAAGCTACTGCTCACCAAGGAGTTAACTGGAAGTCTACTGCTGGTATTGAAAGTGATTGTTTCAGTCTGCATGTCAGAATTTTCTAATGAAATAGAAGAGGATTTGAGATCTCACTTAAAACATGCACTAAATTTTCTTTTTGCAGCACTAACCATAATTTCTATGGCAAAATGAACCCCCTCATTTTGTTCCTTTTTAAATTAAATGTTTTAAGTGTTACCAGTTTATTCCAATCAAGATGGCTTCAGGTGTGCCATACCATACGTTTGTCATAAGTAAGGCTGTTAGCACTCTAGTTGTTTTTTAGAACACTCTGGGAAGCTGCAGTAGAACACAAAGGCATCAACTGACAGGCTGCTCCTGTTGAAATATAACAGGAAGATATTTGAGATCTCACTTAAAACATGTCCTAATTTTTCTTTCTACAGCACTAAACATAATTTCTATGGCAAAATGAACCCCCTCATTTTGTTCCTTTTTAAATTAAATGTTTTAAGTGTTACCAGTTTATTCCAATCAAGATGGCTTCAGGTGTGCCATACTTTTGTCATAAGTAAGACTGTTAGCGCTCTAGTTGTTCTTTAGAACACTCTGGGAAGCTGCAGTAGAACACAAAGGCATCAACTGACAGGCTGCTCCTGTTGAAATATAACAGGAAGATATTTGAGATCACACTTGAAACATGTCCTAATTTTTCTTTCCAGAGCACTAATCATAATTTCTATGACAAGATGACCCCATCATTTTGTTCCTTTTTAAATTAAATGTTTTAAGTGTTACCAGTTTATTCCAATCAAGATGGCTTCAGGTGTGCCATACTTTTGTCATAAGTAAGGCTGTTAGCACTCTAGTTGTTCTTTAGAACACTCTGGGAAGCTGCAGTAGAACACAAAGGAATCAACTGACAGTCTCTGCCCTTGTTGGATATACATGTTTTACTGAGAATGTCAGACTTCATTCTCACATGACTGAGAAAGATAATGTGAATTTACAGAAAATATGCTCTCATTTTAGCTTCTGGGGCACCTTCCAAAACTGTATGGGACAAGCATGTGAAAATAGTTTTCTCTCAAACATGATTCATGATATCCCAGCAGAAGGTTTTTCACAGGGTAAAATCACCTTAGAACACACCACAATTCCTGAATTTAGTATGGTACCATCAAGAAATGAATTCTAATGTAACTAAAGTCTGTTATCACCCTTTATAGTTCTCCTTTTGGTAACTCTCAAAATCTTCGATTCACTACAATGCATTTCAATGGGGTACTATCATTTATATTGGTCCCAAGATGGCTGCCAGCAATTCCAGGATGAAGTGCTGACAGCCAATCAGATCTCACGATGACATGTGTGGTTAGGCTCCGCCCAGATATATATGTGTTTTTACTTTTGATTTTCTCCGCAACTACTGAGACGGATTTACACCATTTAACAAAAAGGGTTCTTTCTGAACCAAGAACTACCTCTTTGCCAAATTTGGTGTAATTCCGTTCAGCAGTTCGGGCTGTAGCCGTGTCTAAAGTTTCCTATGGGAAAATGAATGGGGAAAACACGTTTTGGGACCCCCTTTTTCTCGGCCCCCGCTTGACGAATCACCCTGAGACTTTCAGGGTAGGAGCGGACCGGAGCGGGCCATAAAGTTTGAAAATTTCGCGAAGATTCGTCAACCGACGCAAGAGTTATTTCAAATAGAATGTCGCGGATTTCCTATGGAAAATTGGTCCTAACTATAACTATCTACTGGCGACCGCCAGTAGATAATATATCATGTGATCAAGGCAGGGATCTGCCGAAACGCGTCATGGCTGAACAACTCTGGTGTAATTAAATAAAAATTTGCACTGAATCTGGGTCCACTCTCGTTTTTAGTACCTGAGGAGTCGTGGAGAATGATATATATATATATATATATATTTTCCTATATGCTGCCACAGTTGAAGGTGCACACAGTAACAGGCGAACCCAGCCTTCAAGGTCAAGTCCTTTATTCGGCAAAACTGGCAACAGCGCTGAATATTTCATCAAGCCCCAACGCGTTTCGGAGCTCCTTCTGCTCCTTGCTCACGGGGCGGCATACAGCGTGCAGACGCAGAAAGAGACCTTGAAGGCTGGGTTCGCCTGTTACTGTGTGCACCTTCAACTGTGGCAGCATATAGGAAAATATTCACCGGCCGAGCCAGGTCGGGGAGGTAGCACCACCACGTGGATTATTGTGGACTGTAGGTTTCGCAAATCATGGAAACCAGATTGCAGGGTGACAGGTTTTGTGCATACATTTAAAACTGGCTTTGAACTGAAGGCCCTATTGAGGGCATGACATTATTTTTCAGAAGGCAGAACCCACTATGGGTCATATTGTGGCAGGAGGACTACGAGTCCCAGAAGTCCGGGGATGACGTCAGCCAATTTGCTATGAAATTGGACGAACCGGGGACTCATCTCTTTCTGCGTCTGCATGCTGTATGCCGCCCCGTGAGCAAGGAGCAGAAGGAGCTCCGAAATGCGTTGGGGCTTGATGAAATATTCAGCACTGTTGCCAGTTTTGCCGAATAAAGGACTTGACCTTGAAGGCTGGGTTCGCCTGTTACTGTGTGCACCTTCAACTGTGGCAGCATATAGGAAAATATATATATATAATTTTGTTTGTTTATTCAGCAATGTTACGCCATTACGCACTTCTGCCAAACCTTTGACCTTGATCACACACAGGCGGTGCCATTGGCTTTTCCCTTATAGCGACCCATGGCACTGGAAGACAGACTGTGTAATTGCAAACAATATATATAAAGCCATGTTATAATTTTAACCTATCGCACATGCGATCATTCACTAAGGGAATTTACGGTTCATAGAGAATTAATTGACACAATCTTCAATTTCTAACTCCCTTAGTCTAAACAACATATAATGGAGATAAAATTATTGGTACTTTGCATGATGTTAATAAGTAATGCTATTTCTGCAGAAATTCATAGCATTTAAAAATAAACAATGGCATAAGGGGCATTGAAATCGCATTACTGCATTGTTATCACACACTCTTTAACAGGGTACATGGGAAATTTGATGGTGAGCATATAAATAGTCAAAACCAAATTTAATAAGCATTGCATTAATAAAAAAATGATTACTGTGTTGTCACAGTTTATAATCACCATTCTTATTGCAATGATAAATCTTATTATATAAAAAGCAATAACAAACAACATTTTTTTTATTACGAACGGTTTGCACTTAACATCATGCCCCTGTGGGCTTAGTCAAATTTGGATGAGAGTAAATTGACAATTTTATATTTGCACTTCCACATATATTGGCTGATTTAATTTGTATAGCTCTTTGTGCATGCCCCCAAAAAATGGCTCGACAATCAAGCACATCAAATTAAGCCCAAGTAGGCCTACACTTCATTTGCCCATGTTAATGTTTTGATAAACATCTAATGCTAGCTCGCACCCTTTTTGGCCAAACTCCTGCTTTGTTCACATTTTAGCTATTAACAATCCATGATGCAATCAATTTCCCACTTACTTCACTATACTGCCCTTTCCAATCATCTTTGTTGTGTTATTTTATACTGAATGTAAGGAAATGAAAGGGCTGCAGCTTGTCAGGTTCGGGTTTATAAAAATGTATATAATTCTTCTTTGAGATTCAAGCCATTCTGTGATTTGGAATCAAGATTAACTATAGATCTAGCTTCTGTTTATCCTAGTAACCGCTCCCGGTCACTGCCACACAATTGCCTGGGAATCACATCAATCACAAAGCACTTGAGGCATTTGGGATTATTGTTGTGGAATCCGCTGAAGTGCCTAGCTACTGGCTATGAATAGTCTTTGTTACTGATTGCTCTAAAGTGCTGCAGTATTCTTTTCTTTTCTGGACCTGCAACTTGGTGCTTCCTACATACCTCAGTCTATACTTGCATTCCAGTACATACACTGCATATTTCATTTAGCAGTTAAATGAGTCGGCTATAGTGAAAGGTTTGTCATGAAACCGTGTTGCATATTCTGTTGTATATCTAACACTTATAGATCACATTAGAACATGGAAGGCATGAAAGCGCTATCCAGGAGGGAGAACTGTGAAGATGGCAGCTCCGACAGAACAACAGAATCCACCCCCGAAGAAGGATTTATCTGCAAAAAGCCAATGATAGGTGCAAACTGACCCCAAAGCTACATGCTTGACAACTTGTATACTTATGGAAGCCTCTTTTCTGTTGTAGCCAGATTTTTTGCTCAACTTTCTCTGGACTGCTCTTAACTATGGTATTTCTCATGAAGCAGGCTCGCCTAAAAGTGATAGATGGTGATCTAGGTATGTTGGACCCTAAAACAGGATCTCCTTGATTTAGGTGCCAGGGCTTTTGTATAATGAATCTAAGCTCTCTTTCTTGTTTGCTGTAAGTTATTAGCCTGATGGTTGAGTCCCTTGACTTGGGGCTTGTGCTGAATAGTATGGATTCTCTGCTTTTTTTGGGTCACACGGATTAATGCCCTATCTAGGGATTTCTTAGAGTACCCCTGTTCCAAGAATCTATTAAGAGATACATCCTGGCATTTACTCAAGTCAACGCCTTAAATACAGTTTCTTTTCAGCCTGAGCGTCTCCCCAAAGGGAATGCTGTATTTCAGATGGCTGGGGTGAAAGCTGCTCGCATGAAGCATAGACTTGCAAGCAGTTTGCTTCCTAAATAGTTGTCTCTCAATTTTGCTGTCCTGCACAAACACCTGCAAGTCCAGAAATTCAACTTATGTTCTGCTAATCCGGTCAGTAAAGTGTGAGTTGATCATATTACAGAGGATTGCCTCAATGAATGCCTTGGCTGTCTCGTGTGCCCCTTCACACCACAAATAAATCGCCCCCCCCCGGGCCATCTAAGGCCCGGCAACCACCTCTTTCCCGGGGTTGGGCGCAAACAACAAAGGAGGGGGGCCACGCGACCCACCCCTTCGGGGAGACACAAACGGCCCTAGGGACCTCCACCCCCTAGCGCAGGCTCCTGCTATGTCCCAGGGTGCCCACCCCCATGACATAGCTGTTTGCTCTGACATGGCAGGAGCTTTGACAGCTCTCGTCAAGTCAGAGCAAACATGAACTCCGCTCTCAGCAAGAAAGAGCTGTGAAACCGCTCCTTCTTGCTGAGAGCAGAATTTTCATTTGTTTTTCTGCCGCTGTCAAGTGGGTAAGGAAACAGACGAAAGGATTGCTCTCACACAGAGGGAGCTGCAGGTTTAGCAGCTCCCTGTGTGTAAGAGCAATGCCGGTTCACTCAGAAGGCGCGGAGCCGGTAGGGACCCCGGAGGCATTCAGGATCTCCCTGTGGTCCCAAACGGTGGTGACTGGATGCCCTGGGTGTGGGCTCCAGGGCACCCAGCATTTGAAGGCCAGGACCCGGGGGATCAGGTCCCGAGCTAAAATCGGCTTATGGAGGGGGTACTGCGCAGCCCCCTCCTCCATTCAAATGTGGCCGGGAGATGTGGTGCCAGGGCTGAAATCGGCCTGGGGAGGGAGAGGTGCCCCTGCGTGACCTCCCTACCCCATTTTATTATTGTGGGCAACAGGGGATTGGGCCCCCAGGGCCGAAATCGGCCTGGGGAGTGGGGCTGCACGGTTCCCCTCTCCTATTAAAATTGTGGGGTCCCCTCTCCCCCATTAAAGAATAAAAGGCAGAAAAACAAGCAAAAAGGCAAAAAGGAGGGCAGAAAAAAGGGCAGGAAAGGCAAAAGAGGGCAGAAAAGCGAGCAAAACAGGGCATAAAAACGAGCAGGAAAGGCAGAACAGAGGGCAGGAAAGGCAAAACAGAAAAAAGAGGGCAAAACAGAGAGCACTCAGACACTCACAGACCCACTCCGACACACACACACACACACACCCACTCACAGACGCACTCAGACACTCACGCAGGAAACAACATTGAAAAACCTTAGAAATTCAATGAAAAAAAACAAAGGTTACAGGGACGTTATAGTTAGACTCACATTTTACTCATATAAAATCAGTGAAATTCAGCAGGTATAGTTAGCTGAGCTACCTATAACGTACGCCCCCGCAAAGCACTGCTTATGACCTCACAAATCACATCACTGATGAAAGTTAGTGACATCAATTACTGAAACGTAAGTGGAGGGCCTGTGGCCCCCATCCCAGAGCCTTTACGGCCCAGGGGACCAGATC
Source organism: Calotriton arnoldi (assembly GCA_963921515.1). Lineage (NCBI taxonomy): Eukaryota > Metazoa > Chordata > Amphibia > Caudata > Salamandridae > Calotriton > Calotriton arnoldi. The sequence goes on from CAWUFW010000334.1 coordinate 2,495,901, forward strand.
CGCTGGGGCCTCATATGGGTGGCCGGTGCCCGCCCAGGGCACCCACAAAAAACAATGTTGAGGGCTGTGCGAGTGGAGACCCAGGGCCTCTGCAGCCCCATCCTGATTCCCAGCCAGCACCATACCAGGTGCTGGCAGGAGTCTGCATTCCTTTGCTCTTGCCCGGAGGTAAGCAGCATTGGAGCAACATTTTATACTGCTCCCACGAGTTGGAAGCAAAGTGGAGTTCCTTGCCTGGGAGAATGCGGGCAGGGTATGCTCGTACTCTCTGGGGCAGGGAAGCATAGTGTCCTGGGGTGGACTCCGCAGGACACTGTATAGAATCACAGTTGGGGTCCCCAGGGTGGATATCAGCACAGGAAGCACTACTTTTTTGTAGATTTTGGTCCCAGGAGATCAGGTCCCCGAGGGCCAACAGAGGCTCGACGAGGGGGTCTGGTGCCCCTCCCCACTTTCTTTTTTTTAACCTAATCAGCTCTGGGTGGGAGATGTGGTTCATTAGTGACTCTGGGAAGAGGGCCCTCTCCCACTCCATCTAGTATTCGGCCCCAGGGGATGAGGTCCCCAGGACCCAATAAAGGCTTGGGGAGGGCATGCCCCCCCTCCCCTTGAAAGTGCATTTGTCACTAGGGGATGTAGACCCCGGGCCCATTGTTGTTTGGGGAAGAGGGCTCCACTCACACCCCCTGCCCATAAATATTAAACTAAAGACACTAAGGGCCCTGGCCCACCGGGGGAGGGGTCAAATCGCTTAAATCAAAAACGCAGGTGGGCGCTTTTTTGGCCCAACGGGAAAAAAGCCCTAAGGCCAATCAGAATGATCTACTTTTTTCTTTTAATAGTGTTCACCCAACCGTCCTGATATACAAATACTCTTGATCCCTAATTTTTCAAGAACTGCACAATGGATGTACCCCAAATCATAGAAAGTAAGCTTTCTGGACCAAGATCTAGCTTCCTGACAAATTTGGGTTAATTCCGTTCAGCAGTTTTTGCAGTTGCGCTGTTACAAAAAGTCTATGGAAAATGCATTAAGATTTTGCATTTTGAGACGCTCCTTTTTTTCTCAGCTCCTGCTTGATGGATCACACTGAAACGTTCTAGGAAGGAGCTGAGGTGGATGAACTTTAAAAAAAAAAAGTTTTGTGAAGATTCGTCAAAGGGTGCCAAAGTTAATCCTAGGTACCAAAAAATGCTCTTTCTATGGAAACGCAGACCTAACTATAACTACCCACTTGCAACCGCTAGTGGGTAATATAGATAATATATTACCGAGTGGCTTTGGCCACTGGGTAGTTATAGTTGGGATTTGTTTACATAGGCAATGCGTTTTTTGTGTTGCTAATAACTCTGGCACCGTTTGACGAATCTCAACGAGACTTTCCAAAAAAGTGCTCTGTTGTGCCTTGTTTCGGGATGATCCGTCTAGCAGGGGCCGAGAAAAAAGGGGTGTCCCAAAACACAAATTTCCATTCATTTTACATCCACTTCGCCAAGAAGTACTACAGCAAAAACTGCTGAACAGAATTTCCACAAATTTGGCAGGTAGCTAGATCTTGGTCAGGAGATTTAGCTTTTTGTGATTTGTTGTAAATCAGTTAGGTAGTTTTTGAGATATTAAGGTTTAAAAATATTTATACATCTGGACGGTTGGTCCGTAATACACTCGTGACAGTCTCGCGGGAGCGATAATTTTAAAACAGAGTTCTGATTGGCCCAGGGAGCATTTTTTCCCCATGGTCATCTCGCTCCAGTGGGCGTCAGACTCCTGCAGGAGAAAGTGCTCTGATTGACTGCTAGCAACATGAGAAAAATGTTGCTGCCAGACAATACAGGACTTGGGGACTTAGTCTGCTGTTCTGCAGTTGGAAAAAAATGGTATAAGTGGGCAGGGTAGGGATACCCTGCACCCCTAGTCCCCAAAGGCGCAAACATGGACAGGGAGGGGGCGAGTTATAGTTAGTGTTATCTGGTTAGCGAGCTGAAAAGAGTGTGTAACGACGTCCGCTACTTTGATAATATGAAGGTGGTGGATACATTGTAAATGAAAGTTATAACTATAACTTTAGGATTTTTATAATTTGAGTAGTTTACATTTGGTTTGTAAAGGGAAAATACGTTTTCTCAACTATAACTAAGCTTAAGCATTTTTTTTTTATTCCATTGATTTAAAATTTTGGTTAACATTTTTTAATAAAAATGTGTTTCAAATAGTAGAATCTAGTGTTGCAAGTGGAGAGTTATGTGGAGTGTCGTACAGTAGAGTGGAGGAGAGTATTGTAAAGATTATTGTCATAGAATGGAGTATTGCAGACTTCAATCAAGTAGAGTATAGTAGTATATCGTACAGTGTAGCAAAGTGTTTTATAGTGTAGTGGCATGGTGACTCACACAGTGGAGTCAAGTATCGTAGGCTGGAGCAGCAAGTTGTACAGTTGAATGACGTATTGAACAGTAGATTAGGGTGTTATAGACTGTCAAAGTGGAGTAAAGTGTTTTAGAGTAGGATGAAGTGGAGTGTCAGAGTGGAGTATTGTCAAGTGGAGTGTCATAGTGTACAGTGGAGGAGCGTGTCGAAGAGTGGAGTGCCTTGTCATATAGAGGAGTATCGTAGAGAGAAGTTGCGTGGCGTCAATGGTCATATAGTGTAGCACATAGGCATAGAGTGGATGGCTACAGAGTGAAGTACAGTGCCAGAGATTGACATAGGGTAGTACAGTGCTGTTGAGTGGAGTTGCATACAGTGGAGTAGTGTGTCAGACAGTGGAGCATAGTAGAGCAGGGTATAGTTCAGAGAAGGGTGTAGAGTGGGATAAAGTGTCAGAGTGGGGTAGAATGTCAGAGTGGAGTGGTGTGTCATAGACTAAAGTGGTTTGGAGTGCAGTACATTGGAATGGCGTAGCATCCAGTCGAGTAAAGTGTCATAAACTGGAGTACCGTGTTGTACAGAAGAGTGTAGTTTGGTTTCGTGCAGTATTTGAAAGTGATGCAGATTACAATAGAGTAGAGTGGTATAGAGTACAGCACAGTGTTTTAGAGTGTGGTACATTGGATTGGCATACAGTGTTAGAGAGTATGATGGCATTGAGTATCGTGGAGTGGTGTACAGTGGAGTACCGTGTCAGAGTAGAGTGAAGTGGGGTGCAGTGGCATACAGTATAGTACAGTGGTGTAGGGGTATAGACAGGAGTAAAGTGTCGGAGAGTGGCATACAGTGTAGTAGAGTGTTGTAGTGTGGAGTTATGTTATGTTACTAGCATTTATAAATCACACGTATACCAATCGGTTTCTTGGCACTATACTGCTCGCACTTCAGACATTTGCTTGTTTGAAGAGTCATGTTTTTAAAAGTTGTCTAAATCTGATATAGCAAGGAGTCTTCCTAATATCAAGTGGGAAGAAGTTACAGATATGGGGGGCGAGTACAAAAAATCTGGAGCCGCTGAGTCTCTTCTTTTTGAAGGAGGGAATAGTGAGGAGATTCAGGTGAGTGGATCTTAAGTTACAGGTGGGTATGTATTTTTGGATACGGGTAGAGATGAAAATTGGGCTGCTACCATAGAGAGATTTAAAAATGATGCATCTAGTCTTGAATATAGTTCGCTGTTTTACCGACAGTTAATGTAGTTTCCTCATCAGGGGGGTGATGTGGCACTTTCTTGGCTATTGGTAGATTAATCTGACTGCCTGATTTTGTGCCAGTTGTAATCCACGGTTAACGCCTTTGGGAAGGCCCAGGTAAAGCGAATTTGCGTAATCTATCCTCGAAATTACTAATTAGATAATGACTTGAATAAGAGCTTTGAAGGGAACGAATTTACCTATCTTTCTCATTTTCCGAAGCTGTAAAAAACAGGGCGAGATCACTGCCGCTTAGCTGGGGTTTCATAGACTGGTTTTTATCAAAAGGAACTCCAAAAGGTTTTAGGGGGTACCCTTTGCAGCTGCCAAAATGTGGAGTTCCACGAGTCATGCCTGCTGCTAGTTATAATGATTTAAGTTTTGTTGGAGTTTAATTTGAGTTCATTACTACTCATCTAATCGTGGAAGAATAACATCGTATTTTGAAAGGTCGCTTTAGATTCTGGTGAGTTGTCGATGGCAAAAAGCAGTTGCATATCGTCCGCATATTTGTAAATTCTCACCTTCATTTTTTCCAGAGAAGTGAGTTGGACCTTGGAAGAGCTGAAGGGGGATAGACAAATTGACTGAAAGCATTCCTTCAAGAAGGAGACAATCCAATCAAGTGCCATGCCCCGCAAGCCTAAGGCTCTGACACGGTCAACCAGAAGTTCATGGACGACTGTGTTGAAGGCCACCGAAAGATCAAGAAGCACCAGCGCCTGAGTGGTATGCCTATCAGCTTCTTTCCTCATGTCATCTACCACTAAAAGAATGACTGCTTCAATAGAGTGAGCCGGCCATAAGCCTGCTTGATGGGCTGGTCAAGAAAGTGAGCTTCCTCTAGAAAAGAGCATAAACATCTGGCAACATGCACCTCTAAAACCTTTGTTAGATAAGGAATCAAGGATCTAGGGCAGTAGTTCTTCAAAATATGTGGGTCCTCACCAGCTTTCTTTAATAATGAGACCACTATCGCCTCCTTAGAAGAGCTAGGAACCAAATCTTGGCACAAGGAATCATTGAGAAAGGCTAGAACTGGGTCAGGAGTTGAGTAGCGTAGTGTGTGAAATAGTGGAGCTGCGTAGAGGGGATTGTTGTATAGTAGCGTAGAGTAAGGTAAAGTCCCGTACAGTGGAGTGATGTAACGTAGTGTGGGGTAAAGTAGAATAGAGTGTATTGGTGTGTCATGGAATAGAGTGGCTTGGAGCGGAGTGCACTGTAGGTAGTATACTGTTAGAAATTGGAGTGGGGTCTCGGACAGTAGAGTGGAATGCTGTGTGGTACAGAAAAGTGTTGAATAGAGTGTTGTACATTGGAGTGTACAGGAAAAGAGTGGAGTATAGAGTTGGGCAGTGGAGTGTGCAGTGACAGAGTGGAATACAATGTCAGAGAGTGCCATGAAGTGTGGAGTTATGTAGAGTGGAGGAGAGTGTCATACAATGGAGCAGTATAGAGTGAAGTGGCGTACACTGTAGTGGCTTAGAGTGGATTACCGTAAAGTGGAGCAGGGTACAGTGGAATACTGTACAGTAGGGTGTAGAAAAGTGGTGTGTCATAGAGTGAAGTGGCGTACACTGTAGTGGCTTAGAGTGGATTACCGTAAAGTGGAGCAGGGTACAGTGGAATACTGTACAGTAGGGTGTAGAAAAGTGGAGTGGCATAGAGTGAAGTGGTGTACAGTGGAGTGACAGATTGGAGTAGGCTACAGTGGATTAGCGTAGTTTGGGGTGGCATACAGTTACAGCGTACAGCTGAGAAAAAGGTTATAAATTGGAAAGGTGTCTCATACAGTAGAGTGGAGTGCTGTGTCGTACAGTGTTGAAAACAGGCGTACAGTGGAGTAGAGTACTTGTACAATAGAGTGTACGGGCATAGAGTTGAGTGCAAATTTGGACAAGATAGTGTACGGGGATAAAGTGGAATAGAGTCTGGTAGAGTGGCGTAGAGTTTTGTAGAGGGAGATATATAGAGTGTAGGAAAGGACAATGGAGTGGCGTAGAGTGGAGTAATGTACAGTGGAGTGGCATAAAATGGATGAGTGTAGAATGGAGTAATGTAGACTGGAATGGCGTAGAGTGTAATAGCGTAGAGTGTAATAGCGTATAGTGTAGTAGTGTACAGTGGAGTGGCTCAACATTTAATAGGGTATAGTGTAGTAGTGTACAGTGGAGTGGCGTACAGTAAAGTGGTTTAGACTGGAGTGGAAAATTGTGGGGTGGGGTAGAGTGTAATAGCATGCAGTGGAGTGGCGTAGAGTACAATAACAGAGTAGAGGGGCAAAGACTGAAGTTGCGTACAGTGTAATAGTGTAGAATGGAGTGGGGTACAGTGGAAAAGCGTAGAATGGAGTACAGTGGAGTGGCAAAGTAGAAGAGCGTCGAGTGGAGTGGCATACAGTGGAGAGGTGTAGACTAGAGTAGTGTACAGTGGAGTGTGGTAGAGTGAAATAGCATATAGTGGAGTAGCGTGGAGTGGTGTCCAACTAGTGTGAAATGGAGAGGCGTGGAGTGATGTACACCGGAGTGACAGAGTGGAGAGAGTGGAGTGGCATACAGTGGAGTAGACTGGAGTGGTGTACAGTAGAGTGGTGCAAATTGGAAAAGTGTATAGTTGAGTAGCGTACAGTAGAGTGGTGTACAGTGAAGTGGTGTAGACTGGAGTGGCATACACTGGAATCGGGTAGAGTGGAATGGCATACAGTGGAATAGCGTATACTGGAGTAGTGTATAGCGGAGCGGCTTGCAGTTGAGTGTCATACTGAAGAGGCATAGAGTGGAGTTGCATACGGTGTAATAACGTAGAGTAGACTGGCGTACAGTGGAGTTGTGTACAGTATAGCAGCGAACAGTGGAGTGGCATAGAGCAGAGTGTTGTACAGTGGAGTGGCATAGAGTGCAACAGTGTATAGTGGAGTAGTGTACAGTGGAGTGGCTTATGATAGAGTGGTGTAGACTGAAGTGATGTACAGTGGCGTGGGGTACAGTGCAATAGCATAAAGTGGAGTTGCATACGCTGCGGTGGGGTCCAATCGGATAGGGTAGAATGAAGTGGCGTAGAGTAGGGTGCCATACACTGGAGTGGCACAGAATGGAGTAATGTACAGTGGAGTGGCATTCAATGGAGTAATGTACAGTGGAGTGTTGTAGAGTGGAGTGACATACAGTGCAATAAAGTGGAGTGGCGTATAGCAGAACAGCGTAGAGAGGAATAGTCTATATTCGAGTAGAGTCCAGTGGAGTGACATATACTGGATTGGCGTAGAGTGTAATAGCATGGGGTGGCATAGAGTGAAGTCTCATACAGTGGAAAGGCATAGAGTGGAATGGCATAGAGTGGAGTGGGTGGTGTTGCATATGGACGTATGTGAAATTTAACAGTAACGTAGATTATGGTGTGCAGAGTAACGCAAAACAGCGAATTGCGCTGTCTTGCTTTTCTCCAGATAAACTAAATAAGCGTAGGGCCATGCATGGTGGTCTTGCGTTTCTTTCTAACTTTGACTTAAATATTGCATTGTCATGCCTCACCATCAGTAATGCAAGGGTACCACAATGCAATGATACAGCTAGGCCTTAGTTATATTTTGGGACATGGTATACTGTGATAACTTTGCAGTATACCCTGGTACATGGCAATGACATGCCAGTATATAATTGGGTAATGGCTGTTTTAATAGAATAAAAAGGCAGCCATATTGTTTTTACACACTTTGGCTGTGTTCAGTGTTAGGGCCTTAAATATAGATAAGTAGGAGGTCCCTAACTATTACCACTTTAAAGTGGTAACAGGTATGGAAACGTACTTATATTTTTTTTTATATATTTTAAAATAATTTTACGTCCATGTATTGCTGTAGTTTCACAAACTTTTGTGGAATTGCGATAAAGTGCTCCAGTGACATATCTTTTAGTTTAAATGACTAATGACTTTAAAAATACTTATCTTTCTTAACTGCAGTAACTATAAAACGTCATCTCTGCATCATAATGTACATGCCTGCCAAATTTCATGTAAATCCATTCAACCGTTTTCGCGCTACGTCAAATACAGTAGTCTATGATAAATGCAGTAGTGGAAAAACGAGTTTTGGGACCCCCCTTTCATCTTTGCACCCCCTTAATGATTTACCACAAAAATGTACATCATGTAGAAAATTGTTGTAGGTCTGGAAAGTTTGTGCTGATTCTTAAAACGGTTGGAAAGTTATTAGGGAGTTAGTATTTGAGGAATTCAAATTTTTGGGAATACTACCTACAATTACAGAGAGGCAATCAGATTTAATGTGATTTCTTTCTTTTTATCTACTGTATTTGTTATTTACTTTATTAGTTTACATAATTATGTGACCATAAATGTGTCTTTTAGTTGTTCATGTAGTAATTAGTAATTCTGAAACTTTATATATGCAGTCTAGTTTATTTTTGGGCTTCCTTGCTACTTTTAGTAGGATTGTGCTACATATGAAGCACAAAGTGAATGGAAGCCAATCGTAGCTGCTATAAAATTTAGGATTTTTTTCCTCCGAAAGGCCAATTATCATGTCCTTCATATAGTAGTCTGTGTAGCTCACTGCTAGGCCACTTTTTTATTTTGATGCATAGGGGTGCATAAGAAAGATGTTTTTTGTTTAGCTTGTTGGGCCAGTTTTATTTTGTGAGCCAGAGAGCATGCAAAGAAAACTCAAGTAGATTAAGATGTATTGCACAAGTTACTAACTTGTGTAACGATATATCTGTAAGAGACAGTAGTTAGTGACAGATTCCTTACCTTAGAATAGATTCCTTACCTTAGAATATCCCCAGGCGTCAGGCTGGATCCGGAAAGTTTTTTGCGTAGCAGTACCCTTGCGCGTCGGTAGGCGGCGTCGTGCGGCTCCGCGTCCGTCGGCGTCGTGATCGCCGGGATGATGTCGCGGGCAGTACTTAGGCGCCGCCCCTGCGCGCTGACGTCAGTTCTGTACACGACTTTCCGCGCCAGGAACGCAGAGCCATGCAAGAAGCTGACACAGGTGTCTGAAAAATACTAGGGCCCTGAAAGGGATGTCCTTAACCCTAGAAATCAGTTCGCAGAACGGGGAGGATGGGTGGGGCGGTAAGGAATCTGTCACTAACTACTGTCTCTTACAGATATATCGTTACACAAGTTAGTAACTTGTGCATCTGAAAGAGACACGTTAGTGACAGATTCCTTACCTTAGAATAGATACCCCAGCAATACCAACCCCGGTGGTGGGTCTGCGAACAAAGATCAGACAAGGAAGTTCTGGAGGACAGAACGGCCAAAGAAGCCGTCCCTCCGGACCTGACTGTCAAGGCAGTAATGCTTTGTAAATGTGTGCAGCGAGGCCCACGTAGCTGCCTGACAGATAACCGGCAGCGGAACACCGCGGCCTAAGGCCGTGGTAGCAGCCGTTGCCCTGGTGGAATGGGCACGCAGCCCAACAGGAGGCTCCTTCTTAGCCAAAGAATAGCAGGTCTTGATGCACAAGGTAACCCAGCGGGAGATGGTCCTCTTGTGCACCGCCCGACCTTTTTGGCGCCCACGTAGCCAACAAAGAGCTGGTCATCCACCCGGAAGTGTTTTGTGCGGTCAATATAGAAGGAGAGCGCACGTTTTGGGTCCAGACGGTGGAGCCTCTCTTCCTCTCTGGAAGGATGCGGAGGCGGAAAGAAGGTGGGCAAAGTGATGGTCTGCCCAATGTGGAAAGCAGTAACCACCTTTGGCAAGAAGGACGGACGTGTCCGAAGAACAACCTTGTCTGGATGAACAGACAGAAAGGGAGGTTTGCAAGATAGAGCCTGGAGCTCACTCACCCGCCGAGCGGAGGTGATGGCCACCAGAAAGGCTGTCTTCAGAGTCAGAAGACGAAGAGGACAGTTATGTAGAAGGCTCAAAGGGAGCGCACATTAAAAGGTAAGAACCAAGTTCAAGTCCCACTGAGGCATCACAAACGGAACAGGAGGGAAGAGGTGAGTAATGCCTTTTAAGAACCTGTTAACAACAGGGGACTTGAAAAGGGAGGGCTGATCAGGGAGCCTGAGGAAGGCCGAGATAGCACAAAGATAACCCTTGATGGTACCCAGGGCAGAACCCTGTTGGGCCAGAGAGAGGGGGAACAGAAGGACCTCAGAAAGAGGGGCAGAAAGGGGATTCACAGCCTTTGCTGTGCACCATGCCACAAATTTGTTCCACCTGCAGGCGTATACCACCTTAGTGGAGGGACGCCTGGCTGCCAGAATCAATCACAAACTTCGGGAGGCAAGTCGAAAGGAATCAACTGCCGCCGCTCAATCTCCACGCAAGCAGGTGTAGACTGGACAGGTTCGGGTGGAGGACCGTCCCCTGCTGCTGCGACAGAAGATCCTCCCGAAGAGGCAGACGGATCGGGGGATCTATGCTCATATTGAGTAGCTCGGGATACCAAACTCTTCGAGCCCAGTCCGGAGCCACAAGAATGACTTGGGCCCGGTCGTGCCGAATCTTCTTCAACACTCTGGGTAGAAGTGGTATAGGCGGAAAGGCGTACAACAGACCGCAACTCCACTCGTGACGAAAAGCGTCGCCGAGCGAGTGCCGCCTTGGAAATTCCAACGCGCAGAACTGATGACATTGCGCGTTCTCTTCGGTGGCGAATAGATCTAACCAAGGCTCTCCCCACTGTAGAAAGAGTCCTTGCGCCACTTCCGAGTGAAGACGCCATTCGTGATCCATCATGCACCTGCGGCTGAGGTTCGTCCGCCCTGGCGTTCAGCGAACCTGCCAGGTGTTGAACCATCAGGAACATGCCCTGATGTTCCAGCCATGTCCAGAGGCGCAGAGCCTCCTGACAAAGGGTCCACGACCCCACCCCGCCTTGTTTGTTGCAGTACCACATGGCGGTGGTGTTGTCTGTGAACACCTGCACTACCTTCCCTTTGACAGAGGGAAGGAATGCCTTGAGTGCAAGTCGGATCGCCCGGAGCTCCAGAAGGTTGATATGGAGCCGGGACTCCGCCGGAGACCAGAGGCCTCTGATCTCCGCCTCTCCCATGTGACCGCCCCATCCCAGAAGGGACGCGTCAGTCACAACTGTGTGCTCTGGCTGGGGAAGGGAGCGGGATCTGCCCATGACCCATTGCCGGTTCGAGAGCCACCACTGCAACTGTTTTGCAGTCCCCTCCGAGATCTGGACGTGATCGGACAGGTTGCCCTGGTGCTGCGCCCACTGGAACTTCAGGTCCCACTGCAGAGCCCGCATATGCCATCTGGCATGATTGACCAGCAGGATGCAGGAGGCCATGAGGCCCAGCAGCCTCAGGGTCATCCGTACCGAAACCCAGGATAAAGGCTGAAAGATTGGAATCATAGCCTGAATATCCCGGACTCGCCGTTCGGGAGGATAGGCCCGAAACTGCGTCGTGTCCAGAACTGCTCCGATGAAAGGAGCTGTGGAGAAGGAATCAGATGCGACTTCGGCACATTGATGGAGAACCCCAGCGAGTGCAGGAGTTCGGCCGTAGTCTGGAGGTGGGAGACGACTGCCTGGGGCGAGGCCCGCCTTCAGCAGCCAGTCGTCGAGGTAGGGGAAGACTGAAACCCCTGCCCGGCGCAGATGAGCCGCGACCACCGCCAACACTTTCGTGAACACCCGAGGGGCACTGGTAAGGCCAAAGGGGAGCACGGTGAACTGAAAATGCTCGGGGCCTACCGTGAACCGAAGGTAACGCCGGTGGGCCGGCAGGACGGGGATGTGGAAATATGCGTCCTGCAAGTCCAACGCTACCAACCAGTCTCCAGGGTCGAGGGCAGTCAAGACCTGAGCTAGGGTGAGCATCTTGAACTTCTCCTTCCGGAGGAAGCGATTGACGTTCCGGAGGTCCAAGATAGGACGCATGTCCTCCTTGTCCTTTTTGGGCACCAGGAAGTAGTGGAAGTAGCAACCACGCCCTACTTCTGGGGTCGGAACATGCTCGATGGCCCTCTTGGCCAAGAGGGCCGTGACTTCCTTCTGCAGAAGCACCAAGTGATCCCCTGACATGCGGTGGATTTGAGGTGGCATGGCTGGGGGGGTGGACTCGAAGGGGAGGGAGTAGCCCCTTCGGACAATGTCCAAGACCCACCTGTCCGAGGTGATGGTACGCCAGTGGGGAAGGTGATGGCGGACCCTGCCCCCTACTGGCGTGCTGTGCACCTGAAAGGAGGGACTAGGAGGGTTTGGAGGCCGCGGACGGGTTGGAGGTGGTGGCCTGACCCGCACGCTGGTTGCCCGATCCGCCACGGCGGAATCCACGTCCTCGGCCACGCGAAGACGCCTGCTGCGCGGGACGGTGGCTGGGCTGCTGACGTGAAGGGCGCCCCTACCGTGGCCACGATAGGGGCGAAAAGCAGAAGTCAGCGGAGGGCGTGTAGCAGAAAGGCCCAGGGACTTTGCAGTAGCCCGTGAGTCCTTAAAGCGCTCCAACGCATGGTCTGCTTTGGACCCAAAAAGACCGACTCCATCAAAGGGCATGTCCATGAGAGTATTCTGGACATCCCCTGAAAAACCAGTGGTTCTCAGCCAGGCGTGGCGTCGTAGCGCCACCGTCGTTGCAATAGACCTGCCCAGCGAGTCGGCGGTATCAAGGCCACATCGAATTGTATATTTGGCCGCATCCCTTCCTTCCACAATGGCGCGGGAAAGCAGTGTCTGGACCTCCTCAGAACACTGGGGCAAAACATCCGCCACCGAATCCCACAAGGAGTGGGTATATCGGCCCAAAAGGCAAGCGGTGTTGCAGACCGCAAGCCAGCACTGGAGGAAGAAAAACCCTTCTTCCCAAATTGATCCAGTCGTTTGGATTCCCTATCCGGAGGGGCGGTAGGGAAGGCGGTTTTGGGAAGCGGAGGCTTGGACAACCAAGCTCTCAGGGGTGGGGTGGACAGAGAGAAACAGGGGGTCGCCCGGAGCTGGGCGATGGCGTCGGGACACGTTCCTATCCACAGGAGCCCCTGTGTTGGGCTTGGACCAGGCGCCCAAAAGAACGTCAGTGAGGGCGTCGTTAAACGGCAGCACAGTCTCCGAAGAGGAGGCTGCCGGCTGAAGCACCTCTGTCAAGATATTAGTCTTGACTGCCACAGTAGGGAGTTGGAGACGTAAAGCCCCAGCCGCCCTACGCAACACCGTTGCAAAATTGGCTCCCTCCTCCGTAGCCACGGGAGGAGATAGCATGCCAGTGTCAGGGGAAGTATCTAGACCACTAGCATCCCCTAGACCCTCTGTCCAGTCCTCATGGTACTGACACTGTCGTGTCAGAGGGTCATCAGACCCCTCCCAGTCCTCCTGGTCCTCCTCAGGTTCAAAATAAGGGGAGGAGGGACATTTGGGATCCAAGGTCCCATCGGCGCCGGAACCGGCGTCGAGCGACGTCGGTCCGGGTCCATGTCCGGAGCCGGAAGGAACTGGGGAACGACGCCGCTCGGAGCCCCAGGCGGCGTCGAGAACGGCACCGGAGACATCGGCGCCGGCGGAGGTGTCGTTAGGTCGACCCGGCGTCGATGGGGGTTGTGGAGCCGGGATCGAGGCCGGGGCCGAAGCCGGAGCCGGGATCGAGGCTGGAGGCACGGGCGACGCTGGGGCCGGAGCCGTCGGCGACGCCGGAGCAACCCCATCAGGGCCTGCGGGGCCCGAAGGCGCACCGGAGGGACCTTGAGGCCCGAAGAGACGGGCCATGGCCGACAGGAATTCCTGCACTTTGGCCGGATCCGCCCCCGAACCCGGGAAGGGCGGGTATGGCGGGGGCGACTCCACAGGCATGTCCGGGGCCGCGGGGGCGGGGACGGTGCCGGGAGGGGCCTCAGCCGAGTCGCGAGACCGGCGAGGCGAAGTCCTAGAGCGATGATGCTTTTGGACTTTTTGTGTTTCGACTTACCGGACGAAGAAGACTTCGATGCCGACGACCGGTGTGGACTCCGCGATCGACCCCTGGACCTCTCACGCGACCGGGGCTTCCGCGGAGCCGAATGCCGGGCCTCGAGGAGCTTTCGAGACCGCTCTCGCAAAGCTTTCGGGTGGAGGGCCTGGCAGTCGGCACAAGACTCCGTGTCGTGGCCTCGGCCGAGGCAGAAGAGACACTCCCAATGCGGGTCGGTGACGGACATCATCCGAGCACAGGCGCCGCAACGTTTGAAACCGGGCATCCCTACGACACCTTGTTTGAAAAACAGTGAAAAATTCACCAAAAAGTATGGTCAAAAAATGACCAGGGCACTGCTCTTCCCGGATCTGCGCTTGCTGGCGCGGAAAAGAAGAACTGACGTCAGCGCGCAGGGCGGCGCCTAAGTACTGCCCGCGACGTCATCCCGGCGATCACGACGCTGACGACGGACGCGGAGCCGCACGACGCCGCCCTACCGGCGCGCAAGGGTACTGCTACGCAAAAAACTTTCCGGATCCAGCCTGACGCCTGGGGATATTCTAAGGTAAGGAATCTATTCTAAGGTAAGGAATCTGTCACTAACGTGTCTCTTTCAGATTTGTTTGTTATGTATTGGTTTATAGGTTTCCATTAGCATCTGACCATAAATGAGTTTTAGTTGTTTATGTACTAATTCTGAAACTTTACATATGCAGTCTAGTTTATTTTCTGGGCTTCCTTCCTTCTTTTAGTAGTATTGTGCTACAAGACATAACTAAGCTGAAAAACTATATAACTTCAAAAAGACTTACTCTACAAATCTGCGGTACCCAAAAGAATCATCTGCGCACCCTAATATCTAATGCTGCCAAATTGCAGCAAATTCAGACTGGCTGTTTTCGTGCTACGCGAAAGACAAAAGTCTATGTAAAATGCTTTGGATTTCAAGCTTGTTTTGGGGCCCCCCCCTTTTTTTCTTTGCACCCCTTGAACAAAAGCTGCAAAAATTTCAGCCTCTTACAATGAAACAGGTTTGTAAAGTTTCACGGACATTCTTCAAACGGGTGCAAAGTTATTTAGGGACAAAAATATATGGTGACCCTAACTATAACTACTGAGTGGATATATATATATATATATATATATATATATATATATATATATATATATATATATATATATATATATATATATATATATATATATATATATATATATATATATATATATATTCACGTTTCATTCTGCAAGCAGGCAACATGTTTCCCATAGGGATGAATAATGATGAGGAGTTACATTCACATCTTTAAATCGTCTGATTATACCCAGCCCAACTCAAGAGAGTTCAGGATTCGCTTAGCAATCCCTGGTTTTAACTGGTTTATTTTTGTGTTTAGAGTAGACTGTACAGGAATCACCTAGTTGCTTTTTATATGTTTTTTAGTTTTTAGCCTTGCTACTATGAATGCGGAATTTATAATACAGGCTGACACAGTAAACAAGCACCTTGCAATGTAAGTAATTACCAAGCAAAAAGGAGGGCGTGCTAAGGCACACTAGTTGTACCTAGGCTCACTAATAGCCGATATATGAATCAACTAGTAATATGTGAATACTAATGTGTTTCTTTTTGTATATGTTTTTCATGTTTTGACAGAATTCTGGGGATACAAACCGAACTGAAGAATAACCACCTTTACTGTTTAGAGCACATGAGGCGGCAGTCCGTTCTCTGAACGAGTCACCACTCATTTTCTCGTCATTTAGACAATGGTTTGTTATGATTGGGTACTATACCTGCACTGTTTACTTATGTAATGTGATCATCCCTGAACAACGGGTCAGAATCTAAGGGTACTATACCCTGCACTTTCACTATGTGAAAAAACATGAGTTATTTAACAAAAGTGACTTAGCACTACATTCCCAGCCACGCACGTCATAATACTGGCATAACTAATAATATAAAACACCGTTGCAACAGTACGCTTGCCGTAAAACCGAGCTTGTCCAAAAAGAATTGTGGTAATAACAAAGTATATCAACAACAATGAATTAATTATTTGAATTTACTTTAGTTTGTAAATATGTGTTAAATCATGCACACTGAATTGCGTACAGTCTTTTCACTATGACCATGGTTCTTCCCCGCCGGAGTTGTGTGAGGAAATTCTGATGATATATATATATACATATATGAGACACGGGGGATTTTTTGCGCAAATTGAACAATTTCCAATGGGATGATACATACATTTTAATGGCACTCGATTTGAGTTCCCTGTATACAAGCATAAATCACAGGGATGGGGTAAAAGCACTTGAACATTACCTAAATAGAAAACCTGTGCAGTATGCACAACACAACAAAATATTAATTGAAATGGTTAAGCTGTGTCTAAACAACAATATGTTTATGTTCAACAACACCCTGTACCAGCAAACACGCGGAGTTGCCATGGGTGCCAGCTTCTCCCCCAGCTATGCTTGTCTCCACATGGGCTGGTGGGAGGAGCTGGTACTAGGTACTGTACACAAGAATTATGTCTGCAATAACGTCAAACTATGGCTCAGATTTATTGACGATTTATTTGCAGTCTGGCAAGGCACTAAGGAAACTGCAATAGAATTCGTCAATACAATCAACATCAATGCCATTAGCCTGCACTTTACAACTAATATAAGTCATGAGTCTGTAAATTTTCTGGATACCCAGGGGTATGTGTTCAACAACAGATTAGAGACAAGACTATCGCAAAGAGACTGCTGGCAATTCTATTCTGCATGCCAGCAGCTCCCATCCCAGGCACCTAGTAGAAAGTATACCTTATGGTGAGATGCTGAGGCTCAGGAGAATTAACAGTAGGAAGGAGGACTTAGAGGAGGCGCAACAGGCTAGCAAGCAAAGATTCCGGGAGCGGGGATATACTATGAAAACCATCAATAAAGCCATTGAGAAATCCATGAAGGTAGATAGAGCTGATCTACTGAGGGATAACTGTATCAGTCAAGCAACAGATCCTAACCAGGTCGACAATACTTTAATCCCTAAAGCAGACAATAAATTCAGAATTATCATCGGATACAGGAACGGAGTATAAGGTCCATTATTAAACAAAACTGGCCATTAGTACTCAATGATCCGGTGATAGGACATCTGCTACCAAACAGGGTTTCTTTCACTCATAGTAGGGGTCCCTCTATGAGAGAGAGTCTGGTGAAAACAAGCCCTGAGATATTAGAAAGCACCAATTGGCTTAGCACCCACAAAGGGTTTTATAAATGCAAAACATGCAAAGCCTGCCAACATGGGGTAAACAAGAGCATTTACCGAACCCCTTTTGGAGACAAGGAGCACAAGATCAGTAAGGCTATGACATGTAAAACTGATCATGTCATCTATGTCCTCCAATGCCCCTGCAATCTGCAGTATATTGGGAGCACAAAGCTGCAGGCACACAAACGTGTGCTCCAACATCTAAGAGCCATTCAGAACCAAGATAATACTTACCCTGTTGCTAGACATTTTAAAGACAAAAATGGATCTAAGGCAGAGGGGCTGAAGTATTTTGTGATTGATGCTGTGCCACCGAGCAGGAGAGGTGGAAACAGGGAGGCAAAATTAAGAAAATTAAGAAAATTAGAAACTCGCTACATTTTGGAATTAGATTCCAGATGGCCAGCGGGTTTGAATATATCAGAAGATCTCTATACTTGCCTACATTGAAATTTAATACAAGAAAATCTAGTTTCGCTATCACACCATGAGAGAACCAGCAATCCCTCCAATGCTATACACAGATTTATCTATTTACTTTAAGATGAGAATCACGGATTAATTATTAATTTGCAAGGGTATTTATACCTTGAACTGAAAAACTAGCCGCAAAAACACATATTAATCTAATTATCACGTGAATATTGGTCATGGTGAAGACAAAACATTTTATTAAGTGAATTTTAAACCATGAAATATTTTATAAATTGGTTTTAAAGCAAAATTTGAGTTCATCACTATAGCACACAGCACTTTAGGTTATGTGAGGCAATACATGAGGGTGCAATAATTCCTAAGGGGTTACAATTAAAACCAGGAACAACAAAAGGAAAGAAAAGTAAAGAGAAAGATCAGACAAAAAAATACAGCAAAAAACATTTACAACAAATTACAAAGTATGCACCGGTATTGAGATGATCACAGAACCACAGTATTTCACACCTGCACTTTAGTAAAACGCAACACAAGACAAAGACTCCAAACGGCTGGGGATTTAGACAATGATGCAATTTTAGCAAGATTGTGATTGTATTGTACATGAGATTTTAAAATGTATTTATACAGATATTTATATATCTATGTTGATTTTAACATTGATGTTCATATTCACATATATATTTATATTGATATTTATAGTGGTCTTATTGATTTTATACATGATATTTGAATGTATAGGTCATATATATATGACCAATGTCTTGCTAGCTTCATAATATTTATGCATTTCCCAAACCGTCTAACCCAATGACTCATCAGAATCTAACAGTTAAAACTCCTGTTGAGTAGAAATATGCGATGACACATTCATGCGGATTATAAACTCAAAATAGGATAAATATCCAAGTTTATAGCATACTCAAAATACCAACATAGAGTGCAATAATGGACCGATTATTAAAACGTGGAGTCACGAAGGTTGCCGTAGAAAAGAAAGACTATACAGGAGTATGTATACACTATATGTAGTCTATGTCTATGCTTGCGTATTTTGCTCGTTTTCACCCTGCACCAGTCACTTTAAAAGTATTACTAACTGACGTAGCGGATGTCATGTGAACAAGGCTCGCAAGAGCCGAAACGCGTAATGGCTGTCAGAGAATAAGCTAATCTGTGCACGCATACCGTGGTCTGTACCCATTTTGTTGGCGGAAGAAAAACTGAAGCAGAAACGGAATCCAAGATATAGATATATATATATATATATATATATTCCAGATGAAACGAAGTGATGAAGCAAGCACCTCACGAGCCCACTGGTCAGGTATCAAATTAATTTATTTGTGCATGGCAAAACAACGCGTTTCGACCACGTCGTTCCTGAAAAGCAGTTTTTGATTTGCCTAATATCTCTGGTGCCAGTTTCATTACATTTTCAAAAGTAATTTGCCAGTCACTTCAGCTGCGTCTTTAAGGTTTTGGGGTGATACGTGAAGCGGGGAGCGAAAAAAAAGGCAGGGTCCCAAAATGCGTTTTCCCTATGTTAATTCCCATAAGAAAAGAACAGCAATAACGCAAAAACTGCTGAACGGAATTACACTGAATTTGGCAGAAAGCTAGCCTTTGGTCTAGAAAGCACGCTTTTTGCGACTTGGTGTAATTCTGTTCAGTAGTTTTCAAGCTATTAACTGAAAAACTAATTTGTATATGTAGGGGTGCGGATCCTCCCCGGATCCACCCACAGAGGATCCGAGAATCCGAAGGGGGAAGGAAGGCCCTGATTGGCTGGCCACAGCTTGAAAGAAAAGTTGCTGCAGCCATTTTGTTTATCGCACTGGCTGGCTGTGGGGGAAATGCATAGTGAAACACATATGAGGGGGCAGAATACAGGTATCCTGACCCCAGGGGACACATAGAGGGGTCCCGCAGGGATTGTTTATAAGCTCAAAAGTGTGTATTGTTTTTTTTGTTTTGCCAAAAATAATAATCCGCCGGACCTCCGCGGATTTGAGCTCCAGTTGAAAAAAATAAGAAATTCACAGATAAAACCAAAGGTTACTGGGTCAATATAGTTAGGCTGGCGTTTTACCTATACAAAATCATAGACATTTAGTAGCTATAGTTATGCTTATAGTTAGACTTATCTGAAGAAACTAACTCATGCCATTAAGTAACTTAAGGCAACAAGTTATAGTTTCCTACCATAAGTATAACTATAAATTTAACTATCATTGCTGAATTTCTATGGTTTTGTATGGGTAAAACGTCAGCCTAACTAGAACGACACTGTAACCTTTGGGTTTATCCGCGAAAAAAAGTCAGTCACGCACCTACTAAATCCTTCATCCAGACACTTATACACCCACTCATTCTTCAATACACCTTGGCATATATATAAAACATATTTAAACTTTACAGAAACACACAGTCACTGGATGATGTCATCAGTGATGTCATTTGGGATGTCATCAGTGATGTCACTGACCATGTCATGAATGATGTAATATGTGACGTCATCAGCAGTGCATTGCGGGGGCACGAGTTATAGTTAGCTGAACTAACTATAACGGGGGAATTTCTATGTTTTTGTTCGAGTGAAATGTCCAACTAACTATAACGTCCCTGAAACCTATGGTTTTTTCAGTGAATTTCTAAGGTTTTTTTAAATGCTAATTTCTAACTATAACGTGCCTGAAACCTATGGTTTTTTCAGTGAATTTCAATGGTTTTTAAATGCTAATTTCTAACTATAACGTGCCTGAAACCTATGGTTTTTTCAGTGAATTTCAATGGTTTTTAAATGCTAGTTTCTAACTATGCCTACAAAGGTAGGACATGTGAAGAAAGAGGAAGAAAAGCGCAGAAAGAAGCAAGAGTTAACAGAAGTCCAGCAAGACGAACAAAAGTGCAGGAAGAAGCAAGAGATGTGCAGAAAGAACCAACAGAGGAGCAGAAAGTCCTCCTGTGCCCCCAACTTTTTACTGACGGGTATTGGTGGTAACTGACTCTGACTAACCAGGACCGGAGCCAGTGCTATGCTAAAAGACACTTAGAATACAGTGAAAACACCTACATACACAAGGGAACATTATGCGTTGGGGTACCCCTGTGATTAGCATGACCTCCTCTGTATTTGCCATGAGTTAGTGCCTGGGTCATTGCATTAGGTTTTGGCGGAGTGATTGGATAAGTACATGGTGCTGGCTGGGTGATTGGAGGAGTGCATGGGTAGTGACAAGGAGGTGGCTGGACTGCATCAGTAGTGCTCAGGGGATTGTAGCAGTGCATGTGTTAGTGCCTGGGTCATTGCATGAGTACATGGGTAGTGACTGGATGATTAGAGTGCTGTAAGGACAGTGCATGGTGATTTTATAACTGCTTGGGTTTTGGCGGAATGATTGGATAAGTACATGATGCTGGATGGGTGATTTGAGGAGTTCATGGGTAGTGACAGAGGGATTTCTGGACTGCATGGGTACAACCTGGGTAATTGGAGGAGTGAATCAGTACTGTGTAGGTGGTTAGAGGTCTGCATGGGTAGTGCACAGGGGATTGTAGCAGTGCATGTGTTAGTGCCTGGGTCATTCCATGAGTACATGGGTACTGACTGGAAGATTAGAGTACTGCAAGGAGAGTGCATGGTGAATTTATAAGTGCTTGGGTTTTGGTGGAGTGATTGGATAAGTACATGGTGCTGGCTGGGTGATTGAAAGAGTGCATGGGTACTGACAGGGCGATGGCTGGACTGCATGGGTAGTGCTCAGAAGATTGTAGCAGTGCATGTGTTAGTGCCTGGGTCATTGCATAAGTACATGGGTACTGATTGGATGATTAGAGTACTGCAAGGACAGTGCATGGTGAATTTATAAGTGCCTGAGTTGAAGACTGGCAACTGTGCAATCATTTTGTCAACAAACAGTGGCAGGGTGTGGATTCGTGGCTGTTATTTTGGCCTCAGTTCAGCATTTTTAATGTGAGGCTGAGAGATTGCCTTCTCATTTGTCTGTTTTTCCTGAATTTTACTGGTTAAAGGCAGGCGTCCTGAGTAATTACATTCCTTGATTAAGGTGTAGGTTATATCTTAAACATTGACAAGAATGCATTAGGGGCCCCTAATTATTTCAAATGGTTGAGGCCTTCTCCTATCCCTAGGGCAGCCGGCTGATAAATATGCAAGCCCCGCTGCATATTATAAACAACAACTCAATATAACAAATAGGGTGAGCAAATAAATAAAGAGCAAAGAAAAGCTTTGACAATTTATGACTTTAACATTCCTTCCAGGGTCAAGCTATTTATCAAACTCTCTCACTTTCTGGTTTCAATTACACAGCTCTGTGGAAAGAGCCTCTTCGAGCAGGTTCACTTGCCGGGGTGGGGATGGCGGGCCGGGCTTGGGCCTAGTGCTTCACCTCTGGCGCAGGCCAGTGGAGTCTTCCAACAAACAGCCGCGGCGCTCTCTGGGAGGAGAGGGGAGGCCCGCACCGGAGCGGCCCGACGGAATGGAGCGGCCGTCGATGTAAACGGCTGTGGGCTACCAACTGTGGTGGAGAGGCAATAAATCGCGTTTTATTGCTGAAAAATTCCAGATTCCCTCAGTGCCTGACAGCTGCCCACATTCTCATCCCCTTTAGGACGATTTCTGCACTATGCGCATCTGGTTCACATTACTTCCCAACCTGCCTGTGCCTGATCCGGGGGGGGGACGGGGGACTGTACAGGTCAAAAACAGGAAAAGAGACCAAAGTGATGAACAAAGCAGAGACAGAGGGAGACAACGGAAAGGGGGTGCTCGCGCCTAGGTGCCGCCCTGTTTATGGTTGGGCATGTTGAATCATAGTGGCAAAGATACGTGTTTATACCAGTCTGAGCAAAAAAAACGTTGGTGTTATGTTTACAGCAATGTGAGCAAACCAAAGCCTTTTCTGTCCATTATGCCTTTCATACCACCTATCTTAACTGCCACAGCCTACCCCCCTGGAGGCAATTACGAGTTCCCTGGAATTTATAATACCCATTGGTAGCCGACCGGACGGGTCAAGGAGTAAAGCATTTGTACCTGAAACATTTGCTTAACTTCAATCAGGCTGCTCACGTTGTCGAATCACATCATAGGGGACTTGGCCTTCCATCCTTCCAATGGTCGGTTGCTTCAGTGCCTTACAACTGGATAAAAAAATCGGTTGATTGCGTACTATTAAACTGGTTAATAATGCAACCTGTACTTCACAGCGCTTAGAAGCGACGTAGGGCGACGTGAAACGTCATTAAAGAGAAATTATTATTTTTATGTCCTTCTACATGCAGTGACATGTTTTGACAGTTGTTGTAAACAGATGTGAGCCCATTCTGACAGGAATTGATCTTGTGTTTATTAGAAGAAATCTGTCACGGTTAGATATAAAATATAGTAGCTAATCAAGCTGAAGAAACCTGTTTTTTCACGGTGTTTTTGACAGCGCTGGCGCGTCTATGGACCGTGGGTGTCAGGAACAAATAGACCCAGGAATAAATGTTCACTAGTTGGTCAAATGTCTGTGCTTAATTGTTAATTAGCAGAGAGTGTCTTTCAAGCAGGACAGATTACAAAGCGAAAAGAAATAAATATGTACGCACCTATGAAGCCACAGGCACGGTCAGATGATAGAAAATAAATTGTCGTGTTTCACTGGAAGGGGCAAAGAGGGGTGTGGAGTCCCCTTATCAAAGGCTGTCTTGACCTGAGGGTAATTGCGCACGATCGCCATTAAAAAGAACATTACAGAGATGGAAAATAATCGTGATTAATTGCTGTATTTGACGCCTGTATACATTCTTCAACCGATGAGGAAGATGCTCATACCTTGAGTATTTCTTCTATGTCCAGTAACGTGCTTCTTTAGAACCCTGTCAGGCTGCTGCTGAGCGGGTCTGCCTTCCTTCTGGGTGTTTACTGCCACTTAAAATATGTGATCTCGTGACTAAGTCCTATTTCCATTTATTGCCAGTAATAGTGTATACACCAGTGGAGATGTTGGCGTGATTGTGATCACGTGACCACATGTCCAGAAGCACTCTGCCACTCCACCACAGTTCTTGACCAGTTCTCCTTCTGAGAGGCTCCAATGCTGGCATGCCTCGGACGGGAGGGGATACTTAATAACAAAGACGTTAATGTACATGTTTAAATTGCATTTATATAGCGCTTAGTACCCCTGACGAGGCGTCGAAGTCTTTTTGGCCTTGTCAATTCGTGGAAAACGTTTACACTTGCAGAAAAATGAGAGCACAAAGAGAAGTGCTCGCCGAGGATTACGACATCGCATATATATATATAGTAAAAAATAAAAAGCTTGTCTGTGGAACATGCCGCTTAGATGACCCGGAAATTGTCCTTTGGTTGTTGCTGAACTCATCAGAAGACGATGGCCTTCCGGGCCAGGCCTTGGTGCTCTGTAGCCAGCTCTGAGGCGGCTGCCATAAATCAGCAGCAACCGTCTGCACACATGGGTCAGTGATGTAAACACAGGGCCAGCCGTGCTTGCCTCTTACACCGCAAACTGCAATCACCTCGGTGCTTTTACCAACTGCTGCACGTCCTAAAAATCCACGACCCTTCTGTTTGCTCGCGATTTTCCTATATTTCTTTCCATGTGTTTCACATCCATGTTGCTTGCTGTCTCCTGCGGTCTCCAGGGCTGCCTGTCAGCTGTACAGTCCTGATGAAGAACTAATTTTTCCACGGCCCTGAAAACGCAGAATACCCGGAATTATCATTTCTGAGAGGTGGCGCTTTTTATGTTTTCCTATATCCTGCCCTGCGTATGCCTCATTCTGACAGGAGGGCGCGTTGTACTCTTCTACAACCGGTCATACATAGGGTTCTTTGACGCCCGCATACACATGCAAGAAAGGATGGCTGGCCAGCCTGGCCCTGGAGCACAAAGTGCTGAAGTAGACGATATTCGGGTTTTATACTCAGAGGTGTGCTGTTCAAAAAAAATAAACTCCAAGCTACAACAAAAACAGTTGCATACGGCAAAATGATGCCCCCTGCAGAATGTGATGATGGGCCCCTGAGGCTCCCATATCTCACAGATATACATTGAGCTGAGTGGTGGGGGCCCTTGCAGGGTTGGGATCCTCCTTAACCGCAGGTGCTGCAGGGGCCTGCCTTACGCTCCTGGGCAGAAACGTGTCGATCATGGCCACACACATAAGAGTTACACAAGTACAGCTAGTGCTGGGAACTGGCGGGATACTTTATTGTAGTCCTTTATTGAAGCACACTTTAATAAATGGACCAATGCGGAGTGTTCAATAACACAGCATAGTGGTTCATCTCTGGGCTGCAATATAAATCAGGGATTTCATTAACTGCCGCAAGCCATTTTAAACTGCTGCTTTGTTCACTGCGCCCATTTATCTGTATGTGTCCACGCATTATTACAAAAAAAAACTTTAAATGGGTTTATAATATCAGATACGCCTGGCCGTAGCAATAATTAATGGTGCTGTTTTATAAATCAATATGCGAATATTAGATACGTTTGCGTGCTGTTAGTGGCGTAATTTTACATGATATTCGTCCAATAAAGGGCAGAGGGGGCAGATAATGACGCGAGCATCTACGTTTTAAGTTTGTGGTGATGCTGAAAATAATGTATTCATCCCATATGCGGCGATTGGTGTCTAGTTTGTCCACTCATTGCGGAATGAAGTTTATTAAACCTTTAATTAAAAAAATGTCTGCAATGTGTGCGATTTTAAAATGTGGGGGCATGAGCATGGAGAGGATTGCCCCCATAAGTGTAGAATTGCTAGACAATTGCCACGAACTGGGGTGCAGGTTGTGGGACGTCGGTGACACTAAACACCTGGCAGCTTTTCTTCAACCAAAATGGACTAGTGACCAATTCAGATGAATATTCCAGTTCTCCAAATGTTAAAACAATTCTAGCGTTTGCTATAATTTCGCAATAAAACAGAAAACAAATTAGGCGACAAAACAGAAAAATATTTTAGGCGAAAGGTGGGACCCACTCCTTTCAGTCATTTGGAGGTGGGTCGGGAAAGTCGTCTTAATTGTACTCCGTCATATTTTCCATAAACGGCAATTATGCACCTCTCCTTCAAATAGTCGGTCCGCCTTTGTGACAGAAACCCTATCAACCCTCCAACCCCCAATCAAAAAAAAAAAAAACGTCCATCCAAGAAATGAGGATAAGCCCATTGATTTTCACAAGGTATATCTTACTTGCACCCAGGTAGAGTGCCTTAGAGTCTCTGTCAGCGGACCTGATAAAGTAAATCCTCTCCGGTGTTTTATTCCTGACATTGTGTATTTTTTTTTCTCTCTTAACGTTGGTGAGCCTCATTTAGTGTCCTCGTGGACAGTGCACTTGTGCTCGCCTTGAATTGGATTTCGCGGAGCTACAGCCGCTGCCAGTCACAAGAACGCAGTTCAGCTGCGAAACTGTATTTTGTGCGACGTTTACTGACGAGGCGGGATCGGAGAGGCGCTGAGCTGGAGGCCCAGCCTAGCTCTGAGAGGAAGAGTCTATTCCATTTAGCGCTTTACCTCAGTGGTGCCCGCTTCACAGCGCTGCTTGGAACAGCAGCACGAAAGAGGGATGTGCGTAACAGGTCAGGGAAGACGCAAAGTGCGCCAACAGGGAAAAGTGTGCGCAGCTCAGGAAGAAGCAAAGCGCCCTGAAATGAAGGGACAGTGGGCGCTAGCCAGCAGCTCTTTTTAAAGGGACGACCATCAGCGCTACATGCGGCGAGGCAGCACTGCCGTTCTAGAGAGGACGGGGCGGGTCCGTTTTAACCCCTGCCAGGTGTCCCTGCAGCCGGACAGGCGAAACCCTAGATGGCCACGGTAGCGGGCAGCCTGAGAAACACGTATTGCGTCTTCATTTTCAGACGAGCGTGTCTGCGCTCCCCCTTGTGAACCGCTAAGACGGCTCTCCAGAGATGAAGCAGGCGCGTGGTACATACTTCTGAGGGGATACCATCCCTCATGGTACATTCGGAGGGACCAACATCCCTCATGATACATTCTTTTGAGGGACCAGCATCCTGGGCATTCCCCTGCCTGCAGCGACAAGCCCCATTCCATCTCCTGGCTTTGTTAATCGCCAACTGGTTTCCAGATCCCCTTTGACGTGTGTTTTTGTGACGTTTTAAGGAGCTCAGCAGCACAAAGCAAGGGATTCCAAAATAAACGTGTGATCACAAATTAAATGAAGCGGGGAGCCCGCGCTTCATTTTTAAAAAAAAATGTCGGCGGGATTCGCGACCCCAGAGCGAATTTCACCGAATTTTTCTTTTTAAAAAAATGCTTTTTTTGGCCCTGGGGGTCCTTGTGGGATCCCCTGAGCAGGCCTAGGGGGTCAGGGTGTTTCTACCCTGCCCCCTTTTCTTTTTTTTGACCTTTGTTTTTCTGTTTTCTTGTGACTCGGTTCTACCGAGTCACAAGATGGCTGCCAACACTTCCTGGTTTGGAGTGTTGACAGCCAATTAGAATAAAGCTCGTGGTCGGGAGGGTTCGCGAACCCTCCTCGGCCATAGATATCGATATTTTTATTTTTGATTTTCTCAGCAACTACTGAACGGATTTACACCATTTTAAAAAAAGGTTGCTTTCTGAACCAAGCACTACCTTTTTGCCAAATTTGGGGTAATTCCGTTCAGCAGTTCGGGCTGTAGCCTTGCCTAAAGTTTCCTATGGAAAATAACATGGGGAAAACGCGTTTTGGGACCCCCTTTTTTTGTCAGCCCCCGCTTCACGAATCACCCCCAAACTTTCAGGATAGGAGCTGACCTGGATAGACTTTGTTTTGGGAGAATTTCGCGAAGATTCGTCAAACGACGCCAAAGTTATCAGCAAATCAAAAAATGCTTTTCCTATGGAAACTAGGTTCTAACTATAACTACCTACTGGCGACCGCCAGTAGGTAATATATATCAGAAGCACTCCACACGCCGCTTGGCGATTTCTTCACTGAAATGGAGCACGGACCAAGTGCTGGTAATTTCTTTATTCCATTACATGGCAGCCATGACGCGTTTCAGCCCCGGAGGGCCTTGATCACATGAATATATATATATATATATATATATATATATATATAATGTTATTGCTAGGTTTAACTTTACATAGAATAGGTGATTTTTGCTTTGCCTATAACTGTGGTGCTGCTTGACAAATATGTACAAAGAAACTTTGTAATCAAATAGGGTTAGTGGTTGAGATTTAGAATGGCAAGTCTGGCAGAGAAAAAATAGGTGGGGGGTTTGAAAAAAATCACATTTCACTTTCACTCACAAAGGAAATTTTGCTCTTTGCTACACCAATAACCACTGAACAGAATTACAGCAAAGTGCACATGTAAGTAGAGCTTTTCTAGTGTGTGTGCCTTTGATTGGTTTGCTCTAATCAGTATAGTAGTTTGTGAGATACTAATATTAGAAAAGGAAGCCCCCTGTGCCCGCAGACACTTTTAACATGTATTAACTGTTCTGTCAACAGCCTGTAAAGTAAGCCTTGCTTCTTATAATCCCAACAAATGTGAAAGGGCAGATCCTTTCCATGTATGAGCCTCTAGTTGTGAGCTGCCCAACTTCCAGAGGCCAAGCTGGGAATCCATTTCTCAGATCCATCTTTCCTGCTGAAGGCATTATTTACCTTACCTAAAGAAATGGCTTAGAGCTAATAATTATTGTTTATGACGCTGTTTATTCTGATTTGCCAGCCAAATGCACATGCTGTAATCCCAGAAATTCACAAAGCCAGAGCAGGAGGCTGCTCTTTGACTTAAGTCTTCAACACAACCACCATAGGTCCAGGGACCCCTAAGGACAAACTCCCTTCATTTATACTACTGAATCTAATGTGCAGCCTCAGTCATCTTAGCATCAGTCCACCCTTTTGGTAACTGCTCACTCTATAAATCACCCCACTCTTCAAGGTTCAAACTGTTCTTATCATTTTTGGACATGACCATTATTTTGCGTGGTATTTCCTCAGATTTTTACCCCAACTGTTTCTGTTGACCTTAAAATGCTGTGCACTTTACCCCTTCTAAACATTAGTAAAGGGCCTGTGTTCCCCTCTAAACATGGTGAAATTGGTATACTCCTCATTGGCATATATAAAATACCTTCAAAACCTTAGTATATGGTACCGAGGTGTACCGTCCTAGGGCCTGCAAGTTAAATGTTGCAAATGGACTGCAGCACCCATGTGGCATCCACTACAGTGACAATGTAAACTTGACAGCAGACCTGCCACTATTAGCCAGGTTGTGCAGATTCTAACTGCAGATTCTAACTGCAAATTCAACCTCTCGAAATAGCCCCTTTGACAGGTTTAAAACTTTGTTTTAAACATTTATAAGTCACGCACATGGCCAGGGTGCATGGCATTTAAAAGTAGGACATGTAAAGGTTTAATGTTGAATGTGCCCTTACAGCGAAAATGCCCTCAAAGCTATTTTCAGTATTGCAGGTGTGTCTGTCCCATAGAAAAACACGAGGATGCAGCATTGAATACTGATTCAATATCCGAAGAATGGGACTAGATCAAAAAAATGACTGAACAACTATTTTCAGCAGACGTTAAAAACCAATTCAATGGTGAAGTCAGAGTTGTTCGAAATATTACATAAACGTACGTTTTAACAAGTTATCTTGGCCCCATCTGAAGTCCCTAGAAACTAAATCTGTATTTTGTTTTCTCAATTTGGCCAGGCAGTGATTAGCATTTAAATAGGTGTGAACGAGTTGTGAACTTGTTCCCACGATCAAAACAATAGGATGACCTGATTGAGCAGACATGACCCCTCTGAACCCGACAGAATATGAAAGAGGTGCTGGGAGTATCCTTTTGGACTTTCAAGTGTAAAGTCCAGCTTAAATATTACATCTTGCTTTTCATATAACACTTAGGATGTAAGAGGACTCTCTTGTCACAGGCAAATTTTAGCTAGACACTTGGGCCGGGCCCTTCTATTGTCTTCCTAGCCAGTCTGGTGCCAATCACATGGGGACTCTTGATATTACAGCGTCCTAGTCTGTTTGACAGGTCTGCTAGATTTACATATAAAAAATAGGGTGCACTTCATAGGAGAGAAACAATGTTAAAAAAATGTGAGCGCATCCACTGTCTGGCTGCAGAAAGCTCATGTTTGTTATACCAGACTTCTGTCTTTGAGAGAGGGACAGCATCAAATTAGATTTTGATGTGGGATGACACTGGAAATCACCATATCACTATAATACACTCCCTACATACACTCCGGGCCCTCAGAACCAAAATTTAGTGTGGCCGAAGACTTCAGTCATCCCTTTACCCCATTGTTTAGGGCAACTCCAGGAGTCATTCTCATCTATTAGCTTGTGCAAAGTATAAATGAGGCACCTCCAAGCACACACTTCAGAACACTCCTGAACATTAAGAAGATCGGAAGAGGGCTGAATATGCTGTCTGCAACCTCAGAAGGGTCCTGGATACTGGATCTGCCCTCGCTCTTTACCCAGGGCAACTGGACATGGACTGGACTCTCCTGTTGGTCTCTGCTTGCTACTCTGTATTATATAAAAAAAAATTTTTTTTACTTATCTTCAGGGAGAATATCAGTAAAGAGCAACATTCATGCTCATTGCTCCCTTCTAAATCTCATTAGCAAGGCTGTTGCATTTCTTGCATTGTCAATAAAGCTGAAACTTTCCTACTCATACCTTCCAAACTGCTATATAGCAAACTTTGTGAAAAAGATGCCACAGGAACGGAGTATCAGTAATGCGTAATGAGGGTACGACACAGTATCCAAACGAAACAGTGCATCATCTGTTGCGTATATTTTTATCTGACCTGACAGACATTAATGTCAAGGAAACTGAATCCTTGGCTAATGAGTTGTATGTAACAATATCCTATGCATAAATGCAGAAATGGAGAGTCAAAACTGTCATTACCAGAAATGTGAATGCAACATTGAATGTAACATATACCTTAATCTTTTGCACAGTAATTTCCCCCAAAAAATCGGTATCCATATAATTTGTTTCCATTTCTTTTTCTTCTAGTGGTGATATTTTCATTTTTTATCCTCTCGTGGTACAGGAGGGAGAGAGGGTGAACTTTACATTTTACACATAACAGGGCTTATCTTCCCCACATTTTTTTAATCAGGCATCGTCACACTCATTGCAAGAATAATTGTAATGTATGGTTTTGCATCCTAGTCCACTTCCTAAGTAGATGGCTCCTGATAAATATCTTCATAATTCTTCATTTCCCATAATGTACAGGCACTGCTGCGAACTTAACGATGGTGCCCGTTCAGGAGTAGTGACAGACTGCACTCAAACTGCAGCTCAGCTGGGCCTGTGACTTCAGGGATTAGGCGGACAATCATGGGTTACACCCTTGAAAGACAGACTGAAAGGGGCAGGGATGGCCAGGTGGCCTGCGATACACAACAGTATACTACTGATAGGTGATAAGCGATTTTGGTCCACATGCATTTGGAGTAATAAGAAGGTGATGTTGAGGGTTGTTGCAACTGTGTATTTTTGCTTGAGTGTTCTTCTCCTATCCCAGCTTCCTTCACCATCCATACACCTCCTAGACCCCTTGAGATATGATATATAGATATATAATCAAGAGATGATTGTTTTCACAGTGCAGTTATTTGAATTCTAAAGGGGTTTCAAAATTCTTTGCATGGTCATTGGTTTGTATTGTACTGTAAACTCTCAATAAAATGTTTTTTTTAAAGTGGAAAGAGCTACAACTATTTCACTATTTGCAATTGAAGCTAGAACTAGTTCTGGTGGAAGGATTTTTAACTTCATCATTAAATCTTTTGACAGGCTTAAACATAGTAAAGCGATGACTCAGAAGTCAGCCTGCTAATTTCGGGAGTATTTCTTTGCAATTGCAGACTTTGCTGTTCATCTGATATAGTCAGCTGGGAGAGACAAGTTACATATATAGACAAAATAATGAGAGCACTCTAGCTGATTCCAAGGTGATGGATTTCACACTGGCCGTGACTCAGCAAAACACCTGACGCAAATGGACAGCAAGTGAGGCCCTTTTCCAGCCTCGACCAACATCTTGAAATCCCCAATTTCCACCTGTAATTCAGTGAATTAGTGATACCATTATGTAGTGGGTTCAACTACTTAATTATTTCTGCTCACAGAGCACTGATCTGAAATCATAGTTGCTAGGCTTTCAACACACATCTGTGGAGACAATGCCTTACAATACTCCTGCTGCCCCCATGGGTATAGAGGGGTCAACACAATCCCCATACTGAAGTGGACATCCATGATACTCAGAGATAAAGTGCTTGACCACCCTCAGTCATCCACTTTCCTCTCTGATTCGGGGCAGTGACTGTGTCACTGCTTCAAGGGTGCATAGTGCTCAACAGACTAATGACATGGAGCAGGCTGGACAACTGCCGTCTCAGTCTGGAGTAGTGGCTACCTTTTTTTGCTCTCTGCCTCAGTATCTACATAGTAGTATAAAACAAGCAGGAAAGCGAGAGGGAATATAGGGGCAACATTACCTTTCAAGGTGGTAAATAGATCAAAGCAGAGATCCACAGCAGATAGAAGGATTGCAACAAATGAAGGTTGTATCTGTCAGGAGGGTGTACATGGACCAAGCTAACCTAAGGGGGACTGGTTAATCTGTGAAAGCGTCTGACGTCCTACCTTCCCAAAATCCCTACTCTTCAACCCTCAGCCCTCAAAATATTATTACTCATATTGTTTTATGAAAGCTAACAAAGGACTGTTCAAAACAGCCTTAAAGAACTTAACAAAGGACAACCACAACTCAATGTCTATCTCAGAACTGTGTTCCTCAACTCAACGATTATATGACTGACAGGCACAATAGGTGTCCAATCAAAAGCATCCCTACGTTGGGGGAATTTTCAAATAGTGTACCGCACAAATTAAAGCATATGAGAGCATCAACTATAATAAACACAGATCTCTCTGCCACCCACCGTGATCCTTAGACCACAGAGAGTTAAAGTCTCATTGCACAATGCAAAAAGTTAATGACAAAAAAATCTACTTTTATACACAGTTTATGTTTGTTTGGCAACGCAAGATTACTACTAATTACATAAAACCATGAAACTCTACAGCTAACACGGTCTGCCCAAGAGAGCAGAATTTTAGATAGCAACCCCTAATCCAGAATGTAGATCAGTTAAGAGTACAGATTATCTCCTACATCCTATCATATACATTAGAAAGATGGGCATTCATTGTCTGATCACTTACGGGCTCGCAGAGCATAACAGCTAGCAAAATATCCTGGCCAATATAGGCTGGCGGAGACTAGACCTTCACTGCCCCTTTGGGCCATTATTTTGGTTAAAATCATAATTCAGATACTGCACCCTGTATTTAATTAACTCATGGTCTGTTACATTATTTGAGAGGTAGGTAAATCATTAGCACTAGGACACTTTGTCTACAGAGGATGTTCTTTTTTTTTTCAAGACTCGTACAGAAGAATTGCCCTGAAAAGACACAATTTCATGTTTAAACAGAAGACCTTCTTTGTTACAAGAAACTGGAGAGGAATCAATTCTTTATCACAACATTGTTTGGGAGCACAGATTATCATTCCATGGCACTTAATACTCAACAAACTCAGCAAACCTCAGGATCTTCAATTCATTGCACTGAAAGCCATCCAAAGCAATGCAGAGCCACGCTATCCATCATGCCTTATGCTACAGATTAGTAATAAGGCCAGGCAGGATTCCGGAAATGACACTTTCACCCATTTGCTAGGACCCTTCACACCCCTTGATATTCGAGGATTCAGCAAGTATTACATCAAAAACCCTTATCCTGAGGTCACACCGTTCAAAACTGCATCAGCAAAATTCCTTCAAGTTTGTGAAATACACATCTAACACTGGACATGTAAACCATCACCTAGCATCCATTTAAGGCATATAGCCGGATTACGAGTTGCTCGTAATATATTCCAACCCATGCGTAAAATCCCGTTTATGAATGGGTTGGAATTATGAGTTTGAAGGTATTTTAATAATTTGATAAATATCGGATGCATTAAATAACAAGCTTTGTAAAATATTGACAGGTCAAACCTGCTGAAATTTAACAGGGGAAAAAATATTTACCGGATCATGGGGATATTGGTACGTTAAACATCAAAATCCACATGTTATTCCTAATGGACTTGTATTAGGTGTTATTTATTGCACCTGATAAATAACGTACCCCATGGTATCAATCAATATCGGGGCGATAAATAATGCCTTAACTCGTAATCAAGGCCATAGTGTTGAGGGCATTATACCCAATTACATTTGTCAATGGGAGAAGCTCAAACCAGCAAAAGCATTAGCCACCTAATGGTAATCTAACAGACTAAGGCAAGAAAAAAAGAGGCAAAACGCTGTAAAGATGATAGCTGAACACAAAACTACCTGTCCTAGAACCACCACTACTAGGGCATTACCTACCATTATATCCTATCAATAGATCCGATTTTGAAAAGAGAAATACTGATATAGTGATGGCCAGCATACTTCCAGCCCATCTCACCACTCTGTATGGCACAATGAGCTGCTTCACTGATAAAAGTAAATCTCTCCATGAAAATATCCCAACAAGTCACCCCCAGAGCTTACCCAAGTTCACATACAAGTGTGGTTTAGGACACACCTTGTTATAACAATTGAACCCTAAGACATACGATTGAAAACGTGTTGTCTTCTCTTAAATATCCCGCAGAGCAAACTAACATATAAAATGCTGAGGTGCTCAAACTAGGCATCACAATACACGGGAGCCCTTTTCACTGGACTCCTGTGCATTGTAAAGACATGAGAGGCCCACATCTTAGCCATCTGGTTTACACTGGTACAATGACTACACCCAGACCTAAAAATCCAAAAAGAGTCAGGGGAACAAATCCAAACAGGATAGTGGAAATAACCATAACTGGCAGCTGTTGGTGATATATACCGACATGGATGCACCTGAACAAGTCCTGCCTCTTTGCCTTCAAAACTGAGACCCTGACACTGAGCCATGCAGCCTCTGTAGCCCTACCACAGAAAGTGTGGAATCTGTGGGCTGCCTCTAAACTTATGTGTTCTTCTCACTTTTCACTTCACATGAACAGTCACCAAAACATATTCCATCTGTTGTTTCTGCTACACCGGGTATTTTTCCTACTGTTTATGCCACACAAGATTGTCTGTGTATATTATACACAGTGGCAGCTGCTACTGTGTAGTTTTAGTTAGGACCTAGTAACCATAGGAATTGTATTATTTGTTTAGCTTATAACTTCAGCGCTGTTTGACAAATCCACACAAAGGAGGTGATCCTAATCATAATACCGGGCTCTTTTCGGTAACTGTTTGGCTAGCTGATTTGTATATCCTCTTGCTACTAGTCTATTTTTCACAATATTTGCCGCTTTGAAGTACTCTATTTTTTTGGTACAATTGCACCAGAGTCTTAAAAACTGACCAAATGGTAAGTTGTCCCTCTAATTTTGAAGATGATGCCTGTCATACTTCAATAAAGTATTGCGTGCTGTGGGTTTCAAATATAGGCTAGTATAGAGTAAGCCCGCTTCCTCTTGAATATTGAGATCTAGTAAGTTGGACATTTTAATGGATGATTCAAGTTTAAAATGAAGGTTGTGGTTTTGTGTATTGAGCCATGCTTTACACCAAATAAGGTCACCTGTTAAAATACATCACCTGGTCTTTGTGTCCTTATAGGTGTATTCGTACTCGTGATCCTAAAAAAAAATTCTGACTGCAATTGTATTATTTACTTTATATGCTGTATAGATGCTATACAGATTTGTAAACTTGGAAATATATCTCTATATGTACCTTAATCACAGCTCAGAGTCTTGCTATTTATTGATTTATTTCTGTGTTATGTAAAATTATTCACCCATCTCCTATGGACCGCCGAGCATATTTCGAGTTGCCTCTCCACCACCCATTTCATGGCGTTGAGATCGCCATGAAAAGGGTGAGAGAAAGGCAACAAAGGGGGCCCTAACAGGGCCCGCTGCCGCCTCTGGGCCTAGTGGATGCATGCGGGGGCATATGTAGTGCCACACCGTGCAGGAAGGAGCAGTTGGTGCTCTGAGAGCGGCTGTCTGCATGTTAGGTTTTTCTATGAGCCTAACAGAGTGCCCCTGTCAGACCACCGCATGACAGCCTGCCAGACCAGGATTAAAGTCTTAATCTGGCAGGCAATGTATTACAAAACAAGGGTGCCCCGATATTTGAACTTGGGGAAGACAATGACATTGTAGGGTAACAATAGTTCATATAAGGCCAAAAAGGTCTTGGAAAAAGCAAAAGCTTTCAATTTAATAAAGTGTTAATCACTAAGCCAAAGGCATAGGGCATTTTATTGAATATACGCCAGAGGGAGCAAAAGTAGACAATTCCAAATTGAGGAAGGGACACACGTGATCATTGACATAATAAATAATTTATTCGTATTATATCAAAGCTTTTAGAATATAGCTCATGTGCTCACAAAAAGTGAAAGAGAGCGTGATGTGATGAGTGAAAGTGACATTTAAAAGCATACATCACATTGACAACATAGGCAAAAACTCCTAATGATAATTTTTAAACAGTGAAGGAGTTTTTGTAGTACAAAAGGTTGACGGCGTTTCGATCACAGTGATTTGAGATCATCATCAGGGCAAAATTTGTGAGCTTGAAGAATCTATATGTCAAGGATATAAGATACATATTTTGATTAATCTGGCAGGCGGCAGCACCATGGCTTTGGCCGCCATACAGCAGACTGTGCAAAAGGACTGCCGAAGTCATAAAAAGGGCCAAAGTCTACAGAACAGTCGCAGCCCATGCATGTAAGAAAGGCGGGGCGAGTTGACAGACGACGAGGGAAAATAAAATGTAAAAAAAAGAAAACCACTTACC
The DNA here is from genome assembly GCA_963921515.1 of Calotriton arnoldi. Lineage (NCBI taxonomy): Eukaryota > Metazoa > Chordata > Amphibia > Caudata > Salamandridae > Calotriton > Calotriton arnoldi. The sequence continues at coordinate 2,532,098 of CAWUFW010000334.1, forward strand.
TTGCGCTCAGCGATGCGGCGAGCGCAAGGTAAGTGTTTTTTTTAAATCGACTCCCCCCACCTCCTTCCCGCTCCTCTTACCTGCACAGACCGCGACTGCTACAGAACTGTAAATTCTGAAAATACAACTCTATATGGCTATTGTACAAAGATTGTTTCATTTATTCAATGAACGTGCTCATCCAGAGTATTTTAATGATTGTTTTAAATTGCAGAAATTATGAACAGAAAAAGGAATAAAGAAGTTGCTTTTGGCTTTGGATGGTAATTTTTATCCCCACAACCAGAAAGGGAAATATGCTCATGCATTGGAAGGATATAGACTAGGTTTGCGCTCACTTGTTATTTCTTATCATATGATTGTAGGTTTTGTGAAAGCATTTTGATTGTTGAAGTTCTTTATGTAATGTTTAGGAGGATGCTGTGTTAGCTGATTAAAGGAAACAGAAGCATAATATTCTCTATCTTTAATAGAATCTAAACTTACAGTACGGAAAGCTAGGGAATGTAGTTTTACTTGGCAAGAGTGCTTGGTATGTTGTTAAATTACAAACAATCAGAAACAAAGGTGCATGTATTAAACTAAATGTCTTTGTACACATTGTATAAAATCTGGGTAACTGAGAACAAACATTATACATTCTGTGGTACTTCACTCTGGTCACATTTTAAGTGACAAAAAATCACAACTGTTTACCTCCTGCTACTTAATTTCCAACCCCTTTCATCTAGTTCAATGTAATTTGGTTCTGAATTATGGGAAAGCTGCAGGTACGCAACCACACAAACTATTCCAAACAAACACATTTATGAAATGTAACGAAGTGTTCATATCATTCATCAAAGACGACACTTGTATTAAGGTTTATAAAATATTTCATAATGTGGCATAAAGTAGCAGACATAATAATAGCATAGGCAGTATGGTATGTGTCATAATACATACTGAACAGTCATCATGCTGGTTTCTAAAGCTGAATCGATCCTCTCTTCTTCTGGTCCAGCAGCTTCATAGATCATTCTTTCCATCTCCATTGCAAAGTCAGGGGCACAGGCTCCACCAGATTCAGAAACTGTAGCCGGACATGCAGTTTGGAGAAAAGTACTGCTCCGCAGATTACTGATTTCTTCTTCCAACTTTTTTTTCTCCTCTAGTAAACAAGCCCGGTCTTCAGAAAGTGTTTCAATCAAATCTAAAGGAAATGCAAAATAATTTAAAATATGTCCAGAAACAGTTCAACAATGTACAACTAAGAAGAGATTTATATTTTAATTGTCTCAGCAAACTAGTTAATTTTTACTTCTACACGTTTTATGCTTATACAGAACTATTGAGAAAAAAATTAAAGTTACCTTACTGTTTGCTCTGGTCTCACTAGTCATAACATTAATCGCATGACAAAAACTGAGTGTCTCTCTATGTTGTGATTGAAAGGTTTGTGGCTTCTTCAAATAGTGCTTTTAGTAAACATGGGGAGCTGGTATCACGAATGGATGATAGTATGCTATACGTTCCTATGCTCTCATCCACAATAAAGATGTGTATTAACCTCTGTTGACTGCAGCAGGCCAAATGGAAATATAGCAACCAATTAAGGTTGTGTGGTGTAATTGCTCGCAACAGAAGAGAACCTATCACTCCCAACACTGAAGTCACCATTAGAGCAACTTTATCTTCAACAAGCATCTCTGCTTCCATCTACTCCCAAAATATATGAAGACACTAGAGGACAGTCGGACCCCAGGCAACACTGTTCTTAAGCATTTCTAGGCCATAATCAGAATGAATACTCAAGGAAGCATACAGACAGCATTAGCTGAAGAAGGCGTAAGACATAGCTGGCCTACATATACAAAAGATGGGTACATGCCATAAAAATAGGTACTAAAGCTGCATTTGATGTAGTTGAGTGAACCTAAATTTTGCAGTATAATTATTATATTCATGCTCACAATATGAAAAGGAAGGTGCAAACTATAGTCTGTTATTTTCAGTTTCCTGTGCTAATCAGAGCTAATGCAGATGATTTTTTAATAAAAGAATGTTACTGAAGGGATAATGCGAACATTGTTTGTTGTATATGTGATACTAACTCAGGTTAAAGTTTCAGGAGAGCTACTCTTCAATTACTGTTTATCTTAATAAACAAAATGACTATATTAATGAACATCTCACACAGAAAGATATAGATCACAATGCTCTATGCTTTTGAGGCATTTTAGTGACCAGACGTCCTGTATCAGGATTGATGTACAGTTCTTTTTGTCTAGGATCTGTTTTGGGGGATGGAAATTCAAAAATCTGATCCTGTGTTCTAGGAGGTATGTCTTTTGATTTCGGTACCGACGACTTCAATACCGGAATATTTTGCCCTTTCGGTGCGGAAGGTTTCGGCTCCGAAGACACTTTGGACTTGGAAGGTTTCTGCTCCGAAGCGTGTTTCAGCTTCGAGCTGGTTGGTTTCCGCTCCGACCCAGTTTTAGGTCGACTCGGTCCCGAGCCGGAAGGCTTGACTACTTGTTTCTGCGCCGAACCCGAAGGCGGGGCGTTAGAAACATTGTCTCGGTGCCGACCGTGATCCGAAGGTAGGGGTGGCACCGAAGCCTTATGTTTAGTATGGTTTGGATTTCAGGGCAAGGGGTGTTCTGTACTCACGCGACCTTGAACTTGGCCCAATGGTAAGTCCTCTTCCATCTCGGAGTCTGATTCCAGCCCCGAGAGGGGTTGCTCCTCCATCTCCTCTTCGGCACCTTGTGCGTCGACTTCCTCCTGCTCGGAACCTTCGCCGAAGATGTCCGGCATGTATTTGACGTTCTGGCTCTGCATTTCACAACGTCGAGCCCGACGATCGCGGAGAGTCTTTTTGGATCGAAACGATTTGCACGCATCACAGACCTGTTCGTTGTGTTCAGGGGACAAGCACAAGTTGCACACTTCGTGCGACTTGGTGCGCGGATACTTCGCGTGACACCGAGGCAGAACCGTTTCATCGACTGCGAGGTGGACCGACGTGGTTAGGCCCGAAGGTCTTCCACGAATTTCCTGATCGAAATTGAAGTTTTCTTCGACCGATACAATATGCGGAGAAGTGGGATACGCGTACGAAAACAATATCGTCGAGGGTAAAGTGGATTGCGCACCGAGGGGAACCCAAAGAACGGCTTCGAACCAGAGCGCAGCAATTCACGTCCGAACCCGATGGCGGAAAAAAACAATCTAACAATGGAGTCGATGCCCATGCGCATTGTTACCGAAAGGAGGAGTCACCTTACCTCGTGACTGGAAAGACTTCTTCAAAGAAAAACAGATTGCAACCATCCGGACCCAACACTAAATGGCAGGAGTATGCAAAGCATGTGATCTACAGCACACATGCCTCGAACATATTGTTACATGGAATGAGCGGGGTATGCATATTCCACTTTGTCGCTATGCAGTATACTCATACCTCAAACGTTGCGCTGCAAACATAGCCCTAATACAAGAATCACATTTAACATTACCCGAAGCGACTGAGCTGCAGCGCAGATTGAGAGGGTGGGGTTCTGCCACACATTTTTTCTCCTACGCCCAAAGGGTATTAGTCTGGGTCCGACTAGGAACTCCTTTTCAGCTGGAGGAGGCTGAGATAGATTTGTTTATTTGAAAAGTTTTATATAGCGCTGGCAAGACCCGGAGGTATCAGAGCGCTTTACATGAGAATCAGCGAGTTACAGGTTACATAGTTACATCAATTAAATCAAAGAATCACAGAGGGAGGAGGAGGGGGGAGGGAAGGAAACACAACGGGGAAACGAGGAAAACAATGTCAGATGACCGGCTGGGTAGGTGACGGCCGAGGGGGTGAAACCAAGGACAGACTCCTCTATAGCTGCATATGACAGCTCCACCGGGCATCGGCCAAGGTTGCTCGTGCACCGAGGTAAGTACAAACAGTTTTGGTATCAGCCCAGAGTTACAGGTTACATAGTTACATCAATTAAATCAAAGAATCACGGAGGGAGGAAGAGGGGGAGGGAAGGAAACACAACGGGGAAACGAGGAAAACAATGTCAGATGACCGGCTGGGTAGGTGACGGCCGAGGGGTGAAACCAGGGCCAGACTCCTCTATAGCTGCATATGACATCTCCACCGGGCATCGGCCAAGGTTGCTCGTGCACCGAGGTAAGTACAAACAGTTTTGGTATCCGCCCAGGGGGCATCGTCAAAGGTCCATCGAAAGTTCAATCAAAGTTCCACCGGGCATGGGCCATGTTGTTCCGGCTCCATGGTTTGTACAATGTTCAAGTTTTCAGTCCGGGGGGCATCGTCATAGATCAATTGGCAGCACCCATCCCGAAGTTACTGGGAAGCTAAGACTTACTGTAGGGTTGATATGCACTCGATAGCAGTGCTTCCAGGGCACAGGCCAGGACAGCCATCTTAAGGTAAGGCATATAGAATGTGTAGGCCCGGGGTTCTAGGGCACTCAGCTGTTGCCCCAAGCAATTCTCTCGGTGTGAGTGAGGCTGTCGTAGGACTAAGTGTAGAAAACAGTACCATTGCTAGTCTTTTGCGCTGTGGAGACCTTGATGTGAGCAAATGGGATAGGGGATGAACGTGATCTGATCAGTAATGAAGGGGTTCTGAGGAACAGTTCAGTTAAAATAAGATAAATTCTCTCTATCACAATTGTCTTCGTGTAGCTTCACTGAGAATTGTTTTCTGTCATATTTATGGGCAGGGTGCAAGAAAGAGGCTCTATCACATTTAAATTGGTTTAGAAATGTTTGTCTGACAGATGTATAAGATGATGAGAGTTGTTACATCTTTATTAACGGTAGGCTCGATGGGCCTTCTCTTGTGAGGCAACATTTATGCACTAACCAGGTCTCCTACCTGCTGTCACTTTTACAAAAACTCTGCAAATGGTGTGGACTTCCATGGCTAATAGAAGGCGACTTCAACAGTGTCTTAGACATGAGCTTGGAACACTCCTTTCCCCTTCTGCAGCGTACAGCAGCTTCCACCAATGCATCAGCATTACAGCAACAGCTGCGTCACTGGCGGCTGGCAGATGTCTGGAGATCGCGCAACCCCTCTGCCCGAGTGTATTCCTTCTACTCACATCCACTTAAGTTGCATGTTCGAATAGATTGGATATCATGCACGCCCAAGTTATTGCCTTCCATTACATATACTGATTATCTGGGATGCACTCATTCCGATCATAACCCACAATATGTGCACATTACCACAACCGATCCCTACTTGGTGCCTACAACTAGCCATGCTGGAAGACCCACCTTTCCGCGTTTCCCTAAGCACCGCTATCGTAGAATATTTTGACCTAAACACGGGCACGGCCTCTTTGGATCTAAAAGAATGGGATTCGGTGAAGGTGACGCTGAGGGGTTGTTGTCTGGGCCTGGGCTGCAGAATACGGAAACAAACAGAGGGCGAACTATCTTGGATAGAGGAGGACCTCCTGACGCTACTGATGGAGCAAGGACTCGAACGAGACTTGCTCGGAAAACAATCCTCTCGATTTAACTCACTAGCGAATTACTAACGACGTGTTTTGTGATTAATAATACGCATTTCAGTACACGTTAGTGCCACGGTTTGGTTTTCCGGTCACTTTGGAATCAGATAGAGGCCCTCATTTTAATAATGAAATAATTCGATTGATCTGTGCTGCGTTTAACATTGAACGAAAACTGCACCGTGCTTATCGTACAGAGGCTTCTGGAGTTGTTGAGCAAATGAATGGCACAATCAAGTCAAGATTGGGAAAGGTGTGTGCATCCACAAAGCTGAAATGACCAGATGCATTACCTCTTGTATTGATGGGTCTCAGAAGTATTCCAGACAGAAAAACAGGAATGAGTCCGCATGAGGTTCTCATGGGAAGAGCCATGAGACAGGCATTTATTCCTGGAAATAAACTAATGAGTATAACTGATGATCTGGTATTGGACTATTGCAAAGGATTGGCTGAAATGATGCGTTCTGTCTCTCGCCAGGTTGGAGAAGACGCAGTTGAAAGACAGCCAGACCGGATGACGGGCAAGATGGCGGCTGTGTGAGAGCTGTGTGGAGCCGCTCTTCCTACCTCGGCAATTCAGTTACTGAATGAGAGAAAATCTCATACTCTGATGTAACCTGGCATTATCCATTGGCAAAAGCAACTCAGCACGTACCTGGCAGGGGCTTCAGTTGTAAATTTGGTTGTGGAGTATAAGCTGATGAGGCTTCTGTCGGTGATCGGCGCACTGACGGCTCGAGCATCGAGGTTTTTGCTTACAGCGGTATTAGCTGCATCCGGCGCTCGACAGGCGGCTTTAAGGAGGTCTGGGACAACTCGCCGATACACTGTATCACGAGGGATTTCATCTGCCCCCGGTGCGGATAAACGATACTCTGTGGCAGTGGAGAAGAGGCTGACAGGATCCGCTGCTATGCCGCCAAAGACCAAAGGATTGACGAGAGACGGTAGCGCGACTGGAGGGGTCAAGCCAGTATCGGTGAATCGGCGTGCAGCAGCGGATGGGAAGGGGCTGAATCAGAGCCTGAGTCAGAGAGTCAATCTACAAGCAGATGTGGACAAAGAAGGGCTGACCAAGGAAACTCCCAGTGGGAAGCATTGTGGTGAGCGTCTTGGCGCTATGGTTACTAGACCAAAGCAACCAACTGTTCCTAGGATGTTTGCCGGAAGGGGAGCCCCTTATTTATCCGGCGAAAAGAAAGTATCTAAAGGTAAATCTAATGCAGACAGCTCAAAGAGTTTGGTATTGAGCGAAGACATGCAAAATGATAGTAATTTAGCAGAGATTTCCCCGAACTAACTGTGACTGTTGCAGGCCCCGCACCTATATCTGGGGGGAACTCTGAAATATTCGTACAAAGTATTTCTGAACAAGTGGGGCAACCCGAGAATTCTGTTCCTCAGGATGTTATTTCTAAAGAAGTACGTGATGCAAATAACACCATTGCCCATAAGGAGCAACCGGAGGCTACTATCCAAGCAGCTGGCAAACACCTGAAGACTCCAGATTATGGGGAAAAGTTTTACTCACTAACTGATGAATCGGACTTATCCAACTTCAGCAGCAAAGGTGGTTCTGATGAAGATCTCTCAGAAAGGGACAGCGGCACCCCCTTCACCAATCCTGCTACTCAAAAACGCATACCTGTGTGCAGAAAGAAAAAGAGCATAAAGGAGTCAGATAAAGACAGGGGGCTTACGTCCGACTGCAGCCAGTCTAGCCAGCTAAAGTGGGACTACTCTGCCACTCAGTTTGGGAGGAGTTTAGAGGACGGGCTTGGAGTCCCAGAGGGTACGACTGAAGATTATGGTACAACGGAATTACAAACTCAACATCCGTCAATGGATCTGATATATTCAACATTGAAGCAGATTGAGGCACGTCTTGAACATAAAAGGGCTCATTTAGCCACTAGAAAATTACAGGGTGCTGTGCGCAAAATTAGCAAAGCCTGTACCGAGATTTCAGTACGCACCACAGCCTTGGAAGAACGCGTTGTGCAACTGGAGGGCAACGTTGAAACCTCCACTCGATTAACTGAATCTAACGATAGTAAGATGTCTGATGTTTTTTGGAAACTGGAAGACTTTGAAAATAGACAACGCCGTAACAACCTCCGTTTACTTGGGATTGCAGAGAAAGCAGAAGGCGATGACATCCGGGGCTTTGTACTGACGCTATTCAAGGAGGCCTTTCCCGACCTAGGTCATTGGAACTGGGAGTCTGAAATACAGCGGGTGCATCGATTTCCCTTGATGCTTAAGAAAAAGCCAGGGCAAGATGACAAACCACGAGCCATCCTCATTTTCTTCGGTAATTTCCTCCTTCGACAATCTATATTTGAAAAAGCAAGACCTGATGCTAGGAGGATGGCTGCGGGGCACTCCTTCTTTGTTCGGCCTGACTTTTGTCATGCTACGGTAGAGAGGCGCTGGAGACTGCGTTCGCTGATCTCCCCATTCCAGAAACTGGGCTGCGAAGTCTATCTCATGAATCCTGCCAGGCTCAAAGTCATCTGCAAGGGGGCGATTAGAGTTTTTTCTTCTGAGATTCTGGCACAGGAGTTTCTGCAAGAACTTTCTAAAAATAAGACTTGACTCTAGAGCAGGGTAATTGGGTTCTTTGTCTTTCTTCCCTTTTTTTTTTTCTTTCTCTCTAATGATTATGTTTTCATTGTAGGAGGCGGCTAGGGGCACACATCACGCAGGAGGCATCACAAGGGTCCTTGGACCTTTTTTGCCATTTTGATCAGGGTGGGGAGGGGGGGGGATGGGCTGGAGCCTGTGGGTGAGGGGTGGTGTCTTGGGTGGGTTCTTTTTTGAGCACTGGTATGAGTTGGAGATGGTTATCCCACTAATTGCATCATTATCTGGTATGGAACTACTTTATTTTTATCAATTAGAAAGATAAGAATAGCCTCTATTAATATATGCGGGTTGAATAATCCTGCTAAAAGAAGGAGAATCAGTCTGGAGGTTCAATTCTTAAAGGCAGATATTATTTGTCTTCAAGAGACTCATGTTGAAGCTTGTAATAAGGGGGCACTGGAGATGGCGGGCTATCAAATTGTAGCTTCCACAACACAAACTACAAAGACAAGAGGGGTGGCAATTTTGGCAAGGAAAGGATTGGGTTGCTTCCCGCGCTCTTCTGCTGATAAATTGGGAAGATGGGCAATAACACAATGCTGTCTGGACCATAAGATATTTACTCTTTGCTCAATTTATGGCTCCGTCTTGGATGACCCGGCTTTGTTCGAATGGCTAAATGTTGAATTAGTGGGTTGGCCTTTACCTTTTTATTATATGTGGGGATATGAACATTAATATGAGCTGTCAGGTATCTAGGAATAGAGGGGTGATGTACCATGGTCGTAAACCAAAGGTTTTTAAATCCCTGACGCAACTAAGATCACTGCATGGGTTAGCGGATGTATGGCCAGAACAGAAGGAGGATGACCCTGGCTTCACTTTTTTTTCTGCACCACATCAAGTGCATGCGAGATTAGATTATTTCTTTGTATCCCAGGAGGTGCTATTAGGCTGTAAGATTAGTAAATTTCCAAAAGTTATGTCTGATCATAACCCCTGGTAATAGAAATTGATATCAGACTAGAATCCCCACAGTCACGATGGACATTTAATAGGGCCTTATTAAGCGAGGAGGGGTATCAACAACACCTTACGGAATGGATCCCTAGGTTTATAGTGGAGAATTTAGGGAGCACAGACGTAGGCATAGTTTGGGATGCTTTGAAGGCTGGGATTAGAGGGGAAACATCGAAATATGGATGGGAATCACAGAAGAAGGATAACATCTTGGTACATACCCTGTATGAGGATTTGAGTAAAGCAGAGGCCGATCTAGTAAGGGTTCTGCCCGAAGGGGAGACGCGGAGACGGCTCAATCAAAAATTATAATCATTAGGTCTGCAATCACCGAGATCTCCACCAAAAAAGCAGCCGGGAAATATATTGCATGGCGGAGCAGGGTATATGAGAATAACGAGAGAGTGGGCCATTTACTTGCTGTACGAACAAGGGAAAAAACGGTACAATCCAGAATTAGCTAAATCAGGGATCCAGGCATAGGTATGGTAAATAGCCCTGATGCTGTTCTCATGGCATTTCAAAAATTCTATCAAAAGTTATATACCGAGGACATTCAAAACAAAGATGATGATATCGAGGATTATTTAGAAGGGCTATTACCTGATCAAGTATCCTGCGAGGAGAAAAACAGCCTTAGTGCATTAATTACATTAGATGAACTTAGAGCAGCAATAGATTCTACTCCTTCAGGCAAAGCCGCAGGCACTGATTTGATTCCAGGAGAATTTTATAAAAAATTTAAGACACAGCTTGTGACACTTATGCTGGAAGTTTTTCGTAGAGCACAAGTAGAATTGCTGATTCCCGATTCCTGGAAGACCGCTAATATAATAGTCTTTCTTAAAAAAGGTAAACCCCCCTCAGAATTGGGCTCATATAGGCCAATCACGCTGGTTAACAGCGATGTGAAAATCTTTTCTAAAATTTTAGCAACCAGATTAGCCGCGGTCATTAAAAGACTAGTCTCCCCGTTTCAACATGGATTCGTTCCAGGTAGGGGCACGACTGATCATATTCAACGTATAATTACGCTGTTTGATTATACAAAGGTGTCAGGAGACCCTATGGCTGTAATATTACTTGATGCGGAGAAAGCGTTTGATAGGGTCTCCTGGCCCTTCTTATGGGCAGTTATGGGGAAATACGGCTTGGGGAAGGATTTTATTGGAGCAATTAAATGTTTATATCAGGATCCCGGGGCTAGAATTGCAATGATGGGTTATACATCGGAGCCAATTAAAATAACAAGAGGTACGCGGCAGGGGTGTCCCTGTTCCCCGCTATTATTTGCCCTATATATAGATCCCTTAATCAGGAAAATTGTGGGGAACAATAGGATTTCAGCCATTCCTTCGATGGGAGGGGATACCAAGATACTTGCATATGCGGACGACATCGCAATAATCACAGCCAATCCATCAGAGGCTATTAGAGAGGTTGAAAGAGTCTCAAAAGATTTTGGTAAAATCTCTGGGTATCATCTTAATGAGGATAAGACCATGATTGTTAAAAACTCAAATGTGGTTATGTTTGATACACGGGTAGTGGAAAATACTAGATATTTGGGGATTGAGATCTCTGCCAATGTCGATAAAATTGCACAACTTAATCTGGAACCTCTGCTACACAAGACTAGAACAGATTTTAACAGAATGAATAATTTGCATCTCACTCTCTTGGGGAGATGCAATGTCATCAAGATGTTATTTTTGCCAAAAATTCTCTATTTTTTTAGAGCTATTCCAACGGAAATAAACAAAAGTTGGTTTTTGGTATTTGACAAAGTAATTTCCAAGTTTTTGTGGGCCGGGAATCGCCCCCGAAGAGCGCTGAGATTTATGTCCCTACCTAGAAACCGGGGTGGCTGGGCGGTACCTAATCTCCAGGTTTATTATTGGGCAGCAGCTTTGCAGCGAATGGCAGTAATATTGGGGAAAGAATCAACATCAATAGAGGAAACATCCAGCCCTTCTATATATAGGTTATTGTTGGGATCGGATTCAGCCGGCTGCCTTCTTCGACATATTGATTTTGCTTATTTTAAAAGAGTTAAATTTAAGGTTTTATTGGGATCATTTAAAGTATGGACGTCCATCAGGAAGAAACTTAAACTAGGTAGGATACATAGATACTCTCCCCTGGCAGACAATAACTTATTACCCGAAATTCTATTAGATAGCTATATGAAAGCCTGGATGGATAAAGGAGTAAGGTATATTGGGGATTTGATGGAGGATAATAATATCCTTTCTTTTGATGCAATTAAGAGCAAATTCGGGTTAGGTAATAAGCATTTTTTTAAATATTTACAAATTAGAGATTTTGTTTCTAAAAAAATATCCAGCTGTCAGAGAATCCCCTTACTTGAAGCAGTATTAGGGACATCTTTAAAACTATCTCCCCTCTGCAAAATGCTTAGTAATTTAATGGGTGATGATTCTATTAAACATACTAATCGCTGGAAGAATTTGCTGCAAGCAGGGATAGAGGTTTGTGAGGACTCTCTCTTGTTAAGTCAAACTGCATGCTTCTCGGCAAACCTACAAGTGCAGTGTTTCAAAACTTGGCTTAATTTGTACATTACTCCAGCCCGTATAGCTAAATGGGGAGGCTCGCGTGGTTCTTTCTGCTCTCGATGCGATTGTTACGCTGCTGATAGTGTACATATGTTTGCAACTTGCCCTCGACTTGTACCTTTAATCATTGAGGTGGGCAAATACTTAAGAGGTATGCTGGGGTTTGAGGTGGAACTTTCACCGCAGGTAATTATGTTGGGGGTCAGTAATCAAGCTATGTCGGAACCAAACCGAGCTCTGTTATTTATAGCTATGGCAGTGTTTAGGCTTTCCTTGGCCAGCGGGTGGCTGGACAAGGACCCCCCCTCAGTTTATTGCTGGCTGGGGAAATTTCTGGCTACATACCGGTGGGAAAAAGAGGTGTATAAACGAAGGGGGCTTAATGCTAAAAGGAGGGGGCTTGCAATCTGGCTTCCAATCACGAATTGGACGAATGAGGTCAGGATTTGATTTGTGTTGATATGAGTTAAGGGATTTGCATAGGATGTTTAGACTGGTGGTATTATTTAGGTTGTCACTATATTAAGGGTTTTACCAAGGAATGTACATTATGGTTGTGTTATAGCTCAACTTATGCTACTGCCATGGGCTCCATTTGGGCGGGGGGAGGTAGGGGTAGGATAGGGGGTGGTGGGGTGGTGGGATGGGGGGGTTGGGTAGATTAGTCGGGGTGGAGGGTATTAAGATATATATCAGACATCTTCCACATATGTTTTGGAAATATTGTTTGGATAAATCTGGTTTATAAAGGATCTGTATGTGTTGGATGTCTACAATAAAAAAAAAAATAAAAAAAAAATGAAAGACAGCCAGACCAAGCGCATGATTTGAATCCTGGAGATTGGTGCTGGTAAAGAAACACGCAAGAAAATCGTGCCTAGCACCAAGGTGGGATAAACCGCGGCAAGTCATACTAGTCACTACCACAGCAGTGAAGTGTGCAGGTTTGCCCAATTGGATTCATGCCAGCCATACCAGAAGATTTCCGAACCCATCAGATCAACAAGAGCCACCACTAACTGAGCAGGCTAAAGCGTCAGGAGTTGTAAACTGTGAAATTGAAGAATCTAGAGTGATAGATTCTGAAAGGCAACCATATGACGAACAGCCCGAGATAAGTCAGGAAGAATGGATCCCAGTGATTGAAATAATTGATGATGTTGTTGAAACCAGAAGAAGAACAGAGCTGAAAAGACAGGAAAGTAGTCAGGAAGAGACAGGGGAAGAAGAACACACTCAGGTGAAAACAGAAAGTGACACAAACAAACCTGAGGAGGGAAAAATAGAAGAACACGTTCAGGCAGAAGAGGAAAAGTTTGAATTGACACCTGAACAGGACCAGATAGAGTTAGAAGAACAAGTTCAGGCAGATGAAGAAAGGTTTGAACTAAGTCCTGAACAAGGTCAGACAGAATTAGAAGAACAAGCTCAGGAAGAAGTAGAACAAAATACAGTAGAACATGAGCAGGAAGAAGCAAGAGAAGGTACAAGCACAGAAAACAGAGAGAGTGTGCCTAAGATAAACAAATTAAAAAGAACTTTACAAGGAGATAAAGAAGGTGAAAACGCAGTACAAATCAAAAGAGTCAGAAAGGGAGACAATTGGCCAACTGGAGTAAAGAAACTAAAATATCATTTGAGAAAATCTGAAAAGAAACCAGAGCAAGTGAACGAATTTACAAGTCAAACAAAACATAAACAAACCTTAGCAAAAATAACTCGAAGAAGTCCAAGGTTGAGAAACTTAAACAGGAGATACAAGGCTCCAGAGTGGACCTACGTCATTCTCGAAGAATTTGAGTCCCTGGATCGGTCTGATGAGACAGAAGAGGTTCATATTGCACAAATTGATGAAAGCAAATTGAAACCTCCTTAAGAACAAAAAGGAAGGCTAAGACTGTAAAAAGAAAAAGATAAGAGAAAAAGGAATTTTCTCAGGAACAAAATGGCAGATGTTGAAGTTATCGGAAAACCAAAATGTGGATTAAAAATAAAGTGTTTTAGATTTTGTTCTTGTAGTATTTTATTAGCAGCATTAGGATGGTTATTCCTAACAGTAGGAGTACCTTTTATAATGAAGACAAGTGACAAAAATAACACAGATACTAATGTTAAGGTGGATAGAATAAGAGAAACTAAAATAGAAATAGGGGTAGAAGATGAAGCAAACTATCATAATGAATCAGACTATAATACGTCCTCTAATGTGTTTATTAAGTTGTTGTTTCAATATGTTAGTACTATGGAGATTAATAACTGCTACGTGTGTATGAAGTTACCCTCAACAGTATCAGAAGGAATTACTTATCACCATATACCCTTAACCTATGGTGTGTCATGTAATATCTTATCAAGTTTATTTTATGCTACAGGGAGACTTCAGTATTTTTATTCTAATTTAGATGTAGTATTTTCTGAATTACCCATTAGAAGGAATATGAATCCAGTAGTTAGTCGTAAAAAAGCACAGTTTGTGGGTGAATTTTTCATAACAATGAGTTCAATAGATTTAGTTCAAGCACGTAGAGACAATCAAACATGTATTTTAAGAAAAGAAGAAAAAGATTTTTTGAATTTAGTAGAAGAAAGGAGACAGGATTTAATGAGGAAGGCAACTACACAGAAAACCCATGTACCTCCATGGGTTGGGAAGGAGAGAATCTATGCAAGTGGCAAGGCTCATGCTGCGATGTCCCTGGACTTTGTGAAAAGGGGAAAATTCTGCCTCTATAGGTTAAAGACAGATTATAACAATAATTACATTGGTTCCAGTGAATGTGAACATAACTTCCTAATATTAAGAGGATGGGGACTAAAAGGGGGAACTGATCCTGTGTTTCCAGAAGTTTATTATGTTTGTGGGAGCAATGCCTATTATAGGTTACCTGCAAGATGGTACGGAAGCTGTTATTTTGGAATAGTTTTTCCAAAAATGTATCATGTAGATAAAATCAGTGGAACCAATGGGAATTCTAATGGATTAACACGTAGAAAAAGAGCTAGTTTTTCTGAAATTGTAGGAGACATTTTTAGTGCACTGATACCCTCAGTTGGAGTCATTCTAAATTCACAGAAAATTTGTAAGTTATCAACCATAGTTGATCGTCTTTCTACAGACACTGCAGGAGGATTTCTAATGATTAACACAGAGATGGTTACAATTAGATCCATGGTTTTACAGAACCGTCTTGCTCTTGATATATTGTTAGCAAAAGAAGGTGGAGTCTGTTGAAAGTTCAACATTGCTGCACTTATATTCCGGACAAGAGCAGAGAAATTAAAGGATACATTGAAAACATTACGGGAATGCATAAAGATTTGACCCAACTGGAGGTTGACAGTGTGTGGGGAGAACTAACAAAAAGTATAACATCAATAGGGAAATGGTTTGTTGATTTTGGAAGAAGTTTTATAGGTCAAATAATAATACTGTTAGTTATGATAATAACGGTAGTAATGTTGGTAATAATTACATATAAAGGTTGTAGAAAAGGTACGAAAGAAAAGGTACACTTGGAGAGAAAGGGAAAGGGACAGACATGAAAGAGAAAATATGATGAAATACGTTTGGAAGAACTGAAGGGCAGGTTATATAAGAAGATGCGAGATTTAGAAGGAAATTAAATTGTTGATGGAAGTTGGGAGGACAATAGGGAAAACTGAGAGTATTAAAGTTGGTATCTGGGATGGATGGGTAATTTTGTGATGGTTTAATATGCCATCAGAGAGGGGATTGATGGAGCAAGGACTCGAACGAGACTTACTCGGAAAACAATCCTCTCGATTTAACTCACTAGCGAATTACTAACGACGTGTTTTGTGATTAATAATACGCATTTCAGTTACATACGGGAGAAACTGAAGCTTGTCTACGTGTTTACTAACTGCAATAACATGAACGTAGGACTAAAATGCATTCTAACACGGGATCTTTACTGTGCATGCGTCTACTGCATCTACGTAGTGTGACGTGCTGACGCTTGGAGGGAAATTCTGGCGCTTGCGCAAAGAACTAAAAATGGCTGCTTAAAAGCTCACATGCATGGCACCTGCTTGCTGGAATTAGAAAAATAAGTTTTATGCTAATGCAAATGCAGAAAGAGAAATAATAAATGGTATGGGCTAGAGTAGAGGTTGGTGGTATACAGTGAAATCATTTATTTTTGAGAATAACATTCTATCTTTTGACTTTATTATTAGTACGTATTTGGGCCTCTCAAAGTTGTCCGAGTCGAGCAGACTGACGTTGTGCAACGCATGCGCACTGGTGTGGCAGTTCGGACAGATGACTAAGGACTTGTCACGCGTCCAAGGTCGGCGGAGATGTGCCCTGGGAACATGAGGGTGAAGAGTTCATATGAAGGAACTGTATTCAGAAAGTTGATACATTTGTATTAATAAAGTTTAAAGATGTATGGGAAAGGAAGGGCGGAATAAAAGTTTGAGGGCAGGAGTTTGGGAAACAATGGTTTAAAGAAATAAATGAAGTATAAGCATGGTGTGATGATCATCCCCCCCTCGCCTGTCCAATCAGAAGTTAGTATTTTGCAAAAATTGAAACATTAATGGGTGGTACATGCTTATCGAAGGGTATAATTGAGGTAGTCTAGTTAGCGGAAGTGAGCATTTTTTTTCGGGGAACATTTTGAGGAGCCTTCTGGAGAGTTCTTTGAGAAATCATTGATTACGGATTCGGGGTTTGCTGAGGCGATGAAATGCTGATGAAGAAATCGAATGCAGAACCATCAACTTAATTTGGGTGGGTTAGAAAGAAGATCGCGGAAGAACCACGAGGAGGAAGAGAGTGTCAGAGAGGGGTGCGACGTAGTCGTCGGTATCTAGAGAGGTGAAGTATCCTGTCCTGATTCCTGTCCTGAAGCCTTTGTCTCCTGATCTGTCCTGGGGACCCTTACCAGCCCTTTAGCCAGGGGGTTGGTCTTCACACCATACTTTGGTAATTATGAATTCATCGTCTTAATAAATGCTCTTCTCTCTCTATCCTCTCCTTTCTGAGCATAGTTGTTGTGTGAAATCTGAATTACTGTTATTTCTAATGAATTTTGATTGAATTTGGCACTCCTGTGAATGAGGGTGTTTGTACTGAAACGCTTTGAGATGGTTCCCAAACAATTAATTTAGATTAAGATTTTAAAAATTACCGAGTCTGTGATTATTTTTTATCAAGAAATGTTTAATCAAATTATGTTAATTATCACCATCAACTAGTTCCACCTAAATGGTCCATTGACCAGAGGAAAGAACTATTTGATCAGTGAAAGGTTTAGTTAGAGAAGAAATAACTAGATCGTGAGGTATGAAAATTATAAAACTATAAGGTTTCCAGCGGTCTACTTGGTGATATAGTGTGAGAGAGTTATATGGGCCCAGGTGAGTATATGGTAGTGGAGTATCTGTTACTAGTACGCCGCTGGATCACTACCAACCCGCACTGTTAGAGGCTTCGTAGGAGTCTGACCTTGAGAAGGCGAGCGACGAATATGCAGCCCTGCTGGAACGGTTAAGGTGTCTAAATTATGAGGCGCATTCAGCCAGAGTGCACGCATCTGCTGATCATCCTGGATCTCTTCTTGACTTACTGATCCGGCAGGAGTTGCCAATGCAACCGGTGTCCGCGCTGCAGTCGTCTTGAGGTGCTGTACTCTACACACAGTGTAAAATTCACGCTGAAATGTTCAACCACTACACCTCACTCTGTCAGTCGACACTAACTGCATCCACATCAGACAATAACTCCTACCTATCTGGGTTGCCCTTCCCTAAATTGACCTCAACCCAACGGTCGGACCTCGATGGTCCCATTTCCCCTATGGAGATTTGGGATGCGATTCGGACTATCGCTACCGGAAAAGCGTCGGGCCCAGATGGCCTCCCGACTGAATTCGATAAGGATTACGTGGATCTTTTACCTCCTCGTCTTCAGCGAGTGTATGATGAGGCACTCCTATCCTCCCACATTCTCTTTACGAAGGCACACTTGTTCCACTTCCAAAACCTGAGAGACCCCATGCGACTAGACTCCTATCGACCGTTGCCGCTGCTAATCACAGACTATAAGATATTGGCCAAGATACTGGCAGGGAGACTAGCACCACAAGTGCCCTCTTTGATACATGCAGACCAGAACAGGTTTGTCCCGGCACGCACCACCTCTTTCAATATACATCATCTTTTTTTTACTATTACGTTAGGCCCCTCATACCTGGCCAAGCTCGGGATGCCTGGTACTTGATCTACAAAAGGCATTCAACACTCTTGAATGGCCCTATTTAATGGAGGTACATATGTATATGGTTTTGAATTTCGATACCTCCGCTTGGTATGACAAACCGACCTCGAGGGTTAAAACAGGGAGCCTTATATCTGCGCCGATACAGGATTGCAGGGGCACTAGACAGGGCTACCCGCTCTCCCCCTTACTTTTCTCCCAAGCGACAGAACCACTGGTCCTAGCTATGTGATCATTGGCGGGGACCTGGGGCATACCAATGAGTGACGGTGTCAACACTATATCGCTGTATGCAGATGACCTGCTATTGTATATCAGGGATGCCTGGTCTGTCCCGGATGAGATATCTCGTCTGCTTACTAAATTTGTGCACCTGTCTGGATTGCACATGAACTGGGGGGGATCTTGTTTATTCCCCTTAGGCTCTACCCTGACTGACCCAGCCCTTACGATTAATGGAGCAACCGTGGCTTGGCAGCCGACCATGTTCCAATGCATAGGCCTCAGGATTTATCATGCAGATTAAGACCTGTTTGTAGGTAACATAACAAGGGGGATTACTTCTCTGACATCCAAGATTTCTTTCTGGGAAGACACTTGCAGTGTTGCTTGCCGGGAGAGTCGCTCTTTCGAAATTGGTGGTGCTCCAACATCTTCTCTATTACTTTACCAATTTGCCACTTTATATTCCTCCGTCCTTTTTTCTCCCCTTGAAAGAATGATTTGTGACTTAATATGGAATAAGTCCAGTAGCAGAGTGGCACTTTCAAAATCATATTTACCGACTGAACAGGGAGAACTGGCGGTGCCTAATTTTGAACATTATTATTTAGTGTTCCAACTTCAGTAGGCGGCTCGTTGGCTGGCAGACTTGCACCTTGCGGATGCCGCAGCAGACACTCCTGGTTGGAGGCTGGAAACTCTCCTCCACTTGTTTCATCCCTGCACCAGGATGCCTCCACCTCATCCTATGTTGCTACAGGTGGCATAACGCTGCTTTCGCCGCAGTCTGGATCTCACTAAACATGTTACGCCATATGCTTCTGCAATTCCACTGCTGGGCATGCCAAGTGGTCACAGGATCACCCCGATGGCGGAATTGTTGGCTTGGAACGCGGCAGGCCTTCATACACTTGGAGATTTATACAGAGATGGCACACTCCTCCCATATGAGACACTAACGCAGGAGGAGGGACTACCCCTGGGACACTTTATCAGCCACACTTCATGGGTCGACACACTGAGACACCACTGGAGAGACATCTCACAAGAGCCGTAGATGCACCTCACAATTCAATATCTTCATGTCATGGGTACAGGACGACATCTCCCCCTTGGTTTGAGAATGCACTTCGGGTGCAGGACACCACAGCATTGACATCGTTGCGACAACACTGGGAGACTGATTTGGCTCAACCATGAACCACCAAAGAGTGGAACATGATTTTAACAAGCCCTACTTACATCCCCCGTAATTCCAGGTTTCGAATATACAGCTTTAAATCATACATAGAGCATATCTTACTCCCGAAAAAATTAACCGCTATTTCCACAGGACAGTAGTAGCCTATCCCCGCTGTGACCAGCTAGACGCTGATATTCTACATATACTATGGTCATGTCCATCATCGGAGCATTACTGAGGCTAGGTTACATTCCATCTGCTTACATGTATTGGCGGGCAACTCACCTGCACATGGGAGGTTTGTCTACTGGGCCAATTTCCTAGGGATAAGAAATACAGAGCCACCATGTGCTTTCTAGATCTCGGCTTCGTGGTGGTCAAGCGCCTGATCACAAGGAGTTGGAAATCCCACGAGACATGGTTGGTGGAGGTCTTGTCACTCTACGTCCTCACTTGGGCTCGGGTAGAGGGAGTCTCCCTCCGCAGGGAAGATACCTCGGGCCTTCGCAAGTAGCCCATCTCTTCTAATTCGAGTGCTATCCTGACCAACCTCCAGATTTCATTGCGAACTGATGCAGAGACTGGTGGCCCAACTGACCCACCGCTCACACGTGATTAGTGCATAACACTAGACATTGCGACCCTCACTATATTACTACATACATTTAGATGTGTACTGTGTGTTGTTTGATTCTATCCGTAACGATGGAAGAAAACCAGGGGCGAACTGGCACTGTTTGGAGATGCAGCATACCCCCGTTTCCTTTTTTCTCTTCCTCCCCTCCCCTTAATTTTTTCCCAATTTTTTTTAATTACTAGTTGCTTAAATTTGATAAGTTATGAATAAGTTTTATGTCATTACCATTCAGTGCCATGGTTGGAGCCGCAATGCGTCGAATGCAGGCGTCAGATGTATTATTGCAATTTAGATGCAAGATGGCTGTGTAGTGCTGTCCCCGCTTGCTGAATCCATATCTCTTTAGAATGTGTGCTCATAACATGTCATGCTGTGAACATAAAAGTGTCTAGCTTTATTGCTAATTAAGCTGTAAACACCCTGTGATTTATTACGACCCGACACTGTAATGTAAATATATCTATAAAATCTAAATGAACAGATCAAACAAAAAATAAGACTGGCGTGAACATCTCTGGAAAAGCTGGTGAACCACATCCAAACGTGTCTGCAGATGGCCACACTCGTACTAATAGCTCTACAAAGGGAGACATCCATGTCCAGCCTGCAGCGGATGGAGAATTGGGCTGCATGCTTGGCCATCCTGCATAGCCCAGGAAAGGATGGCCCGGGCCGCCTTTCAGACCATGGGCAACACTTGGGCCATGGAGCCCCATAATGTGTGGGAGTAACAGCAGCCGAAGAGGCAGCTGGCATTCATCAAAGGAAGGGCCAAACCTGTGGAGGAGAAAACCCTCTTGCCAAAGGTTTCTAATCTCTTCGCTTCACTGTTGGGAGTAGAAGAGGGCAAAGAGTTTGGGTTCACTCTACTGGCCTTAGGAGTGGGCTACTTGGTGAGAAAGGTGAGGCCATCTGGAGCAGGGCGATGACGTCTGGCAATCTGGCGATGTATGGGTGAACCTCAACAAGGCTTGGCTTGGTTGCCCAAGAGCCTCATTACATGGTAACAGACGCTCAGAACTCATTTAGCCAGGTTGCAAAATGTCTATCAGGATATTAGTTCTGACCTCCTGAGTGGGAAGGTAGAGATCAAGGACCTTCAGTACCCTTCACATAACAGAGAAGGAGGCACTGTCTTCAGTGGCAGGTTCAGGTGGAGAAATTAAACCAGTGAGTGGGGAGAAATCCATACCTCTGGCATCCTAGAGATCTTTCTTTCCAGTTATCCTTCAAGTACGGTGGGGCAATCTCATCCCCAACATCATAGCCCCCATTGTCTAAATCCGTGCCGAAAAGGTCATTAAAGACCTGAGCCTTAAAGGAAGACAGAAGTACTGTCCAAATAAGAAGAATGGTAGAGGGGTTGTGGCCCAGACAAAGGAGCATGTGGCTTTGGTCGAATTTGGGGCATCAGTGTCTCGGCAATGGACTGTACTATTGCCTGGCCACCATTGTCAGAGTGGAAGGTGCTGGCATTACTTGATCGTGTTCCAGTGTAGGTCATAGGGGTGGGACAGAACTGGTACTTAAGTTAGTGCAGAGCCCAGAGCAGATCCAGAGGGTGCCCGACTGTCAAAGAGGGCAAACAAATGGCCGGAAGCACAGATGGCAGGTCTCTCGGCTCCTTGCGGGCCTGAAGGAGTACCAGAGGGAGCCTGTAATGTGTCAAAAGGAACAGCATGGAATCGCGAAGTTCCTCGATTTGCTCCAGGGTTGCCAATGGACATGGAAATTCCAATTGCTGCGGGACCAAGGTTGGAATCGAATCCAAAGTGCACTGACTTCAGGAGTGCAATCTGGAGGCACGATGATGCCCTTCCATCTTTTCAGGGGAATGAGTGTGGTGGGACAGTGCTGAGTCCCTGTTGGATATCCTGCGCTTCTTTTTCGATTTCCCTGAGGAGAGCGACCTAGGGAGTGGGATTGACCCCATCTATCCCAGCCAGGGGTCTTGCGGTGCTTTGCCACAGACAGCCTAGCTTCTTGAATCAGCCTGGGGTGCATCAAGGCGCAATCACCGCAGGACTTGGAACCATGATCTGCCCCCCAAGCACCACAAGCAAACCACATATGGGTCAGTCACAGACATTTGCTTGCAACATTCCCCACAGGGTGTAAACCCTGTAGATTTGGGAGGTGACATAATACACATACACACTGAATTTTGAAAAATTATGACGAGAAGTTTTGTAGCTCCGGATCTGCATCTGTTGGTGTGGAAAGGAAGACTGATGGTAGTGCACCTGAGTAGCACCTATATAGGCCCACAAATACAAATCCAGCATGGAGCGACGTCAGTACGGAGCCAAATGCGCCACCTCCTGTGGCGCAGTTGTACTACTGAAGATTTTCAGGATCCAGTCTGATGCATGGGGAGTATTGATACGTTGAGAAATCTGCTGTTAAAAGTTTCAATCGAAAGTAAAAGCATAAAGCTCTTTTGGCATCCAAACAGTTGAGCCTCTCCTCTTTTGAAGAGTGAGGCGTGGCGAAGAACAATGAGAGAGTGATAGACTGTACAAAGTTGAAAGAAGCCACTGCTTTTGGCAAGAAGGCTGCCCGAGTACTCAGTACCAGATTGACCAGAAAAAAAAAGATGGTGTACGTCAGTTGTGCTGATGGAGCTTGGTGTTCGCTCATGCAAAAAGATGAAGTGATCACAACAAGGAAGACAGTTGTTAAGGTCAGAAGATGCAACAAGCAGCTGTGTATCGACTCGATGAGTGTACACATCAGAAATATCAAGACCAAGTTAAGGCCTTACTGGGACATCACAAACGGTTTGGGAGGGAACATGTGTAATAAGCCTTTAATAAACCACATCACACCAGGTGGTTTAAACAAGGACATATAGACAGGCAAAAGCAGAAATGCCAAAAGGGATGCTAAGTAACCTTTAATAGTGCCCACTTCAAGGCCTTACTGGGCCAAAGACAAAACAAACAAACAAAACATCCAACAGTTCAGTCTGTAACGGGTCTGACTTGCAGATTTCACTACAGGCCATAAATTTGCTCCAGCCCCCGGAGTAAATGGACTTCGCAGACAAACACCTGGAAGCAAGGACAACATCCACAACCTCAGGTGGTAGATCGAACACAGACAAGTGATGCAACTCAATCGTCATGCATGGAGGTGTAGATTGAGCAGGCTTGGTGCAGCACTCTACCCTGCTGCTGGCATACATACGCTCATGCCCAAAAGTTCTGGCCACCACACTCTCCTGGCCCAATCCAGAGCAACTAGGTTTATTGCTCCCTCCTGGTCTTCTTCAGAAGTTGGGGCAGGAGAGGCAGGGAAGGTATACAGAGGCCATGTGCTACACTCCAGCTGGAATACATCTCCTTTTAAGAGTTTTTGTGGGAACTGCAATGCACCAAAGCAATTTGACACTGCACATTCTTGATGGTGGCGAATAGATCTAGCCAGGATATCCCACCAACCACTCTTGGAAGATGCCCTATGCAACTTAGGGATGTTGATGCTATTAATATCTGTCAGTCGCCGAGCGCTCTTCTGCCTTGGCATTCAGAAATCCCGTCAGGTGGCTTACAATCGGGGATATCCTCCAGCCACCTCCAAAGGAGTAGAGCTTCTTGACCAAGGGCCCAAGACCCCACCCTGCTTGTTGCAGTATCACATAGTGGTGATGTTGTCCATGAGAACCTGACCCAACCTCCCCCTGTTTACAACAGGAAGGCCTACAGTGCCAGAAGAATGGCCCACAACTCCAACAAACTGATATGGAGTCAGGTTTCATTTCAAATTTCATTTCAGGTTTCCACCGAAGACCCGAGACTTCTGATCTCTCCCTCCCCATGATGAGCTCACCAACCCAGCAGTGAAGCATCAGTCACCACTGTCAGCTCTGTGTGAGGAAGGGAGAGGGGTCTGCCACTAGTCCAACTCGGTCGAGCAGCCATCACTGCAGATCGTGTGCTGTCACCTCCATAACTTGGATAGCATCTGACAGGTTGCCTTGGTGCTGACCCACTGGAACTTTAATTTCCACTGCAGAGTCCGAATATGACACTTGGTGTAGTAGACAAGCAGGAAGCAGGAGGCTTACAGACCAGAAAGCCTCTCTCCAAGATCCAGGAATGAGGTTGAAACAGCAGGATCATAGTCCGACCGTCCAGGACTCATTGCAATAGAAGGAAAGTCCTAAACTGCACTGTATCCAAGTTTAATAAAAGGAAGTTTCAGCGAAGGAGTCCGGTGCAACTTCAGCTTGTTCAACCCAATGATGTCAGGAGGCGTGCCATTGTCTGGAAGTGGTGCTTGACTGACTGTAGCAAGCCTGCCTTCAACAGTCAGTCGTCGTGAACTTTTGTGAACACCAGAGAGGCACTGGTGAGGCCGAAGAGAATAGCAAACTGAACATGGTCTTGGCCTACCTTGAATGAACTGCAAGAAGCATCTGTGGGACTGATGGATGGGTATATGAAAATATGCATCCTGCCGGTTGTAAGCTACCATCCCATTCACCGGATCCAGGGCAGACAGAACCTGATGGTGAGCATTTTTAATTTGTCCTTTCAGAGGAAGGCATTCAGAGGACGAAGATCTAAGATAGGCCGAAGCTCTACATCCTTCTTCGACACGAGGAACTAGAGAGAGCAGGTACCTGCCCTTATTTCAGTGGCTGGACCCTCACAATGGCTCCTTTGGAGAGCAAAGCTCGTCCCTCTTGCATAAGAATGGATAGGTGTTCCTCTGAATGGAGTCCTTATATGGCGGAAGATGCGGCCGGGCAAAAAGAAATAGCAGGGCATAGCCCTGCTTAATGATTGGAAGGACTGATTAGTCGGATGTGATGGATCGACAACCTGGAAGAAAGTATTGGATCCTGTCTCCCATAAAGTGGTTATGAGCCACTAACGGCAAGCTAAAAAAGCGTGGAGGCTGTTGCCGAATGGGAAGGGGACTGGGAGGACTGATGCCCGTGGTGACCTGCAAATTACCTGCAAGATCAACGTCCCTGGTCACTAAAAGACTGGGGTGATTGCAGAGGGGCTGGGAAAATTGGAGTTGGCTGTATAGAAACACCCCTAGAGTAGCTTCCAAGTTTCAAATTTCTTGAACTGATGAAACTGTCTTGCAGGGGCCAAAAGAACATCTGTGGCCCAAGAGTCCTTAAAGTGTTCTAAGGCAGAATCGGCTTTCTTGCCAGATAGACATAAGTTAGCAAATCCATAAGGAAGGCCTGCAACTCTCCAGACAAACCAGTGGATCACAATCAAGCATGGTGTTGGGGCACCACACTGGAATCAATTGCTCGCCCCAAACAATCAGTAGTATCACAGCCTTTACATATCATGTATTTGGCTGCATCTGGACCATTTTGAATAGTCAGAGCCAAGAAGGCCATGCACCAGAGGGCATGCGTATACCGGTCCAATCAGCAAAACGCATTGACTGACCTAAATGCTAGGCTAGCCGAAGAGAACATTAGTTTTCTGAATGCCTCAATCCTTTTCAACTCCTTGTATAGGTGGGGTTGGAGAGGGTCTGGGCCTGGGGGTGTCTTTGGGAATTAAAGGGGGTTCACCATTCTGGTGGAAGCCTGGACCACCAGATTCTCTGAAGAAAGATACTGTGTAAGGAAATCATGGTTGTCAGAAGCCGGTCTATAGCGTCTGGCCATGTGCCTACTCACTAGCAGGAAAGAACAGGGCATGGACCAAATCTTAACAGTGGCATAGCTAGGGGGGGAGGTGTCTGCTCCCAGCGGCACAAATTTTGGGGGCGGTGGCCTCCCCCAGCTATCACCTGCCGTCATGGGGCGGTAACAGAAACCCCCCGCCCCGCTCGAACGGAGAAAAAACTCACCAACACAACCCCCCCGCTCTTCACTGCGGCCGTCACGGGTGCCCGTCGGGCTAGCTACGCCACTGAATCTTTCTTAAGGTGTCAGTATGGGCTTTATTGAGTAAGGACTCAGATGAGGCTGGCAGGGATTGCAAAATGTCTGTGAGGACATTTGTCTTAACTTCAACTGAAGGAAATTGTAGGTCCAGGACCTCAGTTGCTCTCCGATTTACCACAGAAAAGGATGCATTCCCTTAAATTGGAGGCCCAGGAAGTGAGATCAATCCTGTATCAGGCAAAGTATCAAGGCCACTGGCCTCCTGTATGTCCACGTACAGGCTGTCATCATCATAATGGTGGGGAGTAAATCATTCCCATCCCCACCATCGTCTGTGGGAGGTGGCAAGCTCTGGTCAAAGCCAGAGTCAAAAAGACAACGGAGCCTCTGAGGGCGCTTCTGCTACAGAGCAAGCAGAAGACCAGACACAGGTTGTATGGGCAGGAGACCAGACACAGGTGGTATGGGAATTGGGTGCTCTGTAGTGAATGAGCAGCACAACCTCAGATGGGGTCAAGCTGACACTGGGTTGGACATCAGGCTCTGTGTCAGATTCTCCACTGGGGTTGACGAAGGAGGGACTGAAGCAGGTCTCAGAGCTGGCGGGGAAATCTGCAATGGAGTTGGTGCTGAACATGTGATGGGTCCAAGGGGTTCAGACGGTACAGAGGATGGATCTACAGCGGCAATCTGACTGAGGGCTTCTGTGGATACTTGGTGCCTGAAGGTGCACCAGAGGGAGCTGGAACACTGCCAAAGATATGCAGCATGGCCGTGATAAAGGTTTCGCCCTACTGCAGTGTAGCCAATGGCCCAGGTGCATCTGACCAATTGTGGGATTAGCTCTCTAATCAGAGATCAGGAGTGTAGTCAATCGGTACCTTTACGTTGCACAGCTTTTGATGGAGAGTGGTGTGATATGGTCAAGTCCTGCTTCACTTACTTCTATTTTCGATTGGACTTCGACTTACTGGAGGTCTTCCACCACACTTCTCGCGGGAGCGTGCTCTGGTGCGAAGTGAATCTGTGCCCCCCCACCTGGAGCAGGATTTACGCGAGGCCTGTGATTTCTTTTTGTGTTTGCCGATGTACAGCTTTGCTTTGTGGTACTCAATTGCCTTTGTGTGAATAAGTATGAACTCACTGCAGAATTTCAAGTTGTGCAGAGAGCTCAGACACCTAAAACACACCTCAGGCAGGTCCGTGACTGATGTGTTTATTTAGTCAAAGCATATTGTATATGGCTTTAGTTTTAGGAGAGAAGACCATTCCCTTGGACACTGGATTTCAGTTTGGAAGTTGTAGAAACACTGACGAAAAGAGGGAGTGGAGCTCTGGCCCCGTGTTGAAAGGTGTGGAAAGAAAGGAACGGACATTGGTGCGTGGGTGCTTATATGCATCTCCTCTCTGGCACTAAAGTGGGAGAATGAAGCGTACACGAAGCTGCACAGCACCACATAGCAGCGTACTGCTATGAAAGGTGAAGAATCTGAAGTCAGAAGTATCCATCAGAAATGGTGTTTGATACTTGTATTGGAGTTTGTTGACTCTGTGCCAAAACAACTCAAAAAACAGTCAATTGATGAGGCAATACCACCTTGATCCAAAACTTAAAAAAACAACTGAAATTCACTTGCTATGATGCTGAGCTACCCAGACCCCATTACACTGCCCCTGATTAAACACATTGTGTCATGGATGACACCATGAATATAAGTGAATGGATGAGTGAATCAATAAAAAAAGATTGATCATTAAAACCAAATCGATATATAAAGGCAAAACAACTAACAATTGAATATATAAAAGAAACTTAATATTAGTGCTAATCAAAGCAGAGTTAATTTTATTTTAAATGACGTTAGCCTATAAACTCGTCAATGTCCCTTCTACTCAAATCATACAATTATCCATATTGTTTATTAATGCTTATATCGACTTCATAAAACCACTTAATAATCAGCCATCAGAACAATGAAAACAGTCCTAATGAAGAGACTCCTCTACCTAGGGCACAGGTGGGACTTCAACTTATTAAGGGAAAACCGCAAGGTTGTCAGGAGTTGGGCCGTCTTCCAGAGGTGTCTACAATTCACTGTTACAAGCTTATTTTTCACAGGCGGTTGTTGGATACATGTATCCCAGGCTTCCAAAGATGAGCAAGTGACCATTGTCATCACTTTCTCATAAAGAGAAGCTGAGGTAAGGTCATAGAGAGCAAAGTAAATTGAAAGTGTTCCTGACCCACCCTGAACGGCAAATAATGCTGGTGGGATTGGAGGACGTATATATAGGAGTAAACGACCAAGTGCACCGTCCTGTCCGATTGAGATGGATCTGAAAGAAGCCAAGGTAAACGGACCAGTTTCAACCTGTCCAGCTTTAAAATGGCATTCAATGGACAGAGATCCAAGAAAGGTCTGAGGGCTCTGTCCTCCTTCCAGAGGAGGAAGTAGCACTAATAGCATCCCCATCCTTTGAGTCTTGCAGCCACTCAGTAACCCTAAAACATTCTGTATTGATGTGGAAAATGCTTAGCTGGTGATACCAGTTCACAGACCCAGCTGTGGCATAAACTGTCCATAAAACATTCCAGTGTTTAAATCAGTATTATTACTGGATAGCCTGGAGCCGTCATCAAAGGGCATATCTATTAGGATGTGCAAGCCCTCTGAAAACCCGTTGGGTCTCATCCAGGTGTGCCACCTGAACACAACACTGGTGTCAATAGCTCTACCTATGCAGTCAGTAGTTTCCAAGCCAGTTCAGAGTACATACTTCGCAGCATCGTGGCCATCTTTAATCGTTTGAGCCAAAGAGGCCCCAAGGTCATTAGAACAGCCAGAAAGATCGCACTGGCCATATCCCACAACCTGTTGGTATAACACCCCAGAAAACAGACTGCATTAATAGATCTGAGAGTTAAACTAGCCAAAGAAAACATAGGCTTTCTGAGGATATGGATTCTCTTACAGTCTCTGTCAAGAGTATTGGTCGGAAAGGCATTCAAAGTGCCCTTACTTCTGGATGTCTGAACAATCATGCTTTCCTGTATTGGATATTTGGTTACAACGTCTGAGTCACCAGAAACTGGTCATATATTAAGATTCTCTTTTTCGCAGCCAGTTGTTGGAGTACAGGCATCCATGTATCCCAGGCTTCCAAAGATGAGCAAGCACCACAAACAAATCTTGTGCAGATCAGTGACTGGCATCTGCTTCTTTTAGTCATGGCACAGCTTTAATCAAGTCGCCTTCGGTGGGGTCATGGTACCCTATCGCATTTGGAAGTCACTGGGCAAAGATGAGAGTGAAGCACTAGATCCGTGTTAAACAGCACAGAAAACAAGCATGGCATAGCCAATAGGTCTCGCCTTTGGGACCTTATAAGTGTTTAGTTAACCAGCACAATATCCTTGGTGCAACAACATCAAGTGTTGCATGGCTAAACACTTATAAGGTCCCATAGGCGAGACCTATTGGCTATGCCAATGCTTGTTTTTGTTAGGCACGGGGAGATGAAGTGATTTGCCCAGAATCACAGGAGCGTCATTGCCGAGACTCGAACTCGGTTTCCCAGATTTGAGATAGACCGCCCTAGTCGTTAGGCCACATCCTCTCCCCCGTTTTTGGGCTTGTTTGATTAATTTGTTTACTACAGTGGTCTACAAATTCTAATTGATTCATTTATTGACTGTTTTGATTTGGCTAAAAAACGTTTAGATAAGTCACTCAAGTGTGGCACGTTGAGCCACAGCTAACAGTGGTAAACCCAGGATTACTCACTGGAAACTGTGTTTACTTTTTAGGCACTTATGCTCCTTAGTATGGATGCTCGTACATTATATTGCTTTATCTCTTAATTAATAATCCAGTTTTCGATACAGTGCATTTGTTCGCCAGTAATAACAAAATAGTAATCTAAATTCACAATTTCCGGAAATCTGTATAACCACAACTTGAAATTAAGAAGCGCCTTAAAGGGGGTTTAGGCTCTAAGCTGCGCTTTATGAGCGTCGTCATTTATTTCTTTACACTTACTCAGAAACTTGCGTTTGTTTTACACTTCTTCTGTATCCTCCTATACTAAGTTTGTTAATTTTTGCAGCTGTTTAACTGTGAATGGTTTATAGCGTGCTGAAGACAAACTGCTTTTGATGTTTGTGCTCTAGAAAACTAAATAATACGTGCTCTGACATGGTAACAAAATGGAGGAGTAAGCAACGCCCGCTTCCAATACCTGTGGGAAAAAACTTACAGGATTATACGATGAGGTTTCTCATAATACTCTGAAACCATCACCATCCCAGTGAAGCACAGTCAAATTGTTAATTTACTCAGATAATAAGTGAAATTTTGTGTTTGTATTATTACATTACTGATAGTCAATAGTTCGTTCAGTGCGACATGTCTGTACCAAACTGTACCTGTAGATGGCAGGGTTAAATCAGTTTTGCCACGATTTGGTGCACGGCAATAACACGTTTTGTAGCTACCTCTGTAACTACGAATATCAATATGTAATTATACATTTCTGTGTTCTGGAGCGATTACGAGTGCTTGTATCGACAGAGAAAGCGCTCCAGGGTTTCAGTGATAGGCAACTGATAGGAGGGAGTTCCATGTAAAACTGCGGATCACACCAGAGCTTGAAAGAGATGCGTGAAGCACTTTCAGCAACTCTGAGACAGCAAGCTGGGAGGCAGTGCAACAGATAGGACATTTAACAAGTGACAAAACGCCTCGAAGAGAAGAGGTTAAATCATTGAGAGGCCACATAGCCACCGAGCAACAGGAAGAATTACGAAACATGACTAAGCCTGTCAAACATAGGGGGATGAAACGCTAAAGCAGCCGTGGCTGGGTTTTGCACCTGCTTACGCCTGCGACTAGCAAGCTGCCCACATTTCTCCAGGCGTCACCCAACTTGCAGAACTATTTTCTGAACTATGGGCTGGGCGGAGTAAGGTATGCGAGTAGTAGCACACAGCCGGTTGCCTCACCGCTCAGGTGTTTACTGGAAGCAAGTTGCAAGAAGAAACGCAGCACAGCGTGGCACTGACCCGTGCCGGATCAGAGAGGAGCGGGGGCGAGCGAGCGCGGCAGCTTGCTGAGCGGACCACACGCTTGTGCATCATGCCTGAAACGTGCGGGTAACCGCACGGAAAAGGCCATTGTGCACGAGCGTGTGGTCAGCTTTCAAATGCCCACTACATAAAGTCTTCGCCAGAAGCAGCGCTTGCGCGCTACTCTAGGCTCGACCTAAAAATGAACTGACTTCACCGCACAGGGGTGGCGTTTACATGCGGCTCAGCTCCATAACTTATGGGATGGTACAGTTCCCAAAGAGCCACACAATGCCACCTATTGGTGCACAGGAGTGTTGCTGAAAAATGTCCTTTATTAAACCAGACACCTTGGAAAATTCTTACGGTGAAAAATGTGTGGTCAGAAGTATCTATCAGAATTGAGAGACTGGTTGTGTGCTAGATGGATGGAGATGTAGACGAAGGAGCCCTTGGGATTGAGAGTCACCATAAATTCCCCCGCACAAAGCAGCAGTTGTCTTCTTGAAATGCTCTGTTCTGATGAAAGGAATAAGTGGCTGCAGGTGGAGGATCAGTCAAAGAGTACCATTTTTGTTTTTAGATTGAGAAATGTAGCAAGCAAAGTCCCTCTTGCAGCTGGCATGGAGGGTGAGGTTCTTTTCTCCCTTTCTCGACACTACAACCTCAGTCTACCCCAACAGGTCAGGGAGAATGCATGGGAGGTCACTGGTTAGAGGCTGTGGTGCCCCGACCTTAGTCTCCCTCTGGCCTTGCCACAGCTGTTACTCCAGAATCCTACTCTATAGTACTGTTTAAGTGATAGACATTTCTTTGCTGTGCTGTGGCTTTTGGGAGGTGGCTGGTGACTTAGCCCTGACTCTTGCCTGTTGTTTGCAACACCCCTATCTCACAGGTTAGGTTTGCAGAGCTCCACTGCCTCAGTAATATCAGTTTACTTTTTTATTTTTTCAAGAATTGAGTTGACTTGTAGGCCAAAAAGACATTGCCATCAAAGGATACATTAAAATGTGGTGCAGTACATTTGGCTTGAACTCCGATACTCTTAACCATGAATGGTGGTGAAGTAAAAAGGAAATGTTTACCTCTCATGAACCAGTGTCAGCTGAGACTAGTGTGCACCTGATATTTGTCTTGGAAAAGATCTTGCCTTCCTGCACTAGTTCTTTTCCATGCTTTCTGTAGACTTGCTTAATGAGCTGTTCCATTTCTTCTGAAGGATATCTGTTATACCTGGAAAGTAAGCACACTGAGCCAGCTAAGTGCCAC
This sequence comes from Calotriton arnoldi, assembly GCA_963921515.1. Classification (NCBI taxonomy): domain Eukaryota; kingdom Metazoa; phylum Chordata; class Amphibia; order Caudata; family Salamandridae; genus Calotriton; species Calotriton arnoldi. The sequence continues at coordinate 2,564,306 of CAWUFW010000334.1, forward strand.
AGAGTGCTTGCATTGACAGCAACCTTTTCCCTATTACACCTATTATTTTACCTCATGGGGAGATTCCTTCTTTCCTTTGCGAGTAAGCCCTTTTCCTAGAAGCGTGCATGACCAGACATTCTGCCTCTAAGGTAAAATTTGTTTTCTGTGTATAGTTCATATTTTTCCCTGGCCCTAGGTGTTAACACGCTGCTCTTTACTGGGCCCTAAACATTTTCTATGGAGCACTTAATCATGCTTTTCAACATGGGTAGAAACTAAAGTGGCCTTTTTGTCTTAGTGTGTCCATGAAGAGAGATGGTATACCATGTTGTATGTATAAAGGGACCGGGACTTATGGCATTACTGGATAAGGCTTGAAAGATGAATCATCTTGAGGATTGACATGGTAGTTATACCATGGGTTGTCCTCCTAATCTGTAGCTAAGGGTTTCACATATGGATCAGGTAAGTCTGTAATGCCTTGATCTGAGCAGTGTACAGAATGCATTGGTGACAAGGACTGTGCAGAAAACTGCGGTGGTGGTGAGGATTCCTTGGATTTACTTTTCTTTGGACTGAGTATGCCTGGAGTTCTTCACAGATTGGTGTCTTAAAGGTTAGATACCTTTTCTTGGGTGTGGGCTGGTCAGAACTGATGTCTATGTTGAAGGTGGTTTGGCTAAAATCTGTCCGGTGACAGGATCTATGTATATATTTCTCTGTCTGACGTCTGGTTGCTATTTTACAGGTCTTGTGTCGCTTGGCACCTTTGGTGGTATTAACGTCGACTTTGGAGTCTAAACCAGTTTCAAGGATGGGCTCTCAAGGTAAAGCTGGTGGTTCTTGACATCAAGGCTCAATTCAGGGTTTTCAAGTTTTTCCAAGTGTCAAACTTGTTTTTCGGTGCCATAAAGTTTTAGGCTCAAAGGGACTTAAGGCATAGCCCTCCTTGCCCCAGAATCAAGGCATTTTTCGAGGTCGAACTCTAAAGGAAGAATCTTGAAGTGTAATGTGTTGGGCTCAATGTGTCGTCTATGTCTAAGTGAGTGGTTTTTCTTGGGGGGCCCGGAGACAACTGCTCTCTATATAGGAGTCATCAGACTCCTCACAGTCCCCAGAGGCGGGTGGGCACCCCCTAGAATTGAGCTTCCTGAACGTCTGATACACTAGATGGCTCCGGAGAACCTTGGCACAGCATTCTGTAATGTGCGCATTCCTTTGGTGTTGGATAGCCGTTTTGCACAGGAAGGCTTTGCAAGCCAAACAATTTGATTTCTTGTGGCCCCTTGAAAAGCAAAGGTTACAGACCCTATGTTGGTCTGACAATGGGAACTTACTGTTGAATTTTGGACATTGTTTACAGGGAGTGTTCTCCATACCTCTTTACTTCACAAGTCATTCTTATAGGAACTGCCCCAATGTTTTACTCCTGATGTCGGCTTCGACACAGTCGATGGTCGCTTGATATTTTCATAAGAAGTTATGTGGAATAATATCTATATTTCGATGTCAAATATTCGATTTCAACACATGACAGTCTCAAAACTCAACAATATAGGTCTATACCAGATGGGATTAAAAAACTGTCTGAGGTGGAGTCTATGCCTTGGTGCATTGCGCGTTTCGGGGGCGGATCACAATCATGAGACACCTTGAAATCGAAGCCTTTCAAAGAAAAACAATTTACAATGTCTGCATCCAACACTAGATGGCAGGAGTACCCAGAGCATATGATCGACAGAAGCACATGCTACAATAATTAGGAACCGAAGACCAAAAGACAGCCAAAGCTCTTCTCAACGGTCCATGGTCTACTGGATGCACTCACTGTGCGAAACAAGGAAGAAATTGTGACGCATGAAAGGGCAAAGGGAACGGAGCAGGCCAGAAAAAGAAAAAAATGATCCTTTTACCATGGAGCTACAACTAAATGCCGTACAAAAGAAATGTATTATTGGGTAAAACCAAAATCTGCATGCCTAGCAACTTTAAATAATTATTGGTGTTTTTAAGGGGACAAGCAGCGACTGGTAAAAGGTTTCTAAAAAAATCCATAAGGTTGAAAGTGTATCAAGTTACAGAATGCACTTTCTATTGTATATTTACAACTCAAACAGGCCTATCAACTTCTAATTCTTAAGATGTTACCTTTTTATCACCTTCTAATGCTGCCTTTGAGGTTTTGTATTTGGGACGTTGCACAAGTTACTAACTTGTGTAACGATATATCTGTAAGAGACAGTAGTTAGTGACAGATTCCTTACCGTAGAATATCCCCAGGCGTCAGGCTGGATCCGGAAAGTTTTTGCGTAGCAGTACCCTTGCGCGTCGGTAGGCGGCGTCGTGCGGCTCCGCGTCCGTCGTCGGCATCGCCGGGATGACTTCGCGGGCAGTACTTAGACGCCGCCCAGGCGCGCTGACGTCAGTTCTGTACACGACTTTCCGCGCCAGGAACGCAGAGCCATACAAGAAGCTGACATAGGTGTCTGAAAAATACTAGGGCCCTGAAAGGGATGTCCTTAACCCTAGAAATCAGTTCGCAGAACGGGAGGATGGGTGGGCGGTAGGAATCTGTCACTAACTACTGTCTCTTACAGATATATCGTTACACAAGTTAGTAACTTGTGCATCTGAAAGAGACACGTTAGTGACAGATTCCTTACCTTAGAATAGATACCCCAGCAATACCAACCCCGGTGGTGGGTCTGCGAACAAAGATCAGACAAGGAAGTCCCGGAGGACAGAACGGCCAAAGAAGCCGTCACTCCGGACCTGACTGTCAAGGCAGTAATGCTTGGTAAACGTGTGCAGCGAGGCCCACGTAGCTGCCTGACAGATATCCTGCAGCGGAACACCGCGGCCTAAAGCCGTGGTAGCAGCCGTTGCCCTGGTGGAATGGGCACGCAGCCCAACAGGAGGCTCCTTCTTAGCCAAAGAATAGCAGGCTTTGATACACAAGGTTACCCAGCGGGAGATGGTTCTCTTGTGCACCGCCCAACCTTTTTTGGCGCCCACGTAGCCAACAAAGAGCTGGTCATCCACCCGGAAGTGTTGTGTGCGGTTGATATAAAAGGAAAGCGCACGTTTTGGGTCCAGACGGTGGAGCCTCTCTTCCTCTCTGGAAGGATGCGGAGGCGGAAAGAAGGTGGGCAAAGTGATGGTCTGCCCAATGTGGAAGGCAGTAACCACCTTTGGCAAGAAGGATGGACGCGTCCTAAGAACAACCTTGTCTGGATGGACAGACAGAAAGGGAGGTTTGCATGATAGAGCCTGGAGCTCACTCACCCGCCGAGCGGAGGTGATGGCCACCAGAAAGGCTGTCTTCAGAGTCAGAAGACGAAGAGGACAGTTATGCAGAGGCTCAAAGGGAGCGCACATGAGAAAGGTAAGAACCAAGTTCAAGTCCCACTGAGGCATCACAAACGGAACAGGAGGGAAGAGGTGTGTAATGCCTTTGAGGAACCTGTTAACAACAGGGGACTTGAAAAGGGAGGGCTGATCAGGAAGCCTGAGGAAGGCCGAAATGGCACAAAGATAGCCCTTGATGGTACCCAGGGCAGAACCCTGTTGGGCCAGAGAAAGAAGGAACAGAAGAACCTCAGAAAGAGGGGCAGAGAGGGGATTCACAGCTTTTGCTGTGCACCATGCCACAAACTTGTTCCACCTGCAGGCGTATACCACCTTAGTGGAGGGACGCCTGGCTGCCAGAATCACATCACAAACTTCGGGAGGCAAGTCGAAAGGAATCAACTGCTGCCGCTCAATCTCCACGCAAGCAGGTGTAGACTGGACAGGTTCGGGTGGAGGACCGTCCCCTGCTGCTGCGACAGAAGATCCTCCCGAAGAGGCAGACGGATCGGGGGATCGACGCTCATACTGAGTAGCTCGGGATACCAAACTCTTCGAGCCCAGTCCGGAGCCACAAGGATGACTTGGGCCCGGTCGCGCCGAATCTTCTTCAACACTCTGGGTAGAAGTGGTATAGGCGGAAAGGTGTACAACAGACCGCAACTCCACTCGCGACGAAAGCGTCGCCGAGCGAGTGCCGCCTTGGAAATTCCAACGCGCAGAACTGCTGACATTGCGCGTTCTCTTCGGTGGCGAACAGATCTAACCAAGGCTCTCCCCACTGCTGAAAGAGACCTTGCGCCACCTCCAAGTGAAGACGCCATTCGTGATCCATCATGCACCTGCGGCTGAGTTCGTCCGCCCTGGCGTTCAGGGAACCTGCCAGGTGTTGAACCATCAGGAATATGCCCTGATGTTCCAGCCATGTCCAGAGGCGCAGAGCCTCCTGACATAGGGTCCACGACCCCACCCCGCCTTGTTTGTTGCAGTACCACATGGCGGTGGTGTTGTCCATGAACACCTGCACTACCGTCCCTTTGACAGAGGGAAGGAATGCCTTGAGTGCAAGTCGGATCGCCCGGAGCTCCAGAAGGTTGATATGGAGCCGGGACTCCGCCGGAGACCAGAGGCCTCTGATCTCCGCCTCTCCCATGTGACCGCCCCATCCCAGAAGGGACGCGTCCGTCACAACTGTGTGCTCTGGCTGGGGAAGGGAGAGGGATCTGCCCATGACCCATTGCCGGTTCGAGAGCCACCACTGCAACTGTTTTGCAGTCCCCTCCGAGATCTGGACGTGATCGGACAGGTTGCCCTGGTGCTGCGCCCACTGGAACTTCAGGTCCCACTGCAGAGCCCGCATATGCCATCTGGCATGATTGACCAGCAGGATGCCATGAGGCCCAGCAGCCTCAGGGTCATCCGTACCGAAACCCAGGATAAAGGCCGAAAGATCGGAATCATAGCCTGAATATCCCGGACTCGCCGTTCGGGAGGATAAACCCGAAACTGCGTCGTGTCCAGAACTGCTCTGATGAAAAGGAGCTGTGGAGAAGGAATCAGGTGCGACTTCGGCATCGTTGATGGAGAACCCCAGCGAGTGCAGGAGTTCGGCCGTTGTCTGGAGGTGGGAGACGACTGCCTGGGACGAGCCCGCCTTCAGCAGCCAGTCGTCGAGGTAGGGGAAGACTGGAACCCCTGCCCGGCGCAGATGGGCTGCGACCACCGCCATCACTTTCGTGAACACCCGAGGGCGCTGGTAAGGCCAAAAGGGAGCATGGTGAACTGAAAATGCTCAAGGCCTACCGTGAACCGCAGGTAACGCCGGTGGGCCGGCAGGACGGGGATGTGGAAATATGCGTCCTGCAAGTCCAACGCTACCATCCAGTCTCCAGGGTCGAGAGCAGTCAAGACCTGAGCTAGGGTGAGCATCTTGAACTTCTCCTTCCGGAGGAAGCGATTGACGTTCCGGAGGTCCAAGATAGGACGCATGTCCTCCTTGTCCTTTTTGGGCACCAGAAAGTAGTGGGAGTAGCAACCACGTCCTACTTCTGGGGTCGGAACACGCTCGATAGCCCTCTTGGCCAAGAGGGCCGCAACTTCCTTTTGAAGAAGCACCAAGTGATCCCCTGACATGCGGTGGAATTGAGGTGGCATGGCTGGGGGGGCAGTCACGAAGGGGAGGGAGTAGCCCCTTCGGACAATGTCCAAGACCCACCTGTCCGAGGTGATGGCACGCCAGTGGTGAAGGTGATGGCGGACCCTGCCCCCTACTGGTGTGCTGTGCACCTGAAAGGAAGGACTAGGAGGGCTTGGAGGCCGCGGACGGGTCGGGGTTGGTGGCCTGACCCGCACGCTGGTTGCCTGTGCCGCCACGGCGGGAGCCACGTCCTCGGCCACGCGAAGACGCTTGCTGCGCGGGCCGGTGGCTGGGCAGCGGACGTGACTGGGTGCCCCTTCCGTGACCACGAAAGGGGCGAAAAGCAGACAGTTGCTGAGGGCGCGCAGCAGAAAGTCCCAGGGACTTGGCTGTAGCCCTCGAGTCCTTAAAGCGCTCCAGCACATGGTCTGCCTTTGTTCCAAAAAGACCGACTCCATCAAAGGGCATGTCCATAAGAGAGCTCTGGACATCACCCGAGAAACCAGTGGTTCTCAACCAGGCGTGACGGCGCAGCGCCACTGTCGTTGCAAGCGATCTGTCTAGTGAGTCGGCGGTATCAAGGCCACATATGATGGTGTACTTTGCCGCATCTCTTCCCTCCGCAATGGTGCGGGTAAGCAGTGTCTGGACCTCCTCAGGACACTGGGGCAGAACTTGCGCCACCGAATACCACAAGGAGTGGGAATATCGGCCCAAGAGGCAAGTGGTATTGACGGACCGCAAGCCAGCACTGGAGGAAGAAAAGACCTTCTTCCCAAATTGATCCAGGCGTTTGGATTCCCTATCCGGGGAGCGGTAGGGAAGGCGCTTTGGGAAGCAGAGGCTTGGACCACCAAGCTCTCAGGGGTGGGGTGTTGGGAGAGGAACAGGGGTCGCCCGGAGCAGGGCGATTGCGTCGGGCCACGTTCCTATCCACAGGAGCCCCTGTGGTGGGCTTGGACCAGGTGCCCAAAAGAACGTCGGAAAGCGCCTCGTTAAACGGCAGCAGTGGCTCCGAGGAGGTAGCCGCCGGCTGAAGCACTTCCGTCAGGATGTTAGTCCTGACAGCCACTGTAGGCAACTGGAGGTTTAAGGCCCCAGCTGCTCTACGCAACACCGTTGCGAAGTTGGCTCCCTCCTCCGTTGCCACGGATGGAGGAGACAGCATGCCAGAGTCAGGAGAGGTGTCCAGCCCACTGGCATCCCCAAGTTCCTCAGTCCAGTCCTGATCAAACTCACACTGCTGTGTGAGAGGGTCATCAGACCCCTCCCAGTTATCTCCGTCCTCCAAGTCAGGTTCAAAATAAGGAGGAGGGACATGTGGGACCCAAAGTCCCAGCGGCGTCTGAGCCGGTGTCGAGCGACGCCGGTCCGGCGCCATGTCCGGATCCGGAGAGAACCGGGGAACGACGCCGCCCGGAGCCCCGGGCGGCATCGGGAATGGCACCGGAGACATCGGCGCCGGCAGAGGCGTAGTTAGGTCAACCGGCGTCGATGGGGGTAGCGGCAGCACCGGAGCCGGGATCGAGGCTGGGGCCGGAGCCGGGACCGAGGCTGGTGTGACAGGCTGCGCCGGGACCGGAGTTGCCGGCGGCGCCGAGAAAACCCCATCAGGGCCCACGGGGCCCGAAGGCGCACCAGGGGGACCTTGAGGCCCGAAGAGGCGGGCCATGGCCGACAGGAATTCCTGTATCTCGGCCGGAGTCGCCCCGAACCCGGGAAGGACGGGTAATGCGGGGGCGGCTCCACAGGCACTCCCGGAGCCGCGGGGACGGTGCCGATAGGAGCCTCAGCCGAGTCGTGAGACCGGCGAGGCGAAGCCTTGGAGCGATGACGCTTCTTAGACTTTTTATGCTTCGACTTACCGGAGGAGTGCGAAGACTTGGACCCCGACGACCGATGAGGACTCCGCGACCGGCCCCTCAACCTCTCCCGTGACCGGGGCTTGGTGTGGCGCGGAGCCGACTGCCGGACCTCGAGGAGCTTTCGAGACCGCTCTCGCAAAGCCTTCGGGTGCAAGGCCCGGCAGTTGGGGCACGACTTCGTGTCGTGGTCGCGGCCGAGGCAGTAGAGACACTCTAAGTGCGGGTCTGTGATCGACATCATGCGACCACAGACGTCGCAGGGCTTGAAGCCGGGCATCCCTACCGACACCTTCGGAGTCGAGAGACTCGGATAGAAAAACAGTGAAAAATCACCAAAAAGTTAGTCAAAAAAGATGACTAGGGCACTGCTCTTCCCGGATCTGCGCTTACTGGCGCGGAAAAAGAAGAACTGACGCCAGCGCGCAGGGGCGGCGTCTGAGTACTGCCCGCGACGTCATCCCGGCGATCCCGACACCGACGACGGACGCGGAGCCGCACGACGACGCCTACCGACGCGCAAGGGTACTGCTACGCAAAAACTTTCCGGATCCAGCCTGACGCCTGGGGATATTCTAAGGTAAGGAATCTGTCACTAACGTGTCTCTTTCAGATATATTTATTCATGTGTAGAAGTTATAGATATAAAAAAAATACTTAAGATGCAGAGCATAAGAGGTTAAATCTGAACAGCAAGGTAAAATCTCATTAAACCGGACTGATGAGGAGGAGTCTTGATGCCTTTTTTGGCAAAGTAATTGTATAGTACACTTCCACCAAATGCCATCCTTTAATTTCAACAACCCGACAAAAAATGACATACAGATATGGAGAAAATTGCATTTGTACATTTACATTTGAAATGTCAATCCAAGCTCAAATGATATTACTGTGCAAATCTAAGTACAAATGGCTTTGACGATCTGCACTGTTTGTTAAACACCAGGAATTAAATGAAAATATGTATCCAATATAGTTATATTGCGCAACTCGTCCCACTTAAAGAAGAATTCAGATCTGTATACATTTGCCTTATCATGGTGAATTATAGGTTTATTTTTAAGGCAACACATCATGGCATACTTTAGTTAGCAAGATCGAGGATGCATACAGCTAAATACAAACATTTTCTTCACTAAACATGCCATTGCTCTGGAGTGTTACATTAAGTTGGGTTTGTTTGGCTCTGCGAGTCTATGAGATTGAGCGCCACAACAGCAGTACCACCAGATGGTGCTTTGTAAAAATTGACTGGAGGCCACCAGACCTGGGTTTTGAGAAGCAGATACAAAAATATTACACTTATATCCAATAGCCGCTGTAAAGTTCAGGTTACCAGTGTTAGACTATTAACGGCATAGAGGTTAATCATAGAGGTGACCAAGTTGGCTTGTCATGAATACACAAATACCTTTCTTTAGTCAAGACTGAAATGAACATTTGCACATACTCCATTGGTGACTCTCACCTTTGTCTCTTCCTTGTTGCTGTGTAAGTATTTTCAGTTGCTCAGTCAGATCATTTATGATACTTTCTTTTTTCACTCTCTCTCTTGTAAGTACTGTGTTAAAATGTGTCTTCAAGAAAAAAAAAAACACAAAAAAATTATAAAAAGTAAAGATAAGCAGCATTTCGATGAAGAGCGAGTAAGGCTTACTGGGACAGTAATTCAACACTTTCCAAATGTCACAAATCAGATGAGGTACACATGTGGTGCAACTTAAAACATACTTTCAACAGGTCTTAATGTAACCTTACCTTTCAGGTGTTACAAAGGCTTCATCAATAAGAGGTAAATGAAGATCAAGAACCTATAAGCACCAATCCAGGAGAGTCATTCTCTTGTATGCATGTGAGAAAGTGCTTCTTTTGACATGGCTAGCCCCCCATTTTGTGCCTGGGAAATTATGTGGTTTCGATTGAGATGCCCAGGGTCCCTGCCAAACAGGTTACCTGTGCCAGAGCTCCTTCCCTAAAACTGTACCACGACTGGCACTTTAGACTCCCTGTAAGTCCCTAGTAAATAGTACCCTGGTACCTAAGGCATTGAGACTTAAGAGGGTCCCCTAGGGACCCCTCACCAAGGCCATGCAAACTGCCAGTGCAGCCTGCATGCCTTAGTGAGAGAAAAACGACAAAGTCTAAATGGCACACTGCCTGTGTGCCATGCCAAGCAGCACTGCCTAAGGTATAGGTAAGTCACCCCACTAGCAGGCCTTACTAGCCCTAAAGCAAGGTGCCCTATATCTCAGGTGTGGGCATACCTGCATGAGTAGATAAGCCCCATACAGTATGTAAGTCTATTCTTAATATTGTTAGTGCCAGTGAAGCCATAGAGGGTACATGGGCTGAAAACGTGACAACTCGAGTTCCCCAGCACCATGATGGCTTTACTGAACCCAGGAGTGTTTGGTACCAAATAACTCCTCTCAATAAACCCACACTGACGCCAGTGTGGAATTTATTGAAACATGTACCCAAAGGGCACCTCAGTGGTGGCCCCTGAAAACCTACCAGCCCTGGTGCGGTCTTCGACTGGCTTTAGGCAGCTTGCCACCACCAGAATGTTTCTGGACCCCTGGGTCGAGAGCCCCTGCTCTCTGGGAAAGAAACAAAGCACATCCTGGGCAAAGGTGTCACACCTTCTCCCCAGGATGAGCACAGTGCTCGAGAGGGAAGCTTCAAAGGCCTTGCCGCCTTTGTAATGCGACCCCAGTCTCTGCTGCTAGCAGCAGACGGCAGCCCCCAGTTCAACCACCCACTTTTGGCAGGAGAACAAGCGGGAAAACTTAGTAAGAGTAGAAGGTGTGCCTCCATTTGCCAACTCCACTCAGGTGCAGGAGGCGAAGTGAAGCACATTTTTCAGTGCCCACCATCTTGAAGATGGTGGGACTTATCCAATCAGGGCCAGGGCTCTACCCCCCTCCCACAGGAGGGTGGCATAGTAGTGGGTGTAGACACCCAGGTAAGAGACCCATTGGTCCCTACTTGTCACTCCCCTGTAACAACCCTAAATATAGTATTTAGGTGGCACCCCCAGACCCTGAAATCAGATTCCAGACTACCCAAGAGGAGCCAGTCACAACAACGTCGTACCAGCAGAGAAGACTACAGACACCAACTGACTTGGCCCCAGCCCTCCCGGCCTGTCTGCAGCCCTCGACGATCCCGCGGCAAAAGATGATCCGTCCTGCAGCTCAGCGACCTCCAAAGCCTTAGGAGGACTGCCTGCCTTCGACAAAGATCAAGATCTCCCATGGACAGCGGACCTGTCCAGAAGCAACCAACTTTAAAAAACAAAGAACTCTGCTCCGAGGAACCGCAAAACCACCGCCTGACCCATCTCTGCACCCGACACCCATGGCCCAAGTCCAAATGGCCCACTGGTCCTGTGCAGGTTTCCCAACACTTCTGAACAAGATTTCACTGTGGGCTGACCCATGTGGGCCTCCACCTCGCCACCTGCAGCCTCAACTCGAAGACTCCCCCTGATCACGACCTGCCCGGTAAGACTTTTCTGATACGTAAGGAAACCCTGCACAGAAGCCCCTGAGCCTTGGGGAGATTGAACAACAGTGTACCTATGTCCCCTAGCATCTCTACTTACCTGGGCAGCTGTGGGTTTTCTTCATCTGGCCTCCTGGCCTGAGCCTGCAGCCTTTCTTCAAGATCTATCTCTCCATTGAATTGCATTGGGTGCCTGACGCTGGCTGTGTTAGTACTCTGCACCCGGCCGGCACTGTGCGGCTGAGGGTGTAAGTTTGGTGCTGCCTTGTGGCCCCCCTGTACTTCCTTTTACTCCAGGAGATTGACCCCTGACACCGCTTTACTCACCTGTGAGCAGCGTGACTTTGATTACCTCCCATCTCTATTTATTAACATTGGGCGCCAGAACCTCGAACTTGACCTCTGCACCCGACTGCCCCCATGCCTCAGTTGGCGCAGTCCTGGTGCTGAAGCGGTTTGAAGCTTGACTGGTGTTGACCCCGGAACCCGGAGACTGAATTTATAAGTCGAGTACTTACCTGCAAAACTGCATTCTTGTTTTCCTCGCATAGGTTAACATTTCAAAGCCTTAAAATTGCATTAAGTGTTCACTTTTTAAAGTGTAAAATATTTTTCCTGAAAAAAGTACTTACTATTTTGCGTACATCTTGGTCTTAAAATAAAACTTGAATAAAGCTTATTTTTTCTAAAATTGGTGTAGATCTCCTTTTTGAGTCGTTCGTCATTTATTGGTCAATGTGTGCATAAAAAAATTTCTTACATTCCTCTGTGTTAGGCGTAAGGCTGCCCGACCACACTACCACAAATAGAGCACTTTTGGTTTACATTGAGCCCTGTACACATCTGGGGGAATCTCTGGACTCTTTGCACAATATAACCAGCTAGTGGTATATCATATAAAGAGCCAGCTTCCTAGAATGCATAACTCTAATATATTCATTAGTTTAAGTTAAAAGGGTGGCACTGCTTCTTTCCTCTAAAAGGTGCCACCTTGGTTTTGGAAATATTTATCTTCAAGAAGTTATCCTAGCATACTCAACAAGCATTGGCATAGCCAATAGGTCTCGCCTTTGGGACCTTATAAGTGTTTAGCCATGCAACAGTTGATGTTGTTGCACCAAGGATATTGTACTGCATAACTAAATACTTATAAGGTTCCAAAGGCGAGACCTATTGGCTATGCCAATGCTCGTTTGCTTTTTCCATGTGTGCTGCCTTGTGCAGCACACATGGAAAAAGCAAATTGCCATGGTTTGTTTATGTACAGGAAGGTGTCCGGTCCCCTCCTGTACATAAACAAACCTTTTTTAAAAATGCCATTTTGTAACTTACATGTGTGCTGCAAGAAGCAGCACACACGTAAGTTACAAACTGGCATTTTAGGTTTGTTTATGTGCAGGAAGGGACACCTTCCTGTACATAAACAAACCTCCCTGCTCGCAGACACCCTTGCACTCTGGTGCAAGGGTGCCTGCGTTGGCGTTAAGTCGTGAGACTTAGCGCCATCGCAGGGGGAAACGCCAGGCTGCACCATATCCTTGGTAATATGGTGCAGCCTCGCGTTCCGAAGTGGCGGAGAGGCGTTAAGCCAAGAAGGCTAACGCCTCTCTCCGCCACTTCCTTGCTAATATGCCCCCAAGTGCACTGCTAATCTCTCTAACTATAAAATCCTGCTTTGGGCACTGCTCATGTAGCCTCTTTTTGCTGCAGTGCACCAGGAGCACTGCTAGAAAGCCGTGTCTACCAAACCCTGTTGCTGGCAATGCTCATTCAGTCTCTGACGTCTTCAGTGCACTGCTAAAGTTCTGTATCTACCAAATCCTGTGCCTGCCAGAGCTCATCAGCTTTACACTTCTGCAGTGAACCATGGGCACTGCTGGACTTCTCTATCCATCAAACCCTGAATTTGATACAACCTGTTCACTGCTACGGTGAGTGCACCAGAGACACTCAGAGTGTGCTGCGTTTAACTCTTGCAGTGCACCAGGGGCACTGCTAGTGTCCTGTGTCTATCAAACCCTACATCTGCCAGAGATCATTCTGCCAAGGGGCACTGGTAAAGTGCTCAACCTATCAAATCATGCACCTGACAGAGCGTTCAGCCTCTCACTGCTTCAGTGCAGCAGGGGCACTGCTAAAGCTCTTTATCTATAAAACCCTTTGTGTGGTAGCGATCATTTAACATCTCACCGCTGTAGTGCCCCGGGAGCACTGTTAAAGCACTGCATCTATCATAACCGATCTTATTCACTCTCTCACTAATGTATTACACCAGGGACACTGCATCTCCAGCGCCCCCACCCCCTTCTGCCCCTCCCCCTCCCCGTTGCTCCAGGGCACCAGTGCACTGGTAAAGCGCTGTATCCATCAAACCGTCTTTCACTGCATAAGTCAACCAGGAACACTTCTAAAGTTATGTCTATCAACTCTTCACGTCTGGGAGAGGTCATTCTGCCTCTCGCTGCAGCAGTGCACCAGGGCCACTGCTTAAGCCCTGCAACTATCAACACTGAAGTATAACAGAGCTCATGCAATCTATGACTGCTTCAATGCATGAAGGGCGCTGCTTAAGCTCACCACCTAACAAACCCGGCGTCTGGACAGAGCCATTCACTGCCTCAGTGCACCAGGGGCACTTAAAATCCCCTAAGCCACCAGAGCTCTTGCCACCTAACAGTGTACCACTAGCACGGCGAGAGGCAAATCTCAGAAGACCTCGCACTGCTCCAGCTCGACACCAAGGCGACACAGAGACCGACCCCCGAAGCCAAGCCCGCACACTGCTCCAGTGCGCCAGGAGCACTGCCGGAGCTCTGCATCCAATTATAAGCTACGTGCCTGTCAGCGTCCTTCTGATGCCGTGCACTGCACTGCACTCTGTATCCAGGCAACCTACGGCATGGAGCGCTCGCGTACTCGTCACACTGGTGCCATGTGCCCACTTAACCCTGTGGCAGACTGAGTTCCTGTAGCTCACACCGCCACAGACTACAGAGCTCTGTGCCCTGAAACTTTCAGGGAGGGTTTCTACAGCTTGCCTCTCACTGCTGCAGTGCACCAGAGGCACGTACCTATAAAATCTTTTGTCTGGTAGAACACATTCACATTCAGCCTCTTCGGTGCTGCAGTGCGCTTCTAGAACGCTACATCCAGCAAAGCAATGCAGTGCAGTATTCCGACGTCATCCAGCTGCTCCAGACCACCCAGTATAGACACCGCTAATTCACCGTTCTCACCTGACCCTGTGCCAGGCATAGCACCTAGAGACTCACACTGCTCAAGTGCAGACGATAAACCGGCAGCGCTCTGTTACTGTGTAACCCTGTGCCACTGGTTCCTTGCCAGTGCGCTGCATATTTTATAAACCCTGCATCAATTACAGCTCCCAAAGCTTCACACTGCTCTAGTGAAGAAGAGGCACTGCCAACCATCTGAACCCACGTAGGACTGCGTCAGGCCCAGCTCCCAGAGTCTACACTTCTCTAGTAAAAGAAAGAGCCATTGGCCGCGCGCTGTGCCAGTGTGATCCTGTGCCAATGAGAGCTCCTGCTGCCTTACACTGCTTTGTAAAGAAAAGGCATAGACAGTACTCCGTGCCACCATAACCCTGAACCAACCATAGCTCCCACAACTTGTCACTGCTCCAGTGGAGAAGAACACCGCTATGGCTCTATGCCAGTGTAGCTCTGTGCCAATCATAGCGCCCACAGCTTCATAGTGCTGCAGTGAATAAAGCACCGCTAAGGATCTGCGCCAGTGTCACCTCGTGCCAGTTATAGCACCCGCAGCCCCAAACTGCTCCAATGAATAACAAGCAGCACAAAAGCCAAAACCGCTGCATTGTCAAACATCACGTGACCGCCTCTCATCACAAGTGCTTATCTTCACGGTGTTTGACCAGTGCGTTTTTCATTTTTTTTTTTTCAGTTCGCGAGCGAGCGGGCAGCTTCAGCTCAGCTGACCAGACGCTCGTGCGTCATGGCCTTTGCCTGCGATAACCCGCACGGCCGGCATGTGTTCCAATTATCGCGCCCGCGTCTGGGCACGATAATTGGAAACAGATGTCTGCCGCGCAGCGTAACCGCAGGGAAAAGGCCATGACGCACGAGCGTCTGGTCAGCTTTTCAAACCCCCTAACATAAAGTCTTGCCAGAGCAGCGCTTGCGCGCTACTCGAGGCTCGACCTAAAAAGGACAGCCAGATTCCGCTGAAGTCCAATAGGTGTAATGTCGAAAATGACGTCATCAGCGTACATTAAAATATGCACGTTTTGAAGTGCTATTTGTGGAGGGAATTTTTTGATGTGTATTAAAACAGACTGGTAAATCACTAAGGAATGATGAAAACAAAAGTGGGGCTAAAATACATCCCTGCTTCAAGCCATTGTAAGTTAAAACCTTAGTAGTCAGTCCCTTGTCCCCCCCCCATTAAAACTCTGCTCCAAGTGGATGAATAAAGAGCAATAATCAGTCTTGATAAATCACTTGGTATCTCACTAGTTTCCTCCAAATGGTTGGTCGATCGACCCTGTCAAAAGCATTAGAGAAGTCAACAAACAATGCATATACAACTTGCGACTTAGACACTGCATACTAGTCAATAACAGTTTGCACTATTGCGATATTATCAGTCACTGAGTGTTTGGGTCTAAAACCCGCCTGGACTAGTGGTATCTCACCCTTCGAGTATGCCCAATCTTTGAGGTGGTCCAAAACGCTTGCTGTGAAGATCTTTCCAAGCATCAAGTAGTGCAGTTTGACGATAGTTACAAGAAGAATGCTGGGATCCTTTTTTGTACAAAGAAACTACTATACGTCCTGTCCATGAGCTTGGAATTTGCCTCGTTGCATAACATTGAGAAAAGAGGCGGGTGAAAAGAGGGGGGTGAGAAGACTACTCAAGCCTTCTGGGTCACTTTGTAATACCTTTATGGGAATCTTATCGGGACTCTTAGAAGTATTTAATCCATTCCATCTGAGGGATGGGAATAGCGTCAGGATTTTTCCTACTGCCCGTAAATTTAGAGATAAGCTGCCAAAAGATTTTACTGTCCTTTTATAAGGCTGCATGCTGCAAACCTACCCAGTTCTTATCCATAATTTGTTTACTGTTTATAAAACAAATTTTCCTCCTTTTCATTCTCAGAGCTTGGATTTCTTTCCCCCATTTGATTGAATAAGCACAAAACAGGTATTGAAAGAGCTTATTCAACTTCAGAGAGAGCATCTGAAATTATCTCTTCAAATATCTGAATGGGACTGCTTTCTACTGGTGAATGTTGAGGCCGAGATGACATGGCTACTGCGTTCCTCTTAGTTATATTATTTGAATTCCAAATGAGTCGGCCTTCGTTACCAGCTATAGAAGCTTCTCCGTTTTCATCTGTTTAGGACTAAGATGGATGGCTTTTGATGTTATTGCAATTCTAGTTTTGAAATTAATATGGCGTGATCACTGCCTAGGACAAACTCCCATTTAAAGAAAGAGAATTTCTGAAATAAATCATAACTGGTTATAATGTAGTCAATAATGGAGGAGCTGATGATCCCCTTTCCGGTGTGAGCAGCCGGGATGTCCCCTTCAGTTCTTCCATTTAGGATCACACCATTTATTCCATGCAGTGACTCCAGTAACATTTTTCTGCGTTTGTCTACCTTAACTTTAGGTGGAAAGACGGGGTCGGGAATGGACCAGGCTTCTTCAGAATTCTTGCTTTCATGTGCTTTTATCGAAGCGTTTGAAACTTTTTGTGATGAAATCTACTATTATTAACATTCCTCAAGAATAGACTCTATTGATTCAAATATATCATTGAGCAAAGAGTTGAACTTCAGGCCGGGGGAACATAGATGTTGAATAGAAATAAGGAGTCTTCAGAATAAGCACTCACTTTGGGTAGATTGATTTTGATGCATTGCTTCTTGGAATATGTATTATTTCAAAGTCCCACTGTATCTCAACTGTGAGTAGAATAGAGAGGCCTCCTTTTGCATAGCCCCTTCTGACACTTGTAGCAGGAACATCAGTAACGTAGTAATTGACCCAGTCGAAATTAGCTACAAACCAGGTCTTCCACCCTCCTCATATTTATGTTTCATTTTAAGTGTGTTAAGCTGTATATTGTTCACAACAGTGGAACTGCTTCAGAGAGCAGAGGACAACAAAGAGGCAAAGAAAGCTACTGAGAGGGTAATTTTGTTTAGGATTCTGTGTGTGAGACAGAACCCATAGGCTTCTAATGGTCTTCGAACTTCACACAACCAGTTTTGAGCTGATGATGCAATGACTCAAAAAATAGTAGGCTGGGCCATCAATCCTGATATACCCGAATGTTTTACTTGTGCCTAAAGCATACTCTTTGTTATACAGTTGAATATCATATATGCATTTTACTTTTTGTGATATCTCTAGAACTATGTTTTTAGGGTCACCTAGGGATAAGATACCCAGAAAGACCGGACTTTTCCGATAAGGATTCTACTTCATCACTCCATCACTAAGCCTGGATCTGTAGGTCTGGACAACTGTCTTTCCATCCACTGCCCAAGTAGAGTAGCACATTCACCCCAGGGATGTGATCCATACTATGGCTACAGATTCAGATTCTTGCAGGTCCACTTTCCCTTTCAGTCTTCCAAGATCAGTAAAACTAGTACAAGTGTGTTGAATAAACAACATACGTCTGTTACCTGTCACTAGCAACAAAACATGGTATGTGCATTTTTAGATTTTCTCTTAGAGGTCTAAAGGCTCAATATTATGTCACTATGGAAATGCCAGTTGCTCTTGATACATCAGCTCTCAACCAACCTAGTGTGCAGGAATGGGATATTGCCAATCTCATATTGGTAAGGCAAGCACAGAAATGAAGAAATGTGATCCTTTCAACTTAAGCAATGAAGGGTTGCAACTCATGTGAGGTGGAGAAGATAAATGACCTGCAGAGAAAAGATGAGAGATCAACTCTGAGTTCAAATACATTCCACAACGTGGATATGAAAGAGGAAAGCAGTAAACTAATACATCCAAAGATTACAATTCTAGATTTCCAAATCGACAACCTCTACAGCAGCACTATTTAACATAATAGATCTTTGCTGGTGAGGTATGAGATTCAGAGGAACTTTGAGGTAAGCTGAAAAAGGGGGCAACCAAATGCAGTGACGCAATAATTATGGGAGCCACAAATGTGAGGGTTAATGATCGAAGAGAACTTTAGAGTACCTACATCTTAAAGCTCAGTGTAAACAAAGGAACTACATTTAAGTAGGTTAAAAAAAAGTCTGAATATTGTGAATTCTAGACTTTACAAATGAAAGCAGCTCTCCACATTATGTCATTATAATGCAGCAACAGTAACTTTTCTCTAAACCAAATACAAAATGTGAATAAGAGTGGCTTTTAATTCGTCCTCACAAGCCTTGTTCATGGATGAGCGCATATAAACAAAGTGAAAAAATAGACGTCGAGAACAGACACATTTCTACTATTTCTGCTAATTGGCAGACTTGCAATGTTCTTGTTGGAATATATATATTTTTCGCCCGAAATTTTCATAATTTATTTTAAAATGTAATTATACATGGATACAATATGTGAATAACGCCTTATCCATCCTGTTCCAATGGACCTGCCAAATATATTTGGACTAAATATACATACAAAGGGTGATGTGAAATTATCCCATATGGCTCGTTTAACTACCATTTACTTGACATATATCATGTAAAACAATGACAAATTGGAACAGCAGAAAAACAACATGACTGTCTTTAACTATCACGCTCCAATAGGCCCAATTTGTGGCTTATTTTACACCATCGGAGAGTAATACGTATGTCATGTGTGTGACTGTTTTACCCATACTTGTTATCTGCAGGGGTTTTTGAGTAATAAACTACGTTGGGATTCATGCAAGCCACATCACCCTAGATTCTCCTCTGCCTTTAGTTTTCAGTAATGTTTAGGGTTGGTAGGTTCCCTGAGTGCCAGCCAGCCCGAGGCTCAAACGCTGCAGTTATCTCCAAGGAATACCCCTCCATCCAAAACATTCCAGAGTGTTTAGGTTTGTATCCCAGCTCAAACCCACTTAAAGAACACAGTTCTGATACCCCCAAATAAAGGCAACCCAGGGAAAAATAGGTTGGGTCAAGCACCTTAGGGAAATGTTCCTGTGTGAGGAAGACTGGAGGAAACTACCATTGTTTTTTTGTTTTTTTTAAAAATCTGACAAACATCTTATTTGGCGCACTGACCCAGTTAGAGTGGTCAGGCACCCAACAACAGAAATCTTATGTGTAGGTATTGAAAATATATGGTTGCAGTGGGTTTCTATGCAGTCCATAGGTGACATTTGTGACTAAAAACACAGTTACCGTTAACTGACATTTCACTTTCAGTTGCTATACAAATTTGCTATATGCAGTGCACACAATTTACTGCTTGCAAATTAATGAATGTGTTAAAATAAAATGCAGCTTGTTTGGGTGACACAGAGGACAAAGGGGTACATGTGTTTAAACAATCTAATTCTGGAGTTTTTGAAAAAAGGTTTGTCACAGAGGTGAACAAGCATCCTGACAAGTGAAAGGCTTAAACTAAAAGCTAAAAAGTCAGCAAATAATCAGCTATATTATGACACATTATGAACAACTTTAATTCTACAGGTAATTCCAATAACAATGATGCTAAAAATATAAGACGTTACTGCCTTACCTGCTGCTCTGCAATCAGCGATGTCTTGAGGTTCTGCATTTCTTCATTCATTTGTTTTTCCTGACATTCAAGCTGTTGCAAAAATGAACATTTTTCCTCCTCAAGCCTCCGCTGAAGTTCTGAAGCCAAGCTTGTTGAATCCCCACCAAATGATTCATCAGTAGGTCTTAAAAAATAAATTCAGAATTACAATATATACACATCACCTAGACATAATTAATAATCATAGACTCATACTGTATTAAACTCAGTAAAGTCAAACAAATTGCCATACTATTACAATTCTTTACACTAGAACATTCAATTTAAGTTTAAATAATATTTATGCCATTCATATGCTACGGTGATTGTATTTCAAATGCAACATGATGCTAGATAAGCCATTTCTTAAATGCCATTATATTTTATATTTAAAACCAAAAAAAGAGATTAAGTTTGAGAAATGTAAGAAATGCATATACCAGAAACATGCTATCAGTTTACGATATGGTGTAATTTCAAATTTGTGGGTAAACTGACAAACGCATACTGCAGGTTAAGCGTGAATTGGATCTGTGTTCACTTGTAGCAAAGTTGGGTGGGTGTACCAGGGTATCGCCCTGTTGTCATGGGCGTCAGTACTAACAATTGCCCAATGCGTTCCCCTGGCAGAGGTTGTAGCGCAGCAGCCAGAGCTGCCGATTCAGGAGCTGGGGAACCCGGTTCGAGTCTCGGCATCGACATAACATCCTGTGCAAATCACAATCTCCCCGTGCCCATGGACAGCGCCTGGATACCCTCACAGGTGATAAGCTGCGCTATATAAATCTACAAACTTTAGCATCCCCTTTGTGCACTCTCTGAAGAAACTGTTTGTTTTTAATCTTGGTAACTCAGTAATCCAAAAGTGTAATCCAATGTAAAATGAAAGGTCCTTCAAAAATTTTGCTTCATAGTTTTTCTTTATTCATCAATATCTCATGAGATACCCATGTTATTTGTATGAAATCCTGTGATGACACTACATGATATGCCTTCAAAGAAAATATCATTCATTGATAAATAAATAAAAACCATGAAGCTACATTTTTGAAGGATCTTTCATTTTACACTGGATTAAACTTTCGGATTATTGAGTTACCAAGATTAAGATTAAAAAAGAACAATTTCTTCAGAGAGTGCACAGAGGGGATGTTACTCCTTACCAGTGGAACACATTGTGGAATTTCAAATTTGTCAGACACATATCAAAAGAAGGATGTACTGTCAACACCATCTGTCAGATTAGAAAGCCTTGGAAATAATCAAATACCCATACATGCTCCTGAACAGGGTAACTGAGCTACTGGAATTTGGTGAGCATTCTTTCCTTTTTAACAGAAATTGGTGTGCATGCTTACTTACAGCAGTAATTTTTGCTCAGATATTCCGAGAGCAGAAACAGATGAAGGACCATTTTTGATGACCACTCAAATTCAGAAAAAAATGCTCAGCAAAAACTCATGCAGGGTTCGGTCGGATCCAGAAACTTGGGCAAAAAGGCACTTAGTGGCATAAATGTATAAAAGAAATATGTAGCTAAAAAACCATGTGACAAAAATAACTTAAATTGCGAAGGTAGAATATTACAGAACTTCTCGTGACAATTAATCAATAGTGGGTGCTTTTCGAATGCCAACTGAAAAGAGCATTTCAATATAAAAAGGTAAAAGAAATCCACTAATGCACAACTAAAATTATAGGAATTTTTAAATAGGTAGGACATGCCTTTTTTTAATTTTAAACAAAGTATGTAAATGGATGTGGTTAATAGTTTAGTCCAGATCGTGTTAACAGACAATAACACAAGATTAAAAGTGTTTTCAAGTTGCACCAATACGTTTCATTCCTTTAAGGAGAATACTGTTCCTCATTCCCTTTCTAAAAGGCGGGAACAAGGATATATTTTCACCATTACTCTGATAGTTCATTGGAATCATCAATAGTATTCCACCAAATGGAAAGAGACAAGACGATTCACGGAATCAAAATTGGTTACAAAGAGTCCAAAACACTGCTTTATTTGGATGGTACACTAATTTCATAGCAAATTGGGTTACTTTAATACCCAGACTAATCAACCCAATTATTTCCATTTCAACTATATTTTGATACAAAACCAACTGAGAAAGTCAAAGGTAATGAAACAAGGTCTTAAAGTGTACTGTGTCCAGTGAAACTTCATAAGGGAGTCCATGTAACTCAAATATCTCAGTATTAAAATTCCCAGGTGAATGAACTACATCCAAAGTGGATGCAGCCGTAAGAGATCTGACAACTATTTGCAAAATTAGAGCCCATGGGTAAAACAAATACTAAAAAAACTCAACCAATCGTGCCAAAATCTTTATGCATCAACCAACTGCTAAATAATAAGGCTTTGGACTCCCAAAATGTGTTAATTTGTACGTGACTCTGATTTTGCACCAGACTGATACAGGGCGTCTGCCCCTGAAAACACTATACTGATTTTACCACTGGAAATAGGAATTTTCACAGAGACAGATGGGAAAAAAAATGTGCGCTGAGAAGCAAATTCAGCCAGGAAGAAGACAGCTAGTTAAGAGTGGGAACTATTGTTTTGGAATTCATGGATCAGAAAAGCAATCAACCAACAATGGAAGCAGAATTGCAAAACACCCTTCCACTACTTTATGTGCCCAAATTAACAAAATCATATAGTTTGATTAAAAGTATGAGATGGATTTACTAAACACAAAATGTCAAGAATCTACAAAATAACCACAGATCGCTGCCAAATGCTATTTCAAATGATCTCAATGCTTAGGAAGATAATATCCTGCAACTTATTAGACGTGATGACAAACTCTACATTTTCTTTAGTACTGGCTAAATCTGGTTAGAATCATTGGTCAGCAACAAGACTAAATCGGAGGATCTTTTGGACCAATAATAAAGTACATGTTGGGAATGAGGTAATGGAATCCATCCATTCACTTAAGTGTGTAACATACAAGAAGGTAATAGTTTTTTGGGAAGATGTGAAATGTACAATCCTCTGAACTGCAAAGATTAATTTTCCTCAATCATGTTTCCTAATCTTCGACAGTCCTACATTGAAGAAAGCACTGAAGAGATACCTTAATAAGGGAAAGGAACCTTTAAGAAAGTGGAAGTCCACCAGAAATCTGATTGAATCGGGACTGTGGTAGATTTAACTTTGGTAGAAAGAATTTTCACTGAAATCCAAAAGTCTGCAGAAACAATGTATAACCCAAACACATATTCAATACTATAGTGGTTCTTCTGCCCACTATTCAATCACACATTCTTTACCACAGTGGAGAACACAAGGCGCAGGTTATTATGCAGCCTAGATTGAAAATCATTGACGCACAGGCTTCCTATTAGACTCACAGTGTGCATGTGTTAAGTTACAGACGGGCGACGACTGATCTATAGTCAATGCTAACACCTAATTTCTGTAAAACAAAAAATGATATTTAGGTTATGTCAAACATTCCATATTGTGAAGCAATCAACTGACTGATTTAGGGAGAGCACCCAACAAACATTGATCATTTTAGGTAAGCCCCTTCAGCAATTGTTTCATTAGCTATCTTTTACATTGGATCAGCCTAGAGAAGTATTGCACAGTCATGCTTAATGCATTGGTGAGTGCAAAAAGAAAAAAGGTAGGCCACTCAGGGAGCAGCATAGCTGCTCTGAAACTTAAAGTGCCAAGAACACAAACCATGGTAGTCCAGGGTACGTTTGTGTGTGGCATGGGAAGGGACCATGTAGCCTGACACATGGAGATCTCAAAATACAAATAACACCCTGAACTTCCTTGCCATAAATTATCTCCATAATTTAACATGGTAGCCGACTATAAAAACATGCTCTGTGTGGGACGCTTGCACATTGAACAGAGAGGGGATTGCTACCTTTCCGCCAATGGTGGTGATGAAGAAGCAGAAGAGTACTGTATTTCAAGCCCCAGGTGGTGGTGGATGAGACTATTGTCATGCTCCAAGCACACTGAGAGAGGCCTAGGATAGTAATGCCCCGAACTTGCTCTCACATAACTGTGAAGATGTTCATGTGCGCTCACCTCTGGTGAAACACAGCCATTGAGCATTGGACCATCTGCACAGTGATGCACACTGTGGACGATTAAAGAGGAGCTCTGAAACCAAAGAATAATGATTTGGAAATGTTGTACTTCTGTCTTCCCATACAAAAACAGTTTCAACTTCAAAAATGGCTTTAAAGTAGAACAGCACTTGTGCCCAATTCAATACGCAGCTCGGTAGTATGTAGTAACAATATTGTTTAATAAGACATAGCGTTGGCTCTACAATATTCAACACTGCATCTGACCAATGACAATGGACATTAGCATAGTCCACACTAAGTGACACCTGCCTCGGCGGATAGCGCACTACAACCCAATCTCAAATGTTGTTTTCTCTCTGTGCAGCAGAGAGTCAAATCTAGGCTTGTGAATGGCTGCGAGATGGAGGCACACTTTGTCCTCCAAGCAATCAGTGAGGTGTTGCCGTTCCAACATCAGTGAAAGGTTAAGTGGCCATCACGAGGCTGCCTCTACTGCAGCATCTTTCACCCTCTGTGTGCTATGGGTTACACATACTTCTGCCTGTTATTTAAAACTCAAAGATTTTTTTCTGTGCCACTGAAACACACATCCATACCACAATGGCAACAAGACTTGGTGTTGGCTCCTTAAGGGTGGGTTTCCCTGTGCCTACTGTGTGACTACTTTAAAAGGCACTACTGCTATGAGACATGTGGAAATCCCCTCCTTTAGCACCCTTTCACAATTCGCACTGTTTCCCTTGTGAAGGAGGTGTGGAGGGTGGCTAAAAGGAAAGTGTGTACAAGCATACAAAACCAACTACAAAATGATGTCTCAGTCAAAAGAAAAGAAAACAAGAACTGGCAAAACCAACACGTCGGGCTCAAATTTGTTAATGCGTGCAAAGACGCAACTGTGTAAGTCTGTGTTTGCATGCATTAGTGCATAAAACTCAGAAATACAGAGATATTGCTTTACCAATACATTGTCTTTTTGTTAATTACTTCGAATCATTTGAAAACAACTGCAGCAACTAGCCCCACTCACATCTAAACCTTGAGTCAGATATGGTGCAGACTTAGTGATGAGTTTCAAACACTATTAAGGAAAAATAAAATTTTCAGGGTGTGTGTTTAAATATCCATTTAAGTTTTTTATCTCCACTACAGCAAATACTGCTGCAAGCATTTGCAACAAGCTCTGTCTGAAACAGAATTGATTGGTTTTTTTTTTAACGTTTGCTGTGAATTAGATGAGAAGTTTAGTTATTAGACAAATGTAAAATGTTTATTCAGCAAATTTAAGACTACCTGTACCATTAGTTTTGCCCAAATTCTTTCTCGGACATAAATTATAATTAGAAATCAAATCATATTGCTTACTCCGCCTGGTGCTTCAGAAACCCACGCTGATCATCTGAGAAAATTCAGATTAGTCTGTTGTTACAAGGGACGCAGCTGAACAAAAAACTTACCTGGGGCTAGCCTGACAACGTATGGGCCAATGGGATAGTAGAAAGTAATGAACAGAGTTTGAGGTCACACTCAAGATGTACAGAAAATACCCTAGTCACTGACCACTGGGAACAAACAATAACTTTTACAATAGACTACTTTGATGGTGATTTAAAAATTGCTTGAAATAGGATTAGTGAGTTCATATCTAACTACAGATTGTAAAAAACATTAAGGGAATATAGGGTGACCTGCTAAATATAGCATCTATTCAACGTAATATATTTTAAAAACGACCAATATGCCTGACAAAATGTCAATTGAAGGAATTTTACAGTTAGAACTAAAGTGCAATGCCCCACAATGCATTGCTCATAAGAGCACAGATGTCCCTGATGGCAGTACAAATAAATATTTACTGTAGTTTCAAATAGGTTTTCTGAAAAAAGAAATTCTGTGCATCCCTCAGGTTTTAACAGAGGAATAGCAGCCTTGACAACAGCATTTCATGTATTTAAGGATGACTAAAACGTAGGACTAGAAGTGTGGAAGCCTTTAATATCAATATATTTTTCTATTTTGTGTAGGGGAATTCTAGATGGTGACAGTGGTAGTGTAACTTTACAGCGTACTTTATGTCAGTTAGAAAATCAAACAGCAGTACAACTGTAGCAACTTACTTTCTCATTATATCATTTAAGACATCTAGATGGTGATAGCATTACTGCAACCGTGCTATTGCATTGGAGGTACATGATAACATGCATTGCTTCAAGTACAGCTAAAAGAGCCTATTATGCCCATACACTTAAACCCAAGGACATCCATCTGATAGCAGAGGTTCATCAGCCTTCCACCAAAAATAAAATGTGTTGGCACATCAATTTTTTTTTTTTTTATCATCAATGATATCATCTGTTATGTTGTGTGAGGTCATGAGCAACACAATTATTGGGGGTGGGGGATAGGAAGGGCTATGGTTAGAATTCCAACCATAACTATGGAATTTTTGTTTTTAGAACCTGAATTTAAATGTCTCTTCAAATAAAGTTTTGTCAGAGCACTGTTTTGGTGCACAGAAGTGACCAGTTAACTGTTAGTCACTCATGTAATGGTAATGGTCGATCTCTAGAAATATATTCAAATATTAGCGTAAAAAAAAGGAAACCAATAGATAAAATCGAAACCATTACTTGTAACAATACACAGTAGCACAAGAGTGAAGGGGAACACAAAAAGAGAATGGGGTTAAAATTATTACAAATTCATAATTGAGGAGACATGAAAATAAAACTAAAAGCAGGAAAATAAGCAATGTTGATGGAAAAACACAATAATTATTCAGTAACATTTTTAACAATTTTAAACACATACCTTGTGTAAAGAACAGGAAACCACTACCAAAAATTTTCAAAGCCTTCAATCACCAACTAGTCCCAAGAAAGAATTTACTTTGATTATCCAGCTCTGAAGAATTATTTTTTACCCCTGAACTCAAATACATCTTTATTTTAAGTTTACTGTATGTCTCTTGGATGCTAAACAGGGAATGAGAATATACTGCATTATTTCTGCAAAAATAATCCAAGGTAGCCTCTTTGGATTTCATGTGTTAAAGAATCCCCAGTATTTGCTTAACATTCAAAAGCTCCTTAATTTTCTCATCCCTTGCATATCTAATTTTCTCCAGGTTGTAACTGATTAGCAACTCTTTGCTTTCAGGTGCCAAATTTTATTGCCAACAATAACACAATTGGTTAAACGCTAGTCATATTAATCATTACTTTTTAATTTAGGTCTGCAAAACAGTGTATTTTCCTAAGTCACTTGTCAAGCTGCAGGCCTACTTAGGTAATTGGATAGAGCTGAGGTGTGTGAAAGGTTGAGTTCTTGGTCACAGGTTAGTGGCAGCTAGACAGTTATTCGGCTCATGCTAAATGTTGGGGGGAATTAAAATTAATCTTTTTAAATAATTCAGCCATTATGTTTTAGCCTTTATATCACTGGCCTTAGTAGATTACTGCCACGGTTACAGTACTGTTTTTACTTCTTTCTTTTAAACTAAAATGGGTACTTTACCATATTAGATAGTATAACATTTTCAATGTCATTCTTTGGTCCAGGGTCATTTCACCCTGGATCTTTAATATAAAATTATAATTTTCAAACTCCTTATACATCTGAGCTGAAGCAATCTAAATAACTGTGGCAAAAATATATAAGCATAAACTGAGTTTTGTGGAGATAGAGGTGACTTTGGATGCTTCTGAATATTTTTTAAGTAAAGGAAGGGACAAGGAATCACTTAGTATCACCCACTGACCTGGTTCCGACCTGGCTCCCTTTACTGGTGGCATTGCGCAGTAAGCATAAAGCACAATATTGAATGTATTTACTCATTGTACAGCACACTTTACAAATCAGGTATTTGTAAGCATGATCCCAATCTAGATGCTGTAGAGTGACACTGCCCTGGTAATATGGCTCTGCCTTGAGGATGTTCGTTCTAAAGTGCTGGCACCTTAAGGGATCCTGCTATTACTATACTGAGGGTTCAATTCCATCTGCCTTATGTTGACTCCCCAGTGAGTGTGGAACGATCAGAAACAACTTAAAAGGCTGAAAAATGGTCTGAGAGTAGTAAAGAAGGATACAATACAGTAACATGCAAATGGTTGCATTTAGGGACACAAAAGATGGCAAAACAGTATATTACAATATATGAGGGTTTAAAGTTCACCTAATTCAGATCATATTGTATCTGAAAAGCAAAACAAATTAATAAGACCACTATGATGATAGTCTTAACTGCTCAACAGAGTTATAGAGACTGACAATAAATGTTTATTCCAGGAGCAAACTACAACACATGTTGAGAGAATATTAGTAAGTGGTACAATGGTTTCTCATATTAGGACAAGAGTGTAGATGGTTAGTCCTCTGAATGGATCTACTTGCTAAATTGGCCTTTCTTACAGAATACAGTGTTCACAAACAGCCACAGGTCATAGGCAGTGGCCAATTAATGCTTTTATTCATTAAGATGGGGGGGCTGGTGAAAGTGCACTTTTAAGCTGTTAATAGAAGAAATGACAAAACAAACAGCCACTGGTGAGGATCAGCCAGAGGTATTGTTTGATGTGGTGGTCTCTCTCTATCATCTTTTAGAAAAAAGGAATCGTTTCTGAGAGGTAATTGATGTGAGGGAATCCCAAAGAATGTATGATGTTCCCATCTGTGCCCCCATTAGATCTTCTTGGCCAGTATTCGAGAAGATGATAAACTGACAGATTTCCAATAGTTCTTCTTTTTCAGCTTCATTAAGAAAGTGGTACTTGTGCAATTATGCATCTGACTCAGCTATCAACGAACTACCCAGGTCCAAAGACTCATATAAAATTCAAATGCCCTTTGGTCATCAGAAAAGAGAACAATGCAGCCCAATTACTAAGATCCAAACAGGAGTTGGTCTAGTGCCAACAATGTCTAGTGCTACCTTCATCTTCCTGAAAGTTACTGGTTAAGGTACTGATTACCTAGACCGATAAACTCAAGGAGGTTTGCAAGAGACAAACACCTAGATTTTGTGCTGGTCAAAATCTTAAAAGCAAGTGTGAATGGATTTGGGTACCACACTGTTATGAGGCACTCCTATCTCTGGAAATTATGAACTTATGAGTATAATCCTTTTGTATGTTACTTAGTGCTTAATGTCCTCAGGCTCTTCAAAAGGAACAAGTGGAATAATTTGAGGATTTATGGTACTCCTGATAGAGCATAAGGAGGACGTGTGAATGATTTTTGAAAAGTTTTTCAATGCATACATTTTCAACATATATATGCAGAGTGCTCATAGGCTGCAAAGAAAATGTTTATATATGGCAAAGAATTTCAAGCTAAGGGAATTTTCATCCTTTTTCTTAAGCTTACGGATCTTAGGAGTTTTTCACGCAGTTAACAAAATAAATGTCCTCATAAGAGTGAATTTCCCTTTTAGTCACTGTCTTGCAACTCAATCATTAATTGACTACATCCTCCCTTGCAAAAATTGTTCTTCGAATTTGTTAAAGTATGAAAATTATTGACAATTATTCAGAGTAGTGCTTAACCTTATAGAGATCAGACCTATTTACATCAGGATATAACCCTAGAAAAATATATTTGCCTATAAGATCTTTAAAACGTGGACAATTATTTGCCCAGATGGCTTCCCATCTTAATTTTACTTGCACTTTCCCAAATTTGTTTCACTTTAGACATCTAGACCTATATAAAGAAAAAGATACTTACCTTCAGTAATGATCTCTCTGGTAAATACTCTTATTTACCTCCAGATTTCTTAACTGTTGAATATCACCAGGCGTTAGACTGGACCCATAAACTTTTTTAGCTCTCATTTGCAAGTAGGTGACGCTGGCTTCATACCTGCAGATTTCTCACCTACTAAATAGAGGAAAAAGCAATGGTTAATTAGGTGGTGGGTTTAAAGGAGAGTCAAACGAGGAAAACCTGGAGTATAGTCTGTGTGAAATGGTCAACTCTCCTCACCCTCAAGCCAGACAATAACATTTGGCAAAGGTGGGAAGGGAAGCATATGTAGCTGTCCGACATATATCAGCCACAGCAACACCCCTGGCTCGTGCAGAGCAAACATTTGTTCTGGTGGAATGGGCTCACCTTTCCCTCTGGTGGTTCCATTTTAGCAGGGGAATAGTACATCTTGATGCACAAAATTATCTATCTGGACAATGTCCTCTTTTGAAGTGCTTTATCCTTCTTGCTGCACCACACAAAAAGCTGGTTGTCAGATCGGGTCTCCTTAGTGCTGTCTATGTAAAAGCAGTTTGCCCTTTTGGGATCCAGCCGGTGTAACCTTTTCTCCTTATTGATGTGATGGGGTGGAGGGTATTAGGTCAGTACCTTTGACAGGAAAGCCATGCTAGTTCAATAAACTAAATTGCCCAGGAAGAAGCATGTGTGCAAGAGATGTACAGATGGGAGGGTCAGTTGCTTCGTGCCTCCTAGTCACTGACCCATCTCACTGAGGTAATGGCCACAAGAAAGACAGCTTTAAGGGACATTATTCTCAAGTAACAACTGTGAAGTAGCTCAAACAGAGAACCCATCAGAAAAGTCAAAATAGGATTCAAGTCCCATTGGGACATGCAAAAGGAGTGAGAGGAAATACATTGGTCAGTCCCTTCTCATCATGATCAGTGATTGCTGGATGTCAAAGAAAAGAAGACAGCGCCACAATATATCCATTTAGGGTGCCCTCTGCACAGCCCAGCTGGGCCAAGAAAATCATGAATCGGAGGACATCAGACTGGCGAGCTCTCAAGGGATCCATCTCATGCTTTGCACACCATACAACAAATCTGTTCCACCTTTCAGAATAGACCGTCTTGGTGGAGTAGCAATAAGCAGATAGAATTACAGTGACCACTTCTGGTGGCAGTTGCAAAGAGAACATAAGCCTCCTCTCAGTCTTCAGGCATGAAGAGAGATGCTGTAAATGTGGGTAGCAGAACATGCCCTCCGCCTAGGAGAGAAGGTCAACCCTCAGAGTTAGACGAAGTGGTGCAGAAGGTAGGCATACCACCCCCTTCTTGGCCAGCATGGGGCTATAACGTGAACCGGGTCCTGGTGAATCTTCCTCAGCACCCGAGGAATCAATGGTACATAAGGAAGAGTGTAATGAAGTGGAATGTTCCACTTCAATTGAAACACATCCCCTAAGACTCCCTGCAGGGTATACTGAATGGTGCAAAACGTTTGGCAAGGGGCACTGCTGCAAGTGAAAAAAAGGGGTCCACCTGAGGGTTGGCCCTCAAGACAAAGATGTACCATACATCCTGCGGAATGAGATGCCTCTCATTATCAACAAGAGGATGTCGGCACTTGTGTTTAGAAAGCAGACAAGATGGCAGCCAAAACTTATGCTGGAGTACCCATGCCCAGAGACCACAGTGCTTCTCAACATAGAAAGATAAGACCCAACTGCTCTGTATTTGTTCACATACCACAACACTGCTGTGTTGCTCATCAAGATCTGGACTTACTGACTTCAAAGTGAAGGGATGAAGACCCCAGAAAGGCCCCAAAAATTCTACTTG
Source organism: Calotriton arnoldi (assembly GCA_963921515.1). Taxonomy (NCBI): domain Eukaryota; kingdom Metazoa; phylum Chordata; class Amphibia; order Caudata; family Salamandridae; genus Calotriton; species Calotriton arnoldi. The sequence goes on from CAWUFW010000334.1 coordinate 2,595,505, forward strand.
CCCACTTGCTATGGTGAGACAGATTTTATCAGAAACAGCTAGTTTTAGGGCCTACTGGTCCGCTCTGTTGAGCTGACAAAGAACAGGTGTTCTGTTCACTCACAAAGTGAATGAGCAGTAAAGATGCCTTTAAATCTTGTTTCTATCTTGGCACATTTTCTCTGAGTTTAGAGACAGAGGTCAAAAGTCAGTTCATGCCTTCATTTGATTAACTTTGGAGTCAGAGAAAGAAAAGGAGAGGATTTTTGTACAATGAACTGTCTGAAAATTGTGCTGTACAAAAAGTGTGAAATGAAAGGCTGTAGGATGTCAGGTTTTTTTCTAACACATTTAAATATCTAATCAGTGAACCAGGTATAAAGGCTTATTTTGGGTAACTCTCTGTGAGGAAAAACAAGATTTGAATAGGATGAAGACAAATCACAACACTTTACTGTGTGATGTGCAAATAATAATAATTTTTGCTGAAAACCAATTTCCAAAGATTATTGTTTATACGCTATATAGTTTTATCAGTATAACTGGATGTTAGTACGAAAGTTTGTGGCCATTTAAATAGAAAATGTGCTGTATGTAAATGACAGTGCACTACCACATCATTCTTTAGTAATACAGTTGTTAAAAGTGAGTTTTTACACATGTACTGAAAAACATTCTTGCCCCCTCCATGATGGCAACTAATAGGCAACTAATAGGCAAGTCAGGGGTTATCTGTACCCTAAATGTCAGCTAGATATTTATTATATATGGAGCTAACACTTATGGCCATATTTATGTAAATGCAACGCAGTGCAGCAAGTCACCTTGCTGCTCGGCGTTCCAAGGAAAGGCAAGGAGTGCCCTGAATGTATTACAATACGGCGCATTCCTGTCCTTTCCCACACTCACACACAAGGGGCTGCAGAGGTCCAATGCAGGCAAGGGTGCCTGCGTTGCATGCAGGATTGTTTTTGTGCTAAAAGGGACACCTTCCTGCACAAAAACAAACCCCTGAGGCATATTCCTCTATCTGGGTGCGCTGCAGAATGCAGCACACATACAAAGGAAGTAACAAGGAGAAACGAAAATATTTCTCCTTGTTGCGTAGGGAAGGCATAGCATTTTGGCACATTCCCAGGCCTATCAGCAATAGTAAATCTGGGGATGCGTCAAAATCCATGGGAGTTGCGTGGGAACACCCACGCAGCACCCATGGAACGACTTTCCAAGGCAGAGTAACCCAATGCAGCGATTTACACTGCGTTGCGTTACTCCCCATTTATCAAGCTACTCGGGGCCACACAAAGTGGCCTTGCGTGGCTTGATAAATTTGATAAATAACATTTTAGGGTTTTCGTCGCACATGCACCACGTTGCGTGGTGCAAACGTGATGCAAACCTTTGATAAATATGCCCCTTAGTCAATTAAAAAATTTTTTTAAAGGGTTTTTGTACAGCAGAAATGCTGAAATCACATATTTGAAGGTGCTTTTGTGACAATGTAGAAAAATGTGGCTCTGTAAAATAAAATATTTGCCTAGGATCACACAATGAGAGACCAGTTTACGGGTCAAATACATTAGTTAGATCGAGTAGATTATTCAAGTCACTAGACCTGCAGGTCTAGTAACATTTTAATGATTTTTTTAGGCCAGCCAGAGCACCAATCAAGCTGTCCTCAGTTCAAGCAGGTTGATGTGCAGAACCTGCTCCTCTGATGACCTGAGGTCTCTAATCTCCGGCTCCTCCAGATGAGCACACCACTCATCTGTCACAAACATGGCGGCGCCTGGTGGGGGGAGGAATATGAACCACTGACTGAGAAGGCATCACTGGGGAGCCCTCATAAGCCAGCATACATATATGAACAGAAGGATCCAAGAAGAATCAAGACCATGCAGACGGAGAACCATCAGAACTGGAATCCGAGTTCCCTCCCGAAACACTGGAATTATATCCCGGATATCTTTCTCCTACAGCCCCTATGAACTGGAGATGTTGAGAGGGCTCTAGAGAGGCTTGAGCATGTTAATGGAAAAGCCCAAGTGGAACAGCAGGTATGGCGTTGCCTGCAAGTGATGCAACACCATCTGGTGCGACCCAGCTTTGAGCCGATGCCTGACCTCCTGAGATGGGCAGCAACCACTGCCATCACCTTTGTGAAGACCTGAGACGCAGGTATTATTCTGAACAGGAGGACCATGAAGTGTTAATTGGTAGACCCTACTAAACACACACGAGTAGCTCCTGTGCAACTGCAGCATTGAAATATCGTAGCCAACCCATACAGTCTTCCACTTCCAGCATTAAAAGTACTCGAACCAGTGACAGCATCCTGAGCTTTTCCTTGCACTGGTAAAAATTCAAGAGCCTGAGGTCAAGGATCAGACAAAGACTGACATTCTTCTTGGGAACCAGGAAGTACAGAGAGTAGCAGCCCTGCCCAAATTCTTCCTTTGGTACCAACTCCACTGCTCCTTCCTGCACTCGGGCTTCCTGCTCCAGTACTCAAGGATGGTCTTCTGACTAAAAGGACTTCGAGGGGGATTGTGAGAAGTGGCCTGCTGGAAGAGTGGAGCATATCCCATTTCTACAATCTTAAGGATGCATTGGTCTTAAGTTATGACCTGCCAGGATTTCAGAAAAGCTGCACATGGCTTTCAAGAGAAGCTCCAGTGACTTTCTAGGTAGTGCAGGGGAAGCAATGGGGGTTGCAGGGTCAGATGTCCCCTTACCTCTGTATTGTCTGAGCAGCTGGTTGTGTTGCTGGGGCAGGCAGCAGGTCTGGTGCTTTTGAAAATTAAAGTTTTTTGAGATGCCCCAAAATCTGTAAAACTGATTGTAGTCTTTTGCTTGGAACTGAAGACCCAAAGATTGGGTCTTCACCTTGCCTGCCTTGAACCACTCTAGTGCAGCGCCTTCTTTGTCCCCAAAAAGACTTGCTCTGTCTAAAGGCATGTCCATCAATGTATCAGAGCCTAGGACAGGTGAACTAGTGAAGGTCTTGGTGCCCGGAAGCTTCCAGATTTCAGTGCAGGAGGAGGAGAGAAACAGCACCGAGGTAGGAACTCGCTGGTGGATATCTGAACAGAGCTCTAAAAAGTCTTGTGAGCCTGAAAATGCTCCAAGGGGGAACAGTGCATACTTAAACATTTCCATCATGGTGTGCAAGAAACAAGCCAAATCTTTTCCTGGAACTCAGAATAAGCCTGAGGCAGCGACAGAAAGGGTGTTACTGGTTGAGGGACTGGAATGGGTGCCAATACCAGCCACAGCGACCCCACTGGTAGAGGCAACTCAGCTCGACCTCCGACAGTGTCAAGGCAACTTATCTTTTGACAGTAAACACTGCTTAGACAAGGAATCCCCATGGCTCTTCTTTTTGTGTTTTTTAATGGTTTTTCTTTTGATGACTCCTATGAATCAGAGGACCAGAAAGGGATCGAAACCTGGAGCTCGACCACTGCCCAGGCCAGTGCTCGTCGCAGGACATAAAATGTTTGGCCTCTTACTTCTTTGTGGCCTTGTGATATACAAGGCTGCATTTATCGCATGAAGTCAAGTAGTGCCTTGACCCCAAGCACTACAGGCATACTTCATTAGAGTCTAAATAGACATTTACACGTTAGAGTCCTGACAGGGCTTGAACACTGACTTACTTGGGAGGAACATAACTAGCACTTCACTCAAATTAGAACTACTTTGAGAAAAGTCTCTTTGAATATGCCCTGAAGGCAAGGAGAGAGTGTGATCCTCATATGCATCATAGGGGATGTAAAAAAAAAAAAAAAGGAACTGAGATGGGTGCACAGGGGTGGATACTATATGGCTCCTGTGACATCACCACGGCGTCGCTTCCAGTGCCGAGATGGAGTCAGCGTTCCCTACCGGTGCAGCATGAGTGCCATCAAAGTTTATTATCCAGTCTGATGCCTGGGATATTCAACAGGTGAGGAATCTGCAGGCAGAAGTATCCATCAAAAGAAAGTTTACTAATAAATGGCAAACATACTTTTTGGGACATCACAACATGTCTCATCTCTAAAACGGACTATATGTGAGAAGGGGTTGGTCCTTCGTAAACCAGGAAGGGTTGAGCACCAGGATTGAATGGGCATGAGGAAATGTCTCCTACATACTAATTATTATAACCTTAAAAAAGCAAACCATGGTTGGGTAAGAAGATCAACAATGCCAAAACAATTCGTCCTCTGATTATATTTACATCATCTATTCTGGTATCCCTTTTATAAACTTTTTATCTCCATATTTACACATTAGTAAATAAGGCAATTTTTGTCAGAGGTGAAACAAAGATTTTTTATTTAATAGAAACAAACGGATACAGACAGTTAAAATAATGTAAAACACCTTACAGTAGAATCATTAGATCATTACAATTGGAAATGAGCCACAGTCTCCTATGTTGCTTGTCATCTCTCAAAATATATCAATCATCTAAAATAACTGCATGCTTGCATGGCAATCAAAACAAACCTAACAACGACATATTGACATGGATTTTTCTTGTTGTAACCATCCCCATTTAATATGATTTGATTTGGTTGTGTAACATATAGCAATAGAAATTTAAAAGAGAGCAGTACAAAAATGATTGTGATCTGCATACGGTCTTACTTCAAAGTAGCAGAGGATGAAATGTCTTTGTCGTATAAATACCACAAGAGAAAAATTGTGGTGGTCGGACATAGATGAATAAGGTGCATCTTGCTACTACTAGCCATTGTGTTCTCATTCTATGAGATTTAAGGGCAGCGTCTCACTTCAGAAAAGTGCTGGCACATTTTAATGCCAAGTGGGAGTCCTTTCTCAGTATTCATGGCTCAAACAAGTATTTACGACATGTGATGCAAAATTATAAACATATCTTCTTAATCAACCAAATCAATATTTTTGATAGTTATAGTTTACAAATATATCTAATTACAAACCAAACTTAGTTGAAACAAGTTGGAGATTTTACCACTCACTAAGTAGTACTTTGTTAATAGTTTGTAAAATGAATGTATGGAATTTCTAACTTGATTAATGCATATTCCCAAATTTATTTGAGTTACATTAAGAAAAAACTGTGCAATCCTGATAAGAGGTGGTCCCTTCATTTTTATCTCAGTGTGACACTACTAAAATAATGCACATTAATTGAGCGTACCCAACATACCAAGATACCTTTTAAGGTATTCATGACCGTTTGTCAACATTTTTATGGAACTTAAGTCTTTTCAATAAAACAAGCATGGTATTCTCTAGGAGACCCTGTCAATGGGAGAAACTCATTTGGCTCAATATGGCAAAACTCTCATATCAATTTTTAGAGAACTCATTATTGTATCCTACAAACCAAATTCCCTTTCAGATCCTTTTTAAAATAATCCAGGTGGAATTCAGTACCCAATAATCTCAAACAATTTATTTGACAACACACAATCTTACTCTGCTTCAATATAACAAATCTATTAAGATTAATAACAGTGCTAGTCTTCGAAAGAAACAGAATGAAAGGGATAATAAATGGTATCATCAATTATTTGAGGCTAAATTCATAATTTTTTTCTAAATTGCAGGAACAATATTATCTAGCCAACTCACTTTTGCTAAACATATTAAGCCTGTTCAGAAATTAAGTGGCCTTTATAGATTCCCTTTGATTGTAGGAACCTTACAATGTGCATTGGAACTGAATGTGGAATAGAATTTTATGATTCAGGCTGTAACATGTAATTGAAGGCTGAAGGGCTGGTGTGCACACAGTGCTGAGAATGTTCTACTGGACTTACACCTTTTGGACTGCTCCCATTTTGATGTATCTGCCTCACTTAGTACCCTGGTGATGACTGGAAGAACACGGTTCATAGTGGAGACCATACCAATTATTGGGCAAATTGCACCTGGCCAAAACTCATAGATTAAAAGTCACCTTGGATATCATGAAGACAAGCGTGCACCAATTGACAAATGGTGCGGATAAAACCACAATCACAGTGAAAACTCTTGGGTTTTTTTGGTAAGAGACTTTCCTTCACTAGCCTCTCACTTTCTACATGCAATGGGGCCACTTTAAAAAAAAAAACATTGGCAATCGTTACTAATTGCTCACCCAGGGTGCTAGATGTGGCATTTGCTGTAAACGTACAAATATTTAGATGTAACACCTGTGGGTTTTACAAGGGCCAGTTTTCTTATTTATAAAAATCATCTTAATATTAAATACAAGTTTTGTACAAAAGCATTGCTTGAGGACAGTTATCATGAAGCCACAAGTACCCTGAAGGCGTAGGGGCACTCTGCTTTAGCACAGATGTCTCCAGCAATGCTCTCTTCTGACAGAACAGTCCCCAAAGGATTCACACAGGTGACGTGTAAGGGGCATTTTAATTTTGGAAGCTTGACATACCGGCGTTGTTAGGAGTACAAAAGTGTCCTCATTCATCAGTGGTAGTGGATGAAATCCATCATCATGACAGCACAAGTACTGTTCTAGTTCAAGAAAATAAACTATCATTAGTTGCAGCACATGTGACCCTGCATTCCTGCAAGTTTGTTTCAATCAAGAGTGCTGAAATATTTGGGAATGCATAGCTTCGGCAGCAACCAAAAGGACTTTAAAAAAAATCTCGCGAGAAATGTCTAATTGCTTTTCTTAGAGGCACTAAAAAGGTTTTGGGTACCACTTTGGTTGCCATTGGTGATAGGCGTCAGCTCAATATGCTTCACTTCACATACAAGGTTAGCACCATTTTGGAGCTCTACAATTTAGGAAGAGAATACTTGGTGTATAACTTCATTTGAATTTGGATTGGGCAGTTAGATTGAGCCGAAGTATGTTTAGGAATTTCCAGAGGTGTTTAAGAAGGGATTGCAATCTCTCAAAGGATATGATGAAGTTGAAAAAAGGTTCACAACCTAAGATTGGAGAGTCTATAATGTCCCAATTACTGCCAGGGAGTTCAATTCCAATGCAATACTTTTTTTCGGCTTTCAAAACCATAAATGTTCACACAACAAACAGTTTACTACCACATTAAAATAAGAAAGCCAATACTACTATAAATAAGCCTAAAAGTAGCTAAACTCATCATATACATTATATTCAAACAGAGAGTTTGAGCTAATACGATATTTAAATCTGATGACTCTGCTACCCCCCTCAACAGTCAAGCTCATTTAATAAGATTTTATATTCGGCGGCCTTTTAAAGTGCAAGTGCATCTTATGGTTAATAGCACATATTGCCAGGGAGTTACTCATCAAGAATTTGGAAAATCTAAAGCATAATGGCATGACAGGCACAATAGAGCAGACTGTCTGGATCGCTTTGTCGTAGCACGAAAGGCAATGGTGAGGCTAGATTATGTGTGGCTCTACACGAGCTGAACAAGTGTGTCGTTGTTGACCACTACCTTTTACCGAACATCAAGAAGATGCTGTCAATGCTTAGAAGAGCTAAGTTTTTTTCTTCAGTAGGCCTGACATCTGCATACCTCCAGATAAAACTCCACAGTGATTAACAGGATTTGACAGCCTTTGTTGCAACCTTTGGTACATTTACATTTTTAATGCCACCCATTTGACTTGATATCTACAGCTTCTGTCATTCAAATGGATTATAGAAAGGGTGCTGAAAGGGGTTGGCGTCATTAACATTTTGTAGGCTGATTTGTTTGTTTATTCTATGATCAGGTCTTCATAAATAGAATTACAGAAGTTAGAAGAAAGTAATCTCACTTTCAAAAATAGAGAAATGTAGGTTTCATTTGGCAGATCTACAGTATTTGTGCCATAGAATTACAGCAAAAGGGACTTAACCCTAAACGAGAATAGATTAGCACCATAAGGAGCATACCCAGTTCAACCGGTAAGGACCCACTTTTTTGGTATGGCTGAATACTACAGCAAATTTATTCCCACGTTTGCAGAGAAGAGCAAACTAAATTGAAGGGCTTTTAAGAATGGGAGTGGGGTTCTTATGGTCTCAAGACTGCTGGAAAGGATTATTTTATTTAGGTTAAGATGTCTGAAGGGAGCAGAACCTAATTATTCAGTGACAGAGCAAGATACGTTAGCTGTACATTGGGGGTGATGAAGATGAAGAGATTTCTCTGGGGTGCAAAACCTAAAATAAAGATTTAACAAACTCCTCAAGGAAGTCCTCACAAAGAAAGGTACTGATACTATCTCAATTAGGATCTGCAAATGGGTCGTAGCACTCCAGGATATTTAGTATGAAGTAATATACGTTCCCAGAATGAGAAACTACCTGGCAAATTGCTTTTCAAGGCATGTAAGAGATATAAAAGTTAAGGAAGGCATCACTGAGGGTGAGGAAGAGGAGGACCTTAGGAAGTGGGAAGAAGTAGTGAAGCGGTTAAGGGCTTTTGCAAGGTGAATGATGAACTCTTCTGCAGGAACAATTTGTTGTTACTTGGTACAGAATTGACTTTTTAGGGTTGGCAGCCAAACCCTTTTGTTAAGTGTGCTTCTTGGAAGTGTGAATTGGGAATGACCACAAGAAAAAACAAGGTTACGGAAGCCTTTTTGGTGTCAAGTAGGGATTTGATGGTAGCGAAAACAAGTAAGGAGTGTTAGGAATGTCTGAGCAGTGACAACATTTTAACCCATGGTTGTGAGAGCGCGACCAAACTGTCTTTGTGAGAAGTCCCTTTTGACTTAATAGCTCCGACTCATACAAAAAAGCTGAGAGATTTGTGATTGTCTTAGCAAACATTTATTCTAGGTGGCCAGCATTTCATGGTGGTCAACAATTTGGAAACTCATGATGTCACAAGGTTTTGGAACCAGTGTTCCTAAAAGGGTTTTTTAGGGTTATCTTAAAGGATAATAGGTCCAGTTAGTTTTGAAGGATATGCAGGCATTTTAGAGGACAAAAGGAATAAATCACAAGAAAACATCTGGAGGCAAATGGGATACTGGAGAGATTTAACAAAGTCCTGAAGAAGACCATTTAGCCGGCCATGCCATGCGGTTTGTGATGAAAGGAGAAACATTTTAATTATTTCACAAAGGAGGGCGGATTTTTTGATTTGTACAGTATGGGCCAATGAGAAAAGGAAGCATGTAAATCAGGATGAGGCTGAGTGAAAAAATATTAGAAGAGGGAGAAGGTAGCGTAATGTAAAGTGAGGTTTGATGAGCAAATGGCTATTAGGCCAACCAGTGGTAATGCTGGGGACTTTGTGAAGGTTACCAATGAGAGATTGGGGAGTGGAATTTCTAAGTTTTCCAAACTGATAAACATTTTGAAACTTTTCCAAAATGTCATGAAGACGGAGTAGACATTTTTTGGAATCTGATCAGGGTGGTAAAGGTTTCATCCCTGGGGGATTAGGGTGTTCGAAAGACTTTAGTAGAGGGTGCGGGAAAAGCATGTGAAATTAGCTCTGAGTGGTGTGAGAAGGAGTAGTACAATCATAAAAAAGTGAGACTAATTTGAAAGCTTTGTTAAGTGTTGCATCTGTAATAGTACTCACTTATCATTGTCTCCTGAATGCAGGGCTTGAAAAATCCGCTCCCCCACTCACATTGTCAGCAAGATTTATTCAGGACGAGCTATTTTTAGAGACTACGCTTCTGGCTAGTTGAAAATCCTCTAACTTCAGTTGAAAATCCTCCAACTTCAGAGAAGACAAACTGACTTTTGTCCTCTGTCTCTGAAAGCAGAAAAAATGTGACAAGATAACAAGATTTAAAGGTATCTCTATTGCTCACAAAGTGAAAGAGCAACACAAATGCCATTAAATCTTATCTTGTCACATTTGCTGGCTTTCAGAGACAGAGGTCAAAAGTCAGCTTATCTTATTACATTTATTTTTCTTTCTGTGACTTAAGTTAGAGGATTGTGTAGAGTGAACTGTGTGACAATTAAACTGTACAAGTCATGTTAAATGAAAGGTTATAAGATGTCAGGCTTTTTTCTAACACAACACTGAAATAGCGAAGTGAACTGTTCAAACATTTCAAATATATTTCACTAGTTATTAAGACCAATTTTTGTAATTCTGTGATGAAAAAAATATTTTTATAGGATCAAAACAAATTAGAACACTTTACTTGGTGATGTGCAAATTTTAAATATTTTTGCTGAAACCCAATTTTCAAAGAGTTTATGCGCTATTATCAGTAAAACTACATGTTAGTGGGAAAGTTTTGTGGCCATTTCAATGGAACATATGCTATCTGTAAATGCCAATGCACTACCACATCATGCTTTGGTAATATATTTATGAAAAATGAGTTTTTAAACATGAACTGGGAATTATTACTGCTCCTGCCCAGATGACAATGCTATTAGTGAACTAAGAGGCAAGCCAGGAATCATGTGTGCCCTACATATGGGCTCGATTCTTGTTATATATGGAGCAAACATTTAGTCTAGACAATAAAAAGTTATTATTTTTTAAGGTGCTCTCTTATATGATAATAAAGAAAAAGGCAGCTACATAAGACAAAATATTTGCCGAGGCTCACACAATTTGAGACCAGTTCACGAGTCAAGTACATTACAGTTAGGTTGAGTAGATTATTAAAGTTACTAGACCTGCAGGTCTAGTAAAAGTTTTATGATTTTTCGAGCCCTGTGAATTTATAGTCTCCATTTAAACCTTGGTTTGCCCTACTTAATTTATCCTGGTAGTTTATCTTAATAGATTAGTTATATTACTAATTTGAACCACATTCTCTTTTTATCTCTCATTTCTGTGTTATTTTACCTCTTGCTTTGTAGGAAAAGAGTGTGCCTGGTATTCTTAAGAATCTTAGCATGTGTGGTGGAACCCTGCCTGGAACAGAATGTGATTTTTCAGAGGCTGTAACAGATGATTGACGGCTGAAGGGCTGCTGTGCGCCTAGTAGCTGATGGCTGAGGTTGTTCTACTGGACTTATTTAAATGTTTTGGACTTTTCGTCAAAGATTAATTACATTCTCCAAACTGATATACCCTGCCTTTCTTATAATATGAGGTAGGAGGCTAAAATATCAGGTGTAGGGAGCTGTCTCTTCATACAGTCGACCAAAATGAGGTTCATTGTGTAAAGAGTTCAGGCAACCCTTGTTGGTTTACAGCGGCAAAAATGATCACACAAAATACTCTCTTTTGTGGTACTGTGGGCGAATAGTGCAGGCTTATCAGAGGATAGTGTTAAGCATTTATTGCACACACAAAGTCAGTAAGTGAAATACACACTCAATAAAGAAATCAGACAAAAATTTACAAAAAGAACAGATTTTTATATGAATTTAGACACCAAGATCATCATAATCAAGTACTTTTCGAGATAATGATTTTTAAGACTTAGAAAATGCACTGTTTCGTATTTTTAAAGCGGTAATGTTATCCTATGGTGGGAAAACATATACTGCATTTGGACACTTGGCAACGATTTACAGGACTGTTGTTGGTAAGTATGGGGCGAAGTCCAAGGCAGCACAAACAGGTCACCTCGGTCCGGGTGCAGAAGTGCTTTTCAGCGTCGGGTGCCCTGTTTAAGTCAATGGTGAACGGTACCTGTCAGAAGGGACTGGGGGGCCTGTCCGGTAGAACCCATGGGGGGGGGGGGGAGGGGGTGGACTCAAGTCTTGACGGTCTTGGACATGCAAGGACACAATCACCACGCTCGAACTTGGGCTGGGGGCTCCTGTGCAGTGGGGCTTTGTCTGGCAGGGTTGCATCACTGTAGACTCTCACGGTTCTCGGTTCCTGCAGAAAGAGTCGACAGGAGGCGACTGGGGGACCGGTCTGGCCAAACTCAAGGGTGGGCTCAGCTCATGAGGGTCTCAGGACCACATTGGCACTGTCGCCTCCCTCAGACACGGGCTGTTGGGAGCGGGTGCAAGGGTGCTTTAAGGTGTCAGGTCATGGTCGATCAGACTTACTCAAAGTCTGAGCGACCTGATTAAGAGGGAAAACAGGGCAGCTGGACCACTCTTTGAGCTGGCCTGGTGAATTCTGACATCCCTCGACAGTAGGTCTTGTTTCTGACTGTTGGGAGTCCGGACTGGACCCCCAACAAGCTGTGGTTGCTGCAATTGCTCCGGTACCCAGGGTATTGGTGCTGTGCAACTCCTGGAAGTCTTGGCATCACCAAATTTGGTAAGGAGACGTATCTGACCTCCGGGAGCACGAAGACATTTCTCCTGTTGGGCTGCTCCTTCGGTGAGCCCAATGGCTGGTGTCACAGTGGACCGGCAGATGCTTCGCGGTGCCTGGAGATGCAGGGGAACAGCTCCTATACTCCAAAAGAGATCTTTCCTGGTTGCTGAAGGGCGGACAGTTCTGGGGACGGTATCCAGCGTTTGGTGAAGTCAGTTCAGCGATGGTCGAAGTGGAAGCAGCCTGGCAGGGTTGTGTGCCAATCTTTGGTGCAGGTCTTCAGTTCTAGCTCTTGTCAGTCCTTCTTTCTTTCTCAGTTCCCAGTAGTTGAATCTGCTTTACTGTTGTCAGGGGGCCACCTAAATACTAAATTTAGGGGTGTTAAGGAAAATGAAGGGTAGTAGCCAATGGGCTACTTTTCCCTGGGGTCACTACACCCCAAAGATGACCACTTCCTGTAGGGAGTGAGCATCACCCTGTCCCAGAGTTCATAATTCCACCATACACAAGATGGTGAAATTCCGATTTTCACGTTCACTTCAGGCTGCCCACCCCAGAGTTGTGTCCAGCCTGGCAGAGCAACACACCTCCTGCATAGCTAATTTCCGCCTGTCATAGTGCCAAATGGGTCTCAGGGTGGGGTGGGGGGTGGCATCTTCTAGGTCTGGGGAAGCCAGGCTCACATATCAAAGGCGGTGTGCTCTTTGAAGGTCCCAGCCAGACATGCTAATTTACTAGCCATCCTGCTGGAGGAGGTGTACACCTCCTGCCAGAGCAGGCACTATTTCTGACCTCTGAGAGCGGGACTTTACCCTCCTAGGGATATCAGAAACTTGTCTGTGGTGGCAGGCTGGACAGGACATGTCTGCCAGCACACTAGAAGACCATTAGGGTTCAGGGGTACCTCTAAGGTACCCTTCAGCATGCATGTATTAATAATAAATTAATCACTGGAATCCGTATTGGTTTAGAAATATGAGGTGTTTGATACCAAACATCATAGGTGTTGGTGAAGCCATTATGTAGCTGGGAAACCCTTTTTGATCGGTAGCCAGTAAATACCATAAGATGGCTTCCCTGCTCACTTGTAATATCCAGCAATGGAACTTGACATTATATGGGCATATCTGCTCAGGCAGATTTGTCCACACATGTGCTATAATGCACCCTGCCTTAGGTCTCCAAGGCCGGCTGTAGGGGTGACTGACATAATACCCATGTAGTGTCTTTGGCATAGCACACAAGAGTGTGCCATGTCAGGTTTTCAAACATGGTTTGCACCATGTCATGCAGCCTGCAATGGCAGTCTGTGTGGAGTTTGTGTGTGGGTCCTCTAGGGTGGCATAAGATATGCTGCAGGCCTTGGGGACCCTCTTTAGTACCCATGCCCTAGGTACCTGGGGTACCATTTACTAAGGACTTACAGGGGTACTAAAGTCCTTGGCCAATTACAAACAATCAGACATCACTTTGTTTTAAGAACGGAGCATTGGCACCGAGGTCAGGTTAGCAGGCCTCAGTGCACTGTCAAGAGTCCAAAATCAGCATCTAGCAGCTAAAAGGGGGAAGGGGGGCAAAAAGTGGGGGGACAACTGCAACAAAAGCCCAGATTCCTATCACGGGAACATTCTTCCTTTTAAAGATAGAATGTTTACATATTTATTGCAATTGCATTGAAGCAAATTACAACAAACTAGAAAGATAAGTTGTCTCATTTGCCTCAACCTAAACTTTGCTAAGATCCAGATTTTTAGCTGGGCTTGCCTTATTAGAAGAGATTTTTTTTGGAGTCATTGACCGAGCTTTCATTATAATGTACAGCTGGATCAAATTCACAAGTCGACTCGTGATGAAGAAGTAACGAAACCTCTGTAAATTGGACTCAAATTTGATAAAGAAGAATTTTGGTTTTTCTTTTCTAATTTTACTTACTTTATGATATACTTGCTTGTTATTATCTGCTCGCAATATGTGACTGAATATGCTTCAACATATGTTCTACATTATTGAAAGCTTAGTTCCTCTTTCGTACTTTTCGCCTCCTGGGCAGGTTGTAAACTTTTCATAGTTACCAAACATTAACAATCACTTGGAAAATTGTTATAGATCACAAATATTTATGTATCACTGTTCGTTTGTATTGACAAGGTTCTGCTATGTTTTTTCACAATAAAACCTTCAAGTAAAAAAAAAGTACTTTACCTGAAATTAAGCGTATGACTCTGAGAAGGAGAACAGTGACATATGAGCCCTTATGGGTTTACTTTCATGCCACCCTGTGTCTTTACCATAACTTATAAATGCTGGTTGTACTATCAGCCAACAAAAAGTTTATTACCTCACCCCACTTGCAGATGATAGTCCCGTCCCACTCATTGAAGGCAAACAGTAAGGTAAGATAAGAGGAGCTCAGGTGAGAATCAATACTTTGATTTTGATTGTGGAACTACCAAGAAGAGTTGGGAAGACGCTCTATGTATGAAGGAGAAATCAGAGGAGCAAGGGTTCATTAGTTGTGATGGAACACACATTAGGGAGTTACACCGAAGGCAAAGTTTACTGGGATTTAAATGGGTGCTAAGCAGCCAAGCCATGCATTTTCAAACATTTGTCAGAGAGAGGAACAGTAGAGCATTGTCAAGCTCATATGTCTCAACTGCACATATGGATCTAATACATCTGACCCTGTTTTGATTTTGACTTGCATTTTGATATAATCAATTGTATGTAATGAAGATTTACATAGACGTATGCCTTGCAGTCTTAAATACTTTAGTTGCCTTAAAGAGATTTTTGTGTTGATTTAAGTCAGCAGTTATTTAGTTTTACTGCTATTTTAACAGAATGTTCTCCTTCAGGCGATAATGTCTGTATACATATATTTTACCCATGGGGGTTTATTGGGTTGCTCTAGTGTAGTTCATGCAACCTACATTCATGACACATCTGGTCAGGGGTAAGCAAAGGAGGAAGATGTTTATTTTTTTGTTTTTGGTTGGCATACTATATTTTCAACTGAGGTGGTGATGGAGGTCATATGTTAGAGACTTGTTGAGGATGCAAACAGAGTGTACAGCAAACAAGTAGCCATCGTGCCTCCATGAAACATCCAAATATGATTGTTACACATTCCCACCAAGAAGATTCAGCAGACCTGATAAGTAGGAAGCAAGTCACCTTTGGAAGAGTTCTGGTACACACCATGGAGAAATTGGATAGTTGTGATTAAGTTTAAAGATGAATGTCTTGGAATTACTACAAGTGAGAGGAGTAAAACCATGACTTTGTTATTTTTAATGAGCAGTGAGCACCTACAAATTATATGCATTTCATAAACGGGATCAAAACTGAGGCACTGCAGGATTGATGCAATGTGAGAACAAAGTCGAACAACGTTCAGGCAAGCAGGCAAAATAGTGGGAGGTTAACTGTTATATAATGATATTCTGTTAGACACAGACATAATGCCCTGCGCTACCATGTTGCTCAGAAGAGCATCCCAACCCAGTGATAAAGCACCCATGACCATGTTAGCCTGAGCCCAGTGGAAGGTTGACCGTTATATAATGATATTCTATTAGGCAAAACTGCATTTATGCTATATAGTGTAGGATTAAAGTGCAAATATAAACAATGTGCCACAAATAAATTAAATATATTGAGAAAATAAACATTGGAAGTTATAATGAGTGCTAAATTAAAGCTTTAAATTGTGCACTGACAATCCACAAAGCAAACAGAAGTGAAATATATTATGGCATCAGGCTGTGCACTCAATGATTGTCAGTATTCGTTTTTCATTTGCAGATAGACCTATTTAGGACCAAATATAGATGGTTCCAGGTTCTCCCTGCCTGTGGAATTCCCTTCCGGAATATCTTAGGGAAATGTCTCCAGAACCCATTTTTAAGGCTTACCTGAAGACTTTTCAGTTGAGAGAAGTATAATCGGGCCCCGCTTCCCTATCTTCGCATAGCACCAGGACGCTCCTAGGGGAGCGGCTGTTGCGCTTTATAAGTTGATTTCAATTGTTCATTCAGTCCACATGTAAATTACATTGATGCACATGGAATAAGCACAAGAACATTGATAACACAAAGAAATGTTAAGATCATTATAGGAAAGAATTAAACATATTTATCTATGCTATACCAGGGCTGAGGATGAGCCAGTCAGAAAAAGTCTACCAGAGAGTTTCAGTGATTGACTCACTAAAATGTATATAATATAGCCTTATAGCCCACCGTAGTGGGCTACACCGGCTATTAAAGGCCCGCTCCAGCGTTGAAGGCCCTCGACTTCGTCTCGGACCTTTAACAAGGGAGCAGCACTTGTATAGCCGGTATAGCCCAGCTACGAAGGGCTATAAGGCTATTAGAACATTCTGCCACTAGAGGGCAGAATGTTCTAACAAATACAACAAAGGCCTCTCGGAGCCCGAGGGCCTCTCGGAGCCCGAGGGGGTTTAAATCCCCTCGGGCTCCGAGAGGCCTTTGTAAAACAACATTGGAATGTTGCTATGTGGGCTTTTACTGGCCCGTAGAAGCTCGGAGCACTCCATTGTATTCAATGGAGTGCTCCACATTCCAATGTTCTAATGAGGATTAATTAAAAAGGCCTCTTGTATTGAGCTAGACAAATTGGAAAAATGCGTTATAAAGAATAATTTTTCATCCGTGCCTCCATCACTGAAAACAACACAAAACATTACTGCAAAATATATATATAAAAATGTAAGCCAGGCAAATTAAAAAACGAATGATTATCCAATGGGCAATGCAGTCTGTTTGGTTGAAACATATTTAAGACGTCTTCACAGATACATCCATCTCTACTAAACTATAATTCAGAGATATTAAATTTGCTCACTTCAGGATATCAAAACAGAAACTGAAGGAAAAAAAATAAGTGAAGGATGTATAATTGAGGAGTCAACTGGAAAAACCCCAAAGCCACACCACCCTAATTTTCTGAGACATGTGAGGACAGCCCCATAACTGAACTAAATAATTACCTTGAGCTTTTTTGTTGCTATGGTCAAAACTCGCATTTACTGCACAAACCTTTCCAATATTTGTTTACTTAATGCACCTCCCTCCAAACACCAAAAAGAAGGATGGATATATCGAATCAAGAACATTGCACAAGCAAAGGGCAGCAGAAACAAATTTATAAAGTCTGTCATGCAAAACAAAACACCTATGATAATGGTATTCCAAGTTTTACAATGCCTTCTTTTGATTATACATTGTAATACCTTATGATAATATTATACTTCCACTGAAAAAATTTAAAGGAAGGTTTATTTTTTTCAAAATAATATTATCCTAATTTAAAGCACATCTTTTGATTTAGGCAAAATAAAAGAGCATCATGGTCAGACTACTGGTGACACTGGACAGGAAAACAAAAAGGACTGCCAAAGGCTGCCGCCAACTGAAACTATAATGTTTATCCTTTGGTTACACCAACCCCTAATGATCACGGAACATGACAATTTATAAAAATTGGCAACGAAAACCCTGTAGTCACTTAAAAGCTAAGGGCAAGATGGTCTTATCCTCAGCGCAGCCAGCCCCAATGGTGCTGAGGACGAGACCTATGCACCTGTGACTGGAATCATAATATAGAGTAACACTGCAAGGAACAAACGGTCAAAATTTCAGTTCTGGGCATGGACATAGCAAAGGCAGGCAGCCTAACAAATGTACACAGTTAATTAATGTTCCAAAATGTGCAACATCCTTTTAGTGATATTAAACCAAGCACTAGATTTCAAAGTTAGATGAAGAGAGCTTTCACTATGCATAACATACTGTGATGATTCTATGAAATATAATCAACAATTCTTCATTGTTAACAACATCAGAATTGATATTTCAGCATAAGCCATCTTATTTGAAACCATAATAGAAAATACTTACTTTTTCTTACTATGCTTCATTTTAGTTAAAGAGTCAGAAAGTGCTCAAAACACAACTGTGATGAAACATATTGCATGCTTTATGACCCCAGGACAACTTTGAAATGTTTACAAGACAGTTTGCACTAAATACATGAAATAAAAGCAAACTCTTTTGATGAGCTCTATACATTAACCAACTGGAAGTGGTCAATTTGTTACTCATACCTCTGATTCACTTGCTTTTCAAGTTGCTGTATTTTTTCTAACAGTTCTTTTTCAACAGCTTCTCTCTGTAACTCAAACTCTTTAAGGGCTGCTTGGACAGCTTCCTCTTTTTCACTAGCGAAGTTTTGGAGAAGCGCTGTTCTGTCCTGTTCTTGTGTAGCCAGCAGTAGTTTTTTGTCCTCTTCAAGTCTATGAACAGAAGCTTGGCACAGTTCTAACTGCCCACGCAGAGCAAACATTTCTCCTTCTTTTTGAGTTCTAAGTGCTTTCATATCATCATCAAATTTATTGTTTAGTTCTATTATTTGTTCTTGCAATCTTTTTTCCACTTCACAGGTTTCTTGATATAAAGAAGACACTTTACTCAGTTCTACCCGTAGCAAGTTGGTTTCCTCATCATGACGGTCCACCAGTTCCGAAATACATTGGTCTTTTTCAATTGTCAGTAAAGTTCTCATTTCAGCTAGGCCCACTTGATATTCATCACTGTTTTCCTGAATTTTCTGAGTTAACCTGCTAATCTCTTGTCTTAAACATTCTGTTTCTTTGTCAATCAATGACTTCAAAGTCTTCTGCTGCTGGACTGTGTTTTCCTCTAGCAGGAGTCTAATTTCGTCAGTCTCTGCTTCCTTCAGGGCCATTTCAACTTCCAATTTGCACCTTAAATCAGACAGCTCAGAGACTCTCTGCTTCAAGTCTTGCAGCTGCTCTTCTTTTTCAATTACAATAGTTACATGCGATTCCTGCATTTCCTCAAGTCTTTTCTGATCTTCACTTTTCAATTTCTCTAGAAGGGAGGCATGGTCAGCTGTTATCTTTTTGAGCTCCTGTTCATGTCTGTCGTGTAATTTCTGTTCAAATTCCATAAGCTGACTTTTTTCTTGGCTCTCATAATCTGCTTTCAATAGTCTTATTTGCTCATCATGTTCAGCTTGAAGCTTTGCAAAATCTTGCAAAGCCTTCTCCTCAGCAGATTTCAATTCCAGGATTAAACAATGTTGATCTTTCGCTTTGTTTTCCAAACCAATCAACTTCTGATCTTTCTCATTCTGCAGACACACAAAAGCCTCATTTTCATTCTTCACCAACGCAAACTCATAATCTTTATTTTGCAAGACTGCTTCAAGACCCTTTAAGTCTTCTTTTAATTGATAAATTTTTTGTTCATTTACGTCCCCATCCTCCCTTAATGTTTTCAGTCTTATTTCGTATCTGTTTTCTACAGATTGCAATTCTTTTTGATGGTTTTCTTTCAAAATCGTTTCAAGAGAGACCTTCATCCTCTCAATAATGTTTCTAATTTCTATTGAAACATACTTTAGGGTACCAGTAAAGTCACACTGTTCTTTTTCAACATGTGTCCTGAAGTGAACAAGGTCCTCTTTGATATTCCTTAAATTTAATTGTGATTCTAAGGCAGCAACTTTACACTTTTCTAACTTAACTTTCAAGGAAGCATTTTCTGTGCCATCATCCTTTGGGCACACTTTTGTGTCCTGCATTCGTCGGCTGTCTATGGCATTAATAACTGATGAATACAAAGATTCCACCATCATTTCTGGACTCTGTGGATCACTGATGTTTGGAGAGTTTGGATTTTCCTCAACAACAAACTCATTTACTGCAGACATAAAATCTGACTCTGGGCTTTCTGCTAAAGAGTCCAAGTCGAGAGATCCTTGTTTAAGAGACTGTTCTATGTTTGGATGGGTGATTGTTTCAAAATCAAAAGTATGGGCATCAATGCTGTCTGGAGACAGTTCTTCTAAAGGGCCAGGCAGATCTGAAGGTTGACATAAGGGACCCTGAAGAATTAGTGATGGAGTTCGTGAAGAGGTAGTTGTAGTAATTCCTGTTGTTGTTTCCGTCCTTGGTGTTTTCACTGACTGTGGTGAAGGCTGACCACTGGAAGCCTGTAAATGCAAAATAGGAATGTTTTTGCAAATCTTTAAATAAAACAATTTCACTCTATACACTTAGAAAACTACCAATCAGCTGCCTGAATCATTTATTTCACTGTGGGCTTCTTGCATGTTCTAAAATATCTTTCTAATGACCTGACCACTGATACAATTTTCACAGTCAAATACTCCTGCCAGGCTAAAATATCTGCATTCTTTTCCACTACTATCATCAATATGTGGAGGTACAACATTTAACCAACCCACCTACATCTCTTCAACCTCCAAAGAAAAATTTACTTATGTTTGGTAACAATATTACTGGTGGATTCATAATCTTCCTGCATATTCCTTACCTTATGAATACTCCTTTCATTTGTCAGACTGTTCTGGATAACTTTACCCAAAGACACCAGGTGGCACCACACGGCTTGAGCACAACTTCACTTCCAGATGTGACATCACCAGAATATAAAAAAGCACCAATTGCATATGCCATTTAGTAAATTTTTTCCCACACTCCATTGAGGTGTGTTGAGAGGAACTGAGAGAGATGTGACACAGGAAAATACACGACGCGACATGTTTCCATACTTTGGGATCGAAATAAAAAAGTCACTAGCTTATCAGTGTGGAGGGAGGGTAGTTAGGAATCTACGAGAAGTTTATGTATCTACCACAAAATCGTTACCCAAGGTAGGTTACTTTTTCCTCTGATGGATAAATCTTCCCACAGATTCCTCACCTTATGAAGCAGGAGGTGGGAGCAAGTAGTGATGGTTAGCCAGAGAAATCTTGCAACATAATGGCAACATACTAGTCACTGCATGTCTGAGCGGTGAAGCAGTAGTGTTTTGAAAAAGTAAGCAAGAATGGTCACATAGCTGCCTTGCAGGTGTTGACACCTGGGCGTCTGTAGAAAGAGTTGTGGAAACATCCATGGGACTGGTCAAGGAACAGTAGATCTTGATATAAAGTATGACACACCACAAAATGTTGCATTTGGCCACTGCCCTGTCCTTTCAGTTCCAACGAAGCTCACTAACAGCTAGTCATCAAATGTCTTATCATGTTGAATCAATGTTGTATGACACCGCCCATAGGAGGGCCAGCCTATGTAGACGTTCCTGTGCCTTGAATGGAGGGAAGATAAAGGTAAAGGCTAACAGTCTGGTCCATACAAACTTCAGAAACTAATTTGAATAAGAAGGACGGGCAGGTGCAAAGGACCAACTTATCGGGCTGAAAACTGTGAAGGGCGAATGGGTGGAAAGAGCTTGAAATTCTCCAAACCTGAGGGCAAAAGTAATATCCATCAATAGAACTCTTTTGATAATAAGAAAGCCAACCAGGCAAGTGTCATTGACTTGAATGAGGATGTCACAAAAAATCAAAACAAAGTTCAATTCTCACTGTAGAACAATAAAGAGAGTGGGACGGAACAATTAAAACAAACCTTTCACAAAACATGTCACTAGTGGTGATTTAAACTAGGAAGATTGGTAAGAAAGGCACATATATGGAGACAGAGTTGCCAGGCAGCCTTAATTGTAGCCACCGCTAGACCCTGTTGAGGCAGGAGCATAGAAAAGCTTAAGCAGTCGGATAGGTGAGATGTAAACTCACGCCATTGGACAAATCTGCATTAGTGGACTGTATAGATGGATTTGGACGCATCTACAAACGCATCAGGAAGGTAAAAGTATTCTTGCTGGCACTACTCAATCTTCTTGCATACATGCTGACTGAGTGGAGGAACACGAGAATCCTGCTGCAAAGCAGGTCTGCTCTCAGCGAGAGGGGAAGCGGAAGCTGAATGTCCAAGTGCCAACAGACTGGCGAATCAGATCCTCCTCTCCCAGGCTAGAGGAATTCTAATCAGCTGTATGAAATTCTCCCACTCTTTCTACAGAAATATGGACAAAAGCAGGATTGGATCAAATGTATATCGTGAATCCACCAAGGAACCATCCTGATTGATGGGTAAAGCATAAAACTGAGAACCAAATGGAAACCCAAATCAGGAGAAGTTTGCCTCTGTTACCTCTGGGTGAAGCTCATACATGTGGTCCTCCAAAGAGAGCTGACTGGGAGCATCTGCTTTCACACTGTTGGAGCCTGTAAGATAAGCGGCTTCTGTAAAGACTTTCCATTTCTGCGCCCATGTCCACAGCTGAACTGCCTCCTAACACAGGGTCTACGACCCCACATCTCCCCGTTTCTTGATACATATAGACACTAGTGATGTTTTAAGACAAACCATTGGCATCTCAAGTGCATTTATGTGCAGGTGCCACTCCAACACAGACATAATGCTCTGCGCTACCATGTTGCTCAGATGAGCACTCCAACCCAGTGATGAAGCACCGATGACCATGGTAGCCTGAGCCCAGTGGAAGGTTAGAGGGGACTATCAGCCAGTGCAGATCCTAATGTAACATCTGCAAGGTCCGCACCTTAGCTAAGAGACTTCCTTGGTGTTGAGGCCACTGCCTCTTAGGTACCAGTAGAAGGCTTTCATTGGCCACCTCCTGCAAGGCACCTACAAGATTCACATGAATGTGAGGGCGAGAGACCTGCAGGACCGGGATTCAAGCTTCAGTAAGACACATCTGAATCATCGCCTCTGATTAGGAGTGAGGTGAAACGTCTGGACACTGACGGTAAAGCTCAGTTGGAGAAGAGTCATT
Source organism: Calotriton arnoldi (assembly GCA_963921515.1). Classification (NCBI taxonomy): domain Eukaryota; kingdom Metazoa; phylum Chordata; class Amphibia; order Caudata; family Salamandridae; genus Calotriton; species Calotriton arnoldi. The sequence goes on from CAWUFW010000334.1 coordinate 2,618,333, forward strand.
GTCTACTGGTACTCTGGCTTCGACAGTCATTCAAGTACAGGAATACACTGACTCAAAACCATCAGAGACAAGCAGTCATGTTCCAGTACCTTTGTGTGGTTGACATTAGTCTATAAGGGAGGAACGGGTAAGACTTGAATTTGGCCTGTTCGGCCATGGGGGACTCGCTGCTGAACGTGCTGCAGCACCACAGACACTTTTGACTATCAAAGTGGGACTCTTGAGTAATGCCTACTAGTGAGCGTTCACTGGATGCGGCCATCAGTGAATGGGGAATAACCCCACCCACACTGTAAGGAAGAGGGTGGGACAGGGATTTGCCAGAGAAAGACAAGAGACCCAACCTCAAGGGGATTGTGCTATTGTTGCTTGCAAATGTAGTTATCGCTTTGAATGCGTAGAGTTAGAAATAAAATACTTCTTTTTCATACAAAAACAAGGATTAGACCGGAAATTAATTTTGACATTGCAGAGTGCACTTTTGAGTTATAAACTGTGTTCAATAATCTGTGTTTAAAGTACCTGCACACCCCCCTACCCCTCACCCATCCTTCGAGGGAGCCTTTGACTGCTCGTTCCCAAATACTACTGAAAGTCAAGCGCAGAAGTGGTACCAGTTGCTCAGGATTTATAGTAGGTTGGACCCCGGAACATCAGGAGTAAAAGGCCTCAACCACCATGGATGAGCACCTTAGCACATTAGCGCGTGTGCCCTGTGCCCCTCTGAAGGAGGTTCTGACAGGGACCAATAAATCAAGGGAGTACATATGGCTGACTCGATCTTGAAGAGGCATGACCGCTATGGTCGTCTTTACCAGCAAGGCAAGGAATACCACTGCTAGGATCGTTTCTTTTTTGGTTTGCATCCGAGTCCTGAAGCCAGTGGTTTGGCAAGAATCTTGCCAGTGCTAGGGTGGATGGAAATTTTCTTTTGCTTCTCATCCAACACATCCACCAGCTTCTCCAAGACAGAACCCTACGAGGTCTTTATTCTTAGCATGGTATGTGGCGTCAGCCTCTGTGTTGGTGGGGTAGTTTTCTATGTTGGCTTCAGTGCAAAAAGGAATCTTTTAGCAGCTTGTTGCCTGCTCATGTGTGTTGTTGATGCCCAGCTAGCCTTCTTGACTTCTCTGTGAATAGGAGGAGGCGCACAGTGGGCAAATCTTCCATGTCCTTGGGAGGGGCCTTCCTTGCTGCTGACGCAACCTCTCAAATTCAGGATGTACAGGATGGAGATGCTTGACTTGAAGGTTTATGCATTTTGTGGTTCAGCTGCAGACTCTATGCCTATCTCCCTCAGGAGCAGTGGCCTGTCTCGGTCATTAGGCGTTTGTGAGCCTGAGACTGACCTTGAAGTGTGCCTTGTGCATGCGGTGTAGATTTTGTCTTCGGTCCTGAGAGTGGTACACATTGCGCCTCCTGCTCAACAAATTCAATCAGTTCTGTGATATCAGAGCTGCTGGAGAAGTGTGTCTCAATCTCTTCTGCTTCATTGTGTGCCTGGATGCAAAAAGGGTCAGGCATTTCCTCTTGTGCGCTCAAAATTTCTTTGATGCCGAATATGATGGGTGTCTAAGACAAAACTTGTCTTTGCATTTTGTAGTGTGTCCACCTTCTCTCTTTCCGATACCTGGATAGAGCCAGAGATTAAACACCAAGGGTATTAGGCGTTACACCTACAACAAAAATGCAATGGAGTGCCTTCCGTAACTCTATCCTAGGTGCATTCTCCATGAATTCCTGTTCAACAAGTGGCTCGATACAGCATAACTTTAAGGTGCTCTGAGTGTTAGCCTTTGGTTCTGAAGTCATGTTGGTGTGAAAGAGAGCCTCTGTTACTGAAAAAATTGCTTTTCTATGCAGGACAAAAGGGGAGAGCTACTAGACCTTAAGAGTAACAGAATAAAACAGCGACAGATCTAACATTATTACGCGTGTCAACTTCAGAGCAGTGTCCTCGAGTGCCCAAGCCTGATGGTGGAAGAAAACAATGTGAGGTGGCGCCAGTGTGTTGTGGCATTGTGTTGAGTAACAACATGTTTTGTGAATTAAACTTCTTGGAAGAAAAATGTATTACAAATGCCTTGGCACAATAGGAGATGGCAGAAGAATACAGAGCATGTGTATCAACAGTCACACTTGCAACCAACACACACAAACAAATCCTTACATAACATACAGTAGCTTCCAGCCTACACCATTATAATGCGAGCATTACACAAAAGTGTAATACTATGAGCAAAAACAAACTGTAGCACACTGCAAACATTTTTAAAAGAACAGGAAAAAATAACAATGAGATTCAAGGCTAAGGGATATCATCATAGTAAGGCTAAGCCCAAAAACCAAGAGGAACTGCTACGCAGTACATAATCGAAAAAATCTATTGAACATTGCAGACTAATTTTGATCTACGGGCTAGAAGTCCATGAGATTTGTAAGATCCTTAGAAGGCATTGGCAATCTTTGAAAACTGATCCAGTTATCGGGAAGCACATCCCATACATTGCACTTTGCATAAAAACATTCACGATTATGTTATGATAATCTGGTTTTCAATCATTTAGGGAAACAGCAAAGTCTTCATCAACTTAAACAAATTGGCTAAAAGAGAAAAAAAAAGAAAATCTCAAAAAGCATATATTGCCGTAGTATTTCCAACACTGAAGTGAACTACTTTGTGTGTGAGCATGCTCCTTGCCAGTAACTGAAGTGGGCTAACCCACTGTCCATGCTATGGTGGGTGGAAGAAAGAGTAAATGTCTCAAAAACAGATCAATGGAAGAAGGCGGCTTACGGAAAACTCCGATATGTAAGTATATTACGCACATAATTTTAGGGGAAAAAAAAATCAAAAAGTATTGGCCAAGGCCAGACCTAAAAAATAATTGCAAAACTGACCTTGATGTTTATATATTTACATACCCATGCGACAAAACATATGCGGGTAGTACTATTTTTCCTGTATATTGGAACAGCTGAATATGTAATGTGGACACTAACTATCCTGTGGCGAGACTGTTGGACCTAGCACTCTCTGCAGTTTCACCCCCATACTTTTTTCCTTCACTCCCTGCTGTTTCCTAATTTCTTTTTTGCAGGCATTAGGACCTGTGCACTTTACCACTGCTAACCAGTGCTATATTGCTTTTGTTTTTCTCCTTTAAACACGGTAAAATTGACCTCCACCTCATTGGCACATTTATTTTACAAGCTATTCACTAGTAAAGTGTTACTACATGTACTCAGGAACTGTAAATTAAATGCTAGAAATGGGCCTGCAGTACTCACTGTGCCGCCCACCAAAGTAGTACTTTAAAACATGTCTCAGGCATGCCATTGCAGACTGTAGTGCAATTTTAGATTGCCAATTCGCCCTGGCAAAATAAACCTTTTACTAGGCCTAAACCTTCCTTTTTTATACATACAAGTCACTCCTAAGGCAGGCTCTAAAAATCCATAGGGCAGGGTGAATTCAAAGTGCATTGTATTAAAAAAAAAGTAGGACAAGTGGGTTTAAGTTTCAAGATGTTCTAGTAGTGAAAAACTCGAAAATTTATTTTTCACAACTGCAAGGCCCATCTCTCCCATTAGATAAAATTGGTGATAACTTTGGATTGGGAGTAGGTAGAAATGTCATGTTTGAACTCAAATGAATTGCAATTTAAAATCCTCTTTAATGGTAAAGTCAGATTTTAAGTAACAATTCTGAAAATGCCACATTTTAGAAAGTAGGCATTTTCTTGTAGTAACCAATTTGTGCCGGCTCCCAGTGTCCTGGGTCACATGACTGAATTGCACTGCTGTTGGGGTTTATGTATTCCAGCCAGACAGTGAGATAAAGGGGACTTGGTGTAGGCAGGATTGTCCATCCTGCTTGGATAGCTGGGGGCGGAGCTGTTCGAACCCTCATTTACAGTCCAAAGGGCTTGCTGCTGGCACGCACACAGAAACCAGACACCAGCCTTTTGTCACCCCAGACTTCTTAGAGCCTTAGCAGGTGAATGAAAGAACCTTGCAGAACCAGATGTGGGGGTAGCCACTTCGAAGGCTGCCACTAGGTATAAATATTGGACCCTAGGAACAATTCCTCAGTACACTTCTAGAACTGTGGAAGATTCAGAAGGACTATCTGAACCCCTGCTCTGCTGCTTGAAGGAGAAATGGACTTGAACCAAGGACCACCAGAAGTGACATCAAAGGCTTATTGGCTCCCCTCCTGTGTGAGCAACAGGGAGGTAAAAAGCTCCAAAGACCTTGAACCCTGTTCTTGACCTCTGCTGGAGTGAGTCCTAACACCCCTTAAGTGGTGACCCCTCCAGGGCCTGGACCCTTGAAAATGGTGTTGGTGGTACTCCTCAAAAAACTTGGGACTTAGAAAACTGTTCATCAAAAAGTGGCCTGAGAATAGAGAGAAGACCAGGACCTGTGCCAGCCGATCCGCCCAATGTGCATCGCAAGTCGGCCTGACTTCGTAGCAGTTCCCGATACGTTCTTCTGAACAGCACCAAACCCTGGATAGCGGGACCTCTTGGAGAAGGTATCTGGCCTTGTCGAGCACTTGTCAACTACAGCCTGCAGCTTCGTCCCGCCGTAGATTTTCGACTTAGAAAACGAGCATTGGCATAGCCAATAGGTCTCGCCTTTGGGACCTTATAAGTGTTTAGTTAACCAGCACAATATCCTTGGTGCAACAACATCAACTGTTGCATAGCTAAACACTTATAAGGTCCCAAAGGCGAGACCTATTGGATATGCCAATGCTTGTTTTGTAAGGAGTTAGATGAGGAAAGAAGGCTTAGCCAGCAAACAATGAGTGTGTCCTAATGGTGGTATTTACAACTACGTGTTAACAATTGCCATATACGAGCGCATACAAAGCGCGCGCACAAAGAGGTGGTTACAGATACGAAACAACTAGATTTCCTAGTATTTTAATTGCGCTGTGTAAATCCATCTGAAAATGCCGACAAAAACCAAGAGGCTGCATCGCAAATAAATAAAAATAGAGAACTTAAAGTGCTTGTTACCAGCTGGAGAAGGAATTTGAGCTTCCACCTCGTTGTAGATTTTGTCCGTCAGTTTCTCTTTCCAGCTTGTGAAAGGAGTCCTTGGCAGGTGTATTCTAAGGAATGTTGACTCGAAAGGTGTATTACAGTCTTGAAAACTGACACTTTTTTCCAAATATATTCACTGTTGTTTCCTGAAAGTTGCCCTTGAGTGAGTGAATCAGCTAGGAGCGACCAGAGACATGTGGCCGGTAGGTGGCGCTGTTATATGCAACTTGAAATAGCCCACTAGGAATGCAACTTAAAACTTAGAAACAAAAACAAACAAAAAAACGCGACCGCAAAAGTGAAAGCCAAGCGACTGCGCTGTCATTAGTAACATGATCCAAGGAAAGAATGCAACTAAGAAAAAATGTCGGGGGGGGGGGGCTAATTCTCCCAGCAATAGGCCGAATGGGGATGGAGGGGCTCTAGGAAGGCGTGAAAAACACAACAAAGCCTCATTAACAGGCAAATGGTCTTACAGACCTGTGAAGTACTCGGGTGCGGCTGTGTGTGTGCCCGGGAAGCTGACTCAGCCCGGGCTGCCACACGACGGGAGGGGGGGGGGGGGCTGAAGCCCTTTGAGCCCAATGGGCGTTTACAAATAACCAGCGTACAAGCACACAAGATGTGTATGACGACAGAGTAAAGCAACACTTGCATAAGGCCCCATTAGTCAAAAGCGTACTCAGAGGATAAAAGGTAACCTTAAGAGACAGGTAGTTTGAAATCGTCTAAGGGAACCGTGCACCACCAACAGTCGGGTGTGAGGCGAATAATTGGATAAATCAATACAACATATTCTTCACTATAGAAAGTATTTTGCAGGACCAGCATCCTGGTGGACGGTCACAGTTTAGCTCTCAAGAAACCAAGCCCCTTGGCCCGAGGCTTCGATCTCCCATGAAGATTAGCGCCACTGAACGTGTCCCTTCCAATTTCCCAGTACGACTTCAGGAAGGCGAAGCCAGGCCAGCCCCCTGATTCAGAGAGTCAATCAAAGTGATGAGGATTATGGGTAAGTAGACAGCTCTGACAGTGGAAGCAGTGACTCAAGATCAATTAAAGTGACAAGCCTATCTTTAAACAGCATTGCTTAATGTTGATACCGTGGCATTCTCTATGGAAATAAGAGTCTTAGCATGAAGCATATTCCGAGCCTCTGAACAGTAATCTGAAGCCATCAAAGGCCCGGGACAGAAGCCTGTCCCCTTCTCAGATGTGACTATTCTGTCAGATTCAAGGGTTTGAAAGATGACTAATGTCTCAGCTGTCACTTTAGGAAATCATAACGTGAGGGGCGTGGAGGCAAGTTTCTATCGAATCACTCGTCGCTCTTTTATGAAAATGTGCAATTATTTTACCTACAGTGTTTAATAAAGGTGCACACACTTCAAATTATATGAAATGTAAATATTGAATAAAAAAAAAAAAGTGAGTTTGTTGAGCTCGGTGGCTCTCAAGCCGTCGCCAAGCAGCCTTCCCTCCAGTGCATTAAATGCTGTGCATCATTAAACACAATGCGCAGCGTGTCGACTCAGTGAACAGAGAGATTGAAATGTCTCCAGCGTTTTGGGACAAGGTCAGTGTCACTGCTGGGAATGCAGCGTGGTATTGGAAGGCACTGGGAATCATGTTCTGGCTGCAAGCCCCTGGCGCAGTTTCCAGCTCCTAAAGTGCCTTTCGACGCTGCTACAAATGGGTGAGAGTAGTGGGAAGGAGTACGGACTCGAGTCAGTGGCAAAAACGGGAAATGTATTTGGAGTGAAAATCGATGAAACTGTATAATTTTCCTGCACGTGAGTTAAACACGTTTGCTCTTAAGCTTACATCTCAAAAAATATGAAATTAGAATTTCCCCCGCGTTGTTTAATGGAACCGGATATGAATATCATGTTTATGAATTTGAAAAACAGTATCTATTTGACTGGTTTATCGATTTGTGGAAGAGAAAGAACGTGAGTCATTAGACAGAAGGAAAAGTTGTATGAGAGAAAGTGTATGAAAGAAAAAACAGAAATAAAGATAGAAAGAAGAATAAAGAAGCAAAACGTTTAACAGGGAAAAGGAGAGAGTGGCATGCTGCAGTATAGAGAGGCGGGGGAGGGGTGGGGGGGCTAGTGGAGGCCAGCAGAGTGATGCGATCTGTGGTGGGGGAGGGGGAGGGAATTGAAGCGCAAGCAAGCAAGGCGGAGAGAGGCACGCAAGGCTTAATGAGCCTTGACAGAAACCCACATGGCGGCTGCGCGCGTGAACGCAAGCTTGAGGCCAGGAAAAGTCTGTGGTAGCACTTTCAAAAGCCACTCACTAAATTTCTCGCAGAGCAGCGCATGCGCTGGCTCAGCGGGACCTAAAAATGACTAAGTCAGAATTCAGAACTGTTCAACTCGACTTTGTCTAGCAGTTGCCCGACGACACCTCCTCGGACACTGCAGGCTGCCTTGCCCCACTGAACTTTTACTTTCTTAGAAACTTTTCTTCAAAATTTCTTTTAAGTCTGAAAGTAAGCCGAGGCTGGGACCGATCAACTTGGGCATCCAAACCACGCCTGGACACTCTTGAGTAGCCGTGCGCGTTTTAAATGCATATAACATAACAACATAACATCATTGTCGACCTTAACTTTTGACCCCGGTATGCAGCGTCCAGATATCTGCGGTTGGCGCTTTGATGTTTAAGGCATTATTTTGAACTGAAAACTTAAAAAATTCATAACTCCGGCTCTACTGATTAGACTTAATTTGTTTTGGTGTCATTTTATTAATAACAATAGTCTCTATTTTTCTAAATTGGTTTGGAATATTTCATGTGTTTTCACTTTATTATTGTTTGTGTGTTGCGTATGTGTGCTGCATAAATACGACAGTGCCTCCAAGTTAGGCCTGCTTTTGTGTCAAGATACCTGAACGTTAAGCACAGTTTAATTTAAAGACTTTTATGGATCACCCTGATAAGGACTGTGGTTGCTGCCCGAGCAGGATTTTTAACCCCCCACTCCTCCTCCCTCCCCCCCATCATTAACCCAATTTCATAGAGAGGTATTTTAAACAATAATTTCATACAGCAGATGCACGTAGAATGAAGTATTATGTGACTGGATATATTTCCAAGAGGTGATGATAGAGTTTTTGCTCTAAGACACTTGGAATCCAAGTATATTCTAAGGTAGAACTCTTGGGAACCATATGTGCTAAACAAGAATGAAGAGATGCTGATTACATGCACCGACGTCTCCCACCAAAGCCGCCAAACTCGCAACGGGTGCCTCCATTTAGCGGGGTGAGACCGCTTCGTTCAGCAACCACAAAAAGACCTGGAGCACTCACGGGTCATTATCAACAATTTTTATTGGCCGCAGACGCGTTTCAGCAGTCAGCCTTCCTCAGTGCGGCATATGCAAATAACCAACATGGGCAGCGCCACGGAGATTTAAACTGTCCTACTCCATGATTGGCTGTTCTCTGTCCATTCAGAAGGCCCCAGCCCAGGTGGCACGGAAATGACGGGCCGGGAACTCCGCGGTATTTGAGTAATTGTAGGACTCCAATGCCCAATAAAGATTTTCCTCTGATGTTTCACGGAAGCCGGATCCCATCACTGCCATCCGTCCTCTGTGCCTTTGAGATTTCCATGCGCTGACACTTGGTAAGTTCAATTGTATGCCCCTCGTCTGTCGCTGGATGGCACGCACTCCCTCCGTGGGAGTCAGACAAATGACTGGCTTTCCCAGACTTGTATAGTCCATGACCTCCAATGGTCAACCGGGTTTTTTTTGCAACGGTTCTGGCAGGCCCTAATTGAATGCAGTGACGTCTCCCACCAAAGCCACCGAACTCGCGACGGGTGCCTCCATTTAGCGGGGGTGAGACCCGCTTCGTTCAGCAACCACAAAAAGACCTGGAGCACTCACGGGTCATTATCAACAATTTTTATTGGTCGCAGGCTCGTTTCAGCAGTCAGCCTTCCTCAGTGCGGCATTTGCAAATAACCAACATGGGCAGCGCTACGGAGATTTAAACTGTCCTACTCCATGATTGGCTGTTCTCTGTCCATTCAGAAGGCCCAAGCCGAGGCGGCACGGAAATGACGGGCCGGCAACTCTGCAGTATTTGAGTAATTATAGGACTCCAATGCCCAATAAAGATGTTTCTCCGATGTTTCACGGAAGCCGGATCCCATCACTGCCATCCGTCCTCTGTGCCTTTGAGATTTCCATGCGCTGACACTTGGTAAGTTCAATTGTATGCCCCTCGTCTGTCACTGGATGGCACGCACTCCCTCCGTGGGAGTCAGAGAAATGACTGGCTTCCCTAGACTTGTATAGTCCATGACCTCCATTGGTCAACGGGGTTTTTTTTTTGCAACGCTTCTGGCAGGCCCTAATTGAATGCACTGACGTCCCCCAATCTCATTGCGTGTTGTTGTATAGTCCCACTCTTTGGTGGGGCAAAATGTCAATAACTTTTGCAACATTGTTTCCCCTGTTGTTGTTAGAATTCTTTCAGAGATATTGACAATGGAGAGATTATTCACTTCTTCTTGTTGCCCCGTTGCTCCTCGTTATTCGGGGTTTGAAGGCAATACATTGGAAGTACGATACACCCAGCGAAAAAACGTATCCTTGAACATAAGAGGGCGATCACCAACCAGGATAAAACCTACCCTGTCGCAAGACATTTCCCAAGGCTACATGAAGCTAGGAGTGATAAACTGGTATACTATTGTATTGACCAAATCCCAGCGAAAGAGAGAGGGGGCGACAGGGTTAGGCTCCTTAGACAGCTACAGGCCAAATACATAGTCTATCTACGTACCCGTGTTCCGTTGGGGTTAAACAGTGAAGAGGAACTGTGGTCCTTCATCGGGTAGGAACAGTAAACTGAGAAAATTGAATTAACTGTGAATCATCCACTCTAATTCTAGCAATTTCCCATGAGGTTCTGTTTAAGAATTACAGGCTATCCCATGATGGGCGAACTAGGCTCATACAGAGCTTGATTGGGTCTTAAACACAGAATGATAGAATTCGACTGTAGGTAGACAGCCCAAGGAATTGCTTATGAATTATCAATACATTTAAGGGCTGATAATTGTTTATTCAGGATTGATACATACCATGTTTTACCATCATGAATTTCACTTTATGTTTATATTTCAACATCAGGGAATGCATTTAGTTCATTGAATATTGCTTTTTTGCATGTAACTTGAATAGTGTTAAAATGGCCGTCACTTTTCCTTGGTGGGTGGTCGAACTATCAAGCTCCCCTTTCTATTTTTCCTTTCTGCTGTTAACCAATCAAATGAATTACTGTTAAATAGTGGTTTTTTGTATGAATTTACTGACATTGACGGAAGCCAGGAGGCTGAAACGCGTTTGTCAGTATGATCGTTTGCGTTTTTTTTAAATAAATCATCTTGAAAAATTACGGCCGGAGTGCGCAGCGTTCTTCAACTGTGTTTTTTTCGTGTTATGCGAGTTCGTCCTTGCGGCTGCTGCACCCGCTGTGTTGAGAGCGGGGGAATTGGCGAACAACGCGAAAGGATATATATATATATATATATATCCCAACAATCCGTTGTGCATAAACAAAACGAAGCCGAGCCCAATTCCTTATCAGCGTGGTTTTAATTAATCCATGTTGCAAACAACGTCTGACGCGTTTCGGAGCAGCCGCTCCTTGGTCACGGATCAAGTTACGTTTGTATTCACCTATTACATATAGTGCGCATAAATCACAAAATAAAGGTAGGGCTACTATATCACATCAAAGACTTCACTAAACGGCATCCATTTTGGAGTGGTAACTTGTTTGCATTCAATATTTCAAAACACAATGCCTAGGTACGTTTTGCAACATACTAACTAAATCAATAACAGATTTGTGTACAAATCACGGTTTTCTCGTGTCGCTGTTCCACCATTTCATTTTACAGCCATAACTGACGTAATTCATACCACAGTGGGCTAATGTCAATTTGAACATTCCAATTCCGCCCCCATGGGCCAGTTATACCATTTTAACACATTGTCGTTTAGCCCAAGTGGGCTTATATCAATACCAAGTGATGCATCAAAAGTGGGTGGCATATAACGGCAATACACTTAATTTCAATTCCTCCCCTGTGGGCCTTATCAACTTCATAAAAATATCAAGACGTGACACCCCAATATTGTAGTTCTTTTGCGTTCCGCCATACTGTATGGTGATATCTCCGTCTCCTACTAAATAAAACAACTGCAAGATCGTCAATGATCTACCTATTACCTATTAAAAATCACAAACGGTCAATACGAGAGGCATATATAATCCACAACAGTATATTCAAACCTGTAAACAGTCTCAGTTAAACAATTAGCCCAAGTGAACAGATAATTCCTCATCCTTGTTTAAGCCTGTCGGGTACATAGTTTCAAATTTTATAATCATTTTAGATTCTAAGCGTCTTAGTTCCTCTATTTCCTCCTCTTTCATAAATAGGAATTCTGTCAAGAGCACAGTATTTTAAGAGGCTAGCATTTTTGTTATGATAATCCTTAAAATGCCTCGCAATGGGATACTGCTTATCCTCATTAACAATTGCTCTAATGTGCTCCAAAAAGCGTGTTTTGACCTGGTGAATGGTGCTCCCAATATAAATTAGTGAGCATGGGCAAATCAACGCATAAATGCAAAAATCAGATTTGCATGTCATGTGCTTTTTGATCAAAAATGGTCTCTGATGTTTAGATAACTCAATCTGCTTGCGGTTCACGCTGTATTTACATGCTTTGCATGACCCGCATGTGTAAAAGCCTTGTATCTGTTGGAGATCCGCAGCAGTTTGTAATGTGCTGCTACAGAGCATATCATTCAGAGCTGTACATCTTCTAAAAGTGATTCTTGGATTCTCTCCAACAAATTTTTTCAACGTTTCATCTGTACTCAATACATGCCAAAATTTCTTGAGACATCTTTTTACCTCCCAAGCTTGGTTGCTAAATGTTGTTATAAATCGTATAGGTTCTTCGCAACTGTTATCTCGACTTTTTACTTTCAACAGGTCAACTCTCTTCACTGTTTTCACTTTCTCACAGCCTGTTTTATTATTTTCTTGGAATACCCGCTTTCACTGAATCTTACTTTCATTATTGCCATTTCTTCTTGAAAGGCTATGAACAAGCTACAGTTCCTTCTGGCCCTTAATAGCTCCCCATAGGGTATACTGTTGATTAAATTCATGGGGTGACAACTACCTGCATGCAATAAACTATTGCCAGCGGTTTTCATTCGAAACAATCTACTCTCCAGTCTGTTGTCATTCACCCTCACTTCTACATCTAGAAATTCAATTTCTTTCATGTGTAATGTACAAGTAAATTTTAGGTTCAAATTATTATTGTTCAAGATTTCCACAAAACTTGTGGCTTCAATTTCTGTCCCTCTCCAGATACAAAATACATCATCTATAAGGAGAGTTCTCCTCACTCCCACCGCTTCAGATATGCATCGCCCCCTGAGCACCACCTTAAACGCCTCCCATTCAACCATGAGGTTTGAGGCCGTACCTGTGTTGTCCTCAAAGTACTGTTTAATGGCTATACGGATCTCGGCCTGACACACTTGATCTTCTAAGCTTTCTAGTTTCAGATGCCATGTGGGAATATTCGTCCTGACCCTGGACCAGCTGAGACAGACCAGTAAGGGATTGTGGTCCGAAACGGTGCGCGCCAAGTATTCGCTAGCCTGTACGTACCCATGCACATCAGGAGTGCACAAAATGGCGTCTAGTCGGACATGTAACATGCATAGTGGAGAAGAATGAGTAGTCCCGTTACCCAGGGTGCTGCGCCCTCCAAGAATCTATTAATCCCCACTGCTGTTGGCAGTTTCTTCTCGCCCTTGCCGCCCTGCGAGCAGGTGAGTCGTGGAGGGGAGGGTGAGATCGATCGAGCCCCACATCTTCGACACTATTGAAGTCTCCCCCCAGTAGTGTCAACCCAGTCAATGCATGCGCCAATGATCTAGAGAGGTCTGCCAAGAACAAAGGTTGCTCTGTATTTGGGGCGTATATGCTTCCAATCGTTATATCTCTCCCATCCAGCCTACCCATCACCACCACATATCTACACTCTAGGTCTATGAATTCCCTGGTGCATTGGAAGGGGGTCCCGGCTCTCACCCAGATTAACACTCCTCTGGCGAATGCTGAATAAAGGTAGGGCTACTATATCACATCAAAGACTTCACTAAACGACATCCATTTTGGAGTGGTAACTTGTTTGCATTCAATATTTCAAAACACAATGCCTAGGTACGTTTTGCAACATACTAACTAAATCAATAACAGATTTGTGTACAAATCACGGTTTTCTCGTGTCGCTGTTCCACCATTTCATTTTACAGCCATAACTGACGTAATTCATACCAGAGTGGGCTAATGTCAATTTGAACATTCCAATTCCGCCCCCATGGGCCAGTTATACCATTTTAACACATTGTCGTTTAGCCCAAGTGGGCTTATATCAATACCAAGTGATGCATCAAAAGTGGGTGGCATATAACGGCAATACACTTAATTTAAATTCCTCCCCTGTGGGCCTTATCAACTTCATAAAAAGTATAAAATAATTGACCTTGCCAACGGCGTTTCAAAGCAGCCCCCTCTTTCGCATTTATATGCTTCTCTTGCAGTAATGCGATTTGCACCCCCCTGCGCACCAGGAATGCATGAACTTTATGTCGCTTTACCATGGAGTGCATCCCACGTACATTCCAGGAGATGCACTTGTAGTCTATGTTGGGCCCCATTGAAAAAACATTGTTCTAGCACAAGTTAATCAGGTTCCCCAGACACGCCTGTCCCCATTAAACATTCCCAAAACAACTGAACTACCCAACTCCCTTTCCCCAGGACAGGCGGAAGAAACCCCCCTCCCATCCAAACTCTTCTAACTATGTTGATTATGTGGGTGTAGTGGCTGTCGCCCAGCCTCGGAACCCCTCAACCCGGATCCCCCCCTTGATGGAAAACTATTGGTCCCCCCTCCAGCCCCTCATCCCTTATGTCTTTGGCAGTGGTCGATGCTGCCCCCTTCCCTTATATCATACATAATATATGCTTATCAAAAAGGATATAGTTCGCCAGAATTTGCAGTTCTTAAGTTCTGGATCTTGCGATTCATCCCAGCTCGTCCGCGGTGTGGGGTGTCACCACAGGCATCTAGGTCTCCGAGTCCTCTGCCGCACTCTGTATGGGTGAGCTCTCTGATCTGTCCTCTTCCTTGTCGCTCCTCGTTGACCTCGGGCTGGACCCCGTTTGGCTGAGTTCCACCACAGCCCTGATGACCTTGTTCCGTTCGACTTGTGCTTCTGTCAGGGTCGGCGCTCTTGGCTGTCCACGACTCGTCCCACCACCTCCTGTCGTTGATCTCGGTGAGCTGCTTCCCAACCGCCGTCCTGGTACAATATCCAGCCAATCCCATGCCTCTTGTCGCGTCTGGAAGAACTGTGCGCCTTGGGGATCAACAACGCGCAACCTGGCTGGGACTAGCATTGCATAGGGGAGTCGCATCTGTCATAATTTTCTTTTCACTGCCAGGAACGTGGATCTCTGCTTCTGCATCTCCCTGGTAAAATCTGGAAACACCATCACCCGACTATTTCCTATTTGTAAGTCCTTCGCTTGTCGAGCTTGCCTGAGTATATGGTCTCTGTCACGGAAATGGAGCAGGCAGGCTATAATCGGCCTCAGAGGTATCCCTGGTTTGGGAGGCCTGGCTGGTACTCTATGCGCCCTTTCAATTGCGTAGAACTGCTAGAGCCCCTCTGGCGCCACTTCTTTCTTGATCCAGTCTTCCAAATACTGTACCATATCATCACCATAGATTTGTCGTCTTGTAGCTCTTTAATAGCTTTCTGTTGTTCACGAGTGAGATTATTCAATTTTTGGGCTTTACTTTTATCAATCCATGTTCTTACCCCAAATACATAATGATGCAATCGAGGTATTTGCGAAAGGTGTAAAAAATTAATTTAAAAAGCTTGATAAAAGTAAACCCCAAAAATTGAATAATCTCACTCGTGAACAACAGAAAGCTATTAAAGAGCTACAAGACAACAAATCTATAGTGATAAAGAAATCTGACAAGGGTGGGAATGTTGTCGTCTGGCCCACAGAGATGTATCTGAATGAGGGCAAGAGGCAATTAGAGGATGCAAATAACTATGTGATAACCAACAAATCCAGTTATGAGAAAAGTAATGAGAAGTATAGGGCTAATCTTGTTAAATGGAAAAATGAAAACTTGATAACAAATGAGGACTACAAGTATTTAAATTGTAAATATCCTAAGTTATCTGCACTGTATATGTGGCCGAAAATTCACAAAGACAGCCAAAATCCACCTGGGAGACCTATTGTGTCATCCATGGGAACCTTTATGAAAATACATCCAAGTATATTGATTATTTTCTAAGACCCTATGTACAATCCCTCCCATCGTATGTACGTGATACAGGTGATTTCCTTAGACTGATTGAGAACATAACCTGGGAAAGAGACATGCTGTTAATGACATTAGATGTCAACAGCCTATACACATGTATACCGCATGACTTAGGCATGGACGCTAGCCGTCATTTTCTAAAAACACATGAATTGTCGTACTTTATGCACACTGAAATGCTTTTGACTATGATGTATACATGTTTGACTAACAATTTCTTCATATTTGATCATGTGATCTATCGCCAAACGCAGGGGCCGGCAATGGGAACCTGCTTCGCCCCCAGTTATGCGGGTTTGTACCTTGGCTGGTGGGAGGAGCAGGTGGCTGGTAACATCGAAGCCTTTAACCAACATGTCGTCCTCTGGGCTAGGTATATAGATGATGTATTTTGTATCTGGAGAGGGACAGAAATTGAAGCCACAAGTTTTCTGGGAACCTTGAACAATAATAATTTGAACCTAAAATTTACTTGTACATTACACATGAAAGAAATTGAATTTCTAGATGTAGAAGTGAGGGTGAATGACAACAGACTGGAAAGTAGATTGCTTCAAAAGAAAACCACTGGCAATAGTTTATTGCATGCAGGTAGTTGTCACCCCATGAACATAATCAACAGTATATCCTATGGGGTTCTAATTGTACCTTACTCTCCCCTAAGGACAGGGACACAAATTGCTTATGCTGCGGTTTTTCTTTTCAAACTACGCTGTGCAGAGTCCAGCACGCTGACTACTTCACAAGCAGATTCCTCCTCTAGCTGTGTCACCTCAGTCAAAAAGGAATTCTCCTTCCTTAGTATTAATTATCGCTCACTACCTAAGCATAAAGCAGGCATCTTTGACCTTTTGATCAGTGAACAACCAGATGCCATGTTTCTTACTGAAACATGGCTGCACACGAGCTCTGGTCCTGATGTTGCGACCGCCTTACCATTTAATTATGCCATAGTCAGGAAAGATAGGGGCTTTAAGACAGGTGGGGGCATTGCCATAATTTATAAGAAATCGTTCCTGTGTAAATTTGAAGAACTGTCATTCACGAACTGTGAGGCAGCGTTATTTAAGCTTGCCCTGACTCCCAAGTTTACCTTCTCAGGCATACTAGTGTACCGTCCCCCTGGGCCGTCTGGTCCATGGGTTTCATCATTCCCGGATTCAATAACACCTTTTCTCATAAATACCGCTAACTTCTCGATTTTGGGCGACCTTAACTTGCACTTGGATGATCCTGCATGTGTGAACAGCACTATTTTTACTTCTGATCTGGCTGCATTGGACATCACACTCTGCAACTCTGGTCCCACTCACGTTGCTGGCCATCTACTGGACCCTATTTTTTCCAGTCTGTCCAACATTCAATGTTCACCAGCCCTCCCTTTATGCTGGTCGGACCATTTCGCGGTCAGATTCCGCTTTGAGATCTTAGCAAACTTACCTATAGTTGCACCTAATATTAGCAAACCCACTAGGAACTGGGGTAGACTAGATATTGAAGTCCTTAATAAGCTTTTATCTTCCAATGCCCCTATAACTAAACAAATGTTGACTACTCTTTCGGGTGTCGTTCAAAAGTGGCTTTTAAAGGCCATTGACACCGGTCTTCCTCCCTCTATTAAGAAGGTGAACAACCATCGTCCTCCTGCACCTTGGTTCACTGAGAACTTAAAATTGGAAAAATCTAAATGCAAAGTTTTGGAAAGACGCTGGAGGAGGAACTGTGTGTCTGATACCAAACTTGCATACAAAAAGGCAAAAAAGGACTACCATACTCTCTGTAAATCAGCTCGTGGCGAATTTGTCACTTCGACTATTTCCAGTGCACTAAATTGCTCCAAGACACCATTTAAAATGGTTAAAGAGCTTTCGGGCTCTGAAACCCAAGCCATTCCGCCTGCCCTAAATGGTCGGCAATGTGAAGACCTGGCTAAATATTTTCTCCATAAAGTAGAGAAAATATATTCTGAAATGGAGGACAGGAAACCTGATAACCTCCTTCAGCAAACATCTTTATTTTCTCCTGCAGCCAGAGCCACCTCTTACCGAGAGAAAGAGGCACCGCATCTATGGTTAAACTAGAATCCTGGTCCCCACTAGATATGAACTCTTTCAAACGGATTTTAGATAGCATTAAATCTGGTTCACCCCGTGATCCTCTTCCAATCTCGGTGCTTCAACAGCTTGAGACGCCGTCACTCTTAATAATCATGGAACTTCTGAATGCCTCCCTACAGGAAGCAACTGTTCCCCCAGAGTGGAAGCACGCAATGGTGCTTCCTCTTCTGAAGAGGGCCAATGCTGATCCGGACCAGCCTTCTAACTACCGGCCTATTTCATTGCTTCCGGCCTTCTCAAAAATTCTCGAAAGGCACAAATTCTAAACTAGCCCAGTTTGTCGAATCACATAAATTTCTACACCCATCACAGTCAGGTTTTAGAGCCGGTTTTTCGACCGAAACGACGCTCCTTGGAGTCACGGAAAGGCTGCGATATCCTCTAGACTTAGGAGACACGGTGGCCCTCATACTACTTGATCTAAGCGCAGCATTCGACACGGTGTCTCACACCGTGTTATTGGAGGCTTTACGATCCTTGGGTATTACTGGACCAGCACTTAACTGGCTTATTTCTTTTCTCACTGATCGCACGTTCCAAGTCTTTTCTCCAACTGCCTGTTCCAATAATCATGTCTCCCCCTATGGGGTACCTCAGGGCTCTATTTTAAGCTCTTTATTGTTCAATGTGTATGTCAGACCTTTAGCCAACATTGCAGAAGAGGCTGGGTTGTCCCTGTTCTTCTATGCGGATGACACCCAGATTATCTTCTCCCTCTCTGATGAGAAAGCATCTGTGACATCTGCTCTACAGCTAGGTCTGCGTAATATTGCATCTTGGATGCAGGAAATTTTCTTAAACTCAATGGGGAGAACACTGAGGTCTTGATCCTGGGGAAGAATAAAGATCTTTGGGGCCCCCAACATTGGCCTATCGAAATGGGTGCTTTTCCTCAGCCTTCTCGCCATATTCGCAATCTAGGCTTCATCATAGATGATTTATTATTTATGAAAAACCAAGCAGTGAAGGTGGCTGCAACTTGCTTTACCATATTGAAATGGCTTAAAAAGATTATCTGGATGTTGCCCAGCTCTACCCAGAGAACCGTGATCCAGGCTCTTGTTACCTCGAGACTGGACTACGGTAACATCCTCTATCTGGGGGCAAATAAGGAGGTGACGTGCAAGCTACAGGTAGTTCAGAACTCCGCCGCCAGACTGATCTGTCAAGTTCCCAGAACTGCCTCAATCTCAGGCTCTCTGCGTGACCTTCATTGGCTCAGGGTGGAGAGCCGAATTAAGTTCAAAGCCCTGAGCTACATGTTTAAAATCAAATCTGGAGTGGCCCTCAATACCTGCAGGCTCTGATTCACCCCTAGTTGCCCTCACGTGCGCTCCGCTCTGCCACTCAGGCAAGCTTCTTTGTTCCTAGAATTAGATTGTCACGTATGGGCGGTCGATCCTTTGCCTACTTAGGCCCCACTTTGTGGAACTCTCTTCCTGCGCTGCTTCGCAATGAAACTGTATATGAGAATTTCCGTGAAAGCCTAAAAACTTGGCTGTTTAATCAATAATCGTCCCTTCCTTCTTGTCATTTTCAGTTGGCGCCGGGAAACCCTTTTTGGGTAGCTGTTGCGCCTTACAAATTAAAATTAACATAACATAACATTAAGGGCCAGAAGGAACTGTAGCTCGGACATAGCCTACTAATGAAAGTAAGATTCAGTGAAAGGGGGTATTCCAAGAAAATAATAAAACAGGCATGCGAGAAAGTGAAAACAGTAAAGAGAGTTGACCTGTTGAAAGTAAAAAGTCGAGATAACAGTAAGGAAGAACCTATACGATTTATAACAACATTTAGCAACCAAGCTTGGGAGGTAAAAAGATGTCAAGAAATTTTGCCATGTATTGAGTACGGATGAAATGTTGAAAAAATTTGTTGGAGAGAATCCAAGAATCACTTTTAGAAGATGTACAGCTCTGAATGATATACTCTGCAGCAGCACATTACAAACTGCTATGGATCTCCAACAGATACAAGGCTTTTACACATGCGGGTCATGCAAAGCATGTAAATACAGCGTGAACCGCAAGCAGATTGAGTTATCTAAACATCAGAGAACATTTTTGATCAAAAAGCACCTGACATGCAAATCTGATTTTTGCATTTATGCGTTGATTTGCCCATGCTCACTCATTTATATTGGGAGCATCATTCACCAGGTCAAAAAACGCTTTTTGGAGCACATGAGAGCAATTGTTAATGAGGATAAGCAGTATCCCATTGCGAGGCATTTTAAGGATTATCATAACAAAAATGCTAGCCTCTTAAAATACTGTGCTCTTGACAGAATTCCTATTTCCGAAGGAGGAGGGAATAGAGTTAGAAAACTAACACGCTTAGAATCTAAAATGATTATAAAATTTGAAACTACGTACCCGACAGGCTTAAACAAGGATGAGGAATTATCTGTTCACTTGGGCTAATTGTTTAACTGAGACTAATGTTTACAGGTTTGAATATACTGTTGTGGATTATATATGCCTCTCGTATTGACTGTTTGTAATTTTTAATAGGTAATAGGTAGATCATTGACGATCTTGCACTTATTTTATTTTGTAGGAGACGGAGATATCATCATACAGTATGGAGGAACGCAAAAGAACTACAATATTGGGGTGTCACTTCTTGACATTTTTATGAAGTTAATAAGGCCCACAGGGGCGGAATTGAAATTAAGTGTATTGCTATTATATGCCACCCACTTTTGATGAATCACTTGGTGTTGAAATAAGCCCACTTGGGCTAAACGACAATGTGTTAAAATGGTATAACTGGCCCATGGGGGCGGAATTGGAATGTTCAAATTGACATTAGCCCACTGTGGTATGAATTACGTCAGTTATGGCTGTAAAATGAAATGGTGGAACAGCGACACGAGAAAACCGTGATTTGTACACAAATCTGTTATTGATTTAGTTAGTATGTTGCAAAACGTACCTAGGCATTGTGTTTTGAAATATTCAATGCAAACAAGTTACCACTCCAAAATGGATGCCGTTTTGTAAAGTCTTTGATGGGATATAGTAGTCCTACCTTTATTTTGTGATTTATGTGCACTATATGTAATAGGTGAATACAAACGTAACTTGACCCGTGACCAAGGAGCGGCTGCTCCGAAACGCGTCGGGCGTTGTTTGCTACATGGATTAATTAAAACCACGCTGATAAGGAATTGGGCTCGGCTTTGTTTTGTTTATGCACAACGCATTGTTGGGATTTTAGAGGTTTGCGACCTCGCCGTGAGCCCACCGCCCTATTGAGGCAGAGATACTCGCGAAAACAAGAAGGATATATATATATGTGAACTTTCATTCAATTTACTTTGACTAACTCTACCCTCTGAAATTTCAAAATTGTGTTTTTCATAGTAACCAATTTTAATAAACTTCTGTTCTACAACACGTGATTCAGGTAACTTCATGTTTTTAATAGGACTGATGCATTGTGGTATATATTTACACAACACCAAGATGGGGACTCTGGTAGCCAAGACGATAAGCAGGCTTCTTTTGCCATTAACTTTAAAGAAAGACTAGATTTCTTTATTTACAATATTATTTTTCACACAGTTGGAACGATTTATTAGTACATGCTTGCATGGAGGATTGGCCTGCAAGGGTGAGCTTGTGTGCCAATCAATATTCTGACAGCAGTTCTGTCATGGTGAAAGTGATTGACGTTGCTGCAGCTGATTCTGAGGAAACCTGTTGCGATGGAAATCAGAGTGAAGGTCCTCTGGAGACTAACATCGGGGTACCATTAATATTAAGGTTCTCTACAAAATTACTCCTAATGGCAGTCATAACAGGCATGGTACCAACTATTAGGGGTTTTGCACATCATCCAGATATAGAAGGCAGGTCTTGTCATCCATTGTCTGTATCACCATGGTTATCTGTTTCTACAACCCCATCTAACTTCCATCAGGAACTGACATTTTACCCAGAGATATATTGGGATTGTTGCAATACCAAAAGGTTTCGTATCTTGAGAGTCATTCTTAGTCTCAGAAATGTTAGAAGTGGAGAGGGGTGATACCCTGCTTGGAGAGGTATCTGAACAAAGTAAAGTTGATGGTTACCATTTCACAGATGTAAGTCAAATAAACCTCTTTTTTTAGTAACAGAGGTGTCATCAACAGTTTCTTTAATGACAGACCTGGTCAACGATGAAGTTGTAAAGAGAATGGATGTCATTGACAGAGGGTTCGACGGAATGAATGTCATCAACAGTGAGGCCACTTACGAATGCATGGTCACTGTTGGCGCGGTCATCAATTTTGTCATCGTAAGGGTGAGCATTGATGAAGGAGCTTCTGACAGTAGACAAATCATCAATGAAGATACAAGCACAGATGGCAGAGAGGTAGTCGACAGACGAGTAATGGACAATGTAGAAGGCTGAAACTTTATACAGCACCTCAAAAATGTTTGACTGACCTGTCCAGCTTCTTGTCATGAATTAAGTCCTTAAATGAGTGTTTCCCAGACAGAGAGTAGGTTTCCAGTCGAAGTCTCTGCTTCAGGCATCCTACCTTGAGCCAGCTGATGCTTTTGAGGCTTTAAATGAAGTAGAGTGATAGGACTTACCTGAGAAGATGGTGGATAATTAGCACTGGCTTTCCATTGAAGCCATTTCTAAAGATGTTTGTGATCATTCAAGGTTTTGCAGAGAATTGTCTGCCAATCACGCACTGTTTGATCTTCTGAAGAGGTTAGAGAATGTGCTCATTGTGGGGATCTTGAACATACAGCTTCTTCTTTCCATAGGAGTTGCAGGCACATTAACTCTTCCATGCTAAAGTGGGGAATCTCTATGTAATCAAAATCTAAAGAACACAGCCCCCAAAGTGGAAGTGCCAGTAAAGATGAAGAGCCAGTAAAAGATCAGGAAATAAATATGCAGGAGATAGAGCAGGGCTCTGATGGGATTGCCTCTCACAAGACGTGGAAAATATTCGGAGGCATTGTTGTCTCTTGGGACCATGAGTGGTATTCAGGCTGCTGAAAGTGTATTGGTTGAAGTTTTGGACTTTCACTCTCAGGTTTTGGGCAGCTAAAGTGACACCGTTTATTAAGGGATGCTGCTGCTTGAAGGATACTGCGGGACTCCCAGCTCGATGAGGGGAACGATTCAAGCATTCGAGTCTATGAAAGAGCCAGTGATAAAGATTGTAAATAAAATTTAACGAACCTGAGATGATTACAGAGACGTAGGGCCAGATGTAGAAAGGTTTTTTGCAGGCGCAAATGGGTTTTGCGCCCGCCAAAAACCAGTGGCATATTTGCAAAATAGGATTAGCGACTCGCTATTAGGAAGGGGCGTTCCAAGGGCGTCCCTTCCTAATAGCGACTCCTTAAGCTATGTAAGAATGTTTTGCGACTCACAGTTTACCACCCTTCTCAGAAGGGTGGTAAAGCACTCGCAAACGGGAAGGGGTCCCTAGGGGACCCCTTCCCCTTTGTGAATGCATGCACAAATATTTTTAAGGGCAGGGAGTGGTCCCAGGGACCACTGCCTGCCCTTAAAAAATGAAACTGAAAAGTTTCATTTTTATTTTTAAATGCATCCCGTTTTCCTTTAAGGAAAACAGGCTGCATTTAAAAAAAAAAAACTGCTTTAATTAAAAGCAGTCCCAGACAGAGGTCTGCTGACCCAGCAGTCCACCATCCCTGGGAGTGCCAGCCATTCCCAATGGGGTCGCAAATTGCGGCAGCCTCATTAATATGCATGAGGCATGCAATTTACGATCCCATTGTGAATCGCAAACAGTGTCTCAGACACTGTTGTGCATCCCAAATAGCGAGTCACAAATTGCGAGTCGCAAATGCGACGCAATTTGCGACTCGCTAATTAGCGGGTCATACAACTGGCCCGTAATGTTTAAACTCCTCAAAAAAAAAAAATAACCTAAATGAAAACAAATATTGACATTTTATATAGGATATTGAAAACATTTCTTAACTAGTGTCAAACTGTTTTTTTAAAATGATGTACTATTACATCTGGAGTCCAAAAAACTGATGAGAATCTGTTAGCAATGGGGGGTCTCTAGTTGGCAATGGTTTGCACCTTTGTCCAAGTAGGGACACTTCTTCCTAGTCTGGGTAAGGGGGTTAGACTCCCAAAATAACCCCTGCTCACCCCCTTGGTAGCTTGGCACAAGCAGTCAGGCTTATCTCAGAGGCAGTGTGTAAAGCATTTGCACATAACCAACAGTAATACAGTGAAAACACTACAAAAGGACACCACACCAGTTTAGAAAAATATCCAATATTTTTATAAATCCAAAACAATAAGAATCCAACATGCAGTGCTTACAAATATATACTTTGCAAGATATCCTTAAAATTGCAGAAATATCTCAAAAACACAGTTCTTACCAATCGGTAGCTCCGTCCGGGGCTACTGCGATGCTCAAAACAACAGAGTCTAACAGTTCCAGCCGACCGAGTCGGTACGGGCCAGCTAAAGCGTAGACAGATTCGTGAACAGTATCTTTCTTGTTGTGGCTGGCACATTGGTGCGAGTCGGTCGGAGCAACCGCCGTGGTTGTGTTGCAAAATCGAGGCGGTGCTCGATGCAGTGCTGGCAGGTTGCAGTACAAGCGACAGAACCGGTCAGCGGGAGCTGGCGTCGGTCGGCCCAGACTGCTGTGTGGGATGAGGCAGCGTGGGGTGAAACTTATGAGCAGTGCCCCCAGTCACGATGCGGTCACGGGTGTCGAAGTCAGCAGGCAGCGACGGTGTCGTTGAGACCAGGGTGGCAAAGTTAAGCGAGGTGGTGTGTAGTGCGGTGCCCACTGCTCACGGTGCAAGCAGGGGCTCGGTGGCAGTCGTCGTCGTCAGTGAGACTAGGGTTGCGGTGCGAGATGCGGCGGCGCCTTCTGCTGTGCCTTCAGGACACTGAGCCAGCGACGGAGTTGGTTCCTTTTCTCTTCTCTGTGGCAGCTGAAACAGCGGTTCCAGAAGCGGTACCCAGAGGTTGGTGAAGTCTTTGCAGTCCCTGAGACTTCAGAACAGGAGGCAAGGTCTACTTCAAGCCCTTGGAGATACTCAGCACAAGTAAAGAAAGTTTAGTCCAGTCCTTTCACTGCCCAAGGCAGAAGCAGCAACTGCAGGCCAACCCAACCAAGCAACAGCACAGCAACGGGGCAGTACTCCCCCTGGCAGCTCTTTCAGCTCTTCTTCTTGACAGGTTCCTTGATTCCAGCAAGTTTTAAAGTTCTGTGGTCTGGGCCCCAATAATTATACTCAAAATTCCTTTGTTCTCTCACGCAGACAGTGTCTGTGCTTAGTCCAAACCAGTTCTCTCCTCTCTGGCCCAGCTTCCTGGCAGGAGGTGGAGACAGCATTGTTCAAGGCACACCAGGCCCATTCAGGTGCAAGGACATCTCCTCCCACTACTCTAAATGCAGCCCAGGTCTGTTCAGCCCAGCCACGACTCATCCAGGAAAGGCAGAACACACCTCGACCCCCCCAGGGGCTGTCTGAAGAGAATGCACATCCCCAGCCCCTGTCACTCCAAAGCCAGACAGTCTATCCACAAACCCAGCAGAGGCACACAGGATGGCTAAGCAAGAAAATACCTACTTTCTAAAAGTGATATTTTCAAACACAGAACATACAAATCATCTTCACTAAAGGATGCATTTTTACATTCTGGGTCCAGGCATACTAGACTCCATTTCCCTATCTCGTCCCAATGGGAAGTTATGCTTATAAGATGTTATAAGTAAAACTCCCATTCTACCCTATGGGACAGATAGCCTTTCCATAGTGAAAAACGAAATGCACTGTAATTCACTACCAGGACAAGTCACAGACATCAGTACATGTCCTACCTTTAACATATACAGCACCCTGCCCACAGGGGTACCTTGGGCCTACCTTAGGGGTGACATATGTAAGAAAGGGGAAGATTAGGGCCTGGCAAGTGGGTGCACTTGCCAGGTCGACATGGCAGTTACAAACTGCACACAGACTCTGCAGTGGCAGGTCTAAGATACCTTTTCAGGACTACTCATGTGGGTGGCCCAATCAGTGCTGCAGGCCCACTAATAGCATTTGATTTACTGGCCCTGGCACACTCAGTGCACGTTACTAGGGGCTTACCAGTAAATCAAATATGCCAATCATGGAAACATCAATCCATAATAACAATTTACAACAGGAGCACTTGCACTTTAACACTGAACAGCAGTGAGAAAGTTCGGAGAGGCACTAAACCAGCAAAAACAGAGTCAAAACCAGGAGGTCAGAAAGCAAAAAGACTGGGGAAACACGCCAAAAGATGCCAGGTCTAACAGAATCCAAAAGAAAAAAGCACTGAACTTTTCTCCAAGGACTGTTTACATAACCCAATACTTATCATTTCCTTTGTAACTCTCAGCATCGGCAAGGGTAGCTGGAACTAAAATAAAAACTCTTATGACACTGCTTCACCTATATGCCTTACACTGCCATTCTGCAGCTTCTCTTTGATATGCATTAAAATAAACCTACCTTTTGTTCACTCAGGAGGTCTGTGATGGTCTGGGACATCTCATCCAAACTTTGTGCAGCTTTTACCAAGTTATGTAGTGCGAGAACATGCTGGTGTAGAGGTTCAAAGTCACAAAGTAAGGGTACCCTTTTTGAGAAAAAAAACACTTATTTCAAGGCTTATTTAATATCACACAGCAAACAACTGACATAGGTTACCTGTGCCTATGCTACCTATAAACAGTGCCTATCAGGTATGTACAAAACTGCTACAGCAATTTGTAATGCCAATTTTGGTTAATACATTTGAGATATTTATGATGAAGGCTTAATGCGTTATTTTTGATGACACAATTAGACGTAACTGGTTAGAATCAAATACTCATGAATCATCTTAACGCTGAATAACAGGAGGAAAGTGGCCTATGAAAACTACATATTAGAAGACCAAGACATGCAACAACTCTACAAATACCATTTCATTAATGTTTAAATAGGAAGCCTAAGACAAAGCACCTTCCAAGCTGAATAATCTTCAGAGAAAACAAAGACCGATGAAAAGGATGCACCTGGGGCAAGCGAGAGAAGGCTGGCCTGTGGTCAAAATAGAGAAATTTGTGGCAAGTGACTGGTGCACTAAAGGGATTGTTGATTACTATAACATAGGGATGAAAGAGGTTAAGGGGACAGGAGGAAGAGTGCAGGAGAGGCTCCTTGAAGTTTCAACAAGAGTTTTTGAAGGGCAAGGGAGTGGAGATGGGTGGGAGGGTGATATAGTTGAAATGTTTAGCAACTATGTTTGCAGACTACGCTTGATTTAGAGTTTGGCCGATGGGTTACTCTGTCACAAATGTGACAGATATCCCATCCGCCTTTTTACAAGTGCCATAGGATATAATGCACTTGTAATAAGGTGGACGGGATATCTGTCATATCTGAAACGGAGTAACCAATCAGTCAAACTCTTTATAAAACCTGCATGTCCAAATGGAATAGCTAAAAACCCACTTTGGTCAAAGGATGCTGATTGAGAAGCAATTACTTCATTTGAACACAGCCATAAAATAACGAAATGGTTACTTACCAGTAGGAGTAGTTTTGCAGCTTGAAGAGTTTTCTGAATCCACATGCTGTGCATTATTCCGCCATCTAGAGGTTGGGTCCAGAATAGTCTTATTTTTTTTCTTCTGGGCGTCGTCGACCACCATTTGGTGCTAAGTATGTCCCTTGTGTGATGTCAGAAGGCGCCATGGATGTTATTATGCGTGGTAGCCATCTTCTGATTCTTTTTTCTGTGTTTTAGTCTTATAGTACTTTTGATGGTACTTTAGAGAATTGTTAGATATGATTCCCCACCTGTTTGTATTCCTTGTACGGGAGGCTGGGTGGGTCGCATGTGAATCCAGAAAACTCTTCAAGCTGCAAAACTACTCCTACTGGTAAGTAACCATTTCGTTTTGCAGCGTGAATCCTTTTCTGGATTTACATGCTGTGCAAAAGATTACATAGCGGTTTCTTCCTTTTGGGGAGGCTGTGGTAAGAGGAAGACTTTGCAAACAGGTGTTGAAGTACCTTTTGTCCTATTTGTGCTTCTTTAGTCATTTGTATGTCGACATAGTAATGTTTGGTGAAAGTGTGTGGGGATGCCCATGTTGCTGCTACACATATAGTGTCTATGGGCACATTGGCCATAAATGCAAGAGTTGCTCCTTTCTTTCTAGTTGAATGAGCTCTTGGTTGTACAGTTAGTCTTTTCCCTGCGGTGGTATAGCATAGTTGGATGGTTTGGACTATCCATCGTGACATTGTTGCCTTTGTGACAGGCGTCCCTGTTTTAGTATGTGAATAGGCAACAAACAGCTGTTTGCTTTTGCGAGTTTGCTCTGTTCTCTGTAGATAGTACAGTAGAGCCCTCCTTAAATCCAGGGTATGGAGGCTTCTTTCCCCTCTTGTTTGCGGGTTTTTGAAGAAGACTGGAAGGAGAATGCTTTGATTCAAGTGATACTTGGATATAACTTTTGGCAAGAATTGTGGGTTAGTTTACAGGATAACCGTGTCTTTATGGATTTGCATGTATGGTTCTTGTATGGTTAACGCTTTAGCTCACTTACTCTTCGTAAGGACGTAATGGCAATTAGAAATGCTGTTTTTAAAGTGATGTGTTTGAGGTCTGCCTTATACATGGGCTCAAATGATTCTGTCATAAGTTGCGTGAGGATTGTATTAAAAGTCTACACGGGGCCTGGAGCTGTTCTTGGGGGAGCAATTCTTTTGGACCCCTCTAGAAACCTTTTTATGACAGGTCTTCTGAAAAAGCTCTTGCATGACTTTACCCTGGTGTAGGCTACGATGGCTGCGAGGTGTACCTTTATGCTTGAGTAGTTGATGTGACTGTCTAGGAGGTGAGTTAGGTATATGATCACTGTTTCTTGTGTGTTGATTGAGTACATTCGGTTGTTTGCTGCGCAGCAAGTGGTGTACCGCCTCCATTTTGCGGCATAGCATTGTCTTGTAGTTTGTTTTCTTGCTTCCTTTAGAATTTCCATTGTTCGCTGAGCCAAGTTTAGGTGACTAAACTCTACGTATTCAGGTGCCAGGCCGCTAGGCGTAGTGTTGCTGGCTCCGGGTGAAAGATTTGGCCCTGTTGAATTGTTAGTAGGTCTTTGTCTGCTCTGAGTTTGATTATTCATCCTTTGGACAGGTCTAGCAGACTTGAGTACCATGTTTGTCTAGCCCATTGTGGGGCAATGAGAATCAGGTTTGTCCCTGGTTGTCTTGCTTTTTCCAGAACCTTTTGGATTAGAGGTATTGGTGGAAAAGCATATGCAAATGTCCCAGACCAATCTAGTGACAGGGTATTCCCTCTTGACAGGTGGTGAAGAAACCTTGAGGCAGGGAACTGGCATCTCCTGTTCTTTATTGTAGCAGACAGGTCTATCTCTGGGGTTCCCCAGAGTTTGAAGATGTATTGTATTGTCTTGTGCTTCAATTCCCACTCGTTTGAGCAGCTGTTCTGCCTGCTCAGTAGATCTGCTGTTGTGTTGTATATTCCCGGTAGGTGTATTGTTTGCAGATTGATCCTTTGAGAAATTGCCCATTGCCAGATCTGTTGTGCTAGTTTGCTTAGCGGGAATTATTTCGTACCTCCCAGTTTGTTGAGGTAAAACATTGTGGTGGTGGTGTCTGTTTGAATCACGACAGTCCTCTTGCGAATGTGTTTCTGGAACGCTTTCAATGCTAGAAATACTGTTTTCATTTCCAGGTAATTGATGTGTTTTATGGAGCCGAGGTCGTTCCACTGGCTTATTATCTTCAGTTGTTGGAAGTGCGCTCCCCATCCGTTGAGGGATGTATCTGTTGTGATTGTCACAGAAGGAGTTGGATTTTTGAAAGGTCTTCCTTGTGTTATGTAGATGGATGTACACCATTGTATTTCTGCTTGCAGTCTGTGCGCAACAACCACTAGATCCTCCCAACTCCCCGTGACCAGTTGTTGGAAAGCCATTCCTGGAAGGGGCGCATATGTAGGCATGCACGAGGAATGAGTGGGATGCATGACTCCATCATGCTCATGAGCTTCATTACTCTCCTCACTGTCAGAGATTGACCCTTCCGGTAGAGGGAAGTTTCTTGTTTGATGGTTTGTATCCTCTTTTGTGTAGGGTAAGTCCGTGCGAGTCTTGTGTTGAGTCTTGCACCTAAGAATGTTTTTTCTTTTTGTGGCCTTGTGGAGGATTTCTTGTGATTTATTGAGAATTTGAATTCTTGGAGCATGTGGATAGCTGTTTGAACATGGCTGAGACATTTTTGTTTTGTGTCTGATCTTATAAGCCAGTCGTCTAGGTAAGGGTGGGCGTGTATTCCATCCTTTCGCAGGTGTGCCGCGACTGCAGCTAGGCACTTGGTGAAGACACGTGGTGCTGATTTTAATTCGAAAGGGAGTACTTTGAACTGGTAGTGTGTTCCCTTGTAGGAACCAGAGATATTTTCGGTGATTCTTGTTCATGGGGATGTGTAAATAGGCGTCCTTGAGATCTATTGTTGCCATGAAATCTCCCCTTTGAAAACGCGGTATTATTTCTTGGAGTGTAGCCATTGTGAAATGTTGCATCTAAATGAATTTTGTTTATGAACCTTAGGTCCAGGATTGCCCTTAACGAGAGGTCCTGTTTGGGAGCTAGGAAATACGGTGAGTAGTTTCCTTTGAAAAGGTCTTGCCTTGGTACAATTTCTATTGCTTGTTTTTGAAGAAGCTCCTGATTTCTGAATTTAACTGTATGAGTTCTGATTTGAGGCACTTCTTTATCCTTGGGGGGGTTTGCTGGTGGCCTTGTCAGTTTTATGCAATACCCGTATTTTACCAAATTTAATATCCAATTGTCTGTGGTGATTTTTCACCACTGCTGTAGGTATTGTGATATTCTGCCTCCCACTGGTGTTATGTGGGGGTCTTTTTCTGTGCAGGAGTCAATTTGAGCCATTCCCTTTTCCTCTAGAAGGCTGGCCTCTGCCTCGGTCACTTCCTCTAAAGGACTGTTTTGGCTGTTGTTGCCAGTTTTGGTATCCTGCTTGTTGGTTTGTTTGTTGACCATTCACTTGGCCCTGTTGTTAATGAGACATTTGTTGTCCTTGAACAAAGACTCCTCTTCCTGTGGGTTTTCTTCCGTTAAACCCTCCTCATTTGAAGGTACCTCTTTGTTGCAGAGCTCCCATGGCTCTTGCAGTTTCGTTGTCTTTTTAGGTCTCGCCTAGGCAGCGTTGAGACATGCAGTATATACTATAGTGTGGAAGCTTTGTTTAAGCTCCGCTCACTCTCCGCCCATCTTTTGTATTGGCTTAGGTCCTAAATGCAGCATTCCCATTGGTTTTAGGCTTGTTAGTCCCTCCTCCTGATGGCCATGTCGTCATTTGTGTCCTTCCATGGCTATCGGACCCTTTACTGCACAGGCTACTTTCTTCCCGTGCCCCCCCCCCCGCAGTCCGATGTCTTCTCGCCCGCCACCCCCCCCTCCTGTTCGTGCCTTGTCCCCCGCCCGCACTCTTGTTTGCAATGCAATAGGTCTCGCGTAAATGCGAGTTCTATTGCACTGCAAATGCTTGCTTTTACAGTTTTATATAGCGACGTCAATCTTTCGGCCAGCGGAGCTGTCTGCCCTTGCTCGAGTCTGCAATAGCTGCAGAGAGCTGCATTAGCCAATGAGAGATAGCTGTATGCGTGACGTCAATCTTTCCGCCAGCGGAGCTGTCTGCCCTTGCTCAAGCCTGCAATAGCTGCAGAGAGCTGCATTAGCCAATGAGAGATAGCTGTATGCGTCGTCGTACCTATCAGAAAGGCGCCTCCACAATGGCACAAATGAAGGCAAAAAACGAGAGTCGCGTGCAAAACTGGATTTTCCTGTATCGTCTTGGGAGACAGTCATTTAAGGTCAGGCAGCATAGACAACATATTTTACAGTCTACGCCCGAGCCTCCATTTCCATCTCTATTTGGATTTATATAGTTATTGCTTTGCCTGGCATTAACATGGCTGCTTCGATAGTTACATTCTGCCATGGTGACTGTGCTTCCGGGGCGCGGTCTCGCCGCCTCATATGACCGTTGTCTTCCCTCATGGCTTATTGAATGTGTGCAAAGTTAGTCAGTTGTCACGAGCTGCGTCCGGCATTGCGTGGGATTTAAATAAATGTTTTTGTTCTGTAAAGTACACTATCCCTGTACATAGTTAAGCCCCAGTGCTGTGTCAATAAAGGGGCCGCGGACAAAAATCACATGGAAATCAAGAACGGTCTAAGGCTGTAAAAGCCGGTTTCTACGTACAGGCGAGTTGGGCTCCCCCTCAAAGTTCACGCCTTTAATTGTGCAACTCGGTGGGCGACTGCGGCAAAGATGGGTGTGTATTCACATGAACACGGTTTTAAATCTCACCAGGGCAGAAGTCACCTTTCACCATAATGAGCGGCTAGTAGTCACGTTTGCTATTTAAGGCGCCAAGAAACGATAGCCTCTAGTACAGCAGAATTCAAATATTTTTAAAGTGCATCTTTATACTACTGCGTTAAAATCAGAGCTGTGCAGATGCATATTAAACAGTATTATTAATATTCGTCTAGGATTTGCGTCAGAGCAACATTTTGCCCGGACTGAAAATTGGATTTTGACAGGGGTTCCTGAACTCAAGAGCGGCCAGAGGGAGTCACAACTGGACTTGCAGAACAAAAGCTTGTTTTGGTTGGCAAGGCATAGGCAGTTTCCCTATGACAGGGCAGGGGAAATTTTAATGGTCAGCAGAGTAGGTTGGGTGGGCAAAAGCCAAAAAACCACACAAGGGGATTGCGTGGTGATTAATTTTAAAAATCCACTGACTGTGTGTAGGCTACTAGCCCGGTGCCGCAGCCCCGCAGAGCCCCATACAGAGGTAAGGGCCCTCCCACTGGATTATTTTTACCCCTACTCCTCTATCTTAGATAGGTCCAATAATACACCAGACACTGGCAGGTGGCCACTGGAATATCAAATCACTGACCACGGGAATCCCTCTGATACACTTCGGCCCTATAACATACCGGTAGCAAACAGATACGGGGTTCTAGAAGAAGTGGACTGACTAACAGTGACCAAAGGAATAGACTGGGGTACTAGAATTTCGAGGTACCATGGAGCACTAGAGGAGCCGGGTTGTGACCAACACAGTCAATCTACCAAGCCTGGGGTTGGGACAAAGACAACAGACCTGGACACATTATTACAGCAGGTGACTGGTGGTGCAGCCAGACTACAGGAAGAACCCCCAGGACAAGCAGTCTCCATAGCCCCTGAGCCCCTAAACAGCAGTGACACGATGGTAGAACAACACAATAGCACATTGGTGACCACTCCCTCGGCTCCAGTAGGGGGCACCAAAACATTTGGCATTATTGCCTCGGTTGTTCCCACCAACGAACAAAATATAGGGAGGCAGCTAAGGGTCTTATCTTGGAACGCTGCTGGTCTCAAAAGCAAACTGTCCTGCCCAGACTGGGGGCTTTTTGTGGACCAATTTGACATCTGCATGTTCCAGGAGACTTGGGCTGTAGTGTGGATTGTGGCCTCATGGTCGACATTGCTAAGTTAGCTTAGGCCTAGCTGCCATGATGCCTCCTTTGCACACGTTACTCAGTGACTTTGTTTTTCCAGACTCTGTTTGGGACCGTTCACATTCGAACTGTCTGCATTTCTGCCTTTCACCTTTTCTGATGTTCTCTGTGGTTTTCGTCTGCACACAATGTACAAGGTCGAAAAACAACATCCCTTGTTGTTGCTGTTCTGGTCAGCCCCTCGCACTTAGACATAACATGAAATACAGCTGCACTGGAGAAATTTGTGTGCTTTTAATATTGTGATCTCCCTCTTGGAGGGACGTGGAGAAAAACCTTTCCAGGGAGAAGAGCTGTGCTTGTCCGATGATGTAAACCTTGCATCTAGTTCTTAGGTTTGGGGGTCCCCCTGACAAAGCCCAGGGGTCTTCTATTTTTATAATAAACTAGTTACTAGCACGGGGAGGGTGGCAAGGCATTATAGTCCTTCATCCACTGTCTTTATAAAATGTTGTCCCCGTTTGTATTCTATGGAATTGTAACAATGCTTACTATTTTGTCTTTATGCATTATGCTGCTAGTACTGGCACGTGTACTGTGTCTTAGAGCACGATAGTTGAAATAAACTTTTTAAACTATACTGTGTCTCTTAATACGCACGTTGTGGACAAGTATGAGTGAGTAATGAAAGAGTGTTCTTGCTCCCGCGATTACTGAAAGAGTCCGTGTTCTGGGATGTCTAATCATTGGTAGCTTCGCTGTAGTACGGAGACCGAATGAGACACTATAGCTAGTCGGATTGGGATTTTGGGCACTAAGGTGGATGGTTGGTACACCACTATACACCGAGGTCCTGTTTTCCTGTGCATAGTTCTGTATATGTGCAGAATCCCCGCAACATGGCGGGCTTCTTGTCTGCGAGACACTGGAGTAGTGCTTTTGCTTGTCCACAATTCCCTTCACTTATGTTTCCGGAAACAGATGTGAGGGTGTAACCTCCTATATTGATGTTTTTATAGGTTCTTTCAAGCTTGAAGTTATTAAAAGGTATTCTCTTTACTGTTAACCCTATATTGCGCTGCCACGCACTAGGTTGTTCCACATTCTTAGTCTTGATGGCTGTGAATGTAAATATCCCGGCACATAGCTGCACCGCGCTCCGTACTCATTTAACGGCCTATGGCGTACCCGACGCGGGTGTCGCCCTCATCTTTGTGGTCCAAGCTGATCCGGCTTACCACTTTGAGGTGTTTTACTCATGGGTCACTTTTCCGGCGGTGGAAGGAGCTGACAATTTGTTCCACGTTTACGCTCCCACCGCCCTTCCTAATGTTTATCGGCCTTATCAGGCTCTTGAAGTACCGCTCACGGCATGGCAACACCGTGTTTGGTTTAATGGCGCCCTCCCACACCCGGTCACCCCGATTCGTTTAGGCCCTTTATCGATAGATGGGGCCTCTTGGCCTGTTTTGGCCGGGTATACCCCGCATCCACGTTATTTAGCGGTTCCAGTAGATGAACTGCGCGTGCTGCATACGTCTTTGATCCGTGTGCACAGAGCTTTAGTACAATATGTCACAGGCAACGTCCAGATGGCCCCTCCTGGAGTTGCGGCGCATCCAGCTGGACTTGGCGGTGTGACTATAAGTCCTGTCACGGTAAATTCGGTGATTGGCAAACGCCCACAGAATAAGGATGATTTGCCTTACTGGCTTGCTGAAAAATTTGACCAGCTGGAGGCGGTGTTTCCGAATACTTCTCTTGTGGAAAAACACAGGATTTTGACAATAAGTTTGCCAAAAGACTTAGTTCCCGAGTTGACAGAATGCAACATCTGGGGTAAGGTATTTGCGGCAGTGTATGCAAAGTGTTTCGGCACTCCATCCATGACGGTCCTCCCCACCGTAATTAAACGTGTACAAGACGAACATGGCCCCGAAGCTGCTGTGGAATTGGGGATGAGACTGGTGGGAGTGTTCGATGTAGTGGCTGATCTAATCCTTGCGAATGTCAAGGGTGATGCAGTTAACTTTCAAGTCGCTAATGCTTTGGCTTTAGTCCCAGAACTGGACAAACCTCGCAAATTACCGAAAATTATTGCACAGGCTTATAAAACCATTGGCCGCAATAGTTTGGGAGTTAAGCCTTTTGCTAAAACGCAAACTCAACCACAATCACAACCAACATCTCAGTCTGGTAAAGACGAGAAACCATTCTTTTCTAAAAAGAACTGGAAGTTAAAGAAACAGGGGAAGCAACAACCAAAACCAGGGTCGCGTGCTGCGTCACCGGTTTCCGTATCTTCTGAACGCACTTATGATTTGCGCGACCGAGCGAGAATTAAGTCTCCTGATAGATTTCAGGTCCCTGACCAGCGTTCTCCTCGTTCTTCACAGGCACCATCGACCTCACAGGCTGGGGGAGGAGATCGCCAGGAAAGAGGCGGGGGTTGTGACGCCCCACAGGGACGAGACCAACCTCGAGAACCTGGCAGAGGGAAACAAGAAGAATTTCCACGTTCTAGCCCACAGTTTCAGAAGAAAAAAGTTGCAGCTTCAACAGCGAGATATGCCACAGATGGTGAGAACGAGACTCCTGAATTGGACGTGGGCAGTGACGCTGCTAGACAGCACACGTTACTCAATGACTTTGTTTTTCCAGACTCTGTTTGTGACCGTTCACATTAGAACTGTCTGCATTTCTGCCTTTCACCTTTTCTGATGTTTTCTGTGGTTTTCGTCTGCACACAATGTACAAGGTCGAAAAACAACGTCCCTTGTTGTTGCTGTTCTGGTCAGCCCCTCGCACTTAGACATAACATGAAATACAGCTGCACTGGAGAAATTTGTGTGCTTTTAATATTGTGATCTCCCTGTTGGAGGGACTTGGAGAAAAACCTTTCCAGGGAGAAGAGCTGTGCTTGTCCGATGATGTAAACATTGCATCTAGTTCTTGAGGTATGGGGGTCCCCCTGACAAAGCCCAGAGGTCTTCTATTTTTATAATAAACTAGTTACTAGCACGGGGAGGGTGGCAAGGCATTATAGTCCTTCATCCACTGTCTTTATAAAATGCTGTCCCCGTTTGTATTCTATGGAATTGTAACGATGCTTACTATTTTGTCTTTATGCATTATGCTGCTAGTACTGGCACGTGTACTGTGTCTTAGAGCACGATAGTTGAAATAAACTTTTTAAACTATACTGTGTCTCTTAATACGCAAGTTGTGGACAAGTATGAGTGAGTAATGAAAGAGTGTTCTTGCTCCCGCGATTCCTGACAGAGTCCGTGTTCTGGAATGTCTAATCATTGGTAGCTTCGCTGTAGTACGGAGAATGAATGAGACACTATAGCTAGTCGGATTGGGATTTTGGGCACTAAGGTGGATTTTTTGGTACACCACTATACACCGAGGACCTGTTTTCCTGCGCATAGTTCTGTATATGTGCAGAATCCCCGCAAGGGAAGACTTTGTGAGGGTGGGGTTTGCGTCATTTGGTATTTCGACCATCTCGAAGTGCTGGGGCAGACCGTCGGGGGGTTTATGCATCTGGGTTGGCACGCATCTGGGCTGCAAAGCTAACCAGATGGATTCCCCTTCTAATGATATTCTGTGTGTAGCACTTTCTTTCCCCACCAAGTTGAATCTGGCTCTCATTAACATCTATTCCCGACATACAGCCCTGAATAAAGAATCACCGACCTTTGATTTACTGGATCTCTTCATTCTCACTCTCCCCCCAAATATGCTGCTGGTTGTTGGCGGAGATTTTAATTGCTAATTTGTGCCTCTTCCCGACATTACTGAATCAATCGCCAGTGAGGAGGATGCGCGATGGCTAATTCCCGATCCACAAATTCCATCAATCAAGGCGTGGTCCCCGCTGGCACTCCAGATCAATGCGATCACACTGAATCACTCTTTGAGAGCGTGCAATGGCCGCACACCCTCGGATACGCAGGGAATTTAACATTCAATAGAATTGGCCAAGCCTCTCTACTGGACTATATCCTAGTGGAGACCAGGATGTGGTGTAGGGTCCTTGATTTCATTGTCCATCAGCAACATGAGAGCGACCACAACGCTCTGTCTGTGGAATTAAAGATGCCAGACCTTGGAACTGCCTTGACCAACAGCACCCCCCCTGACAACAAATTAGCACTCACTAACAACAGGAGAAGAATCAAATGGGGGGCAATTAAACAGTCACCCGAAAAGCTGACCACACTATATACAGCAATTGTTCCTGTTCTATCAAAAATGGGAAATATCACCGCAGTGACGGGCAACCCAGTATTCATTAATGAAGTTGCAGACCGGCATGCGGGCTTGGTTACCCAACTGGCTAACATATTTTTCCCAAAGTCACACTCTAAGGTGAAAACACGGATCATTCGATCCTGGTTCAACGACAACTGTCGGAAGATGAAATGGGCTTTGTTAGAGGCCATTAAAGCCAAAGATAAACCACTAACCAAACATATGCGGAGGCTGTATAAAGAAACCACGCGACTAGCAAAACAGACCTGGGAACTGAACAGATGGGATGCTTTAAAAACTGCCCTTTCCAACAAAGATATGAGAGAATTTTGGTCCATTGTAAGTACGGGCAGTAGTGAAGGCAATTCAGCAATTGAACCTAATAATAGCAGCAGAATCATGGGAAACACACTTCCAGGCTCTATACACCACAAAGGAAGTATCCGGCCCTCCTGAAGACGTAGAAACGACTACATCACAAGTTAGCAATGATAAAGCTATTGAGATCACCCTCCCTGAAGTTGAAAATGCAATTAATAAGCTCCCCTCTGGCAACGCACCGGGTCTGGATAAGCTCCCGGGGGATATTTTCAGGGACAAACCTAAAATCTGGGGACCCTACCTATGGGCTCTATTCAACGCCATCGTGAAAGGCATGCCGATCCCTGAAACTTGGGCAGGGGCTGAAATTGTCCCAATCTTCAAAAAGGGATCACCACTCCTGCCTGCAAACTATAGACCGATCAGTCTGATCGATGTCACGCAAAAACTGTTTGCAAGGATACTTCTGAATCGTCTCCAGGGGTGGATGGAAGAATATGAAATACTCAGCCCATATCAAGCGGGATTCAGAAAGAACACTTCCACCGTCGATCAAATATATAGACTTCAACTTATATTTTGGAAAACAGTGAGAATGGAGGGTGGCAGGCTCTATTTAATTTTTGTGGATCTCAAATCGGCCTTTGATTTGGTGCCTAGAGTCATACTCTGGGGGGTACTCAGAGACATGGGGATCCCCTGCCATCTCCTGAGCATGATAATTAGATTGCATGAAAGGAATTTTGCTCAAGTGAGATGTGGGAAAGGAGGTGAACTAACGTCCCGTTTCCCAGTAGACAGAGGAGTAAGGCAGGGGTGCGTGCTCGCACCTACCCTGTTTTGCCTCTATGTCAACGCATTGGTTGCCCAACTATCAGTGGTAAAAGATAATGATGCCCCTAAGCTAGCAAGTACAAAGGTCCCAGCAAAGATGTTTGCAGACGACACCCTCCTATTGTCAAAATCACCCATGGGCATCCAGAGCGTTTTGGACAGCTTTGTCACTTTTTGTAACAGGGGGCTGGAGATAAACACCCAGAAGACCAAGTTTATGGTATTCAACCCAGCCAAGACAACACGCTCCAATCCCTGTCTGGATGGTACAATGCTGGAGAGGGTGACGGTATTCGACTATTTGGGTGTCACCCTGACAGAAAATATGGAGTGGGGGCCACAAATAGCCAAGGCCAAACTCAGGTTGGCCCAGACTACTGGGGGTATTGCAAAATTACTTAGAAACTCCTCTGCCAAACACGCTGGACCCCTAGTAGAGATCTATAAAGCGCAAGCCAGGGGTGCGTCAATGTACGGGGCGGAATTATGGGGCCATTCACCCTGTACCAACTTGGGCAAAGTAGAGAATACTTTTATGAGGCAGATCCTAGGTCTTCCTATATGTACCCCTCTAATCCCCCTAATACTGGACCTAGGAATTAGACCCATCGGGGATGAAATTGGTCTCAGACCCCTAACCTTTTGGCGAAGACTAGGGTGATGCCGGAACTGGCACCCTATCGAACAGAATTAAAAGAGCTATTGGGCCTCCCGGGTGTAGATAAAATCCCTTGGTTTACACACATCAAGGATGAATGCTCCAGGTTGGGAAAGCCCAGTCTTTGGAGTAACCCAGAGGAAGCATGCCCTACAATTGCACGCACTGAACTAGTAAAAATCTACCATACAACCAAAATTGCAGCTATCGCAGGGAGCTCAAACTTAGGACACCTCACCACTAATTTTCTGTTAATGAAAGAAGTATATATTATTGAACCCTTTCTGGATGATATCCAACCTCCTCTCGTAAGGAAACTTTACGTCCAGTTCAGATATGGCACCCTGCCGCTTTGTGCTTTTTCATCCAAATGGACAAAGACTGCTTTGCGAGGGTGCCCTGCCTGAAATAGTGAGGAAGAGTCAGAGTTACATGTTCTCTTTTTTTGCCCTGGGTACAAGCTAGCTAGGCAGCGCTGGCTTATCCAGTTGTGCAGGAATCTAGGGTTTATGCACTGTGGGGAGGCCTTTAGAGTCCTGAAAACTGATACCCGTACGTCCATTGTATTTGCCGTATCACGATTTTTAATTTCAATGTGGCATAGGCGTTGGACGCACTTAAGTCAGATTTCAAAGAGGCAAGCACACACAACGCCCCTTGGTGCAGTGGTCTGACTCGACTCTAAAGACACCCAAGACGTAATTGTCCCCATCCACCAGAGCTTTTATTTAAATTTTAAGCTTTTATGTCTCAAAATGTATTTTATTAATTTTTTATCGTTCCCTGTATGTGTATACAGGGTTATCTGTGAGATTTTCCCCCTGAACTTACCACCCTACGACCTCACTAAAGTATTTTTAATATTGTTTAAAACTAATCTCATTCCTAGAGCCATAAACAGCAAGTGTACCTCTCGTGTGACCTTTTTGGTATTTTTCTCTTAGTAATTGCACATATATTGCACATGCACTTTAATGAGGACAACTAATCTGGAAATGTGTCGCTGTAGACTGCTTTAAGAAATACAAAGATGAGGTGTATGCTTCTCTGTAAGACAGAAGGATCCCTTTTACTTTTTTATCCTTTTTTTTTT
This sequence comes from Calotriton arnoldi, assembly GCA_963921515.1. Lineage (NCBI taxonomy): Eukaryota > Metazoa > Chordata > Amphibia > Caudata > Salamandridae > Calotriton > Calotriton arnoldi. Next base: position 2,658,715 of record CAWUFW010000334.1, read on the forward strand.
TTTATTAAATGTATTGTATTGTGTACATACTTTTATGGTCATATCGACCGAAATAAAGTTTTTCTGAACTGAACTGAAAATTGGATTGTGCCCACAAGTTGGCAGTTTGGAAATTACAAATGTTCCATACGTTGTTGCTTTTGATTTTCACTTAATTGCGAGAAAATGTTTTTATTTTTAATAAATGAATCCACTAAAACAAGCGGGGGATAGTAGTAAAAGTGAAAGCTGGAAATGCTATATCTAAACCAATAGCAATTAGGCCATTTTAAATTCTATTACTGTGTTTGTTTGTTTTTTGCCCTTTCCGGTTAACAAACCATGTATCCTCTCCCTGTGCTGCTGTGTCCCGTTACTTCCAAATCTCGTTACTTCCAAATACCCCACATATGTTTCGGATTAGTTTGGCTGGCCAGGTCGGTGAAAACGAGTTCCGGCACCGATTGACCCAGACCTGAACATAATCCCGGAGTCCCGGTCACTCTAGGGTGGGTTTAAACTAGTAACTCTAAAGTGGGTGGTTGTCTACTTTTGCGCAGTCTATGCCACCCATTAATTTTAAGTCGTTTTGTGCGGTTTTGGGTAAGCCCAGGTGCTGAAATGGCACTACAGATGCACATTCTGTGTTTGAACTTGGGGAAAGTGCCTCCATTTCCTTGGAGAGTGAAGGCAAAACCTTGACGAAGCCTGAGAAGCGAGCAGCTTAATTTCTGGAGCGCATTGTTACAGCTCCCCAAAGTGTTACAGTATGCCATCTTCCTCGCTCCCCAGCCATAGTGTTCACATATTCCGTACTGCATCAGACAAGAGTACAAAGCCAAGCAGGTGAAACTGCCCCAGGGTGGTGCCTTGGCTCTCCCCTTCAGAGAGTCCTTGTAGCAGATTTCAAGGCAAGTACATTTCTTCACTGGAGTCAAATTCGAGGATGTGCCTTCTGTTTGGCCGTACATCTGGCACTTGATGGTTTGAAGTTAAGCTTTTCGTTTAGGTTGTGAATATGTGTTAGCCATTGTGGTTGAACTGCCTTTTTAAGCGCCCTGGGTCCTATGTGGGGTGCTTTGAAAGTCCTTGTGGTAAGCTTCTCCTAATTATGTGGTGTAGCTCTCTTCCTTAAGTGTTGGATATCAGTGCAGTTTAGTATTTCCTCTCTTGCATTTGTGTTGTGTTTGGGAAACAGGTCCATGAGTCTCAGTGGGAAGAGGTCCATGAACTTCTGGCTGTGTCCAACATTGTGGTTTGGTCAGCGAGTGGCAGTTCGTGCCCTCCCTGGAGCAGTGATGGTGGCAAGTGGCAAGTGGCATTGTGTGTCCATACTGTGAGTAGTTAGTGACTCACACAGTTCCATCGGTTCAGGCTGAATTCTCCTCAAGAAACAATCTAAAGCTGTAAACTCCATCACTGGGGCAATGAGAGGTGACAAACTCACCAAACGGGGCGATTGGATGAGGTAAAGGCACTTTCTGTGGCAGCGTGAAGAAGGAAGATGAGAATCAGGTTTTGAATTTCTGGGGGAAAAGTAAGAATGGCAGTTTCTTAACAATTCTAGTTTGTCTACATTTCACCAAAAGTTTTTCTGTATTGCATCGCATTATTTGATTCATGTGTACATTGATACAAATTACTTTTTCACCATAACTCCCGTTTCTTTCACCATGCACATCTTTAGTCTCCTTTGTAATGTGTGTTGTGTGACTTTTTTTTCTACGTCCCTTGTTGTGCTGCGCTTTATCATTTTTTTTTAATCTAATGGGAAGAAACTGCCTTATTTCATGGTATCGCACACAAAAAGGGAATCCCACCTGCCCACGGACCTAAGGGCCAATCCGTTTTTTTTTCTTTTTGTTGCAGAAATTATGATTACTTGAGAGAAACTGCATTTAAAATACTTGACAGTACTAAGTATTTCTTCCCTGCCTCCCTTATTCCAATATGTGTGCTGTCGGCCTGCTTTATTACTATTCAGTTTTATATAGCTCGGGCTCTACTTGAAGGTATTGGAGCCCTTTACGTGAGCACGAGTTACATTCCCATCCCTTCCCCAGTCTTAGTTTGATCGCTCATCCCCTTCCTTTTGCACTTCTACCCTTGTAACCTCTCCTTCCAGGACATCCATCTCGCATGTCCTGGATAAGGCCGTCTTCCTGTGACCTCTTCAATATTGTGGACCGGAAGGGTCTAAGGTTAGCGGTTCCTTAGCAGTACCCTCTCCTGTGGTATGCTTCATCTCTGCATCTAGATAGACCTATATACTATGGGGTGTGCTGTTGTCTCTGGGTTGTGCCATCACTGCTTCTGGGTGTACCCCACAGAGCTATATACTGTAGGGTATGATGATTCACTTGAATTACGACAACACCGCTAAAAAGGAAGGTGTACCACATCCACCTCTATATGAGGTAAATACTGCATGAAGCGGTGTCTATTCTTCCACATACCAAATAAACTCTGGCACGCATATCAGAAGTATCCAGTTCTAGGTGTACAGTTTACATTGTGTACATTTACAAACATGCGTAGAAGAACCTCTGCCTCTTAAAGTCCGAAATTGTATGTGAATAGGGCCCTGTGTGTTTTGCTTCATCCATATTTGCATATGGCTGGGATTTTTACTATTGTTTTCTTTCAATTTTTAGAGCATTATACCATTTATTTTATAGCCTAAAAGGCCACCCTCTTAAGATAAGAATTTTGCAGGACAGGTAATGCTTAGCGTTGTAGATTTGACTGTGGTCTGCAGCGATCAACATGTACTGTTTTTATTTTCGCTCCACCCTTTCACACTGACACGCGTGAGTGGTGGTCGACTTCATGTATAGATTTAGAGTAGGAATGAAGAAATCTGTTCACACTGGTAAAATGATGTAAGTTTATTGTTTAACCGTTAACGGGTATGGACCATAAACAAAAAAAATCTTACCTTCATTTCCCAGCACCGAACGAACCATAGTCCATGTACGAGAGTCAGTGGGAAGAATTGGAAGAAATTATGAGCATTTAGCTACCTGCAACAATGACGAGTCCATTGAGCAACAATAAAAGTAAAGTCTAGGATGAACAGCCTGCCATGAGTCATTCAAACTACTTCTCCTCCAAAAACCTGCTCCACTTTCTTCGTAAAAGGCCATCAAAGTGCCTGGGCCCCTAAAAAACATTGCAACTATTTCTGTGGTAAGCTTTCTTTTGGTTGCTTGTTCAACTGCCTCTATTTAACTGTCTTGATAGAAAACAACCAGCAGTGGTCAGTAAAATACCAGAATCACTTTAGCATTCTCTAAATTCCAGTCCATAGAAATTGTCTTCCACGAGCACCCGAAGACAATAATATTTTTTCCAAATCTTGTATTTTCAGTGATATGACCACCAAAGGCCCTGATTTTATATTTAAAAACAGAGCTTTGGACTATACCATTTCCCGCTGAAAGGCAATATTTCTCTCCATGTGTTCCCATACCTGGCGTGTCACGCAGTTTGGTGCTTACTTTCCCTCCATGTTAAAGAACAGTAGATGTTTAGCACCCAGGCTAATGTGCTGCATAGATAAATACATATAAGGTCCCAAAGGCGAGACCGATGCATTGCAAATGCTTGTTTAATTTGCTGGAGCGATTCATCTACTTCCTTTCCAAATAGTGCCTCCCCTGTAAACGGTCTGTTAATGATGGATGTTTGCACCTCTTGTTTAAAGCCTGTTATTCTAAGCCAGGCATGCCTTCTTAGTGTGGTGCTTGTGCACATCTGTCTGCTGGCAGTGTCTGCTGCGTCGAGTGCAGATTTAAGGCATGTGTTTGCTAAGTTTTTGCCTTCTTGGATGATAGCTTTTCCCCTTTTCTTATACTCTTCCGGGAGCTTGTTGATGAGCTCCTCAATGTCATCCCATTGTTGGTGACCGTACCTGTTCAGCAGGGCATCTGAGTTTGCGATGCGCTATTGTGTCGCTGCCTTTTGTTCCATTTTTCTGCCTACCATATCCATCCGTTTGCTTTCTTTCTCCGGAGGTGGTCCACTGTTAGAGAGGGCATTTGCTCTTCTCCTGGCCGTGGTGATAATGATGGAGTCAGGCACTGTATTTCCTTGGAAGAGGGTCTGTACTTCTTTTTGACCCTTGGTGTTACCCCTTTGCTCGAGGCAGGCTCTTTGAAGGCTTCTTTGCCTTGATCCAGGATGTTTGGTAGCATTGGTAGATATTGTGTGCCCTTGTTGGCTGGGGCTAGTGTTTCTTAGAGGAAGCATGTGTCCCCCTTTTTCTTCTTCGACAGTGACCCCGAAAGAGTCAGCCGCTCTCTTCACTAGGCCATTGTAGAAGGCTATGTCATCTGTCAGCGAAGCCTTCGAGGAATAACAGCATATCTCCTCCTCTGGGCTTTCTGTATCAAGGTCATTCCATTGATCTTCGAAAGTTTCAGAGGCTTCTTCCTCTTCAGGTGCGTCAATGTACTCCTCGAGTTCGTCATCGCGTGGTTCGGGGGTTGGAGGTGACTCGAGGATCTCCTCCTCTTCTCCTTCGGCGTCTTCCGCCCTTTCAGCGTCGACATTGTCTGAGTTGGCGACAGGAATCTTTGGAATACGGAATTCCTTGAGTGAAGCGTCAAACTCCTTTTTCTGTAGGAGCGTCACCATTTCGGCTTCGAGCCGTTTCCTTTTCTTTTCGACCTTGAGGGCTCTCTCTGTGTCGGAGACCAGAGATTTTCTTTTCTTGGTCGCACTTGCCTCTGGCTTCGAGGGCGGTGTAGTTTCCTTCGGGGGTTCGTGTTCGACCCTTGTTTTTGGCGCCTTGGGTGATCTTCCCTCGTTGGCGTCCCTTGGTAGGGTTCCGCGGGGTTCTTTGGATCGCGGCTGGCCTTCGATCACTTTTTCTTTGGCGTCGGGCTGCCTTAGGCTGTGCCTTATTATCGTGGCCCTTCGGTCCTGACGGATGTGTATAGTGTCTTACCTTATCTGTCTTCTTCTCTGTGTTCCTTCGCCAGCTTTTTGTGGGCGTGTGTTTTTCGGAGTCTCCCTCCAGAATTTCGACATCCGATCCTTTGTGAGTCGATTCTGCTGGAACCCCTTGGTCCTATTCGTCGCTGGAGAGGCCTAGGTCCTTCAGGGAAGGTTTCTTCGGTGCCTGGGACATGGTTGCGTAATGGGCCTCTCTCTGCTTTCGGAGTGTCCTGAGGGTTTTTGGTAGGAACACCGCGCAGGCCTCACAGTCCTTGTGGTCCTTGGGCAGGCAGAGGTTCCATACGTCATGTGGATCGCGTTGTGCGAATTTGTGGTGGCACTCGGGGCAGAATTTGAAAGGGGTATTTTCCATGGCCCCTACCTTGCCATTTGTCAAACCTTGATGTCTTCGGTATTGGAGATGTGGTTCTCGGGGTGAAGTTGTGTTCTCCGGTTGCGAGGTCGATGTTCGATGCTGGTTTTCTATTCGCAATCTCGAGCTTTTTCGGGGATTTTCCAGAAAGCATCAGAGAGTCCCCTCTTGCTTCCAGACCCAACGGCGGAAAAACAAGAATCTGAAGATGGCTACCACGCACAACAACCTCCAGGGCGCCGTCTGACGTCACGCAAAGGACGTACCTGGCACCAAATGGTGGTCGACAACGCCCAGAAGAAAAGTAAAAAAACAAGACTATTCCGGACCCAACCACTAGATGGCAGAATAATGCACAGCATGTGAATCCAGAAAAGGATTCACGCTGCAAAACTTTATTTCTCTAGAAGCACTGGAGTAGCCTTGCATCTGAAAAATAACCTGTTTCATGCTAAAGTACAATCTTTTGCTAGTTAGGTCTAACAGTAAAGTTGCATTTAATGTTAATGGGTCAAAACCTCTTTTGACAAGAATGAGTCTCGTGAAGGACTGGAGAACTCAAAAGTCTGATATAATATACTCCCAAGAAATCCCAATCAAAAAGGCAATGACTGTTTCATTTTTTTTTTAAATATATAATGAGAAGTTGGTAAATTGCAATCACTGTGATTCTTGATGTTTGGCACAGCATGCGGAGTGCAATGGATGAAGTTAGTATCAACAGTGTAATGCCCAGTAGTTTGCATTTTCCCAGGTAAAGTTGACTTTTAGGTCTGGTCCCTGAATAGGGTAAGACAAATTATATTTTGTACTCCATCATGGGTATTCTTTCTACATTCACAGAGGTAGACTATTTTACCTATGAGCAGTATCTAAGAACTCATTTTTCTCAAATTAGAAAATAACATGTAAGCAAAAAATGCCTATATGAAGCAACACTTCCTTTTCGTATTAAAAAAATCTATTATGCAAAACCAGTCATTTTAAAGCATATCTGACTGACCACACTGTTCCAAATATATGCTATACATTGATAACAAAGTAGTAAATGGCTCTGAACAGGATTAAAAACTGAAACGGCCACTTTGAGAATTCTGGAACCTGCCCTCTTCCATCAGTAGAGCACGGATTAAGCTGAGCAGTTTCTTTTTGTGACTGACATTGAAAAAGGATTGAATTAGAGCCCAAATCCCAAACTATGATTATGGTACATGAGGAGCTGGGTGGAACTTTTATGAATTCAGAAAGAATGTCCACAGTGGAGAACAAGAATTTCAAGTCAGTAAGTTTGGTCCTCTGGCCTGGGATTCTCTCTTTTTTTTTTTACCAATTACCTCTGAGAAAGAGGACTAGGAGCATACGGAGGGAATTATGAAAACAGTTTGTGAAGTGATCCCATACCCTCTATGGTAACTGTTCTGGAGTCACAGTATATGTAGTAATGCTCAGGAAAACATATGGACTGATCCTCCAAGTGTTGCTCATACAAATTTCTGGAAAGGGGAGATTTTCAATCTGAACCACAGCAGCAGCTTGTCCTTGAATGAGTGCTGTGATTACACAGTAAGGGGCTCTCAGATCTTTGGTAGCATGCACTAATGCAATAAACTAGCTAAGGACTACTCAAAGTAAGCCTGGTCACTACAGCTGCTTAGTTCTTGAACAGATGTATGTTCTTGCATAGGGCTTTGAATTTGTCTGTATGGTACTGCAAGGCTCTCTTAAAATGTAAGATAAGTACACATTTCTGTAATATATTTGAACAAGCCATTAGCAAAATCATATTTCGAAGAAAGGCCCTGAAGGTTAGTCAATGCAAGCTGAAGCAATGGCAACAAACAAAAAGACTTTGCAGAACAAATGAATATGCAGTACCTAAATTGCAGATCCAACTATCGACTGGAGAGGGAGAGTGCATCAGTTTAGATAACACAATATTCAATTCTCAGAGAGGAAAGCATTGCTTTACTGGAGAAGAAGGGAACCTGGCTGGAAAGGTTAAGTGACTGCACTGTAGGTACTCATGAGCCAGGTGGATGAGTCCAGAGATTGAAGGCTGGGATGTAGGCTCTTCTCTGACATTCTGGAGATAAGTCCTGGCTTGCACAGGCCCCCCCCTAGAGTAGTTTCATGGCTAACTGATACCACCAATGCTGATGCTTTTCTATGGGAAGTGGATCATGTTCGCAATGCACTGCTTCAGCTTGATGATCACTTTCAGGAGCAATGCAATTGGCGAAAAGGCATAACAGACTATTCCTGATCCATCAAAAAGGCATTCCCCTCGGATCAAGGTAAGGGGAATCTCAACGGATAATTTGTCAAAATCTGGATACTTTGAGGCTGAAATGTTACAGAAAACACTGCTGTTTAACACCCACTTATGTTTCTCTGCCAAATGCCTGCTGTTTTCTGCCTTCAAGATTAATAGTCCAATAAGGCAAAATGAGGTAATACAGATGTCTATAGTAAGAAGCTCTTATGTGATAATTTGTGCTTCTCTTAAGAGGAGGTGGGATATTTTGTTCCTAATAGGAGAGATAAAACATGGAGGCGATGCCATTTGTTTGAAAGAGTCCTCCACTGCAAGAGAGCTTAGTGAGAAAGAATTTGAGAGCCAGATTAATTACGCTTAGCCTTTTCATGTTGATGTGTTGAGCTTCACCTTATTTGATGTGATTTATCTACATGAGTATTATCACTATTATCCAATGGATGGTAAACATGTAGAGCAATTTCAAAAGTAGTATTTTGACGTAATTTGACCAAGGGGCTTTACAATAGTCTTAATCAATATGCACTTCAGAAGTCTCTTTTGACGCAGTTATGACTTCCTATATTCCCAACAATTAAAATGCTTTGAGACTGGTATTTGAGTTTAGAACGGCCTTTAATTCATGTAATATTTTTATAGTAGTTATTTGAGATGAATTATTTTGTTACATATTTCGTGAATTTTAAGGTTACAGGAAAAATAAAATAAGTATGTATGCACTTGAACTTGGATCACTGACACAATATCTAGGTAACCAATATCGTTTGACACAACTATTATGTAAAAAATATTGTTTACGAAAATATCGTGTCCCTATATGATAAGTACGAAAATATTAGAAATAAAATATCGTTTAACACTAATATCTTCCACAAACCTATTGTTTTGTTAATGTATCCAAGTATAGTTCAAAGAACTAAAACTTAAATATCATAGTATAGAACACTAATTTCATTGATATCATGTAGATCACATACATTCCTCTAATACTTAAATCTATATATAAAAATATAGTTGCCGCACTCCCCAGCGGGTTAAATTTAATCGGTGGCAAAACCAGCAATTGTAGGAGCAGTATTTTACTTGCCCGAAGCGTTTCAGATAGCCAATGTCCTTGGCCACGGGCTAACCTTGTGGCATCTTAATTACAGCAGACAATTCGTTCGTTAAACCAATGCTCTTTATTGCCCTTTAGTGGGCTGACCGCAGTGACACAATGCATGCTGGCTTTTAGAGTTTCTGCAGTATTCCTTTTTCTCTCCAGTGGGTTTCTTTGATGCTGCTTGTCATTAATTTTAAACTGTTCTTGCCCTCCAGTGGGCCGCTCATGCAATTACGCATGGTTACCATTTGTAAATCCTGCCGTTCCGTGCACAGTCTCGGAGATCTAGACCAGGGACCCGGTGTTCTAGTCACGCAGTGGTGCAGGCTTAGCAAGTTAGCCGGTGATCAAGGACATTGGCAGTCCGAAACACGTTGGGCCAGTAAAGTATTGCTCCTGCAATTGCCAGTTTTGCCAATGATGAAATATAACTTGCTGGGGAGTGCGGCTTCGATTGGGACAAAAAATTGAAGCATTTTGACGGTTGTCCGGCCGTAAAGCCTGCACAACTGCATGACTGGAAGAGCGGGTCCGTGGTTTGGATCTCAGACAAAGCAAGGAACGGCAGGATTTACAAATTTAAAATGTGTGTATGGCATGAGCGGCCCCACTGGAGGGCAAGAACACTTTTAAATTTATAACAAGCAGCATCAAAGAAACCCACTAGAGGGAAAAAGGAATACTGCAGAAACTACGGTATCGCTGAGACACAAAATAAGGAAGGACCAGGCCGTGAACATCTCGTCAGATTTAAAAGCTACGGGAATAGAGCCGGTTCGAGGGTATAAACAGATTAAGAGGACCTCGATACGATTTCAGTGGGCAGCAAGTGATGGACTGTTGACCCTATCATTGGAGCATCTTTTGTCTCAATTGAACACCCTAGATAGACAGTGGTGTGAAATAGATATGAAAAATTATCCATGAACAATTGAAAAGAAAGTGAATACGTCTTGTCACAGAGTGCGTTTGCACCGGTTTTAAAGAAAATTGTGTGTTTATTAACAAAAACGGAAAGGAGGAAAGTGAAATACATGTTTGTCCTGAGGAAGGTGGCCAAATTGACTTTATCCACCGAAACGCGTCGACGTTGGAAACTTTGTTAAATTTGCTCAAAACAGTAAAAACTCTAAGACGGAAAATAGATTCCTCTATGTTGTACTGTATATGATTGCAAATTAACTTACGAATGACAAATGCGACTGATGTTATTCCTTTCCAGGGGGTGATTAAAAATGTGTAAAATTTTATTAGAGTCTGCGCTTTAGATACACTGAATGTATATTTTTTCAACCTGTATGCTTTTATTATTGTGAATATTTTTATAAGTGCCTTAACATTCTGGGTTGGCGTGATACTTGGTTGAGCAGTTGATGATTGTACTATAGTAGTGTGGATATCTGGTTGCATATGTAAGATTGGTATCATCTCAAAAGGGAAAATTGTTATTTGACTGATGTCATTGTGCACTAAAACATCCCGCAAGCTGCGGCCTTTCTTGTAAGTAATTCTCGGTATTGTCTGGAGGGTATGACCAATGATGGGATCACTGGTCAGGATGTTCCAATTACGTGATAGGATCTTCTGTATTTGTTGAGAGTTCCTATTGTATATCATGATGACTCTGGTGGCTTCTGAGTCAGGGGTGCCGCTGTCATCAGTCACAGTATTGGGTACCTCAAGAGTTTGTGTTCTGCTAACTTTGCTAACCTTTTAAAGTGCTCGTTCTAATACCCAGACCTGGTATCCTTGACTCAGGAATCTCTTGAGCATGTTATCCTGTTCAGCAATGAATGCTGCTTCTGTACTGCAGTTCCTTTTAGCTCTTAGCAGTTCTCCATAGGGAATTCTCCATTAAAGATTGCCAGGGTGACTGCTGAGAGCATGAAGGAGGGTATTACCTGCAGTTGTCTTACGAAAAAGTTTGGTGTCCAAGGCGCCCTGGTGCGCAGTTACCATGATATCAAGAAATTCAATGTGCTGTCTGTTCATGTTAAGGGACAGATTAATGTTACGGTTGTTGTCCCCAAGTCTACTTATGAATCTGGTGGCTTCTTCTTCAGTACCATCCCAAATTATAAATAGATCGTCAATGTAGCGCAGCCATATTTTCACCTTAGAAAAATCAGATTTGAGGGCGCTGTCGGCCCCTATTTCTTCTTCCCAGAGGCCAGAAACAGATTGGCAAAGCTGGGTGCGAAGCATGTCCCCATAGCAGTGTCGAGTATCTGTTTATATATGGTACCATTAAACATGAAGATGTTATTCTTGAGACACTGGCTCATCATATCAAGTAACATGTTGGTATACTCTAAGTACCCGATAGGCCTGTTTTTTAGGTAATGGAAACATGCTTCAATACCTTGTGACTGGTCAATTATAGTATATAAGGAATTGACGTCTAGGGTAACCATCAAGAAACTGTCCTCCCATACTATACCTTCTAGTTCAGAAAGGAAATCTTTAGTGTCCCTAACATGTGAGGGGAGAGAGGTAACATATTCACGGAGAAAATGATCGACATACTTAGACACATTCTCAAGTACACTACCAATAGAAGATACAATCGGTCTGCCGGGTGGCACTGTAGGGTTTTTATGGATTTTGGGCAAGAGATACATGATGGGCAGTTTAGGGTAGTCTCTCTTGAGGAAGCAGTACTCCTCTCACATAATGATACCATTCTGTTCCCACTCAATAAGTTTGTTCCATGTTGATTATAAGTATCAGTATTGATTTTGAGATAAAATCTGGAATCATTCAATTGTCTCAGAGCTTCGTTGATGTACATTTCCTTCCTCATAAGTACAATATTGCCCCCTTTGTCTGCAGGTCGGATGACAATGTCAGTGTCCTCAGCTAAGGACTTGATTATGTCTCTTTGTTTGGTAGACAGATTGTGATTTGATGGAGCATTTCTCCAATTCTGATGTTTAAGTTTCAGCAAGTCCTTAGTGATCACTTCATGAAAAGTGTCAATGTTGTCGTGGGGGAGAGTGGGATAAAAGACTAAACGGGGTTTGAACTTGGTACAGGCCGCCAAATCCGTGGCAATATCCAGGTCATATGCTTCTGTAGAGCAGCCTGCAACTGATTGAGATGATCTAAGTCTTGCATGAGGAGGAGAGTATCTGCATCCTCGACAGTGAGATAAGGGAAGGGGGTGGTGGTTGACTGCTGATTATTGGTAATCATGCCTCTGGTCATTCTGAGGGCATGCCATTTCTTTAGTTTGATTTTTCTAACAAATTTATATATATCAATGCAGGTTTGAGAATACTTAAATATTTCTGTAGGTCAGAAAGACAAACCCAAACGTAGAGTTTTCTTTTCCAGGAAGGAAAGGGGACGTTCAGAAATTCAAGGAGGATCTCATGCCAAGATTAAAACAACACGAAGAAGATATAAAAATCCGCAAACAGAGAAAACTTCACAGAGACTGCGTAGATTTCGAGAGTGGCTTTATCCTCACATACAGACACAAATACGATCACCTCTATGAGGACCAACCATTAACTACGGAGGTGAGCACATTGATACAAGACAGAACAGAAGCATCATCCATAGAAATCAGTGACTCGGACACTGACACCTCTGCAACCACTGCCCGTTCGTTTTCTGAAAGAGTAGTCCCTACTAAACCGGCTACTTTTTTAGACGAATACCGGCTCCTGAGAAGGGGCCGTCAAACATCAAGAGTGACACCTACACCTCGAGGAAGAGGAAAATCACAACGTGGCAGGGGAAGAGGAAGAGGCAGGGGAGGAGTAAACAAAGGAGAAAATGAAGGAAACACAAAGAACAAAAATGACAAAACAAAGGAGCCCATGGGAAGCAAAGCTGGAAGCTCCAAGGGCAAGCAGTAATGGATCACGACACGGTAAACAAGACTATTGTCAACCTTACCGAACGTCCCCTTTCCTTTCTGGAAAAGAAAACTATGTTTGGGTTTGTCTTTCTGCACTACAGAAATATTTAACTATTCTGAAACCCGCATTGATATATATAAATTTGTTAGAAAAATCAAACTAAAGAAATGGCATGCCCTCAGAACGACCAGAGGCATGATTACCAATAATCAGCAGTCAACCACCACCCCTTTCTCTAATCTTACTGTTGAGGATGCATATACTCTCCTCTTCATGCAAGACTTAAAAAGATCATCTCAATCAGTTGCAGGCTGCCCTACAGAAGCATATGACCTGGATATTGCCACGGATTTGGCGGCCTGTCCCAAGTTCAAAGCCCGTTCAGTCTTTTATCCCACTCTCCCCCACGACAACATTGACACTTTTCATGAAGTGGTCACTAAGGGCTGGCTAAAACTTAAACATCAGATTTGGAGAAACGCTCCATCAAATCACAATCTGTCTACCAAACAAAGAGACATAATCAAGTCCTTAGCTGAGGACACTGACATGGTCATCCGACCTGCCGACAAAGGGGGCAATATTGTACTTATGAGCAAGGAAATGCACATCAACGAAGCTCTGAGACAATTGAATGATTCCAGATTTTATCTCAAAATCAATACTGATACTTAAAATCGAAGTATTTTTGAAACATGGAACAAACTCATTGAGTGGAAACAGAATGGTATCATTACGTGGGAGGAGTACTGCTTCCTCAAGAGAGACTAAACTGCCCATCATGTATCTCTTGCCCAAAATCCATAAAAACCCTACAGTGCCACCCGGCAGACCGATTGTATCTTCTATTGGTAGTGTACTTGAGAATGTGTCTAAGTATGTCGATCATTTTCTCCGTGAATATGTTACCTCTCTCCCCTCACATGTTAGGGACACTAAAGATTTCCTTTCTAAACTAGAGAAATAGTATGGGAGGACAGTTTCTTGATGCTTACCCTAGACGTCAATTCCTTATATAGTATAATTGACCATTCACAAGGTATTGAAGCATGTTTCCATTACCTAAAAAACAGGCCTATCGGGTACTTAGAGCATACCAACGTGTTACTTGATATGATGAGCCAGTGTCTCAAGAATAACATCTTCATGTTTAATGGTACCATTTATAAACAGATACTCGGCACTGCTATGGGGACATGCTTCGCACCCAGCTTTGACAATCTGTTTTTAGGCCTCTGGGAAGAAGAAATCGGGGCCGACAGCGCCCTCAAAACTGATTTTTCTAAGGTGAAACTATGGCTGCGCTACATTGACGATCTATTTATAATTTGGGATGGTACTGAAGAAGAAGCCACCAGATTCATAAGTAGACTTGGGGACAAGAAGCGTAACATTAATCTGTCCCTTAACATGAACAGACAGCACATTGAATTTCATGATATCGTGGTAACTGCGCACCAGGGCGCCTTGAACACCAAACTTTTTCATAAGACAACTGCAGGTAATACCCTCCTTCATGCTCTCAGCAGTCACCCTGACAATCTTAAGTGGGGCATTCCCTATGGCGAACTGCTGAGAGCAAGAAGGAACTGCAGTACAGAAGCATCATTCATTGCTGAACAGGATAACATGCTCAAGAGATTCCTGAGTAGAGGATACCAGGTCTGGGTATTAGAACGAGCACTTAAAAAGGTTAGCAAAGTTAGCAGACCACAAACTCTTGAGATACCCAATACTGTGACTGATGACAGCGGCATCCCTGACTCAGAAGCCACCAGAGTCATCATGACATACAATAGGAACTCATCAAATACAGAAGATCCTATCACGTAATTGGAACATCCTGACCAGTGATCCCATCATTGGTCATACCCTCCAGACAAGACCGAGAATTACTTACAAGAAAGGCCGCAGTTTGCGGGATGTTTTAGTGCACAATGACATCACACAAACATGTCCACAAGGGGACCATAACCTTAAAGGCTTCTTTACCAGCAGACATTGCAAGGCATGCCACAATAGTCAAAAGACAAAGGAGTTCTCGATACCTGGGTGGACCAGTAAGAAACCTATAACCCAGTTTCTTAGGTGTAGCACTCCGTTTGTCATATATGTATTGGAATGTCCCTGCAGACTCAGATATGTGAGTAGCACCACATTAATGGCAAAAAAGAGGGTGTTGGAACACACGCGTGCGTGCCATTAACAACAGGGACATACATTACCCTATAGCTAGGCATTTTCAAGAATTTCATCTCTCCAACAGTTCCCTCTTGAGTTTTTTCATGTGGAGCAAGTACACACTGGCCCGAGAGGTGGCAATAGGGTTCTCAAGCTTCGCAAACGCGAATCTAAATGGATACTAGAACTCCAGACAAAGTACCCCGGGGGGCACAATTTGGATGAGGAGTTGAGCACACATTTACATGATGGCTGAACTAACATGCACTGTAATTTATCTAGCCTGTGTTCTGTTTTCGTTTCCAGGCTGTGCTCTTAATATTTTAATGTACATGATACTATGTGTGTTTTTCTTGTGATAGTATTATGGGTTAATTTTAAACCTCCCACTCCTTTTTCTTCTTTATTTTTCACAGGAGGAAAGGAAGGGACCCTCCGCCTACGGACGGACACTCCCTGCACGGGTTCCCTACCCTTTTCTTCCCTGTTCCTGGGCACACATCACTGAGATAAGATTTTCCTTGTTTTGTTAATTTATAATTTGCACTGTGTTCTCCAAGATGCTTACGTGTTGCGTACACAACTATTGGGCCACTCATATATATTTGAAATTTTTTGTTCATCTACTGCGGTTTCTTGCATTTCAATATCTGACCTTGTCTCAGGTTACCTGATCTTATTATCCTTGTATTATCACTAAGGTGATTGCTTTGCCATATATTTTACATACACCTGCTCGTCATGTACTATATGTGCAATTCATATGTAAGCTCTGGCACCCTGCCTACATTTGGTGGCTTAACTTGCAACAACCGTGCACCATCACAGCAGTACCACTATGGTGATTGCAGTTTTGTTTGCTCGCATGACCACTTTGGTGTAAACACTGCTTAGTATTAACTTGGCACTATATTCGGTGGCATAACATGCTACTACCATGCATCATACGCATTACCACTAAGTTGATTGCAGGTTTGCTTGCTCGCATGACCACATAACTCATAACTTGCAACAATCGTGCACCTTCATACGCATTATCATTAAGGTGTTTGCAGTTGTGTTTGCTTGTATGACCACTTTGGTGAATACACTGCCTAGTATTGACCAGGCACCTTTACTAGGAGCATCTGATTAATTTGTTGATGTACTAGGTTGGCCAGAGCTCTAATTCAACGTGGCACGATCTGTCACTGTTGACGAGGTAACCTGGGCTCGTAATATGCTCTAATACGCTTCAACAGGAACTCGCATTTGCATATTCACTCGAAATACTTTCAGTATACTCGTGGAGGTTGCACCCACTTGACGGCTCGTTGGTAATGTGTATATATATCCAGGTTGATTTGCATCCGTTACACATATATACAGAGCACTCTAACTTGTTGGCTCAACATTGCATAATTATGGTTCAGTAATATTTTTGCAATGTGCACATGCTATGTTCTGTAATGTATACTGATTCAAAGTGATGAGACCCCCTGGCATTGTAAGGGTCAGTCTAAACTTACGCTTTTGCTATTATTTTTACTCTTCTAAAATGGCACCCATGTTTACCTTCGACCTTCACATCATTCAATGTGAAGTCCTTCCTTTGTGTTGCTTTGTGTCTATGTAATGCATCCTGTTATACCATTCTTTGTGTGATCAAGACAGCTAGTCTGTTGAAACGCGTTACGCAGAATAAACTGTTTCTCGCATACTCTTGAGCGTGCGTGGTATTTGGACCGCTGTGTGGCATGCATATATATATATATTAAAAATTATTAAAAATATATTTTACATCATAAATGTATTTTTAAATTTACTACAATGAAAAGCATATATAGATGTATAAATATACCAATCTATCTAAATCTATATTTAAATAACTTAAAATCCATTAACTCGATTAAAAAATATTGGATCATTACCAATTAATAAAATGTAAAAATGTTAAAACACAAAATTAGATTATTATTTTTTTCAATTATGTAAAAAGAATATTAAATGCAAAACTAAACAAAAAATATATATGTACGTGACCAATTATAGGAAAAGTATTGGAGTCTGGGAATATTAGATATACTATTCCAACTCCAGTTTAAGCAACAGTAGGGAAACTACTTCACTTGAAACAATTACATATTGTAACAATCCTATTAATTTAGAAAAACATATTCAACTCTTAACATAAACATTATTAATTAACTAATATATTAAAAAATAAAACAATTTGCAAAATTAATAATCAATTAAATCAAGTAAATCATTATTCACTATTTTAATTATTATTTACTATTGTAAGAATAATGATGACAATTTACAATTTAAAACTAATATCATCATAATTATTTAATGATTACTTAATTATCTTTCCAACCTATACCTCTACAAACCTAGCAGCCTACACCTAAAATAAGTACAGAACAAGTTACACAATTGATAATCAATTAATTAAATCTTCTTGTTGCAGCACTTTCTCCCTGAGAAGTTAGTACCACTTGCTTCTTCTGTATCTCTGCACACGCAATGCTGTTTGGGTGCATAGTCCTCATGTGCTTCCACTCTTCAGTGGTTCCCATTGAATATGGGTCAGTCTTCCCTCTTTGGAGCACCTTCTAGCACAGAATTTTCATCACCTCCTTTACACTAATTTTATGTTTTTTGGGCCTGTTGGAAGTGCAAAAACTGCCACACCTGTGATTCCTTCGGTGGCTTGCTTCTAGTGCTGATGCAGAAGTGCTTGTGAGAATGCAGATGTCACCATTTTCAGATGGTGGACTTTGCGTAGGCCTGGTGAATGATGCACTTGATCTTTGCAGGTCTCCAGTTTTGTCAGAGGCCATGAGGGCTTTGGATTGTATTTTATGGAAACAGTCTCTATTAAACACCAATCTAGTAATAATGCTTAACAAATCATTTGGGGTAATTTATAAACAGTGAAGGCTTTTGTTGAGAAGTAACTCCTACGTGGCCAATCAAATGTCTGCTTTCACTTCTAATTTTTTACCTTCTATAGGTACCGCAATACTCCTGCAGGACCCATAGAACAAATGAAAGGTTCCCGTGGGAATCCCGTGTTAGTTTACTTCCGTTTCCAGGTCCTGCAGGAGTACTGCGGGACCCTTCTTTAGAAAAAATCTACGTTCAGTATAAAGGGGTAGTTTTATTTAACTTTTGAGCCTAGAGGTTTCATAACAGGCCCAAATAAGAAAGGCCAGCATAGAATGGGGAGCTAAAGAGGGAAACACGGAGAAAACTGGGCTGCCCTCTACTCACAGTTATCCCAACAAAAATATTTTCCAATACCCATAAAAATATCCATCTCTTATGAGGCACCTTGTGCTGTTTTAACACCCTTAAAAACTCCCATGGATTGTTCTATGACAGTTGGAGAACTGAGCAATTTTCTTGTCCATGCTCGTGTATGAAATTTGCTATATATCTCGTCTTCTTTCACAGAGCCACTGAGCTGCGCAAGAATTTTGCAGCAATTGGTTTTTCTATCAATTTTTTATTTCATATTTTTCAGGTGGTTCACTCAAATGTCACTGTTTCAGGTACTGAACCAAGTGACCACTGATAGGCATTTAACTGGTGGTGATGTATTAAATAAATACTGTTGGTTCATTTTCTTCCACATACTGATTTTCTAGCTCCACTGTTTTGTGCAAGGCATTTGACTACCAATTATGTTTGTTTCCCCTTAACTGTTAGGTGTGATACACTGTTGGGTGACAGTATGGTACTCTACCACTGATGAATTTGCTGAAAAAACTTGTTCCTTTGTGGTTTAAGCATGTAATTAGTTTTGAACTAAAAGCCAAGGACCTCCCTCATTAAAAGTTGAAGAAGCCCCTTGGATACATTTTTAACCTTTTTTATGGATAGTCAAGCAGACTTACAGAGGCTGGTGGGAACACAGTTATCTAGTGGACCTTACACATGTATCTACAGTGATTTACCATAGCATTATAAGTATATTCCACCATGTTACACTTTTCAGCTACTATAAGAGATTTACTAGGGGGGAGGACTTTTCTCTGCTTGTGTAGGAAAGTACAGATGATGAAAAATTAAGCCATTTGGTAGCACACTCCGATAGGCTTCTGGTGGTTGCTTACATAAGGCACTTCCTATTTTTATATAATATTTATTGCTCTCATGGACGCCGCACCTAGTTTGATTCTGAACATAAACTCTTAAGTATACAAGTGAGTTCCCTTTTTGTGTAGGTTTTGAAGGGGTCTCATAATAGATGCATATTTTTACAGGGAAAATGTGGTTTTCTGTTGGATCAAATAAGAAAGGTGTCATGAAGGTCTTCATGGTATTTCTCGTTTTTTGGTGCCGCTGTACAGTAGTAGCTAAAATTGGTACCGTGGTACCTATGACAGACAGAAAAACACCATCTCATTGGCTAATGGCGTTAGTTTAATTTATTCCCCAGAAGATCCCACCCTCTTACTGTTTCTAAGGAGTGGCATTCAAGAACACTGACACCCTCTGCAGTTTCTGGCGCTTTTTTATTTTTGCAAAGTTGTTTTGGACTGAACTAAAATAGCATCTTCATTAGAGGCCAGGGAAGAACATTTCCACGAAGTGGAGGAGTAGAAGAATGAGCCACAGACCACGCATGCATCTCCCTTGTGTGGATATTTTTTTTACTATTCCAGTGGGGCACAAGATCTGCAGTCATGAATTCTTCAGAGGAACTTCAAAGGAGTACTCTTTTGGACCCTCTGACATGTGGAAATATATGTGGTCTTGCTACAGCAGAAAGCTAATCACTGAAAAGCAATAGCAAGATTAAGTAGCTTTGCCATTCACAGCTCCTCTACCCACACATCAGGTTAGGGACCCTGCTCCTCCTAATGCTGCTGCCGCCTGGAGTCATGACCACAACTCCCTATATCAGTGCACTGCGCTATACTGTATATACTACTGCAAATTTGTACTTGCATGAGAACAGAGTACAGAAGTCAGGGACAAGTTGACAAATGCACATGAAAAGGTTTGCAAAAAGTACCTTTAAAATAAAAAATAAAAAAGTCTTAGTGTTGATGCCCCTTTTTTCACTCTTTTAGATTAATCCAAGAAAAATAAATAAATAAAAACAAAAGAAGTGGAAAAAAAGCTGTCAAAAAAGGTACCTATTGGAACCATCTTTTCTGGTTAAACAAAATTGAATAAAAAAAAGAGATGTCTCTCATGTCTATTAATGTTAGTCTGTCATAACAGGTCGTAGATACCAGTAAAATTAAGAGATAAGGGTAAAAAGAACAAGTTACTTACCTTCTGTAAAACATTTTGGGTGGATACAGTATCTGCCTGCGGATTCCTCACCTTTTGAATTACCCAGATGCGTAGCATTCCACAGAAACTTCTTCCTCAGCTCTCCCACGTCAACAAAGGACATCACAGTGTGAGAAGTGTGGTGCAGCGGCCAGGGCAGCTGACTTCGGAGCACAGGGTTCACGGTTCGATCCCCGGCTCCGGCGGCAGCTCAGCTCAGCACCATGTGACTCTGGGCAATAGCTCACTTAATTTCCACTACGGCCCCCAGCGCCTTG
Organism: Calotriton arnoldi; assembly: GCA_963921515.1. Lineage (NCBI taxonomy): Eukaryota > Metazoa > Chordata > Amphibia > Caudata > Salamandridae > Calotriton > Calotriton arnoldi. The sequence goes on from CAWUFW010000334.1 coordinate 2,678,987, forward strand.
AGACCCGTAAGGGTGAGTAGCTGCGCTATATAAATAAATGGACTTACAATGGAACGGCTCTGCTCGTGACTCCGCGTGATGTCATCAGAGCCATTAGACAACCTCGTCGGTGTGCTGATGTCAGTTCCACCTATTTTTTCCGTGCCTCCGAGGCGAACCAACATTTATAAAAGTATACACAGTATACAAACACAACCAAAACTGGAAATTCTTCATCATAGACATTTTTAGTGCCAAGAATCCCATGATTCCAACAATAAATCACATAAAATACAGAGTAACTATTTTTTTGGGTATAAATAGACAGGCAACGGGGAGGCGGGTGGGTCTGTGAGGAAGCCACAGGCAGATACTGTATCCACCAGAAATAGCGTTACTGAAGGTAAGTAACTTGTTCTTCTGATGGATACATCTGCCTGTGGATTCCTCACCTTTTGAATTGAATCCCCAAGCAGTCCCGCTCCCCGAGGAGGCTGCCTGCTTGCCTATATCAAAAAATCCTACAGCAAAGAATGTGCAAAATGGCCGTCCCACCTCACCGCCAAATCCAAGCAATAGTGCATCGCAAAAGTGTGGAGGGAGGGTCAAGTTGCCACCTTGCAGATGTCTACCACAGTGACGCTTCTAGCTAAAGCCAAAGAAGAAGACTTAGCTCTGGTAGAATGAGCACAAATACCTTCAGGAGAGTCCTTCTGGGCAAAGGCATAGCAGATCTTGATACAGAGGATGATCCACCTGGACAGCGTTCTCTTGTGCACAGCCTTCCTTTCATCTTGCCCACATAACCAACAAAGAGTTGATCGTCTAACCTGAAGTCCTTGGTTCTGTCCAAGTAGAAGCTGACCACCTTCTTGGGGCCCAGGGGATGAAGTTTCTCCTCCTTCTTAGAAGGGCGAGGTTGAGTGCAGAAAGTGGGTAAGGTAATGGACTGCCCCAAGTGAAAACTAGTGACCGCCTTAGGCAGGAAAGCAGCTCAGGTCCTAAGAACCATCTCATCCACATGGAATGATGTAAAAGGAGGCTTGGAGTTAATAGACTGCAATTCACTCACCCTCCTAGCGGAAGTGACTGCAACCAAAAATATAGCTTTAAACGCTAGAAGCCTTAAGGAACAACAATTTAATGATTCAAAGGGTGAACCCATCAAGAATGTAAGAACCAAATTCCAATCCCACTGAGGCATGATAAAAAGAGTGGGAGAAAACCTATTAGTGAGACCCTTAACGAATCTCAGAACTATGGGAGATGTAAAACGACGAGGGTTGATCTGGTAAACAGAGAAAAGCTGACAAGGCAGACAAGTAGCCTTTAACAGTAGCTAAGGCACAACCCTGCTGTGCTAGGGAAAGAAAGAAACTCAGAACATCAGATAAATGGGTCTGCAAAGGATCAATCGATCTCTCTCCACACATTTAACAAACTTGGCCCACCTACGAGAACAGACAGATTTGGGGATTGTCTTCTGGCTGATAATATAACATTCACCACATTCAGTGGGAGAGAGAAAGAACTTAGGTTGCCCCGTTCAATCTCCAGGCATGAAGGTGCAGGCTCTGGAGGTGGGGATGTAGAACCTGCCTGTTGGACTTGGCCCTTTTGCCCTGAAATTTTTCGCTGTTATTAAGGGTAAAACATGGTGTGTCCGAACAGAAAATGCCAAATGCTGTGTAATGTGGTACACACTGTTAGCTCCACCATTTTAGAAAAGCACTGTGGAAAAATTTCACTGTTAAAATGGACGCCATGCCTGCCTGCCCATGTGACGCCTGACTGAGGTGGGTTGGCAGTCTAGTGGTTTGTTCCCCAGCGCCCCCTGCTTTTGGAGGGAAGCGTCGCACCGAGGGTGCTCTACTCCTCCCCTGAACCAGTTAGAACCGGTTCCCCAGAGAACCTTCTGGAAGCTGCCAGCCCTGTCTGGTAGGTGGGGTGAGGGGCGTATATATAGGGGGGCTGGGCTGCCATGTGCTCAGACAGCGACAGTGCAGAGCGTGGACTGAGTGAGAGGGGACACTCTGCCAGGAGGTACCGCCACATTGGGCCTGTGTGCTGGCCCCTGTGCCCATCTGCACCCCTCCACAGGGCCAGTGAGAGCCCCTTACTGGAGTGTAGACTGCCATGACAGGAGGAGTACCACGTTATGGGGGATGACTGCTTCTAGGAGCTGCGGCCCTGTTCCGATGAGTACCCACTGCCCGTTGATCTGACCCAGTATTGCTGACTGCTCTCCTACCGCCCTGAATCCAGCACCAGGGGAGCGCTATCCCTTACTGCCAGCTACCTGCTGCCCAGCACCCTGCGAGTAGGTGGACTGGCCAGGAGAGAAAAGGAGCTGACACCTGAAGCGCTGTGCTGCCAGAGTACCACTCTATTCTGTGGGACCCTAGACCTGGGAGCTATCTAGCGCCTCGTGAGCGCTTTACTTTAATAGCCGGTGCTCCAAGGAGGTGAGGAGCGTGGGTGTCCCTGCAGCGCTGTGCTACCCAAGTGCCTCAAGGAAATCCCTGCGTGGGGGATTCCCCCCCCCCCGCTGTCTGCTGAAGAAACGGGTGCCCACCCCGTAATTGCCTGCTTCGATGCAGCGGGTGCCTACCCCGTAATTTGTCTTTGTTGGAAGACGGAGCCCACCCGCGCTTCTAACGTGCCCAGGATCACCGCCGCAGCCCGTGTTCCCGGAGAGAGGAGACGCCGCGTCGGAGCGGCGAACAGGAAGTCTGGCGGCCTTGCCTGACGGTGGGCGGGGCGCCCCACAACGGAAGGAAGCCCGGAGCTGAAAGGAGCCAGGCGGGAGCCTACCCCGCGCTGGCCCGCGCCAACGTCGACGGAGACTTCGCTCCGTACAGGCGGGGCTCCCCGGGAGAGGAGGAGAGCCCGCGCGCAGCAGCAGCCGTCCGGTAGAAGGGCCCTGAGAAGGAGGGGCTCGATCGGAGCCTCGCAGGCTCCCGTGCTGCCCACGTGGACCCAAAGAGCAGAGTCCCCGCAGGACAGCCGGTGAGTGGGGCCCATTGCGAGGTTGGGGAGTGTGTCGGGGCACATTGCCGGTGCCCGCCCCCGGTGCCGTGTGGATCCCTACAGCTGCCCCAACTGACAGCGGGCAGCTGCGACGTAGGAGGCACTTTATGTTTAGGGGGGCCCCAGAGGCACCGAAAGTGCCAGTGACCCTTGGGGACACACAGCGGCACCGCAGTAGCGGGGCGCTGCAACGATTGGGCATATTTCCCCTTCCAGAGTCCCGGAGAGGGGCTCCAACGTGGCCATAGTGGTTCTATTCCACCCAGCTGCCCCACAGGACTGTGGCAGCTGCTCCTAACGGGCAATTGTTGTTCGGGAGACCAAATTGGGCTTCCCCTGCACATGCAGTGCCAGTACTTGTTTTGGGCTGATTCCCAGCTGGCCTGCGAGTGCGCAGGCAGCTGCAACGGATTGGGGGCACTGTATTCCTCAGGAGACGAGAGAGAAGAGTGAGAGACACTCCGGCCCGGCCCCAGCGCTTTGCGCACTCTTGCTTTGCTGTTTTTGCAGCCAGCCCTGATTATGGCCTAATGAGATGCCCCCTTGTACTTATGTTGAGGCTGATGTGCGGTATACCGGGGGTCCGTGCCTGACCTACTGGGGCTATGCCATGATGCCTGTATACTGTGTTCCACGTTTACATCGGGGTTCTGCCTATTTGTATGCATAATATGCCATTGAAATGCCCATGTGTTAGGCCCATGCTGACGGTGCTGCATTTAGGCCAAAGGTGAAGCCTCCTGCCATACCACAATGTGTTTCATGCCTAATGTTGCATTTATGTTTATGGCTCTGCCTAACCTAAGGTTTTCCTTCCAGGCCTCCTGTTCATGAGAGTTATGCAAATGTACTCTTGCCTATGGTTATGCCTCCAGGCTCATATATGTTATGCCTGAGGTTACGCATAATGGGTTTTTCATGCCTATTGGATTTATGCAAATACAAGGGTGCTCAGTGCATGATCTTGCCAGAGGTTACTGGCTGACATTCCCTGATTATTACTACTGGACTTTCATTTGTCCCTTACCCTTGCATTCATCCCATGCTTTTGTTGATGCTGGCAGCGGCCCGATCGGCGCTGCACTGTAAATAGTCCCCACTGTTCATATCTACCTGGTGCCAGTTGGCGCCGTGTACACCCCTGTGATTAATTGTGCTGAGTTCTGCATAATACAAATGCTGTTTTTCACCTAAACTGGTGTGGTCTCCGTTTGTAGTGTGCCTGGTGTGTCGCCTGTGTGTGCTGCGCGGATGCTTTACACAATTCCTCCGGAGTTTGGCCTGCCCGCTCTGCACCACGCTACCCCGTTTCCAACACTGCCCCTGCGACTGAGAGAGGAAATCTGCCCTGAGAGGGAGACAGAGCGGAGGGTTCAATGAGAGGCAAAGGAGTTCTGTGTACCATACCCTTCGTGGCCAATCCGGGGTAATCAATATGACTTGGGCCCGGTCTTGGCGAATCTTCCTCAGAACTCAAGGAATCAAGGGTATGGGAGTAAACGTGGAAAGAAGCAGTGAGCCCCAATCTAACTGAACCCCATCCCCCAATGCTCCCCACGTCGGCTACTGGACACTGCAGAACACCAGGAAGTGTGCGTTCTCGTGAGTGGCAAAAAGGTCCAACTGATGAAACCCCCACATCCTGAAAATTTGAAGGACCACCTCCGGATGAAGAAGCCACTTGTGATCGGCCGAATACTGCAAACTGAGACTGTCCGCTTGCACATTAAGATCTCAGGCCAAATTATTTGCGATTACGCAAATCTGATGATCCTGAGCCCAGGACCAGAGTCGTAGAGCCTCTGTGCTGAGAAGATACAACCCTACCCCTGCTGCTTGTAGATGTACCACATCGCAGTAGTGTTGTCCGTTAGGACCTGGACCGACTGTCCGCGAAGGAAGGAAGGCCTTGAGAGCCAAACTTATCACCTGCAATTCCATAAGATTGATGTGAAACAATATTTCCACTGGAGACCAAAGACCTTTGACCTCCAGATGGGCTCCCGACCCTAGAGTGAAGGCATCTGCTATCACTGTGGCCACCGGAAAAGGAGGTTGAAACGGCTTCCCTTGAGACAGGTTGCCTGGAAAACTTCACCATAGCAGCTCCACTGCAGTGTCTCTAGAGATTCTGACCACCTCTTCGAGCTCTCCGTTGTGCTGAAACCACTGCCTGCGGAGGCACCACTGGAGGGCCCTCATATGCCATCGTGCATGGTTGACCAACAGTATGCAGGAAGCAAACAGACCGAGCAGGCGCAAGGCCTTCAGGACTGGAACAGCTGCTCCTTTCTATAAAAGTGGAATCATAGACTGGATGTCTTGAGTCCTCTGTAGAGGCCGGAAGGCACGACTTACAGGAGTGTCCAGTACTGGCCCTATGAACAGGTTGCGCTGAGAGTGCACCAGGTAAGATTTGGGTACATTTATCGAGAACCCAAACTCAAACAACAGTTGTGTTGTTACTTGCAAATGAATCAGCACCATCTCTGATGCCTTTGTTTCGAGCAGCCAGTCGTCCAGCTAGGGAAAAACAGAAGTTCCTGACCTGCTGAGATGTGCTACCATCACCTTTGTGAAAACTAGCCGCGGTCCGTGCAGGTAACAGCGGTGGGCCGGGTAAGGGGGGATTTCGAGGGACAATGCAGAGGGAAAATTAAATAAATAATTAATTTTCCCTTGCCATCGCCCCTCGAAATCCCCCCTTACGCGGCCCCACCGCCCCACCGCTGTTACCTGCAAAGACCGCTGCTGGTGAAGACCCAAGGTGCGGAAGTAAGGCCAAACGGGAGGACCGCAAACTAGTAGTGTTGAGACACCAACCGTAAAACGAAGATACTTCCAATGGGAATTCAGGATGGGAATGTGAAAATACGCATCCTGCAAGTCGATCGACACCATCCAGTCTTTCTTCTCCAGCGCTCAAAGAACCTGTGCCAGGGTCAACATTTTGAATTTCTCCTGTTTGAGGAAAGTATTCAAAACCCAGAGGTTGACTATTGGCCGTAAACGACCGTCCTTTTTGGGAATCAGGAAGTACAAGGAGTAGCATCCTCGACCCATTTCCTGCTCTCGAACCACCATAATCGCACCCTTTTGCAACAATGACAGAACATCCTGCTGGAGAAGCAGAAGATGTTCTTTCGAGCAAAAACCCTGACGGGGAGGAAAAGGAGGAGGGAACTCCTGGAAGGGTAGGGCATACCCATTTTCTACAATGTTCAACACCCAGAAATCCATAATAACGGACCTCTAATGTTGTAGAAAATGGGATACCCATCCTCCCACGGGACAAGTATGCTCTAGGATGGCAGAGCTACAACTGCTTCCCTGCCACACCAGCTGGGTGGGCAGAGGAGGAGGAGGAGGAGGAGGAGGAAGAGGAGGAGGAGGAGACCTGCTGTTGTGCAGCACCCCGCAGACAACCTCTGCTCTATCCCTTGTAGGACCTGTACAAGGAATTTGCCTGCTGCTGTTGTGGCTGTTGCCTGGCACAAAAGGACAAGTTTCTTCCAAAGCCACGAAACTTGCAGAACTGCCCAAAGCTCCTGGGTTGAGACTGAAACGCAAAAGATCTTGCTGTGGCTTTACTGTCCTTAAAGTGCAGCAGTGCCGAATCCGCCTTCGCCCCAAACAGGCGAGATCCATGAAAGGCAAATCCAGCAATGTGGCCTGGACATCAGGCGAGAATCCTGAGCTACGCAACCATGAGCATCTCCTAGTCGCCACAGACGATCCCATCGCCCTGGCTACTGAATCAGCTTTGCCCATTCCAGATTGTATCACTTGACGGGCAGCAGCTTGGGCATCCAACTACACCACTGAGAAATATCCTTGTATCTCCTCGAGCAACTTCGGGACAACCTCCCTGGCTGAGTCCTTAAGGGCATAGATGTAGCAACCCAAAAGGCATGTGGTATTGGGGGATTTGAAAGCCATACTCCCAGAAGAGAACAGCTTCTTTGCCGATTGCTCCATGCGCTTTGACTCCCTATCTGAAGGCGCAGATGGGAAAGACCCTGCAGACAGCCTAGAAGAGCACAAAGCCTGGACCACCAGGCTTTCCGGCGAAGGATGGGTAGACAGGAAAGCAGAATCCCCCAGAGCCACCTTGTACCTCCTAGCCACTGTCCTGGAAACCGCTGGAGTGGACATTAGCTTCTGCCAAGCATCGAGGATGGGCTCCGTCAATGCCTCATTGAAGGGAAGTAAAGGCTCTGAAACCGAGGTAGGGGAATGAAGCACCTCTGTCAGAATATTAGACCTCAATTCAGCTGTAGGAAGGGGCAACTCCAAGAGGTCTGCAGCCTTTATGATTACAGCATGATAAGTGGTCACCTCCTGCGTTCGCAAGCCTTTTGGTAATGACAGCTCCTGCTCAGGAGAAGTGCACAGACCACTGGCCTCCTGCAAAGCCTCAAAATCCGGGTCAGGATCTACAATCTCTCCTCCCTCAGCCCCTCCATGTTCCTCCTGGTACTCTTCTTCCTCCAACAGTCTCTGAACCTCTCTCCAAGACCTCATCCTCAGAACCGGCATCAGCAATGCTAGATACGGCACTGGAGACTTCTGGATCGGCGTCGAAGGGATGTCCACAGGAACAGGAGTCAAAGCCGGTTGAGGTCGAGTGTAGGAATGTAGGAAGCTGGCTCTGTATATACTATACCAAAATGAGGTATAGTGTGCACAGAGTCAAGTGGAACCCCAAAGGTAGGCAGAGGTAAAAGTAGATAGCACCTTACTCTCTATTTGTTGTAGTGTGGGCGAGCAGTAAGGCTTTATCAGAGGGTAGTGTTAAGCATTTGTTGTACACACTCAGGCAGCAAATGATGTCACGCACTCAAAGACTGAAGTTAGACCAATTTGTTTATATCAAAATTATTATTAAGTTATTTTATTTCTAGAACCAAGCCAAGCCTGGTGCAGGTAAGGTAGTAGTGCCTGGGAAAAATGAGGTGGCAAGCCTCCCAAGGAATATCCCAACGGACCCATGGGGCCAACAGGCGCACTATTTGGGTTTGCCGCTCAGGCGAACAAGCCAAACATCACATTTAAAAAATGCGACCGATCCGATCCTGGAGCCGGGATACATTGGATCTGGTATCACAAATCTGGAGCCGTTCAGGGAGGAACTAAATTCGGCTCCGTTTGCGATGACGGAGACCCCGGAGCAAGAGGTGGAGTGGTTGAATTCGGCAATGGAGGAGGCGTTGGATCTCTCAGCGCCGGATCTCTCACTGCTCTCCGAGCCAGAGACTGGGCCGGACTCACCCCTGGTGACGGAGTTGGAGAGACCTCATCCCTGCAATGACGTCTGGGATCGGGGACACCGACTTCGGAGATGCATCCTTCGAAGAGCGACACCGAGAACCATGGCGCCACTTCTTCTTGTGTTTCTTCGAAGACCTCGAAGTGTGTGGAGTCGGCGACTTCGAGCGGGTCCTTGACCTCTCTTCTGCTTCTTTGTCTTAGCCATGAATAATTTGGCCTCCCTCTCCTTCAGCGCCTTTGAATTCATGAGCTTGCAAGAAATGTATGTGCTGACGTCGAGTTCCGACGAGAGACACCACAAACAATCTTCATGGGGGTCAGTAATGGACATCTGGCCTCCACATTCTCTGCATGGCTTGAAATCTGACGTCCTCAGAGTAGCCATCTTCATCCAGCAACAAAGTCGTGACACTAGCAACAAAGAAACTCCCAGAAATGGAGAACCTGGGGAAAAAAACGTTACGCGTGGTCGCCGTGGAACAAAGGGAACCGACGTCAGTATGTCGAAGAGGTCTTCTTATGGCTGCGATGACGTCACGCAGAGTCAGGAGCGGAGCCGTTCCATTGTGACGTCCTCGCCGACGTGGGAGAGCTGAGGAGAAAAGTTTCTGAGGAATGCTGCGCATTGGGGTAATTCAAAAGGTGAGGAATCCACAGGTAGATGTATCCATCAGAAATATAGATATTTCACACCGTGGATGATCCGTGGAGCCAACAGATCTCAGAAAAGATCTGATTGGCTCGCAGCACATCAACAACAATATGGCGGCAATCATCTTAGGATTTGCTACTAAATCTAAAATCCTAAAATAAAGGTTAAAAAAAGATATAAGGGGCAGGATAGGCCTGGTGAGGGGGTCCTGGAGGCACCCCCGGCTCCAACAACATTTTTTTTTTAAACATTTGCCTCAAATTCTCAGCAAATATGAGGCACAATCTAAAAAAGAAAAACAAAAAGCAGGAACATGCACTTGATAACAAAATTCCCCAGGGTGGGCCAAGCCTGATAAAGAGGGGTCGGGGTGTCAGTAGGAGAGGGAAATGCAGCATATTATATATTGTCGGGCCCTGTGGACCTCATCCCCCAGGCCGAATAGAAAAGGGAGTGCAGCCCCCCTTAACGAGCCTTAAAAGGCCACGGGAAACCCATCCTCTGGGGCGATAATATTTCAAAGGGAAGGGGGGGCACGCAGCCACCCTTCCCGAGCCTTGAAAGGCCCTGGGGACACACACCCCCAGGGCCGGCTCAATGACTGTGTCCCAGGAAGCCCACTCCCAGGACACTGTTTCCCTGCCCGCAAGACCTCTTTGCCATTTCAGAAAACGCAAAATTGCAAAACATCGCCACCAGAGACCCACAACTCAATACAAGGGCAATACAGTCTGGATCAACTGGTCAGGGATATTTGCGTACGCATTAACAGCTCTTCCCCGAAACCATATGTACTCAGAAAAATGCGCAGACCTCAATGACTCTAAACCTGGTTGCTTTAAAGTGGGAATGAAAACCATTGTTTTCAGTTCTACTGCAAATGTCAGTCAACCTTTACAAGAAGCTCCCAATAGACCGGGATTTTCTCATGCAACACCAGGAGAAACTATGGCACCCAGATCCCAAATAACTTAATCTAGCGATGTGGTACCCAAGTACTTAAGAGTTTGGGTACCTTAATCTTCCACAGGAATGTATGGTTATTTTTACACAATGCCAGAAAACATGAGTCCTGGGCTCACTGTGCCACTGGATTCAAGCTATCCTGGATGATGAGGGGTGAAACCCGGAACCGGTCCTAGGATGCTTGTTTCCGGTCCAAGGAGGACCTGGCTTGGCGGTTCGGGCTGGACTGTTCCCATGAGGCACAGGGTCAAGACTGATTTGCATATGGCCAGGTCCAAACTGGGGTGGCATTGTGAGCAAATGAATGATGGATTTAACCCAGATCACTTGACTGGGGGTGAATGTTTTTATTTGTTCTGCATTCCGTCCATCAATTGTGTGTCTTTTGTAGAAAACCCACTAATCTGGTATGCTATGCTGCAAAATGGAAAGGTTTATGCGCAACTGTGTGTCAAAACAAATAAGCCCATCTGCTGGCTCAGTAAAAAAATGAATGTCTCATTTACTAGATCTTTGCCATGCAGGATTAGCATACACTTCAATAAGCTTGCATCTTGCTGCAATTGCATCATACCTACAAAATAGGCAGCATGCATCAATCTTCAATGTCACAGTCATTAAAGCATTCTCAGAAGGCTTAAAACAGACTGTCCCTCCAGAAACACCTCCTGCACCCGCATGGAACTTAATTATTGCACTTGCACATCTCTTGGGGCTATTCTTTGAACCCTTTCACTCATGTCCATTACAGTCCCTATCTTGGAAAGTGGCATTGCTAATCGCAATCACTTCACTTAGCCGCATTAGTTAGGCTTATTTATTTATAAAGTTTTATATAACGCGAACAAGATCCCGAAGGATATCAGAGTACTTTACAAAAGGATGGAGGCAGGTAATAAATGTAATATCGGCATTAGATAAGAATCACAAAACAGAACAATTACATGACAAAGGGGTCAGTGGAGATCAATACAATCACTGTTACATAGCGTGCTCAGAAGGGAACAAACAGTAGGGTCAATAAAGTAGCCTCCAAAGAAGGTCTCACGGTTGTAAGGTCAATGACTTAGAGCAGAAAATCCTATCCCATTTAAGGTAAGAACTTGTTCATCAGGAATCTTTCAGTTTCCAATTTGAAAGCAACCGTGGAGGAGATTCTGCATATTTCCGGTGGAAGAGAGTTCCAGATCTTCGGGGCAGCGCCGGAGAATGCTCGGTGGCAAGTTCTCTTTTTGCTAAAGATCTGTGGTTTCAGGAGGAAAGAGTTAGCACTTCTTGAGGGTCTACCGCCTCCGGATAATTCGAGCTTTTGCGCTAGGTAGCCGGGGGTTTTGAAATGGCGGGCTTTGTGCGACAGACAAGCAATCTTGAGCTGAATTTTTGCTTCGTAGGGCAACCACTTAAGGGATTTTAGGACTGGGGATCTGTGCGCATTTCTTTTGGTGCCCGTCACCAATCTTGCCGCAGCGTTCAGTGATGCCCTTAATAGAGCCAAGGTGTATTTGGGGAGGCCACAGAGCATAGCACTGCCATAGTCTAGTCTCGGCAAAACAAGCGCTTGGACCACCTGCTTGAAGTCAGCTTGTGGAAGGAATGGTTTGATATTTCTGAGTATCCTCATCAAGTGATTAGCTCCCTTACAGACCTTGTTGATATGATTCTGCTTGTTCAGGTGATTGTCCAGGGTGATTCCGAGAGATTTGGCTGAGTCTATAATGAGGGGGGAGCAGTTGAAGGCAGTGAGGTGATTCAACCACCGATCTAGCTTGGGGAGGTGATTTGGAGGAGAGATGAGAAGGAATTCAGTTTTGGAGGTGTTGAGCAGGAGGTGGTTCTCGGTTAACCAGTTTTGAGTAGACGTTAGGGTAGTGTTGAGTGAAATGATGTTATCCGGGGAGGAGATTTTCAGATAAAGTTGCGTATCATCCGCATACATATGGAAGAGAATGTTCGTGGAATTTAGTGCATTAGCTAATGGTTCCAAGAACAGGTTGAAGAGTATAGGAGATGGGGCGGACCCTTGGGGGTACCCATGGATACTGGAGAGGGCTGGGAGAGAGAGAGGTTCGCCTTGACTCTTTGTGTTCTGTGGTGGAGGAAGGACGAGAACCATTGTAGAACCCGACCAGAGAGGCCCATCCTGTTCTTCAAAATGGATAGGAGGTTGTCGTGATCGACCGTGTAGAAGGCAGAGGAAAGGTCAAGGAGGATTAGAAGGCAGGATTCATTTTGGTCGAGCATTTTTAAAATGTCATCCATAACGTGAGTGAGAGCGGTTTCAGTGCTATGCCCACTGCGAAAGCCAGATTTATGCTGGTCCAGGAGTTGGAAATTCTTTATGTGAGCACAGAGTTGGAATTGGACGCATTTTTCTAGGAGCTTGGCTAGTGTGGGGATGTTAGAGATAGGGCGGAAGTTGTTAAGGTCAGTACTATCTGCATTAGGTTTTTTTTAGTATCAGTGAAACCTGAGCTGCTTTTAGGCAATCTGGCATCATACCTTATGACAGTGAAGCGTTTACAATCTTTGTCCAGATTGGGATGACGACGTTCTTGATTTCTTTGAAGATGGAAGGAGGCAAAGGGTCGCTAAAGTGATTAGATGGGTTGATACTCTGAAGAATCTTGTTGATGTCTCTTTCACTGAAGGGAGTAAAGGTGCCCCATGATGCATTGTTCTTGGTGCTCAGGCTGATAGGTTTGAGCTTCTCTAAGAGGGCAGGATGTGGTGTGGACCCAGAGGATGGCAGTAAGGCCTTCTTAGCAGCGAGTTCAATGTTGATAAGTCTTCATTTCTCTGTGAAGAAAGCAGCCAGATCGTCACATGAGGGTGGGCTGACTCCAAAGTCAGAGTGGTTCGGAGCTTCCACCGATTGCTGTTTAACCAATTCAAAAAGTTTCTTGGGGCGGTTAGCGGCTTGATCAAGTTGGGATCTGAAGTAGTCTGCCTTAGTGCTCTTGATTTGTTTGTTGTAGGAGCTCCTAACCTCTCTAAGGAGTTTTAATTGATCCGAGGAGGGTTTGGATCTCCAAGATCGTTCAACTGCCCTAAGGTTGCGGCGTTCTGAGTTTAAATTGTCGTTGAACCACAGTTTGGATATTTTTGTAGAGGCATTTTTTTGTTGGAGTGGTGCAATGGCATCAATGATGTTAGAGATGGTAGAGTTGTAAAAATCAGTGAGTACCTGAACCTCAGACAAGTCAGCTTGGAAGGAGAGGGCCGATTTACAGTGAGCTGCTAGTTCATCAGTATTGATAGATCGGAGGTCCCTTTTCCAGATCTTCGATTTCGTAGGTTGAGCCTTCCTCATCGACACCTCCCTGTTAATATAAAAGAGGATGCAGTGGTGGTCGGACCAATCGCAAGGGGTGATGGTATCCAATGTGATGGTGTGGCCTTTGGAGATGATGAGGTCTAGAGTTTCTCCTTTATTATGGGTTGGTCTGTCACAATGCTGAATCAATTCTTGATCACTTAAGAATGATTTAAGGCAAGTTACAGCCTGATCGTTGGGGTTAGACCAGTGAAGGTTGAAATCACCGAGGAAGATATGGGCCAATACCGAGTCGACATTGCCAGAGATGATTTCCATTAGTTGCTCGATGAAGGGGAGATTGTCCCCTGGTGGGTGATAAAAAGTGCGAAGTTTACACACCGGCAGGTTATTACTTGAAATGTTGAGGCACAAGTATTCGCAGGAGGATGGCGTAGAGGACTCCGAGTGGGATACCGAGAGTGTATTCTGATGAATACAGGCTAGGCCACCACCCAGCTTCAAAGCTCTGTCTAGACGAATTATGTCGTGAGTAGGAGGTACTAGGAGGTCTAGGATAGGAGTGGAGGCGGGATTTAGCCAAGTTTTAGTGAGGATGATGATGTCTAACTCATTGTGTTGGATGAGGTCGAAGATATCGGAGGCGTGTTTACTGGCTGATCTGCAGTTGAGTAATACGCATTTAAGTCGTAGCGGATTAAGGGGGTAGGGAGTCTGGATGACGTTCACTCTCGTGAGGTGGCCATTATTAATGACTAAGATTGTGCGGCGGTTCTCTGTTCGGGTTAGAGTGTATGGCTTGGATTTGCCCTGGAGGGGTTGTGTTGGTATTGAGCGTGTGCGAGTAAGAGTTGAGTTCTCACAATTCAAGAACCCTACATTCGGGTGCCTAAAGATAGGGCCGTCCTCCAAACTAACCCTTAAATCTTACCCAAGGTTGTATCCTCCTTTCACATCAACCAAACTATTGAGCTTCTAGTCTTTTTCCCATTCCATGACTCAGTAGGGAAAAGTGCGCTACATACTCTGGAAGGAAAACGAGTGCTAATTTGCTACACTGACAGAGCAAGTCTTTAGAAAATCTAATCAACTTTTTTTGCTTTTGCTAAGCGCCATAAAGGCTCGCCTATATCCTAAGCAGGTATCGCTAGGTAAATAGTTAAATGTATCCAAACCTGTTACCATAAAACAAAACACATTGGTAGTGCCCCCAAAGGCGCACACTACATGAATGAAAAGAGTCACACTGGCTTTCATAGGAAATATCCCTGTGCTGGATATTTGTAAAACTGCTACTTAGTCTGCACCACACACTTAACAGTACCAAAGACACCGTTTCAAAACTCAGCATCATCTGCTCCCTAGCCATCGCCTTTTGTGAGGGACTGTTTTACAATCAATGCAGAGGATATGTATCTACAGCCACACATGCTACGAACAGAAAATTTTTCCTACCTGTAGCCGTCTGTCCATAGCGTGTAGTGCTATACATTGACTTGTGCCCTTTCTCCTCCCCAGAAGATAGCAGTGATTACAGATGTTTACACATATTCAAACACATGTTCATCCCTTAACATCAGCACTATCTCGGTACACCTTGATCACTCAACATACACTACTTGCCCTTTCAGCTTTAGAACCATCTAATGTGGAGCCGTTATGCTGATGCATTCTGAGACGAAGGAGGAGTCACAGAAGGTCTTGTACACATTGATCACTCAACGTACACTACTTGCCCTTTCAGCTTTAGAACCACCTAAGGTGGGGCTATTATACTGATGAATTCTGAGACGAAAGAGGAGTCACAGCAGGTCTTGAGACTCAAACTCCTTCGAAGAAAAACAACCTGAGAAACTGAGTCACTGCTTATTTGTAGAGGAGGCCTTTGAAGGACCACTTCTATCTCCGTCTTTGTAGTCAGCACAATGGAAGCTTTGCCCTGCTGAGGTTCTGGTACTGGGGTTGGTATCACTGAAATGGGAATTAATTGGATGGAGCCCCCTTGTTTGTTCCCACGCCTGTTTTAAGGCTTACAAAAAGGAGGTTTTACTGAACAGGATTGTGAGGAGCCAATTAATTTTAGAATTTCAATATTTTCTTTTTAGGTTTTTATTAGCATTTGATAGGCTTGTGGACCGAACAAACGCTTCCCATCAAATGGCAACTGTCGGCGGTGTTGTACCTCTGGTTGAAACCCTGACATCTTAAGCTAAGCATGCCTTATACCAATATGCTGAAAACCACGAAGGGGTTGACCCACAATCGGTTGGGTAGGGCCGTGCAAAAAGAAGGACCCAACCGCCTATTGAAGGTGCTGGAATAATTTTACCAGTCTAAGAAAATTCGCTTATTCAAAAATTCAGAAGCGTTTAATTGCTTATTTTTTTGAGCTTTTTTTATACGCAAAACTTTTCATTTGTATCGCATGCCTTTCAGAAAGACACTTCAACTTCACAGTGATTACGTGTTAAACAAACATTGTGAGCTACATTTATACAAAAAAGAAAAAACACATTTAATTTTTGCAAGACGTAATAACTGACTCAAATCAATATACATTCATTTGTATAAAACATGATAAATAGATCCAGTCAATTTCATGAACAACAAATGAGTATCATCTGCGTTTGGACAAATGGTCACATTGGAATGCTTAGAACAAGAAACAAAAAGTAGGGATTAATGTGGTCCACTGATGAGATCTTTCTTCTGGTAAAGGTTTGTTGTATCCATCCACTCAACAGATACAGGAGCATCACTTGTTTATGTGTTGTATGCTTGAATGCATCAATAAAGAGAAAATGAAAATGGAAAAAAATGAACAATTCACACAAAAACTTTACTGATGGATAGAAGCCCACAAAGCCTCACTGCATTTCAAAATAAGACCAGATCAAAAGAGTTGTTTTGTTGTGCAAGCATTATCTGTCCAGTATAAGCACTGCTACTAAGTAATTCCATTCAATTAGGAAAGGAGGGAGGAGAGTGAGACTTAGTGAGGAGAAAAAGGGGTGTTTGGGAGACAATAACCATTAAATTGGGTAATATGATTATCCATTATAGATCTTACCAGAAGGCAATAGTATCAACTAATATAATAATTACTATTTTAAAAACCATATACATGATTGGGACACTATAGTCTTCATTGAATACAATGAAGAATATGCATTCGGGGAGATGATCTGATATGCAGATAGAACTATAGCCTCACTTTTGGAACTAAAGAGATCTGGAAATAAAAGGATTTCAAGTCACCACAACGATTATAATGTCAAGGACCTTGGTTGGAACAAAACTTCCAATAACTTTGTTTAAGCAACACTGACTACAATAAAAATTGGAGTTGGCATTAATTATTATCAAATGTTTTCTGTCTAACTATACAGGACGCTACTTTAAATAGGATTGTATTGCAATATTTTCTTAAAAAGCATTTACCTACAAAATCCATACAATTATTAACAAAAGTGTTATATGGTGACAACCTGAATAAAAGTATGGTTCACAAAGTATTATCAAGGTGCATTTGATTAGCTCAATTAATCAATCCAATTTGAAAAAACACCAGCAAACATTTTTGAGAAATAAAACAGTGTACCCATTGCCAACAATTATTGAGCCTGCCCCAAAGATTAAATGTGTTTTTAACTCCTATTTCTGGAAAAAGAGAAAGGTATCTGTGATGAGAAATATCTTGAACAGTTTATTTTGATTAGGACAATTAAAAACTATTTCTCTTTTTATCACTGGGTGCAAATAAAAAGGCAGAAAAGCTCCTGCAATCTTTTAATTGAAATAATATCAAATTTACCTGAGGAATAGCTGCACTTCTGGAGGACAAAGAGACTGCAGAAACTGCAAGTCTGCTAACGAGATATCTGGAAGCTCACTGTCAAACTTTCGAGGCTTTCGAGTCTGTGTAAATGAGAATGTATTCTAATTTATGCATTGATTCAGCAATTACTAACGACAGCATTACTTAAAGATGTTAGAAATTAAAAATGAGGATTTGCATCAGTCGAAGGGTACTACAAACTGATACCAATGACCAGCTCCTTAAAATGATTTCCTGGTTTGAACCAAGGGAATATAGAAAACATTACTTACCTAAAACAATTGATGTGCATCCTGTAGTGCTGTAGATTCACATGCTGGGCACACTACTGTCTTCTAGTTTAGGGCTGAGTTTTTTTCTTTTTTTCAGGAGGGGGAGGGGAATTTCAGTTTAGAGAAGATTTGTAGCAACAGCCCTCAAAACCACAATGCACCAGGACACAGACCCACCTCAATATTACAGGCTGCAAAGTTACAAGTAAGTTTGAATCATGTGTAGCTGTAGATCACAGGCTGTGCATAGACTGAAAAGCAGTACACACATTCCTTCAGCTGTGGCTTGTGAGCAGCTGTGGAAGATGAGTGGAACAATGTTAAAGTACTGCTTCTCAACAAGTGCTTCCTGATCAGTGTAAGTATCCACACAGTAGTGCTTAGAAAATGTATGGATGAAACTTCATGTAACAGCCTTGTCTGCCATTTGAATTTTAACTAAGAGCGTCATTGTGGAGCCATTTATGTTCATGAAATGTGTCATTGCTATGGTATACAGCATGTATATGGTTAAAGCTAAATGTATCTAACAATCCTCCTTGTTGCACCTGCCTTTAAGATGGACCTGTCAATATGGGGCTGTGCAAAAGCAACAAATAACGGTTTAGTTTTCCTAATGGACTGAGTACAGTCAAGATAGTACATGATGGCCACACAAACAGATAATATATGTGTGCAACATTTTCTGCTTGTGACTGAGGCTGTGGTAGTTCAATGAAGTAACAAAAATGTGGAACTACTGTGGGTAGCACAATACTATCCTTATGTACCTGTACAAAGGATTCATCAACTGGCTAAATTTGAAGCCCATTAAATCTTCTTAGAGAGGTAATTACTACAAGAAATTCTACCTTAAAGACAAACTGCAGAGGACACGATTCCAGAGTCTCAAAGCGTGCCTCCATGAAACTAGTGAGAACAATGTTAAGGTCCTGAGAAGGAACAGGTGACAGTCTAGAAAGGATGACAGTTTAAGACCTTCCATAAAGGCCTTAATGTCTTGAATTTTAAAAATAGATTGATGTTCTCTATTTTGGTGGTAATACTTGCTGCTAAATAAACCTGCATAGATATGTAGGCAAGTCCTGCTCTTTGTAGGTGTAACAGATAGCATAATAAGGTGCAATTAAGGGATCAATATAACGATTTTAACAGTGGACAACGAGATTTCATTTTTCTGAGCAACATGTTCAAGTAGTAGGCTTTCTAGCTTATTTTATGATTTGCAAACAGTAGTCAGGATGCGTTAGAAAAAAACACATTTTAGGACTTCAGTTGCTGCACCACAAGATTAAGTGCCATGTGGTTGTAATATAGTAGTTTGAATTTGCGCTAAATTTTTAAGTCTATACAAAGATCAAGTGTTTTCTTGTGGGCGAATGGACATCTCTAACAGCAGACAGTACAAAGGTTGAGTGTGCATATTGGCACAACGAGAATTACCATAATGTATGTCTTTCTGATTTTCTGCACTACATAAGGAATCAGCGGTATCCAGTGAAAAGCACAAGCAAAAACTAACTTATTCAAAGGCCACTGCACAGAGACCTTGGTAGTGGTTACCTAGATGTAAAGCTTTGGCATTTTATGTTCAAGTGGGTGGCAAACAGACCCACCTTTGGGGCCTTCCTACCTTAGAACATGTTTAGAACATGAGAGCTGATCCCCCATTCTTAAGTTTCCTGATGCGTCTTACTCAGCAGATCAGCTAAGTTGTTGTCCATCGCTGGGAGATTCTGTACTAGTTAAGTGTATCTGATGACTGATCACCCAGTGTCAAATCTAGCTATCCTGGAAAGTTGTGGAGTATGTGTATGTGCTCCCTCGCCCCCTGTTTTTGTAGATAGTGGTGGAGATGTCTTGACAAACCAGGACCACTATGCCGCTAAGTGTTGTTTAGAAAGCTTGAAGAGCTAATCATACGGTCATAAGATCCAGCACGCTCATTTAGTGGAATTCTTCTTGAGGGGACCATTGACCTCAATACAATGAAGGCATCCATATGCGCTCCTGAATCTGTCACAAACACATCTGTGGTGATGGTCCCTTGCCAGAAATTATCGAGAAATGATCTGTCCAGTATCAACTTCTAATTGTTCCACTTTTGTACCCTGTAGGAAACTGGAATTTTGTTGCACTTTCCCCCAACTTTCTGCCCCATTTTTTACTAAAACATGCCAGTTTCCAACACTGACAGTGCACTGAGGCCTGCTAACCAGACCTTCGTGCCAGTGCTCTGTCCCATAAAACAAGTTAAAGTCTAATTGTAATCCAATTGGCATTAAGCACACCAAAATGTCCCTAGTATATGGTACCCCCTTGTACCTAGGCCATGGGTACTAAAGAGGGTACCTAAGGGCTACAGCATGTTGCATGCCTCCCTGAGGGACCCACACACAAATTACATGTAGACTGCCACTGCAGGCTGCGTGAAATGTTGCAAACCATTCTGAAAACATGACATGGCTCACTCACCCTGTGCCAATGCTAAGTGCACTGCATGTACTATATGTAAGTCACCCTTACAGCAGGCCTTGGAGTCCTAAGGCAGTGTGCATTATAGTAAATGTGAGGACTATATCTGCAGGAGCAGATATGCCCCTGTGGTGTATCGTTCTATTACTAGATATTGCAAGTGCTCAGGGAAGCCATCTTAAGACATGTACTGGGCACTGGTCAACACGAGTTACCCAGCTACATGACGACTTCACTGAAAATACTGGTGTTTAGTATCAAACACCTTGTCTTAATAAATCTGTATTGATGCCAGTACTAAATTTATTATGACATGCACCCAGAGAGCACCTTAGAGGTGCCCCCTGCAACCTACTAGTCCTCTAGTATGCTGGCTGACTAGTATTGTTTAGCCTGCCAAACCAAACGAGTTTTTGACCCCCTGTAGAAGAGAGCTCACGCTCTCAGAGGTCAGAAACAATGCCTGCTCCGGAGGAAGGTGTGCATACCTCCTCCAGCAGGATGGCTAGTGAGATTTAGCATATCAAAGCCCCTGCCGCCTTTGAAATGTGACCCCTGCTTCCCCTAGACCTTGGAAAATGCCACACCCATTTGACACCAGGACAGGAGGGAAATTAGCTATAACACACATTGTGAGAAGGACACAAAATTAGATTAAGCTACACATCCACAAGGGAGGAGACCCTGAAAAGGGGGAAAACACAAAAGAAAGGCCAAATTTGTTTCCTGTCCACAAATAACCAAACTAATTGGCAAACCTCGAGTCAATTAGGGAAAACCCTATGGGTTTTTAAGATTGCCCTCAGCGACTAGATAGTGGCATGCTTCTTCCTAGGGCCACTGAGACACCCTGGCGCAAACCAGTGCTCAGGTTGGAGTGCTACTATTTACGTAAAAGGATTGTGAAACAAAAGTATTTCAAACTAGGGATCCCAAGTGCAGAGAAAAAATAAAATTAAAACTGCCTAAGGGGACACCCGCCGATATATTTATTATGGGTCCCTCTTGGCAGGATTGAAAACTCATTCTAAATAGGTATATGTGAGAACCTAAGACTCCATTACCCTGTCTGCTTGTACCAACATGTTTCAGCCTCTTATATTGCCCAACAGGGTCGAAGGCCTTCCTCATGATATAGATCCCTTAAGCTTCGTAATACTTCCCCCTAGTTAGTCAGTATATGTTAGGGAGGGTGTCTGTGGCCTGGTTAGCAAGCTTCAGTGCACTGTAAGAGTCTAAAACTAGCATCTAGTAGTCAAAAGGAAGGGACATCAGCAAAAAGGCCTGTTTTCTTACAACACCTACCACAAATTGAGTGTAGCCATATAGTCTCCCTGAGGTAACAGTGGGATGACTTCTGACAAGGTGGCCATCCTCAAGTTGTTAGAGGTATTGTACCAGTTTAGCACTCTGAGGTACAAGATCAGTCTTGGTGTTTTGTTCTTCTTTTAGGGATGAGAAAGTAAAGAAAGCGCACTCTTTGTACCGAATTTCAAAATATTCTTTTAGTAGCCCGTCTACATACTGTTCACCTTTTCACAGAAGTGTGTGATTGAATGATCTTTAAAATGTTTTACAAAGAGGCCATGTCACATAAAAAGGGTTCAAAGTGTACTCGTCACTAACAAAGTTCGACCACTGAGAAGAGTAGATTGCATTTGAACCTGTCAAAGGTACCAACAGTTCAGAAGCATAGATAACGGTAATTAACTTTTGTCTAGCACAAAATGTTTCATATCAAGTAGTATTTTGGGAAGATCAATCTCTTCATTAAAATTCATTCTTATCTCTGAAATTCACATGAGGTCACGTGAGCTTGTTGTATTGTACTATAATTACATTTATACAGCCCTTATTACTAATGACAAGGCGTTCGATGTGCTTTATAGCAGGCAGCAAGCTACTCTATAAACAAAAGTTAGTGGTTAACAGAGTGTTTTTTAATTTAGGTGTAAATTTGTTGATTAATGGTTTGGTCTCGTGCTCCGAAGAAATTTAAGTATTTCCTTCAGTTTATAGTGGTAGATTAAGTTAATAGGAGTTAGGTGCAATTATTAGAAAGAGTACATTGTAGTGAAGAGAAAAAGGGTCACACAGATGGAGACATTGTGATTTATGGGAGTGGGATGAGAAAAGGTTAGGTATTGCAGTACAAGTTACTTAACATCGGGAACGCCTTATCTGGTAGAGACATAATCTAGCTGCAGCTTCCTTACCCTTGAACTTGCTGGCGTCAGGCTGGATCTGGAAGATTTTGAAAGCAGTACCCCTGCGCGCCGGGAGATGGCGTCGTTCGACTCTGCGTGACGTTGGCGTGTTCGCAGTCGTCATGTCCGTATCGTCAATATAACTGTCACTCCGGCATGCTGAAGTTACAACTTTTCATGGCTTTCCACGCCAGAAGCGCGGAGCCATGAAGTAACTGATCATGGTGTGTTAAAAAGAAAACTAGGGCCCTGAAGGGGAACAGCCCTGCCACTAAAAACACTAAAAACAATTCCGCAGTGCGGGGAGGATGGGTGGGTTGGTAAGGAATCTGCGGCTAGATCATGTCTCTACCAGATAAGGCGTTACCGAAGGTAAGTAACATGTCCATCTTAAAGAGACATATAGCCACAGATTCCTTACCTCTGACAGATACCCAAGCAATATCTTCCCTGGAGGTGGGACGGCAGAAAAGCTGTAAAACAGGAAATCCTGCAAGACAGAGCGGCCACACAGGCGCTCCCTGGGAACCTAAGAATCCCGGCAATAGTGTCTGGCGAACGTGTGCAGAGATGCCCACGTGGCTGCTTGGCAGATATCAGCAATGGGAACACCACGCTGGAGGGTCGTGGTGGCTGCCTTCGCCCTAGTAGAACAAGCCCGAAGGCCTTCAGGAGGTTGCTTCTTTGCTAAGGTGTAACATATTTTGACACAGAGGATAACCCAGCGTGATATGGTCCTCTTTTGAACAGCACGCCCCTTCTTTGCTCCCACGTACCCTATTATTATTATTAGGTTTTGTTAAGCGCACATACCACCCTGAAGGGTCTCAAGGCGCTGTAGCGGGTTCCATGGAGGGATGGGGGGAAATTATTCACAGCATAAGAGGGGAAAAAAACGCTTAGAACAGCCAGATTTTAAGCTTCTTTCTGAAGTTTGTGGTATGTAATAGTTTGAAGTTGCTTTGGCAGCTCATTCCAGAAAAGAGGAGCTAAGTGGGAAAAGGATCTGCCACCATTTCTGGTGGTGCGGACCCTGAGAGGGTAAGTAAATGTTTTGTTCCCGACCTGAAATTCTTTTTAGGTACATACCAATTAAGTTTCTTGGCCAGATACCTCGGCCCATTTGCATACATAGTCTTATGTATCAGGCAGATGATCTTGAAACAAACACGTTTCCTCATGGGGAGCCAATGTACAGCTTTTAAACTGGGAGCAGATGGGGAACGCAATGGAAGTTTCAACACCAGTCTGGCAGTGGTGTTCTGCAACACCTGGAGTCTGGTATATAACTCCTCATTGAAAGAGGCCATCAGTGCGATTCCATAGTCTAGCTGACTTATTACTAAACCCTGAACGAGTGATTTCCTTGATTCCAAAGGAATTCATTGGAAGATTTTACTTAGGGTTCGCATTATGCCATAGGAGGTGCACAGGACATGATTTACCTGGTCCTTCATGGACAATTTGTCGTTTATTTTTACACCAAGGTTTTGTACTATGGGCTTTGGAGATGGACAGAGGCCAAGGCTCGCAGGCCACCAGACATTTGACCAGAGTTCATGTGCCTTTCCAAATAATATTACTTCGGTCTTACTAGTGTTGAGGTGAAGATGGTTAGTTTGCATCCAGGTGTTGATATGAATCAAACAGCTTTTGAATCCGATTCTAGTGTCTGTTGGATTAGGTCCAAGAATGATTAACAACTAAGCATCATCTGCATACGAAACTACGTCAAACCCACATCATCCAATTACCTTTGCCAAAGGTGCAACATAAAGGTTAAAAAGCATGGGCATGGGACTAAATACCGATCCCTGCGGGACTCCCTTATCTACCTTCAAAATGCAGGGAAACTTGTGTGCCTATTTGCACAGCAGTAGTTCGACCTTTTAAGTTGTTCCTCAGCCAGTTAAGGGTTTGCCTCCGACTCCCATCTCCCGCAACCTTTGTTCTAGAGTTATGTGGCAGATGGTGTCAAAGGCAGCTGATAGATCTAGTAGGACCAGCATTGCTGACTGCCCGTTGTCTTAGGCAAGACTTATGCTATCAACTACCTCTACCAGGGACTTTTTGGTGCTGTAACCAGCCCTAAAAGTTGAGAAGGGTCTAGCAGTTGATGGCTTTCTAGATGGGTTGTTTATTGACCAGGGACTCAAGTAAGTTTCCAAAATAAGGAAGTAAGGAAATTGGCCGATAGTTACTGGACTCTTTAGGATCTGCTGATTGTTTTTTAAGGATTGGTTTGACCCAAGCTGATTTCCATTTAATAGGAACTGCCTCTTGATTTAAGGAAATGTTAAAAAGGTCGGTAAGACCTTTGAGAAGAACAGGGGAGAGAGTTGACAAAATATAGGGTGGAACAGGGTCAACTGGAGAGCCTGATTTGGTTCTGAAAAGGGCAGCTCTAACTTACTCCTGAGTAAATTCAGTGAACTCCTCTAGAAGTACTGTACTGGGAGTCTGTATGCAGTCAAACTCAGTGTTTTGTTCTTCAGTCCTATGTTTGGGAAAAGTATTGTAAATATTGTCAATTTGTTCCTCAAAGAAGGTAGACAATGTGCCTACGTAATCTTGCAAGGATGGGCTGTCTATCTGGCTAGATGAGGGATTAGTAAATTCTTTTAGGATAAAGAGTTGGTCATCCACCCGGAACACTTTATTGCAATCACAGTAGAACGATAACGTTCTTTTTGGGTCCAGACGGTGGGGACGCTCCTCTTCCTTAGAAGGGTGCGGAGGTGCATAGAAAGTGGGCAGTGTAACAGACTGTCCCAGATAGAAGGGTGTTACCACCTCAGGCAGAAAAGATGCCCTAGTCCGGAGTCCCACTTTGTCCGGAAAGAGGGTCAGGTAAGGAGGCTGTGATGACAGTGCTTGCAGTTCGCTCACCCTCCTGGCAGAGGTGATTGCCACCAAAAAGGCTGTTTTGATAGTAAGCAGCCGTCGAGGGCAGTTGTGCAGCGGCTCAAACGGTGCGCACATCAAAAAGGTAAGGACCAAATTAAGGTCCCAATGTGGCATAATGAAAGGGGAAGGAGAAACAAATGGGTTGACCCCTTCAAAAATCTCTGCACAAGAGGTGATTTAAAAAGTGAAGACTGATATGGCAGCCGAAGAAATGCAGATAGGGCCGAAAGGTAGCCTTTCAGATTGCCCAGAGCAGAGCCCTGCTGGGCCAAGAAAATAAACAGGAGAACACTGACAGAGAGGCAGATAAGGGGTCAATAGACCTTTCTGTACAGGAAGGTTTAAAACTGTAGATAAGATTCAGCAGAGGTTACACGTATAGATTAAAACGTAGAGTTAAGATCACAGATTTTTGTTGAACTCCTGATTTATGCAGCAAGGTTTTGAAGAGAAAGGAAGTGTGAGAACATATGATCTTTTGTTAGATAAGAGGCTATCCAGTTTAGAGTGACTCCATCTATACCAACTTCTTTCAGTCGAAGAAGTAATGTTCCACAGTGCACTGTGTCAAAAGCTGCTGAAATGTCCAGAAGTAGTATTGTAGCTGCACCATTATTGTCCACTATGCTTTTTAGGTCATCCCAAATTGCGATTATGACAGATTGCACCCTCTCCTTGGGTAGATTCCTCTTTGCCTGACTGAGGGTAGTTTGTTTTCTTCTATGAATTCTGAGATCTAGCGAAAGGATGCAGTTTCCATAAGTTTGTTAAGGAAAGGTATATTGGGGATTGGTCTGTAGCTGTTGGGGGTCTTGGGGGCCAAACTTGTTTTTACCTAGTGAGCATATGTATGACGTCTTTACTAGCTACGTGAACGTTCCTGCTTTAAGGAGTTAATTATAGTATTTCTACCTGGGACAGATTCTGATGTGTGGGGGGCAGAGGTCAGATAGGCAGTGGGCTATTAATAGGTCTTCAAATTCTGAGGTTTTAATTTCTTGGAAGGCTGATATAGATGGAGATTGAGTATCTGCTGTGGATTGTGGCTGCATACAGGGGATCAGTTTATTCTCTTGGTTGTTAGCTTAGACTCCTGTGTGTCTGCCTTGAATGATAATGTGTTGCTATTTTATTGCAGATGTCTTATAAAAGTGAGTTGAGGTTTGACAGCTCTCTGGATTTAGAAATTCTGATGGAATTTTTTGGTTCCTTGTTTGGGCATTTGACATTGTTGATACTACATAAGTTGATACTACATTAGTGGATGTTTTACCTTCTTTTTTGTATAATGTGTATATTTTATTGTGTCTGTTAAGGCACATTTTATCTTGAGAGTTCTTGAGACATCTGTGTTGAGATTTGTCCTTTAATTTGTTAAGGTCATCATTCACTGTAGGGGCTTTCTTCTTTGCCATGGTTAGAAGTTGTTTTGGGATAAATGTGTCAAAGGCTGAGGGCACCCATTGGGATTAATGTGTCAAAGGCTGAGGGCATCTATTCAAAGAACTTTCCCTCCGAGTTATTTTTTCCTGGGGTTTATTTATTGTAGGAGGTGATTTTACTCCCTTGCATGTTTAGTTTGTTTCAATGGTTGTTGTTTGTAGCCACGCGGTGGGATTTCGGATTTTGTTTTTTTTGGGGGGGATCTTAAATGAGGAAGTGATAATGTGTTATTTGGTTCATATAATAGGCGAGTTTTGTTGAATAGAAGTCATTTGTGGACTGGAGAAAATAACATTCAGTACATGACCTGCTATGTGGTTAGGTCAAGAGATCATCTTTAGTAGGTTATGTGTATTTAGACCCGATATGATAGCACTTGGTTGAGGCATTTTTGGTTTCTCAAACCAGGTTTAGATCACCAAGTATAGCTATATTCGATTGTTTTGTTGATAAATCTAAAACTGCCCAAGAACACATCAGTAAAAGATCTGTTGTAATGTGAAGGTCTGTAGAGCAAGCAGAAGTGGCAGGTGAAACTGGGCCTGGGTTGGCAACTAGCAAGAAGGGCTTCAAACCTTGCATAGACACCTCTTCCAACTTGGTGATTGTTATGGTGTTCTTAAATACATTAGCTCGTCTGCCTCCTTCTTTCCTTATCTGTTATGTGTAATGGCTTGATATTCAGGGGAGATAGCTTCATGTAGGCCCTAGGTTTCAACAGGCAATCATAAGCAAACAATGTAGAAGTAACATTTTTCTTTTGTAGAAGGAATGGTATGTGTCTGGGTTATTGTTGGTCTTATCCATTCAGCTCTTTGTGGATATTTGTGGTTATTATTGGTTCCGATTTGTTCTGTGTGCATATGGCAAGGTGAGGAAATAGAAAGTGCTACTGGAGTCATGGCGCTGGATTTGTGGAGCTCCTAGCAGTGTTTTTTTTTTTTTATAAGGAGGAGAACGAGTCAGGTTCTGTTTGTGGAACTGTTGCTTGTGTAGGATAATGTTTTTGTGAGGTGTTAATACAGAGTGGTGATTGGTTGTGATGTAGTCTGGGCGATGAAATGTTTGTGTGATTGGTGGTGTGTGAAAGTAGGAGGCATCCTAAAAGACTCTACCTCCCATATTTCTTGCAACAAAATGTTTCAATGCATGGCTGCTGTAATTTTCTTGCTCTTGTTGAATGGGCTTCTACATTTGTAGTGAGTGGCATGTACACCCTAGTAAAATAAATATGCATGGGACTGTCCATCTGCCAATATCCTGCTTTGAAAGAGGTCATCCTTTGAAATGTATGCCAAAGCCTGCAAAAATGTGGTCAGAACTTCTCATGTTGTCTTCTCAATGTAATAGCTCATGCTTCTTTTAGCATCTAAAATATCTACAAAAATCACTTGCTCCTGCACAGCATAAAAGAAAAAAGAAAATAAACCCAAGTATCTCTTAGTGGCCCTTAAAGTCCAGCAGTTCAGGACATTTGTTGATTAGCAATACACAGTTTAACAAAGGGGAAAACATTCTTTTACTTTCATGGGTCTGAAGACTTGGAAAATACTTCTATAGGGCCTCCTTTACCGTATTAGTTGTGTTCTGTCTGGAAAAGCCTCAACATTTTTCTCTTCATGCAACTAGCTTGGTTTTAGATCCTCTTTCTGTGGCCTGCTGACTGCTAGTCTCTGAATCAGATATTCAGAGGATCGGTACCTAGTGCCTAAAAAAATTTCATAATCCTATCACATACTGATCAACCAGGGATACTAGAAAAACAGCTGTAGAGATGCTAACTTACGATACAAACATTTATTGAATGTGATCTGAAAACTGGTTAGTGCATGTAGAACACTTTAAAAATATTGCCAGTACAGCAGGAGTGTCGCTCATTCATGGTAGTGAACAACAGCTACTACAGACAAGGTTTTCCAGGGAAAATATTTAATGTTCTGTTTATGCATTGGGCCTAACGGGGCACTGAATTTACAAAAGTGTTAATTTCCCACACTGGTATGATCACAACAGAAAATCCTTTCATAGGAACGCTCAAATTATTAGAAAAACATGAATTTGTAACCTTGTAAAAAGAGATGACCGAAGGGTGCACCAGAATTACAGTTTTTGTTCTACTATACATAAAATCTCAAAAATGTGTTACGTAGCAATAGCTAATATAGCATGCCAGAAAATAAATATTTCTCCTCTTGGGAGAACTCCCTCGAGTAGCCTTCATTCTTAATTTTCTAACGATTACCAAGCAATTTGTTATTTTGTAAAATATTTCAGGAACCATATTGCCACGTTTACTGCACTAGGATTGTTTTAGTTTGTTTTTTGTTTTCATAATGAACACACAACAGTGGAAGCTCACTTGGATGCAAAATGTCCTTCAAATCAAATGTAGGACTACCAACCAACTCTGTCACACCCTGTGGTTCTTAGCAAATCTAGCAACTCAATATTCTGAACTTGCTTACTGCCTGTGTTAATAGAAATAGAGGAAAACCTCAGAGAAATATAATGGACTCAGGAACCATAAACACTTACCCTGGAGGGTTCTGTTTGCAGTACCTGAAACTGAATTTATATTTTTACCCCTACTGAAAATGTCTTTTTAGGAGATAGTACCTGTATTTGAGCACCCATTTACAAAATCTCCTTGCTGCCTTGTAGACATTTTTAATCATATCAATTTTTCCAGATGCACTACACCGCTCTAAAATGTTTATGATGGGGTCCCTATTGCTCACTGCAGAATGAAGTTTTTGGTCTGATCTCTCAAATGCACTTGAATTCCAGAGAAAATAGATCACTGACCCCTATACTTGGGGTTTAGGCTTCTGAAGGAGAAGGCCCCATCACATGCTGTTTGAATATCAGTCCGCTATCTCAGAAAGGGTCTTTGAGAAGGAGGGCACCAGACAGCATGCTTGTCATATCTTTGTGCATCTTTCAGAAGTTTGTCTATTATTTCCTGTTGAAAATGAATATGTAGCCATAGTTGTGTATCAACAGTGTGCAAGAAACCCTTGTTCCTAGCCAAGCCTCAAAATGCTCAGTCAAGTCAATCTTCTTCAAACTGTCATCCTATTAAAAATGTGCAAGGTTACAATTGTTAAACAAACATTTTCAATCCAGTGAGTCATTCTTTTCATTGAATGTATTAAAGTACAACATGGCTAATGAATATATTGGCTCTACTAAGCCGCCGAAATGGCTTAGCACTTTAAGTGCTTGCTCCTGATATCTAGTGTAATCTACAGATCAGGAATTTGTATCCTGGCTAGCACAACTCAGTGTTTCATCATTCCATGGTTGATGAACTGAGAATTACTGAGCAAAAGCAACCTCTGTTCTTTGAAACACTTTAAAACAGTAAAACTGTACCTTTATTGACTAAATACAAATAAGTAAACTATTCGTTTTTTCTATGCTTGCTTTACTATGACTAATGTTTAGCAAAATCTCAGTAGTCATCATAATAATTAGCAAAGCATATACTTACACAAAAGGATGAAGGCCAAGAGTCAAGACCCCTGAACAGACGATTTCTTAAAAAAGATTTTCCTGTGTTAAAGAAAAACAAACAAACAAGAGTATTTAGTGGAAAACATGTTAACATTAAGCACAGAATCACTAATCATCAGTCGGTACTATTTGTACTGCATTTGTGACTCAGAAGCAACATTTGGACACAAATCAGACAGAATAGCAGACAGCTGTATGAGCTGACAGGCCTAGAACGCAATGCATACAGGTCCTGAAGAGGATAGTGCTGCCCCATCTCCATAGACTTCGGATACCTAGTGAGGTGGAAGCAGCTTTGCAAAGCACACCTAAAATCTTTAAAATTCTTAAATATGGAAACAATAAAGCCCCAACTGAACCAAGGGCAAACCTTTTTCTCTGTTCCTGGGTCTGTCCATGGCTACTTGGTCATATTCTGCTGCGCATCAGTCATTGACTAAAGATGTTCAGGGGCCTTGGGGACAATTGTAGTGATCATTGGACGCAAAGTACTGTTAATTGGGTCTTGAATGTCCAAGGGTGAGAGTTTAATCAATTAAATATGTTATGTTATAGCAGCTTATAAAGCGCATTGGTTTCTCCATTACGGAGTGTCCCCTCGCTGAATTCCAATCGAGGCTGAAGACATACTTCTAGTGAGAGTAAGAGGTGAAAAACTAAGGAAGAAGGTTTTTCCTAAACAGCCAAGTTTGAAGCTGTTTCCTAAAGCTAGATTCTGAAGTCTCCAGTCTTAGGTGCAGAGGTAAAGAATTCCACTGCTTGGCTGCCAGGTATCTAAAGGGGATTTCCCCAAATCGTTTCTGTTGAATTTTGGAATGCAGACCAGGCCAGTTCCAGCCGATCTCAGACAGCGTGTAGGGAGGTAGGAGTGTATCATGGGGCGTAGATATTTCGGGCCCTTGCCCTGCAATATTCTGTGGACATAGCAGAAGGCTTTAAAGGAGATCCTATCCTCAATGGCAAGCCAGTGGAGAGTCTCCAGGGCATTACCAGTAGGAGAAAATCTGGGGATATTTAACAGTATTAGAGCTGCTGCTTTTTGCACCCGTTGGAGCATTTATATACTCCTCTTCGGTGCCCCCAGATACAGAACATTACAATAGTCTAATCTGGAAGTCACCAGAGCCTAGACCACTGTCTTTTTTGTAGCTCAAGAATTTGTTCCAGCATTTTTAGAATCCCATAGCAGGTACCTGTGAGGGCAGAAATCTGGTCAGAGATAGAAAGTGTGGAGTCAAACAAGACTCCAAGGTTTTTCACTTTGTGGCTCGGAGAAGGTGGAGACCCTAGCATACTAGGCCACCAGCTTGATGACCATATGGAAGGTTGTGGGAGCAGGGTGCGTGATGTGGTTGGCGCAGTTGGTGATCCAGTCATTGAAGATTTTGGTGTCACCCTCGGTGTTTCCTGTGTGGCTGGGGGGATGCTTCAGTAGTGTCTTGGTCCATTCTTCTTCGGATACTCTACCCCAGCGTCGTGATGTTTGTTTTTGGTGGGGTGACTCGGTGTGTGGGCATACTGAAGTGGACGATGTAGTAGACTGTCCATGTGAGCGGTGTTCTGTGGGTGGTGCTGATGTTGCTAGAGGAGAAGATAGGGCAAAGGGTATAGCCGGCTGTGTGGATAGGTCCTTGGACAAGCTGGGTGAGTCCAAGCTTGCTGAGGATTTAGAGGACAGTCGTGGAGTTGGGGTCTGTGTTGTCTTCGAGGTAGAAGCTGAAGTCTCAGAGGAGGATGTAGTTGCTTGATCTGATGATGAGGGGAGCGATGTGGTTGCAGAACTCCACTCGGTGGGACCGATGAATGGTATGCAAGGGTTCCCTTCAAGGTAGTGTTGTAGTCTGTTCCTATTTTGAAGTGCAAGTGTTCCATGAGATTGGTGTCTGAGTCCGTGGAGGTGCTGCAGTTGATAGTGATTTTGTGGATGATCAAGAGTCCTCCACATGGTTTGTAGGTACGGTCTTGGTGTATGATTTTGTAGGTGAGCAGGATGGCATCGGCAATATCCAGGTTGGATGCTGAGTTTAGCCTGGTTTCGGTCAGAAGCGTTGCTGATCAGGAGGCCCCAGATTTCTGTGGAGTGTTTCCGAGTTTTTCCGAAGTGACTGGACGTTAAGGAGAAAGGCGGATAGATGGTTTGGGGTGGGGGTGGAGTAGTGTCAGTTGTTTGGCAGCAGTTGTGTCGGTACATGAGGTGTCTCAGTTGTATTTAAAGTGGGCGCAGGTGAAAGGTCCTACCGTGGGCACAGGGATACGCGCAGTAGCAGTGTGAAGGCTGGTGTGTGGTTTTGAGGTTGTGGAGGATGGCGGTAGGAGTAGAGACGGCGTTCGTTGGCTCCGATGTCTGTAGCAGCTGTGATGGTGGGCTTGTGTCAGATGATGCGGGGGCCAGGGTTCCTGGCACTGGGCGCGGTCCAGGTGCAGATAGGCTGCATGCACCCGCTGTGAAAATGCATTAAGTGGGTCCTGGGGTGGATGGAGTTTCAGCAGAGGCAGGAATATGAGAGCGTGAAACCGGGCAGCGGCAGTTAAACTAGGCAGCAATGTGCTGCCAAGAGCAAGTGAAGCAGAGAGAAACTGGCACTGGCAACAGGAGATGGCAGCTAGCAAGCAGGAGCTGGCAGCTAGCAGGCAAGAGCCCAGGTGCAAGGTGAATCCAAACAGCAGTGCCTGATAAAGTTATGTATTAATCGCCATGAAACAAATATTTATCACTTCTATAATTTCTTAATTGTGTCATTGTAGATGCTTTGGCCCTTGGTAAATGTGTTTTAGGCTTACTAGGGAAAGGTTAATTTAAAGCAGAACGTAATGCAAGAAACTATCCGTCTAGAAATGGGCTGTTCTGAAATGGAAAGAACAATTCTTAGTGAGCCAAAGTTTACAAATAGATAGTCAGTCTGTCTGATCTCTTTTGGTTTGTCTAAGTGGAATCCCAGTGCCCTTTTGACATCTAGAGAGTGAAGAGCCCAGGAAGAAGGTTGCCAAGTAAATGTTCTTATGAAAAAATGTTCAAGGCTCATGTGAACAGAAGGCCTGGATTTCAATGGCTCTGGGCACAGAGGTAATAGCTGTAAGAAAAGGTGTTTCCCACTACAAATGCTGCAGTCAGCGTGTGCATACGTTCAAACAGAAGACCCATAAAGTTTGAAAGAACAATGTTTTATTCCTTTGGTGGTGAAGGGGGCCCGAATGGGAGGGAAACCTTCTTGACACACTCCAAAATATCAGTACTTCTGGTATTTTAAAGGAAGAGGTCTGAGAAGGAGATTACCTATAATCAGTAATAGCTGCAAGGTGTACTTTTATAGTTGTAAAGTAAAGGGAAGATCATTCCAGATGCAAAAGATATGGAATAACCACATCCTCTAGGCATCTCATCTGATTATAGTCATTCTGCATACACCAGATGCAGAATCCCTTCCAATTAAATGCATAAGATGCTCTAGAGAAAGGCAATTTTGCCTCCTTCAAAATGTCGATATAGATTTACTGGAGATCTAAATGTTAATACTTCAGGTATTCAGTAGCCAAAAGGCCAAGATCAACGATGGTAGGTTGGGATGTTGGATCAGGCCCACAAGCTTGTAGAGAAGGTCTTGTCAGTATGGCAGCTTCATGAGTGGTATTTCGGATAGTGAAAATGATCTTTGAACTACCACTCTCATGGCCATTCCGGGGCTACAAGAATCACTCTTGCAGTGAAATTTCGAAGCTTGATCAGCACTGTTCGGAGGAAATGTATAGAATTTTTTCCTTGACCAATCGATCAAATGGGGCTTTTCCACTGGACAATCGTTGGTAATATCTGAGGCAAAGTTTGGTCATTTTTTATTGATTGCCTCTGTAAACTGATTTGCGGACAGCTCCATTTTTTGAAGATGCTTGTAGTACCTCTTTGTTGACAGTCCAATCTTCTTACTTGTATTTGTCGACTTAAGGTATCTAGTTGTGAGTGTTTCACTACTGTGTCTCAATCAGGCTGGTAAAGCTGTAAGAAAGTGCCCTCTTTTTGCATGGTTACCCCCACTTTTCGCCAAATTGCTGATGTACTTTGACTGAGTGTGCCCTGGGTTCCTGCAAAACAGGTACCCAGGGCCTATGTTCTTTCCCTAAAACTGCATTGAGACAAACCCAATTTGCACTCTTTGGCCACATGCCAGTCCCTTGTAAATGGTACAACAGGTACCAAGGGCACTGTGGCCAGAGAAGGGCTCTAAGGGCTGCAGCACTTATTGTGCCACCCTTAGAGACACTGTACCTTTAGACACGCACACTGCCAATGCAGGCTGCGTGTTTTGGTGCAGAACAAAGTGAAGAGTCGACATGGCAGACATTCCTGTGTGCCATGCCTACACAACCCACTGCCCTGGCATAGGTCAGCCACCCCTCTAGCTGAGTGCACTATACCAGTGGTGAGGATACAGGAGCATGAGCCCTATACCCCTACAGTGTCTAAGCCAATTCTTAGACACTGTAAGTGCAGTAATGCCATTAGGATATATGGTGCTGGGAGCTTGTCATTACGAAATCCACAGCACTATAATGGCCTTACTGAAAACTGGGAAGTTTGATATCAAACTTCTCAGCACATTAAAGCCACACTGATGCCAGTGTGGGATTTAATGAAAAATGCACTCAGAGGTCATCTTAGAGATGCCCCTGAAAAACGACCTAACTGTAGTGTCCTGGCTGAGTGGCTGCTCGCCAGCTGCCACCACCAGACATGTTTCTGGACCCCTGGGTCGAGAGCCTGCTGCTCTCGGGGTCTGAAACAATGCACATCCTGGGACGAGGTGCCAAGCCTCCTCCCCCAGGATGGGCAGGGTTCACGAAGAGGAACCTTCAAAAGCTTGCCACCTTTGTGAGCTACCCCAGCCCTTTGCTGCTTCCAGCAACTGGCTCCCACTGGTTCTGCCACCCACTTTGGGTGGGAGAATCAGCAGGAAAACCGAGTGAGGAAGGGAGGTGTGCCCACCTTTGCCAACCCCACCCCTCAGGTGGGGGAGGCGAGGTGAAGCACAACTCTCAGTCTCTGCCATCTTGCAGATGGTGGGACCCAGCCAACCAGAGAGGCGCATATGCCCCCCCTCCCACTGGAAGGTAGCATAATAGGGGGTGTACCCACCCCAAAGAAGGGACCCTTTGGTTCCAACCTTTACTTATCTGTAACACCCCTAAATCTAGTATATAGGGGCAACCCCGAACCTTGCCTCCTCAGACAAGAATCGACAAGAAGAAGAAGGACCGAAGAAGCCATGCTAAAACTAAGAAGAGGAGGACGCCCACTGACTCGGCCCCAGCCTTACCGGACTGTCCCCACCTCGAACCTGCTCCAGCGAAATCCCGGTGTGTCCTGCAGCCAGCAACCTCAAGAACCCAGAGTACCTGCCCTGCTTTCCAAGCCAAAGACTTTGTCTCCCGCGAGCACCGGATTTGCTCACCCACAGGCTCAGGCAACAGCCAAAACCACTCTGCACCCGACGCCCACGGCCTGAGTTTGAGTGGCCCAACACCACGAGGAGGTCTCCGCAGCGATCCTGACCTGAGATCTGGTGATCCCTGACCTGCCTCGAATCTCCAAGCGAAGCCTGCAGTCCCTTTCTGGAGGATTCCACTGACCGCGACCAGAGCTGGGAAGAAAGCCCAATGCCTAAAGACACCCCTGCACCCGATGCTCCACAGCCTTAGGTGGCCCAACTGACGGTGTCCCAGCATCCCCAGGCATCCCAACTTACCTCTCCAACCAGCGGTCACCTCCAGAAGATCTTCGTCCCAGAGCCTGCAGTCTTTGTTGCAACAGGAGAATCCCCATTGATGACAACAGGGCACCCGACGCCAAAACAGCACCCTGCACGCAGCCGCCCTAGTGCCACTGCGGGTGTACCAGCTTTTAAAGGTATTTAGTAGTACAAGAAGCAAACAAAAAGACCGACCTCAGTCCCAGGAGCCAGAAAAAAGAACTGACCTAATTGTCACCTCTCAGCGATGATGGAACACTGGAGCAAGGGTGAGGCCCTTAAAGGCACAGTGCCAATTGCATTACCTGTGCAGCCTGCATGCTAGCAATGTCCTGCAATCTCTTAATTTTTCAATTTTTCCTTTTTAAAGAGGGTAGTGAGTGATATTTATAATCACTATAGATTTAGTAAATGTCTTAGACTATATTGGAGATATATTTTTAAATAAAATATAAATGAACACCCACCCATCCAGAGCTCGGCAGTCTTATGATGGACTTGAGAAATGAATTGATAGGGGATGACTGCCAGAACCACCGCAACCTGAAGCACCGTATATGGGAATCATCTAGTTTGATTTCGGATCAGCGGGCGAGTTCGGCGGACTGCCAGAACCACCACGAAAGGAGGATGGACTAATGAAATCCAGGCATTTACAAATTAGATGGCAGCTGAGGGGAGGGGGCTCTGTCCAGTGTAGGCTGATATGGGTGAGTGGGATTGTGCACTTTCACCCGATATACAGCCAATAACGAACTGTTCCTTGAGACTGAGGCGGCTCACACAGAGTTTGATTGGTGTGAAAAAGAGTGAAGGATTAACCCCTTCGGTGCTCATGACGGAGCGGTTCCGTCATGAGCCACGGTGGGCGTGTGCTCATGACGGAACCACTCCGTAATGGCACCCACCCATGGGGGAAGCGCTGGCGCTCCCCCCATGGGCAGCCCATCTGCACCCCCAAGCAGGGATGGCAGCGGAAAAGTTTCCGCTGCCACCCCGACCCCCCCCCCTCGGCGATCCTGTGACATCAGCGTGCACAGCGCGCGCCGACGTCATCAGGAAGCGCTGGGACGCCTGGAAGCCATTTGCTTCCAGGCGTCCAGGCAGGCACAGGTAAGTTTCTGTGCTCCGGTGGGGCAGGGGGGCAGATCGTCACGCATTGAGGCATCGGGGGAGAGGAAACAGTGTTTCCTCTCCCCTGATGTCTCAATGCAGGGCATTCCTGCTGCACGATCGCGCACAGCGCGCGATCGTGCAGCAGGAATGCCCCCACTAGACACCAGGGATGTTTTTTTTCTGTAAAGGAAGCGACCCCTTGGGCAAGGGTCGCTTCCTTAGGGGGCTACATTATTTTCAGACTTTTCTGCCCCACCCCCCGGGGACAGATCGCCCGATTTTATTGACGTTTCTGGTCCTAGGGGGGGGGCAGCAAAGCCCACTAGAGCCAGGGATTTTTTTAAAAAACAAAATGGAAGCGACCCCTTGGGCAAGGGTCGCTTCCAGGGGGCATATTTTTAAAAAATGTGTATTCTGCCCGGGGGCAGATCGGCCGATTTATTTGGCCTTTCTGCCCCCAGGGGGGGGGGGGGGCAGAATACCCTACTAGACACCAGGGAGTTCTTTATTTAAAGGAAACGACCCCTTGGGCAAGGGTCGCTTCCTTAGGGGGCACATTATTTTCAAGACTTTTCTGCCACCCCTGGGGACAGATCGCCTGCATTTTTTGGCGTTTCTGGCCCCAGGGGGGTCAGAAAAGCCCACTAGAGCCAGGGATATTTTAAAAAATAAAATGGAAGCGACCCCTTGGGCAAGGGTCGCTTCCAGGGGGCATATTTTTTTTATGTGTATTCTGTCTCCCCCTGGGGGCAGATCGGCCCGATTATTTGGCCTTTCTGCCCCCAGGGGGGGATAGAATACCCCACTAGACACCAGGGAGTTCTTTAAAATTTAAATGGAAGCGACCCCTTGGGCAAGGGTCGCTTCCGGGGAGAGGGCATTTTTTTTTTTTTAAATATTTGCATTCTGCCCCCCCTGGGGGCAGATCGGCTCGTTTTTTGGCGGGGGCAGAAAACCCCACTAGACACCAGGGACTCATTTTTAAATTAAAATGGAAGCGACCCCTTGGGCAAGGGTCGCTTCCAGGGGGCATATTTTTTTATATGTGTATTCTGCCCCGTTTTGTGGGCCTTTCTCCCCCCGGGGGGGCAGAAAACCCCACTAGGCACGAGGGATTTTGTTTTGTGTGTAATGGAAGCGACATGGTTGCTTCCAAGGGGGTAAAAATGCTTAATGTTTTTTCTGCCCGTCCTGGGGACAGATCTGCCCCTTTTTTTGGCCTTTCTGCCCTAGGCGGGAGGGGGGAGGCAGAAAACCCTACTAGGCACCAGGGATTTATTTATTTTGCAAGGGGGGCACATTTCGGTCTGCTGTTTTCTGCCCCACCTGGGGGACAGATCGGCCTGGCAGACAACCTCACCCGATCCCTTGGGCAAGATCACCCCCTATTTTTCTCAGCTCTATTTGAAGGCCCATCTGGCAGATTGACCATTTGGGTAGTGACATAGCGTGTTATAATGTTAATTGTTTTATTCCTTGTGAATTGCAATTGTAATGCTTTATTTCTCCCTTTTTGTTCTAGTTCTAGGGTTTTGCTCTTTAGACAGTTCCAGGTTGCGGATTCGTTACTGGAGGTTCTGCCGTTTGTGTAGTTGCATGTGTTTGGTAAGAGACTTTTTTTGTACAATGTAAATGAATTTCATTTCTCTGCATGAATGTGTTTTTTGCAAATGGTGTAATAATAGCAGTATGTTTGGCTTCTGTTTTTTGAGTGTCAAAAACTGTTTGCATTTGTGCTCGATGTGTATTTTGTTGTCTAGTGAGTAATTGTTTATTTTTTTTTCTTTCTAGTGGGATATCGTTGGTTTTTGCTGTCTCTCTGCAGAGTAGGTGCTGGTGAGTGTAGCGGACTCTTGCAAGTGAATCGTATAGTTTTTGAGTATATAGATCTTTGTGATAAAGGCACACATTTTTTTTACTTACTTATTTTGCACAGTGTTGGTTGTTGTTGACTTGTTTGTGCAGTCTCCTTTCTTAGTAAGGATAATGGCTAGCCGCAGGATTACTGCTCAGCAGGTTGTTGGTATGCTTTTTGAGTCTTCCTCTGACCATGGTTCAGAGACTGACTCTGCATCTGAGGCAGAGGAGGGAGTGGAAGATTCAGGCAGTGAGTTTTCTCTCCACATGGAATCATCGGATGATGAAGCTACTCTCAGTGCGGATGAAGCTACTCTTACTGCGGATGAAGTGCCTGTTTTAGAGGAGGACATTGATGTGCCGAGCTTGGGGCTGCAAGGCTTCCGGTTGGAAGTGATGACCTCTGGGTTGCCCCAGGCATGGTGCAGCTGGCATTGCCAGACTTTACTGGTGTTCCAGGGTGTAGAGTGAATACAGAAAAAATGTTGGCGATAAATTTTTTTCAGTTGTTTATGGACGATGTATTTTTGGCAGAGATTGTTGAGCAGACTAATTTGTATGCCGAACAGTTTTTGAGGGACTACAGTGCCAGCCTTAGGCCCCACTCTAGAGCTACCCGGTGGACTCCCACAAATCTGGAAGAGATGAAGAAGTTCTTGGGTTTAACTTTTTTGATGGGCTTGCTAAGGAAGCCATCAATGTCTTCATATTGGTCTACTAGTCCCTTGATGGCAACGGCTATATTTCCGGCAGTCATGAGTCGTGATAGGTATTTGCTTCTGCTTCGGATGCTGCATTTTGTCGATAATGGTTTAGCGTTGCCACGAGATTACCCTGATTGTGACCGTCTTTTAAAGATTCGGCCTGTCATTGATCACTTTGTAGATCGATTTTCTGAGATCTATGCTCCAGGGAAAGAAATAGCAGTGGATGAGTCTTTGGTCTTGTTCAAGGGCCGCTTGGTTTTTAGGCAAGACATTCCTAGTAAGAGGGCACGCTATGGAATTAAGCTGTATATGCTGTGACAGTAGGACTGGATATGTCTCTAATTTCAGGGTGTACACCGGTAAGGAATCCAGGATTAACCCCCCTAGTTGTCCGTCCACTTTTGGAGTGACTGAGAAAATTGTGTGGGAACTTGGTAGAGGACTTTTTAACAAAGGCCACCATTTATATGTAGATAACTTCTACACTGGTGTGCGGTTGTTCAGGGAATTGGCCGAAGTGGACACTGTTGCTTGTGGCACAATCCGCTCTAACCGTAAAGGTTTCCCAAAAGAACTTGTTTGACAAAAGCTTGTGCGGGGACAGTGCAGTGCGTTGCGTTGCGAGGAACTTCTAGCTGTGAAGTTTTCAGACAGGAGAGATGTCTACATGCTGACTACCATCCATGATGAAAGCACTTCACCTGTGACTGTTTGGGGTCAGGTTGCTGAAGCGCGCAAACCTGTGTGCATTTTAGACTATAATAGGCACATGGGTGGTGTTGATAGAGTAGATCAGAGGTTGGAACCTTACACTGCTCTTCGTAAGGCTTACATTTGGTATAAGAAGTTGGCTATCCATCTTTTCCACTTGGCAACCTTTAATGCTTTTGTTGTATTCAAGGATTCTTGTCCTGAGTCAAAGATGACTTTTGCTAAGTTTCAGGAGTCTGTAATAGGCAGCCTTGTTGTAGTGAAACAGGCAAGTGTTCCTAGAGTTGGAGTGGTGGAGGATGTGGCTAGATTGAAAGATCGCCACTTTCCTGATCACATTCCTCCCACACCCTCAAAAGACTTTGCCAGAAGGAGATGTAGAGTCTGTTGGTGAAGAGGTAACCGGAAGGAGACTCGTATGTACTGCCCCGAGTGTCCTTCTAACCCTGCACTGTGTGTGCCTGCTTGTTTTAGAATGTACCACACGCAAAAGAATTTTTGGGAGCATCCATGAGTGGTAAAGTGAACTGCCTGGTCTCTATTGTTTTATATTTTTTGTTCAGTTTCAAGGTTGGCATTTGTGCAATGTATTTAGTTTCAGATTTTGTGTTAGTAGATTTGTATCTATTTGTAATTTGTTTGCGTTTTCTTTTTTGTATAAACAAATCCTAAATGTGATGGCGGTGTGTGTAGGCTGGCAGTTGGCTGGTGGTGTGCGTGGACTGGCGCTTGGCTGGCGGTGTGCCTGGACTGGCGCTTGGCTGGCCGTGCCGGCACAAATGTCCTACCCCACAGTGTTCTCCTTAGTGTCCCGAGTAAAATGATACCTCACTTGTGTGGGTGTCCAATGCAGAAGTGGCTAAAAACGTATTTTTAAAAAAATGTAGCGCTTAGAATTCTCGGTGCTATACCCTTATTCCCTATGTTTTGGGCTCTTCCCAGTCACAGGCCCTTGCCCCACCCACACAAGTGAAGTATCATTTTACTCGGGAGACTCAGGGGAACGCTGTGGGGTAGGACATTTGTGCCGGCACGGTGATTCCACACAGAAATATGTGGAAAATGTGTTTTTTTCAGCTAAATTGGAGGTTTGCATGGCATTCTGGGTAGGAAAACATTGGGGGATCCACGCAATCCATACCTCATTAGACTCCCCCGGGTGTCTAGTTTTCAGAAATGTTTGGGTTTGGTACCTTCCCAAGATGGCCGCAGAGCCCAGGGCCAAAACCCCAGGTGCCCCCCCTCCCCAAAACCAGGTAGTTTTGTTATAGGTAATTTTGAAGTCCCCACAGTACGATTTGGGCCATTTCCTGTTGCAGCCACTATGCCTACCCACACAAGTGAGGTACCATTTTTATCGGGAGACCTGGGGGAACGCTGGGTGGGAGGAAATTTGTGGATCCACGCAGATTCTAGAACTTTCCCACACAGAAATTTGAGAAAAAAGTGAATTTTTCCAGTGAAATTTGAGGTTTGCAGGGGATTCTGGGTAGGAGAATGTTGGAGGACCCACGCAAGCCATACCTCGCTGGACTCCCCCGGGTGTCTAGTTTCCAGAAATGTGTGGGTTTGGTAGGTTTCCCTAAATGGCCGCCGAGCCCCGGGCCAAAAACTCATGGGACCCCCCTTGCAAAACCAGGTTGGTTTGTGATAGGTAATTTTGATGTCGCCTCAATAGGTTTTGGGCCCTTGCCTGTCGCGGGTACTTGACCCACCTACGCAAGTAAGGTACCATTTTTCTCGAAAGACTTTGGGGAACGCGGGGTGGGTGGAATATTGTGAATCCACGCAGATTCCAGAACTTTCCACCACAGAAATGTGAGGAAAATGTGTTTTTTTGACAATTATTTAGGTTTGCAAGGGATTCTGGGTAACAGAACCTGGTGAGAGCCAGTCAAGTCACCCCATCCTGGATTCCCCTGGGTGTCTAGTTTTCAAAAATGTATAGGTTTGCTAGGTTTCCCTAGGTGCCGGCAGAGCTAGGGTTAAAAAACTACAGCTAGGCACTTTGCAAAAAAAGGGTCATTTTTCATTGTGAAAATGTGGTGTGTCCACGTTGCGTTTTGAGCCGTTTCTTGTCGTGGGCACTAGGCCTACCCACACAAGTGAGGTACCATTTTTATTGGGAGACTTAGGGTAACACAGAATTGTAGAGCAACTGTTATTACCTATTGACTTTGTCTTTCATTTGGAAGGCAGAAATGCATCGAATGTGTTAAAAAGAAGTCATTTTGAAAAATGACCTATAATTCTCATGCTAGTATGGGTACTCCCAATTTCGGAAAAGGGCAAATATCTACTGTTTCTAAACTCTATATTTTGTTCCCATTTCAGAAATACATAGGTGTGTTTCATACCGATTTTTCCATGTATACATTTTCCCAAAATAATTGCTATATACCCGGTACATAATAAACAAGCATTGGCATAGCCAATAGGTCTTGCCTTTGGGACCTTATAAGTGTTTAGCCATGCAGCACATTTTCCTGGGTGTTGTGCAGCCAGGAATTTTTTGTATTTCTGCTTTTGTACTGTTTGAAAGGTGAGCTAAAAACTACTGTGCTTCTGAAATTGCTGCTCTGAAATCTATTTTTGAAATAAAATGAATGCTTAGGAAGGCC
Organism: Calotriton arnoldi; assembly: GCA_963921515.1. NCBI lineage: Eukaryota > Metazoa > Chordata > Amphibia > Caudata > Salamandridae > Calotriton > Calotriton arnoldi. The sequence goes on from CAWUFW010000334.1 coordinate 2,721,570, forward strand.
CTCAAGACATAGATCTACGGAACATCTGACGAATCTTGCCTGGCTCTCATCTGATCACGAAATACCCCACGACTGATGTTCGTTATCTGATAGCGCCAGGAGGCTCCATTGGGAGTGACAGTTCGCGCTTTATAAATAACTCATTTCATTTCATTATAAAAGTTAATCCTACCTTACTACCAAGAGTGTATTTTTTAAATAAATCACCATAACCGAACAATTTTCAAATTGTATTGTAATTGCATTTATATAGCGCTTACTACATCTGTAGAGTCATTTAAGCGCTTTACTGCAGGTAGCGGGCTACTCCGTACCCAAGGTAAGTGGTTAATCCGGATTTATTTTGGTTAATAGTTATTGTTTATTGTTGGTTAATGGGATCAATTGTAATCTCTCACAGCAAGTAACCCCACACACTGGCCGTCGGCCTGTAACAACCTTAATGCAGCCGCCGAGCAGCCGGTGCAGTGAGGCGCTCTAGTCATGCAGGGGGAGGGGGTGGGTCACTAGGCCCTCTATGTTTTATTGTACCGAGCGCTCCCAGTCCAATTGTGGGGTTACGAACCGCTGTCTCTCGACTAGTAACTGTAAGGAAACACAACTACCAACATGCTTTTGAAATTTGCTGTCCCCGTATGTGGTGTGTTAATGCGGTCCATGCAGTGATCTCTGCGGTGTTTTTGTTTGCCGTGCACAAATCCCACTGTTTTTCTTTCTCACACTTCATGAGAAGCAGGGACCGTATTTCAAAATGGCGGGAAGAACATTATTTGCAATAATAGACAGTAGAGCAAGTCCCCTGGGCGCCAAGGAGTATTACATATCCACCTGTGATCTACTGGCGTTGTAAATGTAAATATTTTTTGAAGCACATTTACAAAAATCTATTTGGGGGGCAGGGGTGTTCTGACATGCTAAGCTGTCAACAAGCATCCTGTGAGATAAAAACAAAATGCACAGGGATACATAAGAACATGCGGCACAATCAGAAGCGGCAGCAGCAAAGAACATTATTTAAATAAAAGAAGTACGCACATTACAGTAAATATAATTTTTGTGGCATTTATGCAAGATTTCACAATCAAACGATTACGCAATAGCACTTCCGAAACTTCAGGAGTTGTGGGACAAAAGGGTAAAAAGGAACACCCACATTGTTACATGGTTGAATATTGAGATGGAGTTCACGGAATGTATGCAGAAAGCAAGGTCACGAACTGGCACAGAGCTGCATTGCCGATTAATGAATTCTCACCACTGTGCACAGCGTTAGCTGCTGAAAGCACCACCGGAAATTGAGAAATGGAATCCCACATGACGTCCTTGGTGCAAGAGACCTGTGTTTTGAGAAAGCCAGGTGTATTATAACCAAATACTATGGTATGCTAGCAAGCAAACTACAGAGTGGGCTGCTGGTACACGTAAAGAAGGAAAGATTAAATGTGGTTCAAAAGAAAGGCTGGGGTCCCTCCGCACACCAAGGGTAAGGTTGGTATTTTTAATACCGGTCAATGTTTTACGCCGTAGAACATGTTCCACTCTGTAATCATGGACGGGTTTCTTTCCATTACCCTGGAGACTATACCGTCAAGAGCGCTCCTGATCTTCTCCGTGAAGCAGCCCAGCGGGAGATGCGGGGAGGTGGGGTTTTGGCGGGATGCTAACAAACACTTTATAGATAAATAAAGGCGCGCTTAAAGTGAAAGCTGCGCCGTTCACAAATAAATAAAGGTGCGCTTAAAGTGAAAGCGGTGCCGTTCATAAATAAAGGCGTGAAGGCTGCTTTGGAAGAAAGCTAACAAACATTGTAAGCACATGAGCGCAGGCAATGTAAACAAGAGCGCTTCTTATCTTCTCTGTGATTCTGGGCAAATTACTTAACCTCTCAATCAGACATCCAACCACATGCAAATTAGGCCAACCTGCATTGCTAGATTATGCCCCGGGAAGTCAGGCAAATTGTATTGTATCTTGGCCTTTCAGCCACTGCAGCAAACTTTGAGAGCACTGAGCAGTCACTGAAAGGGGGATGCACTGTGGAGAGAGTGAGTGCGCCAGGATCACCATGGAGACGGCGAGTGAGGGAAAACCAGCGTCCTGGCGTTTAGTGGCAGAGAGGAGTGCAGCCAGTGAGAGGAGGAGTCCTGTGCAGAAGGTGAAAGGAGGTGCAGCGCTGAAGGGAGAGGTGTGGAGACGATCGCGATGCAAGCAAGACACGCGGCCGCGAGACGCGCTCTGTGGTGGGGGAGGGGTAGGAGCATGTGAGAGGAAAGCCAGATGGCGCCTGGAGCGATGCGAGGAATGCGTGTTACTGTGCGCATACCCGCACGCTCTAGGCCAGTCAAAAAGCTGTGGTCGCATTTCTGAAAGCCCACTGACTAAATGTCTTGCCCAGACCAGCGCAAGCGCTGGCTCAGGGTGAGACCTAAAAAACGATTACTGTTGTATTGCTAATCATTCACTGATACTGATTATTAAAGAAATGTTTTAAAGTCCTTTTCCATCTATTTACAACACCACTTGTTTTCACGAGCCAAGATCTTTCTCCGTCCGTGTGGAAACTTGCAACATTATCTGGTTTCATTTCTTTGTCCTTTTTGTCGGCGGGTGCTACCCCAAAATAGGGCAATCAGTATTGACAAACAATTATGGGGGTGGGATGCACACCTTCTGTTCATATTATATCCAAACTCGTCCCAATATTCTCCAAGAATGCGTGCACATTGGTAAGTGCCTTGCCCAAACGGCACCTGAGTTAATGACAACGTGATAAGATGGGGCGACCTCTCGCCCCAAACCAATCGCACAGCTACATTGCGCCTCCAAGGCATACTGTTCAACTATTACTCCATTTTTGATCCGTTTTCACCAAGTACTCCAACATTTTAAACCTCTGTTATTCATGTTGTTTGTCTAGGGGTACAGTATGGGATTTAGGGTGGGTTGAAAAGTAATAGGATATTCACATACTGTATACTGAGTAGAATTAATGAATCGTTTGGTTACAGTGATATGTTTTATTGTCATTTTATATTGTCCCCTGATGAAGGGCGCTTGTAGCCCGAAATGCATTGGGTTTTAAATAAACACTGCTTGGGACGAACCTTTGCATCTGTCGTGTTTGAGCAAGAGGTCCGGATTTGCACAGTTTTCACATGAGAAGCTTGGAAAATGGCATTACATCCCGCGTGTGGATTAAGAGCACAAGTTGAGCAACAACAGAGGTTTAAAATGTTGGAGTACATGGTGAAAACGGATTAAAAATGGAGTAATAGTTGAACAGTATGCCTTGGAGGCGCAATGTAGCTGTGCGATTGGTTTGGGGCGAGAGGTCGCCCCATCTTATCACGTTATCATTAACTCAGGTGCCGTTTGGGCAAGGCACTTACCAATGTGCACGCATTCTTGGAGAATATTGGGACGAGTTTGGATATAATATGAACAGAAGGTGTGCATCCCACCCCCATAATTGTTTAACATGAGGTATACCTACATAAGCATTACGTAGAGGTAGGCAAGGCAGGCAATTGAGAGAGAGACCCGACAGAGCTGAGCCTGGGGTCTGGGTTTGCTGTAAAAGTCGAAGCCATCAAAAGCTGCCAAACGTCATGTAAAGATTCATTTAGATTTAAAGTATGTTTCTTAACCATCAGGGTTTCGTTTTAGTACATTAGATTATGGGATTGTTGTGCCATTTGTTAAAAGGAATGGTTTTAATAAACAGTTTCAATACCCTGCCTTCAAGTGTCCTGACAAAAGTACCAGGAGGTCAATATTCTTGCCCATAAAGAGGTTTTTACATAGCACTGAATTTATTCAAGGTGGTCTCAGTTGTGACAATTAAAGTGAGGCATAGTGAAGCGATTTGCCTAGGATCACACAATTCGGTCAAGTGTTGAAGTTGGGATATGAAACCCGTTTTCGGGTTGCACTGTTTTTCAGCCACTAGATGAATATTTCCTCTTCCATCCCATATGGTAAAAGGACAATGCTTGGAGCTTACCCATTTCAGGACCTCCATTTGTACATGTTTACTCAATCCAAGTACTGTGTGTTGATTCAGTCAGACCCGATAGATGCATAAAAGTGAAATCTTTCTTGAACGTTAAGGGAGGGACTAATCTTTTGTTAATATAACTGCCCAACTCCGACCTAAACAATAAGGGGGTGAGCGGGTAGCACCCTAATGGGGGCAATTGAAATCCTTAGGACAGACATAAGTTGTGTATTTCAGCTCATCTGCAGACAAAAAAAATATATAGAGATTTTATGAGCTCAGCTTCATATGTCTAGTACTTTTGGTCTTAAATCAGCAATACCTTCCCCCAGCCTAAAATAGAAAGGTGGAAATGTAGCGCCTAGCTGGGCTCTGTTTTGGCTCGCCATTCCCTGTAGGACACGTTTGTAGTCATTGGAGTCCAGCTAGTGCCTTGCCACGAACTAGTGACGCATCGAGAGGTGGACGAGCCGACAAATGAACCCAGAGAGGCAGGCACGGGCCCGCTCGGCACCGAGCCTCCGCGCACGGGCCCAGCCCTCAAAATGTGGCATGTAAATCAGGCAAAAAACAAAATACGATAAAATGTTTTTCAAGTTAAAATAATGCATCTCTTTAACACGCAGAAGCTTCAGAGAATTACATCAGATTGTGTCTGCGTTAGATAAGCGTTTAAGAGTGAGTTTTAAAACATTCACTGAGAAACATTCCTGCCCTTGGCGTGATGAGAATGCTATTGGTAACCTAAGAGGAAAGTAATTTGTCTCGTGAACCCTGTATAAGGATAGTTATTTATTATAGATTTAACATTATATACTATTACATCTAACACAAGGGGTTTTTTGCACAGCACTCTTCCCGAACTCGCGCATTTCAAGGAGCTGTCAGATGTGATGTACACAAAGGCGGCTTAGCGAAAAAGAAATTGCCCAGGATCAAACACATTGGTGAAGCCGGGATTAATATCAGATTTTTCAATTTCACGCTGCAATTCAACCAACTTCCATTTGTAACGTGGTTTCAAGTCAATGGAGAAGTCCATAAAGAAAAAAAAAAACATGGTTATAATCAGTAGTATTTATATATCGCTTCCTAAACATGAATATTAAGTGTCAAAAAGCAGAATAGTAGCATGAAAGGGTCTCCTACACTTTTAAACAATAGTACGCACACTGCTCATTGAAGGAATTACTTTGTATTCATTTTGAACCCGAAAACACAATTAACAGCTAATCCAGCCGTACTACAAACGCAGCCTTTGAACTAGACTTCTTATCGATTTATTCCATTTCAAACATTAAAGTGTTTCCGCACATGCCAATGGTGGATAAATCTAAAAGTGATAGGTTTAGTGACTACATGTCACGAGGGTGCACCTCTTCCCGTCCGGCCACCTCGTCTCAAATCATTCTTTACAGGCCCGAGTCCAAAGCGAGCTAACCCAAAACTACACGTCCCAGAATGCACCGCCATGATAAAGGAAACCAAGGCCTGGGCGCAGGTTGAACTGCCCTTCCAGCCATGGAATTACATGGCAACCATACACCTGTAGGGGTTAGTAAATCTATTCGAGAATTTGGCCTCGTCCTCTGAAAATATGCTCGTTAGAAATGTGATATTATAGAACCGAAATAGACATTCCAAAGTTGCGCTACTTCCTCCATCTGCCAGATAAGACTTGTAGTGCAGACGTATTGGTTTTAGGTTTCCTTGTCCCTCAACTGTCTGGCCAGCAGTAGTTACTCTAAAATGCTCTACATTCTGGTAGTGTAAGTGCAGGTTCACTTGCGTAGCTGCCCACTGGCTGCAGGTGTGACATCCCCAGTCTGCTCCAACTTCGAAGTTAGAGACCACGAATAACAGCAAAACTACCAGCCCCAGAATGCACCTTCTGTTTGGTAAAGACACAGAGCTGCAGAAAGTGCGAGGTACAGGGGCGCGTGGCAACCATGACTCTAGCCATCTCCAAAGTCTATCTAATCTCCTCAATACTGCCCCCTCTCTGGCCCCTAGCTCATCTTACACAGGCTTCAAACGACCCTCATCTATGAATTCACATTCTTCGTCACAAAAAGTGACCCCAAAATATTCAGGAATCCTCAAATAACTGAGCTTTTAATGTCTACTATTACTTTGGAAGCGAGCCCTGTCCACACTCACCCTGTGAGGAGCAAAGAGTTCATGGCAAGGACTCCTCGCGCACCGAGAGCTGCCGGACAAACAGAGCTCCACAGAGAAATCTACCGAGGAGGCCGGGAAGGGTAGCAACCTTCCAAGATGGAGGCTTTATAGCAAGCAGCTGATGGGAGTCAACGGGCAGGAAGAGGTCTCCTCCTCTGAACACGGGCCGGGAGGCAGGGCTTCCGGGGACCCTGCTCCCAGGGGCCAAGCACAATACACCTAAAACAAGCACGGGCGCCTCGCGCTATAAATAAAAAACAAGCGCGCGCGCCTCGCACGGCAGCAGGGGGAGGGGGGAGAGGAGGGGGCATGCGCGATTCCCTTGCGGGAGCGAGCGGCGCCAGGAGCGATAATTGCTACCATATGTCGCCAGCTGCTCGCTCCCGCAAGTGAATCGCCAAACGTGCACGCGTTGCCATTGAAGGCAATGGAACGCGTGCACGTTTTTGGCTGAAAAGCCGAATCGATTACAAAAGGTCATTTTTCCTAAGTGGCGCATGCGCGCTACGTAGGCGAGACCTAAAAACCATTGCAAGACGCTGCTCAGTTATTGGCTCTGGGTTCGTCGGGTTCTTGGTGAACCTACAAGTCCTATATATCCCCACAACCAGAAAGGTCCAGCGGATGTAACAGTATATTGCTTTCAAACAGCTGTCATAATTAGAAGAAGTTACAGGTGAAAACGTTGACACAAATGGCCGTTTTTTTCAACTAATTTTCCAGTTTTCCTATATTTAACTGTTAGTTTCTATAAAGAAACCTTGAAGGATCTACACAAATGACCCCTTGCTGAATTCAGAATTTTAAAAACAACAATTGATCGACAGAATGCAGAACAATGTCATACATTCACTCCAGTACAGAGATCTGGGCCTAAATCCATCGTTTTTTTGCTCAACATGCCATTCCAGTTTGAACCCAGCCATATGCAAATCAGTCTTGACCCTGTGCCTCATGGGAACAGTCCAGCCCGAACTGCCAAGCCAGGTCCTCCCTGGACTGGAAACAAGCATCCTAGGACCGGTTTCGGGGTTTCACCCCTCTTCAGCCAGGATAGCTTGATTCCAGTGGCATGGAGAGCACGGGACCTACGTCTGGGCATACCCGTCCCACTCGGGGTGACAAATAGGGGTGGGCGGAATTTGCGGAGTTGCCTTACTCAAAATTCCGCGAAACGGCAAGAAATCTCCGCGATCACGCGGAATTTCGCGTGCTTGCGGAGATTTTGCTGCGCCCGTTGCCAGAATGAATCCTGCCCTGCATATTTATCCACGAAGATGCCACCGTTTTGTGCAATACCTCTACTCAACTGGAGTACTTTCTACTGGCTAATCAGTAAGTGCTACCTCGTTGGGTAAATGTATAGTGCCTTTCCTACACTGCAGCTGCGTAAAGTACCAGAAGAATTGTCTCCAGTGACCTCGTGTCTCTGTAACTTTGCCACCGCGCCGGAAAGGCGCCGGGGTCCTTTGAGTAAGCTGTCCATCATAGTGGGGAAAGGGCGGGAAGACGTTGCATACCGCTAGTGTATGTGGGGCGGGGCCAAACGGGGGGGCTTCTAGGCCTGTTCACATGCCTCTTGTTTATAAAGGGTGAGAGCAGGATCTCAGCGGCAGACGAGGAGAAGGAACCTCCTGGTCACAGGACCAACACTAGGATTGCGCTCGAGAAAATCAAGGATGCAAAGACCTCCATCAAGGATTACAGCTAACTTTTCACGTTGGAAATGGGAAGAAGGCACATCTGCTTAACCACGCTCACGAATTCTACACTAGGATTGCGCTCGAGAAAATCAAGGATGCAAAGACCTCCATCAAGGATTACAGCTAACTTTTCACGTTGGAAATGGAGAGAAGGCACATCTGCTTAACCACGCTCACGAATTCTGCACACCTGCCCTGCATTTTTATCCGAGAAGATGCCACCGTTTTGTGCAATACCTCTACTCAACTGGAGTACTTTCTACAGGCTAATCAGTAAGTGCTACCTCGTTGGGTAAATGTATAGTGCCTTGCCTACACTACAGCTGCGTAAAGGTCCAGAAGAATTGTCTCCAGTGACCTTGTGTGTCTATAACTTTGCCACCGCGCCGGAAAGGCGCCGGGGTCCTTTGAGTAAGCTGTCCATCATAGTGGGGAAAGGGCGGGAAGACGTTGCATACCGCTAGTGTATGTGGGGCGGGGCCAAACGGGCAGGGCTTCCATGCAGTTCACATGCCTCTTGTTTATAAAGGGTCAGCACGATCTGAGCAGCAGATGAGGAGGAAGAACCTCCTGGTCACTGGACCTACACGGGGATTGCGCTCGAGAAAATCAAGGATGCAAAGACCTCCATCAGGGATTACAGCTAATGTTTGACGGTAGATATGGGCAGAAAGCACTCCTGCTTAGCCTCGACCTTGCTCACAAATTTTTTGTGCTGATTAATGCGTTACAGAATTTGAGCTTCAACTCGGGCACCTGCTTTATTTAAATCTGTAAGTGCTTCCTGGTGAGGTTTAATTACCTCATGCACCCGAATTCCGTTCCGCCGCGGATCGCGGAAGTTTCGACATTTCTGCGTTCCACGCGGAAATGCCTCAATTTTGCAAGTTCCGCGAGCGGAACGGAATTTGCCGCCCACCCCTAGTGACAAATGCAAAAACAACAATTGATGGACAGAATGCAGAACAAGGTCATACATTCACCCCAGTACAGAGATCTGGGCCTAAATCCATTGTTTTTTTGCTCGCCATGCCATTCCAGTTTGAACCCAGCCATATGCAAATCAGTCTTGACCCTGTGCCCAATGGGAACAGTCCAGCCCGAACTGCCAGGCCAGGTTCTCCCCGGACAGGAAACAAGCATCCTAGGACCGGTTTCGGGGTTTCACCCCTCTTCAGCCAGGATAGCTGTTGGGTGCTCCACCACAGTGAGCGGAACGGGACCCTGACATTCTTGGCGCTGTGAGCCTCCTGTTCTCCCCCCCCCCCCCTTTTCCGTGGTGCCCTCTTCGCCGGGCTTGGATTGTGCCCATTGAGGCCGAGGGATATTCTGGTTGCCCGGGACATTGCAAGGTGCCACAGATAGCGCTTCCTGGAAGTGCTGCGGGTGAAGACGCCCCATTTGGACACGGGAGAGCCTGCGTCTGCAGCGGAAGGTGTCCTTAGACTATCCCCGGCGATACAGCTGCGGTGAGGAGTTAGGGCCCGGGTGGTCTGAGTCTGTTATCAGCACATTCGGAGCTCACCGCTATGGCAAGAGACAAAGAACCCAAATCTTCGTCAAGGCAGGGGAAATTGGATCGCTTCACTAAAGCCATGCCGCCACCATCCGGGGCGGAGGGGGATCCTGCCCCACGGCAAGACACGGACACGATACTGCAGGCTATCCATGCCACGCGTGAAAGTTTGGAAGGCAAATTGGCGGAGGTGCGGACGGAAGTCTCCTTTCTTCGCCAAGATTTGAGAAAGGTGTCCGAAAGGGTAACTGAGGTAGAGCAACGGGTGTCGGAGTTGGAGGACACCTCTCAAACTACAAGCAACGACGTAAAAGGCCTCCTGGCGACTGTCAAGGATGTGGCTTGGAGAGTTGATGATGCGGAAAACAGGGCGCGGTGGAACAACCTTCGCTTTATAGGTTTTCCAGAAAACGTGGAGCGCTCGGATCCGGGACAATTCCTTCTACAATTTATCAAGGAAAGCCTGCCGGAGACCAGATTCTCACCTTGCTTCATTATTGAGAGAGCGCATAGGATGCCGGGTGTCAGACCGCCGCCAGGGGCCCCTCCTAGACCACTGATCGCCAGGTTCTTGAACTTCCAGGACAGAGATACAATACTCAGAGAGTTTTGGAAGAGGGGTGAGATCCGGTTCGGGGTTGCCAGGGTGATGGTGTTCCCTGATTACTCGAGAGATGTCCAGAAACTGAGACGTACCTTCGATTCCGTCAAAGAGAAGCTTCGGACGCTAGGAATTCAGTATATGCTATTGTTTCCCGCAAAGCTCAAAGTTATCTATCAAGACAAAACATATTTCTTTCAGTCCCCGGAGGAGGCCTGGTCCTGGGTCGAGGAGCGACCCCGACTGCGGCGCGGGTCACCAGCCGCTGGGCCGATCATACTCAGTGGGGTGTCGAGTTCTGCGCAGGAGAGACCTCTGGAGCGACGACCACGAAGAGTGCGGACACGGAGAGTTATCAGGGGAGCCACGCCGGCGAAGAGACTGGAGAGGAGTGGCCGGTCACTCCATGTCTCGGAAGCAGATGAGGACACGGCACAGGACTGTGCATCTCCTACCTCACAGAGAACGGATGATAATATGGACTCTGATCAATCGGAAGGGTGAGAAGTGGAGGAGTCCGCTACCAAGCTTCCCCTGCTGAAAAGCATCCAACGGATGGAGGCCTCCGGGTTGAACCCATCGGGAAGTGACCCGTCGTCGCGGCAGATACATCATGTGGACGAAGAGGAAAAAAGATGCGGGGCCGGAAGCCCACAAAGAGACCCTGTAGAACAACCGTGATTGGGCAGTCATTCTGGACTCCTGCCACTCTAAAGGGAAGTACACAGTGGACTTTTATTATTGTGTAACGTTGTTGGTTGTGTAAGTGAGGGGAGGCGGGTGGGCCACAGACCTCTGATTGGGTTCCTACACCAGTATTGTCCTGTTGACGATTTTGGGATGGTGGGGGGGCCTGCGGAGTGTGGGGAGGGGGGTTGGTTGGGTGCTGTACTGTGTTTCTTGCTAAGTTTTTTGAGGGGGGTGGAGGGATGGTTGGGTGAGATGAATACTGAAATGCTTGAGAATGCTGTAGCCCGGTTATCGTCCTGGAACAGTACTGTGGCTTGGGATTCTAGTGAGGGCTGGTACGTAGGACTTAAACATATACTCAGGCCGGAAAAGACCGGGAGTCACACTCCCCAACGCGGGGACTCTGCGCCGCTTGTGGTATGCATGTCTTCAATATGGCAACGGAAGGGTACACTGTATTGACGTGGAACGTCAACAGGCTTGGAAGCAAAATCAAATGTGGGCTGGTAGCTAACTATCTTAAACGACTTAAACCAGTTTTCGTCTTACTGCAGGAAACTCACCTTCTGGGACCGCACTGCTCCTTTCTGGGTAGGGGCCAATACACCATACTGGCACATGCGGGCTTTACCCGGGGGTCTAGGGGAGTAGCGATTCTGGTGCGCAAGACACCCCCATTTAGGGTCACACAAAAATGGGAAAACCCAGAGGGTACCTATGTCGCAGTCCGCGGGGTGTGGAACCACGCCCCATGGTTATTGATTAGTGTGTATGCCCCACCGCGCCTGCAGCAACGTACTCTAGATAAGGTAACTGAAATCCTCTTACAAACAGGGCCTGCCACGCATATTGTGGGAGGGGATTTTAATGACGTAAGCGTCCCCACCATTGATCGCACTTTAGTGAAGCCAGTGTCCAGTGAGACCACCATGCTAGCAAGATTTCAGGAGACTTTGGGGCTAACTGATGTGTGGAGAAGCCAACATCCAGACAGGCGAGCATACTCATACTTCTCCGGAGCCCACAGGGTGTTCTCAAGGCTAGACTACCTTTTTGCCCCAGCGGGGGAGGTGGGACACATAGACGAGGTGGAATATTTGGCCAGGGGTATTTCGGATCACTCCCCACTTTACTTGAGACTAAGACAGCGGAAGGATAGGCATAACACCTCCTGGAGATTGAATGTCTGGGCCCTGAGAGACCAACAAGTGGCCTCTGAGGTTAAAGTAGAGGTGGACCTCTATTTTCGAGAAAACTGTGGTTCAGTGAACTCTGCCATTACGCTTTGGGAAGCATTTAAAACCGTCCTGCGAGATAGGGCGCAAAATATTATCGCCTACCGTAAAAAACGCGAACAGCAAGAGATGCTTGCCCTAGAGGAACAGTTGTTAGACCTGGAAACTAAAGGGGCCCATACGCTAGATGTGCACACACTCCGTCAGTTAGACGTTACTAGGTGGGAGTATCAAGCGCTGATCACGAGGGAAGTGAGGGCGCAACAACTTGCGACACATCATCGTTTATAGGAGACGGGGGATAGAACGGGTAAGCTACTGGTATGGCTGGGTAGGCGGGAGCAGGACTCTTGATGGGTTGCGTCCATTGCGGGCGGAGATGGGTCCTATAACTCGCCACAAGAGATCTCCGAGGCCTTCGCCCAATATTACACAAAGCTATATGCGTCCTTGCCTAGCAGCAGCGATGAACAGATAATGGAGTATTTAGACGGCATAGACCTCCCTTGTTTTCCCCCAGAAGAGACTAAGGCACTAGACGTAGACCTCACGCTGGAAGAGGTAACCCAAGCCATTAATAAACTGAAATCGTGGAAAACCCCAGGGCCCAATGGCCTCCCGGGAGAATTTTTTAAACGATATAGTGCGCTGCTGGCGCCGCATCTGCTCAAGCTGTTCGTGGAGTCCAGGGAGGCCGGGATGCTCCCTTTGGATCTTAGAACAGCGACAGTGGTAGTGATACATAAAGATGGGAAACTCCCGGAGGACTGTGGGTCCTATCGCCCGATCTCATTGTTAAATGTTGAAACTAAAATATTAGCCACGGTCCTTGCGACACGACTTATAAAAGTCATTACTATGCTAATCCATGACGACCAGTCCGGCTTCATGCCAAGACGTGCGACACGTTATAACTTACGGAGAGTGGCCATCTGGGCAGACACCGTCCGAGATCGGGAGAGGGAGCATCTGCTCCTCTCCCTTGACGCCGAAAAGGCATTTGATACTGTGCATTGGCCTTAAATGGCCCGTGTTCTGGAAAAGTTCAGGTTTGGTCCGGGTTTCCGGTCATGGATAGCACTGTTATACGCGCAAAGTGAGAGTTAATGGGGCCTTATCGCACACCTGGCCGATTCAAAGGGGCACTAGGCAGGGCTGCCCCCTCTCCCCACTGCTGTTTGCCCTTATCCTGGAACCCCTCGCATGTGTCCTTAGGGCCTACCCGGGGCTGGGCGGGTTCATAGACGATGCTGGACAAATCGAGGAGGAACGCGTATCCATATATGCAGATGATATACTGTTGTATGTAACTGAGCCAAGTGTGACTCTTCCTCGAATTCTGCAAATCTTTGACCTGTATGGGCGACACTCAGGTTATAAAATCAATTGGAATAAATCGACTATATACCCACTTAGTGGGAGACCTGAGCCTCAGCTATACCCCGAGTGCCTCTCCTGGGCATCAGAGGGATTTACATATCTTGGGCTATACATCACTACGAATGTATCCGAAAATTTGCAACGCAACATTCGAAGAGTTCTCCTTAATTTTCAAGAGGATGTTAGGAGATGGCGTAAACTACCTCTTACTATTGTGGGACGGGCAGCCATGTTTAAGATGGTGACGCTCCCTCAGTTGCTCTATGTGTTGCAAAACACCTATTGCAAAATCCCGGACGCACTGTTCAATCAAATAGATGCCGAACTGCGCCTACTTTTATGGGATGGCGCTCAGCCGCGAGTGGCACTTCAAAGCCTTCAGAGAGGGCCATACAATGGGGGCCTAGCCCTTCCTGACATTAGGGCATATTATAGGGCATCCCACCTTATCGTCATAAATGAATGGATTCATCTAGATGGCGACCACTCCGCCTACCGGCTAGAGAGACTACAATTTAGAACACATACCTTTCTTTATTACCTGTACGGGGGTGGAGGAGGCGGGCGTCTGCTGTCGGCAACCCAGAGAACGGTAGAGGTTTGGAAAGCAGCAGAAAGGCAGATGCAATGGAACAAGAAACGCACCAGGGAGACTCCACTGTGGGAGGGCAACAAGATGCCGGAGTTTGGGAAGCTTAGTGGTTTTAAAAAATGGGATCTAATTGGCATTTCTAGGATAGGGGACCTCCTGGAAGGGGGGGACTGGCCTCCTTTGAAGCTTTGAAAGATAGGTATCGGCTCCATGAGACTCAGGTTTATGCCTACCTCCGCTTGAAACATGCATGGACGGCGGAGGGACTGGAAGGAGAGACCTTACCAGAATATTCCCCATTAGAAGGTCGCCTGTTGCAGGAGGAGATTCTGGCTAAAGCTGTATCGCTTACCTATAAAACATTACTTAACAATATACCAGACAAGTTGGGTCCACTACGAGCGAAATGGGAATGGACCACAGGAGAACTGGAGGATATAGATTGGGAGGCCGCTCTCATGCACCCGAGGGAGGTTGCCATTAAACTTAGGCTACGCCTCATTCAATACAAAATACTACATCGCACATATTTCGATAGAGTCCGACTTCATAAAATGGGGAGAGCAGAGAATCCGAAGTGTCTTCGATGTCATGGGGAGGAGGGCTCCTTTATCCACACCCTATGGGAATGCACGGAAATCCAAACATACTGGGGGAGATTGTGAGTGAGCTTAATAAAATTCTTGGTATACATCTTGAATTGGAACCCAAATATCTTCTTCTTGGTATCTCAACGGAAGTAGACATCACACGCCGGCAATTACTTTTAGCTAACTTGGGGTTGGTGGTGGCCAAACGGGATATAGCGAAGCATTGGGGGACACAGCAAATGCCTACACTTGCAGCGTGGAGGGCTGGCCTGGATCTATGTATGGTGGCGGAGCAGGTGACCTATAAGGCGAGGGGCTGCCCGCGGAAGTTCAAGAAAATATGGGCCCCCTGGCTGAAGTATTATGGCCTGGAATTAGGAGGGGACATGGAGGAGGGGGTGATGCAGACCTGAAGGTTGAGGGCAGACTCCTGTTCGTGACATACTTAGCTGCTGAATATGCTGCACCACCGTTCGTGAATGTACTGTATGTATGCCCTATCTTAGTCCTTTACTATTCATCTTTATGTATCTTGCAATAGACCCTTATTGTGATTATGTACCAGGCGATTTTCCAATGGACCACTCCAATCTGGCTGTCATGTATTCATGCTTTGTTTTGAATGTTTTTTGTTCCAACAAAACGAAATAAAAATATTTTTTAAAAACCACAAAAAAAAAACAATGCATTAAATGTTACACCCCAGATGGCAGCCACAATATGGTATTGTACCAGGACTGCGCAGTCTTTTCCTAACGCCCCAGTTAATCCACCATAAGAAACATTCTAGGAAGCTTTAAAAATCATGGTTTCCCAATGTGCTTATTGGGTATCAGCGATTGAAAAAGGCATACCAGCCGAAACGCGTCTTGATGAATAAACCATTAAATTGAAGTCAGAGAGTACCCGTGAGTGCCCGTTTTCCTTTTTCCCTTCCCCAGGGAGACTGCTTTTTGTGGCTATACTACGCGAGACCATACTCACGCGCGGAGCACCCACCCATCAAGAATTCGGCAGTCTTATGATTAACTTGAGAAATGAATTGATAGGGGATGACTGCCAGAACCACCGCAACCTGAGGAGCCATGTTTGGGAATCATCTAGTTTGATTTCGGATCATCGGGTGAGTTCAGCGGACAGCCAGAACCACCGCGACCGTAGGATGGACTAATGAAATCCAGGCATTTACAAATTAGATGGCGGCTGAGGTGAGGAGCGCTCTGTCCAGTGTAGGCTGATATGGGTGAGTGGGATTGTGCACTTTCACCGGATATACAGCCAAGAAACGAACTGGTCCTTGAGACTGAGGTAGCTCATACAGAGTTTGATTGGTGTGAAAAAGACTGAAGGATTAAGCCAGTTGGGTGGGATTGTAAATTTTTGATTGTGGTTCCCTTCACGATTTACCCATCATGGGTTGAATTTTCAATTGTGGGATTTCCAACTCAATTTTTGAAGTCAATCGGGATCAACAATGCATTAAATGTTACACCAATGATGGCGGCCACAATATGGTATGGTACCAGGATGGCACAGTCTTTCCTAACGCCCCAGTTAATCCACCAATAGAAACATTCTAGGAAGCTTTAAAAGGAAAATGCTACTTACCAGTATGCATCTGTTCTTGGCATGTAGAGCTGTAGATTCGTATACTTGTGCATAGATCGCCATCTGGTGTTGGGCTCGGATGTTTGCACTTAGTTTTTGTCTTGGAAGAAGTCTTTGTAGTCACGAGGTAGGTGACTCCTCCTTAGGACGATAGTGTGCATGGGCATCGACTCCATCTCCAAATTGTTTTGCCATGGAGGGTTATGATGGAGTTAGTAAGAAATAGAAAAAGATGTCCATGTGTAATGTATCTAAGTAAGATAGAACTGGAACAGATAGAGGTATCCGGGGAGGCGGGTGGGCGTATACGAATCTACAGCTCTACATGCCAAGAACAGATGCATACTGGTAAGTAGCATTTTCCGTTCGAGGCATATGAGCTGTAGATCGTATACTTGTGCATAGACTATACAGCAGTTACCTCGTTAGCGGTGGCTACCTGTATCTGTTGCAGCGGTTTGAAAAAGTGTTCTTAATACAACCTAGCCCACACTAGCTTGCTGTTTGGCATGCACGTCTACACAATAGTGTTTTGTGAACGTGTGTGGTGTAGACCAAGTTGCTGCTTTGCAGATGTCATCTAGGGGAATGTTCCCCAAGAATGCCATAGATGCCCCTAGTTTACGTGTGGAGTGAGCTTTAGGGGGAATGGTTAAGGTGTGTTTAGCTTTGGCATAGCATATCTGGATGCATTTAACAATCCACCTTGCAATCCGTTTTTGAGATAGGATTGCCTTTATGAGGTGGGGAGAAAGCCACAAAAAGTTGTTTAGTCTTTCTAACTGATTTTGTTCTTTCAATGTAGTAAAGTATGGCTCTTTTTACGTCTAGCGTGTGAAGAGCACGTTCTGCTACTGAGTCTGGTAGAGGGAAAAAGACTGGGAGCTCTACAGACTGGTTAAGGTGGAAAGCAGAGACGACTTTAGGTAGAAATTTTGGGTTAGTCCAAAGAACCACTTTGTTATGATGTATTTGGAGAAATGGTTCTTGTATGGTTAATGCCTGGAGTTCACCAACTCTTCTGAGAGAGTTGATCGCCACCAGGAAGGCTACTTTCCAAGTGAGAAATTGTAGTTCGCATTTATGCATAGGTTCAAATGGGGGACCCATGAGTCTGGTCAGTACCACATTTAGGTTCCATACTGGAGAGGGTGGAACTCTAGGTGGAATTATTCTTTTAAGTCCTTCCATAAATGCTTTGATAGCTGGTACCCTAAACCAAGACAAGTGTTGTCTGTTTTGGAGATAGGCTGCTATTGCAGCGAGATGTAGTCTAATGGATGTATACGCTAGGTTACATTGTTGTAGATGTAAAAGGTAACAAATGATGTTTTGAATAGAAGCATCTAGTGGGTTGATTTTGTTATTTGTACAGTAAATTACAAATCTTTTCCATTTTGCGGCATAGCAGGCTCTAGTGGTAGGACGTCTAGCCTCTTTAATGATGTTCATGCAGTCTGGCGGGAGATTAAGGTAGCCAAACTCTAAGATTTCAGGTGCCAGATCGCAAGGTTGAGCTGACTGGGATCTGGATGCCTTATCTCTCCATGGTTCTGAGTGAGAAGCTTGGGTGAGAGTCGTAGCTTTTGATGAGGAACTACTGATAGTTTCAAGAGGGTTGTGAACCATGGCTGTCGGGCCCATGTTGGAGCAATCAGGATCATTGTGAGGGAATGCTGTTTGAGCTTCCGAACCACTAGCGGAATGAGCGGGAGAGGCGGAAAAGCGTAAGCAAATTTTCCTGACCAGTTCATCCATAGCGCATTGCCTTTGGACAATGGGTGTGGATACCTGGATGCGAAGGTTGGGCATTTTGCGTTTTGGTGTGTGGCGAACAGGTCTATTTCTGGGTGGCCCCACATTTGAAAGAATGGCAGCAGAACTTGAGGATGAAGTTCCCATTCGTGGATCTGCTGTGTTTGGCGACTGAGTAGATCTGCCATTTGATTGTGTACTCCTGGTAGGTGTTCTGCAAGGAGATATATGTTTTGAGGAATGGCCCATCTCCATGTGCTCTGAGCTAGGTGTGAAAGCTGGAGAGAGTGTGTCCCCCCTGTGTCTGTATGTAATGCAGTGCGGTCATGTTGTCTGTACGGACGAGGACAGCTTTGTTTAGGAGGTGGAGTTGAAAAGATTTTAGCGCTAGGAATATTGCCAACAATTCTAGGTAATTTATGTGGAATTGTTTTTGTTGAGGGGTCCATATGCCCTGAACGGTCTGAGTTTGAAGATGAGCTCCCCAGCCGGTGAGCGATGAGTCTGCTGTTAGCACTATCTGTGGAACCAGGTCTAGGAACGGCCGCCCTTTGGAAAGGTTTTGTGTGTTCCACCACTGCAGAGAGCGATGGGCGCGGTCGTCTACCAACACCAGATCTGTTAACTGACCTTGAGCCTGGTTCCACTGATGTGCCAAACACTCCTGTAAGGGTCGCATTTGGAGTCTTGCGCAAGGGACGATGAGAATGCAAGAGGTCATCATCCCAATTAGCTGCATGAACACTCTTGCTGGTAGTGAGTGTTGAGGCTGAAATTTTGCTATTAGAAAATGCATGGCTGTTATCCTGACTGGGTTGGGGCATGCAAGAGCTTTTGAAGTGTCTATTGTAGCCCCTAGATATTGTTGTATGGTGGACGGTTGGAGGTGGGATTTGGTGAGGTTTACCATGAATCCCAAGCGGTGAAGCAGCTGGACTGTTTTGTGTGTGTGTTGCACACAGCTGCTGTGTGACTTGGCTTTTATGAGCCAGTCGTCTAGATAAGGGAAGACATGAATGTGCTGTCTTCTTAAGTGGGCTGCAACTAATGCGAGGCACTTGGTGAAGACTCTGGGTGCTGTAGTTACTCCGAATGGGAGGACCTTGAATTGATAGTGTTGACCGTCTACCACGAACCTGAGATATTTCCTGTGAGCGGGGTGAATGAGAATATGAAAGTAGGCGTCTTAAATCCAGTGTGGAGAGAAAGTCGCCCTGTTGAAGCAGTGGGAGCACTTGTTGGAGAGTGACCATGTGAAAGTGATCCGACTGAATGTAGAGGTTTAACGGTCTGAGGTCTAATATGGGCCTGAGAGTGCCGTCCTTTTTTGGAATTAGGAAATATAGGGAGTAAACCCCTGTGCTTTGATGAGGCAAGGGGACTGGTTCTATTGCATGTTTTTGTAATAGAGAAAGAACCTCTTGTTTGAGAAGAGCTAAATGTTCTGAGGACATTGGACGTTCTCTGGGAGGAATGTTTGGGGGAGTAGAGGTGAGTTCCAGGCAGTAATCATACTGTATGATTTGTCTTACCCACCTGTCTGTTGTGATTGAATTCCAGACAGGTAGGAACTGTGTGAGACGTCCCCCGAAAGGAGTGGGATGATCGGGGGGAAGTGCAGGGAAGTCACTGTTTAGTGGTAGTGGAGGTGCGGCTATTGTTACAGCGACCTCTTCCTTTATGATTGTTGCCTCTATAGCCCCCACGAAAATATCCTCTGGGGGACGTTTGAGTGGGGCTTTTATAGGATGACGAAGGATGCTCTGAACCAACGGATTTGGAGCCAGCCCTGTAGAAGGAGCGGCGAAAGGAGCCTCTAGGAGAAGGGAATTGTAAGGCCCCCATGGATTTAGCGGTGTCTGTATCTTTTTTCATCTTTTCTAAAGATGTGTCCACTGAGGGCCTGAAAAGATGTTCCTGATCAACGGGCTGATTTAAAATAGCAGATTGCACCTCTTGTTTGAATCCGGAGACTCGGAGCCAAGCGTGCCTGCGCAACAAAACGCTAGTATTAATGGCACGCGATGCGGTATCAGCAGCGTCAAGTGCACATTTAGTTGAGGTGTTTGTGATCAATTTCCCTTCCTGTATAAGGTCGTGGGCCTTTTGTTGGTACTGGGTGGGAAGGTGTTGCATGAGCTTTTCGAGCTCGTCATAGTGAGCCCTATCGTACCTGGCCAATAAAGCTTGGGCATTGGCAATGCGCCAATGATTTGCAGCCTGTGACACAATCCGTTTCCCAGATGCGTCTAGTAATTTGGACTCCTTATTAGGAGGGGGGGGGCGTCGCCTGTACTTTGTGAGTTTGCCCTCTTGCGTGCATTGGACACCACAAGAGAATCCAATGGGACCTGACCCTTAATGTAAATTGGATCATTGGGAGCTGCCTTGTATTTTTTATCTATTCTATTGTTGATAACCCTGGCCCTGACAGGGTCCTTGAAAACTTCTGGGGCATGTTTGAGCATGCCTTTTAACATTGGCAGGGTGTGTGTGGATTTTTGCGAGGGTGCAAAGGTTTCGAGTAAGAAATCATCCTCCACAGGATCAGAATGTAATTGTACCCCGTGGTATTGGGCAGCCCTGTTGATCAGTTGCGCAAAACCAATGTTGTCATCCGGTGGTGATGGCCTAGATGGATAGAGGTCCGGGTCATTATTTAGGTCAGGATCGGTGTTATAGTCATCCCAAGGGTCTATGTCGTGTGGGATGGTGTGTGCATCATCATCATCCCCATGTGGATCTATATTCCCACCCCCATCTGTATGATTATCCTCAGTATCTGGTGTTTGAGGTGAACGAGTAGGTTGTGGGGAGTGGGGTGGAGAAATCAGAAGATTTGGATCAACTGGAGGAGGAGAAGGAGGTGGGGAAGTGTTAGTACTTATCTCCCTTTGTTTCACTGGTACTTCATCTTTTTGTGAAGTGTCCAACTTCCTCTTTTTTGGAGGCTTGGCGAAAACTTTGCCAGTCTGTGGATCAATGAAAAGAGTTTTTTGTTTCGGATCCGAACACTGAGGCGTAGTCTGTGTGGGTAAAAAGTCTTTTTTCGGTTCCGAAGATTTTGTATTAGAATGTACTTTGGACCAAGTGTCTGAGGCTTTTTGTGGAGTCTTGGACTGTTTAGATTTTTGTGGCTATGAGACTTTTTTCGGCTCCGATGATTTTTTGGATTCCGAAGCAGTTTTCAGCTCCGAAGATTTTTTCGGGTCCGAATGGGCATGTTTGGTATGCTTCGACGCCGAGGGTTTCGGTGTCGAGGTTGTTTTCGACGTCGACGAAGAAGGGCGTGGCACATCTTTGGTCTGGTGCTTCGGTGCCGAAAGTGACTTTTCGGCACCGGAATGGGGTTGGCTCGCGCCCGAGCTGGAAGGCTTATCTTTAGGTTTCGTAGCCGGGCCCGAGGGCAGGGCGTCTGAAACGTGTTGCCGGTGTCGAACCGAGGCCGAGGGTGTTACTGGAGCCTTAGGTCTGTTTTTGGGGAGGGGAGTTTCGGTACTCACGGACCGCTGAGCCGACGTGACTGTCTCCTCTTCGACGTCGGAGTTGTCGGCTTCGGAAACGGAGACGTGTTCTTCATCACTCTGTTGTCCCGGCTGGGCATTGGGATCTGCCCCGAAAATGTCCGGAATCGAGCCGCTCCCGCGAGACATTTCGTGACGTCGGGCCCGACGATCACGGATGGTCTTCTTCGATCTGAACGATGCACAGGCCTCGAAGTTCTTGTCTTCGTGCTCCGGGGAGAGGCAGAGATTACAAACCTCGTGCAAGTCCGTGTGTGGGAACTTAGCACCACACCCGGGGCATTTTTTGAAAGGAGTCCTTTCCATTGACTGCAGATGTGGTCGGCGCGGATAGGCCCAACGCCCCGCGTCGAAGATGTAGATCGAGGAGTTTGTTTTTAAAGATACGCGTAGAAAGGGAAACACGATCGAGACAATACCGCCGAGTGGAGAGGGATTGCGCTTCAAAGGAAGATTCGAAACCAATATCGACTCGGAGCGCAGCAAATCACATCCGAACCCGATGGCGGAAAAAAACAATCTGGAGATGGAGTCGATGCCCATGCGCACTATCGCCCTAAGGAGGAGTCACCTACCTTGTGACTACAAAGACTTCTTCCAAGACAAAAACAAAGTGCAAACATCCGAGCCCAACACCAGATGGCGATCTATGCACAAGTATACGATCTACAGCTCATATGCCTCGAACATCATGTTTTCCCAATGTGTTTATTGTGTATCAGCGATTGAAAAAGGCACTCCATCCAAAACGCGTTTTGCTGAATAAACCATTAAATTGAAGAGCGTACCAGTGAGTGCCCGTTTTCCTGTTTCCCTTCCCCAGGGAAACTTTTGTTTGTGGATATATATGTGGATATATATGTGGAAATATATGTGGATGTATATGTGGAGATATATATTTATTTAGCACAAAGGAGAAAACCGCTGCACTCCCGGAGGCTCAAGATCAGAGTGTTCTTTATTTAAGAAGCAGCATTGAATCCACGACGCGTTTCGACGTCAAGTCTTTCTCAAGTGGAAATGCTTTTACGTTCTTCCTGTTATGCCTTAATATACAGTCCAAGGCATACTGGGATTTGTAGTACTTGATTACAACTCCATTACTGCTGGCAGGTGTTTAACTTGATGTTTGTTTTTGCAGTATTTCCAACACACTACATCCAATAATTTCATGCATTCTTTTAAAATACTGTCAGTCTCCGGACCCTCCTCCAATCAATTAGGGGTCGTATCGGTGAGAAAGTTGTAACGGGGCACACTCTCACCATTACCTCAGTGAGCCTGTCCCCAACTGAACAAGTCTCGCTTGGTGCTTTTGAAGTTAAGCCTTTCTACGGCAGTCCTCAAGTGTGTAGTACACTGCGCAGGGGATACGTAACTCCTCGTCCACTTGTCATTTTAAGATCATTTCCTCTCACACACTGTGATCTTGAGTCTCCGGGAGTGCAGCGTTTTCCTCCTTTGTGCTAAATATTTGACAGGGAAATTGGTCTCAACCCTACGCGAGCACCAGCAGCTAGAGCGCGCCGCTTTGAGACCTTGTTGTGTGAATATTGATTTGACAAGTTATAGATATTTTAAACAACTATAACTTGCACCCCCACGATGTACAGTGCTATCAATGATGTAATTTCAGATGACATCTGTGATGTTATCAATGATACCAAAGAACATGTCGTGTGTTGTAATAGAGGAGTCATAAGTAGTATGGCGATGGCGCAAGTTATAGTTACTTGAAATAACAATAGACTGGTAAACTTCAGTGTTTTTTAAAGTTTTAAATGTTACATTTAAAGTGACATTTTCACCAAACTATAACACCACGTTAACCTTTGGAAAACTGATACTGTTCCTATTGTTTACTTATGGCTAAAGATCGTTTAACTATCTTCAACTAAATTCGGGGCATCTCCTTCAGACCCAGGGCAGATTATCAGGCCACCTAATGGATGGACATTAATCCGAAGGGCCTATAAGGAGGCAAGGGACTAATTGCAATTCAACCATCAGATTACTTACTCTTATTTGACTTGCGTAACTGATAATGTTGGTGTTGTTGTAATATTACTGAGACTTTGAGTAGTGCTACAGCAGTGACAGGTTCAATTTCTTGTTGTTTCTCAGTAAAGTTTCTCACTGTTAATAATTACATGAGAGGTGAGGGAGGGATGGAGGGGTGGGTGAGGGAGGGATGGAGGGGTGGGTGGAGAATAGCGGGTTAACAAGTACTGCTGTTTACTGCACAGATGATAAGGCCTGGACCAAGATGTTTCTCGGGTCATGAATACAAGCCCGACTGTTTACTATTGACCTATAATTCCACGTATCAGTAGATGTCTCCTACATGTTAAGCTACCTTTATGTATACTTAATGTAATAAACGAGGATACACCAGCACTCATGTAACATTGTTAATCATTATTTTTTATAGTACATGTTATGTATGGCTTGCTACTTAAAATAACAAATAGTGTAAAAAAAGAAAGCAGTTAAATAGATCCTCCCTTACCTCTCTAGAAAACTGTATAGGGCTACCGATTAAGATACAAGGCTTTTCGATTTCTGAAGTAAATACAATTATTAACATGAAATCAGTTTCCTGATGATCTATTTCAGATCTCTTGTGGTCATTCAGTCAGTCAAATGACCTATTCATATGAGCTGGAAAATAAAAATAGGCCAATGACCATAAAAATACATCTTAACGTTTTACTCCAATAAATGGCCATTTGGAGTATTCTTGTAGGAATCAGTGGTCATAATACAATTTGTCCTCTGGAAGGGCTTTGCAGGCTACACGTCATTCCATTTTCAAGCCTGAATACATGCTTTGGGCTACTGTTCAAAGCTTAAGAATTGCACTTTTGAGGATTTCCCTAAAAAAGACAGACACATTTCAGGTACTTGAGTTTACTATAAGAAATGTGCAGTTTCTATGTGGTAATTTCATTTTATGGTATTCTGTTATTCTGCTGCTAGCTCATAAGGTGAATAAAGTTAGCCAGTTGACTCAAGATATTACATCACCCAGTGCTTTTTACCTATAATATAGTAGGTAAATGTGAAAATTTTCCATGTGTGGGTTTTGCTCTTTAAAACTAAAGAAGTAAATGTACATTTTCTTAATTGTAAGCAACAATTCCGGCTGGCGATGAGCTAATATGAGTACCTATATTTGTTATATATTAACTTGGCTCTAGCGGTCTTAAACAAAATTCATGCTATTAAATACTACAGTATCATACCAAGCCTGAAACCTAGAAAGAGACTCTGAAGTTAAAAAAACATATTGAAAGAATAATACTTACTAAAAAGTTTCCCAAAAGTTTCCCTTTTTGTTTTTTCAGCTTCGTAGAGATGTTTGCCATCTTTTACTAAAGCGCTGGCCCACTGTTGCAAATAGAAAAAGATAATAACGTATAAACACTGTATGGCTCGATAATGTATAATATACCAACAAGTCTATTATTTCACAAATGTCTAAGCTAGAACTCCAATTACATAAACATATTCTGGAAAGATATTATTAAAGCAAGTAACTGCAGACACAGCCTATTGTTTCACAAATTAGGAAATTGTTAGCGCAATAAATCATTGTTTTTAACCACGGATTAGTGTGGCACATGATGGTCAGTAGATCCCGTTCCAAAACACCAGATCTAGTATTCTACATCACCTTTAGCAGACTTTAAAAACATTCTGCTTACCGCTCTGTAGTGTTTTATAAACATTTTTCTTCTTACAACCTCCACAACAGCCAAACAATACATTTGAGGAACTGTGCTGAGAGCCTCTACAATCTTCACTCGCTCTAGTAGCTCTGTTAAGAGTCGAAACAGGGCTTGCAGTTTTTCTCCATCTTGATCAGCATGAAGCATTACAAAGCAACACCACCTGAAAAGTAAACCAAAAACGACCTTTTATGAAACTCTCACACTCATATTAACTTTCAAACCGTGAATTTGTTGCAAACCACAATTAATGCATACGAATGTGACTACTGCCTGATAGATATTCTCTCTGTAAATTGAGATTCAACACAGAACAGCAAGGGTGGACATAATTTGTGTTCTTCGTGTCATAGTGTTAAAATGTTATCACCAACCAACATCATATATTTTATATTACCTTATACAAAATAAACAAAATATTCAAATAAAGGGGTCAAAATATTCAATAAGAGGTCAAGTAAAAAAATGGTGCAAAGGCTATCCTAAACTTGAAAACATTTTCATTTTATTCAGGCACATTCACTTAAGCAAAAAACGAATTCAAAGAGGATTAAACACTTTCAATATTTTTGTGTTAAGTCATGTAATGGCATTGTCAATGTGGTGGGTCAACTCAACAAACATATCTCTCCAGCATGACACCCTTCAGGAAAGCTCACAATGTTTTACTGGTTTTTACAACATATAGAAGCTTGATTAAGCTCACTTTGAATGTATGTTTTGCCATGACCACTGTTTTAGGCAATTATCTAACAATCACCATAGTATTTAAGGGCATGTTCCATCAAAAACATAGCAAGGTCAGTGGCCCTCTCACTAACAATAAAAGGTATTTTTATCTTACTCGTAAAAATTACACGATTTAACACGCTGGAGGGTTTTAGGCTTGGAGTGTTTTCAATATGTCATGTCCAATGCACAGGGTTACAGACTTCTTCAGAACATAGGTCTCTGATTAAGGAAAGGACAATGGGAAGATCCTTGCATCAGAAGTCATTTACAAACAGATTCATCTAGACTTTAAAGTGCAAGTAGAGTCAGTAGGGAATAGTTTTCTCTTTGTATGTGGCCCTTGGTCCCTCTACTATGTATAACCCCCAAACAACGTCTTGTTCCCTTCCTCTTCCCTATCTTAATTCCATGGCAAGATTGAGCTGTTATCAATATAGAGCTAAACCCAGCAGATCTATGGCTTCCTCTAGCACAGGAATTGTTGAATGCCAACCTAACTTTGAAACCCTTCCTTGCACCTTTCTAATATCAGGAACATCCTGGGAGGTCTACATGGCATTTTAGTATCCTTGCACCTCTTCCATGCTCCTGTGTCTAGTGGCACCACATTAGTCCTAGTAGACAACCCCAGTCTCTGACAGTCCTCCATATTGTGGTAGGAGACAGAAGTCATGGACTTCAGCTGCCAGCAAGATAAGTGGATTTTGGGTGAGTGGAATCAGAGGTCAGAAGCATGCAGGAGCCCAGTGGCAGGAGCAGGCCAAAGGGATGGATGCCACTTGAACGAGGGGAGTTTGGCTGAGCTCGGGTCCCATATTTAGTAGGGAAATTGATTATCCATTCTGTACATACCACCACCAAAATAGCAATATATATCTAAGTGCAAAAAAACAAGATTTTATTGTTCGGATGGGTGGATTAGCCCAACAGCCAGCTCTTCAATTTGTTATGAAAAGACAATACAGATTACTCCCTCCAGAGGTAAATAAGGAGGCTCTTCGAAAGAATGGATCCTAGGACTGAGACTCATCTGAATGATACCAGCGCTGGAGAACTGTAGCTAGAGGTAAGCATCTTATTTCGTCTTCAGCATTGAATATTTCATAGATTCTCATACTTGAATTAGAGTAGCAAGAAGCATTATCCATCAGAGCAGAAAGTAAGCATTATCATAAGTTACATATAGCACAAGAAGGCAGAAAGAGGATCACTTTACTGAAACAGATTTTGTAGGACAACTTGCCCAACCGCTGGCCCACTCAACACCACTGTATCAAGGCAGTAGTGCTTAGTAAATGTATGAAGAATCTTCCAAGTTGCCACACTGCCAATGTCCAACAACAGCACTTCCGCATGGAGCGCTGTCTTGTTGAGAGGCCTGTTATTGCATTAAGCAGGGGATGACCAGCCTTTGCATGACAAACCATGACAGCTGCTGAGCTGTGAAACCCGTCTTGCAATTCCCTGGTTGGGGATTTGGGGGGATGGAGGACAATTGGGTGGGTCATTCTGCCCATGAATGAATGAGACAAATAGCTAGTTAATCTTTTTCTAGCTCTTTTGAAGAAGAATTTGAGGTGAAGGCTGATATCAAGGGAGTGCAATGCCTACTCTGCAACATTGGTTGGATTTTGGAAAAAAGCTTTCAGGATCAGGGGTTTCCTCAGGTCAAGGCTATAGAGACCTTATGTATGAATTGTGGATGGGTGAGTGAAATTGGAGCGTGTTAATTGTAAATGCATGGATCTTACTGACGCTCCTGACCAAGGTCACCAGCAGCAGGACAGTCACTTCCAAGAGAGAAATGTAATTCCCACCTGCGATTAGGCTCAAACATGCATAACAAAAGCTGTCCCCGTACAATGTTAAATTCCAACGTAGCAGGCGCTAGGCTGGACAGTGGCAATGCCGTAACGAGTCACTGAAGGATCTCTTTAATTGTTCTGGTGGAACACAGAGCTGGATTGTTTGCAGTGCAAATGGAACCTGGAGATGGACAAATAGACCACTACAGAAGCATATTTGAGGCCAGACTCTTTCTACCTGTAACAAATAAGGTAGGACTTAGCCAACACATGATGCCATTGCTCAGACTGCTACCAGGCAGAATCTCCTTAATTTTACCTGGTATACCCTTGTCAGCGTAGATGCTTAGGCCTGTGGTTGGATCTTACGACAGTCAGGAGAAACATGTTAGCAGGAAAGTGCCAGGTTTTCAGGAGACAGGCTGATAAGCTAGGAGAATCTGTATTGCCGTGGAGAATTTGTTTGCCGTCTATTATTAGCAGACCCAACTGTTTTTGCAACAGAATGGGCAAAGACTCCAAGACATGAAGAAGGGCTGTGAGCCTGCACTGAGGGAACTAGATGGGCTCTATCAAAATCATGTGGCAGGGACCCTTGTGAGAATGTTAATAGACCCGATGGTTGAGGAGGCATGGTGGAAAGGCATACCCAAAGATCTTGGAACACACAATCGAAAAGGTTACTCTGCTCCTAAAACTGGAGTGCCACTGCCTGCTGGTTAAAAATCAACATTTCTTGTTGCTATCGTCATGAAGTGGTCTAGTTTTGAATGACTGCAGTGATAAAAGATTCCGAGCATTTAATATTGGCTTAGTTCTTACTTGTAGCTGACAGCCCCAGTCCAGCTTAAATTATCTGCCCACATACTGGTAACTCCAGGAAGTCCTAGACATACTCTTATCCATTTCCACTGATCCTGACCTTCTTCTGAAAGCATAGGAGATTTAATCAACCATTTTACTTCTTTAAATAACACATTGTGGTGGGGGTGGTGCCTGCTCTTATCCAGACTAGGGATTTCCCTAACCTAGTGAGGAAGACTGGCCGCCCATCTTGTTTGCTTTGTGTTCCAACACATTAATAAGAAGCGGATGCCTGTGCGGGAGCAGTGTCCCCTTGCCTCTAGTTCATGCAGATGCGTGCCTGGCCCTTCATATTGCCGTTATGTATTGCATTGCTTGCTGTTGAAAACGTAGGCCTTCAGTAATATTTTTACTTGAGCACCACCAGTTGCTTGCCCCTTAATACTGGCCATGGCCTTTATGCAGTTGAAGGATACCTACATTTGGAGCAGATGAGCATCCAGTTCTTTCAGGGGAGGGCCCACTAGCACACAGCAGCAGAGAATTAATGGATTGCAGAAAGGCATATTGTGGAGCAGGGATCTGAAGAAGCAGACTGAGGCTCTAACTATCTTGTTTTTAATGCTTGAAATCCTTGAATCCTCTCCTCTGAAGGAAATTCTTTTCTGTTGTTCAGAATTGCACCCAACAACGGATTGTTGGGGACTGGTGAGAGAAAGGATTTGTCTGTGGTCAGAGATAGCCCTAGATTTTGAAAGAGTTTAGTCAGGCGTCAATGAATGACATGACCATGTTGTGTGACTTTCTCTTTAACACTCAATAGTCGGAGGCGTGGCTTGGAGCGTCAAGATAGCGGCCGCACTCTAAGAGTGCTCCGGACCCCTCCGTCATCCGCTCTGAATCCCGCAATAATCGGCAGCCCATTAATTGCATCCTGGGGCTAATCTCACTCCCCTGATGTAGAAACCTCGAATCGGGGTAAGAGCTGAGCTGGTGGAGTCTGCCCGCTGCGAAACGACACCATCCCAGCTTGCAGCCTACAACAGGGCTAAAGAAAATGGCAGACCCAGCCCCGCTCCTGTGAGGATCCGGGCGCCCGAGGGCAATCCACGCTGGGAGTTCGGGGCCGAACCGCAGCACTGACCCAGCCACCCTACCTGTGAGACTTGGGCGTCCTCTGGGGCCAAGAAGATCCGTGCCTGAACTCTGCTGAGTCCTGCGGTCACCGTTGCTCCCCTGAGCCCGTGCAGCAGCAAAATCCATCCGGTGGCCAGCAGCGCTGGCCGGGAGACCTGGAACGAGTCTGTCCCCAGGAGCTCTGTCTGTCGTGGCGGAGAGACGCCCTGAAGTGCCACCACTCCAACTTGCGGCCTGATCAGAGACCGGACGGCTTGGCGGACCTGGTCACACACCCTGTGGAAGCCATCAGAGAGAAATCCGATGAGGAGCCTGGGACCTGAGATGGTGTTGGCCCCCCGTGCTGCATGTGAACTCGAGCAGCGGACTACGCCGGAGGGACCTGCACGGGATCCTGGTGCACCTGGCGGCCCCTGCCTTCCTCCCCGGCTCACGCGTTGCTGGAATCCACCCCGGTGCCGACGGCAATGGTGAGGAGACCCCGGGAGGGACTATCACCCGGGGCCTGGAGTGGCGGGGGTGCACTGCGTTATGCCGCCCCCCCCCCCCCAACCGGTGGCCTGAGGTGAGTCTGAAAAGGGGATTGAGCCGGCCCCACTCCTGTGGGGTTCCATGGTCCAAGAGGAAACCCATGGTCGAAGATTGAGGCCGGACGACGGCGAAGGCCCTGCCGCCCTATCCGTGGAATCTGGGTGACCTCTGGCGTCGGGAGGACCCGCACCTGGTCCCCGGTGTGCTTGGGGATCCATGCCTCCCTCCTGACCCCATGCAGTAAGAGACTGCCCGGAGGCCTACAACGGCAACAAGAAGACCCGGAGCGGGCCGGCCTCTTGAAGCTCTGCCCGACGGGGCGGATGGCAGCTGTGGTGCGGACTGGGCCCCCTTGCCTCCGGTAAGTCCGAGACTCACACGCAGATGGAGGCCCCAGCCCCGGGGGATACCGCATCCGATCTCCAAGTCTTTTGAGTCATATCTTCCCACGGGGGAGTGGGGTGCTGTGACCGACCCTTACTTATGCCTTGGCCTCCCAGCAGCGCCGGTCCTAAACGAGGCCACCTACCCGCTTGGAACTGTACCCCCTCCTGCCTCAAACTCCTCATCCTTGACACAGCGGCTTTTTCCGGGGTGGCAAGTGATCACCTGACTGTTTCCAGGAGCGTCCGGACCCTGGGCCAGGGTGTCACCCCTTAACCCTTGTGGGGAGACTGGGACTAATGGATTGCTCAACAGAGGCCCTGGCAGACGGACGATTGTGATCCTGCCTCCTCTCCCCTGGGCGTGTATCCTTACCACTCGCCAACTCGCGGTTGCCGAGGGTCTCCTGGGCACGGAGAGATCTGGACTGGTTGTGCCGGGATCGAAGTACCTGAGAAGAGGACTGTCCGCATGACCGGGGGGTGAAACTGGGGCTCCGACCTTCACCTGCTCTGAGTCTTCAACACCTCTACCTGGCCCAACTTGCTACATCCTGAGACCCCACTGAGAAGCCTAGCGACCTCTACCAGACAGAGCGGAAACAGGCCCAACCTCGCGGCTGCGACGTTGCCCGTATCTGGGATCCCATGCGGACCATACGAGTCCCTGGAACGCCATCCTTGAGCCCAAGACCCTGAAGGGGGCGAATCCGTGAACTACCTCCCCTGACTTTGCCTTACGACAGCCACTCTCCATCCGAAGTTGCATTCTTGAGTCGCATAGCTTGAAGCTTCAGCATGGCCCCTAGGTTCCGTGACCTCAGAACCCGACAGCAGGGATAGAGAAGAACCTCCCTTCAGAAGCTCCATAAGAGGGGTTGGGATCAATTCCGCCCCTGCGCCTGACCCAGTCATTGCTGCCACCAACTCGGCTTGGCACCCTTCACCACCCACAATGGGGAAAGACCGAGGCTCCAAAGCGCCCGCCACACAAACACAGACTAGAATGGACCAATTCACCACGACCGAACCTGGCTCCGCCGGAGGGGCTATAGGGAATGTCTCCCTCCCGGGAGAGACCTTACCGCAATTCTACAGGCGATCAGCACATCCCAGGCCTCGGTGATGGGCAAGATCGGCGAGGTCCGAGTGGACATGGCCTCATCCGACAAGATCTACGTAACGCCACAGCCCGCATCTCAGAAGCAGAATCTCGCCTCTCTACAGTTGAAGAGGACGTCCATCAACTAAAAGAGCAAGTAGCCCACCTTCAGACCCACACCAAAGAAGCCCAAAGAAGCCCATAGAAGGGCTGAAGATGCCTAAAATCGATTGCGGCGCAATAACCTCCGCCTGGTGGGTTTTCCTGAAGGATGCAAACGGAATCAGATGGCTACATTTATAGAGAAATGGATAGAATCATGGATGCCAAAAGACACACTATCGGCTTGGTTTGCCGTCAAATGAGCCCACCGCTCCCTCGCGCCTAAGCCGCCCCACATCACCCCATCATCGCCAGGATCCTCAACTTTAAAGACAGGGACATCGTCCTGAGAGAGGTGCGGAACTTGGGTACTCTGACCTTCCAAAGCCATAAAATAATGATTTTCCCCGACTATACCAAAGAGGTTCAATCCCAAAGAAGCTCTTACACAGAAGTCAAACAGAAACTGAGAACACTTGGTCTCCAATACAGGCTATTCTTTCCAGCTCGCCTTCGCATCATCTTTCAAGAAAAGGTACTCTGCTTCGATTCACCACAATCAGCCTGGACCTGGCTGACCGAAGAGCGACCCCTCGGGACTCGTCCCACCTCTCTCCCCAATTCCGCTGGATCCTGGGGCCCAGGCGCACTACCTCCCAAACA
Source organism: Calotriton arnoldi (assembly GCA_963921515.1). NCBI lineage: Eukaryota > Metazoa > Chordata > Amphibia > Caudata > Salamandridae > Calotriton > Calotriton arnoldi. The sequence goes on from CAWUFW010000334.1 coordinate 2,753,932, forward strand.
ACGCAGGAGACGTACACAGTCACGCAGGGGTCGTGGAGGCCGCAAAGACGCGTCTAGATCACCTGGCTCAGCTGTTTGGGAACCTGCGGATACCATCAACTAGACAAACTCCTCGCCTCGGAGGCGGTCAGGCTCCGCCGACAATTTGTCCCTTGACCACAGCCCCCCTGGGACTCCGAACTTGGAGGCCGTAGACTCTGATCTTTCACGGAGCCCAGCGATTTGACCAACATGCTACCGCCACGAAGTGGAGTCAAGAAGTTACACGTCACTGAACCTTGGGATATATGTCCCGCTGAACCGCAGAACTTAGAATAATCTGCTGATACTGCAACTGTATCCGTTACTAAAGGAGGGGTCCTCCACGCAACTCCTAAGCTAAATGCTTTAGTTTGGCTCGTTACCTTCTAGTTTAGGGCGACAGATGCTTCAGTTCCAGAAGTATAGGGTGGGGGGATGTTGGGTTGGGAGGGTCCGGACCGTTGTCCACTGTTTAAATTTGTGTTACCTATTGCTTTTTCTTTTGTTGACCACACGCAGCACTTTAACAACTGACTACTATGCATGTATCTTGACTCCCCACGCAATGCGACAGACACTGGAGACATGCTCTCCTGGAGCCTCACACAAGTCCTGCACTGGATCTGGGTTCCACGACTCCACTGCTCCATTTACCTTACATGGCACACACATCTCCAGGGAGTAGTTCCCTCTGTGTCTTATCATGGAATGTTAACGGGCTGCTTGATCGCATTAAGCACACGGCAGTGCTGAAATACGCCCAAAGACATACCCCCGACGTTCTCCTGCTCCAGGAGACTCATCTCCTGGGTACCCTGTGTCCCTTTCTCGCACGGCATGGGTTCAACAGGGTGTGGCACTCGGGCTTCGTGAGAGGTTCAAGAGGGGTGGCTATTCTGCTACGAACAGGCCTCCCAGTCATCCCCACCCACGTTAATAGAGACCCACAAGGCCGATCCATAACTATATCAGGGACTTTAGAAGGGAACTCCCTCAACCTGATCTCTATATATATCCCACCAGCCACAACTGCACCATCACTGAAACATCTAACCGACATAATCTCCACTCTGCCCCTAGGCCAGATAATATTAGGGAGCGACTTCAATGATGTCATGCAGCCATCACTTGACTCTACTGGCACACCCTCTCCCGCTCGGATAGCACACGCAAAAAGACTAACTGATTGGGCGACCACGTCGGGCCTCTGCGATGTGTGGAGAACTTGGAACCCCGGACTCTCCACTACACTCACACCTCAGCAGCGCGCCACACGCAGGCAAGAATTGATATGATCTTCATGTCTGCCCCCGACTGCCATAGAGTAGCAGACATAATTATTCTCCCCAGAGGAATCTCCGACCACTCACCTTCACTTATGCACCTGGGCGAACTCCCTGGCGCACTCCGCTCGGTATGGCGCTTAAAAGCCTGGTTTCTACAAAACAAGGAGATTAAAAAAGGTATTGAGAAAGAACTGCGTCAATACTTCCTCACTAATATCGGCTCGGTTCCCTCCCCGGGCACCCTCTGGGAGGCAGGTAAAGCCACCATAAGAGGAGTGTCAAAAAGTCTACTTCGGACGCAACGCACAAATCAAAATTGCCGACTGACTCTCTTGGAGGCACAAGCAACCCGTCTGGAATCCAACCTCGCCAGATCCCCAGACGAAACACAAGACAGGCAACTTGCGATAATCCGCGAAGAAATCAAGTAAATCTTGTTGGACTCGGCCAAATTGCTTTGGCGTTCTTCCATCGCCCGAGTCCATGGGTGGGGGGACCAGAATGGGAAGCTGCTACACAGACTGGCCTCCTACCCCCTGGCTAATTGCATAGTCCCGGAGATCCGCAACCCTGCTGGAACTAGACAGCGCACGTCCCCTGCGATCGCACAAACGTTTGCTGACCATTATGCCTGCCTGTACTCCACCTGCAGCCCCGAAGCCTCCCTTTAGGACTTGCTTGATCACGAGAGAGTCACCCTTCCCTGCCTAGCACGGTCCGAGGCGTCTGACTTAGACCCCCCCTTTACCCCAGAAAAGATAAATGCTGCGATCTCATCACTAGCTGCCCAAAATACACCGGGCGCTGATGGACTCCCCCAGGAATACTACGCCGCATACCGGGACCTCCTGGTTCCCCAAACTCAACCGCCCTCATCAACATGGACAGAATATTGCCTGATTTCCTTAATTAACATTGAAATTAAGATCTACGCCACGATCCTTGTCCAACGCCTACGTCCATGCTTAAATAAACTCATTCACCCGGACCAGTGCGGCTTCATGCCGGCACAAACTACCAGACACTGTTTGCGACGCCTCCACTTGGCTCTTGCAAACCGCCAACGGCTTAACGCCTATCTTGCACTCCTCCTGGTCGACTTCGAAAAGGCCTTCGACACGGTCGACTGTCTTTACCTGGAAGACGTGCTCATAATGATGGGTCTGGGTCAACAATTCTGCGACGCTATCCGGGTTCTGTACTCCCACCCCAGAGCAAGAGTACTCGTCAATGGGGCTCTCTCAGGGGCCTTTCCGATTCAAAGACGTACAAGACAGGGCTGCCCATTCTCACCACTCCTTTTCGCTCTAGCAATGAAGTCCCTAGCATGTCTCATTCGTGCAGACGACCAGATCCAGGGATGGAAATGGGGAAGCCAGCACGTCGATAAAATTGCGTTGTACGCAGATGATGTCCTGCTCTTTTTGGCGGACCCAGCCCACTCAGGCCCTAGATGTCTCCAGACCCTTCAAGCCTTTGAGAAGGTCTCAGGCCTCCGGCTTAACCCAGCAAAGTCGACTCTGGTCCCCCTCCACCTCTCCAGGGACTGTTTTGATTGGCAATCAACCATCCCTATTAGAGGACAATCATTTAAATATCTGGGCATATGGGTCGCACTGCTCCCCGAGCTGGACTGGGCTTTAAACATCAACCCCCTTGTTAAAAAAGCCAAAGATGATCTCCGTCGCTGGCAAAATCTACCACTTAACCCACTCGGGAAGGTCGCGCTATTCAAGATGATGATCCTCCCCCGCTTCTTATATATCATCCAAAACACCCCCTTCCACTTCCCACAGAGTTGGTTCAAGGAGATGGATAGCGTGGCTACCAGGTTTCTATGGGGAGGTGGGAGGCCACGCACAGCCCTAGCCCGATGTCGAATCCCACCTTTCGACGGAGGCATGGGTATGACCGACCTCTACCTGTATTATCTAGCCACTTGGCAGCTCGTCATCCACGACTGGTTCACAGGGGGTTGGTCTGATCCGGCTTACAAAACTGAGCTAGGAGACATGGACTTCTCCCGCATCCAGGCCGTCCTATACGGCTGCCCAATACCCAGAACACTCCCGACGGTGACCCGGGTGGTGCTGCTGGTCTGGCGATCAGCCCTACTACTCACAGACTGGGACAACAAACTGATGCAACAGACGCCTCTCTGGCAGGGTACATGGCTGGGTGAGGTGGCGGCGCTGGAGGGCTTCAGGGGATGGGACCACATCGGTATATCACAACTGGGTGACATTTGGACGAGTGACCACATCAGGACATTCCAAGACTTACAAAAACGCTACGCTCTCCATACCTCACAGTTCTATAAATATCTACAGCTGCAGCACGCCCTTAGCACCCACATTTTCACAGGCACCGTGCTCCCCGAGTTTAGCCCACCAGAGGCACAAATCATGATGGGAAACCTGGGCAAAGGTGGTGTATAACGGATATACCGCACCCTAACTAACAATGGCCCCGCATCACTCGACCCGCTCCGACACAGATGGGAGCAATGGCTGGGCCCCTTAGAGGATGAAGATTGGCGGGACGCCCTTATGGCCCCCAAGACCATTACCACTTCTGCAAAACTCCGACTAATTCAACTATATTACTTGCATACCGCCTATCTCACCCCGAGCGTCTCCATAAGGCAGGCCAGCGCGTCTCACCAGGGTGTACACGCTGTGGGCAAATACCAGCAGACTTCTTTCACATGATCTGGTCCTGTCCCCAAATCACCACGTACTGGGGTAAGGTAGAATCTGAACTCATAAATGTCTTAGGGTGGCAGGTGCCCCACAACCCACTACACCTTATCTTGGGAGTCATGGATGGCCTGGATGGGTCCCGGGCGGACAAACTGTTCCTGGAGACGGCTACCATGGTGGCCAAACGCGACATCGCAGCGACATGGTCTCAACCCAACCCCCCGGGAATAGCTACATGGGGTCGAGGGGTGGACTGGTGTGCTGCCCAGGAGAAACCTTTGTTTATAGCCAGAGGTTGCCCAAAGAAACATGAAAGGATATGGGGCAAATGGTTGCAACAACTAGATTGATAAAATCTCTATGTCGGTGCATTCTATGTGGTAACATTAGACAAGTGAGTGGTTGTAGTTTCCATGCATGTATACGAACTGACCATACAAGCAGGTTATTCAAAGTTAACTATGATGATTACCTGTGCTGCAATGTGAATTTCCCTTTTTTTTTTGTAATCCTTCCTTTTCAAAAATCAATAAAATTGATTATCAAAAAAAAAAAAACACTCAATAGTCTAGACAAACACCCAATGTTGCTTGCATCACAGTAAGGTTGCTCCTAGAGGCATACATTTTGTGAAGATCTTTAAAGCAGATTAGATCTCAAATGGCAGGACGCTGAACTTTAGTAGCACCAGCTACCTAGAACAATATAAACATGAGGTGCTTTAGGTGGATGAGGATATAGAAATACTTGAGCAGCTGATCCTGCAACATCATGAACCCCCCCCCTCCTGGAGCAGTTGTAAAACGGCCTGCAACACAATCATTAGAAAAAGACTCCTCCCTAAGGAACTTGCTCAGCTGTCTGAGGTAAATGACGAGATGGCAGGCTCCAGAGTTTTCCTTGATGAGGAAGAATCTACAGTATCACCCCTTGTTTTGATGGGATACGGAACAGGTTCCAAGCACCCTTCTGAAGCAAGGAGATGATTTTGCCCTAACTCAGCCAACGCCGTTGATGTGTTGTTTTGGAAGGTGGAAATGAAAGTAGTTTGTGAAATAAGTAGGGCGATTGCCTGAACTGAATTAAATCCAGCACCTACTTGTCAACGTAATGGCAGTCCAATGTGGACAGCTGTTTAAAATCCTCCTGTCAGAGGATTCTGTGGAGATAGGGATAAAGAGTGTGGCATTCAGTGCTGTTGAGATGGCATTAGGAGTGTTGATGCTTTGACTGAATGTTCTCTTTCTTCCAGGGCTGCTCAGTTCGATCAGGCTCTGGGCTACAAGCAGTACGGCTGAAAAGAGTTTGACAGGTACTATTAATGTGACTGAAATCTATGTGGTTTAAATTGTCCATGAAAGAAGGACAGTCCACTTCTCATGGTGCTGCAAAAAAGCACTAGCCCAGAGCCATGTGGGACACTTAATGGCCCGTGTGACATTATGACCAGCCTGAATATCTCATACCTCACCTTCTTTTTCCTCCTCAGGAGTGTCTATTTCAACCTAGTGAGTCAGGGAATTACAGATGCAATTGGTGTGGGTTATGGAGGAGAGATTGGGGGATTTAATGACAGTGGCTGTGGTGGTGCAGAGTCTGGCTAATTTAGAGGTTGTTGTGTAGGAAGAGTCTGCAGTGCTTGTGGCAAAAGAGGAGGCTGCAGCTAAACTGGAGGTTTGGTGGAAGAATCAGACAACATGTGATGAATATCACTGATTAGGTCAAATGAATACTGCAACACTCGAAAGTCTTGATAAAGAGGAGCCTTGCAAAATTCATGATAGTGACAGTCATAGTGCCCCATAGAGCCTCTTCTTCTAGTCTGCATCTTTACCTAGGTCCTGACCTTGACCAGTCTCATCATCTTCCTCCTGTTTCCAACAACTGATGTGGGACTGTTCAGGGCTTGTTACCCGGCAAAAGGATCCTTATCTTGTGAGTCATCTTCATTGTCTAAAACATGATTAGAAGGTTGCAGGGAGACTTACTTGGCAAGGTATCGTGTGGAAGAACTGACTAAACACCCTTGTCAGGGTTATCTTATTCTCCATTTTTTCAGAAGACTTTTTTGACACAGTCGTAAACAGAGGCTTTATCAATGGCAAAGGGGCCACTGACAGTACAGTTGTCCTTGGGTCATCCACGTACACAAAGGAGCGTCAACAGTATCAGCAATCGGTGAAGGAATTATACGAGGGGTCTTCAATGTAAGCAAAAACTCAGACGTGGTATGAGAGGCCAGAGCAGAGACAGATTACAATTATATGCTCAACAAAAATTCTGAAGGCATTTTTGCTTTGACATATGTCTCAAAGGATGCCTCAGCGTGACTGTTGTTTTTTTTAACAGACATTATAATGGCTCAAGCCTTTTTTAAAGCTACCTCAAGAGCAGGTTACTGAGGATCTTTGAAGAGAATTCTCTGCAGATTTTGTAGTCTTTAATTCTGGGTAGATAGAGGATTCAGGACAGACAGTACTTAAATTTCTTCAGGGGGGGGTCAATAAAGTTTCTTTGAGCTACAAGGCCTGAGTGGAGATCATGACACTCACCTCATTGGTTGGGTCTTTCCCAACTTCCTCAGAGAATTGTTTACTTCGATGTTGAAATTAGAGTGGGTACTTCCAGCATGATGATGGGGAACAACTGAAGCACATGAATCTACTAAAGATCCAATGCTCTAGAAGAATTATTTGACCTAATATGTAAGCATCTGTTTGTGGAACGTAAATTCACATGCTTTGCATACTCCCATCTAGTGTTGGACTTCAAATAAGTCACTGAATCAGAAGGTGTCTGTGACTTCTCCAGTAGTGAAGGCGCACTGGCACCAACTTCATAGGAATATTCTTTTGCGCACACTGGGTGAGAGTAGGTATGGACTGCTGAGTAGGATAGTATAGTATAGAGGCACCAGGATGAGGGTGATTGATGCTTGCCGCAGTTTCCTCAACAATTACAGAAGAAGTGGAAGAAAATGAAAAGCGCAAGCAAAGATACCTGACCAGTTCATCCACACAGCTTTTCCAAAGGACTTGCTTTTCCGCAAATGGCAAAGAGGTCTATGCCTGGGACAGACTCCTCTCCCCCCCAATCGACGAAAGGGAATGCGAATTGTGGGTGGAGTTCCCACTCTTGAACTTGTTGCTGTGTTCTACTGAGTAGCTCCACAAAGTTGTTGTCCACCCTCGGGAGATACTTTGCAAGGTGATGCCCTTGATGGTATATAGCCCATTGGCAAATTTGCTGCACTAGTGCTGACAGTTTAAGAAAATGTGTGCTACCTTCCTTTTGCAGATAAAACATGTTAGTCATGAAGTCTGTCTGCAATGGGACTACCTTGCCCTGATTGTCTTGGATCAAAGCTTTGAGCACTAGGTGTACAACTAAAAATTATAGATGGTTGATGTGGACACTCTGTTTATGAGTTGGCCACAGACCCTGGTCTGTCATGTGATCTAGATGCGGCCACCTCACCCAGCAAGCGATGCACCCATGGCGATGGTTACTTGTGAGACTGGGTCTGAAGAAGGCCTGTCCTGCACTAAAGAAAGCGATGGGTGCTGGCCCCTATCAGCACTAGATCTTCCCAGCAACCCTCTGCTTGTGATCATTGTACCAATAGGCACTTTTGGAGTGGACAAATATGGACTATGGCTATAAATGAGTCCATCATGCCTAGAAGGTGCACAGTGTTCGAACTGTGAGATGACGGAGTGGGTGAAAAAGAGACAGAAGCTGCTGAAATGTCGCCAATGATCACTTAGGTAGGCTTTGGCAGAGACTGCTTTCAGGAATCACCCTAGGAAGGGTTGGGCCTCAAGTAACTGATGCTAGGTCTTGGTGGCATTGACTGCGAACCCCAAGCTGTGGAGCATTGAGAAACCCAACTTGGGTGTAGGTTAGGCAGTCCGGTTTGCTTGCACTCTTGATCAACCACTAGTCTAAGCAGGGGAAGACATGAGCCCACTCACTGCAACTTCTCAGGTGCATTGCCTCCACCACTAGGCATTTAGTGACCCTTAGGATTGTGGTGACTCAGAAGGACACCACTTTGAACTGGTAGTGCTGCCCACTTACCATGAAGTAATGCACCAGGTGGATAGTAATGGATAATGAAAGTAGGTGTCCTTCAGGTCTAGTGTGGCCATGAAGTCATCTTGCTACAGCAAAGGGATGACAGCCTGTAAGGTGACCATGTGTATGTTCTGAGAGGATAAATCAGTTGTGAGGCATAAGACTAAGGATTGGCCTGAGGGAGCCGTCCTTTTTGGGAAATAAGAAAGTACAGGGAGTAGACACATTTATTCAATTGTTGAGGGGGCACTGGCTCTATGGCCCCTTTGAGGAGGGCAATATGGACCTCTTCCTTGAAGTAGGGCGAGGTGTTCTGGGCTGAGTGTGTTTATGCAGGGTGGGATGTTAGGTGGGGTTGAGGTGAGCTTGAGGCAGTTGCTGCACTCGGCGACAGATATAACCCAATGGTCTGTGGTGATTTCCTCGCAGCAGTGAAGAAATTCTTGAAGCTTCTCCCTGACAGGTGCAGTGTGATGAAATGTGGGCAAGTCAATGCTTGGAAATAGAGGCTGCCTTGGAAGGGGTGCCTCGACACTTGAAGCTATTACTCCTAAAGGTACCCCATGTGTATCATATTGCCTCCCGGTTGGTGATAGGCCTGCTGCTGTCTTTGGTATGAATAAGTTAGGCGGCAGTAGGTGGCTTTGGACCCATCCTTTGTCTGTTGCCTCCGAAAGGTGCACTTGGACGATGGCAGTAAATGGGTTCCAAAGGCCTTGTGTCCTTCCTTATCTTTTCCAACATCTCATCAACCTGCGGTCCGAAGAGGTGCTCCACGACAAAAGGCAGGTTGATGAGATGCTGTTGTACCTCTCGCTTAAAGCCAGAAATACGCAGCCAGGAGTAGCAGCGGGAGATCACAGAGGAGTTTACCCCACTAGCAGCTGTACCAGCCGAATCAAGCGCACACAATAAGGTGGAATAAAATGTGCCTTTCCCCTTCTCAACAATCTCTTCTCCCCTCCTCCGATATTGTTCAGGGAGATGTTGGAACAAGGCCTCCATTTCTTCCCATTGGGCCCTGTCATAACATGAAAGGAAACACAAGGAGATGATGGACGGAGCGCTGAAACTTTTCAGACACTCACCCCAGTCACAGATCTGGGTTGAATCCATCATCATTCTTTAGCTCACTTCGCCACCTCAGTTCAGACCCAGCTATATGCAAATCAGTCTTGACCCTGTGCCTCATGGGAACAGTCCAGCCCGAACTCCCAAGGCAGGTCTTCCCTGAACCGGAAACAAGCATCCTGGGACCGGTTTCTGGGTAACACACTTCATCAGCCAGGCTAGCTTGAATCCAGTGGCAAAGTGAGCACGGGACCTACGTCTGGGCATACCCTGCCAACTTAGGGCGAACAAAGCAAACACAAGGAGAGGATGGACGGAGCACTGAAACTTTTCAGACTCACCCCAGTCACAGATCTGGGTTGAATCCATCATCATTCTTTAGCTCACTTCGCCACCTCAGTTCAGACCCAGCTAAATGCAAATCAGTCTTGACCCTGTGCCTCATGGGAACAGTCCAGCTCGAACTGCCAAGCCAGGTCTTCCCTGAAACGGAAACAAGAAAGGAGGCACATGGAATTGGTGATGTGCCACTATGTGGCAGCACCAACTGCCACCCTTTTGCCATTTTGCCAGCCGTAGCAATGCCTTGCTCTCCGTAACAGGAGGAGCAGTGTCACCTGTGGCTTGGGCTGCTGCGTTCTTTCAGGTGGTCAAAACCAACAGGGAGTCCTGTGGGGGCAAAGCTTCTGATGGAAAGAGTATCAGATGATGTAGGTTTGAACTTTTTCGCAATCCAGAGTGTTACCATCTGGGATTTCACAGGATCATTGAAAATTTCTGCAGCAGACTTCTCCATACCATTCAACATAGGGAGAAACTGGAGAGATATCTCAGGTTCTGGATAGCATCTCCACCAGGAAGTCATCATCCTCCGGGGTGACATGCATATCTACTTTATGGTATGTTGCTGCACACTGGATGAAAATGTAGTAAGTGGTGATACCGTCCAGAGTAGAAAGCCTATAAGGGACGTGTTCCCTGCGGACTTTATGTCATAGTCCTCCAAGGATGTTGTGTATGGTGTAGGTTTACGGGCACTCCCAAGTCCCTACTGGAGAGTAGGGACTAGAGCTGCCTGAACAAGAATAGGACTCTAGTGACCCATGAGGAGAAGTCACAGGAGGTGAAGGTGTAGATGGTGTACGTGGTAGAGGAGGGTGTGGAGGAGTAGGGGTAGCAGCATTGTTCTTTGTCTGCTTGGCAGGTGCTGTGTGTAGAGTACTGGCTGTTTGAGGATTGTTTCTTGAAGGCGACTCTCCCCTTTTTAGGCAAAGTCTTTCTGGTGGCAGAGATCGTGCCTGTGCAGGGAACAATGATGGCACATCGCTGCCTATTACTACAATAGAAAACAAAATCAAATGGAACCAGGAAAGTCTATATCGGAAAGCTCATGTCTTAGGGGGGGGGGGGTGACAGAATACAGATTGGTGTTATAATATGGAGACCATGAGAACATTATGCAGGCAAATTAATAACTGAAACAGTTCTACACAAAGGAAAGATTACAAGCATTTTCACAATGACCCTTTTAATCTGCCATTTTTCAGAACTGAAAAGCTGATGTTCACCCCCAACTTAGGAAAGATACAGTTTCTCACTGACACACAATAAAAGAAATAGATACAATTGAACTTACTTTAATCTGACTTGTAGGTTATTTGCAAGCTCTTGTTTGGCAGTGGTACACTTCTGTTTTATGTCCAAAAGCTTCCTATGGTTAGTCAGCATTATCATCAATTGATTTGCATGACTCAGACACAAATCAGGTAGCACAGAAGGATCTTTCAAGTTTTCTGCTCTTTTCTGATTGGCTAAAAATCCCTAGGAAAGAAACAAATTGCATATTAATCACAAGTGTGTTAAACTTATTTCTGTTCTCAAAACATATCTACAAAGAGAATGACCTTAAAATATCACGAAATGTTTAGAAATGTTTGGAACAGGCACATACTGCTTTCAAATAGTCGAAGACTAGGGCTTGATTTAAAAAACTTTTTGTGCCTTCAAGTTCCACATGGGTGTGCAAACACAGTCACAGACGTTTAAGCCCAAATATGGAACTTACCTTGTGAATATGCTCAAGGATGGGAGATGCTCTCCCATTATAAGTTTAGAGTCAACAGTGGGAACATGAGTGTTTCCAAGTACGGCACAAGGCGTGGTCACTGGCAAGGTGGTAAATACCAACAAAATCATACTTCTATGGTTATTTACAAACCTTTCCAAATGTTTTCACGACAAATATGCATACTTCTATTTAGTGCCAAAAAGGCTAGAGTACCACTGCAAACTGGGTGTGCATTGCACCTTAGCGGCATACCAGTGTTCCTTCACTGTTGAAAAAAATATCAATTTCAGATTCAAGTCGTGAACCAAAAACACAAGCTTAGGTTTTTAACTTGTTTAGCTATTCTTTACTTTGTGAATCAACCCTACAATGTCTCCTCTCCTTCCAGGGATGTAAGGTACAGAGAGAAACAATTGGTTTAAAAATGCAAGCGAGGCTGCGCTGGTGGCAAATAATTAGCAAAGCATTATGGACTTCAACTCAATAATTAAAATGCTAGGGCATCTGAAGGGACACCACACTCTCTTTAGCCATTTACAAGATCACACGCTTGGCACTATTTCCCGTAACAGCCATCTCTTTGCTCCTAAAAAGCTAGGGGATGGGACAAGGAGAAAGTTAACTGAGTTCTGTTCTTCCCAATCCAGACACAGAAATGGGTTGTTGTTGTTCAACTCTGCTCCAAGTCTAGTTGTATTCTCAAGGTTTAAGTGCTGGTAGTGGAAAGCCTTTCTTGCAGTGCACCTTGAAAAGCAGACCTTGGAGGTGGGCCCCTCCTGTTGTGACCAGAGACAGGTTATACATGAATAGACCACCAAAGGACTACTTCATACCAGGAACCTATACATTATCAACATGCCAAGTGCAGAGGTTTCAGCCAGTTTTTTTTCTAATGACATCTTTTTTACCCGTCTACTCCCTTCTGACACATTCCCACATATCTACCTGTGGATGACTGTAATTAACTTCTGATTTTCTGCCTGCCTGCAGGCCAAGCCTATTAATTTTTACTATGAAAGAGCTCACTACTGACACTAGAAAGGGTGAGTCTGGTGAGATATTAATTCTTAATTGTCCATGTTTGAATAAAATCAATAAAATGAACCTTTATATATATATTACAAACATTCACCACTGTCTTTGTAGTTAAAGACAGATTTTTTCCTGGCTCTGCAGGTATATTTCAATCTAATTACTAGGCATCTTATGCAGCCATACCTTTAAAGGTTTCAAGGTGCTACTTACAGCTTACATAGCTAATGTCAAAAGTAGGCTTTAAAAAATGTCAAAAATTAGTTTCTAAGTACGTGTTGCACCTTCACTTAGAATAGTTCAGGATGTACTGGCAGGCCTAAATTTAGCACTGGTGTGGATGGTGTAAATCTACACTATAGTCAGCACATGACGTAACTTTTACGCCACTGGTACACTTCTTGCAATGACAAAGGAGGGCAGCTGATCTTCCGTCATGTTCGGGGGTGGCTGCACATCCACTTGGAGCTGTTTTGCATATTTTTAGTGTCCAGGGTCAAAATAGGACAGTAAACCCAGTTTCCTAAAAATGGGAAATCTGGGAAGACTACCCAAATGTGAATTTCCCTACGAATGTTTTTCATTTATAATTCAATACATATTTAATTTGTTTTAGGTCGAAGCCTACCAGACAGCACAGCTATCTGGTTTGCTAAAGACATCTTGGGGTCATTCAGAAAGCTTACCTGGGAATGCATTCTGTCCATTGCTTACCACTGGCTTTGTGGTTTGTAACTCACATTTTCTGGCTTTCTATTTGCTCACTTTGTTTGTTTTAGGCTGTCCAGGGTGAGGTTGTCCCTCCCAAGGAGCAAAGCATTTTCACACCTACTCCCCTTGTATTCTTCCACTACTGTTGCTTTCTGTAAACAGGCTTGTAAATCTTGTCCTTTTCTAGTCACATTTCCTGTGCATTCAAAGACCGAGGTCAAATGTCAGGCTCAGTCTTCTGAAGGAGCTTGGTGTTGACTTTTCTGTCTCTGACTTCAAAGTGAGAGGATTTATGTGACAATCCTTCTGGATACTGGGGGTAGGAAAGGGGGTTTTCTAGTACACAACAACATTTAAATGAACTGTGCAAGTATTTCAGAATATAAGATAATGTGGAACCCAAATGAATCACATTTTCTGTTAAATCTGAAGTGTGTTGGAAACAAAGACTTTAATATGACAAATCAAGACACTAGGTGATGCCATTTCCACACATTATCGCTTGTGCGCTGTATAGTTTTGCACTCATCAGTTCACTCTACGCCACTCCACGCCACCCACTCTAATCTGCTCCACTCTATTCCACTGCACTCTACTCTGCAGCACTGTAATCAATGCCACTCTTCTCAATACCACTCTACTCTATTATGCCTCTGCACTCAACGCCAATGCACTCTACATCACTGCACTCTATGCCACTCCACTCTGCACTACTGCATTCTACGCCATTGCACTCTACGCCACTCTACTCTGCATTACTTCACTTTATGCCACTGCACTCTGCAGGACTCCATTATATGAGACTGCACTCTATGGCACTATACTCTACTCTGCACCACTCCACCCCACTGCCTCTATGCCACCCTACTCTGCACCACTGCACTGTACTCTACACTGCACTACTCCACTCTGCACTAATGCACTCGACTATTCAACACACTAATCTATGCCACTGCATTTTACGACGGCATATTGTATGCCGCTACACTCTATGCCACTATACTCTGCAACACTCTACACCAGTCCATTCTACTCTATGCCACTCCACTGTACGCCACTCACATGACTCCACTATGCCACTATAATACATGACACTCTACTCCACTTTTCGTCATTCCACACCTCTCTCCTCTACACCACTAATGTTTAGCCTTGAAGAACAGCAGCCATGCTATTGTAGAGCATGGCTAAAACACACTGGCAAAGCCAATACTTCTTGCATTGGCGAGACCTATTGGCTTTGCCAATGCTCGTTTTTATGAGCATCAAATGCCATTGTAGACGGCTTTATTGAACTGGGTTGTTGAATACAACAGTACCACTGGTACAAAAAAAAGAAATAGTAACGTTAGAATTCATTTGACATTTCTTCACAACTTTTGTTTTATCAGGCCTGATGCCAAGATGTGGTCAAATACAGGCACTGTGTTTATTACAGTTTGACCTTGGACATGGTCAGCATTTGCTCCTATTCGATAATTTTCAACCACATATGGGCCTGCTCCTTCAGTTTCATATAATATTTTCCAGTTAGGAGATGTTGTCAGCATGATCTGCTTGCAACAATAAGGGAAGACAGATCCTTGAGCACCCAGGCTCTTTTTTTTACAGAATAAGGAACTAGGCCTGGTCTTAAGAAATACTTCAATTAGGCAGTTCTGTGAATTCCTTCAGAAATCTGTTATTCCTAGATTTCAACCATAAAAGGTTATACTTGTTAACTGGACCTTTTAATTGTCAAAGGAAGAATGAACCCTTATCCTATGTAGGTACCCTTTTACAGCACATATATCTAAATGTGGATCTGTGTCTTCCAAAGAGCATCTTAACTCAGGCATTGATGAGTACGTTTGACAAAACTCTTCAGGAGCCTACAGTGAATTAGGTGAACATTATAAATGTCCATGTGTACTACCTCTGCCTAACACCTTTCTTGGATGCTGTGCTATGGTATTACCCAGGATTAATGACATTCGATTTACTGAGTAGAGAGAACTTTGGATGACATATAGTGCTAGAACCTGCTTGATGTTTTAAGTCTGTCTTGTCTGTGTTATGCTTGATCCTTGGTCTTGACACTTTGTGGAAATCAGGAGTTGATAGGCAAGCAGCTTTCCTGTGTGACTTATGTCCTAAAAAGTGCAATCTCGGTCTTAAATCTGTGTTTTTTGTCATGATTCTGAGTGCTTGTTCCATAGCTGATAACCTTAGGTTCTCAAGGTTCTTTAACCATGAGTTGTCGGACAAAGCCTCTGCTGGTGGATTGGTCCAATTTGTTAGCTAATGATGTTCGGGCCATGGCAACATGGGGAACCGACTTCTGTAGCTGGTTGGGCTTATCTCCCACAAGGCCTTGGACATACACATACATATTTTACAAGGGCACACTTGGAAAAATAAATCCACAGCTAGAATCATTTGTAACATTATTAAGTGGAGTCATACTAGCTTACTGTTGTAATTCTAGTACTTTCCTATATGTCACTAAAGTCTGAAGGCAGTAGAAGCAACGCATAGCTGACAATCTGAACAAAGAGTCAAAAAGAAAGCAGGCTTGTATGACTGTCCATGCAGGGCTCAAGAAATCATATG
This sequence comes from Calotriton arnoldi, assembly GCA_963921515.1. Taxonomy (NCBI): domain Eukaryota; kingdom Metazoa; phylum Chordata; class Amphibia; order Caudata; family Salamandridae; genus Calotriton; species Calotriton arnoldi. Next base: position 2,769,492 of record CAWUFW010000334.1, read on the forward strand.
GTAAGCTTGTCGTCATCAAAATCAGTACCAGATTGGATCTGAAGTTCTCTCCCATAAAACAACTCTTGTTTACTACCAGATCATTATCAGACCACATGCATGCATTCTTCTGTAGGAACCCATTAATCCACCCACATTCATTTGTCCATCCACTCTACAGCTCACACTAATTTACTCATGCACCCATCTATCCATCACCAGACAGTGATTCAATGCATCTCACACAGAAACATACACACTATGCATTCATTCAACCATCATATAAGACCAACACCCAAGCATTCAACAATCAGTCCACAACCAAGTATGTATCCATTCAGCCACAGTTACAACCATTTAGCTATGCAACCACACCCATCCATCTATTGTATGCATCCTCAGCCACTCAACCATCTATTTGTCTGTGTATACAACCATGCAGCCATCAACCCATTCATGCATGCATCCAACTTCCACTAGAGTCTGGATGTGGCAGTATGTGAGTTGTGCAACCGCAACCATGTCTATATGTGTGTTGTCTGCATACATGTATATGGGTAACATATATGAAAACATAGCACCTATGTGCGTTTTCTGCTTGTGCAAACATATTACAAAAAGAACACATCTGTTAAAAAGAGGGTGAGCCATTGACTTTGCCAATGTTGGTTGAAAAAAGCATCTGAAAATCTTCTGTCACTGCCTGTGGGAGAAATTGTTAGATAATCAGAGAATTAAGCAATCTTCTTCAGACAATAATCATTAAGAGATGTTAGTAAAAAAAATATTTATAAATTAATTTTGACCTTTAGAGGACTTTTAATAGCAACAAGTGAGATTTTGAAACAATGGGATTTTGGAAATTAAGAAAGAATTTGAGGTGAATTATTTAGCTACTGCTTTCTTGGGTGACTGCAATTTGGGGGCTGAAGGAGAGGGCGTCTATAAACTCTGACAGCAACTGCACACCCAGACTGTATTTCACTTTCGGCAAAGTTTGCAGGAAAAATAATTTTGAAGTAGTGACCCTTCTTAGAACTCAGTTGAAAATGGTTAAGAAAATTAGGCCACCGAGACCTCCTCATTTTAAAAGACATATTCTTCCTCAGACATCGGCTTTAGGGCAGTAACCATGAGTCCCAAGTCGGTGCATACCCTGTCATTATTTCACAATGTCTTTAAAGTCTTTGCAGGTAACACGGTTTTAGAGAATTTGCCTTTTCAAACTATTCCCATTCCACCACAATTGATTTCTGAAGGATCACTGTTAGATAAAATGAAAAAGGATAAAATTGACATCTGGTAGGAGTCACAAATGTAAGTTTAAAATAACAAACTTGATCACTAAAAGATGCAGCTAGCAGCCAACTTACTGTTTAACTGCTTAAACATTATTGACAAGTCCTCCACATCAACAGCACTCCAAACCAACTGCTATTGACGTGGAGGTCACGTCAAAGAGCCAAGGGCAGGGGATCCCTCTACTGCTGGCAACAGAAGGATTTACTTTATTTTGCAGGTCGGGCTGCTGGGGAAGAGGTTCCTCAGCAACACAATGTTTTTCTTCTTTGTAAAGATGATCTGCTCACATGGCACTCATATACCATTAACGTGAAAGTAAAATTAGCCGATGGGCTAATTTTACTTTCACTTACATGCGTGCATTGCTGTTTGGGGTCATAACTTAGACCCTCAAGCACTGATTTTGCGGTCATCTCTCCCTAGTGGATTCTTGCCTCGCGATACCAAAGCTTGGATTCCCACAACTAAACACCAGGAATTATTTTCCTTGGGGGTAGCGGACTCCTGGACCATGGCCTCCACCCCCACCCTTCCCTTGTCCATGGGCAAAATCGGGTTTCTGCTCAGGGTATTGCATGTTTATTGGAGAATCTACAAACCCTATATATCCCTATAGCTTGAACGTCTACCAGATGTAACAGTACATTGCTTTTGTGAATTAGCCATTGATTACCCGTGAGTTTCACATCTGTTTTCACCAAAAACTGCAAGTAGGATGAAATCACAAAAAGTTGGAAAATAGACAACTACTTGGAAAAAATTAAAAACTGTGGTAAAAACGTCATATACAAACCTTTTTGTTGCTGAAAGCTAGGACGATGGCAATCCTACTACAGCAAACCTTTCGTCAATACCATTTTTAGTAACAGAAACATACACTTTCTTGCAGAGCATTTTCTCATATTTTTGCCCCCCCCCCAAAAAATGAAGCTATATTTTGGTAATTTCCTCATTCCTTACAGGGGAATCGAATAATCCTGGGTACTTTGGAAACCACAGGATGTTGGGGATAAAAAGTCAATCTAGCATGGGTACATTTTGTGTAGAAAAAACGTTATAAAAGTTTAAGCGCAAACTACCCCGAACATCTAATAAAGGCTTTAACATCAGGGGGGAAAGAACAAGTCTTCAAGTGGTTAACTATTTTCAACTGAAGCACAAACCTGCATCATGCTTTAACCTGAGTAAGTAATTTAAACTCCTAATGGCAATGTGTATCAGACGTGCAAAGTGTTCACTTGGTAGGCTTTGAAATGCCATTTTTACCAGTGTCCCTTTATATCGTATTGTACTTCTTGGACAAATAGCAGTTGACTTAGGTCTTTTAGTATTTATAGAATATAATTACTGCTTGTTATATCTTGTTCCTAAAACAACAGTATTTTTATGGTGAATCTTTGTGGTTCTTTTAAAGAAAATTTTCTTTCTCCGCCGCTATTGTAATGGACTGACAAAAAGAGCACTTAAAAGTTTTATGTTGTATTATTTGTGTTTGTCAGTGCTCTGTTCTGCGTAATACTTTTTTGATCTAAAGTGATCGAAATAAAGTTTTTTTGATTAAGTAATTTATTGCATAGTTACTGAAAAACATTACTAGATAGAATTCTAAGACCCATAATTATTGTAGCTAAAGTAAACATGTTCAAAACAGATTAAAAAGAATAAGAATTCATTACTGGCTGGGAAAGCCTGGCAGGTGACACACATTTTAAATTTGTTATCTATTGAAACATTTTTGCAATGCTCATTCACATTCAACCCACTTTTGCATAGAGAAAGGCTCTCTATGTTACATGCGGTTACAGACAAAGCATTTAGTTTAACTAAAACAGTTTTGCTAAACTTTATAAAACCACTTGCTAGTTGCAGGTCTGTAGGACTCAAACATTCTTTAATCGTTGGTGCACACGATCTTATTTCCACATAGCTGCCAAGGTTTCAGATTGGTTATGTGTGACATTTGCAGAATTTCAGTGTAATTGTGTGTGTCATTCAACGACTATGAGTGACACTTTCTCAGGAACAAATCAAGCAGTGAAGACGAGGGAAACCTATAAATATCAGAAATTACACCCAGGTGCTCCTCTAAAAGTAAATTAAATAAGATGAATCAATGAATGAATGACCGGTACTTATAAAGCACACAGCTACTGCAGCAGGAGTGTCCCAGCGCTAATAGTTCACATATGGCTGCCCTACTAGAAGGGCATGGAATAGAAGTGACACTTACAACTTTGTGCTGACTACTGACTGCAATGCAGAACTCGGCAGCAGTAGCTTTACCCAATACAGGCTGAATGATGATGCGCTCCTCTAAAAGTGAATTATTAAATTAAATTAGGTTCAATGATTGACAGTTATTCTGTGTCACTGAGCGCCATGATTGATGTAGGATGGTACAGGCCAGCCCCGACGTCCCCCGGGACCAGGCAGTGCCATGGTCCAGGAGAGGATTTGACTCACACAGCCTTCATGGCTTTAGGCTGCACTGGACTGTAGTACAGGGCGGCCAGGCTGCAGAGGCACCACCACTAAAGTGCTGGCAGTGGCCTGTGGGTCCGGCACGCTGGGTCCAAATCAATTAAGCTACTGGCCTCGGCCTGGCCGCGTGACACAACTCTGTGCTGGATGCCACACTTGAACTGTGCCGTGCCTGTGGTGTATATGTAGGTTGGTAGGTGTGTGTATGTGTTTGGGTAGGTAGGTGTGTGTGTGTGTGTGTGTAGGTAGGTGTGTGTGTGTAGGTAGGTGTGTGTGTGTGTGTGTAGGTGTGTAGGTGTGTGTGTGTGTGTGTAGGTGTGTAGGTGTGTGTGTGTGTGTTTGTGTAGGTGTGTAGGTGTGTAGGTGTGTGTGTGTGTGTGTGTGTGTGTAGGTGTGTGTGTATGTGTGTGTGTGTAGGTAGGTAGGTGTGTGGGTGTGTAGGTAGGTGTGTGGGTGTGTAGGTAGGAGTGTGTGTATTTGTGTAGGTAGGTGTGTGTGTGTAGGTAGGTGTGTGTGTGTGTATGTGTGAAGGTAGGTGTGTGTGTGTGTAGGTAGGTGTGTGTAGGTAGATGTGTGTAGGTAGGTGTGTGTAGGTAGGTGTGTGTGTGTGTAGGTAGGTGTGTGTGTAGGTAGGTGTGTGTGTGTAGGTAGGTAGGTGTGTGTGTGTGTGTGGGTAGGTAGGTAGGTAGGTAGGTAGGTAGGTGTGTGGGTAGGTAGGTAGGTGTGTGTCGGTAGGTAGGCATGTGAAGGTAGGTGTGCGTGTTTGTAGGTAGGTGCGTGTGTGTGTGTTTTTTTTTGTAGGTTTTTTACCTGGCCTGCAGCTGCCTCGTCAGTAACGATTGGGCAATGATCATGACTGCCTCTCATGAGGTCCTGAGTAGAGTGAATCTGAATGTGTCGCACCAGGGTGCTGGGTGAATGTTTACATTGTAGCCAGCTCAGACAGCTCCCAAACTGCCTGCCTACAAGCAGCGCTGCGCAGCCAGCTTAGAGCTTACAATTGCTCAGTCAGTGTGGTGCTAATTAGCAGCACATCAGCTTGCTGAGGAGCCGCTATAAAAGCATGACAATGCATTTCAGTGCGGTGATTCGGGCCACCAATAAAAGCATGGGATTAAAAAAGTAGATCAACCTTCGGACAATCATTTGCAGCTACATATCACACCTTCCAGATTCCTGAGTATGTTTTTGTTTTTTCTCATCAATACTGAATTGCCCAAACCTAAGTCTGTCAATGTCCTTTTTCAAATGTAAATTAAAAGCTTCTGGTAAATAAGGTAGCAGTATCCCTGGCGAATAGGAGGTTAATAAAATGTCAATGTGGTTTAGTGAAATACAGGCAATGGGTTCCAGAGTCAATGACTGGACTCAATGCTTTTTTTAGAATGAATTTAAATGAAGGCAAAATAGAGTTGATTCCCAAACGTCACTTATTTGAAAAATGATCAAACAATTTGGCCAAAGAAACATAATTACGCGTTGTTTGTAAAGTTTCCAAGTACACACGATAACTGCGAACTTAAGGAGTCTGGCTCTGAGTTCTTGCATTTCTGTCAAAAGCTTAATACATGTGCTGCCTCCTGAATGGTGTGCTTAATAAGCCTGGGCGTAGTTTGCGTAGTAGCACTTCACGTAGCTACGTGAAGTACATTTTTAACTACACGTAGCTATGCACATTGCGTAGTGCGTAGCTGTGTGCTTGACTGCACAATAATTGCCAAAAGCACCTTGTACAGTGCAAGTTAAGATAAAATAAATATCTCTGTCTTTATATGCTAAAAATGCATATAGTTACTACAGAAAAGTGAAAACGATAAATTAACAAGCAGTGAGAGAGGTGATGATTTTAGGATCCTCCCTAACCTAGGGGGAAAACCAAGCAGATGCCTTGAAAACAAAAAACACATCTTTTGAACCATTCAGTGGTGGTCCCATCCTCTTAGGACCACCCCAAGCACAGTTATTGGCAAAAATACAATCCCAACCAAGGGCCCTGCAAAGCATTATGGGACGAGATTAGCAGTGGGCAGTGAATATTATAGTATCCAATATCAAAATAATTCTACAAAGAGCTGCAGTTCCACTAGTCGTTACTAGATGTCCCTCATGAGTCAAATGCAAAAGCCTCATGAAAGATTTTCAATACTTTTGCATTTGACTCGTGAGGACATCTTGTAACGACTAGTGGAGCTGCAGCTTGATGTATTAATAATTTCAATGCTTTTGCATTTGACTCGTGAGGGACACCTAGTAACGACTAGTTGAACTGCAGCTCTTTGTAGAATTATTTTGATATTGGAAACTATAATATTCACTGCCCACTGCTAATCTCGTCCCATAATGCTTTGCAGAGCCTTTGGTTGGGATTGTATTTTTGCCCATAACAGTGCTTGGGGTGGTCCTAGGAGGAAGGGACCACCATTGAATCGTTCACATGATATGCTTTTTGTGTTCAAGGCATCTGCTTGGTCCTCCCCCTAGGTTAGGGGGGACTCCAAAATCATCACCTCTCTCATTGCTTGATATTTAATTGTCAAAATTCATTTTTGTGAATTGGTTATATGCTTTTTAGCATAGAAAATTGCTTTATCAAAGCATTTGAAGGTGTTTATTTTACTGCTGCTACGCTACGTCAATTAGCACAGTTATTCACTCTGCTACGTGCAATTTGCGTAGTGCGTAGTAGCACAAACTTTGCATGCTCCGTGAGCGTAGCAAAGTATTATGCCCAGGGTTAGTGCTTAACCAGATTAAATTCGATATGCATTTGGGTCTGCGACATTAGATTGTTTGCCTTTGCTTTTAGTTCTGCTTGATGTCTGGTGAAACATCCATGGCTGTTAAACCATGCACCCAGATATTTATAAATATCCGCAAGTTTGATTTGTTTGTTGTTTAAAGTCCAGCTAGATTTCACTGCTTTCCTTTTGCCGAAATAAAACACGTTAGCTTTCTCATGATTCACGTTAGGCAGTTGTTGTTACAATAGAATTCAGGTTCTCACGCTGTATGTTTTTTTTTTTAACACATTTTATAGCATAGGATAGTCACGCAATGTGTACATAAATCAGTAGTCTCCTTGAAAGGAGTTGTTCTCCAATAGCAATACAGAACATAGACAGCAACATGCATCAACAGTGTCCGTTCAGAAATCCCCTTTAATTAGCCCCCCCCCCCTCCCAACCCAGTCTGCAGATCGCTGCCATGGCTTAGGGATGTAAATTGGGATACTCCCACATTGGTTTTAGGCATCTTCCAGATAATAGTCACCTCTATCGTCCTCAATCAATCTAGTGGCTACCCTCAATCTCATCTGGTGGACCTCCCAATACTCTATCCCCAGGGTCGGGAGGTAAAGGACTCTCGGGAGGAGATCTCTGCAGTGGCGTAGGGGTCTTTCATAGCATCAACCAGGGCCTCCCAGGCTCTGGCTCTCTCGATCGAACCAATCACCCTTCGGACATTTCGAAGCAGAACTCTTCCTTCACACCCCGCCCATCTCTCAAACTCTTTCTTCCACCTTACTATTTGAGGCCCCTAGGATGACTTCCAATGTCCAGTTATTACCCTTTTAGCTAGGATATAGGCCAGGTCCTGAAATCTGCTTGTAATCCTTGTTTTGGAAGTGTGGGGGAACAGGCCTAGGAGACAGTGGGCTGTCGAGCAAAGCACAGGCCTTTCAATGATTGCCGACACCCATTTTGTGTCTTGGTCCCAGTAATCAAGTAGTGTCGGACATGTCCAGATCAAGTGAAACATTTCTGCTCCGAATTCGCCACTTCGTGGTCAACTCGCATCCTCTCTGGGAATATTTGTTAATGTGCCCCGGGGTGAGGTACGCCCTGTGCAGGATAAAAAAATGAATTTCCCGAAATCGGGCATTTCTCGATATCTTAGGGTTCCCGGCCACGATAGTCTCCAAGTCTCTGTCAGCCATAGGGGTACCTAAGTCAGTCACCCAACGGTTTCTGAATGTATGTAGGGTATCCTCTCCTATTGCTCTATTGAGGCAGGTAACTGCTTTAATCCTGCGCCAATATATCTTCAGGTGTTATGATGTTGCGGTTCCGGGGTGCCCGCCCTCCAGTGCCATCGAATGGCCACTGTCAGCCCTCTATGCAGTAAAAAAAGGCCCTGGAGAAGGTCCAACCTTTCTCTAAAATCCTCAAATGAGAGAAGTTCTCTATAAGAGTCTCCCAAACGAGTTGCCCCTACCTGTGTCCAGTTTTCAATACCCTCCCACTACCCTCAATGAGGCAGGTTATGTAGTATGGTCATGGGGAGGTCCGGTGAATACGGAATTTGACTATGTATGTTTTGGAGGCATCTCCTCCAACAGCGCCTTACACCTGCATCTCACCAGTACAATCATTCATTCATTCATTAATCTTTATTCGGTTTAAAAAACCATAAAAGATACAAAATAAAAACAGTTCATACATGTTGATAAGCAGGGTGTCTATCTTAGTCTCTACGGCTGTCCTGGAGGTCGCTATAGCTTGGAGGATATCTTGCAGCCTTGGTCCGGCATTAGGGTCCTGTTGTGATAAGCTGACGAGCTTCGTTGTTGTAGACTCCTCCATAGCCTCCTGAGTCAGGCCTGTAGGTTCAGGATCCCATTTTCTAGTAGTCTTCCCCCTTACGCCACCAATCGCGGATGGAGTCTCCCACCGCACCCACTCGGGACCATCCACAATGGGCCAGGGTGCTCCACAGGGGGCAGTGAGCGCGGGGCAGCAAGTGCTCCAGCACAGATCAGGGCTCAGTGAAGGAGGTGTGGGTACCAGTATCTCCCTGGGTGTCGAGGTAGGCAGATTTCTGTCTTGGAGGGGGTGTCTAGCTGTTCTTGCAATTCAAGGAGCCCCCCCATCGCCCGGCGTGTACCTCTCAGGTCCCGTTCTTTCCCAGTGGGGTACTCGTCTGCAGCAGCCGGTCTCTCGCCCCAAACGGTAGGCTGTAGGGGCAGAGAGGCTAAGGCCACGCGACCTTCACTTGCTTCGCAGAGCAATGTGGAGATGCAATCAAAGTTACCGGTTGTACCGGCAGGGAGCGGGGCATGCAGCTAGATAGCTTATGTTCCTCAGTAGGGCTTTGTTCGTTGGAGGGCGCAGCCAGGAAATAGCAATCCACCCCAGCAGCGCTAGGCCTCCACACTACATGGTAGTTCGCACTGGTCAGTCTGACAGATATTATAGCTACAAAAAGAGCCACTTTCCATGTGAGAAACTGTATATCACATAAACGTAATGGCTTGAAGGGAAGACCCATAAGTCTGGTTAGGACTATCTTGAGATTCCAGACTGGTGCTTGTGGAATGGAGGGCGGAATCACTCTTTTAAGTGCCTACCTAAAAGCTTTGATGACTGGAATTTTAAACAAAGACATATATTGTCTGTTTTGCATATATGCAGCAACTGCTGCTAAGTGTAACCGAATGGAAGTGTAGGCTAGGCCTGCTTGTTGTAAATGGAGTAGTTAACAAATAAGATTTTGTACAGAAGGTGGGAGCGGTTGGATGTGTTTTGATAAGCAATAGAGTACAAATATTTTCCATTTTGCTGCATAGCATGCCCATGTGGTAGGCTTGTTTAAGAATGACCATACATTCTTGTGGATGATTTAGGTATCCAAACTCTAGGACTTCAGGAGCCAAATCACTAGATTAAGGTGGTTGGGGTGTCTGACCCTGCCCTGTTCTTGAGTTAGGTTTGGTCAGATCCGAAACTTCTAGTGTGGCACAACTGATCGGTGCAGAAGAGTTGTGAACATGCTTGCCAAGCCCATGTTGGGGCTATTAGGATTAGTGTGAGGGATATTTGCCTGAGTTTCTGAACCACATAAGAAATGAGTAGGAGAGGAGGCAAAGCATAGGCAAATATCCCTGATCAATGGATCCACAGGGTGTTGCCCTTGGACCGAGGGTGAGGAAACCTGGAGGCAAAGCTTTGGTATTTCACGTTCTGTTGAATGGCAAAGAGATCTACCTCCGGCATTGTGTGAGTAGAGTAATGTGTCAATTTCGCACTCGTTTACCTGTTGTTGCATTCTGCTAAGCATACCTACTCCTGGTAGGTATTCTGCTAGGAGGTGGATGTCATGATGTATGGCTCAATGCCATATGTGCTGAGCTAGATGAGACAGATGTACGGAGTGTGTTCCTCCCTGTTTTTGTATGCAATACAAGGCAGTCATGTCGTCTGTGTGGATTAGAACCACCTTCTGTTGATGAAAAGCTTTGAGAGCTAACTCAATCGCAAGAAGCTCTAGATGATTAATGTGTAGAGAAGTTTGCATTGGAGACCACTGATCACACGCTGTGAGATCTTGTATGTGCGCTCTGCAACTGTGTAAGGATGAGTCTGTTGCAATGGTTAATTGTGGAACTGGGGTCTTGAAGGGCCGACCCTGCAACAAGTTGTTGTTGTTCCACCACTGCAGAGAGCAAAGAGTCATAGCCCTATCAACACCAGATCTTGAAGGTGCCACTCTGCTTGTGACCATTGTGACTGTGGACACTGTTGTAGGGAGCAGATGTGCAGTCATGCCTGTGGTACTATGGAAATGCATGATGCCATCATACCTATAAGGCTCAACACATCATCAACAGCTGAATAGTTTGGCATTTTGACAAGATCTGTGGCCGGGCACAAGCAAGGCTTGCGTTTTGCACCATAGACTCTTGAGGAGGAGGTATCAGGCATATTGTGTGAACCACCAACACTGTGTTAATGTCAAGTCTTACTGGAGAAAATGGCCAATGATTATTGAAGTCCAAATTTAAAAAAACAAAAATACTAAAAGCCTGTGATGATGCATCAGTCTTCATACTTTTTAGTGTGAATCTTTTAAGATTTTCCTAATTATATTACTACTGTACCAATCATCAAATCCTGTTATTTTGTAAAATGATCTCAACAAGTCCCATAGAAAGATACACACCACACTCTGCCACTTATACCACCTCATGTGAGATGCTCCTGTTTATTGGTTCTCTGGAAAGCGATAAGCACATCCCTACTGCTAGGTCTGCACTACACAAAAACCACAAACAGACCATGTAATGTAAAAGAAAAAATGAATAATATAAATTGCAAAAGAAAATACTGACTTTTATAGCAGTGATGTGATCAAAACAGCCTGATGTAGGTTTTATAATGACACAATGATGGTTACGGCAACAAGGTAGGACAGAGCACAGAAGGACGCACCACTGGAAATTAACTAATACTGAAAACTTACAATATAAAGTGGAGTAAATCTATAGATGTGAGCAGCACTTGCAACTTGCAAAGTAGGGACTCATTAAGGCTGTGGCCTACAACCATGCAACTTATATAGTTCCATGGTTTCTATTACTATCAAATGTTTACACATATTCAAAGTACCTTGTTCAAAGATAACGGAAACAAATACCTGAGCAAGTTCTTTTTGTTCATTCACCAGCCTGCTGCAGCTGGCTATCATCTGATCCAGAGCATAGAGCCTATCTTCAAGTCCTTTGATGGCTTTCATGTTCTGATTATCTAATTTGGCAATAGTTTGTCGACCTTCTGCCAAAAAGGGATGTATTATTCGTGGATCCAACTGAAAGACAATCAAAGAACATATCATTTGGATAACACATCATTATACAAAATAAAACAATGTTCATTCTTATTTTATTTGTCAAGCACACATTGCATTACCTCAGTTGTTTTCAGGCGCTCACTCAAGAGAGGGATTGAATGAAGTGGAGAAGGTATAGTACTCTGTGGTGGAAAGTGTCAATGGCTCTCAGCTACATGGTGTTCATAAGAACAATGGGTTGGAATGTTACCCCAATCGACTGCTAGTGGTCAGACTTATTGCAGGCATCTCTCATATCAGCTTTTGTGTGTTTGATGTAATGCACTAAGTTGCACAAGTTTACCCAGTCGTGGGTTGCATGCTCTCTGTGCAACAGGAATCGAGCTATACCATGCTGATTAACCCCGGGCGTAGCAGGCGGAGTTGCTCTATGCGGAGCTCTACGAAGTTGGCCAAAAACTCCGCTCCGCTCTGCCCCTCCCACCCCCCGCAATAAATATTTTTTAAATAAAATTTACAATTAAAGTAAAATAAAAGCGCACTTACTTTGCCCTCCTCCTCCTAGCCGTAATCCCGTACGTCATGGTAGGACTGAGCATGCGTGCGCATGCGCAGCCCTACCATGACGTACGTCTGACGTAGGGGATTACGGCGAGGAGGAGGAGGGCAGCCTGGGACGCCGCAATAAGGTAAGTGCGCTTTTATTTTACTTTAACTGTAAATTTTATTTTAAAAATATTTATTGCGGGGGGGGGGGTGGGAGGCGGGAGGGTCCGGGGCTGAACTCCGCTTCGCTGCGGAGTCGGAAGTTTTGCAGGAACGTCGCGTTCTCCGCGGAACGCGGAGTATGCAAAATTCTGCAAACTCCGCCAGGGGAGCGGAGTTCGTGCCCAGGGTTAATGCTGATGAGCCCCAATAACAGCGAAGCCGGTCTGGGGTTGTTTTAGTTCCGGTTCAGGGAGTACCTGGCCTAGCAGTTCAGACTGGACTGTTCCTATTAGAGTAGGGTGAAGACTGATAGGCACACAAATGGACCCAGGTGGTTTAGTGGGCAAAAAAAAAGATGAATTGGGATGCGGCACTGAGCGATTGCCAGTGGTTCATTATTATTTCAAGCATTCCATCGACCACCTTTTGTGTGCTCTTAGTTAAATGGCCTTGAGATATAGTCCTCTGTATATAAAAGTGTATCATAATGCATAACTTAAAATCACTGCTCCTGAGGTAGCTGTTTACAGAGCGGTCCCTAGTAGTTTTGTGACTACTAGGACGTGGCGATCTGGCGTTTGAAAAGCACGAATGCCAGGTCCACAAGTCTGTGTAAATATTTATTTGGCCCTGGGGCGTGTACCCTAAAGGCAAGATTCAGGTGTAACCAGGATCACTCTGTCGACTAGCGCTGAGGTTATTCTCACGATCTCCGCCCAGGTCCGTTCCAGTACTAGGCACTCCCATACCATATGAAAGAAGCACACGTCCATCATTCCACATCGAGCGCAGCTGGGAACATGTGTGCAATATGTTGTGTTGTGAGGTACATCTGGTGTACATAATGGAAGCGCAAATTGCGGGAAAACCCTCAAACCTGCTGCAGGGCCTGACCCCATTGCTGGTCTGTCAGGGGTGAACGCAAGTCATGCACCCGGCGCTCACACACAAGAGTGTCTGGCTGGCTATAGTGAGTCAGTAAAGCCATGTAGAGGGCTGTTATAAGTCTGTGCGCACCGTCGTGTAATCAAGGTGTGTGTAGCGGGAGAACCGTGGGAGGATCAGCACGTCCTCTCCCTCAGTGCGTGGCAACCAGCAGGTATATTGCATCGTACGTCAGGAAGTTACCTGCTGGGATGATGTGCGAGTGCCTGGGGTCATGAAAGGATAGGAATGTCCCCTCCCCGAAAAGATCCCCCACGTTTACTATTCCCGCCAGCTCTGTATCTTGTGATTTCGTAGAACCCCTCCGGAGTGCTGCCATGAGCCAGAGAGGGTTAAAAAAAAAAAAAACAGTCACTCCCACTCTAGGGCTAATATATTGACCATAGGGAAAAGGGGGGATCATTAACAAAAGTATACCGTAAGTTAATATATCAAACAAAAAATATATTTGTTTGTCAACAACAAAAATAAATTGTGCCAAACTTAGTTAAATTAACTCAAAAAAACATATATCTTTGTACTCAAACTTTGGTGCATTTAATTTTTTTATAATGCATTCGAAGGGTTTTCAGGAGTGAAAAAATTTATAATAAATATACACATTCAGAAACAAACCTAGTAAATATTTTTACGAACAAATTCTCATATAATCACAAAGAACATAAACAAATGTTGTGGTCATTCCTTGCCTATACCAACCACACTTTCGAAAAAATGTAAAGGGTGTTTATGATTCTCCTTCAAAGCGTTGATAATCCACCTAGGTTTTAGCCATAAAACTCCACTGATGTTATGTTCACTACTTTAGACTCAATGTCAAACCTAAGGGTATGTTGCCAGTGTTGTTGGTGAAGCACAGGATGGTGCTTTCCATTTATTAAGCAAACTGTGTCAATGCATAACTTTCCTTGAGCGTAACATCGGTTTTGACCACGCTCCACTTTAGGGGTTCACCACCTTTTTTATGAGCACAATAGGTTTTGAGACAGAAACACAGACTTAGTTTTATGATGCCCACCCGTGTACCTAAAAAACTATACCGCACAGATTCATGCTCAAATAAGTGTGGACAACTCATACATTGGCACAGCGTTGAGACTTATTTACAATATTATAAGTCTTCATGTGCTTTTTAAAAACGAAGTACACAACAATAGAGATGCACTCGCAATTCTATTTTGTGTAGTGCTAGCTCAGTAAATTGCAAGAGCAAATGTACCGGTTTGTAGGTAATTGTGAAACATTAAACTGTGTTACCACTGTGACCATGTTTCGAGTGTTATAAAATTCTTACGAGTGCTGTTTCATGTTTAGACATCAAGTCGGAATTTAATGGAGGCAACTGGTTTGACATATTAATGTCATAAATACAATACACTTATTTAGACTAGGCCCAGCAGAGGAACAAATTAATACAAATGGGGAGGCTGTGGCCATTGCACTTAATTTGGCTAAGATGAAAACTCTGTGCTAGCTAATGTTTGATGGAAACTTGGAAGGCTTCCTTACCGGTGCTGCAACGGTGCAAAAGTCGCATCAGGGCGCTGTGCATAAAGACAGCTGTAGCAGTTTCAATTAAGGATGGAATGCTTATATGTGCGCTCGCATGAGTAAAAGCGGCAGCCATTTTAGTTGGAGTTATATATCAAGGTAAGAAATCTACTCCAATATGGTAAACTGGGCTAAGTGGCAAGCAATCTTCCATAACTCCTGGGTCTCTGGGCCCTTTGCGACTCCTGGGTACCCCACCCCTGCCCAAAGTACTGCCCTTAAGTATTGTCTGCCTGGCCCTCCAACCCGGGCACAGGCCTTACCTTTCAGGTGAGTTAAGAGTCCTTTATAGCAGATCATCGCCCAGGCGAGACGTGAGCTCCGGACAAGGATGCTACCCCCCCAGGGGAGTCTGTTGTATCGTTTGTGTCCAATCCAGTTGAGGAAGTGTGGTTCAGTTGAAGCACCGCAAACAGATTACGGTTCTGATGCAGTAGCTCTGCCACTGCCTTAGCCCGCTCCCTGGCTGCTTGGTAGGTAGAAGGATGACTTGGCGGTCTCCCAGAGCGACAGCAATTTGATCTTGGGGTTAGCCAGACGTCATTCAGTGTCAGTGGTGTCAACAGCCCCTCAGCATGTAACTATGTCTAGGCATCCTCAGGAGATAAAAGAAGCGGGTATTCTCTCCCTCGATAACCTTGAGCCTTGCCAGGAAGAGGAGTGCATACTGATGGCCGAGGTTCCATAGTTTAACCGATGCATAGGTGCTGCGACACCACTGCACTTCCATAGTGAAGTCCGGGTAGGTGTCGATGGTAGTGCCCTCAAACTGTCAAGGGCCTTTTCACCTGAAGAGCTGGAGGATCAGATCCCAATATCGGAAGTCCAAGAGGCACGCTATCACAGAGCACAGCAGAGCCCCCGGCAGAGGAGGGCGGTACAGTAGGCTTTGCACCCATTCAAATCGAGAAGAACTTAGATACCCTGCTGGCCAACACAGTAGATGCCAACCACTTCCACACTGGGGCCTCCTATGGGCCCAGGAAGTGAACATTGTTCCGACTTGAGCGATGCTCATAATCCCTTGCCTTAAGCTGCAGGGCAGTAATATCTGTATTTGGGACTGTAGCTCCTGCACTGTGGGGAGCACTGAGGTCAAAACGGACTCTGTGTTGTGCACGCTCTCAACCAGTTTACGATGGTCCACCCTGAGCAGGTCTACGTCCAGGGACACTGCATCAATCTTCAACTCCAGGTTGCTTTTAGTGTCCAGGATTGTCTGCAGTATTTTTTTTAACTGGCCTGAGTGTCTGTCAGGGCAGCTTCCAGGTGTCGCAAAACACGATCCCCCCCCTGTGCCGGCCCAAGGTCCAGGGTGTGGAGTCCACATCAAGCAAGCAGGAGGCCTTGGAGGGCTATGCTTCCCCATTGTTGCGGGTAGGGGGCCTGTCCTACCGGTAAAGTCCCACTACTGCAGACAGTTGGCCAGCAGGTCAACCCAGACCCCATGATGCAAAGCTCACGTTGTCACTGGTCTGCAGGGCAACCCACCACCTCAGAGGTACCTAGGCTTCGACATCCAGTCCAGACCGGTCACGGTGACCACGGGGCCTCAGGGGAGTGGAGACAGGGTGCAGCACACTGCCCCAGGATCCACCCTGCGCTTGATAGGGTTCACAGAGGGCGCCCACGATCCACTGCATTCGTTAGTCCCAGACTAGACCCACCAGCACCTTTGTGTGGTCATCTGAATCCCCTCAAGGGCCCCTTGAGAAAAGCAGCACCACAGCGGGCCCCCGCATCCAACACCGTGCTGGGGGTAGGGATTTAGGGGCATATAGCAGCCAGGGGGTCACCTGCACTAGCGGCCTCTCCCTGTTGCCTTCTGCTCGCTCACGCTGTGTCCAGTCAATCAGGGCTATTTTCACAAGGAGATTGAGAGAAACCTGCCCAGTGGCATCCTCCCAAATTCACTGTTTACACACAAGAGCAACTGGGCGCAGGAAGAGAAAGAAAGTGGAATTAGACAGCCTCCAGAAAGGAAGCAGCCTTCCCTGGTATGCCTGTGTAGCCAAAAGATATTAAAACAGACGCCTCACTCACTTTATTGTGCTCAATCATTGGTGCCTAGCCACACCCTGGTAGGGTAGTACCACCGGGGCGGACTCAACCAAAGAGATGGGAGTTCTTATATAAATTCTTCCTGGATAAGCAGGGATCTAGATGAAATTTTTTTTTCTTCATTTAATGTGTTCAAATAGCTCGAGTATATTGAAACCAATATTTTTTGGCCCACACTGGGACCTTTCTAGAACCATAAAAGTCCACTCCACAGAACTGAATTAGGGAGGGTGGTGAGGAATCTGAAGTTAAATAGAGTATTCAAAAGAAAGAGCAATGTCGAAGGTGAGTAACTTGTTCTTCAGATGAATACTTCTAAAAATAGACAGCTCAGTTTTGAACCAATACCAAAGTAGTACCTGACAATAGGACAAGGGTGTGATGGGTGCACTACAGTAGCAAGCCTTGCATGACCAGGTGTACAAATGGCCCTCCATGTAGACTTGGGCGTCAAGACAGTAGTGCTAGGTAAAGGTGATAATGGACATCCATGTGGCAGTCTGGTAGATGTTCAGCACTGGAACACCTCTCGTCAACACCATACTGGAGACCATATTTCTGATAGACTGAACCCAAAGGCCCTCAATAGGCTAAGGCATAACATATTTTTTTGCACAGGATAATCCATCTGGACATGGTTATTTTCTGAACCACCCTTGCTTTGTAAGCAGCGACAAATCCAACAAAAAGGTGGTTGTCTACCCAGTACTCTTAAGACAGATATATGTAAGAACTGAGGACGCTCTTTGGATCCAGCTGATGAAGCATCTCCTTATAGTCAGAGGGATGCAGCCGAGAAAATTTAAATCAGGAAGTGGGATGGACTGCCCCACAGGAAAAAGTAATACCACTTTTAGTACGAAATATGTCAGAGTCTGAATCACCAATTTAACAGGCAAAAGGGTGGTATATGGTGGCTACGCAGACAGCACCTGCAGCTCACCGAAATGGCGTACAGAAGCAATAGCAGTGAGGTAAATAGTTTTAATGGTCAGCAACCTCAGAAAACAGCTGTGTATCGGATCAAAAGCAGTGCACATCAAGAAGGACATGTGTGACAAGGCTTCCTTGAAATCAGGCCCAATTGTTTGACAAACACGAGAGGCACAATTATTTTGGGAAATGTATGCGTTCACTCACGAGGCCAATCACAGCCCCAAGGGGAACCACACATTTCCCCAAAAAAGTGAAGACATGTGGGTGGGGGATAGACCCTCAGCATTTGGGTCTACCCTCTTTGGGGGCCATGTATATATTTTTTCAAATGTGTTTTCTCCTCTGGGGGCAGATTGTGCCTCCAATGGGAAAACACACATTTAATAAAAAATATACTGCATATGCCACATAATTACCATCTGCTGCATAATCTACAATTGGTAGAAAGTTATTGTGCAAAGGGATCAAAAGTTACTACAAATGTGCCAAGATGCACTTGCACGCAGTAGAAGGCCCTACGCATTGAGATCAAAGGTAGATTTTTGGTTTCAGAAAATTAGTTTTATACTAGCAATGGCCCAGCATATCCCTCAACAAAGTTTTGCATAAACCATGACAAAAGTATGCTGTGGAATTGGGTATGTGGCAAGTTGAAGTAATACTGTGTCTTTTTTAGTGTCTTTGGAGAACCTGTTGCTTCACCAAAAAAGATAAGTCATTTTTTTGTTTATTTACTGTTACACATATCTCACAGACGCACACACCCACGGTTTTAGCCAGTCAGCAGAGATAGCATCTCAGTGGATGACTGTTGCCAGGCCCTAACTCGAGTTATGGAGGAGAGCTCTAAGGCAGAATCAGATACTGGGAAAGCCTCTGAGGGAGAGGAAAATGTAGCAGAATCTTGCAGTGATTTTTCAGTTGGGAGAGTTCCATTCAACGACTTGTCTTCCAGTGATTCGGAGGGACATGGTGATATCATTTGTGATGTCCCTTTGTAAGCATAGTCTGTGCAGTGGAGCGATCGTAGCAGAGAAGATCAACCCAGTGAGCAGGCACGTGCTGCGGCAAACACAGCCTGAGTGCTCTCTTGGCAGCGCCTCAATTTAGTGCAGCCCCAAATTCCGCCGTTCACTTGCGAATCTGGCTGTAAAGTCGATACAGCAATTTCTTTTGCCGATTGTCTACGTCCATCTCTTTTTGGAAGTTGACTTCCTTGAGGAAATTGTGCAGCAAATAAATTTGTGCTAAGAACAATTTCTGAGGGACCATGGAGGCACTCTAGGGTCTCAATCTAGGGCACACTGGTGGACTCCCACTTCACGTGAGGAGTTGAAGAAATTTTTGGGCCTTATGCTCAAAATGGGGTTAGTTCACAAACCAAGCTTGCAGTCCTACTGGTCTACTCGCATGGTTTGTATAACACCCATCTTCACACCGTACATGAGCAGAGATCGTTTTTTGCTATTGCAGAGTAAGCTGCATTTCACTGATAATTCTGCTGCATCGCCCCGAGACCATACAGACCATGACAGGTTGTTCAAAATTCGAACTGTTGTGGAATATTTGTCTACCAGGTATCCAGAGATTTATACTCCTGGAAAGAATATAGCCATTGAGGAGTCCTTGATCCTGAACAAAGGGTGTCTGCTGATCAGGCAGTACATTCCGAGCAAAAAAGCTCGCTATGGCATCAAGTATATACTGTGTGAGAGCTCTAATGGCTATGTATACAACTTCAGAGTGTATACAGGGAAGTACTCCACTCTAAAATCCGTAGGTTGGCCTTCCACGCCAAGAGTCACGGGAAAGATTGCATGGGAGCTTGTCCAGCCACTCCACCACAAAGGTTATAACCTTTGTGTGGAAATCTTCTATTTAGGAGTAGAGCTGCTCAGTGAGCTGTACAAAGCTGGCGCTGTGGCATGTGATATACTTTGTTGTTGCCATAAAGGATTCTGTCGGAGCTTACTTGTAAGAAGCATAAAAAATTCCAGAGCACTGCGTTATGCTCCAACTAACTGCTAAAAGTCAAGTTCTCTGATAGGCGTGATGTATACATGCTCACAATTCATGATGAGAGCACTTCCTCTTTCACGGTTAAGGGTCAGATGGCTGTAGTTCACAAACCCATCGGTATACTTGATTACAACAAGTACATAAGCAGCGTGGAGAAGAATGACCAGGTTCTTCAGCCATACAATGCTGGATGTAAAACTTACACTTGGGGAGGCACAGGACACCCGGACATCAAAAAATACTACTGGGCAGCACAGTTGACAGCCATTAATCACTGCACATATCGGCCCCATGATGACCCTGGGTATAGAATGGAGAAGTGGCTTCTACCGGGGGGAAGTTATACCAGGGCACTTTATTCTACACCTACATGACTATGATTAACAGGACCCACCTGTTACTCTGTCCAAGTGTAGCACACAGTTCACAAAAGCCTGGGATGGGCAGGGAAAATCACACAAGCCACCCCTCTGTGGGACTCGGAACGACTGGGTACACTGAGGACGACAAAGGGTTTCGACAGCTGGGACACGATTGGAATATCTCGAGTGGGGGACTAGTGGAAAAGGGGAGGGGGGGGGAGTAATTCCCTTTTCGCAACTGCAACAAGAACACGAATTAGCAAAAACATAGAGGTTTAGATACCTACAGATACGACACGCCCTGCAAGCGCACATCCCCAAGGGAGAAATACCCCCAGAGTCCTCACCATTGGAAGATAGAATTCTTGATGAATACATTCCCAAAAAAGCAATCTCCCTAATCTATCAGAAGCTAGTTAATAGCACACCTGATCCCCTTGCACAACTCCGCAGGAATTGGGAAAACAAGATATCAGACTTGGACAAAGACGAATAGCAGGAGGCTCTGGCCTCTCCCAAAGAAGTGGCAATTTCTTCCAGGCTTAGACTGGTGCAACTCAAAATACTACACAGAATATACCTCTCAGGCCCGGCACTGGTCAAGATGGGCTACAGAGTGAATCTTAAGTGTGGGCGGTAATGTAACAGGGAGGGCACGTTTACACATATAATTTGAGAATGTGTCCACATTAGAAGATACTGGGTAGAAGTGCTCCATTGCATGAGAGAAACACTCGGAACAAACCTGGAACCAGAGGTCAAAAGGTGCCTGCTAAATATTTGGGAACCCAATCAATCAATCAGTCAGGGAATTATGAAGCGTGCTACTCACCCTTAAGGGTCTCAAGGTGCTGGGGGGGGAGAGGTGGGAGGGGGAGCAGCTCCGGTCAGTCAAAGAGCCAGGTCTTGAGGGTCTTCCTGAAGGTGTGCAGAGAGGGGGCACGTCTGATGTCAATCTGGAGCTCGTTCCGGGTCTTAGCCGCGATGTAGGAGAAGGATCTTCCACCCGTTCTTGCTCTCCGGATGCGCGGGACTTCGGCGAGGGCCAGGTCGGTGGATCGGAGGTTTCTCCTGGGTACGTGGAAGGAGATTCTTTCATTGAGATATTGGGGTCTGGTGTTGTGGAGGCATTTGTAGGCGTGGGTGAGCATCTTGAAGGTTGCTCTCTTCTTGACTGTGGAGGTCTCGCAGGTGTTGGGTGATGTGCTCGTGTCGAGGGATGCCGAGGATGAGTCTGGCTGCGGTGTTCTGTATGGTCTGGAGTTTGCAGAGCAGAGACTTGTTGATTTCGGAGTAGAGGGCGTTTCGGTAGTCCAGTCTGCTGGTTATGAGAGTGTGGGTGACAGTCTTTCTCGATTCGGGGGGATCCATTTGAAGGTTTTCCAAAGGATGTGGAGGGTGTTGAAGCAGGTGGAGGTGTCGGGTCATGGAGAGGGAGGAGGTGAGTACGATGCAGAGTTTCCAGGCGTGGTATGTGGGGGTGGGGGGATGCTGAGGGCGGTGGGCCACCAGGTGTTGCCCCATGCAGAGGGGGAGGGTCCGAGGACGAGGACCTCTGTCTTCTCTGAGTTGAGCTTCAGGCAGCTGCTGCTCATCCATGATGAAAAGTCCTTCATTCCTTCCTGGAATCTGAATCTGGTGGTGACGGGGTCCTTGGTGAGGGAGAGGATGAGCTGGGTGTCATCGGCGTAGGAGACCATGCTGAGTCCGTGCTGTCGGACGATGGCGGCGAGGGGGGCCATGTAGATGTTGAAGAGCGTAGGGCTGAGTGATGATCCTTGGGGTACTCCGCAATTGATCTCTGTGGGTTTGGAGAGGAAGGGTGGCAGTCTGATTCTTTCGGTTTTGCCGGTGAGGAAGGTGCGGAGCCATTCGAGGGTGGTTCCCTGTATGCCGGCGTCGTGGAGTCTGGCGGTGAGTGCGCAGTGGGAGACGTGTCGAAGGCTGCGGAGAGGTCGAGTAGGATCAGGGCCATGGTGTGGCCTTGGTCGAGGAGGGTGCGGATGTTGTCTGTCGCGGCGAGTAGAGCGGTCTCAGTGCTGCGGAATCCGGATTGGGAGGGGTCGAGGATGGGGTTCTCTTCGATGAATTTCATTAGTTAGACGTTGGCAGTCTTCTCGGTGACTTTGGCCGCGAAGGGGAGGAGGGAGATAGGTCGGTAGGTTTTGAGGTCCGTAGGATCTGCCGAGGGCTTCTTGAGGAGGGGCTTGACTTCTGCGCGTTTCCAGTCTTCAGGAAAAGTGCCGGTTTCGAAGGTGGTGTTGATGGTGATCATAGTTCCGGTGCGATGGCGGTGGCTCTGTGGAAGATGTGCGGAGGGCAGGTGTCTGTGGGTGCTCCTGAGTGGATGCCTTTCATGGTTGATTTGGTGTCTTCGGTGGTGACTGAGGGCCAGGAGCAGATGGTGGGCGGGCTGGCTGGCGTTGCTGGAGGAGGGAGTGGCTTCGGAG
The DNA here is from genome assembly GCA_963921515.1 of Calotriton arnoldi. Lineage (NCBI taxonomy): Eukaryota > Metazoa > Chordata > Amphibia > Caudata > Salamandridae > Calotriton > Calotriton arnoldi. The sequence continues at coordinate 2,791,852 of CAWUFW010000334.1, forward strand.
TCAGGTGCCTTTTGTTGAAATTGTCGTAGATGGACTTGATTTTCAGATGGAAGAAGGAGCCAAGCTTGTTGCAGAGGTCCTGGGAGGGGTTAATACCCGTGGCTTCCCTGGGGGGTTTGGTGAATTCCTGGATGATGCTGAAGAGTTCCTTCGAGTTGCTGGAGTTGGCGAGGATCTTTTTCTGGATAAAGGTCCTTTTGGTGGATCGGATGAGTTGCTGAGTAGCAAAGAGAAAACTTGGGCGACCCTGGGTATGATAGCTGCTAAGCGCAATATAGCAAGAGCGTGGGAGGCACCAACAGTGAAGGCATGGAAGACATGGGCTGGTGCATGTTGAGAGAAAAAACATTGTATGAATCTCGGGGATGCCCTAAGAAATGGTCGCAAATATGGGGCAAGTGGAATGTACATAGAGGGAATATTTGAACTCCCCCCCCCCTTCCTCCCCCCCCTTCTCGATTAGCAAGGAGCACCGAAAGATAGGAGTAGTAGACCCGCATAGTATATAACCAAGTGAAGGGATAAGCGAAACGATCATTGTATTGAAGTTGATCCCTGTATGAAGCAATGTCACGATGTTTGTACTGTATTAACAATGTCATCAATAAAAAGTATTATAAAAAAAAAAACTCACACTTGGTATAAGAAGCTGTTTACCCACATGATCCAGATGGCAACATACAATGCATATGTTGTTTATCATCAGACCACCACAGGAAGACCCGTGTCTTTCAGTTGACTGTCACCGAAACTCTTACTGCTACAGAAGCAGCAGTCCTCCACTGTATATGCTGTACTGTAGAGGATAAGTCAAGGCTGCAGGATCTACACTTTGCTGACTGCATTCCCTCAACAGCTATAAAGACTCAACTATGTCACTGTTGCAGTCTGCTCTAAGCCAGGATAGAGGCAGGAGAGTCGTTGTTACTGTCCTCAGAGCCCATCTCAGAACACCCGTGTTTTCCTGCTTGCTTTATGTTGTACCATACAAAAGTGAAGTATTGGGAAATTGAGGTAGAGCTGCTGTAAAATATACCATTGAACGGCTGTTCATGGATACATACCTTCCTTGGGCCACTACTTCACAAAGCAAGCAGCCATAGAATTTGGTTTCCTCTGCTTGAGGAAATCATAAACATGCTTATGGCCTGTTCGATACCTTTATCCAACATCAGAATGTAGGTGTTCTATTCGCCAAATAACAGGTGCATTATAGTCACTACACTGCACCTAAAGGTGAGCACAACATAAGCAATGTTGTCATAGATTACCCTGTGTGGCAAAAACGTAAAGTCTTTACTAGTTTTTGAAGTGCTCTTTAGGGAACTTAGACTGTGTTCTCAAGGATGTATGCCTTAATTACAAAGGTAGATATGCTCATTCAGTTCGAGGACTGTTTGCCTTGCACTGCAGTCTCAGACACCCACCAACTTGCATCCACAAACTGGAAGTAGTTGGATTTAGCACAGTGAGTGTGGTGAAGGTGCATGAAAAACAAATTTTCTGGAGTTTCAAGTAGCTAGCAACGGAAGGGTTTAGTAAACTTCACTTGGCGAATACATGGGATTAGTCATGACTTTGAAGGGGACAGAGACATGATCAGTAATGAAAACTTAGGCTAGGTGTGCTCTAACAGGGATATTGCATAGGTGGAAGGCAGGTAGTCCAGGTAGTACAGTTACACATGCCATCACTTCATTTTCACCATCGGACTTAACCCCATCAGCACCTCTCACCCAGATACTGAATTATTCACTCACTCAACTAAGCAGATGATTCCAAACAATACAGAAAGCAGCATCCAGCCTCATCCTCCGACCCTGCGAACACCCTGCACCTCAAACAACTTCAATGGCTCACCATATACAGCTCTTTTCAAGCACCCGACACATACATTCAAAGCCTTAGACAGCACTGGTCCAGCATATCTCAAAACCATCTCAGATTTCAGAAACCTTCTAGACACCTTTGCTCTGTCAGATTCGTACTCACACACATTCCATACATACACAGCACCACAATAGGGAGAATTGACTTATCCTAACTTATTCCGAAAGGCTGTAATGACCTGCCCCTACGCATCTGCACAGTCTCTAAAATTATTGCATTCGGCACAAAGGTGAACACTTGGCTCTTCAACTAGGTGAATTCATGGATCAGCCCTGACTGCTACTGTGTCAGTGACAGGATACCCTCCCAGAGTGATATTGCACTTTACAAATACACCATATATAGTAAAGAGAACTCTGCACACAATGCTACATGGATGACTGACATACTTCTCCTTCTTGCCATGTTTATCCTCCATCAGAACTTAGATGTTCAGTATGCTGTATGACAAGTGCATTACAGTCACAGCACTGCACATAATGGTGAATGGGACATATGCCAAGTTTCTCACTGATAACCCTGTAAGTCAAAAACTAACATTCGTCGTAGTTTAGGGTGTGCCCTTTAGGGAACTTAGGCAGTCTTACCCAGCATGTTTGCCAAAGTTTCAAAGGTAGATATGCTTACTCAGTTTGAGGAATGTGGGCCTCAGAAGGCATTCTCAGACACCTCAACTTGCAACCATAAACTGGAAGGAGTTGGATTTAGCACAGTGAGTGCGCTAAAGGGGCATGAAAGGCACGTCTTCCTGAGCCACACGTGGATGTCATGAGAGCCGTTAGTAAAAGTTCAATAGACATGTGGTCAGTAATGCTCAGAATGTCGACAGAGGTGGATACTTGACGGGTAGTATGAACGTAGTCAAAATGAATTTTCATTTGTGAAGATTGTTGATGCACCAACCATTAACATGTCTGGTCATGTGTGTGTAGAGGTTTGCTTGTGGTGTGTTTGTATGCAAGTTGGTTGATGACTAAGTGAGAGCTGGTTTGATTGGGCTTTCTGTCCTGCGACATATGAATGTGATGGGCCCTTGCATGGCGGAGGTATGATGCTGCGAGTGCACTGATGTGTTGGATTGGGTCCATGGCTAGAGGTATGAAATTCTTGTGTTTAATGTGCGAATGGCAGATTAAGCGGTTGGTTCTTTGCCGAGGCTTTATCGCTCACCTTCTGTAGGCTTGGTTTCACTATTCTGATACTGTGATTAGTATTTATTATTTGAAGCTAGCACTTCTAGTGGTGTCAATGCCAACCTCTATTACTAGTGGTGTTATTTTGAAAGGAAGTCAGTATCAACTCTAGTAACAATCCCTTATTTTCAACCACAGGGGTCCAGGGTGGTATAACTTGTATTGATACCATTCACTTTCCCACAATGCCCTGCATAAATTGTAATTTTGCGTAAATGGCCAATATCACTCCCTGATTTACATTTTGTGATGGAGATTTCTGAAATCTGCTGCGATCCAAAAGTTGCTTAACCGAACGAACTATGTCTTGAAGGACAAGCTAAACACATGGTGAAAATCCATCATATATGTAGATAATACCTAAACACTAGGGCTATAAAAAAATGTTGAGATAAGTGTGCTCACTTTACTGTTACAATTGGTATGATAACCGTACGGTCCTTCTGAAATGTACCTCATGCGAAACTTGTTACTGTTATAAATCTTACTATTGTGCTTTTTGCAATACTTGAGATGTAAAGGAAGAAAAACAAATAAAAACATTTGTAAAAAGTAAAAAAAAAAAAAAGATGCTCAACCACCCAGTATTTCCACACGTCTCCTCATCAAAAAGGAACCCAATTTTTGTGGGTGGCCCTAGCACCCACAATTGAAAGGTGCTAAAAATGCAACATGTATACATTGATTTTTTCCACTTAGCAACACCTGTTTTCGCAATGTGGGCAGCTGTGGATTTTGGGGCTTGTCTGTGCCGCCACCTAGAGAAAATGAACAACTTGGGGGAGTTTTCAAAAATATACAGGTTTGGTAGGTCTCCCTAGGTGCCGGCTGAGCTAGGGCCCAAAATCTACAGCTATCGACATTGCAAAAACAGGGTAATTTTTCAGTGGAAATATGTAATGTGTCCACGTTGTGTTTTGGGGCGTTTCCGGTCATGGGCATTAGGGGTACCCAGATCAGTGAGGTACCATTTTTCTCATCAGACTTGGGGGAGTGCTAAGTGGAAGGACGTTTGTGGGTCCCTGCACAAGTGAGAAAAATGCGTTTTTAGTCAAAGATTGAGGTTTACAGGGGATTCTGGGTAAAAACAATAATAAGCCTCTTTCCACTAACCAATGCTCTTGCTGCCACCAATTTCCTCCCACACACAACCCTCAAATATAGTGTTAAGTAAATTCACCATCATTCTTGCTACGAAGTTCTCACTGCTAGCGCCCTAATGCCCTCTTTATTGCATGAATACTTCTATCCATTCTAGCTACCAACTCTTCACCTCACATCCAGCCTATTTTGTTTAATGTACATAACTCCCTTTACCTCTTTCCCTACTACCATTTCCCTTCGCTGCCCTTCCTAGTATCAGCTCATCCCTTGTGCTGAATAATACCCTTCTGTGCAACAACCAACCTTCCTTTCTTCATTTTATTTGCATAAGGCAACTTGTTTTTCTCTGCTGCCCCCTAACAATGACTGTTTCTGCAGCCAGCTAAGGTGTGTTCCATTTGTCCTTGCACAAGCTAATTTGCTATCACCATTCACTTCTTCTTTGTGGTTTAGGCTCCTACTAAAAACACACTTTTAATCAGCCCTGCCACAGTAAATGCCTTTCCAAATTATCTATGAGATGTAAACCAAAGGGAGCTGCCAGATATTTCCAAAGCCAATAAAAATCAAGGGGGCATCTTCTCACTTTGTAATGGCATGATTGCTAGTTAGTTTGAAGCTACTAGAGAATGCTGTTAATTACAAAGATTTTTAGAGGTTCACATCTGCTTACAATAAAGACCTATATAACATGGACAACAAAATTAGCTTATCTAAAAACTAATGGTGCTACAGTGTTTTGATTGCCCTGAATGCAGCACTATTCTTTGTATGGTTTAATTTACTAAACCATGCAAACTGACTCATCGATTATTTATTGATACCAGTTACACAATACTCAAACTGAGATAGTGAAACTTACTGAATCCTCATAAGCTAATAGCACTCTTAAACTGGGAAATCATTTCAAGTGAAGGCACTGCTCTAGAAAAGTGCAGTTTTTGCATGGTTGCCCCCCACTTTTTGCCAAACTGTTAATGTACTTTGACTGAGTGTGCTCTGGGTTCCTGCCAACCAGGTACCTAGGGCCTCTGTTCTTTCCCTAAACTGTACTGATGCAAAACCCAATTGGCAAATCTCTGGCCACATGAAAGTCCCTTATAAAAGGTAGCACAGGGACCAAGGGCACTGTGACCAGGGAAGACCTCCAAGGGTTGCAGCGCTTATTGGGCCACCCTTAGAGGGTGTGTACCTTTACACCCACACACTGGGTATAATGGTAAGGGCGCACCATGGTTCACGGAGGAGCTCAGGTCTCTGAAACGTTCACTTCGCCACCATGAACGCCGCTAGCGCAAAGCCTACGAACCACAGGCCCTTACAGATTACAGGGCAAGAGTCTCTACTTACAAAAAGGCGCTACTTAACAGGAAGGCTGAATACTTTGAAAATAGAATCTTGACGGCAAATAGCAAACAAAAAGAAATATTTAAAATCCTCAAAGAATTGAGTCATAAACCGACACTGGAGACACCATCTAACCAGGAACTATGCAATAAATTTCTATCCTTCTTTTCTGACAAAATACAGGATATTCTGGCAGATATTGACAACTCCCCCTTTAAGCAATCTTACCATGAAGTGGTTAAGACACCGGGACAAGGGGTAGAGTTGATCTCCTCTTTTCAAACACTGGACTTAGAAACCTTCCGACGCATTGCATCAAAAATTAAATCTGGATCACCTGCTGATCCTTGCCCCCCCAGGATCTTTAAACTAGCACTCCCAGAGATTGAGGGAGACATTGTAGCCCTGCTGAACCGCTCGCTGGAAATCGGGAAGGTTCCCAATCTCTTCAAAGAAGCCAGAGTAATTCCGTTACTCAAGAAGGCTGGAGCAGATGGCTCCAATATGAAAAACTTTAGGCCCATATCTCAGCTCCCATTCCTGGCCAAAATCTTAGAACAGTATGTCCTGCAAACCTTATCTAGCTTTATAGAGGACCACCACCTCCTGGGAGATAGACAGGCCGGTTTCCGTGCTCATCATAGCACTGAGCTGGTGATGCTATCAATACTTGACGACATCAGGAACAAAGCTGATAGTAAGAAGCCATGTGCTCTAGTCCTTTTAGACCTGTCGGCAGCGTTCGACACGGTCAACCACTCCCAACTTCTGGAAAGAATACAAGACATTGGGATTGGTGGCCCAATTCTCCAGTGGATTACTTCTTTCCTGACCGACCGCACTCAAAAAATCCAGATGGGTGACTGGGTCTCAGAGAGGGAGCTCTCCCCTGCGGTGTGCCGCAGGGGTCAGCACTCTCCCCCTCTTGTTTAACATTTACCTCAGACCTCTGATCAAGGCCCTCGCCTTAATGGACTGTCAGGTTTTCAATTATGCGGATGACACGCAAATTATTCTCCAAATAGAAGACACCCCACAAGCCCACTCCCGGGCAAAAGACATACTGCGATTCACCGTTAAGTGGATGACGGCCAACTCCCTGAAGATTAACCCTGAAAAGACGGAGGTTCTGGCCGTCACCAATGAGAGCAATCCTTGGAACTCCCTTTACTGGCCACTCGAACTGGGTGATTATCCAGTCCCAGCGACGGTGGTAAAAAGTTTAGGAATCAAAATTGATGCCAAACTTTCATTGGCTGATCATGTTTCTACCGTGTTCGGCACCTGCGTCGGCCTCCTTAGGCGGCTGAGGAGACTTTCTTCCATTCTCTCCCTCTCTACTATGAAGACAGTGGTGGCCGCCCTGATCCTGGCCAGGCTGGCTTATGGGAACTCACTCTATATTGGATTACCAGATTCACTGTTGGGCAAACTTCAGGTGGTGATGAATGATGCCGCGAGGCTAATTTTCAAACTACCTAGACGCACACGGGCATCTCCCCTCCTGCAACAACTTCATTGGCTGCCCATCAAACAAAGGGCCAAATTCAAAGGCCTTTGTATCACGCACAAAGCCCTCTTCGGACAGGCACTCCATTACATCAAAGAACGCCTGGAGAGATATGTCCCTGGCCGCTCACTTAGGTCCTCTACAGAGGGCCTCCTAAAATGCCCACGCTTTCACTATACGACCAAAGGAGGACGTGCCTTCTCTGTCCTGATACCACCACTCTGGAACAAGCTGCCTAGTCAGCTCCGTGCGGAAGGACGCCTCCTTCCATTTAGAAAAAAACTTAAAACTCTCCTGTTCACAGAAGCCTGGGCCTAACTATACTACCACCCCACCTGGAACTGACGCTGACCTTCTTGAAGCACTTAGAGACCTGTTGGTATTAGGCGCTATACAAGTTGAAACTAACAATAACAATAACAATAACACTGCCATTGCGTGTTTGGTGCAGAAGTGAAGAGTCGACATGGCACACATCCCTGTGTGCCATGCCTGCAACCCACTGCCCTGGCATAGGTAGGCCACCCCTCTAGCTGGATGCACTATACCAGTGGTGAGGGTACAGGTGCAAGAGCCCTGTACCCCTGTGCCCCTACAGTGTCTAAGCCAATTCTTAGACACTGTAAGTGCAGTAATGCCACAAAGAGTATATGGTGCTGGGAGTTTGTAATTACGAACTCGACAGCACAATAATGGCTTTACTGAAAACTGGGAAGTTTGGTATCAAGTACTGATGCCAGTGTGGGATTTAATGAAAAATGCACTCAGAGGGCATCTTAGAGATGCCGCCTGAAAATCGACCTTACTCTAGCGTCCTGGCTGAGTGGCTGCTCGCCAGCTGCCACCGCCAGACATGTTTCTGGACCCCTGGGTCGAGAGCCTGCCGCTCTTGGGGTCCTGAAACAAAGCACATCCTGGGACAAGATGCCAAGCCTCCTCCCCCAGGATGGGCAGGGTCCACAAAGGGGAGGCCTCAAAGGCTTGCCGCCATTGTGAGCTACCCCAGCCATTTGCTGTTCCCAGCAACTGGCCCCCACCGGTTTTGGCCACCACTTTGGGTGGGAGAATCGGCGGGAAAACCAAGTTAGGAGGAGAAGTCTGTCCACCTTTGCCATCTGTACCCCTCAGGTGGGGGAGGCAAGGTGAAGCACAACTCTCAGTCCCTGCAATCTTGCAGATGGGGGGCGGGACCCAGAGTGAGGCTTATGCCCCCCTCCCACTGGAGGGTGGCATAATAGGGGGTGTACCCACCCCAAGGAAGGGACTCATTGATCCCGACCTGTACCTACCTGTAACGCCCCTAAATCTAGTATTTAGGGGCAACCCCGAAACTTGCCTCCTCAGACAAGAAGAGAGAAGAAGAAGGACCGAAGAAGCTGTGCTGAAAGAAGAAGAGGAGGACACCAACTGACTTGGCCACAGCCCTACTGGCCTGTCCCAAACTCAAACCTGCTCCAGCGAAATCCAGGTTTGGCCTGCAGCCAGCAACCCCCAAGAACCCAGAGGACCTGCCCTGCCTTCCCAAACCAGACTTTGTCTCCCGTGAGCACCGGATTTGCTCACCAACAGACTCTGGCTCCGGTCAAATCCACGAGTCTGCACCAGTCTGCACCCGACGCTCACGGCCCGAGTTCAAATTGATCAACACCACAAGGAGGTTTACCCAGCAATCCTGACATGGGTGATCCCTGGCCTGCCTCAAGTCTCCAGCCGACGCCTGCAGCTCCTTTCGGGAGGATCACCCGACCGCGACCGGAGCCAGTAAGAAAAACCCAACGCCTAAAGACACCCGGCACCCGACGTCCTACGGCCTTGGTGGCCGAAACGACAAGTGTCCCAGCATCCCCAGGCATCCCAACTTACCTCTCGAACCGGTGGTCGCCTCTAGAAGGTCTTCGTCCCCGAGCCTGTAGTGTTTGTTGCAACCGGAGAATCCCCATTGAAATCAACAGGGCACCCCGCAACCAGCCGCCTCTGTGCCGCTGTGGGTGCACTTTGTGTGCTAAATCGGATCCCCATTTGCCCTGAGCCTAACACCAGGAGCTTTGCTCCCACAACCTTGTGTCCTGCTCGTGAGCAGCCACCAACCGGAGGCCCCCTATCCTCTATTGGATAACATTGGGCCTCAGCACTCTGCACCTGGCCACCCTAGTGCCTCTGAGGGTGCTTTGAGAGTGCATCCTTGGCCCTGGGGAAACCCTGGTTCTAACCCCAGAAACCCAACTCCCACAACCAAGTACTTACCTGTAAACCGATAACTTAATTTCCTCCCATAGGATTGCATTGACTGCTTTTCTTTGAAAATTCTTTTTAAGTGTGGAGTTGGTTTGTATGAAACCTTGAAAAACTGCAAATATACAAAAACTGAATTACTTACCTTTTGTCTAGGAAATGTCCCAGTGCAATATCTAGGCATAATCACACTGATTAGCAAAAATAACTTAAAGAGTAATCCAAGAAGTAACTTGTACAGTAATCTACAAAGTAACTGAAAAGTAATTTTGAATGTTGGCTTACCTTTAAATCAACCAACTGCATTTTAAACTGCATTCAACTGTAATTCACTGCATTAATCTTGCAAAGTATTATTTCACTTACCTGCACCAGGCCTGGCTTGGTTCTAGAAATAAAATAACTAAATAATATTTTTGTACAAACAAATTGGTCTGAGTTCAGTCTTTGAGTGTGTGACATCATTCCTTGCCTGAGTACAATAAATGCTTAACACTACCCTCTGCTAAAGCCTTACTGCTCGTCCACACTACCACAAATAGAGAGTAAGGTATTAGCTACTTTTACCTCTGCCTACCTTTGGGGTTCCACTGGACTCTATGCACACTACACCTTACCTTGGTGTAGTATATACAATTGCCAATTACTATCCTTCAAAACATACATTTATATATCAGTTGACATAATCCATGGTGACACTGGCATCTAGTAAGCTCAGTAAAAGATTTGCATCATCATATCAGTGACTGCCGTTATTGTTATCATCATAATATTGTGTAAACAAATCAGGATCGGAATGAGGATGTGGACGGGGAGGTTGCAACATGGATAGAGAGAGATTGCAGGCGCCGTCGAGGCCAGCGTTACAGGGTTATGGCATCAAGTAAAGTGCTGTGCCTGAAGTAGGGGCTGACCTTGAGCTAAGGTCAGGTGTCACAGTCGGGGATGAATCTATCAGCTGTAAACCAACTGGAGGACACCTCGGACCTGTAGGGCTTGAAGGTGGTCCAGATGGGTTTGGTTGGGTACATAAATTTGTATCCGTTGCCTCCTTGAATTTAGATATCCGTTATGGTGCAGCTGCAGGACCAGGGAAGTTGAAGTGAACTGGAGTGTCGGAACTGGTTCTGTGGTCAGAGACTGAATTATCAGACTGGAGGACCCTGGGGCATCACACGACTCAAAGAGTGGTGGGGGAGGCAGGACGAAGTGGAGCTGTGCTTCGATTTCTTGGACTTCTTGGTCTTACTTGAAGATCTTGACTTTGATGAAGAACACTCACAAGAGCGGCCTCACGGCGCATCCACGCCCTCGACTATGACCGGGCCTTCTTCGGTTTCAAACATATAGCTTGTCTTTGTGATTGGTTTGCTTTCTGTTTCAATGTTACGCATGACTTGCACGGTGTTGAATCATGCTTGAAGCCCAGACACTAAAGACTGACCTTGTAGAGGTCAGTCACCGACATCTGCCTGTGGCAATTCTTACACAGCTTGAACCCTGTCATTTTTAGAGAGGATATGCATCTTGCACAGTGGTAACATTTTCAGAAAAAGAAGTCAGTTAACCTGATAGCCTCCAGGGATTGAGCTTCAGATCTGCGTTGGAAGAGGTAGAAAGAAAGGAATCGACATCAACGCATGGAGGTGGCGGCTATGTTGGGAGCCCAGCCATCATATCCAGGGCAGGACGGACTAGGCGCAGAGCCACATACCAAAGCGTAAGGGGATTTCTAGAAAAAGAAATCTCCAGATCTACTCTGGTGCCTGGGGTTATTTGCATGGTGAGGAATCTGTGCTTAGAAGTATCTGTCACATATCAAGTATTCTGAACAGCATAATTGAACTGCAATAATTTTTTCTAACTTTCTCCAAAATTGAAACTATAAGGGCTGTTCAGATATGTTTGCTTATACTGAAATTCCAATTGGTCTAGACTTCAGGTGTACGTTTATAACTTTTATCCGCCTGCAGCCTTTAATTTACTTTTGGGAAAACCAAGATTTAGTGCCTAAATGGTACCTTGAGGAGGTTTAGCAAGTAGTCAGGAAGAGCTACTCTGGAACTTTACAGATGCAGGGTATATTCAACCAAGCTCAGCCCCCCCCCAGGCACAGCGTGGGAGAATACAGTATTTGATTCACAGGAAACCACTTTAGAGGAAAAGAAGTAGTGGTACATTGGGAAAGCCAAACTATTGCAACCTACAGCATCATGAGGAAAAAGTAACCAGAAGGACTGCCTGAAAATCTTAAAGGTACCCCAACATTTGTCTTTAAAGGTCTATCATACATGGACATCTATTTAAACATGCAAAGAAGCAGGGCAACAATGCCCTATTACAAGTAAGAGGAATCTGCAGAATCAATGCATAGTGTCCTTGATACCAAAAATGTATGAAAGAGGAAAAAAATACAAAAAGTAGAGGGAAAAAAAAAGAGAGATATGCCAATCCAGGTCAGCATAAAATCTTGCAGAGAAAATTTTTTAGACTATGGAATGTGTAATGAAGGAACAGAGGCCAAGTGATACTGGGGCTTTGCATGTGCTCTAGATTGTTTGTTAACCTATGTTCTGGGCAAAAAGTCAACTTAATTATTTGGTCTGGAAGTACCATGATTCTAAAGGAAAGCAATCGTATAACCTGCAAATCAAAGATAAAGGTGAACCATTTATTTTTCAAATCTAAATATATCCTCATCACAATCGTCCAACCTACTGATCTGCTGTGAAGTCAATAAGCAGCTATCCACAGTGAAGTGGTAAACTGCCCGAAGCCTTTACTTACAGCACCTTATAAACAAAGTGATTTGAAAGGGAACGGAATTAACTGGATAGTGTATAGTTGGCAATTTTTCATCACTCGATAACTGTGTAAAGCAGGATCAGAAAGACTGGTGTAATATGAGAACATTAACGAAAGAACATAATTTTAAATACGATGCAAACTCACTTGTTTGTATACAGGTAGTATGCAAATTATTGAAAAACAAACCACATCAATGTACTTACTCTGCTCATAGACTCGAAACACTTCCTAACCAAAGACTCCACATCATTTGGTCTGTCCTGTACATTTATCCAGTCTAACAATGAGACATTAAAAGAAGGCAGATTTTCATCACAAGTTTCTTCAGAGGTCTGAGAGTCCCGAGGTCCCCCAACACTTTCTGGGTCAGTGCTTTCCTGAGCAGATTGTTCCACTGGCTTGAAAAGTGAAGTTAAATGTAACTTGTTCATTTGAGGTTCTTCAGAAAAAAGCACCACATCACTAGACTTTTCGGTATCCAGACTTTCAGTTCCCCCGAGTTCAGCAGAAGAGATCATTCTCCCTAGGCACATTCTGTAGCTATGTCTGGTCAGGCACTCCAGCAGTGGAATCTTGGCCATTACATAAACTGCTGCCCCCAAGCTTAAAATTTTAAGAGAAAAAGAAGAAAAACAGAAACATTAGCATATAGAACCAAAGGCTGTACTCTTCTAGGAATGATGTATAGTCTAGCAGATAAGGCAATGAAATAGGAGTACATGTACCAGCTTGGCAACACATCAATCCATTGCTGTTTCAGTTTGCAGAACGCAAACACAAGCATGATACACGAGCATAATATCTGATAAACCCTAATGCAAAAACAAAATAATCCCTTTGAAAGATAAGAAAAGGACAAACGATACTTTACTATTGAGAGATTTAAGTCATTTCTTACAACAATAAATAGCAGTTCTAATATATTGAAAATTGAGTCAAATAGCAAAAATTCAACAACAGATGCCAGCAGTGCCAAGGAGTAGTGGAAAACATAATGTGCCATACGCATAATTGTCCGCACTAAAAGAAAGATCAAAAGGTTTTATCCAACTGAAGAAATGAATTCAATGGGGCCTTGTCAAGAGTACCTGCTTGTTTGTGACTCTTCTTCCCTTGACATTAAGCAGTTTTGGCATCAACCTTTTCTTTCTGTGGCCTCTTGTGAACTGCCTTTCTAAATCATTTTTAGGTCGAGCCTGGGCAGCGCATGCGCTGCTGCGAGGCATGCAGTAGTGGAGTATGGCTTTGAATCCCCGCCCACTCTCCGCCCATTTTTTTAATTGGCTTATTTCATTGTCCTTCGTAAATGCTGGCTTCCGAGTCGTATTTAGGCTTGTTAGCCCCTCCTTGGTACCGCCTTGTCTGCATTGGTTACCTTTCATAACGACTGGACCTTTTACTTATCTTTTTCCATGGTTTGCTTTATCTTGGCTGCGAGCACTATTTTGTTTAATGATTTGCCCCTATTCCAGCCACTAGGTCGCAGCACGCCACCCGCTTTTATTTTACTTAATAATGGCGGTCCGCTGTAACAATAGCAGCAGCATTTTTCTTTCTTTCTTTCTTTTACTTACTAATGGCGGTCCGCTTTAAGCATAGCAGCCGCGCTTGCTTATTTTTTTTATTAACTAGCGACCATGCAGCACTTTCACTTAATACAGGACACACCCCTTTCTTTAGACAAGCCGTGTATAAAGAAGGGTGTGCGGCCGCTATTGAAGTGAAAGCGCAGCATGGCGCTTTTATGAAAATTAACATCTGTCTATGGATAAGGATTGGTAGGAGACTTCAGAGACTGTGTTTTTAAATCGGGCTTCTCCAACGAGTAGCCTGTGAGCTATTGAAAGCTCACCAGCTACCTGAAAGTAGCTCTCATGTGTGCACCCTAGCTTACTAAATTAGAAGCGTTTGCTTTGCTTTAGTTAATATACTTATACCAAAATTGAAAAGGGTGTTTTTGAGGTGAAAATACCTTAAACTTGATATCTGAGTGATAAATGATGTGGCACTGGTGAGACATATTACTATTATTATAATTACCTTGGCGTTGTGAGTTTCACAGCTATGGCTGTTATGTGTTATATATGTAAAGACATTGCAAAATGAAAAAGCCTTTTTTACATTACTGCTGGCAACCCTGTCTGAGGCACTGAGGTTATCACTGCTCGTAATCTTAATATGGTGCTGCCCACTAATGTAATCTTGTCTGATGTGGTCACTTTCACAACCCTAATATTAGTAGGTCAGGATGATTTTGGCCTTGAACAAAAGCAGCTCTTATTACAGAAAACTTTAAAGGCCCCTGTTTTACATCAGTACATTATTTTTCTTTTTGAAAATGACTATTTCATTTAATTTTCAGCAGTTAACAATGCATGTGCGTTCCTTCGCACTTTCTTTCTCTCTCTCTCTCTCTCTCTGTATTGTGCTGAGTCATACCTGCTAAAAAGAGAAGCACAGTCAACTTTTTCCATTTGTTGTTTACAGGTGCACCAAAAATATTCAAGGGCATCTGCTCTGTTCAGAATCCTCTGGAATACTGAAAGTGAAGGGGCAGAGGTAGACAACTATGGGATCCTCAGAAATTGGATAAAGTACAGTAGCCAGATTACAGGAAGGAGACAAATCTGACACCAGCGACCTAAAGTAGCAGCCAAATGTACTGCAGCCTGATAAGAGGAATGGCATCTATCTGCCTTCTGGAATATTCTACGGTAAAGCAGCCTTCTAGGAAATTATTTGCCTTTAACTCCAGGAACCTCTAGTGACAGTTGAAGGTACTGGATGGAGTCCAATTAAAGGTGTGCGACTCTAGGGACATTGTTTTGATTGGAGGAGCTATAGGTTTCTAATGTTGACATAACAGGACTGTTTTTCTTTTTGCAAATTACGGCCACATTTTACATTTTATGAGATGGCAGAGCATGTAGTTGTTCCACTGCACATCCACACTCCCTGTGCTCTGCTCCCTCACTTTTTCTCCACTGCCTCACTTGCCTGCTCCTACATACAAGTATCTGTTGTTAGGTACGCGTGTTAGTGTGAGAAACCGCCTAAGATACCACACCCTGATTCTAAAAAAGATGTGTTTATGACTCGAGGGACCTCTAGCAATAACCTATTGTACTGTAGATGGATTACTTCAAGGACATATGTCTGAATCCAGGAAACTCTAGTAATAGTCTAAGGGAATGCATTCCACTTCAGAAAATGTGTTTCGAACTCCAGTGACCTCTAGTAATGACCCACGCTACTGCAGCCCAATGTAGAAAAGAATGTGTGGCTCCACTGAGACTGCAACAGTAAGGATTTATGTCTGACTCCAGGGCCCTCTACTAACTACCCTCGGTTGTGTAGGCTGCTGCCACAAAGACTTGTTATGTCTGATGGGAGGGATCGCAAGTAAAAAGACCAGAAAATCCGACAGGTCTGTGTTATATTCTTGCATGCCCCTGCATTCGACCCTTATGTTGATTGTTCTAATGTATCACACAGCTGTGCATGTTATGATCTGTGTTCTTATTCCATTATGGAACGGAGAGCTTGCGTCATATTGGAAGCCAGTTGCAGTGGTCTTCCCTGCTGACCAGTCTTGCCTGGGAAACGACTTTTACCACTACTCCTTAACAACGAGGGACCTGAACGATCCCTCAACAACGATCCGGTCTCAACCACTAATGCATTTACAACTATCTAGTCTAAACAACGACCTGCTTAAAGAGATTAGTTATTTCTTTTGTTATAGTAAGTTAAGTCTGTCTGATTTGTTTTTTTTCCATAGATGTAAAATTTAGTAAACAAATGTAACTGTTTTACATTTTCTAAGTTTATTTAGGCAATCGTACTAATGTATGTTGTTTACATTTACCTTATGAGGCCAGTAGATGGCACTCTTGGATTGTTTATGACTGCTGTGTATTTTATATATAGACACACACATATATAGCTATATATACACATATATACACATATATATATATATATATATATTCACTGAAAAAACCATAGGTTTCAGGCACGTTATAGTTCGAAATTAGCATTTAAAAAACCTTACAAATTCACTGAAAAAACCATAGGTTTTAGGGACAGTTATAGTTAGTTGGACATTGCACTCGTACAAAACCCGTGAAATTCCCCCGTTATAGTTAGTTCAGGTAACTATAACTCGCGCCCCCGCAATGCACTGCTGATGACGTCACATATTACATCACTCATGACATGGTCAGTGACATCACTGATGACATCATCCAGTGACTGTGTGTTTCTGTAAAGTTTAAATATGTTTAATATATATAGGGAAAGGCGTATTGAAGAATGAGTGGGTGTATAAGTGTCTGTATGGATGATTTAGTAGGTGCGTGACTAACTCTATAAGTGAGTGATTAAACGTATCTTACTGAATGCATGGGTTAGTGACTAAACTGGGTGAATGTCTGTATCCGTCTGTCTGTTGCTGTGTAAGTGGCTGCATGGGTTTGTGAATAGCTACATGAGTGTCTATATGAGTTATTGATTGGTTGTCTGAGTATCTGTATGGGTGCCTGAGTGTTTGTGTGGGTGGGGTGTGTGCGACTCTGTGCATAGATGTGTGAGTGGGTGATTCACTGGGTGGATGGTTTCAAGAGTGCATCTGTGATAGACTGTATGGGTGGGTAAGTGTGTGTAAGAGTGTGTTAGTGAGTGAATGTATGTCCCAGTGGTACATGTGTGAGTAACTACATATGTGAAAGGCAGTATATATGTGTGTTGGAGTATATAAATAGCTATAAGCGAGAGTGTGTGATTGTGAGAGTGACTGTATGGATGAGTGTGTGCTTGTATCAGAGATTGTATAAGAACGTAAGAATGTGCTAGTATTTGTATGAGTAAGTGAGCTGGTGTGTGTATAACTGTATAGGTGAGTAAATGGGTGTGTGCTTAATTTTTTGCATGACTGACTAGGTGTGTGAGTACCTCTATGGATGAGTGGCGGTGTGTGAGTGTTTATATAGGTGTATGAGTGCATATAATAGTCCTGTACTGAGTGACTATAAGTATGAGTGACTGTACGGGTGAGTGAGTAGATGTGTGTGTGTGTGTAGACCTAAGAATCAGTGAGTGTGTATATAGTAATTGGTGTTGGAGTGTCTATGGTTTTGACAATGGCAGTCTGTAATTTACAGTGGGTGTATCAAAAGTTATATTAGGGTGTGAGAAGATGCATCAAATTATCACATGATGATGTCATCAGTGATGTCATTTGAGATGTCATCAGTGATGTCACTGACCATGTCATGAGTGATGTAATATGCTAATTTCTAACTATAACGTGCCTGAAACCTATGGTTTTTTCAGTGAATTTCAAAGGTTTTTTAAATGCTAATTCCTAACTATAACATGTCTGAAACCTATGGTTTTTTTCAGTGAATTTCAAAGGTTTTGTAAATGACAATTTTTAAATGTATTAATTGTTATATTTCTTTTTTTGATACTGATTTACTACATTTTTTTAAACTATTTATTTTTAGATATTTTATTTTTTAAAATACATTGTAATTACATTATACATTACATTACAAAATATACTTTCTCAGAATGAATTACTTTAGTTTAAATACTTTGCAAATAGGCAATAGACTTTTAAGTACAGTAGTTACAGTTGTTGCAATGGGCAACACAATTTCAAACACAATGCAACATTGAGCTCAATGTGAATTTCAAGTTAAATGCAATTAGTTACTTTATGGATTACTTTTCTAACCACAGGACTAGATCCTAGATTCAGTCCTGGGACATCTCCTGTAAACAGTTCAGTAAAAGCGTTTTGGTTACAGTAGTGATTTTTAAGGAATATTATTGTATTTTAAAAGTTGACACTTAGAAACTTCTTCACATAGAATCACCAATGTTATCATATGGGAGGAAATTCACTTAGCAGGTAAGTAGTGTTATCGTTACTTTTTCTTACTCAGTGGTGGATCCTGGATCCAGCACTGGTGCATCTCCTGTAAACAGTTGAAAGAATGCGTTTAAGTCATACAGGCGATTTTTAAGGAATATTTGTAGTTTGTGAAAATCAACACTTAGAAACTTTTTCAGCAAAAAGCAGGCAATGATATCCTATGGAAGGAAATTCAAGTTACTGGTAAGTACGGTTAAAATTACTTTTCAGGATCAGTACTGGGCTCAAAGATGCAGCACTGAGGTCTCTCCTGATAACAGGTGAGTAAATCGGAATTCGTAGTTCGGCTGATTTTAGAGGAATATTTGCACAATGGTGAAGGAAGGGGGTGGGGCCTGAGGTGACATGTCTGCAAACACGCTAGGTGGCGCGTTTTAAGTTGGAGAATTAATTCCTCCTCAATCCCGAGGGTCCCTAGGGGCCAAGTAGCCCACCAGATACCTCCAGTATGCGCCAGAGAGCTGCGTTGCAGAGAGGTGTTCAGAGGCCACGCCCCTTTTTGCACCTCTCTGCAACGCAGCTCTGTGGCGCTATCTGGACGTACCTGGTGGGCTAGTTGGCCCCCAGGGACCCTCAGGATTGAAGGGGATTTAATTCCCCATCTTATAACGCGCCACGGGGCCTGTTTGCACACATGTCACCTGAAGCCCCGCCCCCTCCCTTCACCACTGTGCAAACGCGCCCCGTGGCGCGTTTTAAGTTGGGGGATTAAGTCCCCTTGAATCCTGAGGGTCCCTGGAGTCCAACTAGCCCACCATGTACCTCCAAAAGCGCCACAGAGCTGCGTTGCAGAGAGGTGTAAAAGGGGCGTGGCCTCTGTACACCTCTCTGCAACGCAGCCCCTGGCGCATACTGGAGGTTCCTGGTGGGCTAGTTGGCCCCCAGGGACCCCCAGTATTCAAGGGGAATTCGTTCCCCCTCTCCAAACGCGCCAGGGGGCGCGTTTGCAGAGTGGTAAAGGAAGGGGCCGGGGCCTGCGGCACAATCGTTTTTTTTTTTTTTGGTTTGTTTTTCCCGAAGGGGGACTGTGTGGCCCCCCCTTCCTTTTTTTGGGCCCTGGGGACCCCATCCCCCAGGGCCTTACCCCTTTTTTTTCTTTTTTTAAAAAAGGAAACGGGAAGGGGGCCGCGTGGCCCCCCTCCCGTGGCCGATTCCGGCCCCGGGGACCCCATCCCCCGGGGCTGGCCACACTTTTTTTGATTTTTTTAAGGAGGGGGGCTGCGTGGCCCCCCTCCTCAGGCCTCCTTTTGCCCCGGGGACCCCATCCCCCGGGGCAGGCCTTTATTTTTTATTTATTTTGTAATTATTTTATTTTTTTGGGTGGAGGGGGGCCGCGTGGCCCCCCTCCCGGGCCACTACTTTCCCCGGGGACCCCATCCCCCGGGGCTGGCCCTCTCCGTTGGGGACTGTGGGGGGGTCCCCAATCCCCCCACAGTCCCGCCGGCTCCCCACGTCCCTCGGGAGCCGGCATTGCTTTTCCACATGGGGAGCTGCTAAGATGCAGCTCCCCGTGTGGAAAAGCAATCTGCTTTGAATTTTGGAAGAGAGAGCAGGTTTCCTGCTCTCTCTTCCAAAATTCAAAGCAGTTTGCTATGACAGGGCGGGAGCCGCGAGGCTCTCGCCCTGCCATAGCAAACTACAGTGTCCCGGGGGTAGGCACCCCGGGACACTGCAGGAGCCGGCCCTGGAGGGTGGTGGTCCCCAGGGCCATCACTGGCTCCAGGAGGGGGGCAGCGCGGCCCCCCTCCCCACATCTGCAAAGCCCCGGGGAGGTGGTGGTCCCCGGGGCTTCGGGGGTCCAAAACGGACCCCCATTTTAAATTTGTTAGTGCCCCGGGGAGGTGGCGGTCCCCGGGGCGTGTGGGGGGACTGGAGCCCCCCCCACACAGGTCATTCAAATTAAAAAAAAGAAGCCCCGGGGAGGTGGCGGTCCCCGGGGCTGCGGGAGGGCGGAGAGCCCTCCCGCACCATTTTTTATTTAAAGCCCCGGGGGGTGGCGGTCCCCGGGGCTTGGGGGGCCTTAGAGGCCCCCCCATAAAATCTAAACCCACCCCCGCATGCCCCCGGGACTTGGGCCAATTAATTTTTTAATCGGCGGGATCCGCGCACCCTAAGCGCATCCCGCCGATTTTTTTTTTTTTAAATGCTTTTTTCTGCCCAGGGGGTCTTTGTGGGACCCCCTGAGCAGACCTAGGGGGTCAGGGTGTTTCTACCCTGCCCCCTTTTTGCACTTTGCACACTTGTTTCTGAGGGACAAAATGGCTGCCAACACTTCCTGATTTGGAGTGTTGACAGCCACTTGACAGCCAATTAGCATGCAGCTCGTGATCGGGAGGGTACGCGGACCCTACTCGGTCATAGATATATATGTGACTTTACTTTTGATTTTCTCAGGAACTACTGAACGGATTTACACCATTTAAGCAAAAGGCACGACACTGAACCAAGGGCTACCTCTTTGCCAAATTTGGTGTAATTCCGTTCAGCAGTTCGGGCTGTAGCCGCGACTAAAGGTCCCTATGGAAAAATGAATGGGGAAAACGCGTTTTGGGACCCCCCTTTTTTCTCGGCCCCCGCTTGACGAATCACCCCAAGACTTTCAGGATAGGAGCGGACCGGAGCGCCCCAACAAGTTGGAAGCTTTCGCGAAGATTCGTCAACCGGCGCCAACGTTATTTCAAATAGAATGTTGCAGATTTCCTATGGAAAATAGGTCCTAACTATAACTATCTACTGGGGACCGCCAGCAGATTATATATATATATATATATATATATATATATAGCGTGGCACGTTTT
Organism: Calotriton arnoldi; assembly: GCA_963921515.1. Classification (NCBI taxonomy): domain Eukaryota; kingdom Metazoa; phylum Chordata; class Amphibia; order Caudata; family Salamandridae; genus Calotriton; species Calotriton arnoldi. Next base: position 2,812,675 of record CAWUFW010000334.1, read on the forward strand.
CGGGTGAGTATGGCTTTTTGGGCGGCAAGGGTAACTTTAGGGTTTAGGGTGGGTATGGGTTTTTGGGTGGCAAGGGAATTTTAAGTTTTGGGTGGGAATGGGTTTTTGGGTGGCAAGGGTAATTTTAGGGTGGGTATGGGTTTTTGGGTGGCGAGTGTCAAGATTTGCCCCCCTTCTCCTTTGTAGACCTGCACCATTCAACATGGAACAGCATGTCTTGGGCTCCCTTTTCTCTCGAAACATCTATTAGGATTTTTCAAATCAACTGCAGAATATTTATCTGACAAACATTAATTGTGGTGACTATTACCATAGCCGTTTTTCATCTTCAGCACTGATTCCAGTTTTGTTCAAGCGAGCCAGAATCATACGAGTTCTGTTTAGAAGAAAAGGCCATACACGTTCCATGCTGAACTATAATGAAAGGTTACCTACAAAGCCACAGTCACCCACAAAATAAGATGCAGCATTAATTTGCTAATATGAATGAAAGAGTCCTTGTGGTTAAACGCCATGGGAAGAAGAATGCCTATTGTATTTCAAGGTCATGGTTAGGAGAGGCACTGCAGTGCAATAATGGCAGTGCTTCTTGAAGTCTTTATCTAGTTGCACAAGGCATTTATCAGGACATAGAAAGAGTAACAAAGTGGCACTAGGCAGCTCAAGTTAGGGACCTTGTTTTTGGCGACAATGTATTTACTTCGGACAGAGGTTTGGCATCATTACACAGTCAAGAATATGGTGATGAGAAAAGGAGCATTACTTTCATTCCAGTATTTTGGAGAAGACAAAAAAGAACACTTAAGACCCAATGCGCAAGAACATAACACCAAAGAAACCACTGAGCTTCCTATGAAAGCCTAAAAAAAACATTCGTGGAACACTCTTTGACCCTCCTGCATCAGCAATGGCTCAGGGATCCTTCGGGCTCGACATGAAAACCACCCGAGACAAATTTCTTTCATAAATAAGATTTTTTAATGCAACTCTTTTCATTAGACTCAAACTTTTTCTGCAGATTAGCAACATCCCTCGCAGACCCGAGCCTTCAGTCACTAAGGAATTCTGTTAACACTGATATTTTCTTGAATAATGTCCTAGACTCTAATAGGCTCTTTGGTTTCGTGGAAGACCAAGTGAAGCACAGTAAATATTTATCATACAATTTGTTCTCTGGAATTTTTCTCTACACCTCAACGACCCTTACTATATCGAACACTCACTGTGGCAGGTGAACACAGAAATTCCTCTTCAGCACAGATCTTCATCTCATTTCTTGTTTGTGTGAGGAAGACGCAGGCAAGAGTGAGACTATTTTGCAAGTGGCAGCTTTGTTGCATTGCTCATTGTTATAAACAAAACGACGCATCTCTATCCTTCTCAGGTGTGAAATCACGGTGCTTCAGTGGGATTTAACTGCCATGTGACCATTAATTACATTGGTAGGGCAACCACAAAGGTTTCTGTATATGCCTTTTGCAGAAAGGACGGTCAGCGAGTAGACAATGTGGAGAATGCTAGAACGGGGCAGGAAGATGGAAACAAATAAATCTGGCTGGCAAGAATGGGCGCTTAACTTATGTATGTCCCTTCTGTTTTCCTCTAGCTACAACTGCAGGGGCGACCCCTGCCAGGCTGTCAAGAACAGGAGGGTGTGATAACTGACAGGCGCATGATTAAATGAAGAATTGGAGGAAGTACTGCTCCATTATCCACGGTTCTATTTACCAGAATTTGGATTAACAACTTTGGGAGATCTGTTTTGGAAAAATAACAACGTGTATTGCAAACACTCAAAAGAACAGTTCGCTTCATGGGACATGGCATGAAGTTCGTTTGCTTCAGCAAGATGCTGGCACTCTGGCATCTAGAATGAGAATATTAAAAAAGACAGCAAATATCTAAAGAAACTACACACTAACTACTCCCAGCCACGTGGTAAGGCATTTGTTAACGTTACTACGTTGGCTATCTTTTGTCTGTGCTGGTGTTTTTTTTTTGTTTTTGTTTTTTTAATATTAGCCACTGCAAATCTATTTGTCCACTAAACTAGGGCAACCAAATAAGTTCAACTGAATAGCTTAAGTAGCGTATGTTACAATGGGATAGTGCATATTTGAACTGGCAAATTAAAGTTCAAGCGTGCAATACTGTATAAAGTTATGTATAGGCAGTGAGCGGCTGGCAAGGTTCATTATAACTGGGAGGGTGAGTGTCTGAAAAGTTTCAGCGCTCAGTCCATCATCTCCTTGTGTTTGCTTTGTTCGCCCTAAGTTGGCAGAGTATGCCCAGACGTGAGTCCCTTGCTCACTTTGCCACTGAATTCAAGCTAGCCTGGCTGATATGGGGTGTTTCCCCGAAACCGGTCCCAGGATGCTCGTTTCCGGTCCATGGAAGACCTGGCTTGGCAGTTCGGTCTGGACTATTCCCATGAGGCACAGGGTCAAGACTGATTTGCATATAGCTGGGTCTTAACTGGGGTGGCGAAGTGAGCTAAAGAACGATGATGGATTCAACTCAGATCTGTGACTGGGGGCAAGTGTCTGAAAAGTTTCAGCGCTCCGTCCATCATCTCCTTGTGTTTGCAAAGTTCATTATAAGACATTTGGATGGTTATTCCACTGTATATTGACTTCCAAGAGCAAGACGTTTCGCTCGTTCAGAATTTACAACGTTGACTGGTCTCTGCACTGATACATCGAAACTTTTGGTGTAGTTTTGCTGCCCTCCACAGGCTTGTCGTAGTAATGCAGTACTAATAGGTGAATTCTGAATGGAGACGGGTAAGCCTTTCGAATATAAACAACTATCAGCAATCTAGGCAAAATTGCTGAAGGCAAAACGTTTAGGATATGCACTAGTAAAATTTCAGATTTGTTTCTAATATATGCGTAAGGAAGAGGTGTGATGAAATGCCGAGAATACACAAATAATTGCTGGAAACCATTTATAAGCACACAATTACAGTTAAGGGGGATACAAAACAATTATAAGCAAAGACAGGTCTGGCCTTAAAGTAGGACGCTTAGTTTAGGTTCTCTGGGCAAGCTCATAGAAATGAGGTCAAAATCCAGAGCCGTTTGTATCCTAATTAATTCCAGTTCATGCCAGTATTACGTCAAGGTTCCAGATATCGAACTAGAAATCCAACAGCAGTGACCAAGGCAGTAGACATTGCCGCACGAGCGCGTGTGGTGATTAGCAAACAGAGTTTGAGATAGCTGTATGAATTTGCAGTTTCGATCCGAATTTTCATTTTAACCTTCGCTATAAGAATTTTTTGGCTGACATGAGTGACTGTGGATGTAAATGTCACACAAGCTAAATTTGGGCTTGAGTAGGACCCTTGCTAATAACGAAGCAAATCGCGGAAAGGGCTTCTACAACATGACGTTTTAGATAAATGCTCGAGCTAAGGAATGGCTGTAGCTACAGCTAAGGACACAAAAGAGAACCATGTTCCAGTATCTAGCACAAGAGGTGATGACAGTCGTAGTGGGTTTGAGTCATGGAGTCAAGTGCAGCAAGTATTGACAAAGACAGTTGGTCTGGTATTATCTGATAGCATTTTGGCTTTGTCAATGCTTGTTTTTTCGTGGGTCTTGCACACCTTATTAGGTTGAGCCTAGAGTAGCGCGCAAGCGCTGCTTCTGGCGAAGCATTATGTAGGGGATTCGAAAAGCTGACCAAACGCTTGTGCGTCATGGCCTTTTTCGGGCGGTTACCCGCGCGGCCGACATCTGTTTCCCATTATCGTGCCCAGACGCGTGCGCGATAATTGGAAACACATGCCGGCCGTGCGGGGGGAAAAGGCCATGACGCACGAGCGTCTGGTCAGCTGAGCAGGCTGCCGCGCTCGCTCGTTCTATATGCATGCCAACGTGCAAACCCTTTTACTCCTGAACTTTGGGAAGAGTGCTTCAAATGTACATTGACCACTTGCAATTAAAGCTGTCTAATGAAGTGGCAGTGTAAGCCAATTCAACACTGGTCTATAATATGACTAACTTTCATTCACAAATCCCAGGGCTGTCAGTCCAAGATGGCGCTTGCGCGCTCTCGGCCTGTCTGGTCCCACCCTCCGCCTCCACCCAGCACTGCGAGGCGCCGGGGCTGACTTCGTGGCCGGGGCGGGGATCGGCGCTGCCTCTCGGAAGCAAGAAGCTGAGGGTGAGAAACTAAGTTTCACGGTCTCGTTTTCCCCCCACCCGTCTCGAGGGCTCCGCAGACGGCGGCTCCAATGCTGGCCGTAGCGGAGATGGCAAACAGGTAAGAGACCCTCCGCGGGCGCTGCTGACGTGAGCTCCGGCATCCTCTTTGCTGTATGCGCCCCGGGCTCTGCCGCGGAGACTGCCTGCGAGCAGTACCACCGTTGGTAACACTCATGTACTTTGAATGTTGGTGGACCAAGCTGAATTAGTTCAGTGTATGTATTTTGTTTCTTCCCCTCTAACAGACCTATCATACCTGCCACTCACATTTAAGTATTTAGTCTTGTGTTTTAGTAGAGTTTAAACTTGCCTTCACATTTACCATGTTCCATATTGCTGAGAATCATTCGGTGATCTTTTTAATGCACCCGCTTGGCTTTCACTGGCTTTGCGCTCACTGACCACTGTGTGCCTTAGTTATTCATAAATCTCTCACTTCCTTTCCATCCTCGTTGGGACTGTAATGCTTTTGTTCTGTTGTCAGGCCCCTATTGCAAGTTGTGTGCAGTTGAACTTTCCTTCAGTTACTGCACTGAGCCTGTGCGTGATGCGGGGAATGTGCAGCCTGGGGATACAGGAAATGAGGCCAGAGGTTGCAAGGCATGGGAGTTCAGCTCCGCCCTCGAGGCACTGCGGACAATGCAGGGCGATGATTGTTTTAGCATGTGTTGTGTACATTAGGCTACAGCATAGCGCTGCAGTCTGCTGGTGGGGAGAGTCAAGGAGCTGTGTTTTCTCTGCACACATTCAGGCACACAAGCAGCTCAATGGTGTGTCGGCTCCAGGAATGTCTTTACTTTCAAATCGTGCATGGGGTGTGAGATTTGGGAGTCCCGGACAAAAAGTTAGTGTTTTACACTTAACATTATTATTCACAAATGTAAGTCTCGATGAATGTCATTGCGCCATTGTCCCTGCCCGCTGAGTGAGAGTGTGCTGAAGGTGGGAGTCTCATTCCCAGTCAGTGGTACTCTACAGAATGCGAGCCAAGCCTTGATTGTGCGTTTAAGTGTGAGAACGAGTTTTTGTACAATCCCCGGAAACCAAGGCATACGTTTCAACAACTTAATCGGGGGCATTCAAAGTAGAAGTAGTGCTTAATCGGTCCAAAAAATAAGTGCCAGGGCTCTAGTCTGCAGGCCACTCTGTTCCACTGCCCATTATTTATAGTAAAAGCAAAAGAACAATAGTTACTTACCTGTAATCTGTGGTTCTCCAGTATTAGTATCTTTCATAGATTCACATGCTTGAATCATTCCCCGTCGTCTGAGTGGGAGTCCCACGGTACATAAAAATAGCAATATATATATATATATATATATATATATATATATACACCATATCCTAGGTAAATTAGAACCAGGAAGTAAAGTGGCCAGAAATTAAAGGAAAAAAATTTCTCCACTTTCATGACTCGTCCAAGTCATTATATATAGTCCAAAGTCCAGCCAATCAGGCGACAGCACCACCCAGAATGTTCTCCTCAGAGGCTCAGGCTCTCAGATTTTCCAGCACAAGTGTGATCCAGAATGAAACAGAGCATAGCAAAAGAGCCTCTGAGGGGAGGTGGGCGGGTTGCATTTGAATCTATGAAAGATACTAATACTGGAGAACCACAGATTACAGGTAAGTAACTATTGTTCTTCTCCAGTATTGGGGTATCTTTCATAGATTCACATGCTTGAATCAGAGTAGATAGCAGTGACTCCAGAACAATACTGCTGACATTATCAGCACAACATAAGCATATGCATAACACAGTCAAAGTGTAATCACAAACATATAGCTTATTGTTATATATCTATTCACATATCAAGATATATATGTATAAATCCATTGTAAAACAATAGCAAGAGGAGGAGGGAAAAAACAGAGGCTCACCTTAGTTAAAAAGATTACGAAGAACCGCCTGTCCCACAGACGTGTCTGCATCATTGGCAGCTTCCAAACAGTAGTGCCTTGTAAAGGTGTGCCTGTTGGACCACGTAGCAGCTCTGCAGATTTGATGAATAGGCACACCAGCAAAGAGAGCGGTAGAGGAAGAGATTGCTCTCGTAGAATGTGCTCTTGGAGTTGTCTGTAAAGGTCTGCCTGCCAGCTGATGACAGAAACCAATCGCAGCAGAGATCCAACGGGCAATGGACTGTTTTGATATTGGGTGTCCTGTACGCATTTTTCCATAAGCTAAAAATAGCTGATCAGATTTCCGTATGGAAGATGTCCTTTGTAGATAGAATTTGAGACATCTTTTGAGATCAAGAGTATGTAAAGCCCTTTCCGCAGGTGATTGAGGATTGGGAAAAAAGTTTTTAAAATGACCGGTTCGTTGAGATGGAAGTCCGAAGGTACTTTGGGCATAAAAACGGGGTTAGTGCGTAACACTACTGAATCTCTTGTGAATTGAAGGTACGGCGGTTTTATAGTGAAGGCTTGAATGTCACTGACCCGCCTAGCCGACGTGAGGGCTAATAGTAAAGACACCTTCCATGAAAGAAACTTCAATTCTGTCCGATGAATAGGTTCAAAGGGGTGTCGCATAAGTTGCGAGAGCACAACGTTAAGATGCCAGGCTGGAGGTGGATGGCGAATAGGTGGAAACATACGAAATAACCCCTTAAAGAACTGTCGAATGATCCTAGAGGAATAGAGAGAATTGGAACCGTCCTGCCTAAATCTTGAGATAGCTGCTAAGAATACCTTAAGCGTAGAATGAGAAAGGCCTGATCTTGCCAGATGCAGGAAGAAAGGTAAAATTTGTTCCGGCTTTGCATGCACTGGATGTATGTTGTTGGCTTGACACCACAGGCAAAATCGTTTCCATTTAAGCGTGTATGTCTTTATTGTGGAAGGCGCCCTAGCATTGGCCAGAACTTCTCTACAGTTAGAAGGAATATCTAAGTGGGCGAATTCAAGGTGCTCAGGCGCCAGGCTGCTAAGTGCAGGGATGCAGGATCCGGATGGCAGATCTGACCGTTCTGAATGGATAGAAGATTCGGTATTGGTCTCAACTGAATGGGATGGCATTCGGAGAGAAGGAGTAGCTCGGTAAACCAGAACTGGCGAGGCCATCTGGGAGCTATGAGTATTAGGCGACAAGGTTCCTTCTTCATTTTCCAGAGAACCCTGGGAACCAACGGTATCGGTGGAAAAGCGTAGGCATAAATCTGCGACCAGTTCATCAAAAAGGCATTTCCGCATGATTTGTTGTGGGGACGCCAACTTGCGAAGAATTGGCATTTGCGGTTCAGACTGGTTGCGAACAAGTCCAGGTTGGGCTGACCCCACTCCTGAAAAATTCGATTCAACGTTGGCTGATGGAGCTCCCACTCGTGATTGGACGTTGTCAAGCGGCTGAGGGAATCCGCTAGAACGTTGGACACTCCCGGGACATGAACTGCTGTCAGAGTTATCTGATGTTTGATCGCCCAATCCCACATTTCCTGGGCTTGCTGAGACAACAGTGTGGACCTTGTTCCTCCTTGTTTGTTCAAGTAATGCATACTTGTTGTGTTGTCCGTCCGGATCAACACTGATGCTCCGAGAATGATGGTGCGAAAAGACTTCAGGGCTAGGAAGATCGCCAGCAATTCCAACAGGTTGATATGACAAGTCTTCCGCTTGCTGTCAGTCCCTGCAGATGGGCTCCCCATCCTTCTAGGGAGGCATCCATGGTTATGACGAAGCTTGGAGGTTTCATGAGGAATGAGCAGCCTGCTGCTACATTTGTCTTTGAAGTCCACCATGTTAGAGTGTCCCTTATCTGTGAAGTGACGCGAATGAGATCGTCGAAGGATCCTGAGATTTGCAGCCACTGTTTGTTGAGTTCCTCTTGCAAGGGTCTCCTTCTGAAACGGCAATTGGGGACCAGAGGAATGCAAGATGAAAGCATCCCCAGAAGCGACTTGAACCGTCGAACTGAAACGTACTCTTTTGATCTTAGTAGCTGTGCAAGATTGCAAAGTTTCGTTTGTCTTTCGGTTGAGACACAGACTTCTGTTCGCAACGTGTTTATGGTGGCTCCCAAGAACGTTCTCTCCTGCGATGGGAGGAGGTGAGATTTGTCGAAATTGATGGAGAGACCCAGAGATTGGAACAGGGATAGACATCTCTGAGTATGGACGTTTGCGCTGTTGAAGGAACTCGCCTTGATAAGGCAGTCGTCCAAATAGGGAAAAATCTGGATTCCCTCCAGTCGAAGGTGTGCAGCCACCGGTGCTAAGACCTTGGTAAAGACCCGGGGTGCGGACCGTAGTCCGAAAGGGAGGACTTTGAACTGAAAGTCCCTGCCAGCCACTCTGAACCTCAAGAACTTTCTGTGTCTGGGTAGAATTGGTACATGAAAATAAGCATCTTGGAGGTCGAGGGTGGTCATGTAATCCCCCGCAGTAAGGAGAGGAAGAATTTCTTGCAGAGTTAGCATCCGGAATGACAATTTCTTGAGATATTTGTTGAGGGAGCGAAGATCTAAAATGGGACGCCATTCTCCCGATTTCTTTTTTATGAGAAAAAATCTGGAATAGAACCCCGTTCCTCTTTGCAGTCGAGGGACTACTTCGATGGCTCCCTTTCGCAGCATCAAATTTATTTGGGCAAACAGCTCTGAGAGGCGAGCTGGAGGTGGGCCCTTGGGGGAAAATTTGGAGGAAATTTTACGAATTCTAGAACGTGGCCTCTGGCCACAATGTCCAAGACCCATTTGTCTGATGTTATTTTCGACCAGTTTGAGTAATAACGGGAGATTCTTCCTCCAACTTGTAAAGGGGTAAGTGGTCGAGCAGGTGGCAGGTGGCAGTTGTCACTGCTTTTTAGAGGTATCACGTCCTCGGAAGGTAGACTTCCTTCTATTTTGCGAGTAAGAGGTCGCTGGTTGTTGCCTGAATTGTTGTTGGCGCTGGGAAGAGAAGCGCTGATTGCTGTGATAGGGCTGATATTGTCTCTGTTGATTATATCCTCCTCTAGTAGAGAAGGATCCACGCCCCCTCGCACCCCGAAAGGGCGGTTTACGAAACTGAAGTGTTCCGAGAGAACTTGCTGTCTCAGTATCTTTTTTAATGGTCTGTAGGGCCTCATCAACATGGTTCCCAAAAGAGACTCGCCATCAAAAGGCATGTCCAATATCTTAGCCTGAACCTCCTGGCGAAATGAAGTTGACTTTAACCAGCCTTGCCTCCGCAAGACTGCAGCACCCGCCATTTGTCGAAAACCTGTAGAGGCAACATCCACCGATGAATCTATAATCTCAGCCGAGATTCGTTCCCCTTCCTGAAGGATCTTAAGCGCCTCTGATTTAGAAGGCTCAGTCAACATGTTAATGTAGGGAGCAATGTCCGACCACATTTGTCTATCATAGCGTCCTAAGATAGCCAGTGAATTAGCTGCCCGAACTGTTGTCGCTGCCATAGTGGACACCTTCTTCCCAATAGCGTCCAAACGTCTACCGTCCCGATCTGGGGGCGGATAACGGAGAGGAGGGATTCCGCGCTCGTCGCTGCGCTGCCTGTGCTATAACAGAATCTGCCTTTGGTTGACCAATCAAACATGCAGGCGAGTTGTCCGGCGCCTTGTATTTTTTATCAAGGCGGGGCATGACCGCAGGAATAGAGGCAGGAGCTTTCATAACCTTCAATCCCTCTTGCCAAATGAAGTCAATAATGGGAATGGATCGTATTTGTCTTCTTGGCTGATCCTTAAAATCATAGAGGAAGCAATCATCCTGTTTCGTTTCCATAGAAAGTAGAAAACGCTTTGTAGCTCTCTCCATAAGAAGGTGAAAACCTCCAACGTCAGCAGGAGGAGAATCGACAGGAGCAGGAGTTAAAGGCGATGGAGTTTGAATCTGATACTCATCCCATTCTGAGAGTAAAAATCTGTCATCTAATTCTCCTTCCTCCCTATCGTCGTCAGAGGTGTGGGCGTCCTGAGAGTGATGCGACAGTACAGGAGAATGTGGCCTGGGTGACCTCAAAGTTGAAGAAGTTTGAGGCATAGGTGTGGGCGGCATAGAAGAAGCCGATTCTGATGGAGGGAAACAGCGATAGTAATCATCTAGCATGTATTGTAGATTGTTCAAAAGAGCCAAAGGCATTTGGGCCGTAGGCAGTGAATCTGTAGGTAAAGGAACCGTTTCCTGACAGATGTCATCCTCTGGATCCTCATCTTGATATTTAATGAGGAGCTCTGAAGGGCTCCTGGCGGTACGGAACATATCACCTTCTTCCGATTGGTCATCGTCTTCATCAGAGGTTAGCAATTGGTCCGGTAGTCTAAGGTGCACCTTAGGAGGAGAGATTGTGAGCGGAGAGCGTACATTTAAAGAAGATGCACGTCTTTGTAATAAAGAAGAAGACGCCGTTGTCACCGGAGGCAACGTAGACGGTGTAATCTCTACTGCAGGCGTCGACGAAGACCAGACTTGCAGAGCCGTGCATGAGGCCAGTGGTAACGTCGACAAGGAAACCGTCGACGAAGTAGTCGTCGACGGGGCAGGCGTCGACGGAAGTATCGTCGACGAGACGGGCTTCGTCGACGGGACGGGCTTCGTCGACGGGACGGGCTTCGTCGACGGGACGGGCTTCGTCGACGGGACGGGCTTCGTCGACGGGATGGTCGTCGACGAGGCAGTCGACGACGACACTCCTTTACTTTTCGTCGTCGGAGCGTCGACGGTAGATACCAACACCTTCGTCGACGGAACTGGTCTGACTGAGACGGATACCAGCGTCGACGGCGAAGACGCCGACGACATGATCATTTGTGTCTTCGGCGATGAGAATGTTGCCGTCGACGTCGTAGTTGCAGTGTAAGAGCTCGTCGACGAAGGAGTCGCCGACGAGCCCGTCGACGAGGAACTCCGTTTCCGAGGCAAATCCTTCTCAGAAACTTACTTAGAAGAGAGAGACTTTTTAGACTTTCTCAGGGGCGTAGAAGCTATAGATCTAGGTTTAGAAGGTGAAAGAGTCTTTTTTGAAGTAGAAGGCACTTCAGCACTGCTGGAGAGTTGTTTCTTCGACACCTTAGCCCCAGGAGAAGACAAATTTGTGTCAGCAATCCTCTTTCTGGAGGACGTAGACTGAACAGAGGCAATACTCCCCACATCAGATAAGGGATTGTCCTGGTCTTTTATCTTCTGTAGCCACAGAAGTAGACGCCCCTCTCTGTCCCTCAGAGTCTTTTGAGGAAAAGTTCTGCAGATCTTGCAGTCTCTCACCTGATGTTCAGGATATAAGCAATAAATGCACTTCTTGTGGGGATCTTCTGAAAACAGCCGGAGCTTCCCACAAGAGTCACAAGGGCGAAAAAGAGACTTCTTTGAAGAAGACATCCTAAGAAGAATAAAATCCAAAGAACTGAGAAGAAAACTGAGCAGAGCTCAGGGAGACTCCCTTCACACGACGTGCGGTAGAAAATCTGAGAGCCTGAGCCTCTGAGGAGAACATTCTGGGTGGTGCTGTCGCCTGATTGGCTGGACTTTGGACTATATATAATGACTTGGACGAGTCATGAAAGTGGAGAAATTTTTTTCCTTTAATTTCTGGCCACTTTACTTCCTGGTTCTAATTTACCTAGGATATGGTGTATATATATATATATATATATATTGCTATTTTTATGTACCGTGGGACTCCCACTCCGACGACGGGGAATGATTCAAGCATGTGAATCTATGAAAGATACCCCAATACTGGAGAACTAATAAGTCACACTCCAACAAATGTGACAATTTCAGGACTCCAAAGTTAAAAGAATGGTTTTGGCAGCAGGTATTTGTTATTCTTAATATGTATTGAATTAATAAACAACAACAGTTATTGTGCTCATCTCTGAATTAAAAAAACAGTGCCACCATGTGGTAGACTGTCATAGGTACCAGTGCTGACAATTAAGAGCTGGTTCCAAGCACTGGAAACCACTGGCTCAAATTAAGCACTGTGTAGAGGGGGGATCTCCTTCATCGCCTCCCCTCCTTGGAAATCAGTTGAGCAGAACAGATTTCTAAGAGGGACAAAAATGAAAAATCTATTTAAAAACAGTCAATTCTACGTCTGCCGTCATAAGCACAACGCTTTGTTGCTAGATTGAATGAGGAGCTCGTTATACTGAGCCCTTAAGTAGCCCTAAGACAACATCAATATCGATACTATATGAATCAGTAGTAGTCCTTTACTCTATTGGAATTAAAAACAAGTAGATAGTAGTACTCCATTAGGAATACTGCTACAGTTGTTGGATGCTCTATGCCAGTGTTTCCCAAACTAAGGGTCGCGAGCCGATGTTTGGTGGGTCGCAAAAGTCAGAGCAGTAAATAAAGATACCTTTAAATTCTTTGTTTAACTTGTCACACTTTGCCAGTGATTTAAAGACGGAGGTCAAATGTCCGGCTGCTTTATTCTTTTAGCATGAGGATTGGTGTTCACTTTTCTTTCTCTGACTGCAACGTGAGAGGAGTTTTTAAAGTGAATTATGTGACAATGTAGGTTGTTGTTTCTGAAATGCATAACAAAATGTAAATAACTGTAAATAAACTGTGTGCATCCAGCAGTTAGGAAAGCAAAAATGAAGCACTTTTTTTTGTAATTATGAAGTGTGCTGGAAACCGATTTTAATAGGATCAAGACACTTACTTGGTATTCACAAATTTAAAAATATTCACAGAAACCTGATTTTCACTCATTACCATTTGTGTGCAGTATAGGTGTATCAGTAAAACTGTATGTCTATGCAGATTTAGTGGCCATTTCAATGGAAAATGTGCTGTCTGGACACTGCACTATCACAGGATTATTTCTTTATATTAAAAAAATCGCCTGCCTCATGGCCATTAAAGGAAGGTGGGTCGCAAAAGTTTGTTGTTCTAAAAAGTTTAGTAACCCTTGCTCTATGCAACTAGCTGGTCTCTAGACAATAGTCTTCTGTGACCTGTAATTTAGAAGACCACGCATTAAGATTCCCCTTAAAGGTCAACAGGGAAACGGTGTTGCGAAGTTGCTCAGGAAAAAAGGTTTGATGTTTTGATGGCTTGAGCAGAAAATCATCTCGGGCTTCTAGTTTTCAATCTGAACTGGAGAACTGCTAGAAAATGATGTTCTGGAGGGCATACACTGGGGTAAGGAAGAATAGTGATTCCATTTCAAAGTGAGGTATTAGAGCCTAAACTGAATTCTCTTTCACTGACAACCAGCTATAAGACTTTCTCAACAGAGTGCTTACTCTTTCTCGGCCTAGACTGAAGTGGACTGCTGAATTCAGAAGTATCTGTTATTTACAAACCAGATGTAGGCCTTCCTGCAACGTTTTACTGCAGTCTAGGCAGAAGTTCATGGCTGTGCCCTGCACAACAGATGTGTGCATCTGAGATGGAGAACGTTTCTTTATAGTAGCCCTGGTTTAAAGCTTATTGAATGCCTTGAAATGAAATGCAGTGACCAAGATGTATGCGTTCTTTGAAATTTGGGTTACCACCTCACTTCCATTACTGTGCTTTGATAATACGTTTTGTCTTCTTTTGCTTCCAGTGAACTAAATAGGCTATGACATGAAGGCATTTATGTGTCAGTGGAAAGCCCAGTATTGCAAACGGTCTATGTGGTGACATGAGTGAGGTGGCCACCCTATCACAAATGTGCAACAATTAGGTAAATAAGGAAGAACAGGAGGGGACAATGCCTTTTGAACACAGTTTTAAAAAACAAATTGTAGGAGTTTTGTTAAGCACTGCACATCACGCATCAGCTGGGCCACTTCAGAGCAGTCACACTTAATTCTTAGCTTGCTTTTTCTGCTGTTAAGCTGGATTTCATCAATTTTTGGATGGTCAGTAGAGACCCTTACAAATTATAAAAAATTGATTATCCATCCTTACATCGATCTTTTCACGCATTCATTTATCCATCCATCCACTCGCTTATCCACCCTTTCAATCGCACACCTATCCATCAGTCCTTTCACTCGCTCAACCAACCACCCACACTATCACGTTAATAGAGCCTTTTTCCTACCGAACTGCAGACAGAAGAAGCCCATCAAGAACTCCCTCACCCCCCAGCTGTAGCTGTTAAAGCGGGTGTTCACTACCCCCCTACAACCAGCTGTGTGGAAGTTCTACAATAGGTACAGCAGTGGACGTAGGTCCAAACAAAACTGAAAGGACAATCCCAGAGGAACCCCAATGGGCATACAATATTTTCAAAAAGCAAAGGACCCTTTGTGTGGTATTGGTCAGAGAGGCCGTAAACCACCGGGCAACAGCCGGATTTGACTTTAGCACTCTGGATAGTTGTTCCCAAAGCATCCGGTTCAAGGCAGTTTCAAAGGGATTGTGCAGGTCCTACAGAACCAGCAGCACCCTGTGTGAAACAAGCAAATCTGACTGGAACCAGTTGGGTGTTTTTTTGTTTTGAGTTTTATATAGCGCCAACTCAACCCAAAGGAAAGGTATCGGGGCGTTTTACATGAGCACCAGTTGCGTTACAGATGGACACATTTATTTTTTTAGGTCTCGCCTACGCAGCGCGCAAGCGCACCTTTGGAGTGACCTCTTGGAATCACTCCAGACTTTTTGGGAAACTCGTGCATGTTCTGCACTGTTTCCAATGAGCACTCGTGCATGTACGGCGTTTACCTTGCGGGAGCGAGCAGCGGCGCCATCTGTTTGCAATTATCGCGCTCGCTCCTGCAAGGTAAACGCTGTACATGGACTGAGCCTCGAAGCCGCGCCCCCGTTCCCGTGGCGTTGCCGGCCCCTTCCTAACTTCCTAAAGTTTGTTTTTGTTACTACAATGAATGTCTTTATTAAATAAACGGGTCCCCTAGCATCATAAAAAAATACACATGGAGCGCACAATGTGCGTTTACCACAGCATTAAAGCAATGCTGATTTTTCATATAAAATGCCTCTCTTCAATGTTCTCTAGTATTGAAGAAATCAACACAGTTATATCACAAACCCTACTGCATGGGTCATGTTTACGTCGAGTCTGGGCTGCTCGCATATGGAAAGCTGCTTAAAAATATTGGTTTATTGTTTTCTTTCCGTAGCTGGCTTTCCGCTCCTCTCACATATTCTTGTCTGCTGAACTAGCGCGAGCTGCTGTGAGGGGGGGGCTGCCACTGCCACCATATATCACCACCACGTGCATCTCTTGTTTAAACAGTTGCAAATGCCGCCTCGGCTCTTACAGGGAGGTTGTGCTGCTTGTAGCGGGTAATGTCAATCGGTATTCATGGAACTCATGGTAAATAGGAGGTCCTCATTTTAAGAACATAACATTTATGTTTGTGGAGTCTTGCCTGTGAATTCAGCAAGCCTTTGTGTGAACTCTGCAAGATTTTGAATTTTAGCCGCACGCATGCGTGTTTGTACAGTGGTTTACCAAATGCGCTCAAAAAAGTTAACGTGAGGTTGAAAAATACAATGCTGTTGCATTTAAAGAAATTGTATTTTCCCTTAACGCACTCGTCATTATATATAACATATCCCAAGGCATGCAGCTTTAAACTATTAGGCACATCTTTTTTGATTGATCAGCAATCCCTACTTTTAACCTGTGCAGTACAGTAAATTGTTACCTATCTGCTGCGGTTTTAAACAGGGGTAAAACAAGACACAAATGTGCTTTTATGTAAACGTTAATTTGTCTTTTAATTATATTCTTAAACAGGCATTTTTATGTACTTGTGCAACAGCCAGTAATCCACTACCCATTCAGCATCTATCTCCTCTCCGCTGCATTCTATGAGTGGCACTAAGGAAACTTAGTCTGTTTGTCCCACGTAGACACTGCCATCTCTCACCTACATACCCACTTCCCCTCATCTCTCTCTCACACTCCCACTACCCACTCTCATCTCGCAATACCACTGCACTCTCTCATCCCTCCCACTACCTAGCTCCTCTCTATACTGCCTACTCACACATGCTACCTTCCTCTACCTCCTCATGATGTACACTATTCCACCTCTCGCCTCCCCCCCAGGTCCCCCATCCACTTGTCCCTCTATCTCTATCTCTCTGTCTCGTACTCTTTCTCACCCATCTCTCTCGCTCTCTCACGCACTATTCGCGCCTCTCTCATATATGGTTCACTTCAGGGCTTCAAACACAGTATCTATCCCGTAACTTTTCAAAGTTTCCATCCCTCAAACCCAGGCTCTCCTTCTCTTCTTAAGGTGTCTTTCGTGTATACACAAAACCAACCCTCTTTATGCATCTATGCCCTGCTCTCCCTGTCTTTCTCACAAACATATGTCTGCTCCTGTCCCAAGTTCAATAACGCCTTCCTACACAAACTACCTATCCCTATCATCCATCCGTTGTCTATTCTCTGCATCTCTCGCCACTATCTATTCACCATGCCACATAATTCCACAACACAAATACACTACACACAATTCCACAACTAACAATTCCAATACTACCTGCATAATTCCACTCCACATTCATCCACTACACTAAAACAAAACGCATACTTAAAAAACATTATCAGTTAGAACGCCAATAGCTCTAACTCTCACAAAATCACAAATGCAAGACCTATTGCATTGCAAATGCTTTTTTTCTCTCTTGTTAGGCTAAACCCATTGCCAAAGCAAATGGGTCCCAAAGACGAGACCTATTAACTTTGCCAGTACAGTTTACTACATGCCCTTTAAATAACCAGCATTGGCATAGCCAATAGGTCTCGCTTTTGGGACCTTATAAGTATTTAGTTATGCAGCACAATATCCTTGGTGCAACAACATCAACTGTTGCATGGCTAAACACTTATAAGGTCCCAAAGGCGAGACCTATTGGCTATGCCAATGCTTGTTTTTGGGGAAGCTGCTGGGCATCAATCTACCTAACAAAACAAAATAAACAAACAAAAAACAGTGGCTAAAAGCAAAAATGTTTCCTTTCAAAAAGAATCCACTGCAATATCAGTCCCTGGCAGTGCAGGGGACTACTTTGTGTGTGGCTGTGCTCCTTGTGAAAGGGTAGAATGCCATCGCTCACAGTGAAGTTAGCCAATTGCTGAAGGGTGCTGACCAACAGCGCCATGCTGCATGCTTTGGTGGGACCCTGCTCAGTGGTTTTAGAGGGATAGATGAAAGCCTATATATCGGTTTAAATCCACCTTACGCCGCCTCCATTCCCAAAGAGATGGTTCCGAGGGGAGGGGGGGGGGGGGTGTTCCAGGTATTTGGACTGGAGGCCAAAGGGTGACGGGCAGAAACCCAGAGCAGCGTGACGAGAGTATTATTTGCTGCAAGCAGGACCTGGTCACACATTGATGCTACATGGAGAGGAGATGGGCAATCTGTCTGGTCGTGCTGCTGAGGCAGAGATTCTGGTCCTCCAGGACCAATGCTTCTGCCTATTGGATGGGTGCCCCCTATAACCGCATCCAGGGGGGCAACTAGACCTGAACTTCGGGGGGGGGGGGGGGCTAACACTACCAGCCAGGGCTGGCACTAGAACTGGTCGCACACGGAGCAACAGTCTTTTTTTGGCGACCCCTCCCCCATTTCCTACTTCTCCATGAATTCCCTCACTACCACTCACCAACAACGCACCTCATCTCTCTATAGCACCTATCTGACAAACATTTCATTATTTTATAGCGCTACTCATAGTTTACTCACACTCAGTTCTGTGATCTGCATGGTACATGTTCTTCGTGGCAGGCACATTAACCCTCTGCTCTGTGTGGGTGGTAGGAGTGCCCTTGTGAGTGCACGGTGAGCGATGCGACAGTGTGAGAGTAGGATAAGAGGAGTGACTGCAGGGTGAGTGTGAGGTGACCATATGAATTTGGGTGTGGATGTTAGTGCAGAGTGGGACAAATGAATGCATGGTTAGTGATGGGCTTGTTTGGGTGAGATTGCAGATTGAGCAGTTAGGGGGACAGGTGAGTGAAGTGTCACAAGAGTGCAGGGTGAGTAGTGTGCTTGTGTGACTGCAGGGTGAGGTACAGGGTGAACAGCACATTTGCATTGTGAGTGCAGAGTGATCACTGTGAGTGCAGGGTGAGCGGGTGAATGGTGTGAGTGCATGGTGATCAGTGTGAGTGCACTGTGATCGCTGTGAGTGCAGGGTGAGCAGGAAAGTGAAGGGCGAGAATGAGGAGTGAGTTGTCTGAATGCAGGGTGCATTCCCAGACACTTGAAGTAACTCAGCATGTTATTGACGGCGGCGTAGGGTTTCAGATATAACTTAAACTATTGCTATTATGGCATTAATCAGGCATCGAGGGTGGAGGAAATAAATAATGTGCTGATCCTGCAACAAAAGTCAAGTCTTATGATTAGGGTTGCCAACTCATTATTTTGATGTCCCAGACGGTACAAAAATAAACAGTCACCTAAAGCGTATTTTCAGCATTTATCTGTGCATACTTTGAACAGCAAATATAAATAGAAAGCACTTTTAATTGTGTTCTAGGACTGCCTGAACGATCCATGACTGATAATTAAAGGGAACAAAGACATAAAAGTCACATTACAAATTAATACATACTTTTTTTTATTTATAACTATTTAGTGTCAAGACAAGGTCTTTGCAGCATCTTTAAACAACACATGGCTGGTATTTTTCTTTTGGCAACTCTATTTTATATTCCTTTTCATGAAATACATTCTCACACTACAGCAGTAAATGTAAAATACAAATGTAAGGAATAGGCATGGTGGGGGCCCAGGGGGTACAGGAACCAGAAAAAAAAACGAAGTCTAGGTAAACAATTAACAAATGTATGCAAATATGCAAATGGTCTTTAAAGACCTGTGAAAAACTCGGCGTGCCGGAGATAAGACACCAGACACTGCCCAGTCCACAGCAGCTGGAGCTGCAGCAGCCTGGTCTGAGACACACGACAGGGGGGGAGGAGGGGGAGGCTGAAGCCCTTCGTGGGCCTACATGACGGTGCACAGTACTGCACGTGAGTAAAAAGCACAGTCTAGGCTGTTCGCTGAGGACCCCCACATGCGTCTACTCACCATTTGCCCCTCTGAGGGGATTCCTCAAATGTGCTGGCCTGGTGTTAGATGACAGAGTGCGCCCCGTGAGTCTGCTGCTCCAAAAGGCCGCAACTCCTGCCGATCCTACCAGCAACAGCTGTAACCGTTTACCTCTATTTCTAGACACGGTCCAGCCCGCTAGATTACCAGGCAGCTGCACCTATGAAGACTTGGAAGCAAGGACCGCACAAGTGCCCACCCCAGCAAACTGCTGGTGTTTGTCCTCCAACTATATGCTGCCAGAGACAGCTCAGCCTTCACAAGCATTAGGGCCACACAAGTAACCAACGAGGTCCGCAAAGGTCAGCCAGGGTCTCCCTCATCTCCTGTGGGACATCATCTGGCTGACTACAAACCAGACACCATCACCACGGCCTCCATAGCCCCAACTGAGCGCTTCTTACTTACTGGGTTTCCACTCATGCAAGCAGCCAAATAGAAGACCTATTTGGAGAGGCTAGAGATATACTTTGCTAATCTGGCTGTTAACAACGGTCAAGAAAAGGCCACTATTGCTCCACCTAGCCGGCGAAGAATTGTATTAATTGTCCAAAAAAAGTCACTGAAGAGGGCCCACCATTCACCTACGCCACGCTAAAGACAGCTCCAATAGCCCATTTTGAGCCACTCGCCAACCCCCTATTAAGAGAAGTTTCTCCTGCGGCAGGTTCGCCAAAACACAGATGAGTCGGTAGACGCGTTCTATTCCTGGCTCTGTGAACTAGCCAGCACATGTACCCTCTCAGATCAACAGGATGAAATTAGAGGGCAGTTTACCTAAGGCTGCGCCTCAGAGAACAAATATTACAAGATCTGGGGAAGTCCATGCAAGACATCCTCGATCTAAACAACTGTCCAAAGATTGAGAGTCACATATGGAAGCAGCATTAAAGTGACCAACCAATTCAGAACCTACTCTCCTGAAGGGCCTAAAGGATAAGAAAAGACATCAAGAAGCCCCAAGCAAACAGCAAGACATGTCAGTGGTGTGGTGAACTGCTCCCCCACAGAGAAGAGTTTACAGAGAAAAGTGCGAGTTCCTAAAGCACGACATAAGCTTCATTGGCTACTGTAAGAAAGTGCCCTCTTTTTGCATGGTTGCCCGCACATTTTGCTAAACTGCTGATGTACTTTGACTGAGTGTGCCCTGGGCTCCTGCCAAACAGGTACCCAGGGCCTATGTTCTTTCCCCAAACTGCATTGAAGACAAAACCCAGTTGGCACACCTTGGCCACAGGACAGTCCCTTGTAAATGGTACCACAGGTACCAAGGGCACTGTGGCCAGGGAAGGCCCTTAAGGGCTGCAGCACTTATTGTGCCACCCTTAGAGGCCCTGTACCTTTACACACCTTTGCAGGCTGCGTGTTTTGGTGCAGAACAAAGTGAAGAGTCGACATGGCACACATCCCTGTGTGCCATGCCTCCAACCCACTGCCCTGGCATAGGTCAGCCACCCCTCTAGCTGGGTGCACTATAGCAGTGGTGAGGGTACAGGTGAATGAGGCATGTACCCCTACAGTGTCTAAGCCAATTCTTAGACATTGTAGGTGCAGTAATTCCATTAAGAGTATATGGTGCTGGGAGTTTGTCATTACAAACTCCACAGTACCATAATGGCTTTACTGAAAACTGAGAAGTTTGGTATCAAACTTCTCAGCACATTAAACCCACATTGATGCCAGGTTGGGATTTAATGAAAAATGCACACAGAGGGCATCTTAGAGATGCCCCCTGAAAAACGACCTAACACTAGTGTCCAGGCTGAGTGGCTGCTCGCCTGCTGCCACCACCAGACATGTTTCTGGACCCCTGGGTCGAGAGCCTGCTGCTCTCGGGGGTCTGAAACAATGCACATCCTGGGACGGTGTGTCAAGTCTCCTCCCCTAGGATGGGCAGGGACAACGAAGGTGAAGCTTCAAAGGCTTGCCGCCTATGTGAGCTTGCCCAGGCCCTTTGCTGCTTCCAGCAACTGATCCCCACCGGTTCTGACCCCCACTTTGGGTGGGAGAATCGGTGGGAAAACCAAGTGAGGAAGGGAGGTGTGCCAACCCCACCCCTCAGGTGGGGTTGGCAAAATGCTCAAGCCAGCAAGCTAAGGCAAGCCAGACACAGGCATTTGCAGATAAGTGCAAGGTGCTCATGAGAGACAGTCAACCGGGAGGAAAGTTTCAGCTACCATTTGAACCCGGTCCATGAACTTTCACTAGAATCCGAGGCACCCAGGTGTCTGCATTTAGAGGGACCTAAGTGGTCACGAGGAACATTTTGTTTTTCAAAAGTTTCTGGGGCCCTACAGACAGCTGTCAGTCAGAGGAACTCAACACTGGCTGCCTGGAGGAGGAGGAAGACACTGAGGAGGATAGCCGGGGCAACCAAGAACACTGTCAAAAACTGGGCGTTCAGAATACCTCAGTGTGCGAGAAGAGCCTCAGGAACCAGAGGGAACCTGACAAAAACGAGAAATGATTGATGTGACCCCTACACAAACACAGAACCAGCGAGGGGTAAGGAGCTAAGATCTAATCCCATGCTTTCCCAGCAATATCAAGCAGTTGCACTAGGGTAGGTGTGCCAGTTTTCCTGACAGCTGACCTGTGACATACTGCCACACTGGTGTGCGATTTAATATTTTCCATCATGTATTTATGTTTTGTTTGATTTTACAGTTTAGGAGGAGGGCAGTGTTGAGAGAGATGAAACAATTTTGATCTGTGGGCCAGAGAACGGCTGGCGTACACTGATTTACTGGAAGGACGACTCGCCGTAGGGTGAAATCAACAACC
This sequence comes from Calotriton arnoldi, assembly GCA_963921515.1. NCBI lineage: Eukaryota > Metazoa > Chordata > Amphibia > Caudata > Salamandridae > Calotriton > Calotriton arnoldi. The sequence continues at coordinate 2,834,664 of CAWUFW010000334.1, forward strand.
TCAGGACGCAGGTCGAAGGAGGTCAACTGTGACCGCTCAATCTCCAAGCACGGAGATGCAAAGTGTGCAGGCACGTGCAACACCCTGCCCTGCTGCTGCGACGGAAGACCCTACCAAATCAGTAGCTTTATCGGAAGACAGATGCTCATGCCCAGGAGTTCTGGGTACCGCACTCTCTTGGATCAATCCGCTGCAACTGGGATGTCTTAGGCCCGATCATTCCTGATCTTCAGAACTTGGGGCAGGAGAGGCAGAGGGAGGAAAGCATACAGGAATCCAGAGCTTCACTTGAGAAGAAATGTGTCTCCGAGCAAGAGCTGCTTTGGAAACTTCAGTGTGGAGAAGTGCTGACATTGAGCGTTCTCGGTGATGGCAAAAATATTGAGCCAGGGTTCTCACAATCCTGGAAAACAGCTTGCGGTACCTCCGGGTGTAACTGCCATTCGCGATCTGCTAGGCACATGGGGCTGAATTTGTCAGCCCTCGTATTTAAATATTCCACCAGGTGGTTCACCATCAGGGAAATCCTTTGGTGGTTTCGCCACTTCCAGAGGCGCAAGCCCTTCTGGCACAGGGTCCAATAACCCCTTCTGCCACATGACAGTGGTGTTCGTGAGCACCAGATGGTGAGCAGCAAAGTCTTCAACACTCAACAAATCATTCTCAACTCCCAACAAGTTGATGTGCAGTTGAGTCTTCACCTGAGATCAGAGTCCTCTGATCTCCACCTATGCCAGATGGCCTCCCCAGTCCAGTAGTAATTCACCCATGACCACAGTCAGCTCTGGGAGGGGTAAGGAGAGGAGCTGCCACTGTCCCAATTGCAGTCCAGTAGTCACCACTGCAAATCTCTTGCAGTCTCCTCTGACATCTGGACACAATGGACACATTTTCCTTATGTTGTATCCACTAGAATTCCAGATCCCCTGCAGAGCCTACATGTGCCATCTGGCATGCAACACTAGCAGGAAGCAGGAGGCCAACAATCCCTGCAGCCTCAAAGTCCTCCGCACGGAGTTCCAGGACAATAGCTGAAACATTGGGGTCATAGCGTCTGAATGTCCTGGACTCTCTGGTCCTGGGAAAAGGCACAAAGAGTAAGTATCCAGATTGGCTCAGATGAAAAAAAGTGTCTGCGAAGGAGTGTGGTGTGACTTCGGCTCATTGATCGAGAACTCCAACAATGCGAGGAGGTTCACCATAGTCCGAAGGTGGTTGACAACTGTTAGGAGGAAGTCCACCTGCAGCAGCCAGTCATCAAGGTAGGAGAAAACTGGCACACTGACCTCCATGCTGCAACTAGAGTCATCACTTTCATGAACACTCGAGAGGAGCTGGTAAGCCCAAAGGGGATTACTGTGATTTGAAAATGCTGTTAGCCCTCCATGAACCGCAAGTAGAACCTGTGGACCTGAAGGAAAGAAATGTGAAATTAAGCATCCTGCAGGTCCAATGCCACCATCCATTCTCCAGGGTCCAGGGCAGACGGGACCGGACCTAGGCGAAGGAGACCACCTTTAATTTGTCCTTCCGCAGGAAAGTATTGGGAGGGCAGAAATCTACAATAAGACTACTACCTCTGTCCAACTTTGCACATTAAGTAATGGAAGTAACACCCAGGTCCTACTTCAAGGCCAGTACCTTCTCTATACCCCCTTTGGCCAAAAGGGCCTGCACTTCCTGCTATAAGACAGTTAGTCCTCTTTCAGCCACGCTGAAGGCAGTGAAAGGTGTGGCAGGGCAGAAAGAAAGGGAAGAGCATACCCCAGGTATACAATTGTTTTGACCCATTTGTCAGTCATAAAGGCCGACCCACACCTGAAGGAAATATGGGATCCTGCCTCTGACAGGGGTGGTTGTGTGCGGGCAAGGACACACAAAAGTGGTTTTACGCTTGCATCAGCAGGAGGGGTGTGTTACTGAGCTGGAGATATCTGGCAGTGAAAAATCATAGAACAAGACTCCTGGAAGAGAATTATTTTTCCAAAAGTCTCAATTCGCTTAGACGTACGGATGGGAGGAGTGGTAGGTAAAGCATTCTGATTGCGCCTGCTGAAGATACTTCAACCAGCAGGCTCTCCGGAGAGTGTATTAGGAAGGCAGAGTCATTAGGCGCAGGGCAATGGTGATGGGCAACCTGTTTGACGGGTGGCCCTGAATGAGGCTTATCCAAGGTACTCACAAGGGTATAAGTACGTGTCTCGTTGAAGGACAGAAGCAGCTAGGTGGGAGCATGGCCAGGTTGCAACACTTAGGTTAAAACATTAGTTGTTACTACCGTGGTTGGCAAATATAGGGCTAATACTTCAGCTGCCCTTCACATTACAACATCAAACAAGCATTGGCATAGCCAATAGGTCTCGCTTTTGGGACCTTATAAGTATTTAGTTATAAGTTATATAAGTATTTAGTTATGCAGCAACAACATCAACGGTTGCATGGCTAAGCACTTATAAGGTCCCAAAGGCGAGACCTATTGGCTATGCAGTCAGGTCTCCCCTCACGGGCCAGGGAAGCCACAGGCAAAAGTTGAAAGAGCAGCAGATGAACTTGCAACAACTTGACTCTGCTTCTTGCTGTCATGGGTAGGAGCACACAAACACTGCGCCGATGTAAGAGCCAGCATGCATTTTTGTATCGGGACACATAGCCTGTTCACAATGGCACTTTGCAGTATGTTATATAATATGCCCCTTCTAGGCATCAGGACAAAAACCAGGGCACTGATTTTACAGTATGGTGCTGCTGACAGACTGTGGGTTCAACAAACACCCACAGGCGAAAGAAATATGCTCTTAGGTTTTAAGTAAACACATTTTACTGTTTGAGTGTCTGCCTTCATGACAGGTCATCTCCCAGTTCGATAGTTTTAATTGTCCTGTACATGAGAACCTTGAACCATAACACACACTAGTAGCCCTTTCTCCGCAAAAAATCTCTGTATTGCAGCATTTCTGTAAACAAGACCTTCAGCACTGAAGCGTGCGATTCCGATGACGTTGGTAGGCAAGGCTGGTCGAATCACTAAATGAGAAACCCATTATCCGCAGTAATGCATCCATTATCCTCGACGTAATGAATGGCCTTGAAGAGCCTTCATTCAATGGGGAATTATAATATCCGTGTACTTTATCCACCTCTAGTGTCATAGAGTATTAGAATAAAACATGTCAAGACCTACGAAGCCCTGAATTAATGGAAGCGTGACAAATCTGTAACTAGGCGCACTTAGGAACCTTGCAAATGTGCGCACGGTGAGCCATGCAAACAGCCAGATGGACTTACGGGCACACTACAGTGGGCTCAGGGCATCTTATAAATCAATGTGCAATTGGAGAAGCCCTACAGCAGCACACCTCCTTCACTAGCTCATGCCCAACAGAATAGCCCCAACTCTGTCATCAGAGGAAAAGGGGGCGGAGCCTATTCTACATGGGGGTTTTAAATTCCCCAAATTATTAGTGGATTGAATATCAAGTAACTTAATTGGTATGGCGAGTAAAGAAACGTGAGGCAAACCAACCACAGTAATATGAGACAAAAAAATCTATATTCTCTGGGATGAACTCCACAGCAAATATGCCCCCCCCCCCACCTCCACCAGCTAATTTTTCATTGATCAACACAAATTTCAAGCAGAAGTTCTGGGTGTACGAAATGTAATCAAGACACTAGCATGTGCGTGTCACTCGGCGACACACATTCTCTGACAGTTTGCAATAATGAAATATAAACAGCCCCAACTCAGTCTATGTGCTCCATTTCTATAAAATCAAGAACCAAAAACTGGCAAAAACACATCAGCCTTCGTTTTTGCCTGGAGAAAATGTTGTAGAAATGTGTCCTCTAACCTTGCCAAATTTCAGAGAGGTAGGAAGGAGTACATTGTCTGTTTCTCCTCAGTGTGACAGACAATCACTGATGCATTTTCTATTTGTCCTGCGGTGAGAGAAATATTGCAAGGATTTCGCAAAATAATATATTTGATAATTTCTGAGTAGAAGGAGATGCGCCTGCCAGGCCATTCACGAATCCACCTGCTAAAGCTTGTGGATGTGCCCTTCTATCTGACACGGGTCACTGGTGAAATAAGATAGACGGGCTGAATAGTCTAAGGGACACTTTACTCTGAGTTTTTGTCACTTTTCTTAAAGTCACTCTTCTCACTGATATGATCGCATCAGTTATGACAGAGACAACTTTGCATATTAGAAACTAGTGTTCTTTCTACCTCATGAAACGGTGGCCGCCGAGGCGCTATAAACGGTGTAAACCAATGAAGGCGTGCAGAAGAAGGATCTTATATTCGAGTCATTCAGTTGTAGCTAATGTACACGTTTGCAAATTTCGCAGCGTAAGCTCCTGATATACTCTATACCCGTTGAAAGCAGTCCACAAACCACCGCATCTCGGCACCGGAAACTGCCCGGGGAGAATATCCCCCTCTGCGCCCGGGGGACAACTCTCCTGGAGGCGAAGAAGGCGCGGTACTCAAGCCCGATGCTGGCGCCAGCAAATCGTAATGTGACTTCAGGCTGACCCTGGAGATCACGAGCTGGGCTGCAGGATAACAGAGCAGAGCGAGCACCAACACAGGCAAGGAATGAAAACCACATGCTGAGAACCCACTCCAATTAACGCATTAAGCTGTGCAGTTTTACGGAGTCAGTGAGCGTAGCACGCTTTCCAGTCCGTGTGTCCAATGCTTGTGGCAGTTATCAAAATTTATTAATATAACAGTCCTGTAAACAAACAATTAACGACAGCCAGACACCCAGACAGATAACATCAAACGTGAACCCAAACAAGTGCTAAAACACCTGGGTCGGGAGGAATTCCTGCAGGAAATACGGCGGGAGAGCCGGGAAGATAAATGAAAAAGCAGAAAAGGTAGAAGGAAAGAGAACAAGCTGTAGCCCGGTGACTGACGAGGAGGGAGGGGGTAGTGAGAGCAGAGAGCAGGGGGTGGAGGAGCATGGAAATGAAAGTGATTCGCGCGCTGTAAGGGTTGTAAGGCTTAATGAGCCATGACGGAAAGCCAGATGGCGGCTGCGCGCGTAACCGCGCGCGTAACCGCAAGCTTTAGGCCACAAGCAAAAGCGTGTGGTCGGACTTTTTAAAGCCCACTTACTAAATGTCTCGCCAGAGCAGCGCATGCGCTGGCTCAGGCAAGACCTAAAAAGGTGCATTCCTTCATAGCAGGACCTAGGGGAGAGACAAGGCCAGTATCAGGCAAAGTGTCAAGCCCACTGGCATCCTGGAGCTCTTCACACAAGCTGTCCTCACTGTATTGGGGGAACATAATTGTTCCCTTCATCATAACTGTTGTTGTCAAAATCTGTAACAAATAAGGTTTCAAAACATCTGGGACCTACAATGTTGTAAAGTCAAGGTAACAGAGCCAGAGGGGTTGGGCGCCTTTGGTTGAGGTTGTGGCAAATTCAGTCAAGAGACAGATAGCCCTATAGGCTGTATATCCTCATGCGGCATCAATGTAAATGGGGCCAGCACAGGAGGTGGCACCCGAGCCGAAGCATACACCGAAGTGGGTGCTTGATCCAATATGGATCCAAGGGGCACAGAAAGCGCTGAGGGCAGACCTGCTGGCGGAGGTCTGACTGGAAGCTCCTGCTTTAGGTCAAAGGTGTGACAGAAGGAGCCTGTAAAGTGCAAAGATCCACAGCACAGTCTCCCTGAAGGCTTCTACTTGCTACAACATCAGCAACAGAACTGGGAACTCAGGTTGTGTCAGAACTAGACTCTGAATCAGCTACGATGGAGATAGTGAGCGAAACTGGGAGGCACGCTGATGCCCTCTTTGGAGATTGAGAGTGGCGGGAAGCAGCAGTTTTCCGTATGGATTTCTGAGATTTCTTATTCAGCTTACCCAAAGACTTTGACCGCAATGACAATCTGCTGCGCAAACGACTTCCAGGGTGGGACCTTTATTTCAAACGTTCATGGCATGGAGTCTTCTTGTGATGGGCGACAGAGTAGGACTTCACATTCCTGGACGGTCTGTGGATTCATCTGGGCTCACTCGTCACTGGACTTGGAGTCCTGCTCTGATCCTAAGCATTACAAACAAACCTTGTGCGGTTCCGACACAGAAATGTGTTTGCGACAGTCCCTGCATGGTAAAACCCTTTCGTTTTAAGCAGGTGACATTTCCCCTGCATACTGGCTTTTATTAGTGAATTTTGAGAAAAACAGAGACCAAGTAGTAGTTCCGGATCCATGTCTGAAGGCACAGAAAGAAAGAACTGACGTCAGAGCGCATGGCGGCGCTTATATGCGGCTCCACACATCACTTGCGGAGCGTAACAATCTCGGGGTGGAGCTGCATGACACCACCTACGATGCGCAGAATTACTGCAGAAAAGGTACCGGGACCTGACTGATGCCTGCGGGACTACTCAAAGGAGAGGAATCTGCCAATAAAAGTATCTATCAGAAGTGTTGCTTCCCCACCTTACATGCTTGCTTCCCACACTACCATCTCATCTGTAAAAGCACAGAAACGTGATTTTTTGCAGGGGATGACTACAAAGAAGACTTTCTTGGGTTGGTTTTGTTTTATCTACTGCGTTTCACATGTTGCTTGAAATTCCGGGTCTTGGGACTGGGAGAGGGATGGCCTACTGCAAATCTGCTCCCCAGGCTGCTGCAGAATTTCAAATAGTTGGAGCATTTGTTTCAGTTCTGAATCCTGTGGAAAGTAAATTGGGCGTCAGCAAGCACTTTTCTTTAATTTCTGACAAACTTATTCATTTAAAAATCTTTTCAGCTTTCCAGGTGTGAAAAATATTTGAAAATTAAATCGTACTGTTTGCAATAGATTGAAAATATTCCTGATCTCCAGAAAAGCTAGAAAAATAAAACAGTATCATACTACCACACATGGCACAAGAATGCAGCTACCTTCATAACCACACAGTCAGACACAAATAGGGTTTCAGCAATCATTTTGTGGAATGTTATTTGAAATGTTATTGGCATGTCCTACTATGCTAAGAAGAAAAGCATGTCACATTACATTAAATGCACACCAAATGAGTGGATATAGCCCTCGTCCAAGAAACTCATTTAACAGAGACAGAATCCCAAAAACTGAAATGCGAATGTGTTGGCAAGGTTGTTAGCAATATGAGAATAATCAATGAACAGGGGATTTACCCCGAATCGTGTAGCTGCTCTAAGAAACACAGTGTTGCTATACTGAATAACAGACATTGACCAAACAAAATACTTCAGAAATGAACAGATGAGGAGGGCTGCTTTGCTTCTGTAAAATTAAAAATACTGGACAAAATACTAATTGTTGGCTAGGTTTCTTGGTCACGCTCTCCAGGCTATGAATGGAAATTGGACTATCACCCATACTCCTCAGAGGCTACTGAAGTTTGGCCCTGGACTTGTTACTGGATAGAAAAGGTAGCACTGGCTCGCAGACAGGCCCGACAGAGCTATGCTCTAAGATCTGATGCCTGATCATGTGTTGATAGATGTGTGCAGACTATGACACACTAGAGACAAGAACTACACCTTTCATTCTTGCAGCCATGATACTCTTTCACGTATGAATACCTTTTTAAAGCAACACCGGGGAATTTTATTCTGTAAAATCTTAGGGGGAGGAGGGGGTCATTACAGATCACTGTCCGGTAAGGTTAGTACCAAACTTTGGACATATCAAGGCAAAGGCTTACAGATATCCCCAAGGCAAAAATACACTTAGATCGTTTTGTGATTTTCCTTCTAGAATAACTGGATAAAATAAAGCCAGGCCTATTACCTTTGCTTGTTTGGTCTTCTAGACAAGCTGCTTCTATAAAAAATCATCCTCAAACTCATGAAATCTTTGCCAATGCTAAAAGTGTAAAATTCATTGTGGATGCTGATTTGACTTTAACCCCTCTGATTAATTTTTAACAAATCTTTCTATAAACGAAATAAACGTGATACAATTGCCCTATGTAATCAACAAAAGAGAGATCTAGTGAGATGTGCTGCATAAAGTTTTCACATACTTATTTTAATGCCATTTAGCTAACCTACCTGTTCTTTCCATCAATATGCTGCAATTACCACAACCTGCAGCAGTAGGGTTAATTTTTAATCTAGAAAAAATACATTTATTGTCTTCACAGGCCTTTATGGATTGGCTCCTAGTCCAAAGGTTCACGCTGTACTGTTCTGCCTTCAAATGTGTGCATATGTTTTCCCCTAAGGGACTCACTCTCTCCCTCCCCAAAGTGCCTCTGTAAACCCACTTGTGCACTTAGAAGTGCTTGTGAAAATCTGGTGATCGTACATAAGTTACCCACTAAAGTGGTAGTCAATCCTCTGTTTCCTGGGCCAAAGCGTAGAACAACCTTCCATCTAATTTAAAGGCAGAAACTACGCTAGTTCACAGTAAATGCATTTTTAAAACCCATCATTTCCACTAATTTTGTCAGAGCCATTTCTATGAGTTATGACCACTACTTACACACCCTGTGGGAATGAGGCAGGATATAAATCTGGTAAATAGTATAAAATAATAAACGACTAGACAATAAAAATGCACCCTTCTGAGCAACATTCAGATGACGCCAACACTATAATTTTATAATATAGTTAATACATATGCCATAGATGCCAGGACAAATGACATGCCAGGACAAATGACATGCCAGGACAAATGACCTGCCAGGCCCAATTAGGATTATCTAAATCATTTAGAGAAACACATAAATCTGATTATTATTTAATGTGTGTTTAATTTAATAGCTTATTTTCAACAATTTATGCAATGTTGTATCATCACAACAGTCTAATTTTCAAATGTTTTATGATTATATACTCACATCGCACAGTGTGTCTTTCTTTAGCATTACACAACAAGGGCTAAAAACGTAGAATGTGATGGTTAATTTAAGCATTACATTATGCATATGTTCAACTATATATTAGTAATCAGAGTCAGTTAGTTCTAAGAAAGAAAACAGCATTGAAAGTTGTCAACATTAGTTTGTGCCAAAGATATTAAAAGTACAAAATGTACGACACCAACTGTTCTTTTAAAAAAGTTTTTTTTTTTTACAAATGTCACTTACTTAGTAAGCTTCAGCTTCATGTCATCTATAGATTGTAGATAACCCGAATACGCGTTTTCAAACCTGAGTAGGAGCTTTTGGTAGGAGTGCGTACAATCTTCTAAATTGGCCATGATAGCAGCCCAACCCTGATGTTGAAGGTGCTCATCATGGACCAGGCCTTCACAAAACGAGCAAAGCTTCTTGGCAACTTCATACATTTCCTAGGGGAAAGAAAATGAAGTACCTTCCTCATGAGAAACAAGCTACATGCCAACGTGAAAAATATCTAGAAACCAGATTGCAAAATCGCAAATTAAGCTGACCAAAACACAAATACATGACAAGAAAGTTAGTAATTAATTCCAGCAGCGATACCGCCTGTACATTCCAATGCTTATAATATGTGCACTATGAGGGCGGGAATGTTGCAACACTTAAAAACCTCTAGTTTTTGGATAAAATTAAAGTCCCAGTGATATCGGTAGGCAAGTTATATAAAAATAAATGTTAAAAATTTAAAAAACCTTACACACACACACACAAACAGTGCATGTTTTGTTTACTTTTTCCATTAAATAAGCTTCTGCCATTTGAAACTGCATTGTTCACCTACCCCATCTTTTTAACACCACTGATGAGAACCTATATTCAAAGAAAAGCTGCAGAATAGGATTGTGAACATCACCATTTTAACCTTGCTCACTGCCAAAATAATGGTCACAAATGTGTGTGTGTGTGTGTGTGTGTGTTTACATGATGAAGTTTAACTTCAGTTTTACTGAATTTTAAGTTGCTTAATTCCTCTTTCATGGTAGGGAGGTTGTCTTTCCCAGCATTAGCAAATAACTACACAGAAAATCAAGCATACAAAGTTGAGAAGTTTACCTTTTAAGGGTATCACTGAAATCCAGCAGTTAGATCGTGCTAGTTAAGAGATCGAAGCGGTCAACCTGGCTCATTATTATAAGTATAGAGATCAAGATCTTTTGGTGAAAAAACGCCCAGAGTTGATGACAATGAGTGAGAAAATCTCTCGATTCTAGGCTTCCACCACAGATATGAGGTGTATTTTAAGGAGTTCAGGAATTGCCTCATCAGATACAGGTTTCTTACTCTTGGAACCTTCAGCTTTTGGCTTACCACGTTGCCAATAACTTCATGGATCTTCTTGGATCAGTCTATAGGAGTACTTTGGTGTCATTTTTTTCTATTGGCTAAATACATGTGCCATTTTGTTTCCAAAGGAATGCAACATTGACTATTTTACAGTCTACGAGTGGCCCTGTAGCACTGGGTAGCAAGCATTGACAAAAACATCTGAAAACGAATGCTACAGTAAAACATTTGCATTCATTTCTTTAACATATATTTTTCAGACGCTTTTGTCTATACTCGATCCCCTGTGCAGTTTGCTGACAAATTATAAACACAGTGACCATCTTAGAACTGTATTCTCCATACTCTACTAATGTTTACCATTCCTAGATGAAAACCATGTTTATAATCAGTCGGAGGGCGGCAAAACAGAGCACTGACAAGAGCATCTAAAAAATGGAAGCTATAGGAAAAAAAAAAAAAAAATTCAGTAGTATAACTACACAGACCAAAAACAAGGACTGGCAAAGCTAATAGTAAGCACTGCTAACAACAAACCTGTTTGTTTGCCAACATATATTAAGAAGTAAGCCCAAAAGGAGGCAAAGCACCAATAGACAGACTTGCTAGGGTAAAGTTAACAAAGGCAGATATTTAGAAGAATAAAAACAACTAAGTAGATGCAGTGCAAATCAAGTGAAACTTTACATTTGAAGGGAAGCAATTACATCAAGCAAACATTGGGTAATATTGGGCTATTTAATTCACCTTACAAAATATTTGATGCATTTGAGGTGTGCCTTCAAGGCAAAAACTCCCATATTTGAAAAGTGTGTTTCATTTGTCAAGTCTATAAAATGTAGGCAGGATCCTAATTATAATAAAAGCATTTGAATTCCTTTCCTTCGATGGATAAGACTGCATATTCCTAGGCATACCAACTTAGCATTGACCAAGCATAAAGAAGAAAACCATGCATCTGTGGTCCTGCTAGTAAGGAGGCCATAATAGACATTTTACAGCCTTCACGTCTTTCCTTATTAATTTTGAAGTTTATATCATACACTCTCCTAGAAAACAGAAGCAAAAGCAACTCAGACTCTACATAGCAACACTCAACGCTGACCATTACATTTGTTAGAGGAATCCAAAAATGGTTTCTTGCTCTTCTTCAGGGACTTCCCCATCCACGAGTCACAAGAAATCACAATAATCCCTCATGAAAAGAAACTCTCCATCTTCTCTTCATCTTCTTTCAAAGATGAGATTTTCATCCCCATTTAACTGCAACATTGTGATTCAAGTCTCTGGTGCTAACTTTAAACTATATAAATATCATTTGCTATTTTTAGGCCCATGGAAACTAATTAATAGTGCTAATGTTTCCACTTCACTTGCATCTTCTGCTACTACACCCCTCCCCCAAATTCTATATCAATAACCAATGGGTTCAGGAGTAAGGTGAGGATGTGCCTTAGTCCTGAAATAGCTGGACAGCCATAGGACATCTGGGACTTACTTCAACTACAGGCTGGTAATGCTTTGAAACGGTGGGTATAATGGTTAGAGAAAAAGTTATTTACCTGCAACAGTGGCTTTCTAAAGTATGTCCACTTCACCTCTCTGCGACTCTTACCTCAACAGATTACTCTGATCCCAATAAACTAATGCAACTGTATATCCATGGGCGTCTTTCAGAAAATATGACAGTTATGCTCCAACATATTAAGCCCCTACTTCTCATTTTTGTAAAACATGCATTGCACATTATGCACACATGGATGTCAATTTACTGGCTTTTGATCACGCAATGGGTGAAAATGAAAAAAAACTGTGCCAGTTTCAGAAGGCACTATTGGGCTGACTACCCACCAAATCTTGCTACTTAACCAGTTGACATGACACCAGTGGTCTTGTCCCTAAAACAGACATCCCAATGTCCTACAAGAGCTTTGGACATAGAATATTACATGTACATGGTTCTTCATCTTGAAACTCCTTCAGGCTGCCTTCTGTGTCTGGACTCAGACCAATGAAAATAAAAATCGGTTCTGGAAGGCACATACGTTTGAATTCAGCTGACTCCCATTGACAGACAACAAAAGTCACTCAATCAAGAACAAGGAGCTGACCAAAAGCCCACTATATGTATATATTTTTATTTTGGAACGAATCGGTCATCGACAACAAGCTGAAGCTCTCTGTTAGGAAGTCCCACAATGGCTCACCCAGGAAGGAGGAGCTTTGGGACATTTGAAAAATACCAGGCCCTCTAATTAGCTCTGGCAGTAGATCCTCTGCACCAAAGGAACTCCGTTAGCTAGTACTTGGCTCATCTCTGTCGGCAGGAACCAAATGAGGCTTACACATAAATGCAGGAAGAAAGACACAGACCAGGAGAGGAATTCATGCATATTTGCCCTTGTTCCTCCAGATTGAGCCCAAGTCTGGTGAGCCGGCAGTCATCTTTTTCTTGACCTGGAGAAGAAATATTTACATGCTGGCATAGCTGGCACTGAAGCTGGTCTGCACCTTGCAGAAGGAAGTGACCAAATCCCAAGCAGACAGCACGAGACCCAGCAGACTAAAAGAATGAATTAGAGATTATTTATTGAGTGCTACAGCTTCCTCTAAGGAGTCCCCGCACTACTGACAGAATATACCATTCTGCACACTTGCTTATTCATGGAAAAGCAAGGTTTTCAACATTTGTTTAATTTATATTCCGATTGACATTTTACTTAGTGAAATAGGGAGTCTATTCCAGAGCTTTGCCACTGCGAAGGAATAGGAGCATCCGCCACTTCTGGACCTTAGAGACTTGCAGAAGACACAGAATGGCAGATCAAAGTGCTCTGCTAGGCTGATATCGAGAAACCCTACCTCTGAGATAAAAGAGGCCCTTATGATAAAAAGCTCTATGGGTTAAGAAGAGAGCCTTGAAGTGGATGCAGTTTTTCACTGGGAGCCAATGGAGTTTTCTCCAGCTAAGGAGAGATGGATTTATGGTGGGAGATGCTGAGAATTAATCACCAAAGATGAAACAATAGTTTTCCTGGAGTGATCAAGAAACAAATTTAGCACTTTGTTGAGAGATCTCAAAAGAACAAAACAGGCAGATATGATTCTTTGAATTTGGGGTAGAAAGGAAAGATCCTTATGAATTTGAACCCCAAGTTTTTTGCAATCAATGTAAGGCTGAGGGCTGACGGTGGCCACCAGCTGTGAAACCAAGGGGAAGTCTTGCCCCCAAAGAACAGTATCTCAGATTTATCGTAGCTGAGTTTTAAACAACTCATTTTCATTCAGTCTTCAACTCCTACGAGACAACCTTTGAAAGCCTCTTGAATCCTTCCCTTCATCTTATCGAAGGAGATCTTTAATTGAGTATCGTCCGTATATCATATTTCCTTGAGACCCCAGGCCACTACAATCTAGGAAGAGGGAGGCATATAGATATTAAATAGTCTGGGGCTCAAGGTAGAGCCCTGACAGACACTATGTCTCAGAGGTTTCACAGCTGAAATGAACAGAGGCAGATGGACAGCCAGTGTTCGATAGAAAAGGCTGGAAACGACTGGAGCCATTGTTGTGCTGGACCTTGAATCCCTGTATTTCCTAGCCGTTCCAGAAAGATGGAATGAGGCACAGTGACAAAGGATGCAGAGAAGTCCAATAGGACCACCACCACGGAATGGTCCTGGTAAAGATTGATTCTGATTAATTTAGACACTTCAATAAGGGCAGATTCTGTGCTGATTCCAGGTTGAAAACCTGATTGCAGTCCTATGGAGTAAGTGGCTTGTTTACAGAAACTGTGAAAGCTGCTTGTTAATCAGTTTTTCTAATGTCATAGTGGCAGCCCGGAGTAGAGATAGGTATGAAATTACTTAACACAGTGGGGTGTTTTTTTTTTTTTTTTTTTTTAAATAATGGTAAAGGTTGGGCTTGGTTCCAATTTAAGGGGACCACTGCTGACTCGTGACTAGTTAAAAAAACAGTTCATGCACAAACTAAGCACTGAAATGGTGTTTTTAGAATCTGTGGAGGACAAGGGTTCAGCGTAGAATCAGATCTATTTAATATTCCATGGACAGATTCTTCTAGAGAGATCATATTAAATGCTGTTAAATAAGGTCCTGCACAATGGCTCTGTGTATCCCTTTCTGTGTGTTCAGGCCACACTGCCTGTCAAATTCAGCATCAATATATTCAATATTACTGTGGAAAGCTGATCATGGACGCCAAACACTAGCGAAAACTACCCTCGACTATGATGGGCCGGGAGGCGCTGTTCAAGATGATGGCGCTTCCCCGACTGTTGTGAGAGGGGTTGTGAGCAGGTGTTACGAATATTATGCTGGAAAGGAGGAACACCTGCTCACAACCCCTCTCACAACTGTTCATTCACGGCTGTCAAGGTCCAGAGCCTTGAGCAAAGTTCCTCCATCTACGTTAGGGATTCATATCCAGTATCAGGATCTCTGGGCCGTTCGCTCATGCTTCCCCGACTGTTGTATACATTGCAAAACATACCTTATGAGGTGCCCCCCTCCTTCTTCAAAAGAGTAGACTCGGAACTCAGAGTGCTTCTATGGTGAGGGTTGGCGCCGCGGATAGCATTGTCCAACTCCAGAGAGGGATATATGGCGGAGGATTAGCAGTTCCAGACCTCCAGGGCTACTACTGGGCAGCCTAATTGGTTGCAGTTAATGGGTGGATGTTTGGGGAAAGGTCGGAACCAGCATATAAGGTTGATAGACTGGCCATGTGCAGGAAAGGACCACGGGCGCTGCTATATACCAAGCCGACAAGGACGAGCCTACCGGCACATACATACACAGTGACTAAAACATGGCATGCGGCAACGAGATATTTGGGCTGGGAGGGCAAGCTAACGGGGGATGACACCCCTTTGGGAAGGGGACCGCATGAAGGGAGTAGGCGACCTAGGGGGCTTCACCAAATGGGAATTGCTGGGACTGGAAACCCTGGGAGACATATGGAGAGGACAGGCATACATCACCTTCGCGACCCTACAAACAGAATATGATATGAATAAAGGAGAATGGCTAAGATACCTCCAGTTGGGACACGCAATCCGAAAATATATCAGAAGGAGAGACTCTGGTGGAGGCCTCCCCGCTGGAAGACAGAATCCTGACTGAACAGCTGCCGGAGAAAACCATCTCCTTGCTGTATAGGAAAATAATCAATAATGCCCCCAACACACTGAACACACTTAAAGGCACATGGGAAAGGGACGTAGGCCCTATTGAAGAAAAAGAATGGTCAGAGGCACTTCAGGGCCCGTGGGAAGTGGCAATACGAGCAAGGTTTCGATTAATACAACAAAAAAGTCTACATAGAGTATACTACCTTAGATCAGTGCTGCACCGCATGGGACGTAGTGAAAACACATACTGCCATAGAGGGTGCGGGTTAGAAGGGACCTTCTATCACCTGTTGTGGGAATGCCCCAAGCTGCAGACATATTGTCACAAAGTGGGGAGACAATGGCAAAAGTAGTGGGCATGGGGGTACCACTAGAACCAAAATGATTCCTATTACTGATGATGGAGCAAGGACTCACAATGAGACTTGCTCGAAAGCAATCTTCTCACAGTATTAATTAATTTATACTAAAATTCTGTAATTTCTCTATTAATAATGTGCAAACACAACATTTTTATCCAAAAGATGCTTGCCTATGTGTTTTCCACTAATAAGTAATCCTTGTCTAATCCAAAATGGCCGCTAAAGCGCGGGAACTCTACTGCGCATGTGTCAACCATGTCACGTGGTACGACGTCTTTCTTTGCTTGGAGGGAATCTTTGGCTTCTGCGCAGTGTATGCTAAAATGGCTGCTTAATGTTCTCACATGCTAAAGCTTTCGCATTGCTGCAATTAATAATGTGGTATTCTAACGCTACTAATGCAGGATAGACATTTATAATTAAATGGGAGTAGAGTAGAAGTAGGGGGTATACAGTGAAAACATTTATTTTTGATTTTAATATGTTTCTTCTTTGATTTCTATTAGTTCGTAAAGTGGGCCTGGGTTGACAAAACGGCAGCTCAAGAAACCATGTGATTGGCGCATGCGCCCTGAAAACTAACCATGCAAAGCGATGAAGTCAACTTGGAAGATGTCCAAGGACATGACCCGCTGATCACCTTCACCGTTCATCTGAGATGTCCTACAAGTTGATACATTTTGTATACACTTTGTATTAAAATTTGTCGTGAGATGGGTGGGAAATAAATCAAATGTATTAATTGAGAGGGGCGGTATTTTAAAACAATGGGCTTAAGAAAATTGATCTAAATTGACATGGTGTGAGGATCAACCCCCTGTCCCTGTCCAATCAGAAATAGTGGGCCCATAATATTGAAACATTAATGGGAGGTACATGGGCATAGAAGGCTATATTAGATATAGAATTAGCTAATTAGTTAGCTTAGGAGGAGCAGCAAGAGCTCAGAGAACAGATGAACAGATGCGGTAGCAGAGATCCGATGCTATTGCAGAACAGAGCAGACTGACCGCTGTCTGAAGAGGTCCTGAGGTGGGGGCGGCAGACTATTAGAAGAAGGCACGGAAGAATCGAGGAGGAACGAAGTGTTAGAGAGGGGAACGACGCAGGCGTCGTTGGTAGAGAGGTCACCTATCCTGTCCTGAACCTGGTCCGGAGGTCTTGGTCTTCATCCTTCTCGGGACCCATCTTTCCAACTCCTTGGCCAAGGGGTTTGGTTTTCACACCTTTAGGTAACTATAAATGCGTAATCTTTAGCTGTACTGCTGTCTCTATCTTCTCCTTTCTGAGGGACCGTCATTTGTGATTAATAGGTGATTATATAGTGTGCTTCCTCCTTGATATGCGATTAAGTATTATGTGGTTTGTAATTTACTCTGCTAAAGAATTTAGATAAACATTTTAAAACTTCCTGAGTCAGTGGTTATTTCAGGTGGTTAATGCAATTATGTATTGTATGATCTCATTTCAACCCCAATTATCAAAGGTTTATTGGTAAGTCATTACTCTTCAATCAGAAAAGGTAATTGGTAGCAGGGATTTTGATAAAGAGTACAACTGATTCCCACCAGCGGTGATTATTAGTTAGCGTGAATGAATGGGCCCAGGTGAGTATTTTGTGTATGAATGCTTGTTGCTAGTAACACGCTGGATCAGTTTTCTGGTAGCAGAGGATGGTTATACTTTGTTAATTGGGTAATGAGAATTTTATTTTTATGAACTAACATCCGTTGTTTTAAAAGTTTTGTTTTATGTTGTCTAGAAATCCCCAGGGAAATTTGAATAGCGGATGGTAAGTGGAAGCCATACTGCAGTGAGGTTATCTGTCAGGCAGAAATAGTACTGAAAAGTTAAGCAGGGCTATCAGTACTTGTTAGGGACTCTGTGCGTGCGAGTGACAGCAAAGGAATATGCTGGTGAAAATTTGATGTTATATCACCTAGAAAGGGTAATATTGAAGGAGTAGCAGGTATTTCTGAAGCTTACGTGAAGAGTAAACGGAAGGGTTTTACTCGTAGTGCATGTCTAGTAAACGGAAGGGTTTTACTAAGTGTGAGGAAATCTATCTTTTTCAATTTAGGGAAACTGACACGATAGCGAATGTTTTATGTTGTTACTGAAGTTTAATGAAAAGTGTTGAAGAATTAAAATTTGCGTACGATTTTTGTAAAGGGAGGGTCAGCTGCCAGAGTAGGAGCTGACGTCACAAACGCTGCGCTGGTATTGGTTGAAACAGCAGGCAAGGAGCAAGCTTGTAAAGGAGGGGTCAGTAGTCAGGAGTAATACTGACGTCACAGGTGCCACGCTGGGATTGGTCGATACAGTGAGGGACAGAGAAGCACAGATTGTAAAGGAGGGGTCGTTCGTCAGAGAGAGTGAATAGAAGTCACAGAAAAGCCACGCTAGTATTGGTTCCGAAACAAATGTTAGCTGGAATTTGATAGGTTTTCAGCATAGAAGTCGAAATCTTAGTGGATAGTGTAGACCAGTGTTTCCCAAACTGTGGTCCGCGGACCCCCAGGGGTCCGTGACACATTCCCAGGGGGTCCGCAGGCAGCAGTTTTAAAAGCACTGCAAAGTTCCTTCCATAATTAGTAGTTTTCGAGCAACAATAAACCTGTCAAGATAATACCAGTGATTAATGTACCTGCTGGAGTGAGAGGAGTGTTTTGTCCAGTGGCAGCTTTGAGTTGTCTAATGTAGCACAGAGGGTTGATATGCCTACTGCAAAGACGTGTACCATGCATTTTAAAAAACAGTATTTTATGTGCAAAGGTGAGTGGGTTACTGTTCTTGTCACAGAGATTCTTTTGTTACTGTGCCATTCATAAGTGACAACCGTAATCTAGCACAGTGACCTATAAACTTTCATCAAAGAGCTGCTTGCAAACTGCATGGTACAAGTTAGTTTCTTATGTTTTTTCCCAGTCTTTCATTATCCTGATGCTGCTAAAAAGGTTTATTTGGGTGGAAATACATTTTTATTGTTAAAGTCAATGCTAACCACTGTGTTATGTTCGTTCTGAATCACACGTTTGTGCTTCTCCAGCCCATGCACTCTTTAAAAATGCCGCCTACCAGTATGAATGACATGTGAATCCTACACCTTGTAGTCCCCTTTGCCTTATTTAACATTTTTATATACACTGATTTACACGTATGATTCACTGTCTCTATATGTGTGTAATGTAAAGTACTCTGACATCCTACAATGGTACGAGAGATGCTATAAAACAAATGAAATACATGTGACAGCCGGGGCTATGGAGAGATGAGAGGCACTGTTGGAGGGTGATAATAAGGGAACCATTGAAGAACCCCAACAAAGATTGTCGTATCCTGGTGCATAGTAAGGTCTTCATTTACTATTCGTTAAAAGCTAATACAATTCAATATATAATGATAAATGTGTTTTAGACTGCACCATTGTTTCCTACATTTTTTGGGGGGAGAGCCTCCCAAAGCCCCCTTTGTAGTAGTCAGGCTCACTCACTGCACTTGGTGTGCACTGTATGGGGACTGGCCTGAAAACATTTGCCAGGGCTGCTTTGGGTTTCCAGTCTGGCCCTGGCAGGAGCAGGAGCCTTGTACTGCGAGATAAAACCAACCATTTAAAAGTTAGTCACAGAGATGCAGCACCAACCTTCCCATTAAATTTTTTTGTTTTTTGCAAATTCTTTCAATATAAAATACTAAGGGGGATATTTACAACAGAAGTGGGGGAGCGTGTCGTTAGCCTCCTTTGCTTAACGACACGCTCCGCCACTTCAGAAACGCAGGACTGCACCATACTTACAAGAATATGGTGTAGCCCTGCGTTTCCTCCCGTGCTGGCGCTACACTTGGCAGTGTAGCGGCAACGCAGGCACCCTTGCACCATAGTGCAAGGGTGTTTGTGTGCAGGGGAAGATTGTTTATGTACAGAAAGGTCCCCCTTCCTGCACATAAACAATATTGCAATGCAGTTTTGTCACTTCTACGTGTGCTGCTTAATGCAGCACACATGGAAGTTACAAAATGCCATTTTTTTAAAAGATTGTTAATGTGCAGGAAGGGTCACCTTCCTGAACATAAACAATCCAACGCGTTTTGCTTTTTCCATGTGTGCTGCACAAGGCAGCACACATGGAAAAAGCAAAAACGAGGAGAAATAAAGCATTTCTCCTTGTTTAGCCAAGTTAAGACCAGGTTTTCCCTGGTCTTAATTTTGGCGCTGCATCCTATTTACGCTGCCCTTGTAAATAGGGGGCAGCGTCAAAATCAATGGGTGTTGCGGTGGAACGCCCACCGCAACACCCACTGCCCACCCCTTTCACGCTAAGCATTGCGTGAAAGGGGACCTTATTTACAAAGCAGTGTTAAGCCATGTTAAGTGGCTTAACACTGCCTTGTAAATAAGGCGAAGCACCTATCGCCATGGGATCGTCACAAAAAGTGACGTTCCCATGGCGATAGGGGCTTGTAAATTTGCCCCTAAAATCCTTAGTAATTTGAGTATTTGTTTTGTGTGCACGTGTGTTTATTTTTTTTCGAATTACTGTTTTAATGTTTGAAATTTCAATCATACAAATTGCTTGGGGGTCCCCGGCTTCCAGTGGTGACTCAATGGGGGTCCTCAGGAGTCAAAAGTTTGGGAACCACTGGTGTAGACTATATGTCGAAACGCGATCCGACTTTAATAGGAACACGTCCAGACAGGAGATTCCTAGGTTTGCAGAATATAATTCAATACATAGATATTTACCCAAAATGTACGGAGAGAAGAGAAAAATGTCATTCTTACAAAAGATTAAGAATTATTTTATGAAGGATAAGCCAATCAAAACTAGGGAAGGAATTATCATTCCACCAGCAAAAACGCCCGCCTCATTCATGATGATGGAGAGGGGTCATCATACTTGTGTATGGCTAGAAAATTGGATAGAATACACAAAAGATGACTGAATATTAGCTTTCCCAGAGAATGGTACTTTCAATGGGAGAATTCTTCAAAATTTAAGAATGAGAATGAATGAATTAGAACCCAGACCAAGATTAACGCAATACGAAGCCCTAGAAGAATGGGAAACAGAGGCATTTGAACGCGATAGACCCAGGAGCAATAGGGGTTAAAGGGCATTTTTCCCTAGACACCAAAATGAGACAAGAGAAAGTCAGATGAAACAGTGGAGACGGGCGATGCTTACCGAGGGTTTGTATCCAGTATTCATGACAGATGAGCCGTTAGGGAGCAAATGCAAAGAAAAGACTAAACATATGACAGGGTTTGGAGAATCCGAAGATGAATTTATGGAAGAAATATTAAAGAACCCTCCACCATACCAGGAAGGGTTGGGTGGATGTTCCCCAAGTGCACCAATTTTGAGAACACCATTGGTACCTCAAGTACTGCATAATCCACCAGTTAATAGGGTACTTCAGGATAAGGAAAGAGAGGCTTTAGACAGAAACAGAGCAGAATTGATACAGAAAATAACACAGGTGAATGTACATCCTGATTCCCTGACCATACCTGTTAACCATTGGTCCTGTGGTCCCTTTATATGGTGACAAAGTAAATTGCACAAAGCCTTTAGCTATGCCTACACCTGCGGAGATTCCTAAACATGAAGCAGTAATAATTGATGATCTTATCAGCGATTGTGAATCTATGATTTCACTAATGGATTTGCCTTTGAGAATCCGCAAATAGCACTTCCAGAAGAGTCACACCTAGTTGCTCAAGGGATGTAAATATAATAACTTCTTCAGGAACTAAAAGTGCAACAGTAGTAACTCCAGAAGACTTAGAAAGATGGGCACAGGGAATAGACAGACAGAGTTCACTCCCAAAGATTTTGGACATTTATAAATTAAAAGTCGAATTAGAAGAAATGATAGCAGGCAATGTAGGAGTAGATAGTTTAAATACCTACAGTGAAGAAGAACTATTGTTCGTGTGTAGAAGCATAACCAGAAATGTAAAAATATTCCATGAAAAAATAACAGATTTGGCTTCAGAGATGGGAATTGAAATACGGAAGCCAAAAGTGTTGCAGAGACCATACAGAGCAGAATTTACTGACAAAGACTTAGAAAATATGAATACATCTGGTAGAAAATTACAAGTTAAAGAATTAATGTCAGTATTACAGAAATGGGGAGAATTGGATAGATGGAAAACTAGAAGGACCAAGAAAAAGGAAGACGCACGTTCAAGTAGAATGACATCGGAGTATTTATTGAAGGAAACAGGAAAGGTAGAACAGATGTACCCGATGCGGGAGGAGGTTATGTTCATGTCCCATGAAGCAGGCAAGACATTTTGTCATTTACAAATGATTTTCCAAAATTGAGAGAAAAACCAATTGAATGGTACAAGCAGGTTGAGAGGTTTGTGAAAGTTTCAAAGGTTTTGTTAAAGGACCTAGATGGTTTGTTTGACATACTGGTACCTGCCGATTTATGGACAGACTGTAAAATTACAATCGACTGGCCTAGTGAAGAGTATCCTAGAGATCCAAACACAGGTGCCCCATCAAATGATGTGATGAAAAAGTATCACCAGGTAATAACTTATTTGAAAGGGAAAATACCACCAAAAGAAACAGATTAGGTGAAAATAGACAGAACTACCCAAGAAGCAAATGAATCGGTACATGCCTATTATGAACGTCTATTACAGGTGTTCAAACAGTACAGCAGTTTTGAAGATATTGGAGACAAAAATATGAGTCAGTTTGTCTATCGATTCATTTATGGTCTAAAACCAGAGATTTGTCAGATGATTAAGCAACACGTTATGCTGGCAGGGAAAGCCTATTGATGAAATTTTGAAATATGCTAAATATTGTGGAGATGACATTGAAGACAGGCATAACAAACTACAAGAAAAAGTGATGTGGGCTCAAGTGAAAATGGCTGAGCGACAGGGAATTAATTTGGATAATCCAACAGAAAGTCAGGGAAAAGAATCTGGAACGAATGGTGATACAGGGAATGGTGGAAAGGTAAGAGGATGAATGAGTAGAGAAGAGGCTAAAAAGAAATTTCCTTGTCATGGATGCGGAAAGTTGGGACATTGGAAGAACGAATGTAAAAAGATTCAAAATAATAATGGCCCAAATAATAATTTAAATCCACAGACGCAGAATGACTCACAGCAGGGTGTAAATCCTCAGAGTCAGTTGCCACTTGCACCTATACAGGGTAATGTAAGCAGAGCAAAGCACGGTACAGACGTCGGATATCAAGGAGGAAGTGGTAAGAATGAATATGTAACTTCACAGTTTCTTTTACAGGATGATTTTAATCCATATGATTATCAATGACGGTGCCTAAGAGAGGGGGAGAAGGAGTGCGTACTTGGCGCATCCTTGCCGGTAGATCAGTCAGGTCCATATGTTGAAGGGAAAGTAAAAGGTAATGATATCACTTTTCTTTTGGACACTGGTGCTACCCGTTCTACTGTAAGAACAGCAGACATCCCAGACCTCCCTTTCTCTGGAGAAGCTATCCAAGTTGTAGGTGTAGCCAATCAAAAGATTAGAACTCCCCTTACTGAGCCTATGGAAGTAAGAATCGGAAACTTCTGAGAAATGCACCAATTTGTGGTGTGTGATTCCAGTCCAGTAAATTTACTGGGTAGAGATTTACTGTGCAAAATGAATTGTACTATTTTCTGCACACCGGATGGTGTTGCAATACAGACCCCGGATGAAGATCATGTTTACAAATTCATGATAGCCAAGCAAGGTACGGAAGTAGATGAGATGTTCTCCTTAATAACGAAAGATGAATTACCAGAACATTTAAGAACTACAGTGAGCTCTAAAGTATGGGATTTTACTGAGAAAGAAGTAGGTCTCATGGCAAAAATAGACCCAGTGAAGATCACTGTAAAAGAAGGTGCAATTTTCCCAAATACCAGACAGTACAAAATGAGTGCAGAAGTAAAAGCAGGAGTTACTGAAGAAATTGGCAGAATGGTAAAACAAGGCATATTAAAAGAAGTCATGAGCAGCCCTTGTAATTCGCCAATTATGGGTTTGAAAAAGCCTAGTGGAAAATATAGGATCGTTCAGGATTTGCGGAAAATTAATAAAATTGTGGTACCTTGTTGTCCTATAGTACCAAATCCTGCAGTGATCCTATACCAAATACCATGGAATGCAAAATGGTTTACTGTAATTGATCTGTGCCAAGCATTTTTCTCAATTCCATTGCATCCAGATAGTCAATATCTGTTTTCGTTTAAATTTGATAACCATGTTTATGTGTGGAATCGTGTTCCTCAGGGGAACACAGAAAGTCCCTCCCTTTTTAATCAAATACTGAAAAGGTGCTTAGAAAAATTAGTAATGCCTAGGAACTCAGTCTTGGTGCAGTACATAGACGACTTGTTAGTCGCATCAAGAACTCATGACGATTGTGTCGCTGACTCAATTGCATTATTAAATCATTTGACTGAGGAAGGACACAAAGTGTCACCAGAGAAATTACAATTTTGTACAACAGCAGTTAAGTATTTGGGACACCAAATTGAAAGAGGAAAGAGAAGAATAGCGTCTGAGAGAATAAAAATAATTAAGCAAATGAAAATGCCAGTAACACAAAGATTGGTGAGAATGTTTCTAGAGATAGTAGGGTACTGTCGACAATGGATTATAGGGTTTTCACTACTAGCAAAGCCTTTGATTCAGTTAACCAAAAAGAAAGCAAAGGATCCAGTTGAATGGGATGATGAAAGTGCCAGTGCATTTGTAAAATTAAGAAATGCTTTGTGTGAGGCACCTGCCTTGGGCATGCCGGACTATACAAAAGAATTCACACAGTTTTGCTATGAAAGAGAAAGTTGTGCACTTTCAGTCCTAACCCAAAGACATGGACTAGACAGGCGTCCTATAGCATATTTTTCTGCTACATTGGACCCAGTGGCTGCAGCATTGCCAGGCTGCTTGAAAGCAGTAGCTGCTACCTGTATGAGCATTGAACAAAGTGAGTCAATAGTAATGGGACATCCTGTCAAGGTGTTCGTCCCACATGCAGTTGTAATCCTGTTGACATGAACTAGAACTCAGCATCTCACACCTAGTCGGATGACAAGATATGAGCGAATAATTCTAGGAGCTGAAAATGTGACCATAGCTAGGTGCACAATTGTAAATCCTGCTACATTATTACCAGATCCATATTGTGAAGAAGTTCAGGATGACACAGAACATGACTGTTTGCAAGTCACAGAGTTGTGCACCAAACCGCGTCCTGACATACAGGAAATGCCCCTGAAAAACCCAGATAGGGAGCGGTTTGTGGACGGCTCATGCCTAAGGCATGAAGATGGCAAATTGAGTGCAGCCTATGCTGTATGTGAACGTTCTGCAATAGTCGAAGCATCCTATTTACCAGGAGTCAAATCTGCACAAGTAGCTGAATTAATTGCTTTGATCAAAGCCTCCAAAATTGGGAAGAATTTAAAAGTAACCATATTTACGGACAGTCAATATGGGTACGGGGTTGTGCATGATTTTGGCCAACTGTGGATGCAGAGGGATTTCATGACTTCTTCAGGCTCCCCAATCAAAAATGGGCAGTTTGTAAAGGAATTATTGGAGGCAATACAATCACCAAAAGAATTGGCAGTGGTGAAATGTGCCGCACACCAGTCAGGAGATGACTGGGTGGTAGCCGGTAACAGATACGCAGACCTAATTGCTCAACACTGTGCCAGAAACAGATTGGCAGTGAATAGAAAAGTCGAAAGAATGGGAATCAGCTGCCAACTTGTGCTATGTTCAACACCTGAAACATGGAATGATGTGAAACGATTGCAGGATGATGTAGAAGAGAGTGAAAGGGATGTTTGGATGAAAATAGGGTGTACCCGAAGAACAGATGATGATGTATGGGTATATTCAGATGGCAGACCAGTCATGCCTGACTGCTTGATTTCACAAAGGGCCAGAATGTATCATGGAGAGACACATGTAGGGAGAGATGCCATGATTCGACTTTTCAGACAAAGTTGGTACAATCCAAAATTTAGGGCTGCAGCAGAGAGTCTTTGCCAGAGGTGCTTAACTTGCCAGATGAATAATCCAGGAAGGAGAACAGTAATTGGTTTGGGAAAAATTGGAAAGGCAGAGGGTCCATTTGTGAGATTACAGTTAGATTTCATTCAGTTACCACCCTGTAAAGGACTGAAATATGTACTTGTCATAGTGTGTCTGTTTTCAAGGTGGGTGGAGGCTTACCCTACCAGGAGGAATGACAGCATAACAGTTGCAAAACTGTTGTTACGAGAACTCATTCTACGGTTCGGTTTCCCAGTAACTTTGGAATCAGATCGAGGGAGTCACTTCAATAACGATGTAATACGAATAATCTGTGAAGCATTTAAAATTGAACAAAAATTGCACTGTGCATACCGCCCAGAGGATTCTGGAGTGGTTGAACAAATGAATGGCACAATAAAATCAAGATTGTCAAAAATGTGTGCATCCACATCGTTAAGATTGGCCAGATGCATTGCCTCTTGTCTTAATGGGACTCCGAAGCATTCCTGATAGAAATACAGGATTGAGTCCGCATGAAATCATCATGGGAAGAGCGATGAGACAAGCCCATGTACCTGGAATTAAACTGCTGAACATAACTGATGATATGGTTCTAGATTATTGCAAAGCATTGGCTGACCTCGTGCGTTCTGTCTCTCACCAGGTTGGAGAAGACGCAGTTTCCAGGCAGCCTGAACAAGAGCATGATCTGAACCCCGGAGACTGGGTGGTAGTGAAGCATCACACCAGAGAAACGTGTTTATCACCGAGGTGGGGAGAACCTTGTCAGGTTATATTGGTTACAAACACAGCAGTGAAATGTGCAGGCTTGCCTAACTGGATTCATGTAAGCCACACCAAAAGGGTGCCAGCTCCTGAAGAAAGAGATCCTCAGACAGAATCCATAGCTGAGGAAGCTGAAGGTTGGACAGCAGAAGAATCCCAAGTGATAGATTCGGGAGAAGCTGAAGAAGAACAACCGAGCACAAGTCAGGACTGGATACCAGTGGTCGATATACCTGAAGTCTTCATCAAAACAAGAAGTAGAGCTAGATTAAAGGAAATTAGTGAGGACCAGATAGGCGAAGAAGAACCAGCTCAGGATAGGGAGATTGAAACAATAAGAGAACCTGAGCAGGCCCAGATAGGGAAAGAAAATTGGGCTCAAATTGACAACGAAACAACAAAATTTGAGCAGGGACAGACAGGTTCAGAAGAACGCGGTCAGGCTGCAGAAGTACAGAGTGCAATAAGCCCTGATCAGAACCAGTTAGGACAAGAAAAACACGTTCAGGGAGAAGGAAACCAAGAAAACATCGAACAAGAAAATATCAAGCATCAAAACGTCAATCCTGAACAGAGCCAGTTAGCAGAGACTCACATTCAGGCAACTGAAGAAACAACAATAAGACCTGAACAAGAGCAGATAGAAGGGGAAACTGAAATA
The DNA here is from genome assembly GCA_963921515.1 of Calotriton arnoldi. Classification (NCBI taxonomy): domain Eukaryota; kingdom Metazoa; phylum Chordata; class Amphibia; order Caudata; family Salamandridae; genus Calotriton; species Calotriton arnoldi. Next base: position 2,861,858 of record CAWUFW010000334.1, read on the forward strand.
GAGGACAAACAAATTGTGCCACATCTTGAAAATAAAGAAATTATTGAAAAAGATTCGGAAAGTGAAAATACAGTGCAAAACAAGAGTCAGAAAAGGTGATCATTGGCCTAGTGTGATTAAAAGAGTAAAATATTGTATAGCAACACGAAGTGAAGACCCAGAAGAAGTAAATGAAGTAACAAGCTTATCTGGACAAACAAATGGGACTGAAAAACAAAAAAGCAAAAGATTGAAACTCGTGAACAATAAGTTTAAAGGTCCTGATTGGACTTGTATAATCCTCGAAGACTGTGAGAGTTCAGAGTCAAGTGAAAGTGGTGACGACGGAACAAGTGCAGAATTGACCTATGAAAAAGAAGTGAAACCACCTTGATAAAAGTTAAAGTCTTGAAAGAAAAGAAAAGAAGAGAAATCTTCCTTGTCAAAAATGGGAGACGACAGAGTTTCTGGGAGACCGAAACGGAAATGTTGTAAAAGATGCTGTGCTATATGTATATGTAGTCTGGTAGTGGTGCTTATAGTGTGGTTAGTTGTGATTGTAGCAATTCCTTACCTTATGATAATGGACAAAAAGAATAACAACAATACTAAGGGAAGGATAGATAACATGAAAGGTGATAGAGTAGAAATAGAAGCAGAGGATGAACCAGATTTTCATCACGTAGTAACAGATAACGATACTAGTTTAAATGTTTTTACTAAATTATTGTTTCAATATGTAGATACAATGGAAGTTAGCGATTGTTATGTCTGTATGAAGTTACCTGAATCAGTAGCAGAAGGTCTAACATATCATCATTTGCCTTTAACTTATGGCATATCATGTAGTGTACTAACTAGTTTATTTTATAGAACAGGGAAACTTCAGTATTATTATTCAAATATAGATGTAATATTTTCAGAGGCTCCTGTTCGAAAGAATCTGAACCCAGTGCTTAGTAGTAAAGACGTGCAATTTATGGGAGAATTTTTCTTAACAATGAAGTCGATAGACATAACACATGCACATAGAAGCAATCTAACATGTTCATTACGTGAAGAAGAAAAGATATTTTTAAACTTGGTTGAAGATAGAAGACAGAATTTCCAAAAGAAGGCATCTGAGCATAAGGCTCATCTTCCACCTTGGGCTGAGAAAGAAGATATTTATACACCTGGCAAAGCTCAAGCTGCTACGGCTCTAGATTTTGTAAAGACAGGGAAAATTTGTCTTCATAGGTTAAAGAGTGAATATAACAATGTTTTTATTGGTACCAGTGAATGTGAACATAATTTCTTAATTCTTGGAGGTTGGGGACTAAAAGGAGGAACAGATTCAGTTTTTCCTGGAATCTATTATGTGTGTGGGAATAAGGCTTACTTTAGGCTTCCTGCACGGTGGTATGGAAGTTGTTATTTTGGAATCGTTTTTCCAAAAGTATATCACGTAAAAGGAAACACTGGGAGCAATGAAAATAATAGTGAATTAACACGTAGTAAAAGAGCTAGTTTTTCAGAGATTGTAGGTGATATATTTGGTGCATTGATACCTTCAGTGGGAATAATTCTGAACTCAAGGAAAATATGTAAATTGTCTAGAGTGGTTGATCGTTTATCAACAGATACTGCTGGAGGATTTCTAATGATTAATGCGGAGATGGTTGCGATTAGATCTATGGTTATGCAAAATCGACTTGCTCTTGATATAATATTAGCAAAAGAGGGCGGAGTCTGTAAATTGTTAAAAACGAAACATTGTTGCACATATATTCCGGACAAAAGTGCAGAAATCGGAATATATATAAAGAATATTACTAAACTTGAGTAGGAAGTGAAACCACTGGAAATTGATAGTGTATGGGAAAGATTGACAAATAGCATTGCGTCAATTGGTACCTGGTTTACTAATGTAGGGAAAGGACTTATAGGTCAAATAATAGTACCCTTAGTAGGGATAGCAATAACGGTATTGTCAATATGGTGCAAATGTTGTAGAAAGAAGGAAACATATAGGGTGACAGGAAAAGGCAAGAAAAGGAAATTGGAGGAAATGGAATTAGAAGATCTGAGAAGTGAAATTTATAAGAAACTGAAAGGAGAAGATAAAAATAGACAATGTAAAAATGAAAATGTGACAGACGTATGTTAAGTTGGCATCTGATTATAGGTTGTTTTGATGGCTCAGAAACGCCATCAGAGAGGGGATTGATGGAGCAATGACTCACAATGAGACTTGCTCGAAAGCAATCTTCTCACAGTATTAATTAATTTATACTAAAATTCTATAATTTCTCTATTAATAATGTGCAAACACAAAATTTTTATCCAAAAGATGCTTGCCTATGTGTTTTCCACTAATAAGTAATCCTTGTCTAATCCAAAATGGCCGCTAAAGCGCGGGAACTCTACTGCGCATGTGTCAACCATGTCACGTGGTATGACGTCTTTCTTTGCTTGGAGGGAATCTTTGGCTTCTGCGCAGTGTATGCTAAAATGACTGCTTAATGTTCTCACATGCTAAAGCTTTCGCATTGCTGCAATTAATAATGTGGTATTCCAACGCTACTAATGCGGGATAGACATTTATAATTAAATGGGAGTAGAGTAGAAGTAGGGGGTATACAGTGAAAACATTTATTTTCGATTTTAATATGTTTCTTCTTTGATTTCTATTAGTTCGTAAAGTGGGCCTGGGTTGACAAAACAGCAGCTCAAGAAACCATGTGATTGGCGAATGCGCCCTGAAATCTAACCATGCAAAGCGATGAAGTCAACTTGGAAGATGTCCAAGGACATGACCCGCTGATCACCTTCACCGTTCATCTGAGATGTTCTACAAGTTGATACATTTTGTATACACTTTGTATTAAAACTTGTCGTGAGACGGGTGGGAAATAAAGCAAATGTATTAATTGAGAGGGGCGGTATTTTAAAACAATGGGCTTAAGAAAATTGAACTAAATTGACATGGTGCGAGGATCAACCCCCTGTCCCTGTCCAATCAGAAATAGTGGGCCCATAATATTGAAACATTAATGGGAGGTACATGGGCATAGAAGGGTATATTAGATATAGAATTAGCTAATTAGCTAGCTTAGGAGGAGCAGCAAGAGCTCAGAGAACAGATGAACAGATGCGGTAGCAGAGATTCGATGCTAATGCAGAACAGAGTAGAGTGACTGCTGTCTGAAGAGGTCCTGAGGTGGGGGCGGCGGACTCTATTAGAAGACACAGAAGAATCGAGGAGGAACGAAGTGTTAGAGAGGGGAACGACGCAGGCGTCGTTGGTAGAGAGGTCACCTATCCTGTCCTGAACCTGGTCCGGAGGTCTTGGTCTTCATCCTTCTCGGGACCCATCTTTCCAATTCCTTGGCCAAGGGGTTTGGTTTTCACACCTTTAGGTAACTATAAATGCGTAATCTTTAGTTGTACTGCTGTCTCTATCTTCTCCTTTCTGAGGGACCATCATTTGTGATTAATAGGTGATTATATAGTGTGCTTCCTCCTTGATATGCGATTAAGTATTATGTGGCTTGTAATTTACTCTGCTAAAGAATTTAGATGAACATTTTAAAACTTCCTGAGTCAGTGGTTATTTCAGGTGGTTAATGAAATTATGTATTGTATGATCTCATTTCAACCCCAATTATCAAAGGTCCATTGGTAAGTCATTACTCTTCAATCAGAAAAGGTAATTGGTAGCAGGGATTTTGATAAAGAGTACAACTGATTCCCACCAGCGGTGATTATTAGTTAGCGTGAATGAATGGGCCCAGGTGAGTATTTTGTGTATGAATGCTTATTGCTAGTAACACGCTGGATCACTGATCCCGGGAGAAGAGGACTGGCCGAGACACGTAAGAACTTGGCTAGCGTTAGCCTCCGTGGTTGCGAAGCGGAACATAGCAAGGAAATGGGGGGCAATTGCCACTCCAACGCTGGCAGCATGGGAAAACGACCTTAATTGGTGCTGGCAAGCAGAACGCCCAGTCTATGCAAGCAGGGGATGCCCCAAGAAATGGGAAAGGGTTTAGGGGGCTTGGCAGACCTATAGGGGGCTTTAGTGAGATCATACCAAATGTAGTAGCTAGCCCAGGATGTTTACTGGGAAGGCACATCAATGTATAACTGAACTGCAACCAACAGTGTGACAAAGGGGATGACAATGTAAAATTAATAACTCCATTCTGTACTGCTCATTGTTTATGAGCTAATAAAAAGAGTTATAAAAAAAATATATATTATTGTGGAAAAAGTATAAGAGATTATTGCATGGTTCAGCTGAGGTAGAAACAGAAGCTGACAAGCTGTAGGAGCAAGAAATGATTGCTCAATTTTTGGAACTTTTCTTAAAGTATAGGCTGCCAAGGCAGTTTTAGATTAATTCAGTTTGGGATTTCCAAATCAATTTTTGATAATTATTTACATTCTCCTTGTGTAGCTTTGGAGAATCAATGTTTTCACCAAACATTTCTTTAAATGTTTACAGTGGTTATTCTCCACACTAAGCTATGCAGCAAACCTGGGGAAAGTAGGTGTATTTCTCTTAGAGGGCCCATTTTTCAACTGGGCAATTTGATGGATTAGCCAATCACTGGTAGCCTTAATATTGGTTTCCATATTTCCCTTAAATGTTGGTTCAGCAGAGGGAAGTACGCATATGAAATTCTCTTACGTGACTGTACCCCATGCCAATGAAGGTTTGGTGTTAATTCTCTCATAGGATAAATCCAATTTGTATGAATAGGAAAAGGGTACTAGAAGGTGATCTATCCAAATATGACAGAGAGAAGTGCCGATCATAAGGTTGATGAGGTTCGAAAAAATTAAGCTCAGGGTTTGCCCAGCCTTATGTGTTGGATCTACCACAAGCTGATAGAGGTTGAGGCTTGTGAGAGCCACTTTCAGTTGAAAGGCCGCCATGCAGTTAGTGTCCTCTGCATAGACGTTAAAGTCTCCAAAAAATGTTGAAATTTAAAAATGTAATACAAATGGGGGCTAGCACATTGACTAAAGCCTCTGCATATTCAGTCTAATATTCAGGCAGATGATGAGCAGCTGCCCCTGAAAATGAATACTTAGGGGTGAGCTTAGCAAAAACAAAAAAGAAAACAATCCCTCTACTCCCAGTGTGTCATCCAGCTTGGTGAAGGAGCATGTTAGATGAAAGCGATGAATTACAGCAATGCCTCCTCTCAATCAACCTTGAGGATCCAAATGCATTATGGAAAAACCCAGGTGAATTTCCAACACTATATCAGGTCGAGAGGTCTCCTTTAACCAGGTTTCTGTAAGGAAAACCAGTTCCCACTTATCCTCATCTTAGGAGGCTCTGTATATCAAGGGCCTGCTTAGGTAGGGATCTTGCATTAATTAACAAGTTACTTACCTCTGGTAAAGCCTTATCTTGTAGAGACTCTATCTAGCCTCAAATTCCTTACCTTAGAATAACCCCAGGCATCAGACTGGATACAGACGTTTTTCGTGAACAGTACCCCTGCGTGCCGGTGGCGTAGTTTGGCTCCATGTGCGCAGTGCCACTATAGGCGCGACCCTTGCAAGCGGACGTCAGTATCTTTTTGTGACCTTACAAGCCAGAAGTGCAAAGCCGCAAAGTACACTAAAACACTGGTGCGTGAAACTAAGGCCCTTAAAAGGGGAACAGTCACTTAGTCTGATATCTGATCGCAGAGCGGGGAGGATGAGGAAACTGTAGCTAGAGTATTTACCAGATAAGGCGTTACTGAAGGCAAGTAACTTGCTCATCTGATAGAGACTTCTAGCTGCAGATTCCTTACCTTAGAGTAGATAGAAATCTACTAGGAAGGCAGTTTTGATGGTAAGAAGCTTGATAGCACAACTATGTAATGGCTTGAAAGAAGGAATAAATTAAGGTCCCACTGTGGGGTAACAAAGGGAGCAGGTAGGAATATGAGTTGTAGACCGTTCAAAAACCTATGTACAATAGGGGACTTGAAGAGGGATGGCTTATCTGGTAACTGCAGAAATGCAGAGGGGGCAGAAAGATAGCCTTTCAAAGTGCCCAAAAAAGAGCCCTTTTGGGCTAAGGACAGAAGCAACAAAAGAATCTGGGAAAGGGGTGCAGAAAGAGGATCAACTTGCCTGTCTGTACACCATGCCATTAACTTACTCCAATGGCAGGCACATACCTTTATGGTGGAGGGACGCCTGGTTGCCAAGATAACATTACAGACTTCGGACGGAAAGTCGAAAGCTGTCAACTGTTGCCGCTCATTTTCCGCACATGAAGGCGAAGAGTTTTCAGGTTTGGGTGCTAAACCCTGTCCTGTTCCTCCAACAGAATATACTCCTAAAGAGGCTGCTTGATTGAAGGACCTGTGCTTATGCTCAACAGCTCAGGATACCACACTCTCCGTGCCCAACCCGGAGCCACAAGGAGAACTTGGGCCCAGTTCCTGACATTGTTGATAACTCTGGGCAGGAGTGGTGTTGGAGGAAAGGCATACAGGAGGCCTGACCCCATTCGAGACAAAGCTGACATTTTGCGTTCTTGAAGGAGCAGAAAATATCCGACAAGGCTATCCACACTCTTGGAAGAGGCCTTGTACCACCTCCGGATGGAGACACTATTCGTGATCAGCTAAGCATCGACGGCAGAGTTTGTCCGTCCTGTTGTTCAGAGAGCCCGCCAGGTGTTGAACCACCAGGGATGTACCCTGAAGTTCCAGCCATGTCCAAAGGAGTAGAAACTTTTGACAAAGGGTCCACAACCACACCCTCCCTGTTTATTGCAATACCACATGGTGGTGGTGTTGTCTGTGAACTTCTGTACCAGCCTTCCCCTGACTGAAGGAAGAAAGACCTTCAATGGCAGCCTCATCACTCGGAGCCCCAACATGTTGATGTGAAGTCCGGATTCCGCCGGAGACCAGAGTCCTCTGAACTCCATCTCTCCCAGATGGCCACCCCAACCCAGAAGTGATACATATGTCACTAGTCAGCTCGGGTTGGGTTCTTTAGCCTCCACTCCAGATTCGTTGCAGCTCCTTCCGAGATCTGGACCTTGTCAGAGAGATTCCCCTCATACTGTACCCACTGGAACTTTAGGTGCCACTGCGGGCCCTCAAATACCAACAAGCATGTGTCATGAGAAGGATGCAGGAGGCTATAAGGCCCAACAGCCTCAGAGTCAGTCTCACCGAAATCCAGGATAGAGGCTGAAACATCGGTATCATAGTCCAAATATCCTGGACTCGCCGCTCGGGAGGATAGGCCCAAAACTGCACTGTGTCCAGAACAGCTCAGATGAAAGGGAGTGTCTGAGACGAAATCCAGTGTGACTTCTGCACATTGGTAGTAAACCCCAGAGAGTGCAGGAGGTTCACCGCAGTCCAAAGGTGGGAGACAGCTGCCTGGGTCAAGCCCGTCTTCAACAGCCAATCGTCAAGGTAGGGAAAGACTGGAATCCCTGACTTTCACAGATTAGCTGCAACTACCGCAATCACTTTGTAAACACCCGTGGAGCACTGGTAAGGCCAAAGAGGAGCACAGCAAACTGAAAGTGCTCTTGGCAAACCGGGAACCGCAGGCAACGCCTGTGGGCAAGCAGGACGGGAATGTGAAAATAAGCGTCCTGTAAGTCCAGCGATACCATTCAGTCTCCTGGGTCCAGGGCAGACAGGACCTGTGCGAGCATGAGCATTCTGAATTTCTCCTTTTTCAGGAAGAGATTGAGAAGGCGCAGGTCTAAAATAGGATGAAGGCCTCCATCCTTCTTTGGCACCAGAAAGTAGCCAGAATAGCAACCACAACCTACTCCTGATGCCGCCACCTTCTCTACAGCCCCCTCGGCAAGAGAGCCAATACCTCCTTTCAAGCAGAAGCCTTCACAGACTTTAATTTTCCGGCTCAGGTCATCACAGTTCACCATCTGCCACTTTTCCAGTTTTGACGCAGTGGGTTTCCCATCCTGTGCCTTTGGATTTAGCCCTTCGTTCTACTTTAGATAAAACTGGAGAAAGACTACACTGGAAGAAGGACGTTGTTTCCATTTCTAGAGGTTTATTCGAGTACTGATGTACAAAGTTAGTGCTTTCTTATTTTCTTCCTTTTTTCTTTTCCAATTTTCTTTCCTTTCTGCTTCTCTTGCTTCTTTATTTTCACTATGCAAATTATTTCTCCTCCTCCTTTCATTTTATCTTTGCCTGATGAGCCTATTCTTCCATGGGAAAAATGGAAGAAAGTTTTTATAAACTATTTCGAAGTTTGTGGGCCCAATCTGTCCCCAGAGAAAGAAAAATTCATGTTAATTCACTGTTTAGGGGCAGCGGGACAAGAGATCTTTGAGAACTGATATTGTGTGTGAGGGTGAAGATGATTCTTCACAATCTTTAAATGAGTTTGAGTCATCAATTAAGAAGCTAATTAATCATTTTCTTCCAAAGGTGCCGAAAGGGATTCCATTTTTTATTAAATACATTATTCTGCTCGCTAGTATCCCAGTATCCCCTATTTTGAAATGTATATATCTATTTGAGCTACACTCACATAAAGTAGAACTCCTACAGGCCATGCACATCCCCAGCAATAAACCATTCATCATAATCTGAACAGGTGTATAATAACTTAACAAATCTGCCATATACAGCTGGACCAAGGAGGACTCTAATTTGGTCCACCACTGCAGGACCCAAAAAGCAACATACTATGACCATTTCTTGACACTTTACAATGACAACCATATGTGGAATGATAGTAAAGAATATACCAGCAAACTCCACACATTCTCTCCCTTCAACCTATGCCTGCTCAGGATCATAAACTTCAAACAAAAAAATCTCAAAATGGACACTCCAGTGCTGCAATCAGCTAAGTGGACTATGAGCTTAAGAAATACCACAAAGCAGTATTTCCCAAACTGGGGGTCGCGATCCACTGGTGGGGCATGAGCCAATTTTTGGTGGGTTGTGAAAGTCCAAACAATAAATAAAGATACTTAAAAATGCTGTATTTATCTCGTCACACTTGCTGCACTACGAAGACGGGGGTCAAATGTCAGGCTATGTCTTCTGACAAATTGCAGCTTAGAATTTTTAACAAGAGTAATGGTGTTTACAAACTCCTCTCACTTTTCAGTCAGAGAAAGAAAAGTAAAGTGAATTATGTGATAATCTTGCTGGGGTACAGGTAGTGTGAAAGGAAAGGATGTCATTTTTCTGTAACACACTAAAATGTAAGTATCTGTAAATGAACTGTACACAGTCAGCAGTTAGGAAAGCAAAAATGAGGCAATACTTTGCAATTCTGAAGTGTGATGGAAACAAACATTTTAACAGGACACTTTAATTGGAGACGTACAACAAAACCAGATTTCCACACAATATAATTTGTGTGTAATATAGTTTTATCAGTAAAAGTGCATGTCTGTGCAAACTTAGTGGCCATTTCAATGGGAAATGTGCTGTCTGTAAATGACAGTGCGTTACCACACAATGCTATAGCTATTTAAAAAAAGAAAAAAAATCCCCCACCTCACGTTCATTAAAGCTAGGTGGGTCACGAAAGCTTGCCATTATAAAAATTGGGTTGAGGTTCTAAAAAGTTTGGAAAGCATTGTAATAAAGTGACTTGAAGTGCTGTTCAGGGTAGCCAGTCTACTGAAAATCAAACTGTGTGCCTATCTTTCGCACTTCTACATCCATCCCACTGCTAGGCATTGCATCCCACAACATGATAACTGCAACATGGTGGTCATCACGTACTACATGGGAACACAACCTACATACAATTAAAAAAAAGACAAAACCCTTCCAACTACACACCCTGCACGGAATAATATGCTACCCGTGTAGGCAAGCAATTGAGCGCTCCACACAGTTAGTAAGCACTATATGCATGTCACAATACAATAGAATCAAATGGTTGTAATCAAAGAAACAAAATCCAGTTCCACTTGAAGTGGAAAAATCTAGGTACATCAGACTAAAACAATACAAAAAAAACACATGAAGTGAATATGAAAGGTAGTGAAACCAAGTAACAAAAACAAGTAATGGTAAAACTGCATGACAGCTCCCTTTAATGAGGGCTCTATTACGTGTATGATGTCGAACAAGATCTGAATATAAACCACGCTTATGTAAAGAGTTGCTGTGAAGTAATCGTCCGTAGCCAAACAAACCAAAACGTATGTGGCAGAAAAAAAGTTGTGGCAACGTTACTTTTAATCACGATGGTTTGGTGGCCGAGACCGTTATGTCGGACTGAGAGACTAATTTTCTTACCACTGCAAGCTGTGTTCTGGATGCTACAGTGTGAAAAACCGCAGGCATCATGAGAGATTCCTCAACTTTCAACTCCATTTCATTCTCTGCAGAAAACGTGGTTTTTGGAATAGCTGGTGGACGGTCACACAGGATCATCTCTTTGTTGAACAGAAATATTGGATTTGTGTCCTGCAAAAAAAAACAAGCAAATTAAACAGGTGAGTAAAAAAACACAAAGATTATGTCATTAAATATCAGTGAAACCATTGTGGTAAGAAGGCCTATAATTCAGGAAACCATCAATATGCCATTGCCATGCCATTTCCAGCCTTGCTATAAAGATACATTAAGGTAGTTACCACAGATGCGCTATCACTGTGTCCACTTCCAATAATTGTCACTGAGAGTTAACTTCCAATGTCTGGCATGTTGAAAACAGATACGTTTCGTTCACACTTGTCAATTATTTTTTCCACTTAAATGACTCCGCAACAATCTCAGGTGACAGTTGCACGTGTAAAAGCCATTCAAGATTTAGTTTAATAATCTACGATGTCTAGGTTTACTAAGGTCTTAGGATACCAACTGTTAGCCTCAGATGGGCTTCCCAATAAGTGTTTGCCTCTCAATATGCCTGACGTGTCATACCCGTTCTAGATTCCGTTTCTCGTTTCTGAAACGGTTTCTCAACCAAGTCACTCCACTTGCTGCTAGGCGTCACATTCCATGGCACGAATGCAACGCTACCACACTTCATGTTTGAGCCAACCTTTGCCCTTGTCTCCTACTAGCCGGTTTGTTCCCCAGTAAAAGAGCTAGCGCTTGAAATACTCATTTCCAAGGTTGTGTCGCTGAATGTCACAAGTTCATTGTTCGTGTACATAGCGTATACCTAGATTCTCGGTCTCTAAACCATTTAAAATAAAGGACTTTGGATGAAGTACTACAATAGAAAGAGATATCTTCCTCCTTAAACTTATGGAAGTTTATCTCTTGGTCATAGACAATATGTTCACTAGGAAGATACCAAAATAAAACAAGTTTAGAAAAATATATATATATATTTTTGTTTTCATCACTCCACCATTGTAACAGAAAGTGGGCATAACTTTCATTAAATGAAACAGGCCATCTGATTATCACAATGGCATTCGACTGGTAATGACAGTACCTAGAATTCTACATGGGCAATAACGTTAGCCTCTCCACAGAGGCCCCATTAGTTTCACTGCTGATCATCGATTGATGGTTAAAACACAAACTGAGCAGGATGAACTTTAAGAGCAACACAGTAATGAAAGTCTTCTTCAAATACTTAACACATTATTAGCATCCGATAAGAACGATGAGAGCTGGCCAGCCAACCAGCCTTTGCTGGATATATTTAACTTTTAGGCCCATAAAATGTACTTTTCCGAGGTTGGCTAGCTGCCAATATGCCTATTTGCTGCTGTGCGTAAATAAGAAATATGAGCAACCTTTTGCCTAAATGTTTGTGAGTTTAAAAAAAAAAAAAAAAAACACTCCATCCTCTTGTGGCGCTCCCTCTCAGCCTTTTCTCTAGGAGCTTCCAGTTGATACACAGCTCTCTGGGCTTGTCTCCTACTCTTGGTAATGAGGAAGCCCAATTAGCCAAAGTAAAGCAGAAAAACATTTTCTTTTTTTTACTTTTCTTTGGCCCTCTCTGAACAGGCGGCTGCTAGAGAAAAGGTTGAGAGAGCACTTCAGGACGATGGAGCCGTATCTTTACCCAAACATTCAGGTGAGATGCTGCTCATTTTCCTGCAGCCCTCCCTATTTTGAGTGGGAGTGCTACTAGACTTACTGCGTTCACCTGCAAAGTCAAGTCTCTGACTCGGTCAAAAACAAAGCTCCCGTTTCTCAACTGGCAAAGAAACCAACAGTGGAGTTGATGAATCAGCCATGTGTGAACAAGCTGCCACATTGTGCCACGGGCTCTCAATGGCCCACTGATAATACAAGTATCAGTCAGCCCACCTTGGAGGATTTTGTCTTGCAGACTGTGGTCCAGCAGTGATCCTGAAATAGAAACTCTCCGGCCTTGACAAGGGTGGAATTGGGTGGATCTCTCCTTTTCACTGATGCATCCATCTCCACCAGCACTGGTGTTTCAATGAGGTCTGCATGAGGTGTGTATGCTTAAGTTCATCTATGCTTGACCTTTTCTATGGATCAGCAATGGCAGGACATTCATGTGGCATGCATCAGGTCCCCCCACCACCCTCCTGCAAAGTCGGCTTCCAGAGCTCGATGTCTACATTCTTTGTCCTGAAAGGGTAGAACTCTTGATGCAGAAATCAATCTTTTAGCACGAAGGGATAAAACAAGTACTCATTAGGTCTAAGAACGAAAAGGTCATATAACAAGGGTATCGCAACAAAGGCAGCAATTTTGTGTTTGTAGGTAAGTATCTGTTGGACAGCAAAGATAGAAAAACAAGCATTTGCAATGCAATAGGTCTCGCATTTATGAGAGTTTGAACTATTGGCATTGTAAATGACAATGCCTTTTATTTATGTGCTGTTTTTGAAACAGATAATAGTGCTCGGAGGCTGTAATTAAAGCCTACTGAGCAAAAACACAAGTAACTGGGGGTGTTGTCATGGGAGATTACAAAATGAGACAAGGCAGTACTAAGGTGGGACTACTAAGCCTTTTGACAGATGAACAGCCACAGTTTACAATGGACAATGACAGAAGCCAATGAAAAATGTGGGTGGAGAGTGGGCGAAGCTTTAAGTTCCTACCCCAATACAGCATGCCTCGCATGGTACCATTTTGTGTGTCCATCCTTCGTTATCCCTTCAATGACTCACAGCACTATATGGGGCAACACAAATGGTTCTGCGCTCTATAATTTCCATTCCTTTCGGCACACCCCATTAGTTACTGCACAGTTCATAAGGACAATAACAGAAGCTGGAAACAACTGGGCTATGTACAGATATCCAGGGAAGGATACCTGAATTGCCACTAGAATCCCGAATCAGTATTTCCAGGCATTGGAGGCTATTAGTCTGTGCAGAGTTTACTTTTTTGCAACCTTCACGAAGTTCTATGAAAAATGCTGCAACTTTGCTAATATTTAATATTTTACACTTTGCTACAAAACTTGGAGATTGTGTCTTTTGCAATAATGTATGTCACATATATAATTTTTATTAACGCTAACAAAATGTTTCTGTATAAAATATACTTTGCAGAAAACATGTAGTGTTTTTCTTGGCAGAGGGTATACATCTGATTAGCCAAAGCTTTTGGTGGTGCCACCTTGTTAGTCATGTCCCATGAGGATAAGTTACTTACCTGTAACCCTAGTTCTCTTCCAGGGGTATCCTCATCAAAGTCATAAGCACATGAATATTCCCGCCCATGCGCGGTACCCCGGAAAAACCATATATGTAGCTCTATATATATATATATATATATATATATATCTATATATATATATATATATATATATATATATATATATATATATATATATATATCCATATATCCATATAATCTACTGGCGGTCGCCAGTAGATAGTTATAGTTACAACCTATTATCCATAGGAAATCCGCGACATTCTATTTGAAATAACTCTCTTGCCGGTTGACGTATCTTCGCAAAATTTTCAAACTTTATGGCCCGCTCCGGTCCGCTCCTACCCTGAAAGTCTCGGGGGATTCGTCAAGCGGGGCCGAGAAAAAGGGGGGTCCCAAAACGCGTTTTCCCCATGCAATTTTCCATAGGAAACTTTAGACACGGCTACAGCCCGAACTGCTGAACGGAATTACACCAAATTTGGCAAAGAGGTAGTTCTTGGTTCAGAAAGAACCCTTTTGTTAAATGGTGTAAATCCGTTCAGTAGTTGCTGAGAAAATGAAAAGTAAAAAAGATAGTGATATCTAGGGCCGCGGATCCTCCCGAGCACGAGCTTTATGTTAACCCCTTCCATGCGCGGCCGATTTTCGCCCTGTGCGAGGCGTTGCATTAAGCGGACGGGTTCATGACGAGCTCAGCTCGTCATGCGCACACGAGCACTGCGCAGCATGACGAGCTGAGCTCGTCATGAGCATGGAAGGGGTTAATTGGCTGTCAACACTCCAAACCAGGAAGTGTTGGCAGCCATTTTGTCCCTCGGTAGAACCGAGGGACAGAAACAAGTGCGCAAAGCGCACAAAGGGGGCAGGGTAGAAACACCCTGACCCCTAGGTCTGCTCAGGGGGTCCCACAAGGACCCCTGGGCAAAAAAAAAATTGTTTTTTAAAAAAAAAAATCGGCAGGATGCGCTCAGGGAGCGCGGACCCTGCCGAAAAAATCGGAGCGCGGTCTCCCGCGCTCGATAGCTACTGGCCCCCGGGTGGGCCAAGTCCCGGGGGCATGCTGGGGGGGTTAATTTTATGTGTGGGGGGCCTCTAAGGCCCCAAGCCCGGGGACCACCACCCCCCGGGGCTTTTTGTATAATGGTGCGGGTGGGCTCTGCGCCCTCCCGCAGCCCCGGGGACCGCCACCTCCCCGGGCTTCTCTTTTATTTAAAAAAACCTGTGTGGGGGGCTCCAGTCCCCACACGCCCGGGGACCACCACCTCCCGGGGCACTAAGAGAATTTAAATGGGGGTCCGTTTTGGACCCTCAGAGCCCCGGGGACCACCACCTCCCCGGGGCTTTCAAAATGTAGGGGAGGGGGGCCGCGCGGCCCCCTCCTGGAGCCCTTGATGGCCCTGGGGACCACCACCCCCAGGGCCGGCTCCTGCAGTGTCCGGGGTGCCTACCCCCGGGACACTGCTGTTTGCAATGACAGGACGGGAGCCTCGCGGCTCCCGTCCTGTCATTGCAAACTTGCTTTGGATATTGGAAGAGAGAGCAGGAAACCTGCTCTCTCTTCCAATATCCAAAGCACATTGCTTTTCCACATGGGGAGCTGCATCTTAGCAGCTCCCCATGTGTAAAAGCAATGCCGGCTCCCGTAGGGTAGGACACGGGGAGCCGGCGGGACTGTGGGGGGCTTGGGGACCCCCACAGTCCCCAACGAGAGGCCAGGCCCCGGGGATGGGGTCCCCGGGGCCATAAGTGGCCCGGGAGGGGGCCACGCAGCCCCCTCCCCAAAGGAAAAAAAAATTAAAAAAAAAAAAAAAAGTGCAAGGCCGGCCCCGGGAGATGGGGTCCCCGGGGCCTTAAATGGCCCGAGGAGGGGGCCACGCAGCCCCCCTCCAAATAAAAAAAGAGGCCATGCCCCGGGGATGGGGTCCCGGGGCCAATACAGGCCCAGGGAAGGGGGGCCACGCGGCCCCCTTCCCATTTTTTTTTTTATTTTAATTTAAAAAAGGGGAAAGGCCCTGGGGATGGGGTCCCCAGGGCCTAAAAATAGGAAAAAGGAAGGGGGCCACACAGCCCCCCTTCAGGGAAAAAAAAAAACGATCGGGCCGTAGGCCCCGCCCCTTCCTTCACCACTCTGCAAACGCGCCCCTGGCGCGTTTGCAGAGGGGAACGATCCCCTTGAATACTGGGGGTCCCTGGGGGCCAACTAGCCCACCAGGAACCTCCAGTATGCGCCAGGGGCTGCCTTGCAGAGAGGTGTACAGAGGCCACGCCCCTTTTACACCTCTCTGCAACGCAGCTCTATGGCGCTTTTGGAGGTATATGGTGGGCTAGTTGCACCCCAGGGACCCTCAGGATTCAAGGGAGTTAATCCCCCGACTTAAAACGCGCCACGGGGCGCGTTTGCACAGTGGTGAAGGGAGGGGGCGGGGCTTCAGGTGACATGTGTGCAAACAGGCCCCGTGGCGCGTTTGAAGATGGGGAATTAAATCCCCTTCAATCCTGAGGGTCCCTGGGGGCCAACTAGCCCAACAGGTACGTCCAGAAAGCGCCACAGAGCTGCGTTGCATAGAGGTGTAAAAGGGGTGTGGCCTCTGTACATGTCTCTGCAACGCAGCCCCTGGCGCATACTGGAGGTTCCTGGTGGGCTAGTTGGCCCGTAGGGACCCTCATGATTCAAGGGGACTTAATCCCCCAACTTAAAACGCGCCACGGGGCGCGTTTGCACAGATGTCACCTCAGGCCCCGCCCCTCCCTTCACCATTGTGCAAATATTCCTCTAAAATCAGCCGAAATACGAATTCTGATTTACTCACCTGTTATCAGGAGAGACCTCAGTGCTGCATCTTTCAGCCCAGTACTGATCCTGAAAAGTAATTTTAACCGTACTTACCAGTAACTTGAATTTCCTTCCATAGGCTAACATTGACTGGTTTCACTTGGAAATTCTTCTAAGTGTGGAGTTTTGGAACTTTAAAATATTCCTCTAAAATCAGCCGAAATAATCAATCAATCAATCAATCACGGCATTTATAGAGCGCGCTACTCACCCGGGAGGGTCTCAAGGCGCTGGGGGAGGGGGTAAGTTACTGCTCGAACAGCCAGGTCTTGAGCTGCTTCCTGAAGGAGAGATGGTCCTGGGTTCGCCGAAGGTGAGTGGGGAGGGAGTTCCAGGTCTTGGCTGCCAGGTAGGAGAAGGATCTTCCTCCGGCGGTGGCTCTGCGGATGCGTGGTACGGTGGCGAGGGCGTGGCTGGTTGATCGTAGCTGGCGGGTGGGCGTGTAGAAGGTCATGCGGTCGTTGAGGTACTTGGGGCCCAGGTCGTGGAGGGCCTTGTGTGCGTGGGTGAGGAGTCTGAACGTGATTCTCTTGCTGACGGGGAGCCAGTGCAGGTCTTTCAGGTGTCCGGTGATGTGGCTGTGTCGGGGGATGTCCAGGATGAGTCGTGCGGAGGCGTTCTGGATGCGCTGGAGTCTTTTTGAAGTTTGGCTGTGGTTCCGGCGTAGAGGGTGTTCCCATAGTCCAGTCGGCTGGTGACGAGTGCCTGGGTGACGGTCTTCCTGGTCTCAGTGGGGATCCATCTGAAGATCTTGCGGAGCATGCGCAGGGTGTTGAAGCACGAAGATGAGACGGCGTTGACTTGTCTGGTCATCGACAGGGAGGAGTCCAGGATGAAGCCCAGGTTGCGTGCGTGGTCCGTTGGCTTGGGCGCGGTGCCCAGGGCCGGGGGCCACCAAGAGTCGTCCCAGGCGGAGGGTGATGAGCCCAGGATGAGGACTTCCGTCTTGTCTGAGTTCAGTTTAAGGTGGCTGTTCCTCATCCAGTCGGCGACGTCTCTCATCCCGTCGTGTAGGTTGGCTCTGGCGGTGGTGGGGTCGTTGGTGAGGGAGAGGATCAGCTGGGTGTCGTCGGCGTAGGAGATGATGTTGAGGTTGTGTTGGCGTGCGATGGCTGCGAGGGGGCTCATGTAGACGTTGAAGAGGGTTGGACTGAGTGAAGATCCTTGTGGAACGCCGCAGATGACTTCGGTGGCCTCGGATCTGAACGGGGGAGGCGGACTCTCTGGGTTCTTCCGGCGAGGAACGAGATGATCCATTCCAGTGCTTTCTCTCGGATTCCGATGTTGCTGAGGCGCTTCACTAGGGTGCGGTGGCAGACGGTGTCGAACGCCGCGGAGAGGTCCAAGAGGATGAGGGCTGCTGTTTCCCGTTGTCGGTTAGGGTTCTGATGTCGTCGGTGGCTGCGATAAGGGCGGTCTCGGTGCTGTGGTTGGCCCGAAACCCGGACTGCGAGGGGTCGAGGGATCCATTCGTCTCGAGGAAGGCGGCAAGCTGTCTGTTGACGGTCTTCTCAATGACTTTGGCCGGAAACGGAAGGAGCGAGATGGGACGGTAGTTCTTGAGGTCGGTGGGGTCCGCCGTTGGTTTCTTCAGGAGGGCGGTAAGCTCGGCGTGCTTCCAGCTCTCCGGGAAGGTGGCGGTGTGGAAGGAGGAGTTGATGATGTCCCGGAGATGGGGTGCGATGGTGGCGTCGGCTTTGTTGAAGACGTGGTGTGGGCAGGGGTCGGTTGGTGATCCGGAGTGGATGGAGTTCATCGTGCGGGTGGTGTCTTCGGTGCTGATCGGGGTCCAGTTGCAGAGGGTGGTGGTGGCGGGCGTTGGTTCGGCGGTAGGGTGCGTGGTCTGTGCGTCGAAGCTGTTATGTATGTCGGTGATCTTGCGGTGGAAGAACGCGGCGAGTGAGTTGCAGAGGTCTTGCGAGGGGGTGATGTCGTAGTTTCCGGCGCTGGGGTTGGAGAACTCTTTGACGATGCTGAAAAGTTCCTTGCTGTCGTGGGCGTTGTTGTCCAGTCGTTCTTTGAGTGCCGACTTCTTGGTGGCACGGATCAGCTGGTGGTGTTTGCGGGTGGCGTGCTTGAGGGCGGTCCTGTTGTCTGTGGTCTGGTCGAGTCGCCAGGCTTTCTCGAGAGTGCGGCAGTTCTTCTTGGATTCCTTGAGTTCGTTGGTGAACCAAGGGGTTTTCTTGCTTCCGGGTCTGCTGGGAGGGTTTTTTAGTGGTGCGAGGTCGTCGGCGCAGGCGGTCAGCCACTTGGCGAGGTTGCTGGCTGCTTCGTTTGGGTCCGTTGTGTTGGTGGGTGTGTTCTGGCTGAGGGAGGCGGTGAGCTGCTCGGCGGTGATCTTGCTCCAGCTCCGGCGGGGAGCCTGTTGCGGGTGGTGGTGGGTCGCAGTCTTTCTGAAGCTGAAGTGGACGCAGCTGTGGTCGGTCCAGTGGAGTCCGGTGGCGTGGCTGAAGGAGATGTGCTTGCTGGAAGAGAAGACGGGGTCAAGCGTGTGGCCGGCGTAGTGGGTGGGCGTGTTCACCAGTTGCTTGAGTCCGAGGTTGGCGAGGTTGTCCAGCAGGGCGGTGGTGTTTCTGTCGTTGTTGTTCTCCAGGTGGAAGTTGAGGTCCCCTAGGAGGATGTAGTCGGCGGAGGGCATGGCGTGCGGGCTGATGAAGTCTGCGATGTCTTCGCTGAATAGTGTGCGTGGTCCCGGGGGTCTGTAGATGAGGGTGCCTCGGAGGGTGGTCTTGGGGTCAGTGTGTATCTGGAAGTGTAGGTGTTCGGCGGCGGTGAAGGTCTCGTCGGAGTTAGTCGAGATGCGGATGGTGTTCTTGTGTACGATGGCGATGCCTCCTCCCGTCTGGTTGACGCGGTCCTTCCGGGTGATCTTGTATCCGTCCGGGATGGCTATGGTGATGTCGGGCGCTGAGGAGGCGTTCATCCAGGTTTCGGTGAGGAAGGCGACGTCCGGTGCTGTTGCGTCGAGCAGGTCCCAGAGTTCCACGGCGTGCCTGTGGACGGAGCGGGTGTTCAACAGGATGCATTTCAGGTGGTTGCTGCTGGTGCTCGACTTGGCGGAGGTGGTGCACGTCCGGGGGCAGGTGAATCGGCAGGCTTGGCAGGTGAAGGGTCCGTGGGTGCGTCTCGGTGAGGCTCGGTAGCAGGCAGGGTTCCGGCCGGCATTGAGTGCGGTGAGGGTGGCGGCGTCGTAGGTCCGTCGAGTAGTGTTGCATCGGTGGGATCCAGAGGTCCTGGCGCTGGGCGCGGGCCAGGCGCGGACGGGCGCAGACGGGCTTACCTTTGGCGCACCTTCGGCGCTCCGTCGGTGCGAATTCCGATTTACTCACCTGTTATCAGGAGAGACCTCAGTGCTGCATCTTTCAGCCCAGTACTGATCCTCAAAAGTAATTTTAACCGTACTTACCAGTAACTTGAATTTCCTTCCATAGGATATCATTGCCTGCTTTTTGCTGAAAAAGTTTCTAAGTGTTGATTTTTTAAACATACAAATATTCCTCTAAAATCAGCCGAAATCCGAATTCTGATTTACTCACCTGTTATCAGGAGAGACCTCAGTGCTGCATCTTTCAGCCCAGTACTGGTCCTGAAAAGTAATTTTAACCATACTTACCGGTAACTTGAATTTTCTTCATAGGCTAACATTGACTGGTTTCACTTGGAAATTCTTCTAAGTGTGGAGTTTTGGAACTTTAAAATATTCCTCTAAAATCAGCCGAAATACGAATTCCGATTTACTCACCTGTTATCAGGAGAGACCTCAGTGCTGCATCTTTCAGCCCAGTACTGATCCTCAAAAGTAATTTTAACCGTACTTACCGGTAACTTGAATTTCCTTCATAGGCTAACATTGACTGGTTTCACTTGGAAATTCTTCTAAGTGTGGAGTTTTGGAACTTTAAAATATTCCTCTAAAATCAGCCGAAATCCGAATTCTGATTTACTCACCTGTTATCAGGAGAGACCTCAGTGCTGCATCTTTCAGCCCAGTACTGGTCCTGAAAAGTAATTTTAACCGTACTTACCAGTAACTTGAATTTCCTTCATAGGCTAACATTGACTGGTTTCACTTGGAAATTCTTCTAAGTGTGGAGTTTTGGAACTTTAAAATATTCCTCTAAAATCAGCCGAAATACGAATTCCGATTTACTCACCTGTTATCAGGAGAGAACCCAGTGCTGCATCTTTTAGCCCAGTACTGATCCTCAAAAGTAATTTTAACCGTACTTACCAGTAACTTGAATTTCCTTCCATAGGAATCCATTGTCTGGTTTTCAGCAGAAAAGTTTCTCTGTGTCGATTTTCACAAACTACAAATATTCCTAAAAATCGCCTGTATGACTTAAACGCATTCTTTCAACTGTTTACAGGAGATGCACCAGTGCTGGATCCAGGATCCAACACTGAGTAAGAAAAAGTAACGATAACAGTTTTTAACTTCTAAGTGAATTTCCTTCCATAGGATAACATTGGTGATTCTATGAGAAAAAGTTTCTAAGTGTAAACTTTTAAAGTACAATAATATTCCTTAAAAATCACGACTGTAACCAAAACGCTTTTACTCAACTGTTTACAGGAGATGTCCCAGGACTGAATCTAGGATCCAGTAATGTGGTTAGAAAAGTAATCCATAAAGTAACTAATTGCATTTAACTAGAAATTCACATTGAGCTGAATGTTGCATTGTGTTTGAAAATGTGTTGCCCATTGCAACAACTGTAACTACTGTACTTAAGTCTATTGCCTATGTGCAAAGTAATTAAACTAAAGTAATTCATTCTGAGAAAGTATTTTTTGTAATGTAATGTATAATGTAATTACAATGTAATTTAAAAATAAAATATGTAAAAAAAAATTATTTCTAAAAAATTTGGAAATCAGTATGAAAAAAATTTATATAACAATTAATACATTTAAAAATTGTCATTTACAAAACCTTTGAAATTCACTGAAAAAACTGTAGGTTTCAGACATGTTATAGTTACAAATTAGCATTTAAAAAACCTTTGAATGTCACTGAAAAACCATAGGTTTCAGGGACGTTATAGTTACAAATTAGCATTTAAAAAACCTTTGAAATTCACTGAAAAAACCATAGGTTTTAGGGACAGTTATAGTTAGTTGGACATTGCACTCGTACAAAACCCGTGAAATTCCCCCGTTATAGTTAGTCCAGCTAACTATAACTCGCGCCCGCAATGCACTGCTGATGACGTCACATATTACATCACTCATGACATGGTCAGTGACATCACTGATGACATCACTGATGACATCACTGATGACATCATCCACGTGATAATCTGATGCACCTCCTCACACTCTAATATAACCTTTGATACACCCACTCTAAATTACAGACTGCCATTCGCAAAACCATAGACACTCCAACACCAATAACTACACACCCACTCACTGATTCTTAGGTCTACGCACACATCCACTCACTCACCCGTACAGTCACTCATACTTACGGTCACTCAGTACAGGACTATCATATGCACTCATACTCCTATATAGACACTCAAACACCGCCACTCATCCATAGAGGTACTCACACACCTAGTCAGTCATGCAAATAATTAAACACACTACCATTTACTCACCTATACAGTTATACACACACCAGCTCACTTACTCATACAAATAGTAGCACATTCTTACGCTCTTATACAATCACTGATACAAGCACACACTCATCCATACAGCCACTATCACAATCACTCACTCTCGCTTATAGCTATTTATATACTCCAACACACATATATACTGCCTTTCACATATGTAGTTACTCACACATGTACCACTGGGACATACATTCACTCACTAACACACTCTTACACACACTTACCCACCCATACAGTCTATCACAGATGCACTCTTGAAACCATCCACCCAGTGAATCACCCACTCACACATCTATGCACAGAGTCGCACACACCCCTCCCACACAAACACTCAGGCACCCATACAGATACTCAGACAAGCATTCAATAACTCATATAGACACTCATGTAGCTATTCACAAACACATGCAGCCACTTACACAGCAACAGACAGACGGATACAGACATTCACCCAGTTTAGTCACTAACCCATGCATTCAGTAAGATACGTTAAATCACTCACTTATAGAGTCAGTCACGCACCTACTAAATCATCCATACAGACACTTACACACCCACTCATTCTTCAATACGTCTTTTCCTATATATATTAAAAATATATAAACTTTACAGAAACACACAGTCACTGGATGATGTCATTTGAGATGTCATCAGTGATGTCATCAGTGATGTCACTGACCATGTCATGAGTGATGTAATATGTGACGTCATCAGCAGTGCATTGCGGGGCGCGAGTTATAGTTAGCTGGACTAACTATAACGGGGGAATTTCACGGGTTTTGTACGAGTGCAATGTCCAACTAACTATAACTGTCCCTAAAACCTATGGTTTTTTCAGTGAATATATATATATATATATATATATATATATATATATATATATATATATATATATATATATATATATATATATATATATATATATATATATATATATATATATATATATACACACAATGCAGCCTCCCATAAACATGCTGAGCAATGTTGCAAGGAATTCTCATGCACATAAACATATTCCAATAAAGCAGGGAGAAAGAAAACTTTTGAAAACTGCTTTAATATACAGCAGACAACACAATCCTGCAAGGAATAATGAAGAAAACATTGCCAGCACATAGGCTGCATTGTAGAAACATTAGTGTAGAAAGCTGAAAAGCTAACCCACATAAACACTCAGATAAACTGGCACTGTGCCTTTAAGGCAGCCATGACCCCTAGCTTCCCATCATGCCTCAGGGGTGACAGTTAGGTCAGTTGTTCTTTGCGGATATCCGCAGACCTTTTTACAAATAGATGTATGTATCATGTTCACTTGCCCGGAGGCGGGTGGGTTGCTTATGACTTTGATGAGGATACCCCTGGAAGAGAACTAGGGTTACAGGTAAGTAACTTATCCTTCTCTTCCAGGGGATCCTCATCAATAGTCATAAGCACATGAATAGAATAGCAAGCCCATCCCCTCATCCTGCGGGCAAGTAAACAGAGTACCATCAAGATACATAAACGCCATAAGGCCTATACAGACTCCAATAGGTTAGCATTGGAACAGATTCCTCAAGGAGGCCTGGCCCCCTTGTGTATCTGCTCTGGAGTCAGAATCCAGACAGTAATGTCTGGTAAACGTATGGACCGATTTCCAAGTTGCCGCCTTGCAAATCTCGGCCATCGGTACATTATGTAAGAATGCAATCGTAGCAGCCTTGACCCTAGTAGAATGAGCTTTAGGGGAGGCAAACAGAGGCTTATTTGCTATTTGGTATGCCAACTTTATACAAGATACTATCCATCTTGAAATGGATCTTTTAGAAGCTGGGAAGCCTGTTCTAACAGAGCAGTTTACAAACAATTGATCAGCTTTTCTAATGGATTTTGTTGCATCCAAATAGAATTTGGGAACCCTCTTGAGGTCTAGCGAATGAAGAGACCTTTCCGCTGGTGTGGATGGACTGGGAAAGAAAGAGGGTAGAGAAATCGTCTGATTAACATGGAACTCTGACACAACCTTAGATAGGAAGGAAGGGGGAGTTCGCATAACAACCCTATTATGGTGGAAAACCGTATAGGGTTCTTTAGAACAGAGTGCTTGTATCTCACTCACTCTGCGTGCTGATGTAATTGCTACTAGAAAAGCTACTTTCCAAGAAAGGTGTTGCAATGTAGCCTTATGAATGGGTTAAAATGGAGGTCCCATCAATTTAGACAAGACCAAATTCAACTCCCAAGGAGGAGAAGGAGGTCAAACAGGGGGATAAACCTTTTTCAACCCCTGCAGGAAGTCCTTGACCACCTGAAGCTGAAAGAAAGAAGGCTGGTTAGGTGATTTACGATATGCTGGGATAGCCGCCAAATGCCCTTTAATGGAAGAATATTTCAAACCAGATTTGGCCAAATAGAGCAAATACGGCAAGATTACCTCCTCTTGCCCGTTAATTGGACTCCAATCATTACGGATACACCACAAGTAAAACCTTTTCCACTTTAGAGAGTATGAGGATCTTGTGGAAGGTCTCCTTGACTCCCTTAAAATGTCCATGCAGTCCTGAGGGAGGTTCAAATGTCGGTACTGCAGGACTTCAGGAGCCATGCTGTCAAGCTGAGCGAGGGAAGGCTGGGGTGCAGAATCTTCCCTCCCATTTTGGTGAGAACATCCAGCCTGCACGGAAGTCTCCGATGCGGGCGAACCGAGAGTTGCAACAGGTCCGGATACCACCATTGGCGAGGCCAGTCCGGTGCTATGAGTATCATCCTCATTCTGGATCGCAGAAGTTTGGCCACCACCTTCGGAATTAGAGGGAGGGGTGGAAAGGCGTATGCAAACGTCCCTGACCAATCTATCAAAAGAGCATTCCCTCTCGTTCCTGGTCGGTAAAACCTGGATGCGAAGGCATGGCATTTTCTGTTTCGAACGTCTGCAAAAAGGTCGATGAAAGGATGACCCCATTGATGAAAGATGTCTGCCACCACTTCGTCGTTGAGCACCCAGTCTTCTTGCTCTTGGAAGTGACGACTGAGGGCGTCTGCTCGCACGTTCTGCTCTCCCGGCAGATGGATTGCCGTGATCGATAGGTTCCTGGCTAGCAGCCAGTGCCAGATCGCCTGGGATTCGAGAGACAGAGGGCGAGAGCGAGTTCCACCTTGTTTGTTCAAGTAATACATGGTGGTTATATTGTCCGTTTGCACTAGGATTGATCCGAGCTGAATTGACGGTTGAAAAGCTTTGAGGGCTAAATGAACCGCCCGCAATTCCAGCATATTGATGTGATACGTCTGTTCTCTGTTGGTCCATCTGCCCTGAGTTTGCAGATGACCCAGATGCGCTCCCCAGCCCTGAAGTGATGCATCCGTGATCAGGGATTGTTCTGGCAGAGGTTGGTGAAAAGGGACTCCCACCAGCAGGTTCTGTGGTTGCAGCCACCAGAGAATGGACTTCTTTGCTGGAGGAGAGAGGATAATCCGGTCGTTCCACTGACCCGAGGATTGATCCCATTTGTCCTCGAGATCTTGCTGTAACGGTCTCATCCTCAATCTGGCGTTGGGTATGAGAAAAATGCACGAGGCCATCGAACCCAGCAGAGAAGCCACCTGTCTTACTGACGGCTGATGAGCCTGAAGGATGATATTGCCTTAGTCTTTCATTGATGACAATCTCTCCTCCGAAGGAAACACATTTCCGAGGTCAGAGTTGAGGTTGGCGCCCAGATAGTGGAGTGATTGAGTTGGGTGAAGGATCGACTTGTCCAGGTTGACATGCAGGCCTAAGCGCTGAAGGAGATCTAGGCAGGTGCGAAGGTGTTCCTGCACCATTTGAGGAGAGGGTCCCTTCAACAGCCAGTCGTCCAGGTATGGATATACGAACAGGCCTTGGCGATGTAATGCTGCCGCTACTACTGCCATGCATTTGGTGAATACCCTCGGAGCTGATTTTAGGCCGAAGGGTAAGACTTTGAACTGGTAATGTCTTGTTCCCACCGTGAATCGCAAGAACTTGCGATGTCGTGCTGTGATTGGGATGTGAAAATACGCATCTTGGAGATCCACCGAACACATCCAATCGCCTTTCCTTAGATGTGGAAATATTTGGTGGAGCGCCAACATCCGAAACTTTTCCTTTTTGATGGACTTGTTCAGAGAACGTAGATCCAGAATTGGTCTGAACTTGTTCGGTTGATCTTTTTCTGAACAAGGAAGTATCGCGAGTACACTCCCTTTCCTCTCTGCGCTTGAGGGACCTCTTCTATTGCTCGTTTTTCGAGAAGGGTCGACACTTCCTGACGCAGGAGGTCTATATGTAGATGACGAGATTTCACAGGAGGAATGTCTCTTGGGGACGTCCAAAAACGTAGTGTGTACCCATTTTTTTGTATATTTAGCACCCACTGATCTTTGGTTATGTTGCGCCACTCTTGAATGTAACTTGAGATACTTCCTCCCACTGGAGTGTGCAACGGTGCTAGAGGAAGCAGAAACTCATTGCTTCCCTGGAGTTTTTGATGCGGAGGAGGACTGCTGTTGATGTCCTCCTCTTCCTCTCGAGGAACGGCGGCCTTGATTCTGGGATTTGCCCCGTTTGTTTTGTGACCATTGAGGGGTTTGAACCCTCTGTTGGTAGTTTTTCCGATTGTAGGGCCGGTATCTCTTCCTAAATTCCTTTTTCTTCTCTAGGCCCACAGCCTTTAAGGTGTCCAACTCGGCCTTCATCCTCGCCATTTCTTCGTCTGTGTGAGCCCCAAACAGTGAAGTGCCAGAAAAAGGGAGATTCAGGATGCGTTGTTGTGCCTCCGGTTTTAACGCTGTGAGGCGCAGCCAGGAAGATCGTCGTGCACATATGCCATATGCATACGAGTGAGCCGCCAGGGACGCACCATCTGCTGCAGTGCCGATTACCTGGTTAGCCACCAGAGCACCTTCATGAAGGATTTCAGAGAAGTCCTGTTGATCCTCCTTTGGGAGCCTATCCTTGAAGCGCTCCAGTGAGTCCCATAGTGACCTGTCATAACGACCCAGCAGAGCTGCAGCGTTGGACACTTGCAGAGAAGACGCTGCAGAGCCACAAGCCTTCCGTCCCCAAGAGTCTTGTGCTCTACTCTCTTTATCCGGAGGAGCGGAGGAGGAAGATGCAATCGCATTTGTCTTTTTCGCTGCTGCAATAATAACAGAGTCCGGAGGTGGATCCGATCTAAGGAAAAGAGGATCCGATGCAGCTGGCTTATATTTTTTAAGAATCTGAGCTGGAGCTGCTTTAGCCGATGCTGGAGCGAGAAAGAGATCCATTACCGGCTCGATGATACCAGGGACCAAAGGAAGCAATGGTCTAGTCGCAGACCTTTGGTGGAGAGTCTCAAAAATGATGGACTTGGTTGTCTGAGGAGCTGACATGGTGATGCCCAGCTTCTGAGCCCCTCTGGTGAGAACATCATGAAAAGTGTTCACATCATCAATAGGCGACACTCTGGAGGGAGGACTATCCGTCAGGGTAGGTGAGTAATCCCTTTTGGATGAATGTGTCGAAGAGGAAGACCAAGACGGTGTACGCCGCCTCTTGCGATGTCCCTGAGACGACCTGCGTTCAGGGGATCTGCCTCGGTGTTCCCTGGCCCGAGTGGTGGGTGATCTGTCCACTTCCTGCACAAGACGCTGCAATGGTGATCTGTGCAGCGGACTGGAGTAGGTCGTAGGCCGTTGAGCGTGACCTGTGGGCCCCGTCTGCCAATGATGGAGTGGTTGAAGCCATCTGGGAGAGAGATGGATGGAAGGAGATCGCTGTCTCCTTGGAGAACCTCCTGGCGGTGATTTTGTAGGCTCCTGCGAGTGAACAGAAGCATTGCGTGATGACGCAACCGTCTGGGGTGAGCTCCGAATGGAGTGAGAGGACTCTCTGCGGCTTCTGGAGCGTGATCGGCGTCTGGATGAGCGATGTGACGTCGATGGGGTGTGTCTCGACGTCGACCTGCTCTGTGTCACCATCACTGGTGAGTTTCTCCTCGACGTTGACCTCTCAGTGTGTCTGGAGCCCATAGACCTCGCCTTCGACGTGGAGTGTGGAGACCTCAACGATGAGCGGGTAGACGGAGAAAACCTTCTCAACGTCGATCTTTCTCTCTACGCTGACCTTCTCGCCGTCGACGGAGACCGCCGTCTCGACGTCGAACGACGTTTGGTATATTTCACTCTTGGTCTTGACGTCGAATACCTCGCCGTCGGAGAGGATCTTGCCTTCAACGTCGAACGCCACCTGGACGACGACGGAGGCGATGAGTGTCTAGCCTCAGGTGACGAGGCGTGTCTCGACTTCGACTGTCGTCTGGGTGACGTCGACTGAGATGCTTGCCTCAACGCCGAACGCTGGAGACCCTGCGACGGCGGAGCCTGTCTCGACGTCGAACGCCGCATCGACGGCGGAGATCTGTCTCTCGACGCTGGGCGAGCCCGCACCAACGGAGAGCGACTCCTCGACGCCGATCGTCGCCCGGTTGACGAGGGCGGAGGATTTGACGTACCTGCGTTCTTCGACGACGACCGGTGTTCTCTCGACGGCGAGCTCGCCGTCGATGGTCTTCTCGTCGACGTTTTCGTTGCCGATGAAGGGATTTGAGGCGCCGAGCCCGACGCCGATGTTGAGCATACTGGAATCTTACTTCTAGATGAGCTCTCTTTCCTCTTCTTCATCGGAGGCTTGTCTCTAGAAGGTGATTTTCTCTTCTCAGCCAATCCATGGAGACAAATCCTTTCCCTGTCCTTTAGAGTTCTGTTGGACAGCAGCCGGCAATGCTGGCAGGATTTAGGATTATTTTCAGAAGGAAGGCTTAGAATACAGACAGGATGGAAGTCCGATTTCGCCTTCTTCTTGCCACAGGAAGGGCAAGGGTCAAAAAGAGAGGGCATTCTGCTGAAAAACAATGCTCAACTCTCTAAAAAACAGTAGAGAAATACTTCAACACCAAAAGGACGTCGAAGTAAGAGGTTTTTCTCAAAATTGAAGAATTTTCTGACAGAAAATCAGAAAAAAGAGGTAGAGCTGAAGTAACCAGGGTCCTGACAGAAGGAGCCGGAAAGAACAACTGACCTAACTGTCACCCCTGAGGCATGATGGGAAGCTAGGGGTCATGGCTGCCTTAAAGGCACGGTGCCAGTTTATCTGAGTGTTTATGTGGGTTAGCTTTTCAGCTTTCTACACTAATGTTTCTACAATGCAGCCTATGTGCTGGCAATGTTTTCTTCATTATTCCTTGCAGGATTGTGTTGTCTGCTGTATATTAAAGCAGTTTTCAAAAGTTTTCTTTCTCCCTGCTTTATTGGAATATGTTTATGTGCATGAGAATTCCTTGCAACATTGCTCAGCATGTTTATGGGAGGCTGCATTGTGTGTTATATATATATATATATATATATATACACATACATATATATATATATATACACATACATATATATATATATATATATATATATATATATATATATATATGGATATATATATATAGAGCTACATATATGGTTTTTCACATATATGTGATGTGTTTCCGGGGTCTCGCGCATGGGCGGGAATATTCATGTGCTTATGACTTTGATGAGGATCCCTGGAAGAGAACCATTTATTACGGGCATTGAAGTCTTCCTCAATATCCCACAAAGTACACGGACCGAACTGTCCAATACCTGCTCCATCTCAGACAGCTTGACTTTCTTCCACACACAATAGGAAACAGATTTGGCCAGCGGCTCTGTTCTTTTCAGGACATTATCCCAGCCCCAGGAGGAAAAGTCTATAGAGTGGTTGGACCCAGGGATGGAGAGTGGATCCATGACCAATACAGTGCTGTTAGAGAAAATAAAGTCCAGGATATTGGACTCCTGATGTGTTGGGGAGGTGAGATATTGGAACAAACTGAATTTGACTGAAACTGACTTTCTCCAGAAGGGCAGAAGACTGAAGATCAGATTTATTATCAGTATGGCATTAAAATCTCCTAAAAGAGTAAGATTAGAAAACTGAACAAAATACTGGGCTATGGCCTCCTCTAGGGAGTTGTGAAAATCACCTGCATTGCCAAGCGGGCAATATAACAAAGCTCCTGCCACAGATAGTTGTGGGGGAATTGTAATACAGAACCTCATGGCTTCAGCTACTTTGAGATCAAGTAATATAAAAGTCAAGCACTTAAGACTATCTCTAAAAACAATAGCCTCTCTCCCAACTCTACTACCTGCTCTATAAGCATGTACACAGAAAAAAACCTCAGGTAGAGCTATCACAATGTCTGGGGCAGACAACTCATTCATCCATGTAATGCCCTCTTGAGTTCCTGCCAGGCAGGCGTGACACAGAGGAAGTGAGGAGCTCTTGGGGCAATACTGATGGAGATCAAGTGGAGCAGGAAGAGAGCTGCAAAGGCCGGAAAATCACATGGACAGATTGAAGATAAAGAGGCAAAGACACAGTCCCACACAAGAGAGCTATGTCCACTTAGTGGCAACGATAAGCAGAGTACATGGTCAGGGGTTTTGACTACAGTTGCAGTGGCTTGGACCATACCCAGAGCTTCCACTGGGCGGGCATGTCATGAGGGACACAGTGAGAAGCATGTGTCATGTCACGGGGGAATGCAGTGAAGAGTATGCGTCATGTCACGAGGAGATGCAATAAAGAGTACATATCATGTCACAAGGGGGATGCAGTAAGGAGTGCATGTCATGTCACAGGGGAGATGCAGCACGTGCCATGTCACAGGGGAGATGCAGCACGTGCCATGTCACAGGGGCAATGCAGTGAGGAGCACTTGTAATGTCATGGGGGATGCAGTAAGGAGCACGTGTCATGTCACAGAGGATGCAGAACATCATGTCACAGAGGTGATGCAGTGAGGAGCATGTGTCATGTTGCAGGGCGATGTAGTGAGAGGCGTCATGTCAAGGGAGAACGCAGTGAGGAACACGCGTCATATCACAGGGGTGATGCAGTGAGGAGCATGTGTCACTGGTGCGATGCAGTGAGGAGCATGTCACAGGGGGATGCAGTATGAAGCAAACTGTGCCTGCACTGATGGGAAGTGTGGCTAGGGGGGGCGAGTGAAAAGACATAAGAGTAAAGAATGTGAGAAGGCAGGATAACAAAGATGCTAGGATAGCAGAAACTAGAGAAGCATACAGACTAGAAATGTAAACTGAGTGTAGGACAACCTGCTCCATACACAAGAAGTGCACCTTGGTGGCATATTAGGAGCACCCACTGCCTCGCCCAAGCAGTTCCCGGGGTCGATCACTGTGTTTACGGTGGAAGTAAACCTGCTAGATGTTAAGATCAACAGATACAAGCTTGGGAGGATGGAGGAAGTGAACAAGAACAGAGGGAGAGCATGGGTTGGGGAAAATTATCTTTACCAGGGTTGATCACATTCCCACTAAAGGGTAATGCAATTACATCAGGCCCTTTTTCTAAATGACCTACATGGTATTTTCAGTGAAGACTATATCTGAACTTATCACAATTCATCTGCCTCAAATTTGGTAATGGGCAAGGATAAGCAAGTAGTCTTTCAGCAACACATGGATGTTTGAGGGATTTAGCTACTTTGTGGAGAGGAGTCCACTTCTTGAAAGATTCTCCCCAGTAGTTTTCGTTTCATGGAGCTATAGCCTCACTATGCAGAAATGTAAAAAAATATTTGATGTTTCCCTGTGCACGCTGGGCTGATTCTTACAGGCCCACTCCAACTAGTCCGTGACTGCATCAAACTCCGCTTTCAATTCAGCCTGAGGTCAGTCAGGACAGAAAAATAGAACATGGGCAGCGGATATAAAAGCAGGAAGCCTGTGCTTGTTTCCAAGTAGCAGGGGACAATCTTCACTGGAATACCTCAGAAAGGTTACCCATTGGTCCCAAAGAACATATACGCAAGGTAGTGGGGGGTATAGGTTTTTATTTATAGTACAAATTAGTTCTTTAAAAACGTCCATTCCATTTTATGTGAAACATCACTTTACAACTTATCAAGCTATATCTCAAAATAATGAAACAATGCAAAGTTTTCACAAATGAGCACAAATTAAATAATATAAAAACAATAGAACTATTTCAAAATATTGATAAGTGAGTTAACTCTATGGGGATAACACCTTTGATGATTAACCTACAGCTGTTAATGTTGCAAAATTATCGCCCATCATCCCTCCCCAAGAATTTCCTGGAATTTATTAAGTATCAACAATGAAGGAAGGCTTAGGATTTCTAATTGTGCATGAATATTACTAGGTGGGTCAGTTCTGTATGACTGGGAAGTGGCTTAACAGTGAATTTTGCCAACACTGGGCACATATGGATTGGGCCGTAGTTGGTAGGCCATTATGGGTTGTGCTGTTGCTACCTAGGAAAGTCAGACCTCCCGATTTTAAATTATAAATCAGATAACAAGTACTCTTCTATATGTGTGGGATTCTGAGGTCTCTGGCAAGACAAATCACAACATTCCCCCCTTCCATAAGCTCAAACTATCACAGAGTTCTCTCAATCGAGGAGTAGGGCAGCCTTTAACAAACAGCAATTGAGACAATCGCAAAGTGACTGGCACAGTCCAAAAGAAAATAAGTTACTTACCTGTAACAGTAGATCTTCAGTATTGGAATCTTTCATAGATTCACATGCTTGAATCATTCCCCGCTGTCGAGATGAGACTCCCCGGTACATCAAAATAGCAATGCAAAGCTAATACAACGCAGAAACTAGGCCTAGGCTCATTTGAGTTTTGCAACTTAACTCTATTGTTTTGTAAAAGAGGCCAAAAGCCAATCCTGAACCAATCAGGACCGCTCACCCTCTAGAACACTCCTGAGAGAACCATAGACCCTCAGATTTTCACAGCACGTGTGCAAAAGATACGCCTGCAAAAATCCGAAGTTGAGCCTCTCAGGGGAGAATGGTGGGTTGCATGTGAATCTATGAAAGATTCCAATCCTGGAGAACTACAGTTACAGGTAGTATCTTATTTTCTTACTCCAGTATTGGAATTTTCATAGATTCACATGCTTGAATCAAAGTAGCTAGCAGTTAGCTGCACATTTTTTCTTGCATCTTACTAAGTGTGTCAAAATCATATTGTCAACCTTTAGATGAGAAGATCTACTTTTAAACCATCCCTCTTAAAATTGACACCGATTGTTTTCAGAAACATCTGTACAACTTAAACATACTATAAATTAGAAATCATAAGCGTAGAAGATAAGGAATATGTATACATATATATGTATAGATAAATAAAATGTGTGCAGTATTACAGTAGAAAGGAAGGAGGGGTTAAGGAGAGAACTCACCGTTACTGGAAAAGTTTCCTCAGCACAGCCTGGCCCACTGCTGCATCACTGTGAGCTGCGGCATCCAAGCAGTAAAATCTGGTAAAGGTGTGGGTACTCTTCCAGGTCGCAGCTCTGCAGATGTCCTGGATAGGTACTCCGGTGAAAAGAGCAGTAAAGGTAGAGATCGCTCTTGTAGAATGAGCAAGCACTTGTGCCCACAGGGGTTTTTCTGCAGATTGATGGCAATATTGGATTGCACTGGAGATTCAATGTGCAATCCCCCTTGTAGATAGAGGATAGCCCTTTCAGGCGCACTGAAGGACACAAAGAGCTGGGTTGATTTGCGAAAGGCTTTGGTTCTCTGTAGATAAAATTTGATACAACGCTGAATATCTAAAGAATGAAGAGCTCTTTCCGCAGCAGTTGTTGGTAGAGGAAAGAAGGTTTTGAGGATAAGAGGCTCGTTCAGATGAAAGTCCGACGGAACTTTGGGGATAAACTTAGAGTGAGTACGAAGGACTACTCGGTCATCCCAAAATTGCAGAAATGGTTCCTGTATACTCAGAGCCTGAATTTCACTAACCTTTCTGGCCAACGTCAATGCCAGAAGAAGGGCAACTTTCCATGACAGGAACTTAAGGTCCACTTTATGTATAGGTTCGAAAGGATGTTTCATGAGTTGTGACAATACTCTATTAGGATGCCAGAGAGGTGGCAGAGGCTTGACAGGTGGAAAGGTGTGGAACAGACCTCTCATGAATTGCTTACTGATCCTTGCGGACCATAATGATGGTCCTGAAGAAGTCCTCCAAAATCGGGATATAGCAGCTAGATGGACTTTAGTCAAGGCGTGTGCTAATCCAGATTTTGCTAACAGCAGGATGTACGGAAGGCTCTCATGGGGTGACAGCAGAGGATGGACACTTGATTCCCGCCACCACACACAGAATCTTTCCCACTTCATTCTGTATGTTCTATTAGTACATCTTTACACTCAGATGGGGTATCTAAATGCTCAAACTCACGGTGTTCAGGAGCCATGCTGCTAATCAAAGCGATTTGGGTTCTGGATGTTGCACTTGTCCCTGGGACATCGTCAGAAGAGATGGAATGGGACGCAGAAGAATAGGTTGTCTCTCGGAAAGAAGGAGAAGTTCAGTGAACCAATCTTGACGGGGCCATGATGAGGCTATTAGGCTCATCCTGCAGGGTTCTGCCTTGATCTTCATGAGTAGTCGAGGCAGGAGGGGAATCGGCAGAAAAGCATAGGCAAAGATGCCCGACCATGCCATCACAAGTTATTTCCCCCAGGATCCAGGATGGTGATGCCAACTTGCGATTTACAGGCATTTCTTGTTCTGCAACGTCGCAAACAGATCCACCGTTGGCCAGCCCCATTTGAGAAAAATGCTGTAGTGTCTCTTGATGGAGTTTCCACTCGTGGCAGGATGATATGAGCTTGCTTAATGTGTTTGCTGTTGTGTTCTGATCTCCCAGAAGATGCTTCGCCTTCAGAGAGATTCTGTTCTGGATCGCCCACTTCTAGATGTACTGAGCCTCCTGAGAGATGAGGTGGGATCTGGTACCACCTTGCTTGTTGAGCTAATGCATTACCGTTGTGTTGTCCATTCTGACCAATACCGCAGGAATGCCTGCAAAGCCAATAGCACTGCCCTGAGCTCCAGCAAATTGATGTGAAGATGCTGGTGCTGCTGCTGCCAATGGCCACTGACCTGGAGGTAATGCAGGAAAGCTCCCCATCCCTTCAGGGAGGCATCGGTGGTGATTATGAGTGGAGCTGGCGTGGCGAGAAAGGAGAGACTGATGGAAATATTTCGACGCCAGGTCCACCAAGAGACAGCGTTGACCATACGTGGTGTGACTGTTATGAAGTCCTAGAAAGAACCTACTGCCTGACGCCACTGTAAGTCCAGCTCTTCCTGCAATGGACGCATTCGCAATCTGCAGAAAGGAATAAGAGGGATGCAAGATATAACATTGCCTCTATGAGAGACTTCTAACAGCGAACTGAAAGTGACTTTCTTCTTGTAAATGACTGAGCCAGTGATATTAGTTTTGCTTGTCTCCCTCTCGAGAGAGAGGTAAATGCTTTGTTTATTGTGGTGTCCAATATTGCTCCTAAGAAGGTGATGCTTGTGGTAGGGCACAAGGCCGATTTCCCCTCGTTTAGGGTAAGACCTAGCTCGGCGACCAGTCTTGTACATGCCTCTGTGGACAAATGGGCTGCTGACTTCGATGGTGCTTTGATTAGCCAGTCATCCAGGTAAGGAAACACTTGATGTCGTTGTTTCCTTAGGAAGGCTGCCACTGGAGCCAGGCATTTGGTGAATATTCTTGGAGTTGATTTCAAGCCAAAAGGCAGCACCCTGAATTGATAATGGCTTCCGGCTATGACAAATCGAAGGTACTGCCTGTGGGAGGGATGGATGAGGACGTGAAAATATGCATCTTGTATGTCTAAGGTGGTCATGTGATCCCCTGAGTTTAGGAGTAACAAAATGTCCTGTAGCGTGATCATGCGAAAGGACTGTTTTTTGAGGTTGGTGTTGAGAGTCCTTAAAGCCAGGATCGGACGTCATTTCCTGAAATGTTTCCGTACCAAAAAGAAATGGGAATAGAACCCTTTCCCTCTCTAGGACTTTGGAACTGGTTCCATTGCTCCTTTTCGGAGCATTGCAAGAATTTCCAAATGCAGGAGATGTAGGCAATTTACTTCTTGCCGACCTGGTGGAGTACAAGGTGGAATATGAAGGAACTCTAGAGTATGGCTTAATTGTATCAGGTTGAGGACCCACTGGTCATTGTTATTTTTTGTTATTGATGAAGATGTAAAGAAATTTGCGCTTCCAAAGAAATCTGTGGGTGAGTCGGGAAAGAGATAGCCGGAGCCTGAAACTCGTCATTGGCGACGTGAGGAATCTTTTCCTTGACGCCCTGTTTGCCCTCTGGGGGTAGATCTTAAATATGTCCCGGACTGTGGTTGCCGCTGGACATACTGCGGTCGATATGGCTGGGAAGAGGTAGTGTAGGAGGGATACCTATACTGCTGGTATCCCCCACTGTAGGAAGGAAGGCCCCTTCCTCTCACTCCCCTAAAGCGTACCTTTCGGTATTGAAGAATCCCCAATGACTATCCAGTGTTAGTGTCTTTCTTTAGATCCTGCAGCGCATCGTCAATGTGCTTTCCAAGCAACGCTTCTGCGTCGAATGGGAGGTCAAGAATCTTGTTCTGTACTTCCTAAATGAAGTGGCCCTGAACCATTCTTGATGGTGCAACACTGCTGCACCTCCCAGCGATCTGAATGCTGTAGTGGCAATATCCATCACACAATCTATCACCTCCACAGATGCTCTCTCTCCTTCTTGGAGAATTTTCCTTGCCTCCGATTTACTGTCGTCAGGAAGTTGATCCACATACGAAGCTAGATTGCACCACATTTGTTGATCATATCGACCCAGAATGGCAAGAACATTGGCTGCTCTGACTACCAGAGCTGACATTCAAGAAAAACGCTTACCAGCGTTATCTAGACGCCTGCCTTCTTTATCTGGAGGTGTGGTGATGGGCACAGAAGTGTTCTTGGACTTTCTCCGTGCTGCCTGAGAAATTACAGAGTCTGGCTTTGGATGGCCGACCAGTCAAGCAGGAGCATCTTCCAGAGCCTTGTATTTTTTCTCCAATCTCAATACCACTGGCGTCACTGTGGCTGGCATTCTCATGACTTTGAGCCCTTCATGTGCCTTATAATAGGGATAGCTCTCACCGATTTTCTTAAGGGCTCTTTAAAATCATATAAAAAACAAGACAGTTTGAGATGTTGGCATTGGTAGATCAAACTTCTTGGCCGCCATTTCAAGTAAGTTGTGAAAACCACCAATGTCCTCTGGTGGCAAGTAAATGGGTACAGGAGAGGGAGAAGATGGCATGGGAATGAGGTAGTTGCCCCACTCTCGGTGTGTAAGCCTGAGTTCCCCCGCTTCCTGGTCATCATCTGTAGTTCCTGGATCTTGTTGAGGAACCGATGGTGGTGATTTCTGAAGAGGCTCAGACTGTAAATCTTGAACCCTCTGGGGGGGGGGGGAGATGGGACAGATTGTGGCCGAGTGGCCAATGTAGACTGTTCATGAGGCACAGATGCCGGTGGAAATTTCTTCCTATAGTCCGCCAATATGAATTGCAGGTCTGTTAGCAGTGATGATGGCATGCAGGCTACCTCCTCCTGATAGTCAAAATGGTATTCCTGTTGAGGAATATAATATTGATGCTCCTCATACTCTTCGTCAAAATCATCTTCCTGGGACTTGACGTGCAATTGCGTCAGGCTATTTGCACAACCAAAAGGACCATCATCGTCATCAACTTCCTCAGAATCTTGCTCTTTCAACAGATGAGATGGCAACAAAGGTGTAACCTTGCTGGGTGAGGTAACTTCTGGTGTAATCTGTCTCGTTCTAGGTTTCTCTCTCTTTTCGGGGTTTTTCCCCTCATCGATGATCTCCTTTACGGTACCGCCGTATGACACCACCGTCGGTGAAGTAGAAATCAGCAGCAATTCAGAAAGCATAATCGTCGGCGGTGTTGCCGTCGATGTCGTTACGGTCATCGTAGCTGTTGTTACCGTTGCCGTCGTTGACGTCATCATCGGTGCTGTCGTCAGAGACGTCTTCACAGTCGCTGCCAGCGTCGATGTAGTCATCATCATCATTACCACAGATTTCGTCGACGATGATGACATAACATAACACATGCCCTCTGCTTAGAAGTCTAAGACTGGCGGGCCTCCACACTCGTCGACGACAGTGAGGGTTTCTTCATTGATGGTCTCGTCGATGATGGACTTTTCGTCTACAGCTTTTCTTCAGGAGGCACGGAGGAAGGTTTCTTGAAAGAGTGCCTGCATTGAGGGGGTGTAGTAGAAGGCTCAGGGCTAGCATTTTTTGATTTTTTCTTCCCTGAAGAATGTCCCTTTCTCTCCTTTTCAGATTTGTTCGGATATTTTGAGGGACTGCGTCCATGAGACCTATTAGAGGTCATTTTGAGGGCTTTCTTTGAACACTCGCTAGAAGAATGAGCGTGAGGTGATCTCCCCCTCTTATGAGACCTCGAAGATGATGAAGAGGACGCCTCATCACTGTCCTCACTCGAAATCACTTCCTTCCTGGTCTTAAGTTTTTGAGGCCATATAAGAAGGCGTCCCACACGATCCCTCAAAGTTTTGTTAGAAAAGGTACGACAAACCTTGCACTCCATTGTCTTATGGTTGTGATACAGGCAATATATGCAGTCACTGTGAGGGTCGTCTGTATGAAGTCTTTTCTTGGAGCAGGTGGCACAGGCTCTAAAAAGACTCGTTTTCTCGTTATCTGACATGACTATTCCAGAAACAGGTAAATCAATACTGAAGAAGATGGTACTGAGGTAGATGATGTTGATTGAAGCAAAGAAAAGTCAAAATCCACTGAAGTAGTAGAAGAAGCTGAGCAGAGCAAGGAGGAGACTCCCTAGCACAACGTGCGGTAGAAAACCTGAGGGTCTAAGGTTCTCTCAGCAGTGTTCTAGAGGGTGAGAGGTCCCGATTGGTTCACAGTTGACTTTTGGTCTCTTTTACAAAACAAAAGAGATAAGTTACAAAATTGAAATGGGCCTAGGCTTAGTTTCTGCATTGTATTAGCTTTGCATAGCTATTTTGATGTGCCAGGGACTCCCATCTCGACAACGAGGAATGATTCAAGCATGTGAATCTATGAAAGTTCCAATACTTGAGTATTGAAAGTTACATCGTTTGATGAATGTAAGAGTCTCCCAGAAACAGAGACACCAACAAGTGCCTCACTGGTCCTAAAACCTGTTACCAAGGAAGCTACTGCAAAAAAATATTTCCTTTCAGAAGCGGATAGCAACATTTATGGGACACTGCAGGGTTGTTTTTGAGCCTACTAAACTGGTCAATGCACTGTTGAGATGTGAAGTGAAACTATGTGTCTAAGTGGGAATGAGATTTGGTATTGCACACCCAACAAGCCTCACAAAATGTTCCCAGGCCACTGACTCTGTTGAAGGGGGTTTGGGGAGAAATGTGGATTGTTACATATATGGTGGTGATGTCAAACCGTAGGTCGGCAGAATGATTCCTGGACCGCCTAACCATACCTCAAATTTCAACAGCAAGTAAATCGTCCTTAGACACAGTGATTTCGTCCACAGACATAACCCATGCAATCCAAGCTCTGGCACATAATAAAGCCCCGGGAATGGACGGCCTACCAATAGAATATTATAGCACCTTCTCCGCACTACTGGTGCCCCGCCTAGCAGACATTGTCGGAGAAGCACTAGAGAGAGGCGAACTCCCAGGTTCACTCAGGGAATCTCTTCTGGTGTCATTTCCAAAGCCGAATAGCGACGCAAAGCTACTGACCTTTTATAGACCCATAACACTACCGACAGCGGACTGTAAAAACCTGGGGAAAATATTAGCAGACCGATATGCTCAAATACTGTCATGGTTCCGTCTCTGAGCAGCTCCAGGAGGGTCCGTCTTATGAATGATTGAGGGAGTTTGCATGGTCCGCGTTCTTGTGGGCGTTTTTCATTACAAGGAACGCAGTAGACCGGTTAGCGGTCCAGCTTTCCTACACAGGAAGTGACATCCAGGTCAGCTGGCATTGCACTATCGGGTGAGACCGCATAAAAGCCTGCGGTGCTCAACCGAACAGTGCTTCGAATACAGGTCATCGCCCTGACTGCTCTCCGCTGACTTCCGTGTTCAGACAGCAGTCCCTTCGTCCCACATCAATCAGGTAAACCCTCATTCAGACAGAGCGCAGGAACGCGAGTCATTCTTGCTTGCAGCACGCGCAGGAGCGAGTAGCCGCCTAACTTGTTTCCACACACACGCGCAGGAGCGCTGGTGTGTCTTTGCACTTGTGGCACGTGCAGGGGCGAGCAGCCACAACACCTGGCACCACACGCGCGCAGGAGCGCTGGTGTGTCTTTGCACTTGTGGCACGCGCAGGAGCAAGCAGCCACAACATTTGGCACCACACACGCGCAGGAGTGCTAGGGGTGGCCTTGCACTTGCGGCACGCGCAGGAGCGTGGGTGGCCGGGATCTCACATGGTGCGCGCATGCCCCCCGATACTTAGGAGTCCGATTATACCACTCCCCCACTGACTTATACGAGGGCAACCATTGTAAGGCACTGGCAGGGATAAGGGCGGCGTAGCAGCCTAACCTGTTTCACACACACACACACACACACACTTACGCAGGAGCGCTGGTGTGTCTGGCACTTGTGCCACGCGCAGGAGCACACAGGCACAGCACTTGATTTCACACTCGCGTAGGAGCGCTTGTGTGTTTCTCACTTGCGGCGCGCAGGAGCGCTTAGACAAGTGATTCTCCTTGGTACATAGGGCAGGAGTGCTCAAGTTACTTTTCTTATCATTTGGCACACGAAGGAGCACGTGGCCACAAGTCTCATCTTATATAGGTCGCGCAGGAGCAACCACAGGCTTACTTACCATTTCCTATTCCAGTGTGTGTGAGGACTTCTCTTTCCTGTTAATCCATATACTTTGTCCAGGTGACTATATCCTCCTTAGCAGTACATCCAGTAATTGTGTGGAGACTGTATGTGTGTGACCCAGGGGTGCAGAAGTAATTCCCCATATGGTTTATCCCTACAGACGGTGATTCCCAGAGGGGTTCCCTCAGCATCAGTGGGCGTGCCCAACCAGGACTTCATGGTAAAAACACTACTCCAACCTTCTGGGATTCCTTTCCCCGGTCCCCATCTTTACCCTGGTCAGTATATATTCCATTGCTAGGGAAAGGTGGGAGAAGGTGGAGGTTGTTCACGTCCTCCCTGCGAGATTACTCCGCAAGCAGAAGGTAAGACTTGTGGGGTCCTGACAAATACTCTGGGCGCGAATTCAACCGGATCAATGCGGGTTTGTCCCAAGTAGAAATACGTCGCAAAACATACGCAGACTATTCCATGTCCAGGACAGAGCACGCACCACATATCCTAGAGCCGCCTGCCTGATCCTGGACCTGGAGAAGGCCTTCGATACCTCTCACATGGCCATACCTTTTGGCAGTACTCCGCCGGGCGGGAAAGGGCCCTACCCTATTAGCGTACACACAATTACTATACACTAAACTCACGTCAAAAGTGCGCATGGGACGATACGTTTCGGCCCTCTTCCAGGTGGAGAGGGGCATGAGACAAGGGTGCCCCCTCTCCCCCTTGCTGTTTGTTGCGGCGGTAGAGCCACTGGCGATTCGCCTCCGCCGGGAGGGGGAGGCCTGGGGCATCCCCATAGCAGGTACCACCCATAGCGTATCACTATATGCGGATGACCTACTGTCGTATGTGCGAGATATCACGGCAGACCTGAACCCGATTTGGATTGCGCTCACAGAATTTGCAGAGGCATCGGGACTTAGGGTCAACTGTGCCAAATCTGCGATTTATCCACTGAACCCAGATCTTACCCGTCAGAGGATCAGCATAGGTGGCCGGGATCTCACATGGTGCGCGCATGCCCCCCGATACTTAGGAGTCCGATTATACCACTCCCCCACTGACTTATACGAGGGCAACCATTGTAAGGCACTGGCAGGGATAAGGGCGGCGGTGGGCTTCTGGAGGACCCTCCCCCTGGCACCAATCAGAAGAGTGGCCCTGGCTAAAATGATTAAAGTACCACGACTACTATATCATTTCACTAACCTCCCGGTCATTCCTCCCTGCTCCTTTTTCCGGGAACTGGACTCGCTACTTCGCTCCCTTATCTGGGGGGCAGGCCAACACAGGGTTGCGTTGGCCAAATTGCAACTTCTGACTGACCGTGGAGGACTGGGGGCCCCATCCTTCGAGGCATACTTCTTAGCCGCACAACTTCAGTGGCTTTCCCACTGGATAGCGGAGCGCTACCTAGGAGAAACCATTACTGAGACAGGGCCTATACCACTGCCGACAATTCGCCGTCTGCTCCTGCCCGGCACCAGCCTATGCCGACATACCCACTGCAAGTGTCAATAGCCCGCACATGCATGCAAAGGATACACCGCTTGTCCCCAGGAATACCTATCTACTCCCCATTGTTGACTCTGATCGAACTACCCAGAAAGGAGAGATATTACACGGCACAGATGTTGCAGGTGTGGACGGACCACTCACTTCTCGAGATGGAATCCCTATTCAAGGATGGACAGTTACGTCCGTTTGACCAATTAGCGGAGGACAGCAGCCTCTCCCCGGGGCAATTCCTTCTCCACAGACAAATCATCTCCAGTTGCCGTCCACACTGTGACCTGACCGAAGGGGAACCCGCCACACACCCGGTACTACATACTATCCTCCACATGGGTGCAAGCCGGCATTCAGTTACCTGGCTTTACAAAGCCATATGAGAGCTCACAGTCAATCCACTAGACTCACTATGACAGACTTGGGAAGAGGAAGTAGGGCGACCATTGCACAACAAAGAACTGTCAGCACACAGCCGACCACTCACTGCACCCCAGACCCCAGCAGCACAATCGACCAGGAACTCGCCTGCCAGGCCGCACCCGCACCTGCGCCCCCAGCCACCATCGAACCACCGACACCCCACACAGCCATCGGGAAACTCGGATACTCCTGCAGAGACCGCCACATCCCCCCACACACCTAACCTCATAACACCAACGGCATAACAGCCCCTACACAAAACGCTCCCACCCTGGGCACAACCCAACCCCTTCTACCCAACCCCAGTTCGAACCATAGTTAACAGTTAAAACACTGCACCGGTAGTTTATAGACCGGAACTTACAGGAAGGATGTACATCCCAGAGACACAATAGAGCACACAATAATGCAATCAGATATGTGTACAAGCTTACGTTCCACACATGATATGTACTGTCTCTCCCACCCTATTGTCAACATGTCCATTCTGAGAAGGAATGTATAAAATAAATGTGAATGAAGACAATATATATGTATGACTCATGTAAGGATGCAAAGTACCAATAAAACTTTTTTACAAAAAAATGGTGGTGATGTCAATTTCCTGAAAATGTACTGGAAGGAAATATTGGGAGCAATGAAAGATACTGTGGGTTTGCTAATTCCAGCCAATCCAAGGATCATTATATTTTCCATATGAAACCTCATATTTGGGGGTAAATAACCCTCACAAAGTGGAAGATTTTTTTTCCAATTATTACTGGCAGCTAAAATAGTTACTGGAAACAGACCTCCAACCCGACTTGACAAAGTCTGCTGGAAAATCAGGTGAAGATGGCCATGGAAATAATCATTAAACATATCAATAAAACAGAGATAACTTTATGGCATCTGGGCCCCTGGTCTTTCAATGTGTAGAAGGGTATGCAGGAAAGGGGTATGTCACCCTAAACTGAAGGTGTTACACTTCTTTGATTAAGAGGTTGAACAGTGTTAGCCTTGACTTCAATGTCTTTTTAGACATAAAGGCATGGGGCATGATTTGGAGTTTGGCGGAGAGGTACTACGGTTATACCGTCTGCCTTACTGTAAAAGTGCATTATGATATAATGCACTTGTAATTAATGGTGAACAGGATATCTGTCACATTTGTGACAGAGTACCCATCTGCCAAACTCTAAATCAGCCCCATCGACTGGATTATGGTGAGTTGTGCCTAGAGTTAGACTAAACCTGTAATGGGGCATTGGGGTGGAGAGGAGGTGGTGGGGGCAGGCGGGCAGAGGTTTGTAAAGGATGTTGGTTTTTTAAATTTCATGTACTAGTATGCTTAAGTGAACTACTGAATGATTTAGAACGGAGGTGACTTGTCTTGCTGATATTAATGACTGCTATGGTTTGTACTCTGAAAATGAATTTTAAAAAAGTGTTTCATTGTTCACACAGTCTTACCGTGCCAGCACTGTAACTGCAGACCCTTCTGTCTGGAGCCATACACTCTCCGCCATTGACAACCAAGATCTGTTGTTGAACAGATATTTTATATTTTGTCTGGATGGCATGTTTAAGGTCAGCTACCCTACAAAGGAGAATTGGAAAA
The DNA here is from genome assembly GCA_963921515.1 of Calotriton arnoldi. NCBI lineage: Eukaryota > Metazoa > Chordata > Amphibia > Caudata > Salamandridae > Calotriton > Calotriton arnoldi. The sequence goes on from CAWUFW010000334.1 coordinate 2,906,248, forward strand.
AATGACAAGTCAATAAATAACACTTCTACAACCAGTAAAGCATGTATTATTGTTATTAAAAGATTTTTATTTTTTTAAACTTATTTCAACTTAACAAGTCGGCACCTATTACAGTAAGTCGCAAAATGTGATGGAATGATTTAAGGAACAAGAAGAATAACAGTTGAAAGGCGATTCCCTGTACGACCATCTTATCACCTTGATAAAAAAGTCTGTAATGCTAACTCCTCCAGGCAACTATAGACACACGCGTTCTAACTACCAGTTTGTATGAAAAAACACACCAAAAAAAAACTTTTCCAATTTAGCTGAAAGAGAAGACTTGTTTTAAAGTCAACTAATAAATCCTCTTGTATTGTCCGCTGTTCAGACTGCAAGACACACCTAGTACAGGAATACTTCTGAAATCTTAATCACAAGTGACTATGGCGATTTGTATTATTGGGTGATGTGATTTGCTTTGCTGACAGTGTGTGGTTGTGCAGCATTTGTGAAGGAAGGGGGGCAAATCTAATCACTGTGCATAAACTGGCACAGCACAAATGATGCATTTGCAAGAAGGCACAGAAAACTTACCTCATGAATATTAATGAGGCAGAATGCATTCTCCAAATTCTTGTGAAAGGCTACAATGCAGAAATGAAGGCAAGCAAGGCAAGGGGCAGCAGACCTTCATCTAGTATTCGCAAGGTGCTGGTACTATGACCCTGTCCCTTAGAGTGGGAGGGTCACTATACTATTTGAAATAAAGGAGAAGCCTTTGTGAAGTGGGATAAGATAGGCTTCACCAATCTCGGGGGCGTTTGGGCGGGTTCCCATGTACAGGTGTTTCGAGAGCTGCAGGAGCAGTATCAACCTTCTCGTACCCAGTTCCATAAATACCTGCAGCTGCGACATGCCCTTTTGACCAATATTTCCCCCTGGCACGCAGGTCTGGTATTTTAGCCTCCTTGAGGTTAAATTGTTGATGGCGAAGCTACAGAAGGGTGTCATTTCACAGATAGATTTACTGCTCCTTGGTCATAAATTCCTGAGACCAATTCCCTAGGATGAGACAAAATGGGAGGGTTGTGTGGGGGAGATTGATGATGCAGAGTAGCGCATGGCTAGAATAGCCCCTCTGGATTTGGCTATTTCCATGCGCCTTCGGCTTTTCCAACTAAATTATCTACACATCATTTACATGACCCCCCCTGCGGTTTCACCGAGCTGGTAGGATCCCCCAGGCCAACTGCTTCTGGTGCTTCTCACCAGACTTCTTCCATGTCCTGCCTGAGGCTGGTTCCCTATTGGAAAAGTAATAGGGAGAGAGCCGTCATCACTCTTGGACCGGCCGTTCGATCTTACTCCCAGGGTTGCATTGCTGGGGTTGCTGGAGGACGTGGGCAGGCAGAGAATGGAGCGTATCTTTATTGGGGTCGCAATGCTGGTTGCCAATGGCAACATCTCCTGCAGATGGAAGTCTCCGATATCCCCCCCATGGCGGAGTGGCAAAGTGGGGTGGACAGGTGTGCTCAACAGGAACGCCCATCTACGAAGCAACCGGAAACATGAGACGATATGGGGCAAATGGTGGGACTATCACTGGCTGGGAGAGGGGATCGACTGAGTTTCGACTATTTAAAAATACCAATAGACTTCTTATAATGGTGTTCATTTTACTAACCTCAATAGGATGGTAGGCAGAGTAGAACTACTTGGTTTTTGATGATAAGAGAGCCAAGTTACACACTGATTGCAGCAATGGGTGCATACAAGGTGTGCTATCGGAGCACATTGGGGACACAAGAACATAAAAACTTAAAATAAATAAATAGTAAAATGATTATATCTGGAGCAAGGCAACACAATGCAACTGAGATAGGGTTTGTCCACCCTGGAGAAGGGGGAGGATGTGGCCTAACGGCTAGAGCGGTCGACCTCGAAACGGGGGAACCAGGTTAAAGTCTCGGCAACGACGCTCAGCATCCTTTGATTTTGGGCAAATCACGTAATCTCCCCATTTCTAACAAAAATGAATGTGTCCGTCTGTAACGAAACTATTGCTCATGTAAAGCGCTCTGATAACTGATATCTTCGAGTCGAGTTCGGGCTATATAAAAACTCCCCCCCCCAAAAAAAGCCAGGCTTGCAGACAGGAGCACTAAGTAATAAAGCATGGAAGGCAGTCAATATTTCTTTCAAGAACTTGGAAAATATATCTCCTTTAACAATAACGCTGATCTAAATAAATATAGGTTTGTCGTTGTTCAACCAATGACTCTGGCCAATGGCTGCTGTACCCTGAATTATGCCCAGCAGTCACAGTGGGCTTGCGTTTCACAAAGAAATGTTAACACTTTGAAAACTAATGCAATGAGATGTCCAATTGCAAAAGAAGTGTTAGAAATTATGACGTTTTTGCTGATGCACGAAGAGGCCCCTTGCCTCTACATCGTTAGGAGCCATCTACATTTTTAGGAGGCAGCGACATTCTGTGTGATACTGTGCGCTGAATCTGCCACATTTTAATGAGACACCTAGTAATTGAATAGCATCTTTGATGCACAGCCAGTGAACAAGGCCTGAAGTATCTCATGTTAAATAAAAGGATTACCACTTTAGGTTTAATCCAGCTAAAGTGGATATGAGTACTTGATTGAAGAGCGATTTCATTACAATATTCTGTAGAACACGTAATAGGGCAGACAGGATAGGAGTCTCCTGGACACAAAATATACTGGATAAGTCATAAAATTAAGACATCAAAAGTAGGGCAGCATAGTGCAACTGTGGAAGGGAAACCAGGCTGGCAGAATTCTACACCCTGCAGTATAGAAAACATAATTCAAACTTTCCAATAATTTCTGATAGGGTCACCTAGTTACTTGGCCAAAGTAACCTAGGCTGACTTGGAAGGTATCAGGGGAAGAGTATCCTCTTAGGCCAGACAATGCTTACTGGGCAGAAGTCATGGTAGGAACAGCACTTTATCACCGGTGCCCCATGTCATTGTGTACTTTTGCCTTCCAAAAGGAACGGATTGTTTCTGAAATGTTTACTCTCAACTCTCCACTGGCAGCCTCGCTCAGCTGTCAATGTTTGCTTTAGCAAAGTACAACAATCATACAACATAAAAAAAATGTTCAGTCAGTGCTACGTCCTATAAAATAAACAGACCTTTTTATACAGCCATGACATGCAAGACAGTTAAATTACGTCAGTGGAAAGATGAACATTTATTTGAATCCTGCTTTGAAACTGGCAAAAGTAGATTCTGTAAGCACAAATTTGCTGATAAGGCGGGTAATGCATTCATTTGTCTAATTAAGATGTTCAAAATGGTGTATAAGGTTCATTTACACAAAGCCATTACTGTTATGGTGAGTGATGGAAGAAATACAGAGTTGTAAGCTTGGATTGCATTAATGACAGTCGTTCCTAAATAAAAATGTGTACACGTTAGCAAAATTGAACAATTTGTGACCATTTATAATGTGTCCAGACTGCTGCTTTATTATATGCAAATACACACAGAAGAATGGAAGCAAGATTTCTTTTATGAACAAAGAAGGTACCCAAAAATGCATTATTTGAAAACATTGACGAATATTGCAGAAATTTTTTCAAAACTATCCTGTAATTTGCTTGCTTTTAAAATAAGAAGTACCCACAAAATATCAGCAATTTGGGAAAAAACACCAAAAGGAAAGGCATAACTACCGTGCATTTTAAGAACTACTTTACCATTTCTCTAAAGCATCATTTAATGAAAAGTGTTTGATGCATACTGACATTTAAAAAAAAACAAGCATTTGCAATGCAATAGGTCTCGCCTTTGGGACATTATACGGTTTTTGCTATGAAGCACATTATCCTAGGTAAAGTGATTCTGGTATTATACTGACCTCTGCTGTTCGTTTTCTATCAAGACATTTAAATAGAGGCAGTTGCTAGAAAAATAAACAAGCATTGGCATAGCCAATAGGTCTCGCCTTTGGGATCTTATAAGTGTTTAGCTATGAATGGAGGCGTGGCTTAGCCGGCTAAGATGGCGGATGTACCTTTCTAATGCTCCGTCCGGCGGCCAGCACAATCCGCGCTCATCCATGCCATAACCCCCTCCAATCCCGCTGAACTCTGTCCCAGAGCCGACAACACCCTCCTGGGCTCCCGCTGCTCTCTGGATTGAGGACCGAGCGGCAATCCCCGAGCCGTGCACGGCCCCCCCAGGCAATCCAGCAACGAGGCCAACATGGCGGCACTCACTGAACGCTGAAAACCCGTGGTGCAGACGGGAGGGATCACGAGACCCGATGCAGGGCCCCCTGGCGTTTCCTGGCCCGACGGTGGGGGAAGCGACGACGAGGGCCCCTCCGAGCACCCCTGCGGCCCCGGGGACAACAGGTGAGGGCGCGACTCGGGGACTGCACAGCCCCGGGAGGCCACAGCGACTACTCTCAGGGCCCACCCGAAGCGGCAGCAATAACATGAACTCAGCCTAGCGGCCGGTTGCCGATCCCCCAACGCGGGGTGCTGCCTTTACTACCCACTCGCACCCGAACACGGCGACCTCCCCCCGCACGGCGCCAGGACTCGAGGCGCGTGGGGGGAGGTTAAAGCACGCCAGCGGTTATTGAGGAGTGGCAGATCACATCTCCTAACAGCGGCCTTCTACCCTTACTGCACTCTACAAGCTCAGCTTCTCCCTCTGGGCCCCCGGATACAGTCTGCACGGCGCCAGGCCACGAGGCGCGCGGCGGCCGGGGCGGACACCCTACCAGGAAAGCACGACTAACACGCCCCGTGAAGCAGAGGCCTTCCCCCCCACCCCCCCCTCTCACGGCGCTGGGACTCGAGGCGCGAGACCGGGGGGGTTAGAGAAAACTGAAGCTACCCCAATAGAGAGATTTACAGTTTGGAGCCCCCGGCCTGTCCCGACAGATGCAGACGGATTAATCGACCACACCTCCCCCGGGCCTGCCGCCGCTGCGCAGCGCCACCCAAGGACGGCTCTAACCCTCCCCCAACATCGGAAGACAACTGCTGGCCATAAGCACTCTGGAGACATGGGCTCACGGCTGATGAGAGCTCTTTCTGACACGGCCTCCCCCCTCGATTGAACTTGGTAGCCTCAGCTTCTCGCCCCTGGGCCCCGACTGCACGGCGCCAGACCAGGAGACGCGCTGCGGCCGAGCTGAGGTGGATACTGAGGCGACGCGTCTTCCACGCCCGAGGCGCAGCAGCCTTCCCCCATCACGGCGCTAGGACTCGAGGCGCGAGCCGGGGGACCAAAGACGACGGGAGAGGATCACGTAGAGGGGGGTAACCCTGAGACACCGGGACTCGCCGTCTCGGTCCCGAACTGTTTCACCAAATACAGAAGAACGGGCGGTCACGCATCCACAGGGCATACTACCACAGAGTGAAGCAGACCTTCCCGGATGCCCTAGGACCCCCTCGGTCAGCCTCATCTACAAGGCGTCAGGCCACGCGGCGCGTGGTGGGCGGACCGGGGTGGGCGCTCCGCAGTCGAGCTGCCCTACCAATTAAGAGAGTCCGAGGGGACCACTTGAGGCCCATATCGAAACAGCCAAGCGCCACGAAGCTGGGCACAACCACGAAGGTACAGCACGACGGAGGGTGCGGAGTTCTGGGGCGGTGGAGTCCAACCATACGGAGAAGACCACATAGCAGTGCCCGATCCCCCCCCCCCCCCGAGCCTCGCTCTGTGCCGCACACGCCCCAACGGAGCACCCAAATCAGCAACATCACCTCGGACAAGTGAACCCCCACCGGCCAACACAGACACCAACAAACTCCGGAGAGACGGCCTATAAATACACATTGTCAGTCAACCACAAGCCGACCGAGCGCAACTCACGGCATTCCCCGCGGACTGCAACCGGATATATACCGATATGGGACGCCATCGCATAACAGGGGCACCACAAGTACCAGCGAATCGGAGGCAGACCTCCCCAGACCCTATGATCACCCACTCAGAGGGGGAGCCCTCCCGAGCAGAGTCCATGTCCGACAAATTGGACAAGGTCCTCGCGGCAATTGAACATTCAAGGGTGACCATGGAAAATAAATTTGGGGAATTAGCCACGGACCTTAACCTCCTTAGGGATGATCATAGGAAACTGGCGGACATAGTCAAACAGGGCGAGAAGACCCTACAAACCATAGAGCCGAAAGTGCAGATGCACCAGGATGCCATAAAAGATCTACAATTACGAGTAAAGTCCCTGGAAAGCAAGACGGACGATCTGGAAGGCCGCTCTCGCAGAAGTAATATTCGCATTCTGAATCTGCCGGAGGGGTCAGAATGATCCAACCCTCTTCGATACATCAAGACGTGGATCAAGACATTCACTCAGACAACAGACCTGACCCCGTTTTTTTCCATAGAACGGGCACACATGGTACCGGCCCGCAGACCACCGCCGGGATCACCACCTCGACCGTTCCTACTGAAACTGCTCCACTACCAGGACAGAGACACTATTCTCCGAGTTGCTAGACAGAAAGGGCCGCTTCGTGTGGAAGATAAGCAAGTTATGTTGTTCCCGGATTACTCCCGAGCCGTCCAGCAACAAAGGGCCACCTTCCTGGCAGTCAAACGAACATTGTGCCAAAAGAACGTACAATATGGCCTCCTTTTCCCTGCCCGTCTGAAAATCTTGCATGACGGAACTGCACATTTCTTCACTGACCCTACGGAGGCAAGTGACTGGGTGGAGCAACGATTGTCAGGCTTGGACGACCGCAGAAACACACAGAGCCATCGGCCCACTGGCCGCCAAAGACGACAACACAGGAGAATCACTCTCACGCAGCTGAGCCCGCGCTCTGATTCCCTCACGAAACACTCCCCTGACCTGGAGCAAATTATAGCGGAGCGCAGAAGAGCACTGCAAGCGGCAGCGATAGTGCGATCGACGGGAGACAGCTCGGATGTAGAGAAGGGCCCCCATCTGTTCACTCCAGAAGAGGAAGTCAGCGATGCACACTCCTCCCGAGATGGCTCAGTCACACCTCCAATAATGACTCCCCAAACGGCGGATACGCTGATATAGGGTTCACTTGAATGCGAAATGACCACAAGTTGCACTATCCATGACGACGTCAGCTCCCGAACAGTGGACACTGCTATGAGTGCACGGGACACCGCGACCAGATATTCAGAGCGGCACAATGCGGCATGTCAGACTGGAACGTCGCGGATGGAAAATGATGAGGGGGAATCCTTAGGCATCTCTGTCTCAGCGTCATAAAGCGGGCGGCCGAGACGCCAGTGACTTGAGGAACTGCGCAACCACCCCCCACAAACAACGAACTAAAGACAGTACATGAAGTACAGTTTGGACATATTGTCCCCAACGACATGTCCTCTAAACCTAAGCAACAGGGGGTATTCCCACCTTAGTTTCCCCCGGTTTCAGGTTTCCCAATCACCCTCAGCGGAGCAACCTAGCGGAATTGTAAGACGCAAGTGTACAGTTGACATTTGGATGGGGGAGGCCGGGAGGGGGCGAATGGACATCACGAATACACGACCTTCTCGTAGACACCGAGCGACATGACCACTAAGATCCCCAACACGGATATAAAAATCATTACGATAAACATCAGGGGCATGCACACAGCAAACAAGCGCTACGCCGTCTATGCATATATAAAGAGACAGCAAGCACAGATAGCTCTCCTACAGGCTACACACCTGTCAGCGATCGAGGTGGATCGTCTGCGTAAGAAATGGCGGGGTATTATCTGTGCCACGACATACTCAGCATTCGCTAGGGGCGCCCTAATCTGGATTCGGCCCGGGATCCCCTTTAGGGAGCAGTCACGTATCATAGATAAAGAAGGTCGATATTCCCTAATAGAAGGGCTGTTGGAGGGTCAGTCAATACTGTTGGGGAGCATATACGCTCCAAATGTAGACCAGGACCAGTTTTGGAGACGCCTCACAGGAGTGCTAACCCAATACACCTCAGTCCCGTGGCTCTTAGGGGGTGATTACAACTGTGTTCTGGATATCCGTCTCGATAGATCCCATCCCCCCCCCGGCGCACTCACCAGCACACAAGCAGACGGAACAATATCAAACATGGGTGAAACACTGGGCATTGGTGGACCCATGGTGGGAGCGGAATCCGGACACAAGAATTTACTCCTTCCATTCCATCCCACACTACCTACGAGTGCAACTCAACAGATTCCTATGCTCCACAACACTGCTCCCGGGAGTACAACATGCAGACTATCTGGGTAGGGTGCTATCGGACCATGATGCACACATTTTGACCCTCAGGTGGAGGCCCCCGCACCCCCCGGTGCCCACCTGGAAACTGCCAAGAGACTGCCTCACAGACCAGGTGTTTCACCACGAACACGGGGATCACATTCAAGAGCATTTCACCCTCAACTCTGGCACGGCGACATCCAGACTAATAGAATGGGACGCATTCAAAGTCGCGGCCAGGGGGCATTGCATACAGCAAATAGTGGGGGTACGTAGGACACTAGAACGATCACTGCAAAGTGCGGAGTTGGCCCTAGCGGCTCTCGCAAAACAAACAGATGCTGCTGGAGCCACCCCCGACCAAATAGCAGCAGCCAAAACATCCCAAGCGGAATCGATGAAGGACTTACGCAAATACAATTTCCGGGCTTACGCCTCCAGAGTGCACAGAGAGGGCAATAGAGTGGGGACACTCCTGGCTTGGTTAGCCAAGCAAGACATAGACGTGAAACCGATTACGGAACTACTTGACAAGGCCGGGACCCCTCGACATTCGCAAATAGATATTTTGCACATTTTCCACGACTATTACTCGAGTGTCTATCGTGCCCCTGCACAAGCAAATCAACACGCGATCACCCAGTTCCTTCATCCATTGCCTATTCCCCACATACCACCCGTAGACAAAAAAGCATTAGAAGTAAAGATCAAAGCCCCAGACGTCACCCACGCAATTAGAACACTGGCATGCAACAAAGCTCCAGGAATGGACGGCTTCCCGCTCGAATATTACAGTACCTTCTCAGCTCAATTGATCCCCCGGGCGGTAGCCATGTACGAGGATGCGCTAGACAGAGGTGAACTCCCAGGTTCGCTCAGGGAATCTATTTTGGTTACATTTCCCAAACCACACAGGGACCCAACACTCCCCGCCTCGTACAGACCAATAACGCTGTTAAATGCAGACTGTAAAATATTAGGCAAAATCCTAGCGGACCGGTACACCCAGATTCTTGCGCCGTTGATCCATCCCGACCAATGCGGATTCGTTCCGAGGCGTAACACCTCGCAGAACCTACGCAGGTTGTTTCATGTCCAAGACAGGGCGAGAATGCACTTCCCTAACGCGGCGTGTCTGATTCTCGACCTCGAAAAAGCCTTCGATACCTTACTATGGCCGTACTTATTTGCCGTCCTTCGTAGAATAAACGTAGGGCCTACCCTGATGAAGTATACACAACTCCTCTATAAAGGCCTAACTTCACGGGTGAGAATAGGCAAATATATTTCTGCTTCCTTCCCGGTCGAAAGAGGGACTAGACAGGGGTGCCCCTTGTCCCCCCTCCTATTCGCCCTGGCAGTAGAGCACCTGGCAATAAGGCTACGATAGGAGGGCGAAACTTGGGGTATTCCGATAGCAGACACGGTACATTGCATCTCATTATATGCAGACGATCTCCTGATATATGTCAGAGACGTCACATGCGACCTCACCCCAATATGGACGACGCTGCGAGACTTTGCGGAGGTCTCCGGCCTCCAAGTCAATTGGACCAAATCCACGATTTATCCACCGAGTCCTCACTTAGTCCCACTCGACATATCTGTCGGAGCTCACACACTTGCCTGGAGCACTGCTGCACCTAGATATCTGGGGGTGAGACTGTTTCATTCACCTGAGGACCTGTACGAAGGGAACCACCGCAAGGTACTAGCGGGGATACGCACGGCGGTGGGCTTCTGGAAGACACTGCCTCTCGCCCCCATCGGACGAGTAGCCCTTGCAAAAATGATCATGGTCCCCAGACTCCTCTACCATTTCACCAACCTCCATGTGATACCGCCGCGCCCCTTCTTTCGGGAGTTAGACACACTACTAACCGCACTGATCTGGGGAGGAGGTAGACATATGGTGGCATTAACCACCCTATACTTGCCCACAAATCAGGGAGGGCTGGGAGCTCCGTCCTTCGAAGCATACTTTCTGGCGGCTCAACTCCAGTGGTTGTCACACTGGACAGCGGAGCGTCACATAGGAGAAACAATTACGGAGGAGGGTCGGATACCCCTCCCAGCAATCCGGAGACTACTAATGCCAGGCACCAAGCCCCTCCGCGCTTACCCTCTGCAAGTATCTATAGCCCGCACATGCATGCTGAAAATTCATCGTATGTCCAGGGAGAAACCCCCTTACTCACCTCTGCTCCCACTGGTAGGGTTTCCCAGAAATGATAATTATTATACCACCCGCGCCCTTCAGGTATGGACTGATCATTCGATCACAGAGATGGAATCCCTGTTTGAAGACGGACAGCTAAGGACATGTGCCCAAATGGCCGCTTACTATGACCTTCCCCCGGGCCAGTTCCTACTACACAGGCAACTACTAGACAGCAGTCGACCCTACTGGGACCTAAATGAGGGGGAGCCCCCGATTCACCCGGTGATACACACTATACTGCATATGGGGGCAGGTAGACATTTAGTTACCTGGCTATACAAAGCCGTTCGGGAATTGATCCTCCGCCCATTAGACTCACTACGGCAGACATGGGAAGACGAAGCGGGACGGGTATTTAATGATAAAGAGTGGGAAAAAGCCCTAGAGTATCCCAAAAAAGTATCCAGAAATGCGCGTTTTAGGAACATTCAATTCAATTTCCTACACAGGGCATACCTAACCCCACATCGCCTCCACCGTTTTTATCCGGACACACACTTCGCCTGCCCCCGCTGCCAGACTCCTGAGGCGGACTTCAAACATAAGTTTTGGGACTGCCCCACTGTTCAGCAATATTGGGACAGAATACACCGGACACTCCGCGAGACGACCAACATTCTGACCATGTCATCATGGGAAGCCAGTGCACTCGGAATCTTCCGCAGGCAGAAAACCGAAAAGGTGCAGTACCGCTTCGCCTCCCTAGCCATTCTCTTAGCAAAAAGGGGTATAGCCATGCATTGGCGGGCCCCGGCGGGACCCCCAGAGGCAGCCTGGATAGGGGCCATGAAGAAATGGGGTGCTGCGGAAGAAGAGGTACTCAGGGATGAGGAAGTGAGGGGAATACGGAAACACCCTATATCTCTGGAGTGGGCACAATTACTGCACCGATTTACCCACAAAACAACACAAACGGAATCACAGGCAGCCTCCCAATCACAGACTCCTCCCCTGTCCCCCCTGAGACCAACAGAAGATAATATAAGACTAAGCCCAGACGCCTAGGGCTGGAAATGTAATAGGACTGCATCGGGCAATCCCACCCACAATGTCAGACCGACCCATCGCGGCCCCTCCCCACACATACAATGTCGCACAATATACTGCAATCACGATCAACCACACAATTATTACACTCTGGTAGCTCCACAACAGCTTCCCCAGTTCGCCCCCAAGGTTAATAGTTTTACCCCTACATCGGTGGTTCCGAAACCGATGGCTTGTAAATGGGAATGCATTCACCAAACATCATACGAGAATTCACAAAAACGGAATATGAAAGGAACACTTAGCAAACCCATGACCACAGATAATGCACCCAGCCGAGGGCTAGTAAGCATACTAACACACACACAATTAAATGTTAGGCACGGGGATACCACCTATAATGTTTTACAGTAACTAGTCTGAAATGTCGGAATATACAATAAGGTGATGCATTCTGTTCTCCACAGTGATCTCTCAACTGATTACAGACATATGTTAATGTATCATAATGAAATGATGTCAATTTATGCAATGAAATGCAAAATCCCAATAAAATTCTTTTTTTTTTTTTTTTATTGTTTAGCTATGAAGCACTTTCTCCGGGGTGCTACAACATCTACTGTTACTTCACGTGCCATTGGTAAACGGCCAAAAAGGTTGGTCTTCCATGCTATTTATTGAACAGTGGAAATGCAATTTATGCCCAGATACGGCAAGTCTTTAACGTAAAGGAATTGAAATGAATAAAAATAGTGTTACTCAAATAATGCCTTCACTAATTGCACCAGACTATGATACAATGATAAACTAAAAAGTTCCAATGAAGGACCAACACAAAGGTAAGATTCCTCACTTTATTAAGTATATGTCGGTGCGACCGTCAGAGCAAACGGCAGCCAGTAACCGACATCCAGCCCCCAACCTTTTGCATTCCACTGTGACAATACAGTCACGGTGGCTCATACCACAAGTTCCAACTTGTAACCTAACACAAACCTATATTGAATAATGGCAGGAGTGACATGAAGGGTGGGCACCATCATGACATGTATAGCTACAACAGGCAAATAATTATCATTCTTATGCTAAACATGGTCTCCATAATGCGAAGGTGGTTTGAGGAAGTGCCACACTTCCGAAAACCCTTGGAAATACAGACTAACTGCGTGCTGCTTACTGTCTTAGCCTCCAAGGTTTGCATGGGTCAGCTTCAATTGTTAAAACAAGTTATTAAAAAGAAGGTTGGAGAAACAGGTGGAATGCAGACGCTAAAATGCTGCCTTTGCTGTGTATTGGATATCGGCTTATTAAATGGCTGAAGCAGATTTTTCACTTTGTAAGACACTGATTGATTTAAAGTCAACTAGCAATCCTTCAAGCGTGTTGAAAAATACGGGTAGTGCTCCTGTCAGTTCACAGAAGCACTTTTAAGAGGCCAGTGAGTTCATAGCAAAAGTTGTATAACAAAAAGAGAATGCGAGGAGCCGGGAGTGCTGGACCATTTAATCCTTTGTCGCTTCTTAACTTCTGCTATTATATTTGGCTAAAGGGCCATTTCTACGAGTTTAGACCGCCGTAAAAGAGGAATAACGAGAAAACATGAGCACATTCGTTATTACGTTGTCATACATCTTTGTGGCTATTAATTCCGACAATAAACAATTAATCCTGTTGGTGAGGTGGATTGGTTTTTAATTCAATTCAACTTTATTCAGTAAAAAAAACACAAAAAAAACCATAAAAGCATTCTAAAAACTATTGTCTCATAAAAGATCAAATAACCAATACCATTAAATAACACGTGTACATAAAAAAAGATTATCTTAAAAACAATTCTATGAATCAATTAACACATCATTTATACAATGCATAAAATAAGTTACAATCTGATATCTGGTGGAAATTTCGATGAAGATCAATAAGGATTATAAAGTGAGTGTGCAAATGTTAATATAAAAACAGCCTTTGGTTATTTGCCATAAGTCCTATAAGCATTTATTATAAAGTGCATCGATCAATACTAGGCCCTATATTATTTCATACATTAGGGCCTCAAGATGTGAATTATTTTTTCTTCTTTTGATCGCCATTTGTATGAAAACGACTACTGCATTACATATTTTTTCATTTTCTAAACTGCGGATAGAATTAAAAGCAGATTTATAAAAATACAATTTGCTGTCAAGAAATAGAGTTCGTAAAACACTCTTCCTAATAGCTCTATAAAAATTACAAAAGAGTATAAAATGTAATGTCGACTGGGGCGACTTTCCATCACAGGGGCCATTTGGAAGATTTTGGTTATATTTGCCCAAAGTAGGAAATGCTATTAAATAATGAAGAGTACCCATTCTGAGCCTTGTAAGATAAAACCTATGTTGTAAATTTGTTACCCGAAGTAAGTATTGTTGTGTACCAATTGCAACAGGTCCTTCGCAAAATAACAATCATCTGTTTTGAGCTTGCTTCTGTCTCTCTTAGTGTTTCTCTTGCTCCTAAAAGCCCTGTTAATAGATCCCTTTTACTATGATATTGAATATCCATAGGGTCTTTAAAATCAACATTTACAACACATTCATTTAAAGGTTTTTCAATATACTGTAGCCATAGGATCTTTTTACTATGTTCAAGGGCAAGACAGTCCATTATAACTTCTTTAGTAAATTTAGTTCCATCCTTGCTCCAGATCCCATGCCAAACAGTGAGAGCTGCTGTACTAATGTAATCACTAATATAGAGGACTGGCAATTCCTTATGGACAACATATGAAGGGGCTGAGTTAGGAACTGCGAATAACCTCCTTAAAAATATATTTTCCTGGATCTGCAATGCAGTATAATTAGCCATCCCCCACAATGCTGCACCATAACAGGTTCCTGTAAGGCACTTAATCCTATAAAGGGTCATAATTTCCCTAATTGGCTTATTCTCCATTTTTGTAAAAAATCTAAATAGGGCTTCGATCGACAGTAGGAATTTTAATTTACATAAGTCGGTGTGCTCTCCAATGCCCCTCAGATGTAAAGAGTAGACCCAAGTACGAAAAATAGTATGTCTTTGCAATTGGCACACCCCCAACATGATGTCTCCTGCTTTTTGATTACCCTTTTCCACAGGTCAAAGTAAAGGTTTTTTTTAGATTAAGATTTAAATCCTTTTCATTCATAAAGCTAGCAAAATTTTACACTGAAGCTCATTTGCCGTTCTAGATAGCAAAACTGTGTCATCTGCATACAAAAGGACCGGAGTGACACGATTACCAACTTCAGGGGCATCAGTGTTCAGCTTTTGAAAACATTTATCAACATCATGTGATGTAAAGGGAAAATAAAAGCGGCGCAAGGACGCAGCCCTGACTTATGCCGCGCATAACTCTAAAGCAGGGAGGTACATTAGTCTTTGGGTCTATAACGGACTCTTGCAGCTAATAATTCATACATTTGTGATAGATGAGTAATGATCTCGTTTGGGGCGCCCATGCTCATCAGGGTCTGCCATAATTTTGCATAATTGACTAGATCGAAAGCGCTTGTCAGGTCTACAAAGAATAAATGTAAATGGCCCTTTTTAGAGAGTGTATATTTTCCGATCAGCAATTGGAGGTTGACACACTACTCGATGGTCCCTATATCCCTTTTGAATCCATACTGGGTTTCGGTAAGGGCTTGGTTGTCACTTACCCAGGTTTCTAATCTCTCTAGGAGAATTCTTCCCATCAGTTTTGATGTTGAATCAAGTAGGGATATAGGGCATATTGCATTTTGCATCGCCTCTGCACCCAAGTTGCAGGCAGTATGCCTCCCGCTGCCGCATTGCAAACTGTTAATAAAATTGTGGGCTAAAAATCTATATCATCCTTAAAAATGTCAATAGGTACCCGGTCACGACCGGGCGCCTTCCCCTTTGCACAATTCTTTAGAGCAGCTTTGATTTCATCCAAAGTGATTGGGACCATATAATTTTCCTATTATCAGAAGAGAAAAGTTCCTCATTATTAGGATAAAAAATGTGTCCAAAATACGATAGCCAGTCTGAGGGCTGTACTAAAGTCTCAATCTTAGCAGTGCACTGCTCTTTAAAAAAGGGATAATTTATTGTCTTTCAAAATAATGTTGCATGCTGTGTATCTGCCGCTTGTACTAGCTTTCCCAGGCTAGTTATCGTATATTTGCTTTCCTATTATTTAAAACCTGCTTATAAGATTTCCTTAAGATTCCCATCCTTTCCCTATCTCTAGGCTTAGCTTTCAATGCTTTCTTTAGGGCCTGGTTTAATTTGGAACATTGTTGAACGAACCATCTGGGACATAGGTGTGCAATCTTCTTATTTATTTTTTTTAAATCTCCTGAGATTGCGGACGCAATGTTACAGAATGCCATCATAATATATAAGTTTGTGGAGGCTCCCTCCATACAAGTATCAATATCCTCTCGTCTCTTATGTACTATTTTATCTAAGAATAAGGAGCGATCAACACCTGACCATTTGATGGAGATGCCATGTTCTCCCTGTGTTTCTATATCAGCAACTAAGCACACCTTCTCCTGGTGCCTCATACTTAGTCTGAGCATCAGGAATAGTGAATGGTGGTCACTAAAAGGGCTTACTTTCACTTCCAATTTTTCAACTAGTCCTCGGCCATTACCGGATATTAATACATGATCAATGGTCGAGGAATATCTAACCCCTTCATAAGTTTGTATAGTCATTTGTCCTTCTTTTCCTCTCTGCTCTATGAGTTCAAGATTGTGTTTGTGCATTACTCCATTAATTGTGTCACCATATAGATTGTGGGGAAAATGAGAATAGGCATCACCATGTTCATCCCCATAACCACAGTGTTCCCCTTCCAGAATTCTGCATTTCTTGCAATTAAAATCACCAGCCCAGATGAGTAGGTAGTCTCCCCTCATATCCTTTATAAATATATATAATTCCTCCTCTAAGGTCAACACTACCCTATGTCTGGAATTATCAAATATATTATAAAAGTTTGTCATTAGTATACACTGGTTTCCTGTAGTTTGAAAACACAAAAACTGAAAAAATTGAGATTTGGTATTGGCTTTTTTTTTTTTTTTTTTAAATCAGCGGTGAGGTGACTGAGACCTCCTTTGGCCCTACCATTCTGGGAGGGAACCACTTGAGTAGAGGTCGTTTTAAAACCATCTATACGGAAAGCTTCAGTATGCTAAGTTTCTTGTAGAAGAATTATTGAGCAATTTTTAATAGATTTAAGCCACTCTTCTTCTTTCAACTTACTTCTCATCCCGACTATATTCCATGAAATAACAGTCAAGGTTTCATATGACAAATGCCTACTTGAAAAACATTTGTGAATAATAGGCTTACTAATACATAGTGGACCTAGATTGGTAACAATCATTTGATCTACATCTACATCCTCTCCATCCTTTTGTAGTCAATTAAGTTCGCTACAACTTCTAAGAAGTAAAAATCTATCTGTCAAGTGTAGGGAAATATGCTGGTCTATGGGGGCAAATCCTGTGCTGGCATAAGAAAATTGATCAATAACAGGTTTATAAAAATGCCCTAGTGGGACTGCACTAATAGTGTTCTACTGATAGCTCAATGGCCCTACATACTTATAAGAAAGTTCGCTAATTAAAACTCCTACCATCTCTGGACAACAAAAAGTTACAATACAATCCCCTTGGCAACACTTTGTCTTATTTCCAACCCAGTTTACTTGTCTTATCATAATAATATTTTGAATGAGAAAATTAGTGCTACAGTTGGTATTCTTAGCAAACCAATGTACAACCTTGTTCTTCAGGTCCCCCCAGGACTCTACAGCCTTATCTGCCAACTTCGGGACATTTTTTTTAAACAATTATATAAGGTGTAGCCTGAGGTGGTAAATGTAAAGAGTCCTGGTAGTTCTTCGTTGACCTGTAGGTTGTAGCACCTTCATCCCCGTAGGTATTACTTTTGGATGTCGTTCCGTCTACGATCAAATTGGGCAAATCGGGAAGCCTGGTTTGCATTGTTGGATTTGCTTTCATTTGACAAGAGGTCTACAATTGGCTGTTGTTTGTCATCACTTGTGGACAGTGCCCTGCAGCGATCCTAATATCCGAGTCTTTACTATGGATTGTACTGGGGATTTTATCTGGAGAGCTTAAGTCCGTAATCATATTTACTATCCAGGTGACATCACATTTAACTGTTTTTATTTCAGTCATTAATCTCCTTTCAATGGTGTCAACTTTCCCATGTAGTTTTTTAAAAAAGGATTTCCAAGTTTTCTGTACGATTCATTGTTGATGCATCCCCTACCCCAGGTGAAATTTGTTTCGGCTTTTTCGGCTTGATCTTTGGTGACTGCCTACTAGATAAGGTTGATGACATTTTAGCCTTTTTTTTACTCTTTTTTGCAGGGGGTGATATCAAATCAGAACTACGTGACAGAACAGATATCTCCAGTGGTGAGGTCGAAACTCATGGGCCTTTTTTGGTAGTTTTCTGGGTCAATGGGCTATTCGCTTTACTATGGTCAGTGTTTGACCCGTCCAGACCATAGATACCATGTCAGTCCTGGTTTCTTTTAGAGCTACATTTAGTGATGTCTTTGTAGCAGCAAGATGCTCCTCCGCATTGACAATATCATTGTTGATTAAGCCCATTGCATTTTTCATATATTTTGTTATTGAGGTATTGTTACTTATAAACTTTACTTTGCCAGTGGAAATCGGCGCAAGCTTCCGTTCCGTACTATAATTACTTTAGTTACTGCTTTCGATAAGGTAGTACTGTTGGATCGAAGAAATAGGCCACTCTTCTTACCGTCACTCCTGTCAAGAGAACCAAATAGGGTGGCCCAGGCCAGCCTTGTCCAGCCGCGGGCTGGCGCAGACGGGCCAGCCCTTGGCCCGGGCTTCGCCCGCGTGCGTCACAGGCTGCAGGAGAGAGGTGCTGCCTTTGTGGTGCCGGGAAGGCTGGCTCCGCCTCCCGCGCCGGAAGAGGAGGAATGCTGAGGGACCGAGTCACACCCCAGCTAGCTGTCTCCAAACGGTGAGTGCGGTGTACAGGGGCATCATTTGGCCCTGCAGAGCAGAGAGCGGGATGAAGGGGCAGGGGAAGAGCAGCTCTTTGCGGGGACTGGAGACAGTTCACAGCCAGGGCAGCAGCGAACCTGCAGAGCTCGAGAGCAGAGCACCGGGCTAATTAGGAGAGACCCGAAAAGGCACACACTGCAGTGCCCTCTGCTCGGAGGCAGACAGCAACACAGCCCTACCTCTCCGTCCGCTTGGCTCCACTGCTCTGCTGTGAGATCTGCGCAGGCTGGAGCCCGCTGGCTGATTGGAAGAGAGGGGGAGGCAGAGAAGAGAGAGTGGGATGAAGGAACAGGGTTGCGATGGCCAACAAAACAAGCTGAGGGTCGGAAGGTGTTGTTGGGGGAAGGCACAGGGAGATTAAGTGAAGTGAAGGAGATTCTTCTGAATAAAGAGCCACAGGAAGGGACCATCAGGAGTGATGGAAAATCTGATCTCCCCCGGCCTCCTTCCCTCCCACTTTTACTGTATATGTGGCAAGCAATACGTGCATCCTTAACCCTTTCATGGGTACCCACTTCCAGTACTGCCCCTTCCTGCAGAGTAGGGCCAGAGGTGCATTATCAAGTGTCATCACAATCAACGTGTCCACATCAGCAGAAAGCCTGGAATTAATCACACAATAATGCTTCATGTTGTGCAGGGCTCTGCTATGCTATGACACGGTCCCGTGACCCCTCTTACTCCTGGAGCCCAGCAGACACGGCGGCCAACATGTACCCGTCTGAGGTATGTGGGGGATGATGAATGGGAGCACGAAGCTACCGTGCCACACTGAAAGCAGCGGTGATAGGAGCAGAAGTGGGGTGGGGCGACTGCGGAGGAGATGGCATGGCGAATATCGCGTCGGCTTAAGCGCGGTTGTTTTCCCCACCACTAAAAATTAGCAAACCAAAATTCAGCGGCAAGGCAAAGTAAGAAAATAGTCCTGCCAAAGTAACCTAAAGGCCCCTTGGAGAGATGAGACATGTAAGAGAGCCAGTCGCCATAGACGTTAACCAAACCATGAAAGGAGGGACCAATGTGACCCACTGGCCACACAAAACAACTGGATTTAGAAAGGCACTGAGAGGAACCAATCAAAAGCGATGGGCTGAATCAATGCCCCTAGAGAAGATACAGCATGTCTCGCAGAGCAGCTCAACCTAAAAAAGAAAGTCCCTTAGTAGAAAATGATTGTTATTTTACGGACCTCTGCTGGTGGTTTTCTATCAAGACAGTTAAATACAGGCAGTTGCTAGGAAAAAAAGTAGTCCCTAAGCAAAAGCGGAAGCAGACAAGTCCTGGGGCAATGCCCCAAAGCCCACACCAAGTACATATAACAGATCTTCCAGACAGCACAAGCGCTGCCTAGGCTCGACCTAAAAATAATGGAGAATTAGCGCAAAAACAAGTTAGGCCCCATTCTTAAAGAAAGGCATGAAAGTACACCCACAGATATATGGCCTTGCATGAGTGCAAATTTAGAACTTTCAGAAACTCTTAACAGTTTACAGAAGTAGACCTGCAAAACCGTCATAGTTGAAAGTCATGAATACATTTCAGACTTTTACCACAATGGGAAAGGGTGTTATGGACATCTGTGGATGTTCCCACTACCCTCCTTCCTAAACACACACAAAAATCTTCACACAAGTAAATCCTATTAGGAGTCAAAAACCAGCTTTTGAGTATGCAAACCAAACTTGCATGTGTAGATAGGCTATAAAATTCAGATTCCGACAAGCTTTACAGAACGTATCTGGTTGTAAAATATAAATGTCCATTCACTGATATAACAATATACAGTTATGATCAAAAGGAAACTGTGGCACAGTAAGATGAAATGATCTGGCCCAAAATTACACAATGTAGTCTATCGGAGATTTTTTGACTGGGGTGAGCTCCTTGATCCACCTAGGCACTGGCCCACAAGTACAATCTGATTTTATTCACAGTAACATTTCATTTAAAAGTAAATATACCAGAAATATTCACAAGACACTATCTCAGAAACTAAAGTGAAAAAAAGAATCCATGATATATCCTGAACTCTGCTTTAATAAGAACTCCAGCATACTGAAAGTGTGTGCTTATTCAGAGCCCTACCATGATCAGAATGCTAACAGCCAACCTAAACAGAGCCCATTCATAAAGAGTGCATCTGCATTGTACAGACCATGAATATTAAATGATTTAAGATAAATAGAGCCCTGGTATGTTCAGAGCCCGATATAAATCAGAGTATGATAACAGTCTTGTTAGAATCCAAACTCTGACTGAATATGAGCTCTTTCATC
This sequence comes from Calotriton arnoldi, assembly GCA_963921515.1. Lineage (NCBI taxonomy): Eukaryota > Metazoa > Chordata > Amphibia > Caudata > Salamandridae > Calotriton > Calotriton arnoldi. Next base: position 2,927,044 of record CAWUFW010000334.1, read on the forward strand.
ATATATAATTTTTTCCACTTCTGTACTATGTCCATCCCATCCCACCATTCTTCTATTATAGGCAATGTTTGGCCCATCAGCATTTCACAATGTATTTCACGCCGACCAAGAATCAAAGAACACAAAATAATGTTTTGTATCTAGTAAGGCCTTATTCTCCTTGATTCCGAATGTAGGTAGTTCAGGAGTCATATGTAGAACTTTATCCAATATTTCCAACATTTTTCTGCAACTTTTCCCAAAAATTATGGATTATTCTGCACTAAGACAGCACATGCATTAGTGCATCCTTCTCTGTTGTACATTTAAGACTGTTACACACATGGGAGAAGCCCATGTTATAGAGCTGTCTCCTGTGAGAATATGCTCTGTGCAGTAGGTTTAAGCCCAATTAGTCTAAAGTTTCATCTTAGTGCTACATTTCTCTGGTGTCTAAAAGCTTCTTCACATTCCATTTCTCCTAAGCCTATTTGCCATCTCTTGCTTCTCTGGTACCCGTTTCTCCATCGGAGCCTAATTCTGTATCATCCTTCAACCTTTCTGAAACTGTTTCTTAGAACATGTCTGAGTTGCAACTATGTAAAGTGTTGTGATGATTGCAGGTCATATTAGTCTTGGAGTTGTGTACGATCTTTTATACACACCATGTCAGGGGAAGAAGGGCTATTTCGCCCTGTCCGTCATTCCGTGGTGTTAAGCAAGCGACACAAAAGGGAAAGGGGCAGGATACAATATTGTTACAATATCTCCAAGAGGGAGGCATAGAACAGGAAGAGATTCGGCGTAGGGACGGCCTCTGCTCAAGAGGGAGAGGGATGGACATGGGGGAAGTAGTGTTTTAGGAATATCATTTTGAAAAGTGTCACTCTTAAAAGTAGTGGCTGTGCCAATGTACGCCAGTGTCTTGCATTTTGTCTGATTTCAGTGGGGCATAGTTAAACGTTCAGAAGAAGCCACAAAATCCAGCATCCCAGAACCCAGAAGTGAACTTGGGATCTCAAACTACTGAAAGGGGGTTTACACCTTTTGGTTATTCCTTCCTTTTCTGTCAAGGAGTTCAGTATTTGCATACATTTTCATTTGCCATCAAGAGAGACAAAAGATTGCTGGAACCATCATTCTAAGGAGAATGAGGCAGGAGCTTAAAATTAAATTTACACTGTTTGTGGTCTTCATGTGTTTGCATTTAATAGGCTTCTGTTTTTAAAAGATACATTTAAAAAATGTTCTGACGTATATTTCAACTTCAGTTGTTTTTTAAACTTCTTAAGGTTTAGTGGAGGTAGGTCCAATTGAACTTTGATTTAACTTCTCAGTCTTATTTATCTCAAGGTTTCAACATATATATTCAGAAATACCATGACATATGCCACAAAAGCACTGCCAAAGCTTTAGAACAGTGGCCCATTGTTCACTAAGAAAGATTTTCTAAAACAACTAAATATTTAATTTAATTTTACATAAGATAGCAGTTTGTGTGGACTGACTTGACAGCGCAGCTATAGCAAGACAATTCAGATTTTCCACAGCCAGGGTGGGTAGAAAATCATGATTTTATTAAAGACACGGAGGCTGATATTATGCATATTTCTTTAATTGCCAACTCACAGCAGCAACAGCAAACAATGTAAAGAACTTAGAACATAGACTTAACAGTCCAATGTCCATATAATCCAGTGAGAGGCAGCCATATTCCTTCTTTTGCTGCGAACATGTCCAAAAGTTCAATCCATGTCAACAAAACGGATACAGAAAGGATAAATTCATTGACCAAAGAGCCTTCTTCTTTCAACATTACTTCTTGTTGTCTCCTCCTGAAAAGCATCAAGAACAAACATTAATGGGAGGAAAAAACACAGGGAGGGATAATATCAGCCTCCGTGTCTTTAATAAAATCATGATTTTCTACCCACCCTGGCTGTGGAAAATCTGAATTTTATGGCAAGGCACAGGGGTCAATATTATGCATGTTCAAAGCCTTGCCATAATATTCCCTACTGGACAATCCACAGGCTTAAAATAGAATTTCTTAAACACAGAGTCAGAAGACCAATCAGCCGCAGTTAGGATGGCTGATAAACCCCCACCCAGGATGAAAGCCTTAGAAGCTATCGCCCCTCTTGCAGAGTGAGCACCAAACTTATTTAAATCAATCCCCGCTCGATTCATGACCTCCTTGACCCAACAAGCCAAGGTAGGAGCGGAGACTGCTTTGTGTGGAGGTCTGAAAGAAATTACCAACTGCGAATTAGCACCCTGTAATCTCTAAAGCCTTCACGTCCGAAACCCTCCTGAAAGAAATCAGGCACAGCAACATAACCAATTTCAAGGAAAGGTCTCTGAGGTTTAGAAACTCATTTTCACACCAACTCATCAATTCTCTCAAGACAATATCCACATCCCAAAGGGAAGAGTATTTCGCTCCCGGAGGAGCCTTAATTCTCACGCTTCTCAAAAGCCTCCTGATCACATCATGTTGACCGATAGGAATGCTATCCACTAAATCATGACCTGCTGAAATAGCTGACCTTCCAATATTAACAGTACTATAGGATTTACCATCATGAAAAACCTCAGATAAGTAGTTAACTACTTCGACTAAAGGAACTGATACCGGATCCAGATTCCTCAAAGCACACCAACGAACCCATCTCCCCCAAGCCAACCTGTAGGCCTTAGAGGTCCCTGGAGCCCATGACTCCTTAATGAGTTTTGAGGCTTCCGAAGATAAGCCCGACATTTGCCAGGCTCTCCCGAAATCAACCAAGCCATTAGCTTTAAATGACCTTGAAGAACCAACTCGTGAAAAATTCCTGAAGCGTTGGTTAGCAGATTCGGTACATTCGGCAAAAGTACCGGGTCGGCAATCAACATCTCCATAACATCTGGGTACCAAACTTGAGACGTCCAAAACGGGGTTATTAAAACTATCTCTGCCCTTTCCTTTTTCACCTTTAACAGAACCCTCTGAATCAGAGCAAAAGGGGGAAACGCGTAACAACGAGACTTGTCCCAAACCTGCAGAAAAGCGTCCAACGCCTCTGCAGCTGGGTCCGGCCTCCTGCTGTAAAACCTGGGAACCTGAGCATTCACTCGGTTCGCAAAAAGATCCAACGGGAAAGGACACCATTTCCTGCTCAACGATAAGAACATTTCTCTGTTTAGTCTCCAATCGCTGAAGTCCTTCAGTTGCCGTGAGTTCCAATCCGCTATGGAATTGCTCACCCCCGGCAAGTATTGAGCAAGAACCATAATGTTTCTGCTCAGACAAAAATGCCAAAACTCTCTTGCCAAATCCGCTAAAGCCTTCGAACGAGGACCCCCTAGTTTGTTTACATACCTTACTGCTGAAATGTTGTCCATCTTTAGGAGAACACAACATTTGACCTGATCCCTTGCAAAGCTCTTCACAGCAAAGGAACCTGCCAGCAACTACAGGTAGTTGATATGCATTTGGCTCTCTTGACCTGTCCACTTTCCTCCAGTAGTCAACGAGCCACACCTGGCTCCCCAGGCCCTGAAGGCTGGCATCCGATTCTATAATAATGTCTGGGGTCGGGCCAAAGATTGCCCTTCCATTCCAAGCCTAGAGATTTTCTAACCACCATGCCAGCTCCTCCTGTGCCTCTGTATCTATCAGCACTCTCTGAGAGTAGCTCACCCCTTTGTTCAGGTACAAGGTCCTCATTCCTTGCAGTGCCCGGTAATGTAGGGGAGCCGGAAAAACCGCTTGAATAGAAGCCGTAAGAAGTCCCAAGTCTTGCTACCTGCCTCAAGGCAACCCAATCGCTCGCTAGCACCTTTCGCACCACCCTGCGAATCTTCCTGACTTTCTCCATTGGTAATTTCAAGACACAATCCAAGGTCGAGATCTGAAAGCCCAGTCTCCTCACTGGGAACCAAACATGATTTCTTCCTGTTTACTACGAAGCTCAAATCCTCTATCACCCTGACTGGTAAAGTGGTATGTTCCTGAGCTTGCTCCATGCTTTCCGACATTATGAGAATGTCGTCCAAATAAATGATCAACCTTATCCCCCTTGATCGTAACCATGCCGCAATGGGACGCATCACCTTCGTGAAACACCAAGGGGCAGATGTCAAACCGAAGGGGAGGCTCTTGAACCTCCACGTGGTCCCTTGCCATTGAAACTTTAAAAGGTCTCTTTGTTCTACACAAACAGAAATAGTCAAATAAGCATCTTTCAGATCCAGGCGAGTCAACCAATCTCCCTTCCTCAAGATGTCTCTCAGCATATGAATACCTTCCATTTTGAAATGGTTGTATTCCACCCATTCGTTCAGATCCTTCAGATTTATCACAGGCCTCATAGTCTTGTCTTTCTTTTCTACCAGAAAAAGATTGCTTATGAACCCAGTGCATGAATTCTCTGCCTTCTCTATGGCACCTTTCTTTTCTAACTCTAGTACCTCCTGACTTACCAAGTCCTCTTGTTCCTTCCCGAATCTTAGAAGAGAAGCTCTTCTTACCTGGGTCAGATTTGCAACAAAGTCTATTTGATAACCAGATACTGTCTGTAAGACCCAAGGGTCTGAGGTGATTTCCTTCCACCTGTCTAAAGAGAGTGCGAGCCTGCCACCCACCTTTACTTGAGTAGATAAAGGGTCTTTTCCCAAACATACCTTGGAACCTTGTTCTTCTTTCGCCTCTATAGCGAACTCTTTCTCCTCTTTGTCTCGGAGGGTAGAATCCAGGGAAGTAGGTCCCCGTTTGAAATCCTCCAGACCTGAAACCACCTCTGGAGAAGGAGCCTCGGGAAATACCAATACCGCGGCCAGGGAATCGGCCCGGCATTCTCCCGGCCGTTCCAAAAACCCTTCTAATGTCCTTCTGGACGTGAATGGAATTGAATGCCCCAGCATACCTTGCCTTCTCCTTCACGAACTCCTCACCAAAGAGTAAACCATTGGCTAAATGGCCCGACTCCTTACAAGCGAGTTCTGCCAAGTTAGGGTCTATTATCATCAATACATTTTTCCTTCTCTCAGTACACAGCGACGCGTTGGCGTTACCCAACAAACACACAGCCCTTTGGACCCATTGTCGTAGTTCCTCGGTATTAATAACACCTTCTTGTAAATATGCCTCTTCGCATAAATCGAAAATCTTGGTCAACGGACCAAACACATCAAGGAGGCGGTCTTGGCACCCCTTGAGCCCTTTATCAAGACCCCTTCTAGGGTCCCTGCCTTCTTGTTCAAAAACGTTAGCATCTTAGCGTCCAGTTCTGGAGTGAACGCAACCTTATTTGCAAGCGAAGGTCTCAGGCATTTGACCTCAACCTTGTCCTAACCGCTTTAGGCCTCTCTTTTCTTATCCAGTACTCCACGTACTGAGCAACATGTTTAGCAGGCACCCACTGTGGAGAGAGTGGGTGCTGAATAGTGTTAGGATCAAACATGAGCTCCCCCAAAGGATCCGTCACTTGATCCAAATCATCGTCTTTCTCCTTCTTAAATTTCTTCCTCTGAACTTCTTCCTCGTCAGAGGATCCAAACTCTGAGGAGCATGAAATGCCGATGTCCCCACTGCTTGACGACTCATCGCAGACTATGGCTCTGCGATCCCCTTTGGTGGCCTTTATAGCCTGTTTATTTAACTCCTTGCGAGTTTTCTTCTCATTGCCTTTCATTATAAAGGCCCCTTTGCCTTTTCTCTCTTTTTCATTGGTTAGATGTTTTCTCTTCTGCCCAACTTTCTTACCACTTCCACTAGCTGTGGATCCATCCAAAACCTCCTCCACAGACCAAAATTGCTCATCGGTATTAATAGCCTTAGAAAATCTGCCCTCTATTTTATCCATACAATCATCCAGCCTTTTTCCAAGCTGAGACGCCAGGGCAGACACCGCCTTATCTACACACTCCTTTACTTTTAAGTCCAAAGAATCACCATTTCCATTAGATTGTTCCATTTCTCACAAAATTTACTTTCTCAAAAAAAGCAGAACTTGATAAAGGCCAAGAACACACCTCTTAACACCTCATACAAGGATAGTCCCTAAAATCCAAATCACAAGCCTATTAGTAAAAATCACCTTCCTCAAGAAGCTCCTAGATGAACCCCAGATGACAGTTGCACTGATAATCACCTCAGTCTGACTAGAAAAAGAAACGGACTTCTGCCTCTTTTGCATGTCCAAAAGATGGCTGCCAAATCCTCATAGACAAAACACAGAACAGCCCAGTCCAAAATGGCCGTCCCATCAAGTGATGCATCTACGGTGGCCAAAAGGCATCAAATTACCCCTGAGCTGACTGCAATAGAAGTAAGTAATGGTACTTATTTATAATTCAATAAAACTCCTTTGATGACACTTGTTAATTGCCCAGAATGGTAAATATTTGGGATCGGTGCGCTCGATTTCTTGGACACGTCCGATTTTAAATAATAATAGTGTTCCGCATGAGAGAAAACGGTGATTTTCAGCCGCTCGAGCCGATCACCTAGCACACGACGGGAGGCGAGCGTGAGCTTCACGCGCGCAGCTGACTCACAGCGGGAGAGCGTCTCATCGCGGCTCAGGGAGGTGTAGAGCCTTCATTAACGCAGACGCTCTACCGCTTTACAAATAACTTAGCCCCAGGGTACTCCCATTTAACAGATAACGGCGCCGAGGGAAAAGGTACATGAAAGAGCAAACCAATCAGCAGTATTGTTTGAGCACGAGCGCCGAGCAACGGTCGCGCTCGCGCTCAGCCATAGTGAAAACCGGTAAATTGCGAGAAAGGCAAACTTCATTATCGGAAGGGGCAAGACATGACTTGCTAATATTGAGAGGATAAAAGGGGAATACAAGTGAAAACGAAGTCAAGTAGAAACGAAGTCAAGTAAATGCGCAGTAGCGCCCAAAACGTTGTTTAAACTAATACATGAAGAAATAATTATATACATGGTTATAACATGTTAAAAACAGACCAAGCACGCAGATAAGTCTTTTCACTCATATTAAATAAAACACTCATACAAGCAGAAAGTTAGATCAAAGGAGAGCAAACTTATCTCAGCTGTGAGCAGCAACAAAGAAGGAATATGGCTGCCTCTCACTGGATTATATTGACATTGGAAAGTTAAGTCTATGTTCTAAGTTCTTTACATTGTTTGCTGTTGGTGCTGTGAGTTGACAATTAAAGAAATATGCATAATATTGGCCTCCGTGCCTTGCCATAAAATTATGTGAGCATTACTAGAAAGGGGCTTTGGTTCCAACCACAGGTTGGGTGCCTGGAGTACATGTTTCGATTAAGCAGACGTTTTGTGCTTCCACATAAAAGTGCTTGACCTCCACACAGCTGTGATCATTTTGTTTATTTACCCAGCTGCCTGAGGTTGAACTATCAGGGACGCATACACATGACATTGTAATGCCATTAAAGTTTCTTAGATAACTAGATAATTTATAGTGCTTTTCGCTGGCAGCAACACAGATGGGAAGAGGGTAGTAAATAACCTACATGGGCTTTTAGGTCTAGCTTGACCGTACATTCATAAGCCATGGCTATTGGCATTGCCACTACTTGTTAAATATGTAGTATAGAGTAAAGAAAAGGTCATTACCTCCAGGCCCCCTACCTCACATAATTGTATCCTGAAAGCAATTAGCGGGAAGTCAATCTTCTGATTAAATGTAAGCCAGCGCAAGACTTTCAGTGCTGTTTCCAAACTGTCTCTTCATACTCATGAGCCTCAACACATTTGTCACACAATTGACACCGATCTGACTAGTTTGCATTGCTGACACAGGAAGACCATTGAAAGTTAATTAAATCCATTAAACATGCATACTCAGCATAGGATTTCAGATCTCCACACATTTTCAAAGAAACAACCAGCCATCCATAAGGTTGGACCATGCCTTTTAGCAGTAATTCATTTATTAGGTATTTTATAAAGCACTGGTTGTCATTCTTTAAAGCATAAGCATTACAGAGCAAAAGCTATACAACATACCAAAATACAATATGGACAATAATCAGGCCATTAGTGCAGGATGGGGTGATGGGCATTATAACGTTGACTCGGTGTAGTTTGATTCAAAAATGGAACTTCTAGGGCTGTCCGAAGTTTTGAATTAAGCACCCTCAAAGATCTCCCTCCATGATTTGATTCAGACTGCTGATTTGGAAGTGAGAATTGAATTGGGTGTGAAGCTTCGAACCAAAAGATCCTAGCAGGAATGCAACAATGGGCAAGATTCTGTAAGTATGTCACACTTCTTTTCATTAGGCCTTGTGGATCATGCACAGTGACCTCACTAATACTGGTATCAACAGTAAGCAAGTTAAAAGCTTTCAGCTTGATCAAATTTACCTAAATTTAGGCATAGATTAGCAGCTTGATTTTGTAGTCTCCAGAATCCATCCAGTGATTAATGTGTGAAAAAACTAATGCAGTCCCCGGAATTTATCTTAGAAGCCCACTGACATCATTATTAAATACCATATTGGCGAAATACCAAGGCTGACTGATCTTGATTCCAGCTGAAGCCTCTTTTCTACCACCCTAAACATCCTGTGCCTTCATATCACTCTTGCAGATTCTTTTCCATCCCTGCTGTTATCTTTGCTCACTGTTTACTTTTCTTTCGCTTCCACCTTTTTTTCCACACTTTTCTCTCTCTTTCTCTAGGTCAAACTCTGATGTTGCAAACTAAGTTCAGGTACCCATAAATGAATGCAGATGCCAACCATCTGCAACCACCGGCACAAATTAAGCACAGAATCTATCTGTTTAAATGTTTGGAAATCTTATCCCGCAATGAGTCATTTTATTAGTTTGATTTGGTGAGGAGTTTGCAGTAGAGGAAGGATTTTGCAGAGCAAGAAGATTGCAAACTGACCATCTTAACCAAGGCGTTGATTCGGAGGTGACTGAAAGGTTAGCAGCAAATATATCCCCAGATTTTTTGCCGAGTGGTCGGGGAAGAGGTTACAACACTGTAAAGGTCAGTAAATGGCGGCAGAAAGGGAGTATCTTGTCCTTCTAACATGAGGACTTACTTTTTGACACGCTTATGCAAATGAAGCTTTCCCTCTTACACTGTTGTATGCAGTTTAGGCATTTTGAACTGCAATTCATACAGATGTCAGATACAGATACAGGAGAATTCTGACACCATTTTCCTGTTGGAATCCATGGATGCGCTGAATCTTGTTCCATATGTCGATGCCCCCACGCATATCAAAGGCCATACCCTTGACCAAATATTTTCCAACTGTAAAATACAGACAGAGGCTCCCCTACCCTTACTATGGTCCGACCACCACCTAGTGGGGTTTAAGGTACCGAAACTAACAAGGCATCTACTGCCCCAGGCCAAGCGGCCGCCTTTTTCTTTTAGGCCTTTTCATAGAATTACCTCGGATGCCCTCAAATATGAATTAGACTAACATCCTCTTACGCCGAGTGGCAACATAGAGCAGGATGCCGAGGCCCTAGCTAAGTGGGTCTCACAAGGGACCTCGGCCCTTGCCCCTTTGATCTCTCGTCCCCCTAAAATTGCTAGATACTCTGCTCCCTGGTTTAATGATACCCTGCGACAGTGTAGAAGGGATTGTAAACGTAAGGAAAGAGTATGGAGGAGAGATTTTAACGTGGAAAATAAAAGAGATTACAAAGAGGCCTTAAAAGACTACCATAAAAGGATACAGGAAGCCAAGAAAAGCTTCTTTACTTTTAAAATTGAGGCCGCAGGGAACAAAACCAGAGAAATTTTTGACATTGTTAAAAGCTTCTCTTCACCTAGGGCTATGACAAGGCACTCCTCTCCCTCAGCTGACTGGACTAAAAAGTTAGCTAATTTCTTCCACACGAAAATTATAAAAATTAAATCTTCTTTTGATGTCTTAGATGAGAAAGAAGTGCAGGCCTCCTCTTCGACTGCCCCCCAGAATCAGGCGGGCAGCGCCTCCCTTTCTCTTTCCTCCCTTGCCCTTAGAGACATCCTTAGCAATTATGAAGGGCCTCAAGTCTGGCTCACCTGCGGACCCTTGTCCGGCCAAATTTATGGCTGCCATGGCGGAGATTTTAAATCCAACAGTGAATAGCTTTCTTAATGTATCTCTGCATAGTGGTCAGGTCCCAGTAAGTTGGAAGAGCGCTAAAATAATTCCCCTATTGAAAAAACCTACGGCGGATCCACTGGAATTATCTAACTACAGACCCATCTCTTTGCTGTCTTTCTTTGCAAAGACAATAGAGAAATACGTTCACACGGTGATCAGCGATTTTGCTGAAGCCAATAACATTTTCCATTCGAGCCAGTCTGGTTTCAGGCAGAACCTTAGTACAGAGACGGCGCTGCTGGAGGTCTCCGAATCTATCAAAGAAACCCTTGATAAAGGAGGCAAAGCAGTTCTTGTTCTTTTAGACCTCTCTGCGGCTTTCGACACCGTGCCCCACGGCCGCCTCCTGTGGAGGCTACGGGAGTGTGGACTTGGAGGCACGGTGTAGAAGTAGTTCTCCTCTTTTCTGAAGGACAGATACCAAGAAGTCTGGCTGCCCCCGTTTTCAGCCAGTATCCCGCCCTTGAACGTTGGCGTGCCACAGGGATCTATCTTGAGCCCAGTACTTTTTAATATGTACATGGCTCCCCTGGCTACCCTAGCAGGAGAGTGCGGTGTTATGATTATATCATATGCCGACGACACCCAGTTGCTCTTCACCTGTAAGAAGGGGGAGGAGTTCAATGGGGAGAAGATAAATAAATGCCTGAAAGAAATTTTTGCCTGGTTCCGACACAATAATCTTAAATGTAATCCGGAAAAATCCGAAATTATCTTTTTCGGTACCCCTCCATTGGACGCCTGGAAACAATGGTGGCCTACTGATATGTCTCCCCCCCAGTCAGCAGTTAAGACTGTAAAAAATCTGGGAATGAAAATGGACGACGCCTTATCTATGACATCTCAAGTACAGGCAGTGGCGGGCACGTGCTTTGGTCTCCTGAAAATGCTCCGCAGGTTTCTCTTCCTTTTGCCGACCTCTCACAGAAAGACGGTCGTTCAGGCCCTCATTACCTCCAGACTGGACTATGCTAACATCCTCTATCTGGGCCTTCCAGAGTTCTTACTGAACAGACTTCAGGTCGTGCAGAACGCGGCGGCCAGGGCAGTCTTGGGGCTCAGACCAAGAGACCGGATCTCTCACCATCTGAAGACTCTGCATTGGCTGCCTGTCCGTTGCAGAATACTTTTCAAAGCATTGGTCCTGGCCTTCAAAGCTCTACACGGCATGGGGGCACATTATATTCGTAGAAGAGTTTCGTATTACGTGCCTGGCAGAGCTCTGAGGTCAGCACACCAACACCTAATTATTACTCCAAAATGTCTCAGAAGTCGCCGCGGTGGACGGTCTTTTCAAGTGCAAGTGGCTAGACACTGGAACAAACTGCCTCTTTCGCTCAGACAGGCCACGAACATATTGGCGTTCAGGAAAAAACTAAAAACCTGGCTGTTCCAGCAAATAGTTTAAAGTCTGTTCTCCCCGGTATTGATGTGAACCTCTGTCAGTCTTTCTGTTTCTTTCAATCTCAGCGCCGGGACACTCTGTTGAGTAGCTGCGCGCTCTACAAATCCACTCATAACATAACATGTCAAGGTTGTTTGTTGGCGGTGTGCACCTGGAAACGTATCTTGTATTGATCAAGTAGCTTTGACAAGAGCCTTGTTTTGCATTGAGCAGGTGAGGCAGACCTTTGTGAATCACCATATAGGTATTCATTGGAGGAGGGTTCTACCGAACAGATATGCACTTGAGTTCAAACACAAAGGAATTAGATTATCAATTATTTGTTGTGGCAAATATCCTTGTCCACTCAGTCAATCTTGATGGAAGAATGGCATGACTGAAAGTATCAAAGGCTGTGAAAAGATCATGAAGTATCAAGGCTGCTTGCTGGCCTTTGTTAAGTGTAATGAGGAGCTCTTCTGAGAGGCTGGACAAACAAGATAATGTACCACTAGCAGGTGGACATCCCGAGTGGAGATAAAATAGATGTTTTTGTTCAGTATACTTAGGCAATTGATTTATTACTACACTCTCAAGTATTTTGCTGGGGTTAGGTAGGCTTGCGATTGGGTGATAGTTGGCCAACACTTGTGCATGGCTGCACGGTTTTTTGTTGCTGGTTTTTTTAGCAGTAGAAAAACTGTTGCATTTTTTAATTGACTCAAAACACAGCTCTGAGAAAGCAAAGAGCTAATCAGAGGGATAATATTGGATGATAGGAATTAAAAGACTTGTTTCATGCAGGATGCTGTACAAGGGTCCACAGACATATTTGATGCTTTGATCTTGGAGGATTGTTTGGATGTTTCCTCCTCAGTGACTCGATTGAAGGTGGAAAACACAGATTTTATCCAGAGAGGGTGGATAGCTAGATAGGGCAAAACTGGAAGGTTGTTTAGGATTTGGTCTAAAATCTGTGTAACTGTTTGTTAAAAAAAACTACAGCAAGTTTTCACAAGGTTGTAATGAGGAGCATGGAGTGTTTTTAAAGCTGCTGGGTTGTTTTTAGCTGCCCAAATGTTTTCCATTTTAGTTTGAAGCCCTGTTGACACTTAACTATACAGGCTAGTAGATACTCCATCTACCTGCAGATTCCTCACCTCCTAAATCTTCGCCAGGTGCCAGAATGGATCCGAAAATCTGAAATGGCTCTCATGGGTTGACAGGTGGTGCTGTGGCTCCATCTCGGTTCTGGGATCCCCCCCACCTCTGTTAAAATAGGACATCACAGAATCATATAAGGCCCCACCCCAGCACACTGATGTCAGTTTTGCATCTTATGTGTTTTTTTATAGGGGGAGACAAAGCAAATGAGATTGGCAGACGTTGCTGTGTACCAACACTATGCAAGGGAACTTAGCAGAAAAAATGGAATAATCACTCCTCAGAACAGAGATGCTAGTAGGATCAGTGAGTAGCTGCAGGTAGAGTGTCTATCAGAAAGCTTTATACGCATGGTAAGTAACCTGTTCTCTGATGGATGGGTCTAACAGCAGATTTATCCTCTTCTCTTTTCAATCAGTACGCAAACTGTGCTTTCCTGGTGGTCAGTCTGAGGAGATGGTAAAACCAAGTCCTGCAAAACAAATCTGGCAAAACCACCATCAGGACAGTCTTCAGAGTCAAGGCAATAATACCTGCTAAAGGTGTGGACAAACACCTGTCATGAGGCCTTCTTGGACCCACTTTGGTTTTCCATTTTAGTTTTATGGTTTACACATTTTAGCAGACATCATTTTAGCAATGTTCTTTTTACATATTTTGCTTACAAGATATTATTCTGAGAAGACGCTGTACAAGTTGCTTGTTTTTAGAAAGCCTTTTTGACTTTGTAATCAGTACTCTCTGTTCAAGCCTAGGAAAACAGAACAAGATATCCTAGTGCTTGCGTTGCCCGTTCAGAGACGGCTTCTAGCATCTAGACATATCACTGCATCAGAGCTGTACCTCTAACACAGTGGTTTTTATTATATAAATGGCGCACTGCTTCTTTACGGCAGAGGAGCACTCCAGTCCCAAATGTCCTGGAACAAGGGCGGTGTTGGTCATGCAGCTTTGCAGACACTGATCTTCAAAGAAGGATTGCCAATCCCACATCAGGCCGATTCCGTGACCAAGTTATCAAGGTTTGGGGGCTCAGGCTAACCTCAGAGATCAGGCAGAGGGTACACCCACTATGCTCTCAGAGTTGGGGTAGTGATAGGCAGAAATATATAGAAATCGGACTGCCATATTTGGACTGTTTTTTCTTTTTACCATATTCATCATGCTGGTTCCCTTGCTGTGTTATATCTGCCTAATAATCACAGCTCATTCTTTCTATGCAAGACTATGATTGTTTCAATAAAAGTAATGAAAACATTATTCATATCTTTCCTGTGTTTACCATGGGCATGAAAAGTAAACAATGAATGAGGTAAGATCTGTTTCCACGATTCCCTTGGGGATCAGAGTGTCATGTACGAGGTTACCAAAATCACCTGCCACCCCAGCAAGCTTAGGGGTTCAGGTGAGGCACTGTGAGCTAGCAAGTAATTGGGCCGAAAGTCTCTGATGGTGTAGCTGGACTCAGTACCTACATTCTAAGGTTCTGCCGTCTTATTATGCAGTCCTACATTTTTTAGTGGGAACTGTATAACATGGTACCACCAACATTCATAGGTCAGGTACTTATTTAACAGGTCTCCTGAGTAGTTCCTGTGTGTGCCCATAGTCCTCCATTCACCTTGAAACTGAGACGTCTGTGGTGTTTGGGATGAATCCTCCTTAGCATTATAGGGAGCACCTATTTTTGTCTGTAGGTTGTTCAAGCTCAAACATTTAAAAGGATACCCCACTATAGTACTTCCCTCTCTGAATTCCATTCACTGCAATGACGAATGTAATTAATATATCTGCAGACTAAAGACCTGCTGTTACAGCATATTTAACAATACATTGGCTACCCAATTGGGGTGGAGATGCTACTTTCATGGTTGAGGCTTACAAAGCTTATAGAACTTAAGTATTTTACTAATGGGTCACTATCCCGGCAATAGAGCTAACACACAAACATTTCACACATACACTGAAGCTGCCTTACCAGGCCAATACAGAGCTTATAATGATTTAGAAATAGCACTAACATTTCAGGACCACACAAATTGGTTCTAAGGTGCCATATCACATGTATTACACAACATTCGACTAGGTCCCCTCATAAATGTCCAGGCTACATAGCCAGAATTAGCCGGATACACACCCTACCCAAATTTAGGACCGCTAAATGCGGGTAGATTACGCACTCTCTATACTGGTCTAGTTAGACTATACAGACGTTTAACACAGTTTGTTATGCACACAATAACAACTGCCCCAGCAAGGACTGTTCAAGCTGTCGAGCCACAGTTAGTTGTGCTTGAGATAAATCCTGTAACTATCAATGCTATTACGTGCAAGATTCCCACCAGACGGGAAGAAATATCGTTCTGTTTGCCAGGGATGTGGAATTCCTATAGCCCGACGCCCACGACATATTGTTTGGGGGTCAAGGGCAACAAGTTTTCATGTGTATTTTGTCCTTGGGACAAGTATGCCCAACCCCCTACGACACAAACCCTTTGGCTGCCAGTTTACAGTACCACATTATGGATCAGGGAAGGGCAATGTCTGCAGTTAAGGTGATATTTGTGTGTCACATATAAACTTTTGGCAAGAGGGGGTGTAATATTATTTAAGAAAGTTTCAAACTGAGGGAGAAGCTCAAAGCCAAAAACTGATTGGTTAGGCGCACAATGATGGGTTTAAAATCATAATGGACAGAAACAAAGGTCAAAAATTATCACTTCAAAAATTCCACATCACACTTTGATGGAAATTGGGTTATCCCAATACCCTTTGAGACCTAGCTTAGAAAAAACAACTAAAACATGCTTTAACCAAGGAATTTTATGTGATTTGCTATACTCATGACTTCCATAAGGCAATTCCTACAGGACACTAATTCAGGGGTGGACCACAGCCTTAGCCAATAAACCAAGGGCTTTAGTTTAGCTAAGTCAGGTATTCTTTTTGGCCCAATAGCGAAGAACAACGGTACACTGGGTGTACTTACTGGAGCCGAGACAAGGGATCTTATGAAGTTCTTCTTTGTAGTAGCCAATTTTTGTGGTTTGTTATAACCCCACAGTTCTGCACCATAAAGGGCTGCATTTTTTGCTTTGCTCTAAAGGTTTCTAGGGCTGTGGAAATTGAACCCAAGCTGGTTCTAAAGTGCATGCGTGCAATAGCTTTTGATCTATGGTGGATAAGTAGGAAACTCTTATTAATTTGGGGTTCCCATACAAATTTATCAACAGTTTTATCCCCAACTAGACGAGGTATAAACTTGCTCCAGCTTGTTAAGACCGACCTTCATGGCACACTTCGCCGAGGGCGGATTCATAAATATCATGAACTTTGTTTTAAATATGTTCAATTCAAGCTCTCCGTTCACAGAACTCAACAAAATCGATCAATTAAATTTTGCAGGCCAATTATGGTTTTGGAAATTATTAATGCATCGTCTGCCAAAAGGAAAATTGGTACTTTTAGGCATTCCAAAGTGGGGGAATCGTTCAGGTAATCCAGTAGGTGTGTAGCCTGATCATAGATATATAAAGAGAAAAGTGTGGGGGCAAATACACATCCCTGGCGAGCCCCTCTATTTACCGGAAAACGATCGGCATGACTTAATTTGTGTTAGGTTTTTCAGAATTAAGATCAGAAGTAAACACAAGCAACTAAACGCATTTGCAATGGCACTCCTAAATCCAACTCAATAGTCTGAAAATGGCAAAATGCCAAGGCAAATCTAGGCAAAAGCCTGAAAAAGAGATTGCTTCTGCCTCACCCCTCAAATGATGCAGCAGCATTCTGTCAGAGTAGCAAGAATTAAATGTACAATTTGTTGCCTTGTCTACAGGTGTGTAGCAGACATCCTCCTCTACTAAATATACCACTCCACTACTCCTGGCCCTTGGATTCCTTATCAGAAGAAAAAAAAAAGAAATGATGAGGAACAGATGCTTTAGTGTAAAAGCTCACAGGTATGGACACAATCTCTTGCATTTTTTATACTTCTACTTACCAAAGAGACAGGAGCAGTGCGAGTATTACTTGCGCAACAAGCAAAATGTCTTTCTGCCTACTGCTTTCACCCCCCTTGCAGTAAGGGCAATATATTTGCAGCTTCCAGCCGCATTCTTTGGTGTCTCATCTGGCGATGCTGTAAAACCTTACTTCACCTTAAGAAGGCACCGGCATGGCCAAGAAAGTAAGAGACCTTCTATCGACCAAACTAAGCCACCAGTTTCCTGCCTCTTCATCAGCTCCATGCCTTGCAGAAGAGAGAAAACGTGCTCTTAAAGCATTCTCATTCAGAGGCAAGGCTGCCTTCAAACTGAACTGCACTATGCTTGCTAACACCATGCGTTCTACAGTCTGACGAGTGTCGATCGGTTCCAAAAATATGGTACAGACTATGTATGTCAAATGCTTCTTGAACAAAGAAGATGGAGTGCATGTAAAAAATTCCGATAAACGCCATATGTAAACGCTTCTTCCTGGTTTAAATCACTGTGCATCCTGTCGGCATCAACAGTCATGATTACATCTTCACAGGATTGACAAACTTTCAAGTACATCATGCTATAAAAACAAGTCAGATATTGCAAATGTACCGTTATTACAGGTCAGACAAGTGATTAATAATAGCCAGGCTTAGACACAATGGAATACATCACAACATCTAAAACGCATTACTATTCCAATGTTCAGGTGGATAAGAGCTTAATACTTCAGGTGTACAGGTAAAGAAATTAAGACTCCGAACGTTCCTATGTTAAACATGTAACAATTCAATCATTCAAATGTAGTACATGTAAAAGGACAAACAAAAACGAGTCTCTTACGTCTGTACTGCCAGCTCCGTGTCAAAAGTAAGGGTGGTTCCGGTGTTTACCAGAAACACATATAACTTCATGATCACTTCTCCAAGCTCCTTGCTGCGTGCTTTGGTGTGTTCATTTAGAAACTGCAAAAGGATACAGAGCACAATGTTACTGCAAACAGTTCTGATCAAATGTTTTAAGAATAGCCAGACTTTAATAAACATGGGAGCACATAAGTCCACATGCTTGAAGGTCTTTCTGCCAAATAAAGTTCTTAACCTAGGGGACTGGAAACGGGCATTGCATTAAAATGGTTAACATTAACAGCTGCAGTAAGCGAAGGCGAACAACACTTATTGGAGGGGTCAGTCAGGGAGCCAGTGTTTATATAACACAGAAATAGCACCGAAGGTAGAGGTACACTATGCGTTGCACAACAGCAAATGTGAGACGACATGATCAAAAGAAAAGTAGCATGTGGTAATTTGCATAAGAAAGGGAAATTAAAAAATGGAGATACACAAGGGCGCGTGCATGCTGTAATGGCAGAAGCAAATGCAGATAATTTACAAGTAAATTACATAAAGAATATACACAGATCACAATAGGATTACAGACTACAGCTATACATAATAAACAATCAGTGATTGTTGGTTATTTGGCTATGTCGAGGAAATTCTGTATTCACAGCGAACTTCAGCAGTTATGGTGGGATGTGCAGCCATAACCCTCACCCCCAATAACATCACAACTAGTTACATCATTCTTGACAGTAGTGAATCTGCTATAGAGGCTGTGGAAAACAGTGTAGGGAGAGTCTGACTAAATCCAGGTCCTATGCCCAAAGTCTATAGGGCATAGCACACGGACAAGTATATTCATCTATGGGGAGAGAGTGTTAAGCGTTGGGAAGGACTATGAATTAGCTGTACACGGCTGAAGCACATTCCCGTGGATCTTGGAAAGTGATCCTGCCACCAAAGAGGGCTGGCAATAGTCCCAGGGCTTTGTGCATAAATGTTTAATTGGACAGAAGTTCTCCTTTTTTACATTAGTGTAAAATAGTCTGCAGTCCTAAAATGTATATCTACCCTGGCTAAGTCCTTATCTGATTTCTTGCACCGACCTAAGTAAGTGACAGCATTTTTGTAGGAAAGTGCCCCTTTTTGCATGGTTACCCCCACTTTTTGCCCCACATCTGATGCAACCTGACTTGATGTGCCCTGGGTCCCTGCCAATCAGGTTCCCAGGGTCTGTGTTCTTTCCCAAACTGTAACTTCGTACCCACAATTGGCACTACTCTGGCCACAGGTAAGCCCCTTGTGAAAGGTACCAGGGGGACCAAAGGCAATGTGACAAGGGAAGGCCTCTAAGGGCTACAGCACCTATTGTGCCACCCTTAGAGGCTCTGTACCTTAAACGCCCACAGACTGCCATTGCAGGATGCGCGTTTCAGTGCAGAGAAAAGTGAAGAGTCAACATGGCCCACATCCCTGTGTATTGAAAATATGTATATATTGCGCAGACCTATTAGTTAATAAATAGGCAATGATATTAAGAAATGTTCTGAACTATTTAATAGTTTAGCGTGCTGGTCAGGAATGTGGATTGCCTAACACACAAAAAGTGTATTTATTTCTTCAAGTGACACTAGTCACTTGTGACCTGGCTGCACATCACTGGAATCTAACAAAAATGCTTTTTCACAGAATAATACTGTATCAACAAAACGTTGTCTTCTATTTCCATTTTTAATGGGACAATTCATTCATGGTATATGTCACAGCTAACATTCATTCATATTAAAATTATGATGAATGAATGTTAGCAGTGACATATACCATGAATGAATTGTCACATTAAAAATGGATATAGAAGACTAAGTTTTGGTGATACAGTATTATTCTGTGAAAAAGCATTTTTGATAGATTCCAGTGCTGTGCGGCCAGGTCAGAAGTGACTCGTGTCACTTGAAGAAACGAACACATCCGTGTGTGCCATGCCTACAACCCACTGCCTGAGGCCTAGGTAAGCCACCCCTCTAGAAGGGTGCACTAGCTCTCAGGTGAGGGTACAGTGGCATGAGTCCTGTACCTGTACAGTGTCTAAGTGCATTCTTAGACATTGTATGTGTAGTAAAGCCATTAAGAGTATATGGTCTGGAAGTTGGTCATTACGAACTCCTGAGTTCCATAATGGCTTTACTAAAACCAGGGAAGTTTGGAAGCAAACTTCTCAGCACATTAAACCCACACTGATGCCAGTGTGGGATTTAATGTAAAATGTACTCAGAGAGCATCTTAGAGATGCCTCCTGAAAAACGACCAGCTCTGGTGTGGTTCCTGAATGGCTGCCGCCATTTGCCACCACCAGACAGGTTTCTGGACCCCTGGGTAGAGAGCCTCCGCTCTCTGGGTCCAGAAACAAAGACCATCTTGGGCAGAGGTGTCACGCCTCCTCCCCCAGGATGGGCTGGGTCCACGAAGGGGAAGCTTCAAACGCCTGCCGCCTTTGGAAGCTGTCACTGTTTTTTGTTGCCCCCAGGAACTGGCTCCCACCGGTTCTGCCTCCCACTTTGGGCGGGAGAATCGGCGAGAAAACCAAGCAATCACGTAGAGGCTCATGCCCCCCTCCCACTGGAGGGTGGCATACTAGGGGGTGTACCCACCCCAAGGAAGGGACCCATTAGTCCCGACCTGCACACCCCTTTTAACGCCCCTAAACTTAGTATTTAGGGGCGACCCTGAACCTTGCACCCTCAGATTCGAGGAAGAAAGAAGAAGGACTGAAGAGCCGTGCTGACCCAGGAAGAAGAGGACACTTAATGCTTTGGCCTCAGCCTTACTGGCCTGTTTCGCCTTTGACCTGCCTACAACGAAGAACTTGGCATGTCCAGCAGCCGCCCAGAGGACCTGCCCTGCACTCACCTTACAGAATGTCTCCAGTGAGCACCGGATTTGCTCAACAAACACTCAAAGACTGGAATCCGGATTCCGTCGACTCTGCGATTCTGCACCACTCTTCACCCGACGCCCACGGCCCGAGTTAGAGTGGCACAACACCACGAAGAGGTCTCCCCCAAGATCCTGACCCTAAATCTGGTGATCTCTGACCTCCGTCAAGCTCCAAGATGACGCCTGCAGCCTCAGCCTGAAAGGTCCCCCCCGACCGTGACCAGAGCTGGTAAAAAAACCCGATGCCAGAAGACAACCCCTGCACACGATGCCCCACGGCCTTGAGGAGCCCAACCGACGGTGTCCAGGCATCCCCCAAGAACACAACTTACCTCTCCAGCCGGTGGTCGTCTTCAGGAAGCCTTCCTGTTTGAGCTTGCAGCAACTTTGCCGAACCGAAGGTCTCCATTGAGAAGCACAGGGTCCCCGACGTCTCCTTGGCACCCTGCATCCGGCCGCCCCAGTGCCGCTGGTAGTGCAGCTCCTGTGCTGATTGTAGACTCCTGCAGTGCTGACCTTAACCCCAGGAGCTTTGCTCTAACACCGGAGTGGCCTGCTCGTAAGCAGTCCCTAACCGAAAGCCCCCTTAGCCCCATTGGTTAACACTGGGCCCCTGCACTCTGCACCCGGCTGCCACAGTGCTGCTGGTGGTGCAACTCGAGTGCCAACCTAGACCTTGGGGAACCTTGGTCCTAACTCCCAAAACTCCCACTTGTAAGACGTTTACTTACCTGTGAAACTGATAACCATTTTTTTCCCCATAGGATCCCATGTTATACGATTTTGGGCCTAAAATGTTCTAAGTGTCGAACTGTGGTTTTGTATGGAAAAAACAGTAACTTTAACTCAAGCCAAGAAAAAAGTCTTACTTACCTTGTATTGTGAGATCCTTATGTGTGGTATCTAGGCATACCACCCCCGTACTCAAACCAATCTAAAAGTAACTGAAAAGTATTCCAAAAGTAATTATTGTGTAATGTAAACTGCTTTCTGAATCAATACCAACCTGTAACTAATGCAACCACAACTGCATTTCCATGTGAAGTCCTGCATTTGAGAGTATATTTTACTTACCTGGGCCAAGTCCTGCTTGGTTCTAAAAAATAAAACATAAGTATACCTTTTTTTATACTTACCCGATTGGTCTGGATTCAGACTCTGGGTGTGTGCCTTCAGTCTTGATTGAGTGAATACAATAAATGCTTAACTCACCCTCTGGATAAGCCTAACTGCTCACCCACACTACCACAAAGAAAGCTATTAGTACTTACCTAACTTAGCCTCTGCTATATCTCTGGGGACTCCCTGGACTCTGTTCACACTATACCTTACTTTGGTATAGTATATACAGAGCCAGCTTCCTACAATTATCATGCTCAATCTTGACAAGGATATTGTTGCAAGATGGTTGTAGTCTTGCTCCAGTAGGCCTCTTGGTCCCCGAGAATAAATGCATTAAAATGCAAAGCTGTTCATCAATTCATTCGTGCTGGGGAATTTGGGTTTGTTCCCAAGACAGAACTGAATTTGGACAAATCAGGTAAGTGCAACATCGGTAGGTGCAGTATGCCAATCTTGAAGTTTCTAACTTTCAATGATTTACATCGCAATGCCAGCTTTGCTAGAAATACTAGAAAAAAATGCTATTTCACATCCCCTGACATACCAATACACGGGAGGTTGACACTTAAGTTACTTTCCTGGAATGTGAAGTGCCTGGGCAGTAAACTTAAGTGGTAATCGTTGCCAAATACCTGAACAGGCATGACCCAGATCTGGTCCTACTACAGGAGACACCTGGTGGGTAACAAGTGCAGGTTTCTTAACAGCAGCTGCTACTAACTCCTGACACCCGCCGGATTCACGGCAGAGTTCAGGTGAACGGGTGCCTGCCATTGCAGGTCACTAAGTTCCTGGTGGATCAGGGACGGAGCTATGCCGCAGTAAGCGGACAGTGGAACGGAATGAGCTTGGCATTAGCATCCTGACATTTTCCCCAGGCTTACAGGTGACAGGACTGGAATGGACAAATTGGGAGAATGGCTAACTGATTCAGTTGTTTCCCGCTAACAAGGCTTCCGGTCCTGACGGAGTAACCGTAGATGTCTTTAAATCAAACCTAGCACTTTGGCCCTCTCTGATCCAGTTATATCTCAATGCAGTTGCTAAACATTCTATCCCTAAACCGTGGTCTTAAATCGGCAATAGCCCCCGTTTTCAAAAAAGGTAGCCGTGCCAACTTCAAATGCTACCTTCCTATATCTTTGATTTGCTCTGTGGTCAAGGTCTTTGGTAGGGTCGTTTTGAACAGTTTAGTGAATTGGGCTCGTGGAAGTACTATCCTTTCGGATATCCAATATAGGTTTCGGCCAGTCTAGGGACTGTGAATTAATGTCTTAATTTATATATTATTATCCATAAATACACAATGGCTAAGCAAGGGGCTCTTCACTTGGCCTTTATGGACTTGAGTAACACTTTTGACGGTGTCAATAGAGAGACATTATGGGATATCATGTTGAGTCCTGAGGTGAAACTGAATCTAGTTCTTCTTCTGCGACCCTTCACTTTAATATGTCTGCTGCTGGTCACTTTGGATCTAAGGGGGAATTCACTGATCACTTTAACTTGAAACGGGAAGTTCGACAAGGCTGTATATTTGCTCTGTTTCTTTTCACCCTCTACATTAATAACTTGGAGGAGGTGCTAACGGAGGGTGATACGGATATGCCTCAGATTGGTAATCGCTTTATTCCGGTGTTGCTGTACACGCGCGACGCCGTCCTTATTTCTAGAACGGCGTTGAGGTTGGATAATCTTCTTCATTCTTTTGTGATTTTTACGGTCAGCCTTGATCTCAGGACCAGTTTCTCAAAATCCCATGTTAAGGTCATAGGGCTCTGGTCCATAAATTCAAGAACTTTTAGGGTACATAGCAATACTATCAGCCGTGTTTCTACTTTTCCTTACTTAGGTGTTCAATTCGAGTCTTCCATTACCTGGACCCCTTTAGTTTCTGCAAGATGTTTCACCTTCACTAGGAGCATTGCTTCTGTGGTTGATTTTCGCAAATAGGCTGGGGCACAAATCCATTAAGGTTTTGCTTGAAATTTATAGACCTACGGGTGTTCCTTTGGCTGCCTATGGTAGTGATTTTTGGAGGCATGCAGAAACTTCGGCTCTCTTAGTAGTTGAGAACAAATTTCTTAGAAGACTCTCATGCCCTCCTCAGAGTGTTCCCTCTTTTATTATCCAAGAGGAAGTTGGTCTTTGGTTTTTAGAGGGTATCTTACAGATACGGCCACTTATTTTGTGGCCGTCTGGTTACAGCCTCAGAAACGTTTTAAACGTTTTAACCATTTGGCTTTATAGGATTATTTGGTTTTGGATCATGTGGGCAGCATATCATGGACGGCGGCATGCAAGACTCCCAGTAGCCAGACTCGTGTTGTGAGGCGAATCAGTGCGAAGGTTGCTGCACGGTCGCAGAGGGTGCAGAACTTCAGCCAAGAGCGAGTGCGGACACAGTGTGGTGCGCGAACGCAAGGTTGAGCCGAGCTTCGTGCTGCAGAACCAGTTGGTGCGAGCTGCAGGGACCAGGGTGGGGTGGGGGACTGCAGAGGCTGAGGAGCAAGCGCCTCCCCTTCCCTATTGGGCAGCACTGCAGTATAGGACTTCATTCTCTTTTCTGCTCTCTGTTTCCCGCTCGCTTCCTGCCCCTTTCACGACAGCGGGCCAACCTGCAGTGCAAGCACTCCATACCAACACCAACCCCATTCCCGGAAGCGCTCCAGTTGGATCAACCCCAGTTGCAGGAGAGACACCGGCGGGCAGAGTGGAGTGGCAGTCATCAAGCAGGAGGTCAGATGAGGGGGAGAGGAGCTCAGGGAAGGAGACTAAGCATACAGCGGGGTCCCCAGTAGGGGAGGCCCCTGCCAGGTTGTTGCACGGAAGCAGCTAAGCTAGGTTTCGGTGTGGTCTGCTGTCTCGTGCATTCCTAAGCTGCACAAAATCTGCCAAGCTACTTTCGACCAGTGAGCTCCCCAGTTTCAAACCTCAACCCAAACCCTATTAAAACCTAAACCTACCACCGCTATTAGGCCCCCGACACCTCGACCTCGATTTACCAGTCTGCCACAAGCCTGCGCAGACCACTCACTTCTACCACACTCCAGTCTCAGGCCAGGACCCAAGACAGGGGAACGACTGCATGCTTGTGCCCTCCTCCCATCCAATAAGACTACAAGACCACACAGAAACCGGAGAGGCGAGGTGGCGCTGATCTCACTAGACTGGTCAGACAGGTGCTATTCATCTACTCTGAAGAAGTAGGGTGTTTTTTCCAAATAGACTGAGGAACCAAGGAACTACCAACAAATAACTACCAACAAATAACGATAACAAAAAGCATAAGGCAGGGGAAAAAAAGTGAAGAGAGCAAGGAAAACATGATGAATGGGAAGTGAGAACAAAATTGGAACATGTGAGGGAGTGCCTGAGCAAGTGACCTAGCCAGCCAACTCAAGGCAGAACAAGTAAAGGCAAGCAGAGTGTTACAGCGTTACAGCACCAAAAAAACACACAGAAAAACGATGTAAATAGCAAACCATAGGGAGAAATAAAGAGAAGGAAAACAAGAAGCAGTTTTGTGAGGTGCAACTAAGGGGTCCCGAGCCGCAGGGATAAAATAAACTCAATCCTGAGAGGGCGTGGCTTGCCGCGACAGAAGAGGGCCGAACTCTAGAGCGGCTCCGCCGGACTGCTCTCTCTAAACCCTCATAAATCTGGCAATTATCCGATGCGGGGCCAAGCGGCATGGTGAGAGGAACTGCGTGGAGCCCTGCACACCCCGGTGGGCCGAAACGGACTTGTAATTCGTGGATGGTTGGTGTGGCGTACATGGGCCCCGAAGACCCTAGCTCGAGTGCTGGAGCTCCGGTCCGCACTATGGACGCGGGACAAGAGGCGTAGCAAGAGGGGGGGGGGCGGTCCCCTCTTACCTGCTGTCTCAGGGGCGGCAATCGCCCTCCCGCTCTACATTGCCGTCGAATGTTGCCAGCCCCCGCCCCGCTCTTGAATGGGGCCGCCGAGGGCGGCAAAAGCAGGGACCGCCACGGGCGGCCATAGGGCTAACTACGCCACTGGGCGGGACTGCCCTACCAGAGTCGCAGGAAGCTCCGGAAGGCATCACGGGTCACTGAGCACCGGGAAAGCGGAGCACAGAAGCTTGGCCATAACACTGGGCGATATGGAAGACCGCATTTCTGCTGCCCGACAGGGCGAGAACCCTGGAGGGAGCCTGATCCAGGCGAAGGACGGGAGTAAGCAGGACGCGACCTGCGAGGAGAAGTGCCCCGGACCTAGTCGGACACAGCAAATCTACAGAGACTCTCCTGAACCCGGGTGGGGCACGGCAGACTGCCTCTCTCTCGTGCCATGTGGGCCCCCGGCATCCAAATAATAGCAGAAGGGAGTAGAAGTCAAAGGGGACTTCAGGAAAACCAGACACATCGGCCAGGCACAGAGCAGGACTGAGTACGTTGCGGAGAGAGGCCAGGCTGCAGCCAGTAACGGGGAAGGCCTAAGTCGGCTGGAGAGCCACGGAGCTGGGTTGCTGGTCTCCAGGTCTGACGGCTGCCGAGGAGACCGGGTGGGGAGCCCTAGGACCAAGGAACTCAACAGGCCGCCAACAGAAGAGGACCTACTTGGGTCAGCGGCGGTGAGTACTGCCTACGGGGCTTCTGGATCCTCCCCCGAAGGCTACACGTGGACTGGCGGGACTGGTCCTAGGAAGATCTGAGTAGCATCGCTATGACGGGTGGCAAGGGGCAAAGGAGTGTCCAGAAAATGAAACTTGATAAATACGCATTGCCCAGCGAGTCGGTTTCGCTGGACCGGCCCCGGATCTCCGTCCCCCCCGCTGTATCAGAGCCCACACTGCAAGACGTAATGGCAGCTTTGCAGGGGGTTCGCTCAGACCTGGCCGAGAGGATCAACACAGCGACAACGGAGGTCTCGCTGCTAAGGGCTGATCTGCGAAACATGGGAACCCGGGAGAA
Organism: Calotriton arnoldi; assembly: GCA_963921515.1. NCBI lineage: Eukaryota > Metazoa > Chordata > Amphibia > Caudata > Salamandridae > Calotriton > Calotriton arnoldi. The sequence continues at coordinate 2,953,496 of CAWUFW010000334.1, forward strand.
AGATGTGGAGGAGGTCACAAACTGTCTGGTGACTGACACGAAGACCCTCCAGAAACAAGTCCAAGATCTCACAGTCACGACCAGGGTGCTAGAGGCTAAGCTGGAGGACCAAGAATGTCGCTCCTGATGCAATAACGTACACATTATTGGAGTTCCAGAGAGAGAGGATGGGCCAGCAGTGGATGTTTGTGGAAAATCTCATACTGAAGACGCTTCAGCCCAGGGGTCTGTCCAAATACTTCTCCGTCAAGAGGGCCCACAGAGTCCCGGGCACCCGACCGCGGCCGGGGGCACCACCGCACCCTATCACAGCCCGAATATTCAACTATTGCGACAGGGATGTAATTCTTCAGGCCGCCCGCAGTTCCCCCCGCTCATAATTGACAATGCTGTCATTACATTTTTCCCAGACTTTACCATAAAGGTGCAACAGGCATGATGAACCTTCCTTGAGGTGAAGAAGGTCCTTCGGCCGAAGGATATTAAATATTCCATGCTCTTCCCGTTAACACTCACGGTAGCAGCAGACTGCAAGGTGTGGAGGTTCTCTACCCCGGAAGATGTCTGGGAATGGCTGGAGGACAGTGGAAAGGCCGCAGCGCACACACAGAGGCAGCGAAACAGTGACAGGGGCCGCGACGGACACGACAATGGACAGTGACCGGGGCTCTCCAGCAACCCAAGGGGACTGAGGAGAAAATCTGGAACACAAACAGACATGATCGCGCCAGCAGGCGACACACACAGCCCTGAGGGACAAGTGTGAAGTTTCTGCCCATGGAGACTGAGCCACAGACTGAGTTTGGACACACAGATAAGAATTTAGTTTATTTATTCCCTTTCCTTCTAACACATCCTACCTCCTTCTAGAAAGTGGGCCTGCATTGAAGTATGATAAGATTGGTAGCACATGAGTCCTCGGAGTGGGAAATTGGGTGGAGGGGGGAGAGGGTTGGCGGACCGGCACATGGCCTAAGTCCGCCTGATTTTTGGAAGTTCTGCAAAAGGTAGGGGGCAATCGCAACCATCAGCCCCCCTAGTAACAATTGACTCGGGGCCTCACAACAAGGACACGCAGGGCTGGAGCGCGGATGAGTCGGCGGCTTGCATCAAGAGAAGCCTCACTCACTCCTTTCAACCAAAACTTTGGTAAAGTTTTGCTTCCTAAAAGATGTAGGGTCCGCCATCTTCTCAACCAGCAGCGAAATCCAAGGCCTGCAGTCGCCATTTGAGCCCCTACAGGTTTCAGTCTTTCAAAGGGCAAACGTCCAGGCAGACGAGGGTCTCACGAACCTGAACCCTAAAAACCCTATGACCAACAATGATCCCCAGGTGTCCATCAGGGATGGCGGTACGCCATCATCAGCACAAGCTACCCAACCAAGGCAGGAATCCCAAGAGTGCCAAAAACACCAGGAGGACACTGACGCTATGGGGAACCAAGGGGCGGCGCTGGAGATGGCAACCTGGATATCTCATGCCAGACACCAGTAGTATCTCCCAGAAGATTTGCCCACATCCTCTCAGGATGACAGCATGGCCAAGGCGCAAGAGGCTTTCACCAATCTAGAGGCCAGTCCAATTGGCCCACATCTCTGCCCAGATCCACCCCCAATAAAGCAACCCCAATCCCGCCACCAACAGAGCCTCAAGAACAACTTGCGGACGACCCGGGGGACTTTCATATTTGGGCACTCGGGAATGGGCAGAAATGCTGGCCTCCTACACATTGTATTCACCAGAGAGAGCTCCCGCTCCAGCTGCTGTCCAGGCCCTTAAAGGAGGGGCGGAATCAGACAACAGAGAGAGTGCCAGTCCAAGAAGAACGGCTGTGCCACAGATGGACAATGTGTGGGCATCCCTGTTAAACACCATGCAACGGTCCGAGTAAGCCCCCCAGTATCAGTCCAACAAGATGGATATTCAGCTGATCTTACTCAATACCCTGGCTCTTTACGCTGCTGGCATAGATGGGAAGCTGGGGGATCTAGATTCACTGAGCAAGCGGGCACTGCTAGAGGCAAAGCTGAACTGCAGCTGTGGCCCAATCATGGATAATCCGGTCCACCCTCCCGTCTACGATCAACAGTGCCCTAAATGAATTCAAAATGGAGCTCAAGAAGGAGCACTCTGCTTGAAGAGGACACTGTGCCAGGAAGAGCACCCCAGTCACAAGAGCCCCAGATCACAGGCAGCCTGACTGGGAGGCACTAGTGCGGACTAACACTCCGATACCAAACGCTGGCTGCCGATATGGGGGACCTGCACATCTTCCTATGACAGACCGCGAAGGAAACCCTGCCCCTGAACTCCCATTGCCGGAGGCAGCTCCAGCGCAAAACGAAAAGCAGAACACAAAACAAAGGAGGATGCAGAGGACGAAGGGCCAGAATAAAAGAACAGTGCCAAATCATCCAGCTGTTTATCCCCTCTTTCGTCCACAACAAACTCTCTCGGAGGTCAACCCCTCTTGCCCTGCACCCACGCCACTGGACTCCCAGACATTCCAAACCATCCCACTCAAATGGAATCCTTCTCTCCCCGCCATTACCATAGGAGGGCTGACACACGGGAAGAAAATGAAACTGACTCACCCAAGAAACAAATATCCCCACATCCATGCATAGATGTCATTTGATTTCCACGAGTTACTCTTCAGGGAGCACTGACAGCTCTTCCATGCCCTGCTACAACAGTCCTTGTACCTCTCCAAAACGAACCATCACTGGAGGGGAATCCCAGAAAGGAACCAGATAGTAGCCAGAGGAACAACCAGAACAAAGGCTAGGCTAAGCAGAGGGCCTCAGGCAGCGTGCACCAGCTATCTGACTTCAGCAGAAGGCGCCTCTGTCTCGGGCTTAGGCCCCTGCATATTGCCTGAGAACACATGGGGCTTTCCATCGAGGGTTGTGAGCACAGAAGATCGGAAGGGCTAAGAGTAAGCTGGCGCCGGGCTACCAGAAGCCAACCAGCATACCCTACCGGCAGGGCAAACCATTGCAATTGAATGGGAACAATTTCTGCCAACAGGGCCTACCCCAATCACTGAGCACCTGAGGGGGCAGGGTGAGACAGCACCCATGGCCTCCATCTCACAGGCAGATTCCTACATCCTACTTTTTAAAGCCAAATATAAATCAGGAGGGAATTGCAATGTGCTAAATAGAGACAAACTTTTACTACTAATGGCAACTATTCCAACCCTAGCCGACATAAGGTCCATGGACTTGCTCAGAATCGAGTTTATTAATCCAGAAATCACCTCCGCTCGTGAAGTCACCAGGACCATCTGAAAGTCAGCATCAATTGCCTAAAAAGTGCTCTAGGAGCAACAAACGTTCAAGACGTGGGGCATTAAACATCAACCTCCACCACAATAAAGGCTACCCATCTCCACTGCTTTCCAATGTAGAACACAAAACCCATGCTGTAGAAAAAACCACCAGCTCGGTCCTCAGGGGAGCCCAGGGGGAGTCACCCACACAGATGGGAGCACTCAACGATGGGCAATCTCAACCAGTGTCAACACCGATATCAAATTGGCACTCGGATCTCAGATGGATATCCAGAACTATAAACCGCGCTACCCACACCCAAAGACAAGACCCACAACGGGTAGCACCATTCTGGAAGACCAAACCCACCCTCCGCTTGTGCACATGGAACGTCAATGGATTGACAAGCAAAGTCATAGATCCAGACTTTTTGCGCTACATCAAATCTTTTCATATAATCCTGTTCCAGGAAACATTGCTAGCTGACCCGCCCCACTTAGAGGGCTTCATGCGCTTTTTCACACAAGCAGTCAAGTGTTCACAACATGGCCACCCATAGGGTAGTCTGGCAACTTATGTGTCACTATCCTGCACAACCAAGGCAGTAGTAGTCCCATCTTCTTCGGCAGCCATCATAGCAATCAACATCAGCCTTACATTAGATGGGCACAAGGAGGAGGTAATAATTTTCAATACCCAAAGCGCAAAAAATCACGAAACCTTGTGGATCAGCTTCTGGCACACATAAGCAATCCGAACACCTCTAACCTCATTCTCTCTTGGGATCTGAATCTACATCTTTTGGGCTCCTCGGAGGAAGACGATGTGAAAGGACAGTCCTCACACTGGAATATCCCAGAACAAAGCAGGATTCTCTACTGCAGAACAAGCAAAATAGCTAGACGCTTACTGGAAGACCTAGAGCACATCAACCTCAGTGCCCTAAACTGAAGATTCCCGGAGGACTCCCCATTAGCGGCTTCTTTCTACTCTGTGTCCACTTGCTCAACATTAGACTATACGTTCATCTCGCTTTCAATATTCCAGAGAGTCTCCACATTTCACCTAGGGGACAAAGGACAGTAACCATAGGCCACAGGAGGCAATCCTTCCAGCAGAGACGCCTGCACTGGAAACATCGGCAGAAGTTCCACACTCAAGTTACAAGACAACTTCAAGAGAATCAAAACCGCTCTGGCAAACACAGAGGAGGTGCTTGAATTGGCAAAGGTCTTACTTACAGGCACATTAAAAGACAGCAGGCAGCCTCACTGACAGAGGGGAAAGCTTTACTGTTAACCTAGCCAACTCTTTCTCCACGACAACCAAAGCAAGATTCGCCTAAAACATCAAGGAAGCAGGTTGGATCTCCATTACTTACTGCACCCAACTGAAACAACTTAAAAGGGCCATAAATAGTACACTGAGAACACAGACATAAATCTGGAGACTCCTATTGCACCTCTCTACTCCACGAACAAAGAAGCTTGCTGAAAATGCTAAAATGGAACATCAACAGATCTCAAGAAGATGACCTCTGGGCAAAACTATTCTCAGACATCCAATCTAACAACAGCACTCGATTCTGGGGAACAGTAAATAAAGTAATGCGCCCTGTCCAGGAAGTGGTGACATCTTACATCCCAGAAGTCACCTGGGCTGACTTTCTTAAAGCTCACTTCAACAATCAATCCCCGAGCCAACCAGTAAAAACAGTGAGGACAGATCCTTCGATCGCCGACCAACAATATAGCAGTACCCCTTCTCGAACCTGCCTCAATCAGCATGTCTCAGGAGCCACTCAGATCACGGCCATCATGCGACAAATCGTCAGAGGCAGGAGAGAGGGGGCACACCTGGATGAAACGGAACCCCGTCGGCCCTCTTCAAGCAGGACAGGGACTATTGGGCAGAGACCCTTGACCCTCTTTTCAAGAGGTCAGAAATCTGGGTACACTCCCAGCCTCCTGGAAGGGCTCAGTCATTTCCCCAATACACAAACGCAGAGACAAGGCCACACCAAAAAACTACCTCCTGGTCGCCTTGATCGACAATGAGGCAAAGTACTTCGCAGGCATCCTATTAGAGGAACTTCAAGCTTGGGCATCAGCAAATTCCATTATTCCACTTAACCAAACCAGTTTTTCCAAACATACAGGCACTACTACCAACATCCTGGCAATGACAATGCTCATAGACGCAGCAAAAAGTACTAAGCAGCCTCTCCACCTCTGTTTCATAGACTTCAGAGCAGCCTTTGATAACATAGACCATGCAAGGCTTTGAAGGAAACTGGCTGACTGGAATGTCCTGCGGCCACTGTTGGACATGCAGATCCTACTCCACACAGACACCTGCGGTGCATGCCAAGCTGCGCAAGGGAACACAGCTCTTTAGGCAAGTGCAAACCCCCCAAAGTATTAAAACAAGGGTTTGTGCTTGCCCCTACACTATTCAACCTCTACATGTCAGACCTGACGCAGCTTCTCAACTCTAGCAACTCGCATGCCCCTAGGCGGGGGGGCAAGACGCTATCCAGTTTTTTATATGCAGACAATAGGGTCCTGGTGACCCACACACAGGTGGGCATGCAACATCTCCTCAATGCAATGCAAGCTTACGCAACGGAGAACCTCCTGGAAGTAAATCTCGAGAAAAAGATGACCATCAACCGTGGCAAGAAGAAACCCCATGCCTGGTATTTGGGGACTACACAGATCCAAACCACAACAAACTACAAGTACCTTGGCATAGAAATCGAAAAGGGGTGCCAGTTCACCATACAGAAGGAAGCAATTGCAATGAAAAGAAAAGAAAAGAAAAGGGACGGCACTGACAGGGACGCTGAGAAACCTCAAACTCTAGACAGTACACTAGTTAAGGCTTACAGACTCATTTTCAGCATTCCAAACTACTCTTCCGTGGCACAGATTCGGTTTGAGTTCGGCCTAACGAAAGTCTCTGGCAAGGCAAGACACATTCATTGTCTGCTGGCACAAGATCAGGAACTCAGGTGCCCACAACCTGAATCATCTTTTATGGCAAGAGCTGCAGCATCAAAACACATCGTCTGCCAGGAAATTTCTTCAAGAATCTCTTTAAAAAACTGGGCTCTCTCAGACCTGGAACATTCCAACCAGTCACGCCGTCTTAAAAAAACCTGTTTGTAAATCAATAAAAAGCCTCTCACTTGTAGACCACAAGGCCACTTTCTCAGGTCGCAGCCATGCCTGGATGTCAGTCAACAGCTATTGATCACTTACTCCTCAAAAATACTTCAGTCTAGGCTACTCAAGAAAGGCAAAGGGAAAAAAATTAAAACACCGTCTGACGGTACTCCCCTCAACTCCGCATCTCCCCCCATGGCAAAGGTTACAATTCTCCAATTGCTGTCGATTATGAGGCTTAGCAACAGAAGACCTCCTGCACCTGCAGCAAACTGAAGGACGAATGGATCCAACTACTCAAAACTCAGTTAAACTCAAGAGGGGTCCGCATGCGGAGACAGGCAGTGATGGCCTTCTTCAATGTAGAGGATATGCAGCTCAACTGTAGACTGGTAAAATTCCTTGTGATGCTAGAAAAGAAAAAATGCCAAGAGCCAGCAAACACACTCTACGAGCTGCAGGCGAAGCTGCTACGGAGGGGAGCGACCTCTAATCTATAATCTACAACTGGGCTTGCAACCACCGCACTTTATTCCCCGTGACCCAACCTCTAAATTTTAACCCCTCCACAGACAGGACAAATGGAAATATTTAGCCTGTTCTTATGAATGCACTGCACTTTCTACTATGCAAGGAAGAGTCTTAACACTGACAATCTGCTTCCTCGTTAAATGAACTGCTGCTCAATACATTTTATCTTATGTGTAGTTTAATTGTATTGTATTCATTTTGTCGTACTTTTTTTTTTAACTTGGTTGTATTGCACCGGTTTTAATTACCTATGCAAAATAAACTTACTTAAAAGATAATTTTACTATGCTTGGTCGACCTGAAATTTTTAGTAATCTGGACTTTATTGTCCGAAGTGATATTGCCAGAACCAAGGCAGCTTTTAGGGCTTTAAAGCTAAAGAGTGGGAGAGTATTGCTTTGAACAAATTCCCTGTGAAAATGTATGTACCGCTACAAACCACAGCTCTTATAGAGCTTCTTAACTTTCAATGTATCGAACCGCCATCGCTTTTTACTGACCTGCATTAAATAAAATTCTAGTTGCCATCTGCTGACCATCCCTCATGGTAGTTCATTTGAATCTGTTTTTATTCCAAGTAGTTGTGATGGCGTTTCATCCCAGGACACTTTGCACTTTATAATGTTGGTTTCTTCTAAATCTATAAAAAGCTGCACATATCTTTTATTGTACCGTTGTTTACTGGAACACATTTTGCTCAATTTCGTCCGGTTTTGGTTTAGCTCATGCTATTATCTGATGTGAAGATTTGTTTTTATGTGGCAAATTTTATATCTGGTGCTGTTCATTTATGGAAAAGTTAATTGCACGTTTGAAGTCTTAACGTTTTACTGTTTTTATTTTTTAGCTTTTATGGTTTGTTTTTATAAACCGAATACAGGTTTGGTGGTGGACGGTGACTTGAACCTGGCGCTACAAGGGGACTTAGACAGGACTTGGACAAGGTCACAATGTCAGGCAGGCCGTCCAGACCATATACACGCCTACATGTCTTCCTGAAAGTGACTGCGATGGCAGACTTATGGAGAGACACACCACCAAGAGTAGCAATATTCCCAAGCCTCTAACTCCATCTGTTCCATGTCCACACTTGACTACCTACTGGTGCCAAGATACAGGGAGTGGGAGTTTAGTAACTCACACAACCTGCCTAGAGGCATATCAAACCACTCTCCCAAAGTGATGGCTCTAAAGACTGTGCAGGCCCGGGTGCAAGTGGGTTGGAGATTGAATAACTGAAAGCAGACAAACTGGAAGACACGTTGATCAATAGACCAAGAAATGGAGCACTACTTCCAGGAAAACACGGGGCTGGTGGGCTCCAATGTAGACTTATGGAAAGCCTATAAAATGGTTATGAGGGGGCATCTAATAGTCCATGTGGCAGGAAAAAAAGAAGGGGAGAGAGAGAGAGAAGGTCTACAGGGAGCTGGAGGAACAACTAGTGAGAGAAGAGGCATAATATGTAGCCTTGCCTACAAGAGATCTCGCACAATGGATAGAACTGCTCCGAAAGGACTATAGGTCCCAGGCCAACCAAGGGGCGAGAACACTGTTCCATATTAACAAGCCCGTCCTCTATGAAGTAGGCAATAAAGCAGGTAAGTTATTGACTGGCTGGCTGGCCCACAGGGAAGAAGGGTAGAGGTGGATACACAGGTACTCTGACAGGGAGAGGCACTGGTGGAGACAGCGGACAAAATTGGTAATGCCTTTGCAGAACACTGGTGTCAGTTATACCAGTCGAAACCAGGGGAAGATCAGGAAGACCTGGACAGTTTCCTCAGTAATATACCAGGCCTTCAACTCGGAATGGATGCAAGAACCACCCCTGAGTCAGAGCTAACAGAAAGCGAGATATTCGAGGTTGTGACGCAGTTAAAAGGTAGGAAATCCCCGGGACTGAACAGATTCCCAGCTGAATATGCTAAATGTACGAAATGCAAAATCGTGGGCCCCCTCAAGGCCATTTTTTGTGCAGCCAAGGAGGAGAAAAAACTGCTTAGAGACCTACGGCAGGCCACCACAGTACTCATCCGCAAGGAGAGGAAAACCGTCAGAGGAGTGGGCCTCATATAGGTCGATCTCAAAGTCTTGCTCCATCGGTTAAGGTGGGACCCAGACTTGGAAGTTGTGATCTCACTGTATGCGGAAGATATTCTTCTCTACTATAGACCCCCAGCGTCTCGGTCCTGAGAATTCTTGAGGTGTTTGCGAGGTTGTCAGCTTTTGGTAGTTGCCATCAATGATAGACGGTGTGACACAAGGGTTGAATTCACAATTCCATTGGTTTTATTAAGAAACTGTTAGGTGAATGGTTTAAATTATTAATTGTTCTTGGTCTTTGGTCTTCTCTCTAGGTCCTGCGTCCGGAGTCCTTTCCATCAATAGCCTCGATATAAAAGGAGAACAGAGCAGGTAAGTCAGCTGTTTAGTCTAGATTTTGTTTCCTCCACCAATATATACCACAAGGAGTGTTTGTGCTTGCGGGAATTGTGCTCACCAACACACGTGATAGATTCAAGGAAAAAAAAAAAAAAGGCCCCATCCCGCTAAAGGTGGTTTAATGTGAATGGGACAGAGGGAATGATACGGGTGACTGACTCTAATTTTAGCTCTCAGTCGTGCCCTGTGGTTTTCCCTTTGCCCAAGCCCAGAGCTTTACACCTACCTGACCGAGCCACGTGCCTCCTGGAGTGTGGCTGGGACTGGTAGCGTCTCAGCGATTTTCTCCGTCTGCCACTTCTTCGATCTACTCCTTCGATTTACGCTTTGCGGCTCCCTCGACTTGTAGAAACGAAGCGGCGTCCTCTGCTGGTCCGGGGGAAGTCGATGTTCCTTTCTTATGGACGTCTTCCTCCTGGGGCTTAACCAAGCCTTGCTCTTGTAGTGGCGTCAGCACCTCTTCAGGGTCGTCGCCCCAGCGACAAGCAAGTCCTTCCTTTTTGGCCACGAGTGGAGCTCTGCCTCCTTAACACTTGTGGAGGCTGGGTTAAAGCCACAGTAACAGGCCTGTGAAGAGATGAAAGGTGTATTGTTTATTAAGGCATTAGAGGGTGAAGGCCAAGGTAATACGTTCTGTAAATCCTTCTCCTCGTCACAGAGGTACACTGGGATCTACATTAATTGTTCTCAATCAGTTTTGTTTCCCCTGATGGACTAGGTGCCAAGGCGAGACTGGGAAGGCCCCTTAAAATGGGAACCAACTGGATTCACATACTTGGGGACACTTATAACCACTGAATAGGAAAGGTTCATCCAAGAAAATTTGGAGGGGAAACTTGAGGGGTATAGGAATGATGTGATGTACTGGTGGAAGCAGTCCCTGTCCCTGATGGGAATAGGGACCCTGTATAAAATGATCTACATACCCAAGCTCCTCTATATCCTGCAAAATACCTCAGTCGAGGTTCCAGATCGGTTTTTCAAAGATGTGGATGCAGTGACAAGAGCTGCAGTGGGAAGGAGGGCACCCCAAAATAAGTCTTTTCTGCCCTGACCATGAAGCCCTATGATGGTACGGTGGAACTCCCAAATCGAAGGCTGTCCTATTGGGCATCCCAGGTGTTGGTGGTTAATGAATGGACCTTTTGTTGTCACAACAGGACCCCTCCCTACTAGCAGACAGGAGGGCCATAGACCCAAAAGGCTACCTGAGTACCATGTAAGGAGCGAGAAGGAAGGTCCCACTGCCACCCATGACGGAGGTGGTGGTGAAGATCTGGCAGAGAGCAACGGCTGAAATGGGCTGGAAGAGAAAGCTGACAGTAGAGACACCACTCTAGGAAGCGGTAGCACTGACAGAGCTGCAAAAAATATAGGGCTATAAGAAGTGGGACCTCTAGGTCTATCCAGAAAAGGGGATGTTTGCTCTCCCACAACTGCAGAAACCAGTTGATTTAGCTATACGCAGATGACACACATCATGATAAGTTATACTGACAGACTGAGGGACATAGCAGGGGAAACACCATTGAAACTAAGGGTAATGAATGCCCTTCGGCCCTTCAACACAAGTATGCGGTATCGTTGATATTTGCAACATTGCTTAACAATAGCCTCGGGAGAGGCATGCAACTACCCAAGGGAAGTGGCCATAGGGCCAGGGTTCCGGCTGGTACAACTAAGATACTGCACAGGGCATATTTCACAAGACCTCGACTATTCGCAATTGGTAAGGTAGAAGATGATGGGTACCTCAGTGGATGCAGACAACAAGGCACACTACTGCATACTCTGTGGAACTACCCAAGACTACTGGAATATTGGAACAAAGTTCAATTCAAACAATGTCTATGTACACTTTTACCACTCTAAGATGGCCGCCATACTCAGCTATTGGTAGGATCTACGGCTGTAGTCCTACTTTTATTCCTATGTAATGCTTAAATAACAAAGTGTAAGCTTGCATGAATTGTTGTGATCAAGGCAGCTGGACTGCCGAAACGAGTCACGCATAGATTTATGATGGAATAAATCTATTTGGTATCATACTTGCCTGGTTGTTTCCTGAGTGCGCGTTTACTTGTGGTGATTTGGATTGAGTTGCCGGGTACTCCGCCGGCTCTACGCGCCACCTCCCATTGGTCTTGGCTTCCCGGAAGGAGTGTGTATGTGTGTATGTATGTATGTATGTGTATATGTATGTATGTATGTATGTGTATATGTATGTGTATATGTATGTGTATATGTATGTGTATATGTATGTGTATATGTATGTGTATATGTATGTGTATATGTATGTGTATATGTATGTGTATATGTATGTGTATATGTATGTGTATATATATCTCTATCTATATATATATATATATATATATATTATCTACTGGCGGTCGCCAGTAGATAGTTATAGTTAAAACCTATTATCCATAGGAAATCCGCGACATTCTATTTGAAATAACGTTGGCGCCGGTTGACGAATCTTCGCGAAAGTTTCCAACTTGTTGGGGCGCTCCGGTCCGCTCCTATCCTGAAAGTCTTGGGGTGATACGTCAAGCGGGGGCCGAGAAAAAAGGGGGTCCCAAAACGCATTTTCCCCATTCATTTTTCCATAGGAACCTTTAGTCGCAGCTACAGCCCGAACTGCTGAACGGAATTACACCAAATTTGGCAAAGAGGTAGCCCTTGGTTCAGTGTCGTGCCTTTTGCTTAAATGGTGTAAATCCGTTCAGTAGTTCCTGAGAAAATCAAAAGTAAAGTCACATATATATCTGGGCGGAGCCTAACCACACATGTCATCGTGAGATCTGATTGGCTGTCAGCACTTCATCCTGGAATTGCTGGCAGCCATCTTGGGACCAATATAAATGATAGTACCTCATTGAAATGCATTGTAGTGAATAGAAGATTTTGAGGGTCACCAAAAGGAGAACTATAAAGGGTGATAACAGGCTTTAGTTACATTAGAATTTATTTGTTGATGGTACCATACTAATTTTAGGAATTGTGGTGTATTCTAAGGTGATTTTACCATGTGAAAAACCTTCTGCTGGGATATCATGAATCATGTTTGAGAGAACACTATTTTCTCATGCTTGTCCCATGGAGGTTTGGAAGGTGCTCCAGAAGCTAAAATGAGAGCATATTTTCTGTAAATTCACTTTATCTTTCTCACTCATGTGAGAATGAAGTCTGACATTCTCAGTAAAACATGTACATCCAACAAGGGCAGAGACTGTCAGTTGATTCCTTTGTGTTCTACTGCAGCTTCCCAGAGTGTTCTAAAGAACAACTAGAGTGCTAACAGCCTTACTTATGACAAAAGTATGGCACACCTGAAGCCATCTTGATTGGAATAAACTGGTAACACTTAAACAATTTAATTTAAAAAGGAACAAAATGATGGGGTTCATTTTGTCATAGAAATTATGGTTAGTGCTGTAGAAAGAAAAATTAGGACATGTTTCAAGTGTGATCTCAAATATCTTCCTGTTATATTTCAACAGGAGCAGCCTGCCAGTTGATGCCTTTGTGTTCTACTGCAACTTCCCAGAGTGTTCTAAAGAACAACTAGAGTGCTAACAGCCTTACTTATGACAAAAGTATGGCACACCTGAAGCCATCTTGATTGGAATAAACTGGTAACACTTAAAACATTTAATTTAAAAAGGAACAAAATGATGGGGTTCATTTTGTCATAGAAATTATGGTTAGTGCTGTAGAAAGAAAAATTAGGACATATTTCAAGTGTGATCTCAAATATCTTCCTGTTATATTTCAACAGGAGCAGCCTGTCAGTTGATGCCTTTGTGTTCTACTGAAGCTTCCCAGAGTGTTCTAAAGAACAACTAGACCGCTAACAGCCTTACTTATGACAAAAGTATGGCACACCTGAAGCCATCTTGATTGGAATAAACCGGTAACACTTAAAACATTTAATTTAAAAAAGAACAAAATGAGGGGTTCTTTTTGAAATAAAAATTATGGTTAGTGCTGCAGAAAGAAAAATTAGGGCATGTTTTAAGTGAGATCTCAAATCCTCTTCTATTTCATTAGAAAATTCTGACATGCAGACTGAAACAATCACTTTCAATACCAGCAGCAGACTACCAGTTAACTCCCTGGTGAGCAGTAGCTTTACTCCAGTGATCTAATGAGCAACTAGAGTGCTAACATTCTGAATTTATGGCAGATGTGAGACACATCTGAATGCCTTCTTGATGGAATCAAAGTAAAAACTGAAAGCATTTCCTACTGAGGAGACTGCAGTAAATGAAGAAATTAGGAAACTTCATAACAAAGAAGTCTTCCAAGATGGCCACCAGTGAAAAAGAGCCCAAATGTAGCACAAATATTACCCAGATGTAGCCCACATATAGCCCAATGACAAAAGTGTGCAAAACACTTTTTATTTTTAGTTTTTTGCAGTTTTATGTAGTGCAGACTGGTCAGGTATTGGAGCATTGCATCTTAAAACATGACCCCCTACACTACAAAAACACCACTGCACTACCTTAAACCCTAAAACACTACCCCCAGCAAGACCCCTACACTACACAAGCACCACTGCACTATCCTAAACCCTAAAACACTACCCCCAGCACGACCCCCTACACTACCCAAACACCACTGCACTACCCTAAAACATGACCCCTACACTACACAAACACCACTGCACTACCCTAAACCCTAAAACACTACCCCCAGCACGACCCCCTACACTACACAAGCACCACTGCACTACCCTAAACCCTAAAACACTACCCCCAGCACGACCCCTACACTACACAAACACCACTGCACTACCCTAAACCCTAAAACACTACCCCCAGCACGACCCCCTACACTACCCAAACACCACTGCACTAACCTAAATCCTAAAACACTAACCCCAGCACGACCCCCTACACTACCCAAACACCACTGCACTGCCCTAAAACATGACCCCCTACACTACAGAAACACCACTGCACTTTTCCTAAACCCTAAAACACTACCCCCAGCACGACCCCCTACACTACACAAGCACCACTGCACTACCCTAAACCCTAAAACACTACCCCCAGCACGACCCCCTACACTGCCCGAACACCACTGCACTGCCCTAAACCCTGAAACACCAGCCCCTGCATGACCCCCTACACTACCCGAACACCACTGCACTGCCCTAAACCCTGAAACACCACCCCTAGCACGACCCCCTACACTGCCCGAACACCACTGCACTGCCCTAAACCCTGAAACACCACCCCCTTCACGACCCCCTACACTGCCCGAACACCACTGCACTGCCCTAAACCCTGAAACACCACCCCCAGCATGACCCCCTACACTGCCCGAACACCACTGCACTGCCCTAAACCCTGAAACACTACCCCCAGCAAGACCCCCTACACTGCCCGAACACCACTGCACTGCCCTAAACCCTGAAACATCACCCCCAGCAAGACCCCCTACACTGCCCGAACACCACTGCACTGACCTAAACCCTGAAACACCACCCCCAGCACGACCCCCTACACTGCCCGAACACCACTGCACTCCCCTAAACCCTGAAATACTACCCCCAGCATGACCCCCTACACTGCCCGAACACCACTGCTCTGCCCAAAACCCTGAAACACCAGCCCCAGCACGACCCCCTACACTGCCCGAACACCACTGCACTGCCCTAAACCTTGAAACACCAGCCCCTGCACGACCCCCTACACTGCCCGAACACCACTGCACTACCCTAAACCCTGAAACATCACCCCCAGCACGACCCCCTACACTGCCCGAGCACCACTGCACTGCCCTAAACCCTGAAACACCAGCCCCAGCACGACCCCCTACACTGCCCGAACACCACTGCACTGCCCTAAACCCTGAAACACCAGCCCCAGCACGACCGCCTACACTGCCCGAACACCACTGCACTGCCCTAAACCCTGAAACACCAGCCCCAGCACGACCCCTACACTGCCCGAACACCACTGCACTGCCCTAAACCGTGAAACACCAGCCTCAGCACGACCCCCTACACTGCCTGAACACCACTGCACTGCCCTGAACCCTGAAACACCAGCCCCAGCACAACACCCTACACTGCCCGAACACCACTGCACTGCCCTAAACCCTGAAACACCACCCCGTGCATGACCCCCTACACTGCCCGAACACCACTGCACTGCCCTAAACCCTGAAACACCACCCCCAGCGCGACCCCCTACACTGCCCGAACACCACTGCACTGCCCTAAACCCTGAAACACCACCACCTGCACAACCCCCTACACTGCTCGAACACTACTGCACTGCCCTAAACCCAGAAACACCATCCCCAGCACAACCCCCTATACTGCACGAACACCACTGCACTGCCCTAAACCCTGAAACACTACCCCCAGCAAGACCCCCTACACTGCCCGAACACCACTGCACTGCCCTAAACCCTGAAACATCACCCCCAGCAAGACCCCCTACACTGCCCTAAACCCTGAAACACCACACCCAGCAAGACCCCCTACACTGCCCGAACACCACTGCACTGCCCTAAACCCTGAAACACCAGCCCCAGCACGACCCCCTACACTGCCCGAACACCACTGCACTGCCCTAAACCCTGAAACACCACCCCCTGCACGACGCCCTACACTGCCCGAACACCACTGTACTGCCCTAAACCCTGAAACACCACCCCTGCACGAACCCCTACACTGCCCGAACACTACTGCACTGCCCTAAACCCTGAAACACCACCCCCAGCACGACCCCCTACACTGCACGAACACCACTGCACCGCCCTAAACCCTGAAACACTACCCCCAGCAAGACCCCCTACACTGCCCGAACACCACTGCACTGCCCTAAACCCTGAAACATCACCCCCAGCAAGACCCCCTACACTGCCTGAACACCACTGCCCTAAACCCTGAAACACCACCCCCAGCAAGACCCCCTACACTGCCCGAACACCACTGCACTGCCCTAAACCCTGAAACACCACCCCCAGCAAGACCCCCTACACTGCCCGAACACCACTGCACTGCCCTAAACCCTGAAACACCACCCCCAGCACGACCCCCTACACTGCCCAAACACCACTGCTCTGCCCAAAACCCTGAAACACCAGCCCCAGCACGACCCCCTACACTGCCCGAACACCACTGCACTGCCCTAAACCCTGAAACACCAGCCCCAGCACGACCCCCTACACTGCCCGAACACCACTGCACTGCCCTAAACCCTGAAACACCACCCCAGCACGACCCCCTACACTGCCCGAACACCACTGCACTGCCCTAAATCCTGAAACACCAGCCCCAGCACAACCCCGTACACTGCCCGCACACCACTGCACTGCCCTAAACCCTGAAACACCAGCCCCAGCACAACCCCGTACACTGCCCGAACACCACTGCACTGCCCTAAACCCTGAAACACCAGCCCCAGCACGACCGCCTACACTGCCCGAAAACTACTGCACTGCCCTAAACCCTGAAACACCACCCCCAGCAAGACTACCTACACTGGCCGAACACCACTGCACTGCCCTAAACCCTGAAACACCACCCCCTGCACGACCCCCTACACTGCCCAAACACTACTTCACTGCCCTAAACCCTGAAACACCAGCCCCAGCACCACCCCCTACAATGCCCGAACACCACTGTACTGCCCTAAACCCTAAAACACCACCCCTGCACCGCCCCCTACACTGCCCGAACACCACTGCACTGCCCTAAACCCTGAAACACCCCCTGCACGACCCCCTACACTGCCCGAACACCACTGCACTGCCCTAAACCCTGAAACACCACCCCCTGTACCACCCCCTACACTGCCCGAACACCACTGCACTGCCCTAAACCCTGAAACACCACCCCCAGCATGACCCCTTTACTGCTCGAACACCACTGCACTGCCCCAAACCCTGAAACACCACTCCCAGCATGACCCCCTACACTGCCGAACACCACTGCCCTAAACCCTGAAACACCACCCCTGCACGACTGCCCAAACACCACTGCACTGCCCTAAACCCTGAAACACCACCCCCTGCATGACCCCCTACACTGCCCGAACACCACTGCACTGCCCTAAACCCTGAAACACCACCCCCAGCACGACCCCCTACACTGCCCGAACACCACTGCACTGCCCTAAACCCTAAAACACCACCCCCAGCACGACCCCCTACACTGCCCAAACACCACTGCACTGCCCTAAACCCTAGAACACTACCCCCAGCATGACCCCCTACACTACCCGAACACCACTGCACTACCCTAAACCCTAAAATACTCCCCCAGCACGACCCCCTACACTACCCGAACACGACTGCACTGCCCTAAACCCTAAAACACTCCCCCAGCACGACCCCCTACACTACCTAAACACCACTGCACTGCCCTAAACCCTAAAACACTACCCCCGCATGACCCCCTACACTACCCAAATACCAATGCATTACCCTAATCCCTAAAACACTACCCCCGCACAACCCCCTACACTACCCAAAGACCACTGCACTACCCTAAACTCTAAAACAATACCCCCCGCACGACTCCCTACACTACCCAAAGACCACTGCACTACCCTAAACCCTAAAACACGACCTCCTACACTACACAAACACCACTGCACTACCCTAAACCCTAAAAACTACCCCAGCACGAACCCCTACACTACCCAAACACCACTGCACTACCCTAAACCATAAAACACTACCCCCAGCAGTACCCGCTACGCTACCCAAACACCACTGCACTACCCTAAACCCTAAAACACTACCCCCAGCAGTACCCCTACACTACCCAAACACCATTGCACTACCCTAAACCCTAAACCACTACCCCCAGCAGTATCCCCTACACTACCCAAACACCACTGCACTACCCTAAACCCTAAAACCCTAAAACACTAACCCCAGCACGACCCCCTACACTACCCAAACACCACTGTACTACCCTAAACCCTAAAACACTCCCCCAGCACGACTCCCTACACTACCCAAACACCACTGCACTACCCTAAACCCTAAATCTACCCCCAGCATGACCCCCTACACTACACAAACACCACTGCACTACCCTAAACCCTAAAACACTACCCCCAGCATGACCCTCTTCACTACCTAAACACAACTGCACAATTTGTTACAGGCGTTGCAACGCAGGCCTGTGGTGCTTACTGGAAGTACCTGGTGGGCTAGTTGGGCCCCAGGGACTCTCAGGATTCAAGGAGACCTAATCCCCCAACTTAAAACGCGCCACGGGGCGCGTTTGCACAGTGGTGAAGGGAGGGGGCGGGGCTTCAGGTGACATGTGCGCAAACACGCCCTGTGGTGCGTTTTAAGTTGGGGAGTTAGCCCACCAGGTACCTTCAGTAAGCACAACAGAGTTGCGTTGCAGAGAGGTGAAAAAAGGTGCGTGGCCTCGGAACGCCTCTCTGCAACTCAGCTCTGTGGTCCTAACTGTAGGTACCTGGGGGCTAGTTGGGCCCCAGGGACCCTCAGGATTCAAGGGGACTTAATCCCGCAACTTAAAACGCGCCACGGGGCGCGTTTGCACACATGTCACCTCAGGCCCCCCCTCCCTTCACCACTGTGCAAACGCGCACTGGCTCTGGTTAGTCAGAGTCAGTTACCACCAGTACCCGTCTGAAAAAGTTGTGGGCACTCTTTCTGCTCCTCTGTTGGTTCTTTCTGCACATCTTTTGCTTCTTTCTGTGCGTTTTTTCTTCTTTCTTCACATGTCCTACCTCTGTTGGCATAGTTAGAAACTAGCATTTAAAAAACCTTGAAATTCACTTAAAAAATCATAGGTTTCAGGCACGTTATAGTTAGAAATTAGCATTTAAAAAACCTTTGAAATTCACTGAAAAAACCATAGGTTTCAGGCACGTTATAGTTAGAAATTAGCATTTAAAAACCTTTGAAATTCACTGAAAAAACCATAGGTTTCAGGCACGTTATAGTTAGAAATTAGCATTTAAAAAACCTTTGAAATTCACTGAAAAAACCATAGGTTTTAGGGACAGTTATAGTTAGTTGGACATTGCACTCGTACAAAACGATTGTGTTTGATATATATATATCAAACACAATCGTTTCGAAATATCCAAAAAACGATGCCACGGCCACAAAAGTCCTTTCAAGCGTGATGTATTGCTCAAGCCAAGTCACTCTACGCGTTTCGGAGTCACACCTCCTTGCTCACGAGTATATATATATATACTGAAAAAAAAACATAGGTTTCAGGGACGTTATAGTTAGTTGGAGATTTCACACTTGTTTGGTTAGGCCCCGCCCCCTCCCTGCACCACTGTGCAAATGCGCCCCCTGGCGCGTTGTAAATTGGGGGATTAATTCCCCTTGAGTCCTGAGGGTCCCTGGGGCCAAACTAGCCCACCAGGTACCTCCAGTAAGCGCTACAGGGCTGCGTTGCAGAGAGGTGGTCTGAGGCCAGGCCCCTTTTTACACCTCTCTGCAACGCAGCTCTGTGGCGCATACTGGAGGTACCTGGTGGGCTAGTTGGCCCCCAGGGACCCCCAGTATTCAAGGAGAATAAATTCCCCAACTTACAACGCATCACGGGGCGCGTTTGCAGAGTGATGCACTGAGGGGGGCAGGGCCTCCGGCGCGATGCCGGTTTTTTATTTTATTTTTTAGAAGGGGGGCTGTGTGGCCCCCCTTCTTTTCCTATTTTTTGGGCCCTGGGGACCCCATCCCCCAGGGCCTGACCCCTATTTTATTAAATCTTTTTAAAAATACGGGAAGGGAGCCGCTTGGCCCCCCTCCCGAGGCCATTTTCGGCCCCGGGGACCCCATCCCCCGGGGCATGGCCAGTATTTAAAAATGTATTAAAATATTTGGAGGGGGGCCGCGTGGCCCCCCTCCTCAGGCCATTTATGGCCCCGGGGGCCCCATCCCCCGGGGCCGGCCTTTCCTTTTTTTGGGGGGGAGGGGGGCCGCGTGGCCCCCCTCCCGGGCCACTTTTAGCCCCGGGGACCCCATCCCCCGGGGCCTGGCCACTCTGTTGGGGACCACGGGGGGAGCCCCAATGCCCCCACGGTCCCGCCTGCTCCCCGCCTCCTGCGGGAGCCGGCATTGCTTTTCCACACGGGGAGCTGCTAACATGCAGCTCCCCTTGTGGAAAAGCAATCTGCTTTGGATTTTGGAAGCGAGAGCAGGAAACCTGCTCTTGCTTCCAAAATCCAAACCAGTGTTTTCTATGACAGGGCGGGAGCCGCACGGCTCCCGTCCTGCCATAGCAAGCGGCGATGTCCCGGGGGTGGGCACCCCGGGACATTGCAGGAGCCGGCCCTGGGGGCTGACGGTCCCCAGGGCCATCAAGGGCTCCTGGAGGGGGGCCGCATTGCCCCCCTCCCTTAGTTTTGAAAGCCCCGGGGAGGTGGTGGTCCCCGGAGCTGGGGGTCCATAATGGACCCCCGAATTGAAATGATTATGTGCCCCGGGGAGGGGGTGGTCCCCGGGGCGTGTGGGCGGGCTCCTGCCCCCCCCACACATCTTTAAAAATATTTTTTAGGGCAGGGTTCGCGGCCCCAACCCGAATTCTGCGGTTTAAAAAAAAAAAAAAAAACATTTTTTTGGCCCTGAGCAGGCCTAGGGGGTCAGGGTGTTTCTACCCTGCCCCCTTTTCTTGTTATTTATCTTGGTTTTACTGTTTTCTTGTGACTCGGTTCTGGCTGCCAACACTTCCTGGTTTGGAGTGTTGGCAGCCAATGAGAATGAAGCTCGTGCTCGGGAGGGTTCGCGAACCCACCGCGGCCACAGATATCGAAACTTTTCTTTTTCCAATTTCTCAGGAACTACTGAACGGATTTACACCATTTAACAAAAAGGACTCTTTCTGAACCAAGGGCTACCTTTTTGACAAATTTGGTGTAATTCCGTTCAGCAGTTCGGGCTGTAGCTTTGTCTAAAGTTTCCTATGGAAAATAACATGGGGAAAACGCGTTTTGGGACCCCCCCCTTTTTTCTCGGCCCCCAATTGACAATTCACCCCGAAACTTTCAAGACAGGAGCTGACCGGAGCGCCCCACTAGTTTTGAAAAATTTTGTGAAGATTCGTCAAACGACGCCAAAGTTATTGGCAAATCAAAAAACGCGTTTCCTATGGAAACTAGGTCCTAACTATAACTACCTACTGGGGGGGCTTGAGTTATAGTTAGCTCAACTAACTATAACGGCCGAATTTCTATGGTTTTGTACGAGTGAAATGTGCAAGTAACTAGAACGTCCCTGAAACCTATGGTTTTTTCAGTGAATTTCAAAGGTTTTTAACATGATAATTTGTAACTATAACGTCTCTGAAACCTATGGTTTTTTCAGTGAATTTCAAAGGTTTTTTAAATGCTAATTTCTAATTATAATGTTCATTAAACCTATCAGCTGTGCGATCCAAAAACAAGCTGGTGCTTGTAGTGTTGTGGACAGTGGACGCAACCATGTTACCTCAGGCAGTGGGGAAGATCTCGGTCATGAACCTGTGTCGTCGCCCCCTGTAAGCGGAAGCGCAGTGGGCTGGTCCAACGTACGCCACTCCAGCGTAGAAGTGTGAATAAATAGGCCCGGGTTCTGGGCGTGGTTCACTTGTGTGAAAGCCAACGCGTCGGCCAGAGCGGCGACCCTCACCCTGCCACGTGGCTGCCGCCATGACCGCGGGCCTCCTCGACACAAGCCCCCTGTGAACACAGCGGCACAGCACTGCACAGTTATGTCTGTACAGACTACTGCCTTCGATCTACACTGCGGACAGCAGGTCTCACAATTCAGATTGAGTCGCAATTCCAGATGACGCAGTCCAGTAGGCATGACACACTGCTCCCAGTGCGGCCCGCCCGGATCACGCATCATCGTAGGCTGCGTACACGCTGAGCGCCAGAGGTACTACTAACTCAGTGCACCACAAGTAAATGCCACGTGGCCTTATTAAGGCAGAATTCATTAAACAAAACACATTGCTACCAGTGCGGCCCACACGGACCACGCATCGCAGGATGCGCACACGCGGAGTGCTTCAGGTGCCACAAGCACACTGCACCATAAGTCATCGCCACGTACCCTTAAGCCTACATAATATCCTTTTAGTATCCTTGCTTCAAGAACTTTTTTGATATCAATTATAGCTTTAGTACAATGACCAAATTCATCTTGCAAGTCCAAAGGAACACTGAATGGCAGTCTACACTGCGGACAGCAGAGCTCACAATTTGAATTCAGTCTTGATTTATTAATTGCAGACAGAATTGTACTCTATGTCGTTGAATTTTCTCAAGAGGAAGTGACAAAAAGCTTTCCTCGATGTCTGTGCTGACTACTGCCTTCAATCTACACTGCGGACAGCAGGGCTCACAATTCAGATGGAGTTGAGATTGCAGATGACGCAGTCCAGTAGGCAACAGACATTGCTACCAGTGCGGCCCTCCCGGACCACGCATCATCGCTAGCTGTGCACAGCCGGAATGCTTCTGATGCTCCTACCTCAGTCCACCACAACTGATGGACCCTTTATGACAGAATATTTTGTGTATGATTTCAGATCTGGTGCCCCTAACTTAGTGTAGCACAAGTCATGGACCCTTTATGATTGAATCTCTGTGTGCGATCTGATGATTACTGTTGTACTTGTTACCAGCACCAACCATTCCCTGAGGGCTGGCTTACACTCACCCCACACGCATCCAGCACAGACGTCACTGGACATGTGACCCTGGTAATAAAAAGGAGTCGAGTGCACGTGCTCGTATCCAGTTCCACTATCTATCAGTGTCCGTGTGTTCATTATGTATGCAACATGCTGCCCCTGGGCCCTACCACATTACATTGTGCTCTGGACAGCGTATACAACCAACTTACCTTTGACAGTGGGAGAAAACTTTGGTTATGTAACTTGGTCTCGGTCATTGTACAAGTACGTACGTAGAGACTGGATGATTAGAGTACTGCAAGGAGAGTGTATAGTGAATTTATAAGTGCGTGGGGATTGGCGGAGTGATTGTATAAGTACATATGTTGGCGCACCCTAACTCCGACAACGAGCTTGTCTCTAATTGGCTGCCCTCCATGTCCCAAAAACTGAAATTTGGATTTTGCATGACCCAGTATTGCTACAGCTGCAATACTCCACTGAATGTGCAATAAACATTCACACCCACACAGATGTGTCATGTCCACCATCTTTCTTGTGTGGAACTATGGATGAATGTAGGGTCAGTGATTCCCCGTACCTTCCATGTTGGCCATGTTCAGGGTCTTGGCTCACAGAGTGACACATTGACGCTTGCGACCCGGGTGACGGCAGCACTACAGCAAGAACACCGGCATGCAAGTGTTGCAAGATTTTTTAAGCATTCTCTAGCCCAAAGACAACCAAAAAGTAGCCCAAACTAGCCCAATATTGCTACTTTAAGGAAGGAGGGGCAGGGACATCGTCAAGCAGGCGGTGAATGGATTGGAATTGATGTTGCAGCAGGCTGCCAAGTAAATATTTGTCTAATAAAGCGCTTTAACATACTAGTTTTCTGGAGCGCTGTATATATATTTATAATCTGGCAACTAGCACAAACCTAAATTTTACTGTACAACCGGGAAAAATATAGCCCAATTGTGCGTGATCTAGCCCAATCTGGCAACAGTGCTGCATCAGTCGATTCCTCATACAGCTCACGATGGAGCCACGCCCATAGCTCCGGAGTCACTCTTCACAGCCTCACGCAGAACTGGCATACGCCAGGCCAGCCCACTCCGCTTACAGGGAAGGACAACAACGCTACATGGCCCAGATTTTCATTGCAGTGATCTGCTGGTCACACCCTAGTTGTCAGTACGCCACAGCCACTCCCTCACGGCTAGTATACACCCACACCACACCCATCCAGCACAGGCGTCACAGGACACGTGACCCTGCCAATAAAAAGACCGGGCGCACGTGCTCGACGCCATTTCAGAGTTGCTCGCACTGGATGCACTGGGGCCGGCACAGGCACCACCGGCACGGGACGGTGACTTTCGGTCCACTGAGGTACGGGTACCGTAACTGCTGAGCGGGTGTACAGCCTGCGGTGATGGCCCGTCCCGGCGGTCTGGACAGCTCAGGTTTTGTGTGCCCTGCTGGACCGCAGTGTAGGCCTGAGCCACCGAACAGGGAGGCCTACCACCACGTGCGTGGCCTCACTGTTCACTGAGTTAGTGGCACCTCAAGGACTGAGCGGGTGTGCAACCTGCAATGATGATAGGTGCACTAGTATGTCCTCTGGCATGGCAAAATCAAGACGCAGCACCAAATGTGAGACCTGTTGGCCTGCGGAGCGGGACTGAATGATGCGGAGGGTGCCCTGTCCGCGAAAAGGTGAGCAGTGAGGCCTGGGTGCGCAGCGGTGGGCAAATACGTCTGGGCGGCGGGAGTGGATACACAAAGGCGGCACAGCGATTTAGGTGTACGCAATCATATATACTCTCCCATTACTAATTCTGTACTATGTTTAGATGTGGGAGCTTGAGGGCTCCACTAGGTCCCGGCACGTGGTTGGAGAGACAGCACTCACTGACCCTCTTCATCTCTTCCTTTCTCTCCTTCACACTCTTTCTCTCTCTCTTCTCTCTCTCACTCTCTCTCTCTCTTTGTCTTCCTCTCTCACTCTTTCTTTTTCTCTCTCTCTTCCTCGCACTCTACTGTTTCTCTCTTTCTCTCTGTATTCCTCCGACTCTTCTTTCTTTTTCTCTCTGTCTTCCTCTCACTCTTTCTTTCTCTCTCTATCTCTCTTTCTCTCTCCTTTGATGGACGCATCACGCACAATCTTATCTTGCTTTTTGTCTTGCAGGCCTGCGATGAAGCGTGGCCATCCTGCAATCAACACTCAACCTGGATTGTGAGCTCCGCTCTCCGCGTGTACACAACGGGTGAGGAGGTTTCTTCGGCACGTGGTGGACCCTCTTCGACACACGCCGGTGGTGTAAGGTGAGCAGAGAGGCTTGCTTGCGCAGCGGCGGGCAGTCACCTCCGGGCAGTGGGAGTGGATGGGGTGCAGCAGCCTGGGTGCGCAGCGGCACGCAGTCACCTCCGGGCAGTGGGATTGCATGGGGTGCAGCAGCCTGGGCGCAGCGGCTGTCATACACCTCTGGGCAGTGGGAGTGGATGGAGTGCAGCAGCCTGGGTGTACAGCAGCGGGTAGACACCTCTGGGCAGTGGAAGTGGATGGGGTACACTAGCCTGGATACACAAAGGGGGACAGCGATTTAGGCATACGCAGTTGTATGTACTCATCCATTACTGATTCCATTTTTATGTTTCAGATGACTAAGCTTGAGGGCTGCCCTATATCCCGGCACGTGGTTGGAGACACACTAGTGACAGAAAGGTGAGCTGTGAGGATTTTCTCCACAGTGTCAACACTCACTCTCCCTCTCCATCTCTTCCTTTCTGTCACTCACACTCTTTCTCTCTCTCTCACTTTCTATCTCTTCCTTTCTCTCTCTCACACGCTTTCTCTCTTTCTCTGTCTCTTCCTCTCTCTCTCATTCTTTCTTTCTCGCTCTTCCTCACTCTCTCTTTCTCTCTCTTCCTCTCTCTCACACTGTTTCTCTCTCTCTCTTCCTTGTATCTCACTCTCTCTCTTCCTTGTATCTCACTCTCTCTCTGTCTTCCTCTCTCTCACACTTTCTCTCTTCCTCACTTTCTCTCTCTCTCTCTTCCTTTCTCTCACTGTCTCTCACGGTTTCTCTCTCTCTTCGTCTCTCTCACTCTTTCTCTCTCTCTCTCTTTCTCTCTCCTTTGATGGACGAATGACGCACAATCCGATCTTGCTTTTTATCTAACAGGCTGTGATTCACGAAGCGACGTCCCCCCCCCACACCACCACAGCTGAACGCGTGTACAAACTGCGATGATGCGTGGCCATCCTGACAACGCCTGACAAAGTTGCTTCAGCACGTGGTGCACCCTCTTACACACACGCCGGTGGCGGAAGGTGAGCAGAGATACTTCTTTCCGCAGCAGCGGCCAGTCACCTCTGGGCGGTGGGAGTGGATAGTGTGCAGCAGCCTGGGCGCACAAGAGCGCACAGACACCTCCGAGCACTGGGAGTGGATGGGCTGCAGCAGCCTGAGTGCGCATTGCCTAAACAGATAATTAGGCGTGTGCAGTTGTATGTACTTATTACTAATTCTATACTATCTTTCAGATCACTAAACTTAAGGGTGCACTATGTCCCGGCACATGGTTGGAGACACACCGGAGGCACAAAGGTAAGCTGCGAAGATTTTCTCCAGTGTCAACACTCCCTTTCCATCTCTTCCTTTCTCTCTATCACACACTTTCTCTGTTTCTCTGTCTGTTCCTCTTTCTCATTCTTTCCCTCTCTGTCTCTCTCTTCCTCTCTCTTCCTCTCTCACTCTCTCTCTCTACCTCTCTCTCACACTGTTTCTCTCTCTCTCTTTTCCTTGTATCTTACTCTCTCTCTCTTTCTCTTTCTTTGTCTGTCTTCCTCTCTCACTTTCTCTCCTCTCACTCTTCCTCTCTCTCTTCCTCTCTCACCCTTTCTCTCATCTCTCTTCCTCTCTCACACTTTCTCTTCTCTCTCTCTCACTCTTTCTCTCTTTCTCTATTTCTCTGTTTCCTCCCTCTCTCACTCTTTCTTTGTTTCTCTCCTTCTCCCTCACTCTTTCTCTTTCTCCTTTGCTGGACGCATGACGCACCATCTTATCTTTCTTTTTGTATTAAAGGCTGTGATTCACAAATGGTCCAGCGATGACACGACATGGCTGTACATAGTTTTATTTGTTGTTGTTTTGTTTTAATAAAATGTTTTATATGTAAATCCATACATGACTAAGATTCTTATTTGTCCAACCTAACGTGACTGTCACATTTGTTTGTGGAGGGTGGGGGTGAGGGGAGATGGCGGACAAGGAGCTCCTACTGGGGGATGTCGGAGCAGTGTTGGGTGTCTGACCTGCATGATCGTTGCCTCCATTACATCTGTTCTCAGAGACTTAAGAGCCGGCGGTCTGGCTCGTAGATGAAGAACTGCGAGCCGACTAGCAGGCTCCTAGAGGGAGAACCGCAGCCCGTCAGTTCGCAGAGGAAGAGCTGCGGACCAGCTCGCAGAGGAACACCTGCGGGCCGACTAGTATAGGGAAAGGTGCGGGCCATCGGCTTCCAAAGGGATAGCTGCGGAACACTGATGTGGGGAGAGGGAGCATGAAGAGCGTATCTCGCAGAGAGACACCTCCGGTATATTTCCAGTATTGGCTTCACAGATACAACTGCGGGCCCGAGAACTCGCACCCGAAGAGCTGTGAGCCGACAAGTGGTTCGCAGAGGCAGACTTGCGGGCCCAAGTATGTTGTTGGAGGTGTGCTGTTGATGGTGGAAAAGGGTGCGTTACCTGCTGATGTAGGGAGACGCAGCGTGAAAGCGGTATCTCGCACCGACAGAGCTCCGGTATATTAAATTGCCCCGGGACCTTTCTTTTATATTTTTCACTCGATGCGAGGCACAAGATGGCTGCTAACACTTCCTGGTTTGAATTGTTAGCAGCCAATCAGAGGCAAGCTCGTGCTCGGGAGTTAGGCACAGTCCAGATATATATATCTTTTTTTCCTTTAATATCTCAAAAACTACTGAACGGATTTACACCATTTCCTGCTTTTTTTTAAACAAATTGAACGCTTTACTTTTTAACATTATCACTGCCTTTTAACTTTTTACCTGCTGTAATTTGTCATTGAATTTGCACTCGCAGCTGTTGGAGAGTTCTGGCACGGTCTGGGGCAACGGAAACTTCCGTAATTGCTGAGCGCGACCGCCATCTTGAGGGTACTGGGAGTCAGTGGGCTAGTTCTTTTCCCCTGACAGCATAAATGGGAGCGCTGATGCGACCGCGCAGCGGACGCGCGCAGCGGGCGCGCCGCTGGCGCGCCGAAGGTGCGCCTAAGGCAAGCCCGTCTGCGCCCGGACAGCGCTCCGCGCCAGCACCCCTGCCCCTTCTAACTCAGGTGAGAGGATCAGCCTGAAGTATTCGAGAGCA
The DNA here is from genome assembly GCA_963921515.1 of Calotriton arnoldi. Lineage (NCBI taxonomy): Eukaryota > Metazoa > Chordata > Amphibia > Caudata > Salamandridae > Calotriton > Calotriton arnoldi. The sequence goes on from CAWUFW010000334.1 coordinate 2,981,945, forward strand.
CAACTGCTAGATTTGAAGCCGGGTGGTGAGACCATCGGCTGTGTAAACCTCGCGCTGAACACCAGACCCCCTCTTCCCTAATTATTTGTCCCAACTGTAACTGTGTGCTACCTAACCTGATATATCATTCTATTAAGGATATCAATTACAAAAACCTAAAGAGGATGGAGCCAGAGAAAACAGTGATAAAATGTATATTGCTTAACGCTAGATCACTGGTAAAGCACAGCACAGAGTGTGCAACTCTCATAGAGGAAGGAAACTTCAAATTGGCTTTCATCACAGAAGCATGGACTGATGCAGCCTCAGGTCCAGATATAGTGAAAGCTACACCTCCGGGATTTCTATGTCATACTCTAAACAGGCCAATTAGGAGAGGTGGCGGATTAGCAATTATCTATCACGACTCATTAAAAGCTGGTTTTCAGACAGCCTCAAATCCAGATTGTGAGGCACTTTCCTTTAGTTTTAGTATATTGAATCACCACACATTTAAGGGTATCTTACTATATAGACCTCCTGGTCCTAAGAGCACCTTCCTAACATCCATCTGTAGTCTTTTGGAAGAGGGGCTCTGTACTGGCTCCTTTACTATTATGGGAGACTTTAATTATTACTTGGAAGCTCCTCTGGAACCAGACACGATTGCCCTTCTAGACATGATGAAAAGCGCTGACCTTAGCCAACAGGTGACAGGTCCTACACATGTGGCAGGACATACTCTAGATGGGATCTTTTCTAACCATCCACAACTCTGCTTCACGGGTCTGTTGCCACTCACTTGGACTGACCACTCTGCTGTGCAATTTGAGCTGGCCCTCCCCGCGTACTGTACGGGCAGTAAGGGCCAAAGTATCTAATTAAAAGCAGGGCTTGGAATAAAATTGAGGGCAAGGCTCTAGAAAATGCGCTTACATCAACTGTGGATCAACTACCCACAGGAATAGAGGAGGCCACTATGCACTATACTAAGTGGCTAGAAACAGCTTGTAACAAACTAGCCCCAGAAAAGTTTTGTCTTCCAAAAGATCTCAACCAACGGCCCCTTGGTATACTGGAGGATCTAAGGAAACAGAAACTTAATTGTAAATCCCTTGAGCGGAATTGGAGGCAAGAATACAAGGAAGCGGAGAAAAAACGCTATAAACAAAGTCTTGCCATCTATAAACTAATGATATTTAATGCAAAAAAAGAGTTCTTTACAAACCGAATTTCTCTTACAAAAAACTTGGTTAAAGAACTTTTTAAAACAGTTTCTAATCTGGCCTCCCCCGTCCTGCAAAAATCCAGACGAGTCAGGAACTATGTGAAAACATTGCTAGTTTCTTTTTAAATAAGGTAGAGGTCATCTTTTCGACATTCCTCCACCCAAGCACTATAGGGGCGGTAACACAGTTGGAAGGAAGGAACGCCGCTGTCTTTGATAAATTTGAGCCACTATCTGTTATTGATACAGAGACGCTCCTATTGGCAGCAAGGTCAGGCTCCCTTATGACCCCTGTCCAGTCTCGGTGATCAAAGGTGCGTCGGGACTTATTGCCCCTGTACTCACCTCCCTGTTCAACTCAATGTTCGATGCAGGGTATTTCCTAAACTTTGGAAAGTGGCCTCAATACTGCCGCTGCTAAAAAGCCCAACCTTGATCCCAAAGACCCCAATAACTTTCGTCCAATCTCACGTCTCCCTCTGCCTGCCAAACTGGTTGAGAAATCGATGAATGTACAACTCAGTGCCTTCCTAGGTGAAACCCAAGCCTTGGACCCTACTCAGTATGGGTTCAGAGAGGGACATAGCACTGAGTCTGCCCTCATTAAGTCCACGGAAGAAATTAGAGAAGTATTGGATAGGGGAGGCAAGGCCGCCTTGATTATGTTAGACTTATCGGCGGCCTTTGATACGGTCCATCATGACCTACTGCTGAACCAATTATCAGCATGCGGGATCCAGGGTAAGGCATGGAAGTTGCTGAAGTCCTTCCTAGCGGGCAGATCTCAAATTGTGGCACTAGATGAATTTTACTCTAAACCGTTCTCCCTGCCTTGCGGAGTACCTCAGGGATCCTCCCTCAGTCCGACTCTTTTTAACGTATATGTCTCTTCCCTGGCTTCCTTAATTGGCTCTTTTGGTTTTGACCTCACTTCTTACGCAGACGACACGCAAATTGTGGTGGCTCTGCGACCAGGACAGGGAGTAGGAATTGACATTCAGTTCCACGACTGTATGGCGGCAGTCGGGAGGTGGATGTCGCAAAATTGCCTGAAACTTAATTCAGGCAAGACTGAGGTCATTTTATTTGGAAATGATGCCAACTTTTGGACCCCTAATTGGTGGCCGGATACATTGGGTATTCTCCCTACACCCACCAAGAAAGTAAAGAATCTAGGAGTGATAATTGATGACAAGCTTAATTTTGGTGATCAGATAAATGCAGTAGCCTCAGCCACTTTCTATACCCTCAAAATGATTAAAAAATACTACATTTCTTACCAGTAGACAGTCGGAGGACAGTAGTCACGGCACTTATCATGTCTAGGCTGGATTACTGCAATGGTCTTTACTTAAACATTCAAGAACGTTTCATGAACAAGCTCCAATTGTTACAAAATGCGGCGGCAAGACTGCTTACTGGTACCCGAAATTTACTCCAATTGCCAAGGAAATCAAAAACTTCATTGGCTGCCTGTCAGGAAAAGGGTACGTTTTAAGGCCCTATGCACCGTGCACAAGGCACTGCAAGGTACAGGCCCAGATTACCTTAAACAGCGTCTGAAATGGTATCAACCCATAAGAACTCTTCGCTCCTTGGTGCTAAGCTGGTATCAGTACCACCCATAAAAAAGTCGCATGGGGAGGGAGAAGTTTTGTTGCCGGTGCTGCCAAGGCCTGGAATGATCTCCCTTTTCATCTGAGAAATACACCTAATATCCTAACCTTCAGGAAGGAATTGAAGACATGGCTCTTTACCTTGTAAAATTGTCTTCCACCCCAATGCCCAGTTTGAGAGCAGCTAGCGCCAGGACACCTTTGGGTAACCGTTCACGCTGTATAAATGCCTATAACATAACATAACATAACACAAAACCGCGCTTTCTGCACCAAGACCTTTCTCCCTGCCAAATTTGCAATTCTTTCTTTGTCACACAGTACATGTAATGCACCGCTCTCATCAAGAATGGAATCAGTAATGGCACAATTTCCCTGTTGCTCCACACATAAATAATACATGTAAAGAACAAATCAGAATAGTTCCTTTATTTTTTCAAATTGCAAAACTTCTCTCTATTGGTTATTTTTGAACTTTCCATATAAACAGTTTTTAAAAATTTAAGAACACATACAGGTGAGAAGTTCAACGTATTCTATCAACAAACTTTCTAGAACATTCTACGACACGTGCAGGTTAAAAGTTCATCATTTTTTCAAACCTAACGATATTTTTTGCAACATTTTCTCGAACATTTAAGGGCACGTGCAGGTTAAAAGTTCACCATTGTTTTAAGTTCGAACAGTGCCTTCCAAATGCAAGTAGCAGGTGTGGTTGAACTGAGCAAATTTTATCCTATCATATGAACTCTACGTTGAAACTGCTTTTTATTAACCAATGACAAAGATGCTTTTCGACAAACTAATATGCACCCTACTTTTTAGTAAACAATGTTTTTCATCTCCCAATCAGTTATCGTTTTGTATGAGAAAAAAAGTAGTTCCCCATCTTTAAACATATCTCTTATTCTACGAACGGACTGCATGAGCTACAGACATCTATCCATATCTTCCAGCTACACCTTCAAAATGCTAGTGTGGATCGTAGGACATAGCTATGTTTTCTGGTGCAAGAGGTATGCAGAACAGAGACGTATTGACTTAGACCTAGGTTTACAAAATGTGGACATTAAATGGTTTGGACAGAGAGGATTGAAGTGGCACCAATTACTCCCTTTGGTTAAAACCTGTTTGCATCTCCAACTCCCTGACCTCATGATTGTGCACTGTGGTGGAAATGACCTAGGCACATTGACTGGGGTAGGTTTGGAAATGCTAATGAAGGACACCTTTAGACAATTGATGTTGCTTTTGCCTCAAACTGTCTTTGTATATTCCAATATATGCCAAAGACAGAAGTGGAAATGGTCAAACAAATTTTGTCCTCAGATTGAAAAATCTAGGAAGAATGTCAACAAAGCTGTGTCTGCATACCTCAGAGACCATAGAATGGGGTCGATCTACAACAACAACATACGTTATGATATGGCTGATATCTACAGAAGTGATGGAGTACACTTCACAGATCAGGGAAATCGAGTTTTTCTGAATAACCTGAAGCTGTGCATCCGCACTTATATGTAGCTCCAACTAATAAACACAAAGGCTCTTTTTAGAGCCGCCTTATATTCCCAATATCGGTTCGCAGACTGACAACTGCGATCCGGCTAGCACAGGGAGACCTGCGGGCCGTCGGGCAGCCTCGCAAAGGGAGAGCTACGGCCCGTGGGCTCGGCTCGCACAGAAAGAGCTACGGGCCGTCGGCTCGCAAACGCAGAGCTGTGAGCCAATGGACTGGTAGTGTTTTATGGTTTAGGGTAGTGCAGTGGTGTTTGTGTAGTGTAGGGGGTCCTGCTGTGGGTAGTGTTTTAGGGTTTACGGTAGTGCAGTGGTGTTTGTGTAGTGTAGAGGGTGGTGCTGGGGGTACATTTAGGGTTTAGGGTAGGGCAGTGGTCTTTACGTAGTGTAGGGGGTCCTGCTGTGAGTAGTGTTTTAGGGTTTAGGGTAGTGCAGTGGTGTTTGGGTAGTGTAGAGGGTCGTGCTGGGGGTAGCGTTTTACGGTTTAGGGTAGTGCAGTGGTGTTTCTATGTTTTAGGGTAGTGCAGTGGTGTTTCTGTAGTTTTGGGGTCGTGCTGGGAGTAGTGTTTTAGGGTTTAAGGTAGTGCAGTGGCGTTTCTGTAGTGTAGGGGGTCGTGCTGGCAGTAGTGGTTTAGTGTTTAGTTACGTAGTGCAGTGGTGTTTGGGTAGTGTAGGGGGTCGTGCTGGGGTAATGTTTTAGGGTTTAGGGTAGTGCAGTGGTGTTTCTGTAGTGTAGGGGGTCGTGCTGGGGGTAGTGTTTTAGGGTTTAAGGTAGTGCAGTGGTGTTTCTGTAGTGTAGGGGGTCGTGCTGGCAGTAGTGGTTTAGTGTTTAGTTAGGTAGTGCAGTGGTGTTTGGGTTGTGTAGAGGGTCGTGCCGACAGACTGACTCACAGAGCTCCGAGCCAACGGACTGGCTCCTAAAGGCATAGCCACGACCTCGTGATGTGGGGAGAGGCAGCGTGAAAGGAGTATCTTACACAGACACAGATGCCAGTGTTGCCTCGCAGAGGTAAAACTACACACCCAATGGCTTCTACACGGAGAGATGCGAGTTGACGGACTAAATCACAAAATGGCTGCCAACACTTCCTAGTTTCAACCGTTCACAGCCAATGAGCCGCGAGCTCGTGCTCGTAACCCTCAGCCAATCAGATGTCAGAATTCTCAAATATCGATATCTGTAAAATTTGATATTTCTCAAAAACTACTGAACGGATTTACACCATTTCAACAAAAGCGCGCTTTCTTGACCACAACCTTTCTCCCTCACAAATTTGGCATAATTCCGTTCAGCAGTTTGACCTGTAGCCTTGTCTAAAGTTTCCTATGGAAAATGCATTGAGAAAACACATTTTGGGACTCCCCTTTTTCTCAGCCCCCTTGACCAATCACCCCCAAACTTTCAAGATAGGAGCTGATCAAAAAAGAGAAACTTTTTGAAAATTTCGTAACGATTCGTCAAACGACGCCAAAGTTATAAGCACATGGAGGGCTCCAGGAGAGGGGCCGCGCAACCCCCCTCCCAACATGAGTGAAGCCCCGGGGCTGCGGGGACCCCAGCGGGCCCCCGCAGCCCCAGCGACCCCCAGCTATTATTTTTTAAGAAATGCCCGCGGGACCTAGCCCACCCGGGGACCTCATTAAAATAAAACGCGGGAACCCGCGACCCCAGCGCGAATTGCGCCGATTTTTTTTTTTTTATAAAAAATGCTTTTTTTGGCCCTGGGGTCCTTCTGGGACCCCCTGAGCAGGCCTAGGGGGTCACGGTGTTTCTACCCTGCCCCCTTCTCTTGTTTTATACCTTTGTTTCTCTGTTTTCTAGTGACTCGCTTCTACCGAGCCACAAGATGGCTGCCAACACTTCCTGGTTTGGAGTGTTCGCAGCCAATCACAGTGAAGCTCGTGCACGGGACTTAGGCTCCGCCCAGATATCGAAACTTTTATTTTTCTTATTTCTCAGCAACCACTGAACGGATTTACACCATTTTACAAAAGGTCGCTTTCTGAGCCAAGCACTACCTTTTTGCCAAATTTGGGGTAATTCCGTTCAGTAGTTTCGGCTGTAGCCTTGCACAAAGTTTCCTATGGGAAATTGATTTTTTGACTCTTATTTTTTGTATTTCTCAAAAACTACTGAACGGATTTACCTCATTTAAAAAAAGCTTGCTTTCTGAACCAAGCTCTACCTTTCTGCCAAATTTGAGGTAATTCCGTTCAGCAGTTCGGGCTGTAGCTCGTCGCAAACTTTCCTATGGAAATTAACATGGAGAAAACACGTTTTGGGACCCCCCTTTTTTCTCAGCCCTCGCTTGACAAATCACCCCCAAACTTTCAAGATAGGAGCTAACCTAAAAAGTGCAACTTTTTGCAAAATTTCATAAAGATTCGTCTAACGACGCCAAAGTTATTAGCAAATCAAAAAATGCTTTTCCTATGGAAACTAGGTTGTAACTATAACTACCTACTGGCGACCGCCAGTAGGATCGAGATATATATATATAGATATATATTTCATATTCACACATTACCCAGTGACAGTCACCACTGAGAAGTTAGAGTAGGCCAACTGTTTTATTTTTCTAATAACTTTGGCACTGTTTGACGAAACTTTCCAAAAAGGTACTACTTCTTGACTAGTTTGTGCATGGAAAGTTTCGGGGTGATCTGTTTCCGAGCCATCACAGGCCCCGGGAAGCCCACCCCCGGGGCCAACATTTCTCAAAATGGGCAGCGGGGGGCCACGCGGCCCCCATACCCAAGTCATCTCAGGCCCTGGGGAGCCCAGCCCTGGGGCTGCAATTTGTCAAAAAGGGGTGAGGGTGCCACATGCCCCCCTTCCCGAGCCTCTCAAGGCTCTGGGAACCCCATCCCCCAGGGTACCCAGAGCTAAACAAAGTAAAAGGGAAGGAGGCCGGCGTGGCCCCGCTCTCTGAGCCATTAATGGCCCCCAGGAACCCCATTCCCAGGGCTGACTAACTAGCTATGTTCCGGGGAGCCCAACCCCGGGACATAGCGGTTTCCCTGCCTGCACCAGCGGGGGCAGGGAAACCGGTCTGCTCCCACTTGGCGTGATCATTTTTTAATCTCACGCCAAGCAGGAGCAATCACAAAGTCTTCTCCCAGCAGCAGGGAGCTTTAAAAATGCTCCCAACGTCTAGGAGCAGACTTTTGATCTGTTTTCCCGCACTGATGAGGGCAGGGAAACAGATCGCAATAATGCTCCCACATGGAAGGAACAGCATTAGTAGCTGTTCCCTGTGGGTGGGAGCAATGCCGGCTCCTGCTGCATGTGGGGAACAGGCTGGTGCCTTGGGGCTCCCACCCCGCATTCCCCAGCAAATGTATGGTGGGTGCCCTGGGTAGGCACTAGGGCACCCACCTTTTATGATGCGTGTACAAGTAAATGCGGTCCCTGGGACTGGAAAAGGATGGTAGAAGGGGGCCACGCAGCTCCCCTACCCTTTAATTTTAGTAGTAGCCCTGACGGATGGGGTCCCCAGGGCCTAACAAGGCTCAGGAAGAGGGGCCACGACCCCCCTCCCCTTTAATAAAACAAAAGGCCCTGGAATGGGGTCTCCAGGGCCTAACAAGACCCAGGGGGGCCACGCCCCCCGTATTTTATGCTGGGGCCCTGGGGCATTGGGTCCCCAGGTCCTAATAAGCCTCAGGGGGGAGGGCCATGCTGCCCCCTCCCCTTTAATTGAACAAACACAGCCCTGGGGTGGGGTCCCCAGGGCCTAATAAGGCTTGGGGAGGAGGGGGGCATGGGGTTCCCTCCCCTTTAATTTAGAAAAAAAACAGCCCTGGGGGATGGGGTCCCCAGTGCCTAAGAAGGCTCAGGGGCCATGTGGCTCCCCTCCCCTGTCATAACAAAAAAAGGCACTGGGCCCCCTTCCCCTTTACAAAACATAAGGCCCTGTAGCCAACCCCCTGTCCCACACGGCCGAAGGCCGTGCACGGAGGGAAGTGATTTTACTCATGGTGGTAAAATATTTCTCTACGTTAAAAAAAACCCCTAGAAATCCACTGAAAAAAACAATAGGCTAAAGTAACGTTATAGTTAGGTCTGTTTTTGTTAACAAAAAAAAACATTGTAATTCACTGAAAAAAACAAAGGTTAAAGTAAAGTTAAAGTTAGGTGAATATATAAGTGACACCATTAACATTTTGAACTAAAAAAAAACACAGACATTCACCAGTTATAGTTAGCAAAGCTAACTATAAATTGCGCACCGGACACGCACTTCTCATGACCTCACACATTACATCACTCATGACATGTTTTATGGCATGTTTTAGGACATAATTTATGACATTATTGATTAAATCATCCACACTTCCTTTGTACACATAGCTCTATAAACTGGTATAGCTTTAGAGCTATGGAAGTGCAAAATAGCTCAGAGTAATGTGAAGAATCATTACTGCTATCATACATACAACCCCCATAGGTAAAGCAAGCTTGTTTTGTGTGGAACATTGACCCTATACCATACACTTCATGGGTAGCCGAGTTCATGTCAACTATGAACCACAGATGAAATGGGTACCTATCCTGCATACGGTGCTCAATCTGTATACATCTGTTTAGGGAATACCAAGTTCCTCCAAATATTGAAGACCTGTTACGTAACTATTGTCCTCCTACGGACAGTTCTTACCTGTATCAAACCGCTAACAGTCCCTGAAACTACATTAAGAAATTAAGTGGATATAAGTAGAAAAGTGAGTACTGTTAACACTGTTTACTCTATGGAGAGAGTTTATTCTGTACCACACCGTTTGCAGATTGTGGTGTATTTCTCCTGAAAGTTTCAGTATTAAAAAGGACCTACTAAGAACAGCGTACACTCTATGCAAAACTTGCTCAAAGAGCGACTTTTCGCTTAAAATAACCACCATCTGAATGTGCTAAAGATCATACTACCTGTACCCTTAAAAGGTGGTGAAAACTTTACAGATAGCCCATCTACTGAAACAAAACAAGCACACTTACATAGTGGTGCACACAGTCTTTTATGTCAAGTAGGAATTGTCATGCTGAGACGATTCGGTCTAATAATTCAAGGCTGCTTACAATACTTAGCATGTAGAATCTTTGCGCTGATGGAAACTTTTTCTGCAGTACCAAAAATCTTGTGTGGAACATAATGAACGCAAGTTGTCAACCGTCACCTGCACACAGTTACTCTTCAATACAAAGGTTTTAACATCTTCAAAAGCTTTACACATCTATGGTACATTTGGGGCACATGATTTTGCAAACACACTGATTAGCTGGGCACAGACTGTACAAAATTAGGTAGAAAAGTAATATGGTAGTTACCTGCCAATATGTAAACTACAAAACAAACACACTTATTGGATGATGTCATCAGTGATGGCATAGAACATGTCATGAGTGTTGTAATATGTGAGGTTATAAGCAGTGCATGAGGTAGCACAAGTTAGAGTTAGCTCTGCTAACTATAACTGGTGAATTTCTGTGGCTTTTTTTTGTTAAAAAAGTAAATGTCTGACATATTCACCTAACTATACCATTAATTTAATTTTTTCTGTGAATATATGTATGCACAATCAATCAATCAATCAGGGGTTGGTAAAGCGCAGCTATTCAACCGCGAGGGTCTCAAGGAGCTGGGGGTGGAAGGGGGGAGCTATGGGGGGGGAGGGTGCGGCTCCATTGGGTGCTGGGGTCATCCGAAGAGCCAGGTCCTGAGGTCCTTCCTGAACTGGAGCATTGTGGGGATTTGGTGGAGGGGGAGGTCGTTCCAGGCCTTGGCTGCGAGGTAGGAGAAGGACTTTCCTCCTGTTCTGGTTTTGTAGATGTGTGGGAGGGTGGCCAGAGAGAGGTCAGCTGATCGGAGGTGTCTACTGGGTGCGTGGAAGGAGAGGCAGTTGTTTAGGTATCCTGGTCCGATGGGAGGGCCTTGTATGCATGAGTGAGGAGCTTGAAGGTTATTCTTCTTTCAATGGGGAAGCACAGACAAACACGTTCTCTTTATATCTATTCATATTTTTATCAGGAATCTTTGCTGCTTTCACTAAGGGTGTCTATTGCGCAGGCTGTTTAAATCCTTCATCGTAACTGTGCTACAGGGTTATTACATAGGTTACTAGGTCCTAATTCTTTCTAATTGACATGAGAATCGGAAAGAACATTGGTTTTGAGGTTGGAGGGTGGTGTTCGCTGAGCGGAGGGGTGTGGCTTGCTCATGGTGGGTGTATTGGTAGGACAGGTTTTAGTGTGCCACATTTGTAAATAGGGAAGAAATGAAAATTGAAAGGATAAAATGTCTGAAACAAATGTTACTCACAAGTATCAGTTCGATAATTTTTATGGTAGCTCTCCTACATATGGGGAACTAGGATTTACACATAATAATATGTAATAATAATGGGTTGAGATTGCAGACTGAAATTAAATACATAAATGAAAAACCTAGCACGCTTAAACTACAAACTCTTGGTCTCTAGAAGACTCATCCAACCTTCCAAGAATCTCACCAAATCAAAAAGTTTGGTTACAATGTGCTTCTGGTATCTGTATCGTGACAGAGGTTAAAGAAGATGATGCGGGTCGTTGGGTTATTGCTCACATTAATAAGAGACATGCTAAGCTCACTGTTTGATCTATGTATGCCCCTGATACAGGTGACTACTCAGTATTAAGCTGTTTACTGAAGAAGTTACACCATTGGCCGGAACCAATTTGGTTGTGCAGTGATTTTGATCTAGTTATTCCACCTTGCCTTGACTCTGCCTCACCGGAAGAGGTGGATGTATCCGGCATGAGAAAGCATGATTTGCCCCAAAGACAAATTGTCTAATCATATGCCTTAGCACATGTATAGTGTATATGTCGTTCATTTGAACATGGATTTATGTTTTTTTCTGCGCCTCTTCATTCTCCAATCAATAGTTTTTTTGCTAGTCGTTCCATTATCCCACACTTCCATATTAAATGTAATCGGGGGTTATTTCTGATCCAAATGCTTTATCTTTATACATCAAGAATTATTACTTTCAATTAGCTGCAACCCTACCTCGCTGGACATTAGATCATAAACTACTAATAGATAACTCTATGACAGACCATCCCAGAGAGTTTACTGATATAAATTCTGGTACAACAGCTACAGCGGTCGTTTGGGGCACGGTAAAAGCTTAATAGTTGAGGCCATGGACGGAGTTATACGATTCATCTGGGTAAGGCAGATATAAAGATAAGTGCGCGCTTGCACTCCAAACTTCTCCAACTAGAGTTAGAGTGCTTTCTTTGCTTTGGGTGACAGGGTTTGGCTCAAAAAGCTATGCGTTTTAAAAACAGCAAGAAAATGGGTCGTCTGCTGGTGTTCCATGTAAAAGACAGAAATAAGAATTCAATCATGAATATTAGGAATGCGGCAGGCGAGATAATAGCTGACTGTCCTTGCATACTTCCAGTATTCTGTCAATTTTATGCTAATTTGAACAGAGACGATTGTAAAGTCACACAAGAGGAAATATAAAATTATTAGAAAACTGTACAGCTACAAAACTTGACTGATTAACAACGATGCATTTTGGACACACAAAATAAGAGATAGAGAAGGCCAGTTCTCAGTTTCCATTCGGTAAAGCAACTGGTACAGATTTAATCCCTACAAAATTTGATTAGGTCTTTGGTATTACCTTAATCACAAAGTTGTTCTAATTTTTCAATTCGCCATCATATCGGGATGCTGCACCTACCTCTTGGGGGTGAAAAGCATAGATCTGTCTTGCTAAAGAAAAATAAGAATCCCCAAGATTGTGGTTCATATCACCCAATCTCACTTATTCATTCAGATTCTAAAATATATAAATCCATCCTTTCCAATTGCCTAGGTCTGGTTATTACCTCAGTTGTTGATCCTATGCAACATGATTATATACCTCAAAAACAACACCACCACTCACACTAACTTGGCTATATCGGCCGCTGAGGTACCGGTTAGGCTAGCCAGAACCACCAGGTTGATCCTATTGGATGCCAAAAACACATTCCACTGGGTCTGCTGGAGGTTCTTGTGAACAGCTATGATGACCATCGGCACTGGCTTTAATTTCTTAAATTGTACTACAGTCTCATATTCTTCATTAACTGTATAGACTGCATGGGCAAACTCTCAGATACTAGTTTGATTAACCATGGGGAAAGGCTGCCTCTATCCCAGCAGATTTTTGCCCTCTAGTAAGGGCCATATATGTAAGCCCCTATGATTTGTGGCATAATTTCCTTCATTAAAACAACATAAGCTAGAGGTAAGAGTCCTAGCATATGCTGACTATGTTGTCATACTATTCTCCTCCCCGCTATGAGTGCAACTGATAAGATGGCTTCACAATTTGGCTAGGTTTGGAATGCAAGTTAAATGCTGCAAACATGCGAATAGTCATTAATCTTTCTCAGACATCATATGACCCTCGATTTGTCAAATCATCGATTTGAATTGTCAAGTCTCGACAAGTTTGAAGAGGTCATTAGTTTCAACAATGAAACATTGTACGTAAAATCTATTGTGACTTTTAGGGAATGGGATAGACTTCTGTTGGGTGTAATAGGAAGATGCAATGTAATTAAAATTATTATTGTTTCGCTTTTTCTTTTTTTATTCAGGTCCTTTCCCCCTTTACCTTCCCAAACTATTTTTTAAAAAGGTTGAGGCTAGCTGGCAAAAATTCATTTGGCAATATAAGAAGCCTCGTTGATCCATTCATTCTTTCCAATTACCTCACAGATTTGGTGGAATGCCACTTCCAAATCTGTGGCTATATTATATCTGTTCTTTCATCTTCTGATAATCGGGAGTCATGGTCTGCTCAGGGTGGACCTCATCAGGCCTCTTCCCAAACTATAAGAAGTTTGGAACATGTCACGGTACCCTTGAAAGGCTTGATTGATACAGCCTACTTAAATCGTACCAGGTTTAAGAGACTAAGGGGCCGATTCCGATTCGGGCCGGAAATCTCTCCGACCGAACCGGACCCGGAGAGATTTCCGACCGAATCGGACTCTGGCAGTCCGACCGATCGAGTACGATGCGCACGCATGCCATCGGACTCGAGTCGGTCGGACTTCCCATTGAAGTCAATGGGAGCCTGTCGTACAACGCAGCACGCGGGCTCCCATTGACTCAATGGGTGCGAGGCGGACAAGGCGCGCCCTACAGCGTGTGCGCGGCGAGGCGATTCGCGCCGTGACTCGCACAGGTAGGGGGACCCATGGGTCCCCTATGTGCGACTGCGCGCGCCTACGCATACAGGGGGTCCGACGCGGACCCCTAAAGTCCATCTCCGACAGCTTCTTCGAGCCGGACGGCGCGAGTCGATCGGACTGGCTCGCGCGCGCGCATCGTACTTACCCGGCCGGGAAACGTCTCCATAGCGCGGTGCGAGTCGTGTCCATGCGAGTCGGTCGGAGCGTGTTGAAGCCGCGTTCGAGTCGGTCGGAGTTTTCGCGGGTGCCTGCATCGTACTCGCTCGGCCGGACCCGCGTGCGATCGGTCGGGAAACAGGGCTCCGAATCGGATCCGGTAAATCCGAATCCGATTCGGAGCCCTACCGGCCGAGATCGGAATCGGCCCCTTAGTGTATATCACAAAGGTCTCAGGCAAATTTGTAATATTTACAGCTTCAATCAATATACTTCTATTGGCTGTAATACTTACTTTCCGAAGTTTGCAAATGAGAGTTATCTAAGAAGGTGTTAAGACGTGGATTTAAATAAGCTAGGTCAGGTCGCTAGAGACGCCATTATACTTTCATTTGGGACTTACAAAAAGCTTATGTATTTCCCAGGCAAGGGATCTTCAGATATCTGCAGCGGAGGGACTTTTATGCCATCTCTCACATAAAGAAACAAACCTAAAACGTAACTCATTGCTGGACTGTTTTATCAAGATACCCTAGACAGGGGTTTATTAATTTTTATGCCGATTTTTCAATAATATTGACATATTTTGACTATTTAATGGCTAAAGGGACTAGGAATAAGGGTACAGCCATCTCACAAGATAATATAGCATTCAATTAGCACAATCAACTCATACAGGCCGATTACGATGAGGCTGTATGGGCCGGTCAGTTTAGTTTACGACCGCCTCATTACGATGGAGTCGGTCATAAACTAAACATGCTGGTCATTCAGGCTGACTTCGGACGGGCTCGGAGAGTCAGAATCCGGCCTGGAATCTCAAGGGAGGGCATTTCCGCCCTTGAGATTAAAATGTCGGGTTTTGGCAGCCTTTCCGTGCTGGCCTGCAGCCAGAAAGGCTGTCAGAACTCGACTTTGAGGGCCCCCAGCAGGGCCTCCTTGGGTGCACGGCCTCCGACTGGAGGCCCCCTGTTGATACCTGCACCCCGTGGCAGGCACCTTGAGGTGCCTGCCACAGGGTGCAGTGACGAACCACACCTCCCTTTTCTCAATGGGAGCTTGTGTTACAGCCGGTTTCCGACTGTAACACAAACTCCCATTGAGAAAAGTGCAATGCGACTGATTTCATTGTAATGGGCCGGTCGGGACCGCCGACCGGGTGCCGGTCGGTCCCAGGACTGAGTCAGTGTCGGGCGGAAGAAATTCGCCCGACATCGAAATGAGGCCCTTAATGTTTCTTGTTTCAAAGCCCACCATTTTAAAACATGCAACGATCTATAGATAGCCTTTGCATATGATGGATGTTACGAGGATTCACACACAATTCGTCAGGACCCAATTTGGGCTGTGGCACATACCAAAAAGGTGGTTTCTCCCAGAGGCCACCTGTTCTAAGGTAAGTATTCATGTGTGCGATTGGTTTGTGTTCTCTTAATCATAGAAATTTGCAGGGTAAATGAATCCCAAAGTTTCGTATTAGGCGTAGTAGATACAGGAAGTAGAGTACTCGCTTATAGTAGCCTTTTCTCCTCTATTTGAAGAGATGTGCAAAAGCAAAGCAGGCCAGTGCCTTCTCACGGCAGAATATTGTATGTTTTAGGTTGTATTTCAATAATGACCTCATACGGACCTCAGAGATTTTCAGACGTGCAGAAGCAGCAATCCGCCTGGACAACGGTTTTTCTTTCTAATTGAAATACAACCTAAAACATACGATATTCTTCCGTGAGAAAGCACTGGCCTGCTGGCCCCTGGGCGAAACACGTGTCGGCTGTTCTTTGCTTTTGCACAGGTCTTCAAATAAAGAAGAAATTTACTGAGATAGCAAAATGATAATATTGGTAATTCAATTAGGAGCCCTCCTTCTACAGCCGTTTTCTTTTTCGTTATCGCCATGGCAAGGCTTGGAATCACTCATCTGGCTTCAGAACGATATGCCAGATTATAAAGCATGGTGGCATAAATTTGTTTTTCTGTGTGGCTTGGAAGTCCTCATTATCCTAAGCAGCCATCGACGGGGCAAGCATAAAAGAATATGGGATCCCATTGTAAATTGGATGGTCTCTCTTAATCCTGGCTATACCCCAGAAATAATTTGAAATGAAGTTATTTTTTTAACTACGTATCTTACTTTTATTATGTATGACACACAAGGTATACGAATTTCTCTTCTTTATGAGATACTTTTGTAATTATATGTATCTTTTCTCTATTACCTGTCTGTTTCTACTTTCAAATAAAAAAGAGATCACATGATTAAATGTTGCAAAAGACATTACCCAAAAGCAGGCTGTGCTTAATATGTGAAATAATGAGGATGGCCAGCATTTGAGCCCAAAACCAAAGATAGGTCAATATGATCGAAAGCTTTGAAAAAGTCAATTAACACACAATGTAAAAACAGTGGTCTTCAAAGTATGGGGAGGGCGTCCTTGGGAACTTGCGTGGATGTCAAGCGGGCCACTAGTTTCTGGCACATTGGAGCACTTAGCTAGTTCCTTAAATAATGCAGACAAACATCATGCTGGAAAACAGTCCTATGCTATAGGGAAACAAGAGAGAATGTCTGTTAGCCATTCTGTAATGGCAATTAATGATGTCCGATTTCCTAGCTACGAGTTTGTGTCAAAGCTGAGCCACCAAATTATGCAGTGCCCCATTTATTCTGTTAAATGATCACACTTTTTACATTTTTAGGGTGAAATGGGTCGATAGCATGTTGGCAACAGCACATTGGAGTCCATTTTTAAAATGGGATCTACTGCGTAGAAAAAACCTCAACTGCTTCAATACCATCCTTGCGTCCTATACTAGTGTATAGGCTGGTCATGTCTATTGTTATCATCAGAAAGTAATTTTCCCAAGCCACATCCTCGATCCGCTGCAAAAAATCCTTAGTGTCTCAATATAAGCTCAAATTTTTCCAAAAAGGAAAGAGGTAGTAGTCAACATATATCGATGTCTTCTCCAGAAAACTGGCTTTTGATGAGATTTTCGGACAGCCTGGGAGACAACAGGCATGTTTAATTATTTCTGGTAAGCGATAAAAGCTCGGGATTTGTGGATGCTGACACTTGAGAAACTATTATATATATATTATTCACAATGTGATCCTTGATAGTCCGGTGCGCTCAGCGTAGGGGCCGGATCCTGGCCCTATATTTCAACATGTCTCACAAAGGACGCGGCACTCCGGAGTTGAGTTTTGAAAGATTTATTTTTGGCAACACTCAACTTGCCCAAAGATATAGATATATATATATATATATATATATATATATATATGTATATGTATATCAAACACAATCGTTACGAAAACATCCAAAGAACGATGCCACGGCCACAAAAGTCCTTTCAAGCGTGATTTATTGCTCCAGCCAAGTCACTCTACGCGTTTCGGAGTCACAACTCCTTGCTCACGATTTATATATATATATATATATATATATATATATATATATATATATATATATATATATATATATATATATATATATATATTCAAAAGGCAGAAAGAACATACTAATAACTAGGACGATATGAATGTCATCTAGTATAGAAGCAAGGAGTGTACAGCGGATTTAGAGAGGTTTTTTAGCATTTTAGCTTTTTGTCTGTGGTATTTACTAGATACTGTCATATGTGGCATTTAAGCATAATAGTGGGTCAAAGATATAAATGACTTCCCAACGACGACAATCTGTATAAATCTTATACCGACATTAGGCTTTATCATTGAGATGTGATGAATATAATAACCATTACTTTCTACCGCTGTAGCCCCAATGCATTAATGCAAGAAGTCCGTACGAATTTCAATCTACAAGTATGGCATGTTTTTAAAAAAAAATGTATTTGCACTTATCTTATCTTCAGTCCTACTATTTATAAATTTTTAATTGCCGGATTGGCATTAAAATGTTCGTTTACATTATGTAATTATTATTAATGCCTTGGACTCGTATGTATTGAAGTTCGGATTAAACCGAGAGTCTTTCCTTTATGTCTTTTGGGGGTCATGTGACACTTGGAGGTGGTACAAATTAGGTTAATGCAACGCTGTTTTTACATGTGATCAAGGCCGGTTTTTCCGGCCGAAACGCGTTATGACTACTTTGTGAGCAATAAATAAATCAACTTACGCCAAGAAAAGTGGAGTTCGCGCTTTCTTCATCGCCGTAAGGAGGGGAATCTCTTTGAATATATATATATATATATATATATTAAAGCAATCCCAAACTGAACCTTCATAGAAGTGGGCACGGACTGCAAGATGATATACTGCAAACTTTACTACTGTTGTTCACATATGTCCATGACGCATTTCGGCCATCAAAAATGGCCTTGATCACATATACGCACTGCGGCATTCTCTCCAACTTTTAAATTTTCGTCACGTGGTTGAGAAACAGGAAAACAATGGCAACTGACAAAAGAGGAGAAACTGCTGCTAGTCAAGAAAAAAGACTAATATTAAATCAGTACATAAGCATGTTTAACTTTACACTTCTATGCAGTTATGATACAATTATGGCAAATTAAATTTAAAAATTGATGGCTTTTATGTTATAATTGTTGGCCTCACATCGAATAATATCGGCAGGTCATATTCCCAAATCTACAACTTTCGCTTTGCCAGCACATTATTTTCTGCTCACATATAGGGACAAAACCTTATTCCACATTTGACAAAAACATGGTTGACAGTTGAAATTCAATTGCGTTTCCTGTGATGGGAACTAGTCGCGACTGCCGACCCCGAAGCCCCCGTGTGAGCGGAGCACCGCCCACTGCGCCCGGGAGCCGGCACGAGGCACAGATTTAATATCGAACATGAGGGCATTCCTGGACAAACTAAAAACTGAGAAACACAATGCCCATGGTGCAGGAAATGGTTTGCAGTATGGCCTCAGCAGTATGCAAGGGTGGCGAGTGGAAATGGAGGATGCTCACACTGCTGTTGTTGGTATCCCACATGGCCTGAAAGGCTGGTCATTTTTTGCTGTATATGATGGTCATGGAGGGTCTCGAGGGGCAAATTATTGCTCCACGCACTTATTAGACCACATCACCGACAATTAAGATTTTAGGGCGGCACAAAAGCCTGGATCTACTCTTGAACCTTCTGTTGAGAATGTCAAGAGTGGTATTAGAACTGAATTCCTAAAAATTGATGAGTACATGCGCAATTTTGCAGACCTCAGAAATGGCATGGACAGAAGTGGCTCTACAGCAGTTGCAGTTATGATTTCACCCGATCATATCTACTTCATCAATTGTGGGGATTCAAGGTCTGTTCTTTATAGGAATGGACAAGTCTGCTTTTCAACCCAGGATCATAAACCCTGCAATCACAGGGAGAAGGAGTGAATCCAGAATGCTGGGGGCAGTGTAATGATACAGCGTGTTAATGGCTCCTTAGCAGTTTCTCGAGCTTTGGGAGACTATGATTACAAGTGTGTTGATGGCAAGGGTCCCACCGAACAGCTTGTCTCTCCAGAACCCAAAGTTTATGAAATATTAAGGGCAGAAGGAGATGAATTTATAATATTGTTTTGTGATGGAATTTGGGATGTAATGAGCAATGAGGAGCTCTGTGAATTTGTCAAGTCCAGACTTGAAGTAAGTAATGACCTAGAGAAAGTGTGCAACTGGGTAGTGGACACCTGTTTACATAAGGGGAGCCGAGATAACATGAGCATTGTACTAGTTTGTTTCTCAAATGCCCCAAAGGTCTTGGACGAAGCAGTGAAAAGAGATGCAGAATTAGATAAACATCTGGAATCAAGAGTTGAAGAAATTACGGAAGGCACTAGTGAAGAAGGCATGCCAGATCTTGCTCATGTAATGCGCATCTTATCTGCACAAAATATCTCCAATTTACCACCTGGTGGAGGTCTAGCTGGCAAACGAAACATTATTGAAACAGTTTATAACAGGCTAAATCCTGTACTTGTAAATTACTTTTGACATCTCACTACTGCAGTTTTTTTTTTTTTTTTTTTTTTTTTAAACAAAAAGCTAAAACTTGCCTTTATTATAATGTAAATTGTGATTTTGTTCTAAATGTGGTTTGGTATAGTTTCCTCTTGATTTTTCAGCCCAAGACTGACTGGTCTTGTGTGATATGGGTATCATTTTTAATTGTATGCATTATTTCAGAGCTTAAATTATCACATTGAGATTACTATAAAGACAGTTAAAATTATCTATTTTAAATCTTAGAAAATACTACAGAGATAGTTTCAAGGGTTCAGTAACCTTTCATTTTATAAGCAATGGGCATGGTACAGAGTGGCCGTCATGTATAGTACTTGAAAATTCTGAATTTAATTCTATTTTTGCAATAACCTTTTTTTTAAATTATTATTCTTTTTGAGTTGTGCATGGATTGAGCCCCGTTACTGCTGACAATGGAGAAGAGTAAAGTATTTATCTAAAAAAAGCTATTTGGGAGGGGTAGCAATCAATGTATCCATCTGTACATGATTTACATGATGTGTATGCCTTGTAATCATTTTCCAATTTGTTTATACTGTTTTCAGTGAGGATGTTATTGCCCTGGTGTGTAGATTATGATGAGTCATCAGCTGGTTTTGTGTGAAATTGAATTAATTATATTCCTCTTTAACTTTATCTCCCTGCGGAGTTTGTAAAACTACTTTTTTTTTTTTTTTTTTTTACAAACTGGTATCCAAACCAGCTTTCCCAATCATTTTTCATTGTGTATTTGATTTCTTTTTCTGTCAAACGAAGATTGCCACAATTTATTTTATTTATTCATTCAATTTTAGCCTTGTAAGTTAAAGTGTTCTAAATCATAATGTTAACAGGTATTTGTCCCGCTACTGGGTTTTTGGGTTGTTTAAAGATTGGGAATGAAGAATGCAAAATGGTTTGTCCAGACTGTCTGCTCTTGTCCAACCCTGTACTGATAGAACCTTCTCAGTATGATATTGTGATGTTTCATACAATACAGTGAATATAACCAACTTGTTATCTTCAATAAAGGATTGCTAAAACATTACATTGACAATGGCTGGTGATGAATCAAATTCTAAAAAGGCTATAATCTATAAAAATCTCAATTTTGCCACATACAAGCTGTTCTAAAAATCCTAAAATTAACTTAAGGACTACACAAAAGCTCTACTGAGTCCATTGTTTTCGTGTTCTTATTATCATATAAATTCTGTCCCAAAGTGTGCCTTGACCTATAAATGGATATTGCCTATCGCCTTTGATGTAATATTTATGTCTTTGGGCCTTAACCATCAAAATGTATTTAATATCAAATCAATGCAGCAGTTTAAAAGCATTCATTTGGAACATCTTTGTCCAATGTTGCCACATGTCAAAAGTGCTTACTAAAGTGCTAAATGTATAAAGTGCATAGAGTAACAAGTGCTAATTTAGAGAAGACATAGCAGCTATAGATGTGTACCTGAATGTTAACAATTATATTCTAATATTTATACACATACATCACTTTCACAGATATTGTCATCTATAGTGTATGGCTCAAATTAATTTGAAATTATAAAAAGTTGTGCAGATCTTCACTGGCATTGAACCCTTTAGGTGTTTTGGAATCTAATTCTAAAATGAACCGAGTCTCTAACTGGCGTAACAATTTTTCTCGGTTACCTCCTCTCCTCAAACACTGGCACTGCGCCAATGACATAATACTTCAAACATTGTAGGTTATTTTCACACACTTGTTTAAAATTGTGTGGTACCGCATATGCGGGGTCAAATGTACGATTGCCCTCAAATGCTGTAAAATCCGCACTTGCAGCTTAGTGCTTCCCACATATTGAAGCCCGCAAGTGCACTCTAGGACGTATACAGCAAAATCAGTTGTAAAAACCTTTTAACTCAATTGGTTTTGAACTGTATGCTGACCTGCAGCTTGAGATATTGACAGCAAAAACGACATGCCCTGCAAGAGCTGCATTTAAAGAAAACTTTTTTAGAAGACAGCCAGTTGGTTTTGCTGACTATTTCGGGGCTGCTTTTGACTAATGCATTCCTCATTGAGGGAGCTTGCCGAAAAGTGAGATTGGGTTTACTTAGAAAAATATGGCCCAAAGTAGAATCAGTTAAAACTATAGGCCATTGTTTGTTGATAATCGATCTAATCGCTCTTTCTTGTCGGCTGTAAGTGGTGATTAATCTGAGGTCTGTATCCTCACCCTGATTAGATGGGCATGGGTAATGTTTTTGGTCAATATTCATAGGTGTTTGAAAGAGAATGGATTCCCTAGTCCTTTCATTTGCTTTTGTCATCGCCCGTTCCATTGTGCTTATGGCATAACCTCGCTCTGTAAATCTTACTTTGGCTTCTTGTTGGCATAGGGCTACATCCCTTTCTGAGCTACAGATCTTGCGTAGTCTCAGAAACTCCCCATAGGGGATACGGTTTATCAAATGTTTGGGGTGGAAGCTGGATGTGTGAAGTGTGGAGTTAACTGCCGTGCTCTTGCGATGTAACCTAGATTCTAATTTGTTGTCTTTAATGTATATCTGTAACTCTAAAAATTCAATGGCTTGTGCATCTATGTGGGCAGTGAATTCCAAATTCATTGTATTTACATTAATACGTTCCACAAATTTGCCTGCACTCTCCTTAGTTCCTTTCCAAATTACAAATGCATCATCGATGAACCACAACCAGCTCACCACATGTTTATCCCAGTCTGTGTAGTGGTTTACCATGAGTACCCACTCTTCCCACCAACCCACATGTAAACACACGTAGATGGGGGAGAAGCAGGCACCCATGGCAACTCCCCTTAATTGCTGGAACACCTCATTGCCAAACAAAAATTAATTATTAAACACCAGTTGATCATATTCAATAACATTTTGTTATGATTGTACAATTAAATAGGTCTTTTCTTAAGATAATGATCAACCACCCTCATTCCATCCCTATGTTCAATGCTGGTATATAGGGAGGTTATGTCCACAGTCATAAGTATGTATTCATCTGACCAGGGTATGTCATACAACCTTTTAAGAAAATCGCAGATATCTTTGATGCAAGATGGTAAACTGACAACATATTCTTGGAGGAAGTAATCCACATATTGAGAAATTCTTTCAAACAAGCCATTTCTTGCTGAAATGATTGGTCAACCAGGTACTGGAAACATACCTTTATGGATTTTTGGAATAAAGTAGAGCACTGGCATAACAGGAAACTCATTGTTCAAAAATTGATGTTCATCTTCAGAAATTAGGTCTTCACGCTTCCATCTAGTCAGATCTTCTTTGAGCGCACTTTTAATTATCCTCGCTTGTTGCATACTGGATCTTTTGTAGCATGTGGAGTCACTGAGGCGTTTATATGCCTCGTTGAGGTACTGTTTTGGGCCAGAGTACAACATTACCGGCTTTATCCGATTTATTGATTACTACTTGGTTGTTTTTTTGTAAATTACATATCAAATTGTAGTATTGCATCTCTTGATATTTATATTTCTGGAATATTTGCTTGGTTTTATGATTTAGCATTTTTAATTTCCTCCACTACTCGATCGTTGAAAATGTCCACCGCATCACGTGGCATCATAGGCATAAACGTGGATACAGGCTTAAATGGACTCCCAATGGTTCCTGACAAATTAATACCCTCTTCCCGCATAGCACATTGAGTTGAAACTATGGTGTCATATCTACTCTCCTCATTCTGTAAGCTCTTGTAGTACTCGTATTGTTTGTACGTCTGACACTTGCAAATTATCAGAGCCGATTTCACTTGATGTTGTTCCTCGAATGGTTTGACTAGAAGCTTGTTTAAGTTTGTAATATTTGGCAAGTATAAGTTTCCTAATAAATTTGAAGACATCAATCCGTGTTTGACTATAGTTGAAATTGTCTCAGGACAAAATGTTAGGCCAAGGGATAGTAATTGAGTCTCTGCTTGGTTCAACACAATGTCAGACAAATTGATGATCGTATTATCAGCGTTTTTTTTACTTTCGTCTCCATTTGTTGCCTTGTTGTTTCTTGTTTTTTGTGTTTGTTGAGTTTCCTCCTTTCCCGTCGTCTTTGATTTTTTTCTTTTCCTTCTGTGTACTTTGGATTGTGCGGACAAATATATATATATATATATATATATATATATATATATATATATATATTCTTCAATTATAGTTATCTCAAGTGACTAGAACTTGTGCCCATAGGTAACTATATAACTCACACCCCACCTTGCACAGTTTTCTCATCAATAATTTAATTGCAAATGTTGCAGTGATATTATATCAATTATGTCATAGAAGAGGTCAGGAGTGTTGTAATATGTGGGGTAATTAGCAGTACATTGTGAGGGTGTGAGTTATAGTTACCTTAGTGCAGGAGTCATAGTTACTCGAGATAACTATAACTGCTTAATTTCTGTGGTTTTATATGTGTAAAATCTGAATCCAACTACAGCGTCCCTATAACCTTTGGTTTCAGTGAATTTCTAAGGTTTTTAAAATTGTATTTCCTAAATATAACGTCACTGTAACCTTTGGCTTTTTTCAGTGAATTTCTATGGGTTTTTAATACTATTTCCTAACTATAACGTCCCTGTAGCATGGGTGTGTGAGTGTTTGTGTCGGGGTGGGGGGTTGTGTGTGTGTGTGTGTGTGTGTGTGTGTGTGTGTGTGTGTGTGGTGGGTGTGTGTGTGGATGTTTGACTGGCCGTGTGGGTCTGTGAGTGGGTATGGTTGTGTGGCTGTGCGAGTGGCTGTGTGGGTGTGTGAGCGGGGTTGTGGGTCTGTGAGTGGGTGTATGAGTGGCTGTGTGGGTGTGAGTGAAAGCTGTGTGGGTCTGCGAGTGGGTCTGTGAGTGGGTCTGTGAGTGTGTAAGTGAGTGTGTAAGTGGGTGTGTGAGTGGCTTTGAGGGTCTGTGAGTGGGTGTGTGAGTGGCTGTCCAGGTGTGTGACTGGTTGTGTGGGTGTGTGAGTGTGTGAAAGCTGTGTGGGTCTGCGAGTGGGTGTTTGAATGATTTTGAGGCTATGGGAGTGGGTGTGTGAGTGGCTGTATGGGGATGTGAGTGGTTGTTTGGGTGTGTGAGTGAGTAGGTGTGTGGGTCTGTGAGTGTATTTTCTTTTTAGTAGGGGTCTGGATCTGAATCCACCCGATCCGAGAGGATCCTTGCATTGAGAAAAGGGGGAGAAAGAAAAAACGTTTTGGACAATTTCTTGCCCATGGGGGGGGGGTCTCTCGCAGACCTCTATTAGTCCCATGAGGTCAGAGTACCTCTACCCTGTCACCTTCTATCACTTTTTAATTTTATTTTCCCTGCTGGGAACCGAGTCCCGATCAACAAAATGGCAGTGGCAACTTACCTCACAGGCGTGTAGATTGGCGAATCCGCAGAGGATCTGCGTCCCTAGATATACAAATTTGGTTTTCGATTAATATCTCTAAAACTACTGAACAGATTTAAATCCAATCACAAAAAGCATGCTTTCTGGAGCAAAAACTAGCTTTCTGCCAAATTTGCTGCAATTCCATTCAGCGGTTCAGGCAGCATTCGTGTTCAAAATCTCTATCGGAATTAAACATGGGGAAAAAGTGTTTTGAGACCCCCCTCTTTTTCTCTGCCCCCGCTTGAAGGATCACCCCGAAACTTTCCAGACAGCAGCTAAAGTAAGAGTCAAACTGGTTTGGAAACTTTCATGAAGATTCATCAACTGGCGGCAAAGATATAGGCAAGTCAAAAGAAGCTTTTCCTATGGAAACATGGTCTTACCTATTACTATCTACTGGCGACTGCCATTAGGCTATTTTATATATACACACACGTGTAAGAAATTGTGTTTCTGGTTGGTAGAGGTCTGCACCCTGTCCAAGCAGCAACCACAATCCTACTCAGGGTAGGACATCACAACTTAAATTATCCTGTGCTCACCCTTTGGTAGCTTGGCACAGAGTAGCCAGGCTTAACTCAAGAGGCAATGTGTAAAGTACTTGTGCAACACTTCAAACAGTAACACAGTGAAAACAACACAAAAAGACACCACACCAGGTTAGAAAAATAAAGGATATGTGTAAAAATAAAACAAAACCAAAATGACAAAAATCCAATGTGTAGAAATTGAGATATGATTTTTTAAAGAATAAATGTCAAAATAGCGCTTAGAAGCAATAAGCACATAAATGGGTAATCTAGTTGCGTTAGACCGGGGCAAAGTCAAAAGTTCTGGCAGCCCACGATGGAGCGCGGGCAGGACACAGAGACCCACTTGCACCCGCTGAATTAAGGTACCTTGATCCGGGATGAATTGTTGATAAGGATGTGAAGTACAGCCGAGGCAATGCAGTGGTGTCGAGCCACGCAGTGGACGAGATGCGTCAATTTTCTCCCTACAACTGCAGGGATGCGTCGGTTCGGAGTGCGAGGTGCTGGTTCCAGATGAGATGCGCAGCTGCTGGTCCTACAGTAGGCGAAGTGTTGATTCCCAAGGCAATGAGCTAGTTCCGAGGGTGATGTGCCGGTTGCGTTCCACAGAACGAGGATGCACTGGTTCCAAAGGTGATGTGTCTGGTACGCTCCATGCAACGACGAGGACGCGCTGGTTCCGAAAGCGATGTGCCGGGTCCGCCCCATGCAACGACAAGGATGCGCTGGTTCCCATGGCGATGCGCCGGATCCATGGAGCAACGAGGATGCGCTTGTTCCGACTCACGCAAAGGCAAAGATGCACCTGTTCTGATGAGGATGTGGGAGTTCTAGATGAAGAAGCACATGAGACCTCACTTTCAAGGGTCCAGGACTGGGATGGCACCACTTGGCAGGGCAGACTCACAGCTTGTAGAATCCAGGTGCAGATGGAGCTAATTTAAGTCTTTGATATCCCTGAGACTTGGAACAGAAGACAAGCCAGCAAACCCTTGCAGTCACTCTGGGTTCAAGTGATGCAGGTCCAGTCCTCCTCACCCAGGCAGGAGAACAACAGGGCAGCTCAGCAAGGCAGGAACACAGCAAGTCGGAGTCCAGCAAAGCAGCAGTACAGCAGAGTGGCAGTTTTTTTAGCAGCACACCAGTTCTTCTTCCTGGCACAGCAGTCACAGGTCCAGAAGTGTACTGAACTCATGGTATCAGAGGTCCAGACCTTATGCCCAGTGGTGCCTTTGCAGTGGTGTGGGGCTTTAAAGAAAATCTTAAGTGCACACAGTCCCTGCCCTTCCTTATCTGGCTCTAGACTCACTACAGGTGGGTATGCAACCCTTTGTGTGGGGGCTGGGCACCTCCCTTTCGGTTGTGTCAGCTCCTCTCTCCTATTCTGCTCAGGATGCACCCATCATTATGTAGATGGCCACTCAGTCACACCTACCATTCCTTTGTGAGTGGCTGTATAGAGGGAATGCAGGAAGCCAGCTGTCACTCACCCCAGACGTGTATTCTGAGACAGGCAGAAGGCATCAAATGGCTAAAGTAAGTAAATGCCAACTTTCTAAAAGTGGCATTTGCTAAATAGTAACTTCAAATCCAACTTCACCATAAATTGTGATTTTAAATTAGGAGTCCAGTGACACCAAACTTGATAAGGCTATCCCTTCACAACTGGAAATTAAACGTAAAATATGTAATAAGGAAATCCCAATGTTATCCTTGTGGGAGAGATAGGCCTTGCAGTAGTGAACAAAATGGGATTTTTTCACTACCAAGACATGTAAAACTTAAAAGTACATGTCCTGCCTTTTAAATACATTGCACCCTGCCCTGTGAGTTATACAGACCCTACCTTAGGGGTGATATATATATAAAAAGGGATGGTTTAGGCATGGCAAAAAGGTTTACTTACCAGGTCAACAAGACAGGGTAAAATGCACACATAGGCTCAGCAGCGGGAGGCTTGAGACATAGTTATGGGGATACAGATTTGGTGGCAGTGCTGCAGGCCCACTTAATGCTCGTTTCGGGTCCAGGCAGGACCTGGCCTGGCAGTTCGGGCTGGACTGTTCTCATGAGCAGCAGAAGAAAGACTGATTCACATATGGCTGGGTCCAAACTGGAGAGGCATAGTGAGCAAAAGAACGATGGATTCAACCCAGATCTCTCGACTGGGGTGAGTGGTTGAAACGTTTCAGCACTCTGTCCATCATCTTGTTGGGTTTGCTATGTTCGATCTAAGTGTCCAAGGGTATGCCCATGTGTGGGTCCCTTGCTCGCTGTGCCACTGTATTCAAGCTAGCCTGGCTGAAGAGGGGTGATATCCCTAAACCGGTCCCAGGATGCTCGATTCTGGTCCAAGGAGAACCTGGCCTAGCAGCGCGGGCAGGACTGTTCCCATGAGGAGCAGGAGAAAGACTGCTTCAGATATGGCTGGGTCCAAACTGGGTGGCATAGTGAACAAAAGAACGATGGAGTCAACCCAGACCTCTTGACTGGGGGTGTGTGGTTGGGAAGTTTCAGCACTCAGTCCATCATCGTGTTGTGTTTGCAGGCCCACTAGCAGCATTTAATTTACAGATTCTGGGCACATGTAGATCACTTTACTAGGGTCTTATAAATAAATTAAGGATGTCAACTGGGGATGAACCAATATTACCATGTTTAGGGAGAGAGCACATGCACTTCAGCACTGGTTAGCAGTTGTAACGTGCCCAGAGTCCTAAAGCTAGCAAAAATAACAGAGGAGGAGAAAGGCAAAAAGTTAATTGTGGCCCATCAGGGAAGGCCATTTTCCAAAAGGATTGAGAGATAGCCGGATAGACAGACAGACAGGATCTGAAAAGGGACAACAAGAACGGCTTCCTAATCCAATCAGATTTCTTTCAATTTTGGATTCACGGATATCTTTGGATTGGATGCACAAATCTTCTGCAATTAAATCAGCCAACATATACAAATGTGTTCTCCCTTTAAAGCCTGCTCGACAACTTGCTTTTAAAATGTTTGTATCTCAAAATGGCTACGCAGATTTTTTTACACCAAACTAACAAAAGTATGTTTTTTGAGGAAAGTACTTTCATGCCAACCTTTGGTAATTCTATTCAGCTGTTTTGGCTGTACATGTGAGTAAAAATTCTTATGGAACCTAAAATGGGAATCCTCATCTTTTTTCACCTAACCACCTTATTTTAATGTTCTGCTGCACACATCTGCACGGAAATTGGCATGCCAGCCATTAGCTGCCTATGCTAAGTGAATGCCAATTTGATGCAGATCCAGCTATCAAGTAAAATGCTATAGTTAACATACATATATATATATATATATACATACACACACACAAAAAAAAAAGAGTTGCCTCTAGGTGGGATGCACTCCCAGGTGGAAATTACGCCAAAGCAAGGGCACACGCCATGAACAAAGTCCTTTTCTGGTTACCTGCCAGACGCGTTTCGGGCCAACGCCCTCTTCAGTGGCAGACCATGTGACGTGCCGGCATGCGGCAACCACCAGTAAAACCCCGTAATAATTATGCTCAGGTGAACCACCCGAAGCAATGCTTCCTGGGACTGGTGGTTCAGTAAAACCCAAGTGGGTCGCCGCCGGCACTCACATTAAAAAATGTCTTTAAAAGGATTGCCGATGTTCGCGCCGGCACCCCTGCATATAACAGGCACCTCCTGTTCCACAGTTAGCTGCCCCAATAAAGCAGCTGCGGACCCGCAAGTGTTTCCATAGCAGCTGTTCTTTCACTTGCAACAGTGGTGTTTTGGATGTTTAGAGGCTCGCCCCCTCGCTGTGGACCGCCGCCGAGTAGAGGAAGGGGTAAGGCGAATACGGTGTGCGAGCACCGTTTGGCGGCTACATATATATACACATTATATATATACATATATATATACACACACACACATTACACACACATATACATACACATATACACATATATACACATATATATACATACATATACACATATACATTTATATATACACATACATATACACATGCTATGTACCTTCTCCTCCTTAGAACTGTGCATGAGAAACCATATTTGTTACGGAGTGGCACATTTGCGCCGTGTTTTTAACATTTGTTTTTGTTTTGTTTCTTTTGCAGGAGGGAAGGAAGGGGCCTACCCACTTACACGGGTCACCTAACCTTTTCTTCGAATTCACTCTTTGGGATTTCACTTTTTGGACACTTTAGCACAAGATTGGGATTTGCGACACGGCAGGATCTCAGGATGACTGGTCTGTGTATCAAGTTATGCTTTCTATCGACTCCTACCTCGTATTGTGCAACATCGTTCATGATTGAAAAATAAGATCCTCACTGCCCCAATGGTTGAACATTTTACAACTCTAAACCACAGATTTGATGATTTTACATGGACTGTATTATCATTGATAATTAAGAACAACCAAAGAGGCGGCGATCCAGAAGTATTACTGGCACAGAGGGAGGAATGCTTAATTATGAAATTCAACACGGCACTGCACGGCCTCAACGAGTTGTCTGAAGTCACAAAACTCTAAAAGGCAACAGTCTGAACACACATGGACTTCATGTCCCACAATGCCCGGAGGCGCCTGACCTCTCAGTTCCCCTTCCAGGTTGTATTAAAGGAACCAGTGTTGCAATGGCCTCATTGCTGCCGGTTTGGAAGCAGAGTAGCATGTTGGATTGATATTTCCTGCAGTATAGAGAAAGAATTACAGGCAAGTGACACGCTGCCACTGGGGGAGGAATAATTGCACACATTCATTCAGAATCTTACCGAAATTATGTTTCCCTTTTACAGGAAACAGATACGATTTGGGAGCAGCTGCTGTTTAAAAGCGTCCGCATCAATTATGGCTTTTTTCGATTTTAAGGTAACGGTGCAGCTGAGTTAGTTTTGCATTGTCACGCAGCACCATGCGTGCACTGAATTTTTTTCTCATAGAGCGCTCACAGTCATTCCATTCATTGTCTGCAGGTAATGGACTGACACCACCGAGTTGTCCCACACGTCACATACATTTGAAGGTAGGATCTCTTCCCTTTGGTCCTCTGTTGCACGAAGAGCTGTCCCATTCAGTACATTTAATTGCTAATGCCCTAATGTTTAACCCTCTGTAGCTTCGATCACAATATAAGATTTGAAGCAACGTTTCTGGACATCAGTTCCTGTGCAACAACTCCACACCACAATTAAGGTACCTAAAATATTCCCTGTCCGTAAAGTTATGGTGGTACACGGGGGTGTCAGAATGAAAACCAACAATATTTCTTTTAATTTTGCAGAGCCAAAATACCAAGTCCAAGTCCTGAAGAGAATCCCGGATTTGTTAGGGTTTCGAAACGAGTTGGCTTTGAGTATGGGGACTGTTGATTGGGTGTGTCATGAGGAATGTTAAATAATATTTCCCTCAGCAGCTTCTGACAACACCCACCAGTAGGTTAGGTATCCCCATCCTCTCACAGGCAGGACAGGAAACGTGTTGCGAAAATGAGTAACTGTCCGTCTGGTGTTAATATGAATGTAGGACTGGTTTAATTTCAGGCTGGCACACGAGCTATTGACGTTTTTCTTGTGATTATTGATTTGTTATTTGTTTGCAAAAACGTTCCATATATTATTTTTTCTCACAACATTTTTTTTTTTTGCACTATGTTAATGTTGTATATAGTTCTATTTCAAACGTTTTTGAATTGTGCGATTTACTAATGTGGTGTTTCTTTGAAAAGACATGCTCTATTGATTTATGAATGTCTTTGTTGAAATATCAAAAATAAGCGAAATAAAGCTTGAAAACTTTGGAATTAATGGTCTAAGGTTTATCACAACTCTAATCAAAATAACCCCCCCAGACATCCTGTTTGCTTATTTCAGTATCCCGGGCAAGGCATTTTTAGCTGAAGAAATGCAGAACTAAGTGCTGGCAGTCGGAAAACCGCCCCGCTCCTCAATCCGGAATCCCCGCAGCTGTCATCCTTGTTCCTCTTCCCGGCGCACTCTCTGGGGGCTCCACCGCATAGCACTTCCATGCCTCATCCAAAAACAGTTACGGTCAAAGAGTGGAGCCACAAAACGACTGGTGGTACATGTACAACGTCGACCGTCGACGCTGAATTTTATCAAAAAAGGGACAATCCTGCTCCAACAAAGAAGAGGCACGTACTCGAGGTAAGTAGGAAATGGGCTCATTTATTGTTTCTCAGGTCTCCCACGACCCCGCAATAGAAGAGAGACGCGTTTCGGCTGCGCAGCAGCCTTTATCAATCTGATTGGCGCCATGAACATTCAAGTTTATATAGCCCTTCCCCCTCTAAGGCATAAATGAACATAGAAAATAGACTGTGCTGTTGTAAAGAAATGCTGATTGCAGCCATATTCCTGCGTTTCACCTATATACATTTTGAAAATCAAAAACATAGCTGTTAATACATGCTTATCATATATTATAAATAAAGTGCAAAGTGCAATAAGACAATAAATGCAAATAACAGCATAGTGCACAGGCAGCATGTTTTAACTAAAAGGTCAAACGTGATCAACCTCCTGATATATGCACAGAAAAAATATGTTGTCTGCCCTAGATGGGAACATGTCATAGTGACAAGCCGAGGTACTCCGATTTATATTAAAAATATGGCGCCAATGCCCTTTAAACATACTTCCCTCCTGATAATGAATCAAAAAATCAGTCTGCAAAAAATAAACCTGCAATGAATAAAACCGTGCTGCATATGTTATTCACAATCATTTACAGAGACCACATTACCTCAAACTCAAAAAGAACAAGGTTTTAGCAAACACAATGGAACGGAACTAGGACATAACACGCGAGTGCGTGTTAAATCGAACACACAGGAGAACAAGATAATAGGGCTAGTGACATAACCACGGGGCTCTAATTACACAAACTGTGTATAGTTTTCAATGGAAACTGCATCTATATATATATATATATATATATATATATATATATATATATATAATGTTTTCAATGGAAACCGCAACTGAGCCATCAATACACGGTGGTAAATGCCATTTTGTTATATGTTTATAAAGAATAGTACTCACAACAAGCTGGTCTGTCTTAGGCAAACTATTTAAAATGGCTTTTTGTTATGTCCTGGCAGGTTAGGCTACATGTTCCTTCCCATACAAGGACTAAAAGCTCTTTTTCAAATGGATATATAACATTTGCCTTGCAGGAGATGACTAAGGTACATTATACAAGCCACGTTCAAGACAGTTATTCCAATGAGACTTGATAAAATTAGTGTTTTAAGAGTTATGCACGAGTCGGTCATCCAAAGAATTGGTCTGGTCATTAAAAACGCCTCCTTAGCAATATAATCTTTCTTATGAATATGGTTTTTAACATTCATCTTGGTTTTATTATTCGCATACAACTAACTAAAAAATAACTGATAAAGTATTTTTGAGACCTTTGTTTTTATCCGAAATATCTACTAGCTCATGCACAACGACTTGTCCTGGAAAGGGTGGATTTCCATACGACTGGTCTCAGTCTGCATTGACACAGTGGGCAAAAAGCGAAGGACTGAAATGTGGCTCTGAGCTCTCACCAGTGGCTGAAATAAATTCAAGCATTGCTTTCATCACCCTGTTGTGTGATGTGAAAGAAATACTATGGACAACCGGAAGCTACTCTAAGTTCGTGTCACGCAATCGTTATTCCATTAACTGAAAAGTCTGGAGTAAATCACAGCAAAGGCTTCTAAAAAAACGTCTACAACACTACAGAGGCATTTGCTGTCACAATGGTACATTGCAATTCCAGTAGAGCTACCCACCACAGCATTGAGAGATATAAAGTACAGAAATCATGACAAATATAAAGCTCCTCGGCACAGGTATCTTGCAACCCATCAATGGACAGTATACCGTACCTAGAGTTCAACCAGTTGCCAAACAATTCCCAACATTACCTCTGTATAGCCTAACATAAGATAAAAACGTTCCCCTAAGAAACGGGTAGACAAAAAAAAAAACCCTCAACACCCGCCTGTTATTTTGAAAGACACGGAGTAATCTGAGCATCAAAATCGTTGTTTGTTATTGTTTCTTTTACAGACGTCTTTTGTCCATATTTTAAAGGGGCCATGAGATAAACAATGTTTCCAGATTTAACCCCTACATGTACAAGAGCCTTTTGCTGCACAGCCTGTGTCTGGGCTCAAATGCCAACTAGCAATTAACTTGAATAAAGTGTGGGCCTAAAACATGACTATTTACAAGGAGCACAGGCCTTATTCGGGCCGGTTTGTTAAATAATCACTTTTTAATAGGGAGATACTGCTGTCTTCCGGTCTCCCTCTAAGATGGCGTGATATTCTTGCCAGAGCAAGGGAGAGGCAAAACCCGTCAGTGCATTTATTTTTATTTAACAAGAGAGGGTTTCAAGGGGTAAATGAGATGTGGAGAGAGGAAACAGAAAAAAAGCTAGAAAATATATATATAAGGAATGGTATAAAGAGACAAGTGGCAAAAGATAAATAACGTTTAGGTGGAAAGTAAACAAACATTGGCAAAACCAATAGTTCTGTCTTTAGTATGCCAACGTATGCAAAGGTAGCTTGCTCTACTGGCTTTGCCTACGCTTAGAATAAAAGTAGCATAAAATGCATATAGGTGATTAAGAATTTAATGTGACAAACAATGCCATAATTGAGCGTACTTTTGGGATGTAAAAAAAAGTCTGTCATGCATTTACAAAGAATGCACTTCCTGGAAGGCAGAACGATACACCAAAAACGCCAAGAGCATGGGGTAAGACTGTGATACTACTTTTGGTGAGCCAAAGCCCACTCCATGTATATTTTAAAGAAAGATAACAATAGATGTTGTAGACAGCTGCGTTGTCAAGAAAGACTTAAAATTGAATGGAAGATGGAGTAAAGGAAGATGACAAGACATCACAAGCAAGGAATAAGCAGAAGTAGAGAAAATGGAAATGTGTGAGAAACAGAAGATGGTGAAGGTAAAGAAAACATGAGAATTCGTAGGAGGTGAGATAGAAAGAGATGGGGTTTAGGCAAATAAGTCAATAGAGGAGACAGAATGGAAGAAGGAAGTGGGGAAAGAAAGACAGGAGGACAAATGGAGAGCTAACTGAGAAAGAAATTAAAGAGGGGAAAACAGGATAGAAATAATTGAGAGAAAAACAGTAAAAGAGAGAAGCCAATGGGGAGATCTAGAGAATGGCAGGAACACAAAGTAAGGATGCCAGAAATTTACAGGTGCTAAAATGTGTGTGCCATGCTAAATGTACTTGTCAAGGGCTGTGTTTCCTATCTTTTTTTCACAGGGTGTGATAGAATGTGGAACTGTAAATACAGTACGTTGAACAGCATAGTTTAATCAAGCATAGTCTGTATAATTCTCATGCAACAGTGGCAACTCTTACTCTCGTACTAGTAGTTCCAGACCAGAAACCAAAATCAGCCCTGGCAAAAACTTTCAGACCAGTCCCACACTCTTGGAGGATGAGTCTAGATTGGCGCCATTGTGGCATGGTTAGGTTATGACAGCCCATCTGCAAGCAGCCATTTGGCCTGCAGCCTGCGGTAGAAATGCCAGAGTGGCACAATACTGCTATGCATTATACAAACCAAAGAATCTAAACGTATTTTGACGTGCACTTATATCAGCCATCTATTACATAATTTCACATTATGTGAATATGAATATGTTGATTACAGATGGAGGCAACATCCATACAAAATATTGCACAAATGTGTTCACTTAAGGAAAGAAGTATCAAAATGTTTTAAGTTTACATTTATTTGGAAAAAACTTTGAAACTCGTGAAATGTTTATGGTACAAGCAATCAGTACAAGTTTATTATGAAACCATGTGTTGTGTATATGGTGGAAGGTCCCCAGCGCATTTAAAAAAAAAAAAAAAAAAAGGAATATGTGAAAGCAACCTCCCGAACAACGGTGGGGAGGTTCAGGCTTGCTCACTGCGTTTGTTCAGTGCAATGGGAGAGTGAAGAAGAATACTTTATTTATTGTTCAGCTAATTAAAACTTACACTACGACACAATTAAATCACCATATAACACATCGTGAATAAACAGCATTATAAAAACCATCATAAAACAGTTAAAACATTCATGTTCCACCTTCCACCTAAAGATAAAGAGCCTCTACGACAACTTCAACATCCACACACCGGACCCCGCAGTCAACCTGTCCTGCGGCAACGCCAGCCAGACCACCATCTCCGCCTGATCACTGATCACGACCGAGGAGACCGCCGCAACCAAGAAAGGTATCCACTCCGGGGCCCCCACAGACCCCTGCCCTCCCCACATATACCACAGAGCCGCCACCACCATCGCACCCGTGTTACAACGCACCATCAATACCACCTTCGAGACTGGCTCCTTCCCTGACGACTGGAAACGCGCAGAAGTCAGGCCCCTGCTCAAGAATCCCTCAGCAGACCCAACGGACCTCAAGAACTACCGGCCCATCTCGCTCCTCCCGTTCGCAGCAAAAGTCGCCGAGAAGACAGTCAACGCAGAACTGACGAGGTTCATCGAAGACAACGCCATCCTCGACCCTTCTCAATCCGGATTCCGAAGCAACCACAGCACCGAGACCACCCTACTTGCAGCTACGGACGACATCCGCACCCTCCTCGACCAAGGCCACACCGCAGCCCTGATTCTACTCGACCTGTCAGCAGCTTTCGACACAGTCTCCCACCGCACACTCGCAGCCAGACTACACGACGCCGGCATACAAGGCACTGCCCTCGACTGGATCAGATCGTTCCTCACCGGCAGAAGCCAAAGGATCAGACTGCCACCCTTCCTCTCCGAGCCCACGGAAATCAACTGCGGAGTCCCACAGGGATCATCACTGAGCCCAACCCTCTTCAACATCTACATGGCTACCCTCGCCGCCATCGTCCAACAACACGGCCTCAGCATAGTCTCCTACGCCGACGACACTCAGCTCATCCTCTCCCTCACCAAGGACCCCACCACCAGACTCAACTTCCAGGAAGGGATGCAGGACGTTGCAGCCTGGATGAGCAATAGCTGCCTAAAATTCAACTCGGAGAAGACAGGAGTCCTCGTCCTCGGAACCACCCCCTCGGCATGGAACAACACATGGTGGCCCACCGCCCTCGGCAGCCCACCGACCCCCACAGACCACGCCAAGAATCTTGGCATCGTACTCGACTCCTCCCTCTCCATGAATCGACAGGTCAACGCCGTCACCTCCAGCTGTTTCAACACCCTCCGCATCCTCCGAAAGACCTTCAAATGGATCCCCCCCCCCCCCGAGGCAAGGAAGACAG
The DNA here is from genome assembly GCA_963921515.1 of Calotriton arnoldi. Lineage (NCBI taxonomy): Eukaryota > Metazoa > Chordata > Amphibia > Caudata > Salamandridae > Calotriton > Calotriton arnoldi. Next base: position 3,018,917 of record CAWUFW010000334.1, read on the forward strand.
TCACCCACGCACTCATCACCAGCAGGCTGGACTACGGAAACGCCCTCTACGCCGGCATCAACAAGTCCCTACGACGCAAGCTCCAGGCAGTTCAGAACACCGCCGCAAGACTCATCCTCGGGATCCCTCGACACGAACACATCAGCCAACACCTACGCAAGCTCCACTGGCTCCCCGTCAAAAAAAGAGTCACCTTCAAGATACTCACCTACGCCTACAAATGCCTACACAATACAGGACCCCAATACCTCAATGACAGAATCACCCTCCACGTACCCAAACGAAACCGCCGCTCCACCAACCTCCTCCTCGCCAAAACCCTGCGCATCCGCAGAGCCAGAGAAGGGGGAAGATCCTTCTCCTACATCGCGGCCAAGACCTGGAACGAGCTCCCCACCGACATCAGACGTGCCCCCTCCCTGAACTCCTTAAGGAAGGCTCTGAAGACCTGGCCCTTCGAATGAAACTGAACTGCTGACCCCCCCCCCCCCTTCCAGCGCCTAGAGACCCTCACGGGTGAGTAGTGCGCTTATAATTCCCCTAATTGATTGATGATGTATTCAAAGCTTCAAGGTAGGAACTAGTTATAAAGGTACCAATCTACAGTTAGTACATTTCGTAGATCTTATTTCACTTATTTAGACCCATTACACATAAAATTTCCTATTTACACTGTTGTTGCTTAAACCACAATTCGATTTGTGCAAAACAGTCAATAAAGTGCAACATACCTTGATAGGATCCTCTGTCATCCTGATACTAAATAATAATCATGGATAAAACCAACCTAATTAGTGGATTCGCTCATACGCCAAGGCTAATTATTAGTGCAACAATCTACATTTTTTACATTCATAAGCTTTGTTGCCCATGGTTCAATACCATTGCGCCTAGGGTATCCTACCGTCAAGGTTGTTACTTAGTCATGGATTTAATAAGATAATAATTAAAGTGCAGTGTGCCTTTAATAGAATCCAGTCTCACCTTAATATTACATATTAGCCATATTTGAAACCATCATGATTAATCATATATCAGAAATGCCCATTCTGCAAAGTAAAAACGAACCCATTGTAGCTATGCCTAATACACTTGTGCCCCTGTCAATGGCCATTACTGTTCGTACTATGAAAGTTGGACAAATATTTTAAAAAAATTCCAGAAAATATGTAAAGAGGGTTTTTCAATAATGCGAGGGCTGATTTTATCTGTCAATCAGAGACATAGTACTATGTATTACGTTTGTTTGTGACAACCAGCTGACAGCCTTGTGAAACAAACCACAACAAATTAGGCTGCCTAACTTTTTAAAAGTTAGCGTGAAGCACTCTGCCAGGAATGAATGGCAACGGTCAGGTGGTGGACCTTGGCAGGGTCGATGCTGAGTAATATTAGAGGACATTCAGAGACACCGCTTCCGGGAGTGCAAAAACAAAGCAACAAGAAACAGCGGAGAGGCGGGCAAGACAACTCTTGTACTTACATGTCGGGTCAGCTAAGTACTGATAAGGTGTCATGTCTAGCAGAGACGTCAAATCTCACGCATCCCAAGTAACATTAACACAAACAATTGTACAAATCAACTATCCTAAGGACAGGGTCTGCCACAATAAGAGGGAAAGAGACAGAGGATGTGGCTTCACGATGCCCAGTGTGCTGGACCCGCCGGGTCCCTCGTTTCCGACCGTAGTCATGGGCACACCAGTAACGGCCGGGTGCGGCAAATTAAACGATTATATCAGCACTGCTGCTCAGCCACGCTGGTGAGATCACCCAACCTGGAGGAAACAGCGCGGCCCACCGAGGACACTGGGTTCCACCCTTCATGTTAAGAGGTACTGCCGGTACCTCACCTCTGGCACAGAACTTACCTGCTGGACATACCGTTTGACGTCCGCAGACGGGCTTCCGTGCTCTTCTGTGGTTTACCTCCCCCTACCCGTAAACCGGCTACGGGCCCGAGCCAGCTGGAAGACCCCCGTGATCGGGAGCAGTGCTGGTGAGCGGACATATGCCCACGAGGGCCACCCGGGCTGTACAGTGCGTCACGGGCATCGGTGCTGTGGCCCCATGCAGCACTCCCTCCCGTGCACCGTAACTCTGCCACTAGGGTGCTGCCGCCTTACAGTTTACATTTTTAAGGGGCGAGGAACCCTGTCTTTTCGGGCGGCGCCACCACTCTGGCAGTTAGGGTACTGAGCAGGAGACCTGAACAGCATTTCGTTTGTGAGTTGTCTCTGACAATACACTGCCTCTCTCTGACACACGATTTACCTGCTGCACGCCCGGCCTCCGTCCGTCGACGAGCTCCCTGAGTCTTCACTTTGCCAGCCTCTCTTAATTCTCCGGCGTCCAAGCCCGGGACAGCTGGAAGCCCCATGAACAATAACAATGTGAACGGAACCACTGTTGATGAGAACCAACCGGCCTGTACGGTGCGTCACTCCGCGTCTCCTCCTACAGGTAGTCAACAGTGACGTATGAGGAAGTGTGCCAGGGAGCCAATCATTCCAGCTGCGTGGACTGCGGCTGCGTCGCGTGAAGCAGTGAGGGAAGTGGGAACTTTTTAGAACTGTCACTTGTTGTATGTGGATGGTAACTGACTTAGTGGCTCTCGCTTATTCTTCTTTTACCTCACATTGGATTTGTGAAGGGCAAGGGAATAGTGAGTGTAGCGGCGGGGCTAGGCTGCCCCTAAGCGGCACCCCCATCTCCGATTGTCCGTGTAACGGTCAGCCACTGCGCTGGAGTTGTCAGGGAGAAGTGGAAACCTATAAGCTCCGTTTCAGGATTTAAGATGTTTTACCTTTTAAAGTAGCCAACGTGCTTTGTCCAACTAACATACAGTCATGGTACAAGCAACTCGTTTGGTAAATAGTTTGGGTGTTTATGAAATTTGTATTGGGCTCCCTACTTATTTCGTTTTCTTCATATGCACGTCGTTGGTTAGGGCTAAAATGGCAACTCGTGCAATTTGTAGATTCGGTAGTCACGCAACGGCCATTGGGCTGAAAGGACTTTAGGAACCCCTCGCCCCCCTTCCCCCAGATGCTGGGCTCGGAAGGCTAGCCTTTAAGACTCTTTTCTTCAAAAGAATCCTGCTCGTCTTCAGTGCCAAGGCCATGTATACCTTGTCGGGTCTCCGTTTGCCTTTTTTGCGGTCTCGCTATGAACAGTTCTTGTCTGTTGCAGGAAGCATTGTATATATTGCCCCATGGGCTTTAGGCTTTTCAGCGATGGCTTTTTTATTTGTCTGTGTTCTGCTTTGGATTATCATCGTTTTTGATTGGACGTGTTGTTTCCGTACACAGCTATAATCGAAAATAATTGTTTTTCTTTATAATGGTATAGATCATTTGTCTTTAGCTCTCCATGGGAATGCACGACGACTGTTGTCTGTTTCAAAGTTTATAGATTGATTGAAAATACAGTTTTATCAAAACATCGTAAAAACGGGTTACAATGTAAAAACATCAATTAATAAATAGGTAAAACTCCAAGATACTCACATATTTGCAGTTGATGCGATAAAAAGTTAAAACATTTTTTACAAAGGAATAATAAAACAAGGAACACTCAGTGCACATCAATACATTAGGAATAGGGTAAAAGATTTTGCCTGATAAACGAGGCTGAATACAAAAATGTAGATACGGCCAGCGTCACTACAATTGACATATCACTTTTACAAATCCTAAGGGCTTGCTTACTTTCTGTCAGGCACCGGCAAAGAGGGGCAATCCACTTGCTTTTGAGTTTGTCGTACAGTGTACAGAAGAACAAGTGTTCCTCTGTTTCACCCACACAAGTACAAATAAGCACTTGGGATGTCCAGGCTTGGCGGAGACCCAAGATGAGGCATAAACTATAATTGGAAGAGTCCTGTATCTAAACTGCAGGAACAATGAGCTGGCATGCACTGGGCGGATATAATTTAAAAATTCCACTGGATTATGGGTGGATTTATGCAATAACGTCTGAGGCTGCCCTCAGAATTATGCTGCTGATTATAGGGAATCTCAGTTTCAGTATTGGGGCAGCATTTGCATGAATAGATGAAGGAACTTCCCAAAAGTAAGCTAGACCAAGATTAAACAAAGCATTTTTTTTTTTTACGTAGGCCAGCCATTTAATCTCCATGGACGATTGCAGTTTAGTAATGTCGCCCAGATACCTCTCTGTAGTAGCATAATTCACTAGTGGCCAGTGTAATATACCTAAATCTCAGGAACATTGCATAACAGTACAAAATAATCAAAGGACTTCCAGCTCTACAATGTTAATTCTCAGTAACAAATAACCAATAGCCTACTGTATACTGTATTCTTCTTTTATATACTTACTGTTACTATATATTTTTTGTTTACTCCATATGTAACTCATGTAATTGCTGCTGTGCCAGCTATGTGCGTCCACCTCTCTCCAATTATGTAACACCCTACCTTAACTACCGCCGAACTGTTTGTCCACATATCCTACCATATATAGTATTCTATTTTTATATAGTGTCACTATGTATTTTTATTTACTCCACATGTATCTCATGTTATTGCTGCTGTGATATCTTTATAAAGCACTCTAATACCTTCAGGTCTAGTTTGCGCTATATAAAACTAGATAAATAAATAAATAGTGGCCCAAATGCGCACCCAATATAGTAAAGGTCTCAGGGAGGCCAGCCCTGCAACAGAGTTAAGGCCTAATTCCAATAATAAGATGTCTGATTTTTCTGACCATTTTACTTTTCTTGTTTTTTGCCCTTCTGCTTGCTTCAGAATACCACTCATTCTTTGCTTTCTTCCCTTGGCTCTTTTCTCCTGATTCCTGTTCACTTCATCGTCTTTATATTTTTCTCCCCCTGTTGTTCCTCTTGTGACACGGTGGTAGCAGCTATTGGCTTTGCTGATGCCAGACACTATTAAAATCGTATGGCATTGCAAAGCCTATAGCAAAGACTGATCATGTTAAAAGTATAGAAAACATTGTTTCAAGACGGCTTCTTCATTGAATGATGCAACATGCCTTGCATTGTCACATCTCATCACCCAACGCTATGGCCATCTTGAAAGTATAGAAATATATTTCCTTCAGACTCCATTGAGAGGGAAAGCAGGGGCTACTGGGTCACAACTGTGGTGCTTGGGGTTGTTTGTCTCTGTCCTACTATGGCTCTGCAATCTGGGCCAAATACAACCCTTTCCATACTTGACTCTCAGGCTAGTGAGGGTGTGCAATTACATGCTTCTCATGGAGGTAATGTGGGTGGCTCGTGTACAACATTCAATCAACAACCCAAGTAAGTATCCAGCAAAGTGCTTGTAGGAAATTATCATCTTATGCGTGGTGTACTCCCCTATTTTTGCCCTAACTTAGTTTTTTCTGGCTATTCATCTCTGTGCACTTTAACCCTGCTAACCATTAGTAAAGTGCATGTGCTCCCCCTTTAACATGGCTGAATTGGCACAACCCTAATTGGCATATTTAACTTACCTATAATTCCCTACTATAACGTCAAGATGTACCCAGGTCATATATAACTAACCTATAATTCCATAGTATAACATGCAAGATGTACTTGGGGCCTGTAAGTTAAATCTACTAGTGAACTGTAGCACATATTGGCCAGCCACTACAGTGGCAGTGCAAAACGTCTGTTTCAGACCTATCTTTGAGCCTGAGTATAACAGTTGGTAAACTACAATTTCGACCTGTCAATACAAACCCTTTTGACAGGTCTGAACCTACTTTTTTATATATTATTAAGTAATCCCTAAGTAGACGCTAGAGCCCTTGAGACAGGGTGCATGGTCTTTAAAAGTAGAACATGTATCAGGGGAAGGCCATAAGACTTCTTTACTGGCCAGCCAACAAGGATTTGGAACTTAGACTTGTCCTAAGCCTTATTACAGCTGTCAGGTAAACTCTTACTGATGCGCTGTCAATGCACAAGAATTTGCAGACTATCATCATCATCATAATATCTTTATTCGGATATAAAATGTCCATAAAAGCACAAACAAATCTCACAGAATTAATCATAAAAAATTCGATAAAACATCATAGGATTGTCACAAATATATAAAATTATATATATAGCAGCATCATATAATAAAGTGCAAAGTGCGGATAGTTATAGGGGAAATAGCAGCAGAGGGAAATATACTATTGAATTCCAAGCAGAAAAACTCCACATATTTGAATATTAGTCAGGATCCAATCAGCATATTTTTGCATATAATACAATCAAGTCCGTTTATCAGGGGTTCATAGAAGCACGAGAACGAATAGCCATTTTTAAAAAAGTACAAATACGAAGTGTTAAGTTTTCCCCATTAAGCTGAAGGATAGTCCCGTATGCAACCTTAAAATCAGTTATTCCACTAGCTCTAAAAACGGAATCAAGAGTTGCTTACTGTACTTTCGATAAAAATTACAAAAGAACAGAAAATGCAACATGGTTTGCTTACCTTGATTGCCACAAGGGCAAGACATTTCCTCAATATTAGGCTGAAAGCCTAAGGGAAACACAACAGGTATTTTAATGTACCAGATCTAAGGCGAAAGAGCAAACTTCGTTCCCAGCGAGTAATATCTCTTAAAAGGTAACTAACTGGTAAATAAGAAGAAGGACCTCCGTCGTCTACCATTAATATATAACGTGCGACGGATACTTTAGAAAGCTCTTGTGCATATCTTATGTCCCCATAATATTTATATATAGCCTCACGAATAATCTTTTTATTAATTCCTTGTAATTGATCTGGTTTGTGAAAAATGTATCCAAGATTTACTCTAGTTAAACTTGCCCTCACTTCTGCAAGCCACGGTATATCTCCACCCTTATCGCATTTTAAACAGTCGACTATAATTTCCCTGGTTAGCGAGGCTGCCGGGTTTTGCCAAACCTTCAACCAAAACAGGGCAGGGCGGGACCTAATATAATCTTCTAAATAAAATAATTTTAACTCATTATGGCAAACAAAAGACGAAGAAGAGATAGGTATCCCCAAAACTCCTACAAAATCTGTTTTCTTCGACCTGGACGCTTTTAGAATTTATAAAGCCCCAGATTTCAGCCCCATATGTTACAGTGGGTACACACTGTGTTCTATAGATTTTGAGTAGGGACAACACTACCTCAAATCTTTTCGGTTGGGGGAGATTTAAAATCGAATTAACTGCCTTTAAGAATTTACTCCGACCATAAGCCAAATGGGATACCCACGATCCATTATCTGAAAATTGTAAACCCAAATATGGAAAAGTGCGTGTGCGTAGTAAAATTTCAGAACCAGAATTAATAGCATTAATGAGACTTTTTTAGGACCACAACACATTAAAAGGATTTCTTAAAATTCGTACAAAGGTTCAGGCCATTCATAAAATCAACAAAACCCCTAACTAGTATTCGCAGTGCATTGGGTGTACGACCCATTAAAACCGCGTCATCCGCATATAAAAGAGCGGGCAGTTTATTACCATTAATCATTGGAACATCTATAGTCAGTTCAGACAACACATTGTGTAACTCATTAATATATAAAATGAACAAGAGTGGGGCTAAGACACACCCTTGTCTTACACCTCTTCCGACCACTATATCCTCTGAGACTGCCCCATCCGTATTTATTCTCACCCTTGCCTTTAGATCCCTGTGTAAATATGCTAAAAATGCACTATAGCCTCATCCAACCCGTAGTTTAAAAGGCATTTCCAAAGCCGTGATCTATTAACAAAATCAAAGGCCGAGGTAAGGTCCATAAATGCCAGGTAGATGGGGCCGTTTCGAGCTATGGTGTATTTACCTATGATCAAATTAAGGTTAAGACACTGTTCCACCGTTCCAAGATTGCTTCTAAAACCTAGCTGGCATCTGTTTAAAATGTTTTCCTCCTCGGCCCAGATTCTGATTTTGTTAAATAATATCCTCCCCAATATCTTAAGGGTATTATCAATTAAAGAAATTGGTCTGTAACAACTCAGGTTGGATCTGTCTCCTTTTTAAAAATTGGAACGATAACAGATGTGGACCATGTATTAGGGATTTCAGTTATTGTTAAATTATTAAAAACATTGAGTAAAAGAGGGGCCCAGAACTCTGGCCTAGATTTTATAAGATCAATAGGGAGCCCATCTGGGCCAGGGGCCTTGTTACCCAAACTTTGATCGATAGCATCCTCAACCTCCGATATTGATATTTGAATTCGGGTGACAATGAAATTATCATCAATATCTTTACACTGAGGCGTAGCAGCATATATATTGGAAAAGTGGGCTACCCAAGCTTCACTCAATATATTACAGCTTAATGGAGTGAGTGTAATGCCCAATGATCTCAGTGACTTGGCCGCTGTCCAAAAACCATTTGAGTTATTAAATCTTGCAGCACAAGCCAAGTTGTTCCATTGTCCTTTTAGGATCTCGTCTTTCCTCTGCTTAGTCACTCTCTTGTATACAAGCCTCAATGATCTAATGAGGCTTGGTCCCTAGGGAAGCTGAGAGAGCAGCTCTAAGCTCTCTATTTGCCCGAGAGCAAATGCTATTAAACCACCTAGGGTTAGAGTTAGATGCAAGTACTGGTCCAGAAATCAATTTTTTAACACCTGCACATAATTGAACAAATGAGGAAACTACCTCTGGGTTAGGATCAACAGGTGAAAGGCAAGTCTCACAAAGTGATCGATGAGTTGTTAACATTTTATGAAACACACTATCATTATTAATACCTTTCCATTTAACCCTTAAATTATCTGTTGAGGATACTATGTTACCGGCCCCTATCTCTTTTCTAGGATCAGGCCTGGGAGCAACCCTAAATAAAACTGAAATTGGATTATGATCCCCAAAAGTAGATGGTTTAACCTCGGCTTTAACTAAGTAGTCTTCTAGTGTAGCCGTTATAAAAACGTAATCTATTGTTGAGGCGCAGCCATGACCTCTATAAGTGGGTACGGGGCTATCCACATTGTTTGCGGCTGCGATATCCATAACACTTGACAGGCTACTATTTATTAAATGGTCCAATAACTCAAGCCCCCTTTTGCATGGATTGACCAGAAAGTGACAGGGGAATTTGAAATATTTCCCCCTGCAATCTTTGCATTAAAATCACCACCCAGACAAATCCCAGCAAGTTTTTGATTTCCTGTAAGATTAGATATATCCGAAATAAAGTTAAAAGGTTAACAAAATTTGGATTCGGTGAAGTTAAAAAATCATTATTATAAAAATTAATAAAACAAATCGAAGCCCCCGTGTGTATATCAATGCTTGGATGTTAGCATTTTTAGTGGGGATTATTTTTACACTGCCACCCGACGCAATGCTCACCCAAATAGATAAACCACCCGAGGGTCTACCTTGTTTAGGCGGAGGTGTGGTAATATTAAAACATTCATACCCTTCAAGATATAACTCTATTGTTGCCCAAGTCTCTTGAAACATTAAAATATCGTATTTATTTACCGTCTTGGCCCAATCGTCGCTACTTAGTTTAGAAGCCAGGCCGGCGACATTCCAGCTTAACACATGTAACATTGGGTCATAAGCCTCAGAACCATCATTTTCTGAAATAGCCAAAGGCTCAAAGCCATCATTTTCTGGGATAGCCAACATAGATGTCAAAGGGGGAACATCAATGAGTTTTGGTATAATTGACGGTCAATCTAAGCTATCAAGATCAGAGAGGGCGGAGAACCTATTTGATAAGAGAAATGAAGGGGTAATTAAAAGTTGCTGCTCAGAGTTTGGTCTATAAAAAAGCCAAGAGGCAATGCCCGAATATTTGTTGGTAAGGGGCAGTTAGTCTCCTTGGCCGTCAAAATTGATTTAACAAGTATTGGTCGTCGAAAATTAATGACAATACAGTCTCCTTCAATGGTTTTTTCTGCTGGTCCAACCCAGCCAACCCTACGTACCATTATAATATCATTTATGTTATACCTCCTGTACCCTTTATGTTTAGCCAACCAGTCAATACTTTTATTCCGTAATTGGTCCCAAGACTCAGGTTTATTCTTCTCTAATGGGGGAACCCCTGCGAGAATCAGGACATACGGGCAGGCTGCTGGAGGTAAACTTAAAACATCTTTGCTTGACTCAGCATACCCACTGACATTAATATTAACAGTATTGACAGGAGCTATTGGGAGCGCTTGATTGAAAATTTGAGTAGGTGAATGGAATGTAGAGTTAGAGGCTACATTTTTGGTGTTAACAGGGTCAGTGCAAGGTTTAAAAGGGATGCAGTCTGTAGCTTTACGACAGGTGTCACAGGAGACTAGAGGCTGCGTAGAAATTGTAATCCCCTGTTGATCTTTAGGATCTTTAAGAATTCCATCACTCAAGGTCTGTTTTTTATGAGTGCTACCCTGTAAAGATGACTGCTTAGATACCGTGCAGGGCGGATTTAGCTTATTAGTTAAAGATTCTAAACGATCTAAACGCTTCCATAAAGCAGCAAAATTCTTATCTACAAGCACTTTAACTCGTTCGTACATTGTATCAATAATAATATCAATAGCAGTATCCCCAAGTCTAAGATTAGAAAAAGGTGTCGGTACCGATTCAGTTTGAGTATGTACAGAATGATTTAATGTCTCTGAAGGTGTTAAATCATCCAAGGTGCTTGTGGTCACTAAGTCGGATGGAACTGACGGACCCTGAATCCATGTAGTTAGCGCAGTACGCTGAGTATTCAAACGTGGGGGTTGTTTCCGTTTGGAACAGACCGGCTTAGCTGTTTTTCTTTTCCTTTTTGCCCCGGCGACTTCTGGGATCGGGGATACATTCACGATTGCCGATACTAGAGTGTCCCTAGAACAAGTCATAGGTGCAGGGTCCTCCATTACCCCAGTATGTCCAGAGGCCACAGTTCCCTCAGCCCCAATTCACTTTCTCGGGCTAGTAAGTATGAACTATGGTCAGCTTGTATGGGCAACATTAGTTGAGAGTCACAGTTATCAATATTCTCAATTTGTAGCGATAAATGAGGGTTCATTAAGCCCAGGGACAAGCGCCTCTCAGTTAGCTCAATTTCGGTACTGACAATATCGACTGCTCTCTCCAGCATACTATCTATAGATGTAGTATTACGCAGTGCTGGAATGATATTACGTTTGCCCATGATGGATGTAGACATAAAGCTAATATGAAGCCCCACTCACCATTGCAAAGCACGGCTGATAAGAGATGTCAGAGGGGTAGCCCAGCCCGGCCTCTGACGGCCCCGGACGGGCACAGACGGGCCCGCCCTTGGTCCGGGCTTTGTCCGGGCTGCGTTCCCGCGCGCGTCCCGCGCAGCGGTTGGAGAGGCTGCGCTATGAGCACGTTGGCCCCGCCTCCCTCCCACTCACTCGCGGCAGCTGCGGAGAACAGCGGTGCACTCTGGGGGTTGCAGTCCACCCCAGAGTGTGAAGGCTCAAGTGGCGTTGCCCCTGGGACCCTCGTCCCACCAGGGATATCCACGGATGCTGAATAGCGGCGGCAGCAGGGCAGCAGCAGGGAGGCACCACGAAGACCACGAGCAGCAGACTATCATAAACCACTGTACATTGCCCAGACTCCCCCGAGGCAGAATGTAATAGGCCCACCGTGGAAGACCTATTGGTGCCCTGACTCGGCGGATGTCAGTCAGTATCTGGACGCCCCGTTGACGGCAGATAAGACAACAGAGGTGCTGGGCTCTCTGCCCCCGGAGAAGAGAAGACGCAGGAGCTCGATGGCTTTCATGCAGAGGGTTTTAAAAAATATGTATCAGATCTTACTCCCCTCCCCCCCACCTCACCCCACCCTTTGTTGGCTGTATATGAGGAGGCATACCAACTTAGCACTCTGCTCCATGCCCTTACAGGTGTGACATAACAGTGATGTAAAAGCTTGGCAATCCGTCACAGGACTGCAGCTCATATAGGCTAATTTATGTGATAAACGTAGAACTAAAAATATTAGTGAAACTTCTAGCAAATAGACTAACTGGCATGATAAGTACTTTACTTGGTTATGACTAACCAAGTTGCACATCACTGTTTTTGAAGATTCTCTAATGCACTGGCAGATATGGGGACCTCCTGGGAATGTAGGGTACTAGTTCTTTATTAACTTTAAAAAAAGCCTTCAACTCGGTCCATTGGCCCTTTATGATGCGCCTACCGGAGCGCATGAATTTCAGTCTGCTCTTTCGAAGGTACATGTAGCTCCTCTATAAATATCCATGGGAGCGTGCAAGGGTGGACGGTGTTATGTCTCTTCCCTTTAAAGAATTGAACGAGGCACCAGACAGAGATGTCCCCTATCACCGCTCATGTTGCTATCCTTGTAGAGCTTTCGGTTGAGTGGATGCATAGAGATGCACAGCTGTGGGTTGGCATTGGGCGACTTTTGGAAAAGGCAGAATATTTTTTATATGCCAACAAGTTGTTGCTCAATGTGGTGACTTGGAGAGCTCACTGCCCAGACTGATACAAATGCTAGAAATGTATGAGGACACATCAATCTGACCATCAAGTGGAATTAATTCACCTTGGTGGTGGTAACAGTTCATCATGCACAAATTAGGATACCGAATAATCCTAAAAGGGGTACAGACCACTTTAAATATTTGGACATATACATTAGTTTACAGACACACGGAGCATGGCAGTTCAATATTACGCACCTGGTTTCTCGTGTCAAACGTGAAGTGGAAGTTCGGTGCTTGCTCCCCCTTGGTGTCGCTGGCAAGGGAGAATTGTTTAAAAAGATCTCCCTTCCTCGACTAAATGCTACTACTCGGCACACTGCATATGTACATAGTATCAATATGTGGTATTTTGAAACCCCACATATATGAGCACTTCGCATTAAGGGATCTTCAATGTCCATTCTCAATTGATGAAATCAGAGATGGTCCATGATGCAATTTGTATCCAATCCTTTATTAATTAATTCACATTTTCTTTTTAGGAAACCCATTTTATTTGATTTTACCATGTAGTGTGTATAAAGTCTCCCTCCTGGGGGGTGGGGCAGAGACAGGAGGTGGAAGCAGGTGGTCTGGTGTAGGTAGTTCAGTTGGTTTAGACTGAGTTGAGTCACAATCGCTGCTTGACATGGGGATGCCAGAGCCTCGGTCCAGTCCTCATCAGCCACGGTGCCCAGGTCGTGCTCCGATGCAAGGCGTTGCTCCCTAGATGTGTCACTTTTGTGTTGGTCAAGAGTTCGATAAGTCTGTCTCGCTTTATGGACATGCAGGCCGCAAGTAGCTTTTTTGGCCTCTCGAGGATTATATTCCGGGAGGCCCTCTAGGTCCGTAATGTATGGAGTCCATTTGTGGCGGATCTGGAGGTTGCGAAAAAATAGGCTGTGGTGCAAGTCGAATTCTGTTTGTAATGTCTGTTCAGTTTTAAGTGTGGTGCCCTCCATTAGGTCTTCCAAGGCCAAAATACCTATCCAGTCCCACTTAGGGAAACCGTGTAGTGCCGCCACCTATGGCATCAGGGAGCCCTCCCATAGCTGTGTCTGTTCTGTGACTCTGTTCCCCCATCCCCAGGATGACGACAAGGGTCATTTTCCAGAGCCTGAGGGCCGTCCTCGTTGCAGGAGGGAGCGGCACCCGGTTTTTATCTCCATACAGTAGATGACTAATGAGAGTACTATAGAGTACCCACCTCTCCTCTCCGCTGCGTAGGCAGGGTAGTTTTGTGTGTCGTACACCACACTCATTGATTACCAGCAGATGGAAGGCCGTATTGTACCCTTCAATATCTGCGACCGCGATGCCCCTTCATAGTTAGATTTGAAACATTTTGCGAGGGCTATGCGTGGGAAACAATGTTGCCACAGAAAGCTACTGAGTATTGAGTGGAGATTGCGGAAGAAGGAGCAAGGTAGGTCATAGGGGTAATTTTGTAATTGATAGGAATTGTGGGAGGGACACCATCTTCAAGATGGTAGATCGGCACATGAGGGACAGTGGAAGTGCTGACCACGTCCAGAGTTCGGTCTCTAGCGCACTCGTTAGGGGTTGGATGTTGGGCAACCATGTATTGTGTGTATGCATCGTGATGTGCAAAACCAGGTAAAGAAAGCCATAGTGTCTCTATACGTAGCCCGGTAGCCCATTGGAGATCTTGGGGGAGGTTGGGAGTCGGGAAGAATGAGGGTTTGTCCAGATTAATAAAGAGGCCCATTGTGTCCCCAAATTTGGAACATGCATAGTGCCCGAAGGCCCGAGGTCTCGGGGTCAGTAAGGAAAATGAGATTGTCATTTGTGTATAGGGCTATTCTGTTTTGAGATCCCCGGTCCCCACTCACCCCCCCCCCTTATTTGTGTGTCAGTCCGTAACCACTGTGCCAGCGGCTCCATAGCGAGGGTGAAGAGGAGTGGGGATAGTGGACACCCCTGCCACTTTCCCATTTGTATGGAGAATAGAACTGATGTTGCATAGCCTCTCCGGATGCAAGCATTAAGGTCAGTGTAGAGCAGTCTTGGGTATCCCAAGAAGTGATGCTCAAAGTAAAGTTGACAGAGGAGAATAAAGAGGTAAGATCAGCCCACTGAATCAAATGCGTTTTCTGTATCGGCTAGGGGAACTCCAGCTGGTCTCCCTAGTCTACTCGACATAGCTAGGGCGTTGTATAGATGTCTAATGTTAAGCCTTGTGGCTCGATTGGGCATAAGCCTGCTTGGTCCGGATGTATCAAGGACTCGATGACAGGGAATATGTGGGTGGCCAGCTCTTTAGCGATTATTTTCACCTCTGTGTTAAAGAGGGAAATAGGTCTGTAGGAGGAGCGGGTACCCAGGCGTTGTCCTGGTTTGTGGATCACAGCAATTTTGGTCCGCTGGAAGTCAGGCGATAATATCTTAGTTTCCATTGCCTCCTTAAGGACAGCCTTTTGGGGGTGCCCTGTTTGTTCATAAATTGTTTGAAGAAATCCGTCGGAAACCCGTTCGGTCTGGGTGCTTTCCCCGAATTAAGGAGTCCCAAGGCTTTTGATAATTTGTCAGCTTGCCCTCCAGGGATTGGGGTTTCACGTCCATGAGGATCCAGAGAGGGAGATCATACACAAAGTCAGTTATCAATTGATACGGAAGCGTGTCTTGCCGGGCGTACAGGCCGGTGTAGAATTGCATGAATTTGAGGGCTACCTCCACGTCTCCTGTAACTTTTGCACTATGTGGGTCTCTGAGGTATAGAATTGAATCAAGGTGCTGCAAGTTGGAGCACAGGCGATGAAGGAGTTTACTTGCTCTGCCCCTCCCCCCCCCATTTATATATGCGGGATTTGGAGGTGAGCCATATAGTCCACGCTTCGTCCAGGAGTGTGCAGTGGAATATTGTTGGAGCGTAGGTCCTCTTTCTGTGCAGCTGTTGGTCTGAGTCGGTCAAGCAGCGGACCTCAAGGTCTGTGATCTGGGATTCTAGCTCACAGCTTGTTGTTTACTGCGCTTCTGGCCTGTCATGTGACTGATAATACCCCTAAGGGATACTTTGAAGGCCTCCCAGAGGTTGACTGAAAAAGTCACAGAGTTCCAATTTTGGGCAAAGTATGCCTCAATATCTTCACCAAGGTATGTAAGGAAATGTTATCCTGCAGGGACCATGGAGAGAGCCTCCATCTTAGCGTGGGTCTTCAGAGGCTAGTCCAGAGACACAGTTCCATCGGAGAATGGTCTGAGAGGCCTCGGGGTAGGATCCACGTGGCCGTTGTTCTGTGTGCTGTGGGTTTCGGTAGTAGGAAGTAGTCAACATATGAGAATGTATGATTGCACCCCAAAGTAATATGTATACCCCTTCTCCCGCAGCTGGTATTGTCGCCAGATGTCAACCAGGCCCAATGGCTCCATAAAGGATGTCATCAATGTGCGTCCTATAAAGTTTCAGGCCCGGTTCTGGGTCTATCAATGTCGCTGTCTACTACTCCGTTCAAGTCGCCACCCAGAATGACTGGCTCATCTTGGTAGTTCCCAACTGTTAGACTTGGCATCTTTTGGCGTGTTTCCCCTGAGTTTTTGCTTTCTGACCTCCCGGTTTTGACTCTGTTTTTGCTGGCGTAACGTTTCTGTGCACTTTTCGCACTGCTGATCAGTGGTAAAGTGCAGGTGCTCTCTGTGTCAATTGTGTTATGGATTGGTGTTTCCACGATTGGATATTTGATTTACTTGTTAGTCCCTAGTAAAGTGCACTGAGTGTGCCAGGGCCTGTGAATCAAATGCTACTCGTGGGCCTGCAGCACTGATTGTGCCACCCACGTGAGTAGCCCTGAAAAGGTACCTCAGACCTGCCATTGCAGAGTCTGCGCGCAGTTTGTAACTGCCATGTCGACTTGGCCAGTGCACACACTTGCCAGTCCCTAACCTTCCCTTTTCTTACATGTCAGGCACCCCTAAGGTAGGCCCAAGGTACCCCTGTGGGCAGGGGTGCAGTGTATGGGAAAGGCAGGACATGCCCGGGTGTGTGTGGCATGTCCTGATAGTGAATAACAGCCAATTTCGTTTTTCACTATTGCAAGGCTATCTGTTCTTATAGGCCAGAATGGGCAGTTTGATTATAACATTTTATAATCCTAAACTGACCCAGGGAACAAAGTAGAAATTCGAGTTTAGTATGCCTGAACTCAGAATGTTAAAATACATCTTTTAGTGAAGGTGATTTTTACATTCTGTGTTTGAAAATACCACTTTTAGAAAGTAAGTATTTTCTTGCTCAGTCATCCCGTGTGCCTCTGCTGGAATGTGGATTGCCTGTCTGGGTTTTAGATGACAGAAGGCTGGTGAGCAGGAGGGCTCCAGATAGTCTAGGTAGGGTCAGGAAAGGGCTGAATAGACCTGGGCTGCAATGGGGGAAGGGGGAGGAGATTTCCTTGCACCTCAAAGGGCCTGGTCTGCCTCTGACAATGCCATCTCCACCTCCTGCCAAGAATTCACACCAGAGAAGGCAGAACTGGTTCTGGCTGGGCACAGACACCCTCTGCCTAGAGGATCAAATGATTTTTGGATACAAATACTGGGGCCCAGACCCCTGAACTTTAGAACTCATCTGGAACAAGAAGACTGCCAAGAAGAAGAGCCGGAGAAGCTGCGAAAAGGAACGACTGCTTTGCTGGGTGCTTTGCTGGGCTGACCTGCAGTGGCTGCTTCTGTCTTTGGCAGTGAAAGGCCTGGACTGGACTTTCCGCAACCTAATTTGTGAGTCTCTCCAAGGGCTTGAGGTAGAGCTTGCCCCCTGTTCACGAAGTCTCAGGAACAGCAAAGACTTCAAGTTCTTCGACCCGCAGCACTGGGGACTGTGTGTTTTGTGCTGCCACCCGAAGAACACCAACTCGACGACGTCTACGACGCCACTGCCGACTCTGTGTCCTGAAGGCACTGCAGAGGGCACCGCCGCAATGCCACACCGCAACCCTGGTCTCACCGACGATGCCTGTTGGCGCCGCCACCGAGCCGCTGCTTGCACCGCGAACTGTGGGCACCGCACTCCGCACCGCCTCGCTTCACGCCGAAGCTTTGGCACCGCAGAGGGCACCGCAACCCTGGTCTCACCGACGACGCCTGTTGACGCCGCCACCGAGCCGCTGCTTGCACCGCGACCTGTGGGCACCGCGCTCCGCACCGCCTCGCTTCACGCAGAAGCTTTGGCACCTCAGAGGGCACCGCCGCTACGCCGCACCGCGACCCTGGTCTCACCGACGACGCTGTCACCGAGCCACTGCTCGCACCGCGACCTGTGGCCACCGCACTCCGCACCGCCTTGCGTCACGAGGACGCCTTGGCCTGCCTGACGCCGCCACTTCCTGCCAAAATCGACGCCGCTGCTTGCACCGTGGTTCGAAGGGCACCGCTCGTAAGTCACACGACGCACCGCCCTCATCCCGCAACGCAGCCTTGGCCTGCCGGCGCCATCGACTCCAGTTCGTCAGCCGACGACAGCGCTTCAGCAACGTTGACGCCGCTGCTTGCACCGTGACCTGCCAGCACTGTGGCGAGCACCGCCTTCGTCTCGCACCGCGACCCTGGTCTCACCGACGACGCCATCTGACGCCGCCACCGAGCCGCTGCTCGCACCGCGACCTGGGGGCACCGCACCGCTGCACTTTGCACCGCAGCACCCGACGCCTGCCGGTGCCAGCGCTCCTGATTCCATCAGAGAGGAGCTCGACCTGCAACGCGAGTGACTTCAAGGGCCTCAACGCCCTGCATCTCTCACAGGTACTGTTTGCGGGTCTTCCCGACACCGTAGCTGGCCCGCGACCAGCCAGAACTGTTGGATTTGTTGTTCACAACGCCGTGGTAGCCCGGACGGAGCTATCCACACAAGGAACTCTTTTTAATCAGCGTATTTTTGGAACTGTGAACTTTTAAGTATAGTATTGTGGATTCTTATCGTTTTTGGTCTTGTTTTAATTATATAAAAATATTGGATATTTTTCTAAACTGGTGTGGTGTCCTTTTGTGGTGTGAACACTGTATTACTGTTGGTTATGTGCAAATGCTTTACTCACTGCCTCTAAGATAAGCCTGGCTGCTCGTGCCAAACTACCAATGGGGTGAGCAGGGGTTATTTTAGACGTGTAACTCCCTTATCCTGACTAGAGTGGTGGTTTTTGCCTGGCTTTGGCCCATGCCCTAGCCTACCAAAAATCCCATTTCTAACATTGGTTGTCAGCGGTGAGGATAGGACTTGCGTTTGCACTTGATTTACAGTGATTGGTGTGCACTACTACCATATTGCAGACCATTACGTGCCACATACTAGTCCTTTTTATTTTTGGCCTATTTTTTTGATCTTGCCAGTTTGAACTTGCTACTTTGTCATGCCGGAATCAAGAGCATCCGTTGCATCCCTGGAAATTGCCTTTGAGGAGGATAGGTTGGAACTCTACAATGTTAGGGAATTGAAATCCATTTGCAAGAGCCTAAAAGTCCAAGTCAGAGGCCTCACTAGGAAGGACGAGCTACAAAAGGCGCTGAGGGCCTGGGTAGCAGCCAGAGATGCAAGTGGGCAATCTGGCGATCTTAGTGGAGAGGCGGAGGGGACTATTCCTAGGGTGGATGTGCTTTTTGAGGGGGGGAACCCTTCCGGCCAGGCTGCAGTAGCCTGTCCCCAGAGGAGCTGGAGGACAGGCGGGAAGCAAGGAAGTTCGAGTTGGAAAAACTCAGGCTAGAAATGGAGGAGAGGAAGATGATATTAGACCTTGAACGAGGTCTTAAGGAGCTGGAGCTAAGAAGTAAGCCCGGCTCAGATGGTGGCAGCAACTCGTCAAGACAGGCAGACAGAATCGTGCACATCCCTAAGAATGTGGACAAGGAATTCAAGAAGTGGGATGACATACAAAGGTGGTTTCAGGGGTACGAGGCAGCAATCCACATGAATGGGGTCCCTGAGGAGAATTGGGGAGCAGGATTGTGGCTTCTCTTCCCTGAAGAAGCGAGGGACACTTTAATAGTTTTGGGTAAGGGGTATCACCTCACCTATCCAGACATGAAGGACGTCCTCCTCACTAAGTATGGTCTTACTCCTGAAAAGTACAAGGATCAGTTCAGGTCCAGTAAGAAGTCTGATGCCAACACTTGGTTGGAATGTGTGGATGTGTTTTGCCGGTCACTGGATGGCTGGGTGAAGGGCAGTAATGTAACAGATTATCAGGGGCTCTACAATTTGATTGCATGGGAGCACTTGTCCAGTCTATGTTTTGCAGATCTGCGCCAGCACCTAGTTGATAGTAAGCTGACTGACCCTAGGAAGCTTGCTATGGAGGCGGACCGCTGGGTGAGTACCAGGGTCCATAAGAAAGCGTTTGGGGGAGACTCAGCCAAAGGTGGGCAGGGTCCCCAGCAGAAAAGTGGGGGGGACAAGGGTAAAGCACAGGAGTTCTCTAAAGGGCCCCAAACTAACACCCACGGTAAAGGTTCCCATCCCCCCGGAGATAAGAAACAGGGGGTCTCGTCAGGAAAGCCTGCTGAGACCGGCCCCCGCAAATGTTTTGCCTGTGACCAGGTGGGGCACATGAAGGGGGACCCCAGGTGCTCCAAGGGGGCACAGCCACCCACTGGTGGGCAGTCCAAGGTGTTGGCTAGTGTAGCGCTTGGGGAGGAGGAGGAGTACCCACAGGAGGGTGGGGACCCTGCAGAAATTACCCTCGTCTCACTAAGGGACAGTGAGATGGTCCCAGGGGCCCAGGTGCCCCCTAACACAAAGAAATACAGCACCTGGGTGACCATCAATGGGAAAAGGGTAGAGGCTCTCCGGGATACTGGAGCCAGTGTGACCTCAGTTCGGTGTCACCTGGTCTCTGAGAGGCAGGTAGTCCCCGGGGCATTTCACCAAGTAATTGCAGTCGACAATTCAGAGCGCCAGTGTCTGGTGGCGCAGGTTCCCTTCGAGTGGGGGGGGGTCTCAGGTCCTTTGAGGGTAGTTGTGAGCCCTTCCATGCCTGTCAATTGTCTGCTCGGTAACGACCTGGAGCAGTCCTTGTGGAAGGATGTTGAGCTCAGGTCCCACTTGGAGATGCTTGGGTTGCCGGAGTGGGCATGCGTGTCCACTCGGTCCATGGCGGCCAGAGAGGGTGATCAGAGGGACCCGGAGCCTGAAACAGTGGCCCAGGTCCCTGCCAAGAGAAAGGGCCGGGGGCGCGGGAAACTGGCCCCCGAAGTTCCCACGGCCCGGGAGGAGACTGACCTTGAGGGGGACGCCCCGGTGCCTACAGGGGAACAGGTAGCCGAACTGGGGGACATCTCTGAGCTGACCTATTGGCAGCAAGAAGGGGGTCCCACCATGGAGGAATTCTGCCAGGAGCAGAAAGAGTGCCCTTCTCTGGAGGGTCTGCTGCGGCAGGTCGCAGCCCAGGGGACTGGTGATCAGTCTGGGTCACATTGGATCTACTGGGAGAATGATCTCCTGTACAGCGAGCCTAAGGTCGCGGAACCTGGGTCAGCCCGTGTGCTGGTGGTACCCCAGCGCTTCCAGACCTTCCTACTGGGTGTGGCTCACGACGTGCCTTTGGCAGGACATTTGGGGCAGGACAAGACCTTTGACAGGCTTGTCACCCACTTCTTCTGGCCTCAAATGCGAAGGCAGTCGGATGTGCATTGTCGGTCTTGCAAGTGGCAAGAGTGGGAGGAAGGTCAAATCTCCTCTCCAACCGTTCCCCGTTGTTGGGACACCCTTTGAAAGGGTAGGGATGGACATTGTGGGGCCACTGGATCCCAAGACAGCCATGGGCAACAGGTACATCCTGGTCTTGGTGGACCATGCCACCCGGTACCCGGAGGCAATCCCTCTCAGGACAACGACAGCGCCAGTGGTGGGCCGGGCGTTAATGGGGATCTTTTCCTGCGTGGGGTTCCCCAGAGAGGTGGTTTCTGACAGGGGGACCAACTTCATCTCGAAGTATATGACATCCCTGTGGAAGGAGTGTGGTGTCACTTACAAGTTCACCACCCCTTACCACCCACAAGGTAACGGTCTGGTAGAAAGGTTCAACCAGACCTTGAAGGGCATGATCAAGGGTCTCACCGAACCCATGAGGCGTAAGTGGGACGTCCTCTTACCGTGCCTTCTCTTTGCGTACCGGGAGGTACTCCAGAAGTCTCTCGGGTTCAGTCCCTTTGAGCTTCTGTACGGGCACCCCGTGCGAGGACCTCTAAGCTTGGTGAAGGAAGGCTGGGAAGCCGCTCCCAGGAAAACCCCCCAGGATGTGTTTAGCTACATGCTGGCCTTCCGAAACCAAACTGCCCGCTTCAGGAAACTCGCTCAGGCGAACCTCGAGGCCAGCCAGGAAGAAATGAAGAAGTGGTATGACCAGAATGCCACTCTAGTCGAGTTTCAACCTGGACAAAAAGTGTGGGTTATGGCCCCAGTGGAACCTTGTGCCTTGCAGGTCAAGTGGACTGGGCCCTTTGAGGTGGTGGAGCGCAAAAGTGAAGTCACCTACCTGGTGGATTTGCAGGCTCCCCGGAACCCTTTACGGGTCCTCCACGTGAACCGCCTCAAGCCCCACTTCGAGAGGTCCGAAGTGAGCATGCTCTTGGCGACGGATGACGGGGAGGAAGAGGAGAGTGAGCCTCTCCCGGACCTCCTGTCTGCCCAAGAGGGGGATGGGTCGGTGGATGGTGTGATCCTCTCCCCGACCCTGACCGCTGAGCAACAGAGCGAGTGTCGGCAGTTTGGTCCGCTGTTCTCCTTGACCCCAGGTGTTACTCACTGGTGTACCCACAATGTGGACACCGGTGACAGCCCCCCTGTGAAACATAAGATTTACAGGTTGGCTGACCGGGTCAAAGCCAGCATCAAAGAGGAGGTCTCGAAGATTTTGGCGTTAGGGGTGGTTGAGCAGTCCATGGGCCAGCCCTGTGGTCTTGGTCCCGAAGGCTACAGCACCCGGTGCCACACCAGAACTGCGGTCTGTGTGGACTACCGGGGGCTCAATGCCGTCACTCGGACGGACGCACACCCCATCCCCCGAGCTGATGAGCTCATCGATCGGTTGGGAGCTGCCAAATTTCTTAGTACGTTTGATTTAACGTTGGGGTACTGGCAGATTGCTCTAACCGAGGGGGCCAAGGAGAGATCCGCATTCTCAACCACGGAAGGACATTACCAGTTCCGTGTGATGCCCTTCGGGTTGAAGAATGCCCCTGCCACCTTTCAGAGGTTGGTCAACCAGGTGTTGGCCGGGCTGGAGGAATTCAGCGCCGCATACCTGGACGACATTGCTGTGTTCAGTTCCAGTTGGGACGAACACCTGCAGCGCCTCGGGGAAGTGTTGAAGGCGCTGCAGAAAGCAGGCCTCACGATTAAGGCCAGTAAGTGCCAGATAGGGCAGTGTTCGGTGGTGTACTTGGGACACCAGGTAGGGAGCGGCCAGGTGGCGCCCCTGCAGCCCAAGATTGACACCATCCTGGCTTGGGAGCCCCCCAAGACCCAGACAGAGGTGAGGGCCTTCTTAGGACACACCGGGTACTACAGGAGGTTTGTTAAGGGATATGGCACCATTGTTGTCCCCTTAACGGAGCTGACTTCCAAGAAGCAGCCAAAAAAGGTGATCTGGACTGAGTCCTGCCAGAAGGCATTTGATGCCCTGAAGGCCGCATGTACACGGCCCCCGTGCTCAAGGCCCCCGACTTCGCAAGGGAATTTGTCGTGCAGACCGACGCGTCAGAGCATGGAGTGGGAGCAGTGCTCTCACAGCTGAACGAAGAGGGCCTAGACCAGCCTGTAGTCTTCCTTAGCCGGAGACTACTCCCCAGGGAACAGAGGTGGAGTGCCATAGAAAGGGAAGCTTTCGCTGTGGTCTGGGCACTGAAGAAGCTGAGGCCCTTCCCGTTTGGGACTCACTTCCGGGTTCAGACCGACCACAGGCCCCTCAGATGGTTAATGCAGATGAGGGGGGAGAATCCAAAACTGCTGAGGTGGTCCATCTCCCTACAGGGAATGGACTATACGGTGGAACACCGCCCTGGCACAGAGCACGCCAGTGCAGATGGCCTGTCCAGGTTCTTCCGCCTTAGTGAAGAGAACTCCCAGGCGAGTGGGTAGTTCTCCCTACTTTCAGCTGGAGGGGCCATGTGTTAGACTTGGCATCTTTTGGCGTGTTTCCCCTGAGTTTTTGCTTTCTGACCTCCCGGTTTTGACTCTGTTTTTGCTGGCGTAACGTTTCTGCGCACTTTTCGCACTGCTGATCAGTGGTAAAGTGCAGGCGCTCTCTGTGTCAATTGTGTTATGGATTGGTGTTTCCACGATTGGATATTTGATTTACTTGTTAGTCCCTAGTAAAGTGCACTGAGTGTGCCAGGGCCTGTGAATCAAATGCTACTCGTGGGCCTGCAGCACTGATTGTGCCACCCACGTGAGTAGTCCTGAAAAGGTACCTCAGACCTGCCATTGCAGAGTCTGCGCGCAGTTTGTAACTGCCATGTCAACTTGGCCAGTGCACACACTTGCCAGTCCCTAACATTCCCTTTTCTTACATGTCAGGCACCCCTAAGGTAGGCCCAAGGTACCCCTGTGGGCAGGGTGCAGTGTATGGGAAAGGCAGGACATGCCCGGGTGTGTGTGGCATGTCCTGATAGTGAATAACAGCCAATTTCGTTTTTCACTATTGCAAGGCTATCTGTTCTTATAGGCCAGAATGAGCAGTTTGATTATAACATTTTATAATCCTAAACTGACCCAGGGAACAAGGTAGAAATTCGAGTTTAGTATGCCGGAACTCAGAATGTTAAAATACATCTTTTAGTGAAGGTGATTTTTGACATTCTGTGTTTGAAAATACCACTTTTAGAAAGTAAGTATTTTCCTGCTCAGTCATCCAGTGTGCCTCTGCTGGAATGTGGATTGCCTGTCTGGGTTTTAGATGACAGAAGGCTGGGGAGCAGGAGGGCTCCAGATAGTCTAGGTAGGGTCAGGAAAGGGCTGAATAGACCTGGGCTGCAATGGGGGAAGGGGAAGGAGATTTCCTTGCACCTCAAAGGGCCTGGTCTGCCTCTGACAATGCCGTCTCTGCCTCCTGCCAGGAATTCACACCAGAGAAGGCAGAACTGGTTCTGGCTGGGCACAGACACCCTCTGCCTAGAGGATCAAATGATTTTTGGATACAAATACTGGGGCCCAGACCCCAGAACTTTAGAACTCATCTGGAACAAGAAGACTGCCAAGAAGAAGAGCCGGAGAAGCTGCGAAAAGGAACGACTGCTTTGCTGGGTGCTTTGCTGGGCTGACCTGCAGTGGCTGCTTCTGTCTTGGGCAGTGAAAGGCCTGGACTGGACTTTCCGCAACCTAATTTGTGAGTCTCTCCAAGGGCTTGAGGTAGAGCTTGCCCCCTGTTCACGAAGTCTCAGGAACAGCAAAGACTTCAAGTTCTTCGACCCGCAGCACTGGGGACTGTGTGTTTTGTGCTGCCACCCGAAGAACACCAACTCGACGTCTACGACGCCACTGCCGACTCTGTGTCCTGAAGGCACTGCAGAGGGCACCGCAACCCTGGTCTCACCGACGGCACCTGTTGACGCCGCCACCGAGCCGCTGCTTGCACCGCGACCTGTGGGCTCCGCTTCGCTTCACACCGAAGCTTTGGCACCGCAGAGGGCACCGCCGCAACGCAACCCTGGTCTCACCGACGACGCCTGTTGCCGCCGCCACCGAGCCGCTGCTTGCACCGCGACCTGTGGGCACCGTACTCCGCACCGCCTCGCTTCATGCCGAAGCTTTGGCACCGTAGAGGGCACCGCCGCAACGCCGCACCGCGACCCTGGTCTCACCGACGACGCCTGTTGATGCCGCCACCGAGCCACTGCTCGCACCGCACTCCGCACCGCCTTGCGTCACGAGGACGCCTTGGCCTGCCTGACGCCGCCACTTCCTGCCGAAATCGACGCCGCTGCTTGCACCGTGGTTCGAGGCACCGCTCGTAAGTCACACGACGCACCGCCCTCATCCCGCACCGCAGCCTTGGCCTACCGACGCCGGCACCATCGACTCCAGTTCGTCAGCCGACGACAGCGCTTCAGAAACGACGAGGCCGCTGCTTGCACCGTGACCTGCCAGCACCGTGGCGAGCACCACCTTCATCTCGCACCGCGACCCTGGTCTCACCGACGACGCCATCTGACGCCGCCACCGAGCCGCTGCTCGCACCGCGACCCGGGGGCACCACACGCTGCACTTTGCACCGCAGCACCCGACGCCTGCCGGTGCCAGCGCTCCTGATTCCATCAGAGAGGAGCTCGACCTGCAACACGAGTGACTTCAAGGGCCTCAACGCCCTGCATCTCTCACAGGTACTGTTTGCGGGTCTTCCCGACACCGTAGCTGGCCCGCGACCAGCCAGAACTGTTGGATTTGTTGTTCACGACGCCGTGGTAGCCCGGACGGAGCTATCCACACAAGGAACTCTTTTTAATCAGCGTATTTTTAGAACTGTGAACTTTTAAGTATAGTATTGTGGATTCTTATCGTTTTTGGTCTTGTTTTAATTATATAAAAATATTGGATATTTTTCTAAACTGGTGTGGTGTCCTTTTGTGGTGTGAACACTGTATTACTGTTGGTTATGTGCAAATGCTTTACACACTGTCTCTAAGATAAGCCTGGCTGCTCGTGCCAAGCTACCAATGGGGTGAGCACGGGTTATTTTAGACGTGTAACTCCCTTATCCTGACTAGAGTGGTGGTTTTTGCCTGGCTTTGGCCCACGCCCTAGCCTACCAAAAATCCCATTTCTAACACCAACCAATCTCATTTTAGTCTCTAAAAAGGATGCGCTCAGAGGTGGTAGGGCTTAAATATTTACTAGTGTAAGAGAGTCTCCCGCCAAAAGGCCAGTGACCGCTATGTATCCACCCCATTGGTCTGGCTACTCTTTAAGAGGGACAAAGGGGTCACTCCTACTAAGCAGAATGGCTACTCTCCAAGACCCCATCGTGAAACCACCTTGGTAGGCGCATGTGTAGCCGTACCGGGCAAGGAAAGTAGTTTTTATTACCTTGGAATTGTGTCTCTTGGAGAAATAGAACATATGCCTGCACCCTCTTTGCCACCTTTAGGACTGCTCTTCCTTTATTACGTGAAGTGCAATGGCTAAATCATGGTACACTAGTTTATATATTGTTTGCCATATTTTCAGCTGAACACACAACTCTTTAGTATATACATTACATCAGGATTGATTTGTGCAGCATGTTTTTCCTCTATTAGGAGGAATGAGGCATATGGGATCTATGATGTAATGTGTACCCTTGGTTCTTGAGAAGTGTGGTAGTTATGTAATGAGGATGATAATACTTGTTAATTTACAGGTTTTTTTAGGGTAGAATTATCAAAACATTTGATTGTTGAATGTATATGCAGCATGAAGAATTCCTGTGTGAGATAATAAATACAACACGAACCAATGAGGTATTGTTATTTTTAATAGTTAATTGTATAGAATAGGTTATGGGAGTGTATTTGGGTTGGATTTCCCGACAATAATATACCCATTTTTTATATTTATTTATGTCAATTAGATTTGGATGTGGATAAAGAAGTCTATCATAAGGAATGACTACCAGCTTATAATTTATTGCTACAATAATTGTTGTGATCCTAATGCTTAATGGATATCATAGGATATCAGAGACTGAGTGCTCAATGAAGGTCATGCTTTTCACCAGAATTAATGACTCTCATATGGTTATGGTTTTTCATTTGTATATAAAATATTTATAATTACATAAACATACTGAATGATTGTTTATGCACATTTTGTAGCCCTAAAGATCTAAGAAAACGAAACACGTTGGCGTTTGACAAATGTTTATTCTGGCTACAATCAAATTGGTTTTATATAAAGAATGAAGTACTAGGTGGATAAGGTCTGGACTTCGAAGATGGCGTCCACAAACTAACTAGGCTCCGCGCCACCCGACACCCTGCCTTATCCTCCCGCAAACCGTAGCCTGCACAGCCATCCTCCATGACACCCGTCACCCCCGAAACCTGCCCGAAGACAGAGAGCAGGGAGCCATGCACAGTCATCAGGCCTCAGTGCAACCTCCCCATGCCCGATGCAACTTCCTTGGCACTGGGCGAGGCCACCAGCCAGAAGCGCCTCTAGCGCAGTACAAGCTGCACCGCCACGAAGACGGGCACAACATCTGGCTCTTTTGCGGCGCTTTGAGGACACTTGGCCCCCCCCACAGAGTGGGCACCGGGACGTACTTGGGCTCGGCCTGGGAGGGGCCCCAGCACTGCAGACTTTGCGGCTGACCTGTAATTGCAACAGAGCCTTGTTAGAAATGGGTGTCTCTAGTTGGCAGAGGTAGGTACCTTTGTCCGAATAGGGATCCTTCCTTCTGGTCAGGATAAGGGAGTTACACTCCTAAAATAACCCCTGCTCACACCCTTGGTAGCTTGGCACGAGCAGTCAGGCTTATCTTAGAGGCAGTGTGTAAAGCATTTGCACATAACCAACAGTAATACAGTGTAAGCACTACAAAAGGACACCACACCAGTTTAGAAAAATATCTAATATTTTTATATACTCAAGACAAGACCAAAACCGAATCAAATCTACAATACAGTACTTAGAAATCTTCAGTTATCAAAATAACCTTGAAAAACAGTTCCTTGAAGTCGATAGCTCCCTCTGGGGCTATCACGGCGTCGTGAACAAACAAATCCAAACAGTTCTGGCTGACAGCGGCGTCGCTGGCCAGCTACCGTGTCGGAAAGACCCGCAAAACAGTACCTTTAGAAATACAGGGCGTCGGTGACCTCTCGTTGAGCTTCCGAAAGCACGGCGTCCGCAGGCGTCGGTTCCGGAGGTCGGTGCAGGAGTTGTCGGGCCCTTTAAGTCACACGCGTTGCAGATCGAACTCCTCGCGGTTGAAGTCGGGAGTGCTGGCATCGGGGGCTGCGGTGCGAAGTGCAGCGGTGCGCCGTGCAATGCTGTCAGGTCGCGGTGAGACCAGGGTCGCGGTGCAAAGTGATGCGGTTCTCGTCGCGGTGCTGGCAGGTCACAGTGCAAGCAGTGGCGTCGTCATTGCTGAAGCGCTGTAGTCGGCTGACGAACTGGAGTCGATGGCGCCGGCGTCGGTAGGCCAAGGCTGCGGTGCAGGATGAGGGCGGTGCGTCATGTAACTTTACGGGCGGTGCCCTCGAACCACGGTGCAGGCAGCGGCGTCGATTTTTGGCGTGGAGCGGCGGCGTCGGGGATACCAAGGCGGCGGCGTGAAGCGATGCAGGGTGCGGTGCCCACAGGTCGCGGTGCGAGCAGCGGCTCGGTGGCGGCGTCAGCAGGCGTCGTCAGTGCGGCATTGCAGCAGTGCCCTCTGCGGTGCCTTCAGGACACGGAGTCGGCAGCGGCGTCGTAGACGGCGTCGGGTTGCTTTTTCTTCTGTTGCAGCACAAAACACACAGTTCCCAGTGCTGAGGGCAGAAGAACTTGAAGTCTTTGCTGTTCCTGAGACTTCTTGAACAGGGGGCAAGCTCTACCTCAAGCCCTTGGAGATACTCAAAGAAAGAAGTTGCAGAGAGTTCAGTCCAGTCCTTTCACTGCCCAAGACAGAAGCAGCCACTGCAGGCCAACACAGCAAAGCACTCAGCAAAGTGGTAGTTCCTCCTCACAGCTTCTCCAGCTCTTCTTCTTGGTCCCAAACAGTTCTAAAGTTCAGGGGTTTGGGCCCCACTTTTTATAGCCCAAAATCCTTTGTCCTCTCAGGCAGAGAGTGTCTGTGCCCAGCCAGAACCAGTTCTGCCCTCTCTGGTGTGGCTTCCTGGCAGGAGGTGGAGACGGCAAACCAGGCCCATTCAGGTGAAAGGAAATCTCCTCCCCCTACTCTAAATGCAGCCCAGGTCTATTCAGCCCTTTCCTGGCACACCTAGACTACCTGGATCCACTGCTCCTCCCCAGCCTCTGTCATCCCAAAACCAGACAGTCAATCCACAATCCCAGCAGAGACCTACTGGATGGCTGAGCAAGAAAATACCTACTTTCTAAAAGGGGTATTTTTAAACACAGAATGTAAAAATCACCTTCACTAAAAGATGCATCTTTAGATTCTGAGTTCAGGCATACTAAACTTTATTTTTTTACATTGTTCCCAGGGCCAGTTATGTTTATAAGATGTTATAAACAAACTCCCCATTCTGTCCTATGGGAACAGGTAGCCTTGCGATAGTGAAAAACGAAATTGGCAGTAATTCACTATCCGGACATGCCACACACACCAGGGCATGTCCTACCTTTCACATACACTGCGCCCTGCCCACAGGGGTACCTTGGGCCTACCTTAGGGGTGACTGACATGTAAGGAAAGGGAAGGTTAGGGCCTGGCAAGTGGGTACACTTGCCAAGTCGACATGGCAGTCCCAGACTGCACGCAGGCTCTGCAATGGCAGGCCAGAGTTGCATTTACAGGCTGTTTGTGTGGGTGCCACAATCCAGTGCTGCAGCCCACTAACAGCATTTGATTTACAGGCCCTGGCACACTCAGTGCACTTTACTAGGGACTGACAAGTAAATCAAATATGCCAATCATGGAAACACCAACCCATAACACAATTTACAACAGGAGCACTTGCACTTTAACACTGATCAGCAGTGAGAAAGTGCGCAGAGACACTAAGCCAGCAAAAACGGGAGGTCAGAAAGCAAAAAGTCAGGGGAAACACGCCACAAGATGCCAAGTCTAACAAGCCTAGATCCTGCCTCCAGTGAAACAGTGCTTCAGCTTCCTGTTCCGGGGCAGTCCCAGTCTTGCAGGAGAGAGAGTACGCTGCAGCTGCCTGTGCGGAGTCCTTGGAGTTTCTGGGGGCCGCTCTGGGCCTAAGAGACTCACCTGCAGCCCCCCTCCCCTGGGATGGTGATTGGGTAGAGCATGACGTGGGACTGGACCGCTTTCTATGTTTAACTTTAGGTTTAGATGAAATGGCCCCACTGAGCATTTTGGTCCTGTGAGGATATGCCAATGTTTCCTCAAAGCGGTCCCAGGATGCTTGTTTCCGGTCCAGGGAAGACATGGCTTGGCAGTTCGGGCTGGACTGTTCCCATGAGGCACAGGGTCAGACTGATTTGCATATGGCCATGTCTGAACTGGGGTGGTGGAGTGAGCTAAAGAATGATGATGGATTAAACCCAGATCAGTTGACTGGGGGTGAGTGTTTGATTTGCTCAAGCACTCCGTCCATCATCCCCTTTGGTATCGCTTTGTTAGCCCTAAGTTGGCAGGGTATGCCCAGACGTGGGTCCCTTGCTCACTTTGCCACTGGATTCAAGCTAGCCTGGCTGATGACGGCTGAATGGCCAGAAACCAGTCCCAGGATGCTTGTTTCCGGTCCAGGGAAGACATGGCTTGGCAGTTCGGGCTGGACTGTTCCCATGAGGCACAGGGTCAGACTGATTTGCATATGGCCATGTCTGAACTGGGGTGGTGGAGTGAGCTAAAGAATGATGATGGATTAAACCCAGATCAGTTGACTGGGGGTGAGTGTTTGATTTGCTCAAGCACTCCGACCATCATCCCCTTTGGTATCGCTTTGTTCGCCCTAAGTTGGCAGGGTATGCCCAGACGTGGGTCCCTTGCTCACTTTGCCACTGGATTCAAGCTAGCCTGGCTGATGACGGCTGAATGGCCAGAAACCGGTCCCAGGATGCTTGTTTCCGGTCCAGGGAAGACATGGCTTGGCAGTTCGGGCTGGACTGTTCCCATGAGGCACAGGGTCAGACTGATTTGCATATGGCCATGTCTGAACTGGGGTGGTGGAGTGAGCTAAAGAATGATGATGGATTAAACCCAGATCAGTTGACTGGGGGTGAGTGTTTGATTTGCTCAAGCACTCCGTCCATCATCCCCTTTGGTATCGCTTTGTTCGCCCTAAGTTGGCAGGGTATGCCCAGACGTGGGTCCCTTGCTCACTTTGCCACTGGATTCAAGCTAGCCTGGCTGATGACGGCTGAATGGCCAGAAACCGGTCCCAGGATGCTTGTTTCCGGTCCAGGGAAGACATGGCTTGGCAGTTCGGGCTGGACTGTTCCCATGAGGCACAGGGTCAGACTGATTTGCATATGGCCATGTCTGAACTGGGGTGGTGGAGTGAGCTAAAGAATGATGATGGATTAAACCCAGATCAGTTGACTGGGGGTGAGTGTTTGATTTGCTCAAGCACTCCGTCCATCATCCCCTTTGGTATCGCAATGTTTCCTCAAGGCTTTATTGATATGTCCCGTGTATGTATTGTATTGGGTTATAAAGGCAACTTCTCCATGTTTTGTATCACCTTGTTTGTGTTACCTAACCCTAAGTGACGGAGTTTATTTCCTCTGGAGTTTCAGACCTCTATTCTCTGCCCGTTCCAAAAATTTTATATCGTATCCTCTGTCCTTAACACTTGACTTGATTTTAAACAGTATTTTTTTTTTAAAGTCAATTTCTGACTACAAATTTCTTCTTGTATGGACCATTTGGCCATAGGGAATGGAATTGACTGAATGGTTATTTGAGGGTGCAAGGTAGAATTATGGAGTACGCTATTGCAGGCTGTCTCTTTTATGAAAATGTCACTATCTATTGTGTTGCCATCTATGTATAGAAACAAGTCGAGGAAATCAATTATATTTTTATGGTATTTTAGTGTCGGATGTAAATTGAATCTTTTGGTATTCAAAAAAGTGTGAAAGACTAGTTGAGCCATTGTAGTTCCATTCCAGATAATAGTGACATTGTCAATGTACCTCCCCAACAAATGATGTTGTCCATCCATTGTTTTCACTTTGGACTCCAGGCCTGCTAACTCTCAAACAGACCCATAAAAAGGTTTGCGTAAAAAGGAGCAAACCTGGAGCCCATCGTAGTCCCTTGTCTCTGTAGGTACCACGTACCATCATACAGAAAAACTTTCTTTTTTACTATGATGTGAGCCATCTCCAGTAACATCTCTGTATGTTCCAGATGAATGGAACTGCACCTATAAAGAAAATGCCTTAAGGTCTCCATGTCTGACTCCATATGCATGTGTACAGCCTGGCAACATCTATGGCAGGCTTTTCCAATTAGTAGCTCGTGAGCTACAGTAGGTCTCCTGTGTACAGCCCAGTCTACTAAATTAGAAGCTTTTGCTTCTGAGAGGGTGCATTCAAGATGAAAATGTGTGTATTTTCAGAACTCAATCAATGAAGGTTTGAGAAAAATTGCGTAATTTTCAAAACGTATTTAAAGCTGATTATTGAGTGATAAATCATATAGTGTTGGGTAGACTTATTACTAATCTCATTACCTTGATGCCAGGGGCATTGCAGCTATGACCATTATGTATTACCTATATGGAGGCATTCAAAACTAACAAAAGCTTTTTAGGTCTCGCATAGGCAGCGCATGCGCTGCCTCTACGAGGCATCAAGTAATCTGTATGTGTTGGGTGAAACTCCGCCTATTGCCGGTAGTTTCTCCTGCCTCTTGCCATTCGTTAACTCTGTCATTTATTTTGTTAGTGGGCTTATCGTTGGCTTGCGACCCGATGCGGCACTTCCGTTTTGCAGGAAGCAGCACCGACCAACTACAGTTTAGTTCCGCTGCTCGGCGTTATCCATTCATGTAGGGACTACTTCCTTGTTCTGAAAGCAGACACTATCAAGTGTTTGTGCACATGAGCACGTATTTTAGCATACACTGAGCATTAAATTGGAGTTTTATTCTTTAGTATCGACTCGCGCCTTTCATTTTAGCATGGCGCCGCTTTCACTTTCCTTTGTGTTTGCATACTGTTAATTGACTTTCTTTTGCGTGCTGTTTATCGCCAGCGTCTTTAATTTTATTTTAGCGCAGCACCGCTTTCAAAAGTTGAGTGGCTGACCGCCTCACTTGTACACACAGCAGGTATGTTAGTCATTTACTGATTTCTATCTCGTTTTGGCCCAACTAATAAGGAAGGGCCTCAGGCTCTAAAACAGGGTGGAGCTTGTTCCTTAGATAAGTTGGAAGGGAGCGAGGCCATGCCGATACAATAAAGTGCAGAGTCGGAGATGAGAAATAGAAAAAAACGTCAAGGGCAATAATATATAATATAGGAAACGAGGTGGAACCATCGCTTTTGAGAATGTATCAGGGCGGGGTTGTCTCGTTTGGAAACAACTGAGTAATAGCCAATCTAGCAGTGAGGCTATAGTTGGACGAAGGATACAACTCGGGCATGTAGAGTCTCTGCTGTCTTTCAACATCGGGCGTTTATCTGCAGTGCTCGAGGTAGTAGTTTATCTGCGTCGCCTGATCAGTGTGAACTTTTTTAGTAAACAACAAAACATTTGTGTTATTAACGAGGATAGTAAATTAGAAACATTTCAATAAAATAATATTAACATATCAGAATTATAAAATTACGGTTGATTCCTTTAAATTGACTTCTTGATTTATGCGGCACAGGGGTCACAGGTATTGAAAAATAACCTCTGCCCACAAGTGGTCATAGTATTTAAAGATGGCCGCTGGACCCGTTTGACTCATGGCATCAGATCACACACCTCGTATCCTTCTGTGTCAGTGATTTAGACTCTGCTTAGAGGATATCTCTTACACTGCTGCAGATGGCGTTCAGGAGCGTGGCTTACTTCTTCGCAGAGCAAGTCGATGTTTAATGGCTTGTAGTTTCTACAAGCCACCGACATCGGTAAATGGATATGGGTGGTGTGTGCGAGGATTCTGCGGATACCCTCTAAACTGTGCCAGCCATAGCACTAATTGCAGTAGCACTAATCACAGGCTGTTGCTATCATAAGATTCTTTTAACACAGCTGGTGTGATTA
Source organism: Calotriton arnoldi (assembly GCA_963921515.1). Taxonomy (NCBI): domain Eukaryota; kingdom Metazoa; phylum Chordata; class Amphibia; order Caudata; family Salamandridae; genus Calotriton; species Calotriton arnoldi. The sequence goes on from CAWUFW010000334.1 coordinate 3,053,173, forward strand.
TCTGCTCACTGCCATATTGGAGACTTGTGGCCATCTGCCAAATTACGCGGTGCCTGGCCGCCGTGCTGGCCATGCTACCAAGCCTCAACTGTGTGGCTCACTGAGGGGCATTGCCATAGGTTTATTGGGGTCCTAGAGGGGTGCCCATTTGTTTTGTTGCAGATTCCTTGGTGATGCTCCTTTCACCTTCAGTTTTCCTCAGCGCTCTCCTCGCTGGTCCTTTGTATTTGCATAACAGTATTTCCTCCTCCTATTTCACTCTGTGTGACTCCTTCTCTGTTCCCACAGCTGGCTGACTTCTTCGTTGGCAAAATCCTTTGTTGTACTCCCGATTGATCCTTCCTGGATCAGCTCTGATCACCGCATTAACTCCTGAGCATTTCAGAATCCTGTTTCTCCTTAACACTTCAGAGGACGGTAGTCTTTTTCATACAACAAAAGACGTCTTGTATCGCCTATATTTATTGAGAAAGGAATGCCTTTTTTTAATCAAATTGGCAAGATTCATACACAAGGTTTTTAGCAAATAGGAGCTTTGGGCCATCACACCCTTGCAGGAATTCACCAAGCTCCCTGAAGCAGCTACAAATGGGCATTGGAAGCTGCTGTTAGTGGGAGACCGGCTATTCCATTTAAAAAATGAGAAACTTCTGTATACATGATTTATTGACGATACTGAAGTATGTAGGTCAAAAAATACTCATCCACATTCCTGAGCAGGGCTTGTCATTTAGGGTGATTTGGTGGCACTTTAAAAAAATATATATATTGTAATTAAGTTGTTACACTACTTGAAATTAGTATGCCACTTTAAGCTCTTTAAAGAAAAGGTTGTGCCCCAGTAAGAAGAACTAAAGCACAAAAAGTAATTATTCATTGGGAGCTTTATACACAAGTGGTAACATTTAAAATTAAATGGAACGTGCAGATGGCGCTTTCTTGGTGTTTTGCTGACTGCTATCTTACTTTCCATATAAGCCCGGCAGTGATGCACGGAAACGTGGTCAGGGGGTAGATTGCACAATGCTGCGTGTTTTTGCAGGTTCATGATAAAGGCATGCTTGTACCAGGAATTGTGAGGGTGTACCACTACGGATTGGGTCATACCTAGAAAACGCCTACGTTATACTATCCCAAATGTGCCTTGAGGGTTTACTTCACCCCGAAGGACCATTTTGTTTTTGAAGTGTTTGCATTTTTATCTTCTACTTTTTGAGGTAAATTAAAAAAGAGAGGTAACCATTGGATGACAGCAGACTCCAACACGGATTCCCAGCTCACTAGTCGGCAGCTCTCACCGCTGCCCCATATCATTTGCCTAGCCATGTTGCAGGGTGCAGTACCATATGCGGGCAAAAAAGGTCCAAAGGGACTCCTAATGACTGCATGTGGTACTGCACCCTCACAACACTGCTTGTTTTAACGTTGGAACTGCCATTATCACTCCCAGCGCTACGGCACCATTGCAGGTGTACTACCTAAAAAAAAACACTAAAAACAGAGTTCTTTATTTTATTACGGTGGAGAGGGCATATCTATTGCATAGGTAAAAAACATTGCCATTTATAATGCTGATCGCTCCAACTCCAACAAATGCGAGACCTATTGCATTTTCAATGCTTGTTTACATTACTGCTTGCTACCCTGTCTAATGCACTGAGGTGATCACTTCTAGTAATCTTTCATGTGGTGGTCACTAATTTGATGTGGGCCCTATTACAATAGTAATAATATTATTAGTAGCTAAGGATGATTTTCACTGATCATAAGTAGCTCTCATTACATTAAAGTTTGGGAACCCCTGTTCTAGAGTAACAAACATCAGGTTTCCATCGTTCTATTGAAAGTCGTTGAGTTTACTCAACACATCCTTACTATCTTGCAAGTAGTAAGGAAGGTTCAAGACCAAATGTTGTAGGAACATATCCACATATTGAGACAGGTTCTCGGTTGGAAACCCATTTCCCAAGATAATCGGTCTCTCTGGTGGAAAAGCACCTGATTTATGTTGTGTAATAAAATGTACCCCGCAGATTCAAAATCGCAGACCGCGTGGGTTCAAGCCTCTTCCCACTGCAAACAATCCAAATGAGGTATGATACATACGGTGAAGATATTTCAGCGGAATCATCCTCATTGCATGGGCGCCACAAGGAACATCATTGCTTCAACCCAATCCTCATTCTCCATAGGACCAGCATCCTATGTATATCTGTCTTGTAGCTTATGTAGATCAGGGGTGTTACTGACCACAGTGTAACTGAGATATCCCCCTCTCGCCACAGGTTGCCTGTGTTACCTTTGCTTATAAAGGGCTAATGTCTGGAAGAGTGCTGACGTTTTTCAAATGCTCATCCAGGGAATGACACAGCAGGAGATATGGGTAAAACTGTGACTTGTGAATATCGCATGTCTCCATTAGGAGTGAAAATGACTGTATGTGATCCCCAGACCAAATACCCCCGTTGTGGGCAGAACTGTTATTCCTGACCCACGTTGACACTCCTCGGTCTCGTGGATGAATAAGGAGGTAGACAGGCCACTAGACTGCTGGTGGCCCGAACAGACTTTGTCATATACTGGCGCTCAGAGATGGGCCCACTGATCAGAAATTAGGAAAGGAAGCACTGGTGTGCTAAGGCTGAGGAATATGCTTATTAATCAAGGGGGTGCCCATAGAAATATCAGATAGTATGGGGGTGTTGGTTGGACTATTCACAAGACCCAGAGCCCAAATGGTTGTATTACAGACTGCAGCCTGCTGAATTCTGATCTTATGTCAGGACCGGAGGCTCGGATTATGCTTATCTCTTTCTCATTTTATTGCTCAGCAGCCTTAACCAGTAACAACAAAAGACTACAAATCCCATGAGTCTTTTCACAGATCAAAATAACCATTCCCGGGAGCTCGCGACTCCGTCCTACAACCCTGATTTCCTCGGCCTCATCGGGTGCGTGAGAGCACGTTCGCGGACGCGCTTGGAATAGAGCTGGTCTGATCCTGGCATTCCTCTGACATGCAGCGGGGCCGCTCCCTTCTAACGCGGTGCACCGCTCACCCCGATAGAGGGCGCGGCGCGCACGCGCGCAGGCCGAGGGAGGGAGGAGGCACTCCTCCGCATCGTTGGAATTCCTCGGTTCCGACGGCGCTGATGACAGTTTCCCGTCAAGCAGGCTGTCAGTTTCCTCGCTCCTTGGAGAGCAGTCTAGTGAAGGCTTTGGCAGTTCTTATACCCAATTACGAGCTCCAGCAGTGCGGTTCTCCCGCGGAGCATCAGCTTCCGATTGTGTTTGGACAACAAGCCTTGGCACAACCAATTACCCATAGTGACCTGTGTTGGGACATTCTAACGTTTCCATTGGTTCTGGGTCATCTCTCCATTGGCCAACTTATTCCTCCTAAAGTTTTCTATAATGGCGGGTGAATGTAATGCCTGGGAGCCTGAGGAGGAGGATCAGTCACTTCTCCCCATTCATTTGGGGTTGGTGGATGCAATAGACGCATCATTAGAAAGGGCAGATTCCTCGGCCCTTGAACCCCTGAGCCGCCGTATCATTGAGCTTACGGTCCGGCGCAGGGAGGTCTCCTCTACTGAGGGTGACTGGTCTGAGACCTTGCCTCCCAATGCAAGGGAGCCCTCTAAAGGTAAGGGCAAGGCCAAAGCCCCGGCCAAGGCTACCAAGGGTTCCGCCTCGTCCGATGCCTTTGAGAGGCTGCGCCAGGCCATCCTTAAGAGACGCCTGGATGGCCTAGAAAGGCAAGAGGATTCCCAACCAGAGGGGACCCCCGATGATGATTCCTGTCCACACGCTGGGGCAGATGGAGATACCGGGGACGACTCTGACGCCCCTAATGGGGAGTAAGATGAGGAACCGGGTCCGAGCAGACCCTGGCACCCGGAAGGGGGCGCGAAGAAACCCCGGTTGGAGGTACCTCATACCCAGGACTCGGTAGATATCTCGGGTTTGCTTAACCCAGAGCACATATATCACCCCCGCTCTGCGGACTGGATACCTGCGCCCCTGGTGACGTCATATGTGGCTAGCCCGATTCGGAATCCTATGGATGAGGAGGTCCGGGGTCATCTAAAAGGGTAATGTCCCCGGCCATCCCAGTCGTGTAATGTGGCGTGTACTCCAGAAATTGATGCCAAAATGTCCACCTTCATTGGCAAGTTCATCAAAGACCTTAAAAAGGGTCTGGACCGATCCTGGCGTTCCTGCCAGGATAAGGTCTTGGACGTACTGGGCCCACTTACCAAGATCCTGGACATCGCGGAGGATGCCAAGGAGACAGGCCACATGATCGGTCCCGAGATCCTCTCGGGCTGGACGCAGAGAGCCCTAAGTTTTCTTGGCAACGCCAACTGTGCGTTATCAACAGAGCACAGGCGCTCTTTACTCATCAAAATCGAACCAAGATTGGGCGAGCTGGCCTCTACTGAGGCCAGAGCCGTGGCCAATGGGGGTCTCTTCGGAGAGCCTTTTATTAATGAGTTATCCCGTTTTGTCAATACATTTTCCTCACTTGACAAGGCCCAGCAGTCTATAAAGAAGGTGTTCAGCCAGCAGATTTTTGGAGGGGCCGGAAGAGGTAGGGGGCGCTCCTCCGGCCGTCCTTACAACAACAACAACCCACAAGTTCCAGACCAAACGCTCCATGCAGTGGCAGGATCAGAAGAAGTTCGGAGGGTTCTATCCCTTAAGAGGACGCGGCAAAGAACGCAGGGGGAGAGGCAACCCCGAGGAGCAAACAATGCACCTGGTGGACCCACCGGTCAGGCCTATCCATTCTTTCCTACCAGAGGTGGAGGAAAGGTTGCAATGGTTTCGTCACAACTGGGCGGCAATCACAGGGGACGCTTGGGTGTTGCAAACGGTGGGAGGTTTCCACATCGAGTTTCATGGGGTTCCCCAGCAACTCTCTCGCCCCAGCCCGCTAAGGTTTTTTCGCGAGGGCGCCCAGGTAGTAGACGTGGAGGTTCGAGAACTCTTAAGCAAAAAGGCCATTGTACAAACTTCGTTATATCCCGAAGGGTTTCTGAGCAATATCTTCCTTGTCGAGGAGAAGGACAAGGGGTTCATGCCGATAATCAATCTCCGAGACTTCAATCAATGGATGGTATATCGCCATTTCAAAATGGAGGGCATCCATCTTCTCAGAGATGCGTTGCTCCCCAGCGACTAGCTCGTGCTTCTCGACTTAAAAGACTCCTACCTTACCATACCTATTTTTCCGCCCCACAGATGATTTCTTCAATTCCAGTGGGGCGGGCTCATCTACGACTTTACATGTCTGCTGTTCGGGCTATCATCAGCTCCTTGGTGCTTTACCAAGGTGCTGAGACCGGCCATGGAATGGCTCCGGGCTCGAGGGGTTCGTCTCACCGTGTACCTGGACGACATCCTTTTGATGCACCAGGTGAAACACACTCTGACCTTGCAACTCCGACTGGCTCAGAATCTCCTGCAGAGCCTGGGTTTCATCATGAACGACTAGAAATCGGTTCATGTTCCGGCCCAACAGATGTCTTTCTTGGGCTTAGAGGTCCATACGGTCCGGCAGTGTCTCAGGTTACCCCAACGGATGATGCGTTTGATCCGCAGGGAATTGCGCCGGACCCTAGCAAGAGAGAGGTTCTCATTATGTCATCTAGCCCGGATCGTCAGCCTACTCTCATCTTCGATACAGGCAATCTTTCCGGGCCCATTGCACTATCGGGCCATACAACGCTTAAAGACGCAACACCTGCATCGAGGTCTCTCATATTCGCAGGAGATCTCCCTCTCGCAAGAGGTGCGCACGGAGCTCCACTGGTGGCTCGAACACATGCAGGCCTGGAATGGGAGGGCCATTTTCGGATCAGCCCCAGACTTGGTGATTGAGTCAGACGCCAGTCGTCTTGGGTGGGGCGCCCGTTGTGGAGACTTTACTACAGGCGGGCACTGGTCCGTGCACGAGCAATCATTACACATCAATTGCTTGGAGCTCCTGGCCAGGTCCTTCGCGATTCGCAGCCTAGCGGCCAACAAGGTCTCCTGCACTATCTTACTAAAGATGGACAATATCTCGGTGGTGAGATATTTCAATCGACTAGGGGGCACTCGGTCCAAACGTTTGGCAGATTTGGCCAAAGAATTCTGGGAATACTGCCTGACTCACAATCTGTCGGTCACGGCAGAATACTTTCCGGGATCCCTCAATCAGACGGCGGATTGGTATTCCAGACATCTACAGGATTAGAGTGCTTGGAAGCTGGATCCGTCCCTCTTCCGGAGACTGATGTCTCGGTGGGGTTCATGTCAAGTGGACTTCTTTGCATCATGTCTCAACTTTCAGATTCCCCGTTTCTTCAGCTGGCGCCTGGCCCCCCTAGCGGAGGCGACGGTTGCCTTCTTGCAGGATTGGACCCTGTTCCGCGGTTATGCGTTTCCCCCGTTTGCCATGATTCCCAGGCTCACGGCTTTAGTCCGGAGGCAGAAGGTGGAGGTAATTCTGGTGACGCCGCGTTGAAAATCTCAAGTCTGGTATCCAGTTCTTCTGGAACTTTCTATGGATGTTCCAATCCAACTTCCCCGGACTCCTCATCTTCTTACAGGGCAACTTGCACCCTCTATTTCGAGAGGGCAGCCTCCATCTCATGGGTTGGATGATTACTGGGGACTTTGGGAGGTCCCGGGCCTTTCAGCAACAGCTTCGTCCCTTACGGGAAGGCATGGGCAGGATCTATGGTCAAACGCTACCGATCATCTTGTAGAAAGTGGTCACGCTGGTGTGTGCGACGGGGTTTGGATCCCGTGGGGGCCGATGTGATCCATGTGGTCAACTACTTGTCGGAGTTAGTGGATCAGGGCCTAGCCTACCGCTCGATTAACGCGAGTAGATCCACGATTTCAGCAGGCCACTTGCCCATTCACAAGGTTCCGGTAGGGGAACATCCCCTGGTCTGTAGATTGCTGAGGGGCATACGCCTGTCGTTCCTTCCCCGTCCAAAGTACTCCTCTTTGTGGGATGTTAATACGGTGCTCCGTCTGCTACAATCTTGGCTGGACAATCAATACCTTTCCCGTAAGGAACTGACAGGTAAGTTGGCTATGCTTCTTTACCTGATCTTGTGCAAGCGAGTATCGGATGTCCGAGCCTTGGAGGTGACGGCGCAGGTGTTGACACCGGAAGGGGTGTCGTTCACGGTGGCGCAACGTGCAAAGTCTAACACTAGAGTGGTTCACTATCCGGCCTTCCCAGGTCACCCGAAGTTGTGTGTCGTGCAATGTCTTAGGACATACGAGATGATGACGGAGGAATACAGACCACCAGGGGTATCACAACTTTTTCACTCGCTCAAAAAGCCTTTCAAAGCTGTGACAGCTGCCACAATTGCCTGGTGGGTGAGATGGGTACTGCAGGAAGCGGGCATTGATACCTCAGCTTTTGGAGCCCATTCAGCAAGGGGAGCCATGGCTTCAATAGCCTTCGCCCTTGGAGGGCGCTTGGAGGACATCCTTAGAGCAGCGGATTGGTCCTCGGAATCCACCTTTAAGACCTTTTATTTTAAAACCTATCTTGGGCATGGCTTCTATGGTTGTCGATCAGCTTTGAACTAGCATAATCCGAGCCTCTGGTCCTGACATATAATGCAAAATTTCCTAGCTATCGTGAAGGAAAGTTTCAATTCTATTACGGACGTGAAGGCGAGGATTATCCCACCCAGCGTAATTATTATACCTACCCTCCCTCGATGTTGGAAAGCTTCAAGTTGGCTAAATATTGTGCTTTCTGAGGGTTCTGGGGAGATTTTTGTGTTGGATTTGTTATGTGAACTTTTTTGTTGATTGCTGATTCTCCTGCCTCATGGACGTTCTATTTCAGGGATAACGATTAGTTATCAAAATGCTGATACTGTTACTTTTTATTTTCAGGATCTGATCAGAAACAAGAGTATTAACTGCACGTCCGATCATGTGTTTCGCCTGAAGAAAGAGGAAGTGCTGTTCCTTGATGTTGTTTATATGGGACTGCCTCTATGGTTATTTTGATCTGTGAAAAGACTCATGGGATTTGTAGTCTTTTGGTGTTACTGGTTAAGGCTGCTGAGCAATAAAATGAGAAAGAGATAAGCATAATCCTCGCCTCCGCGTCCTTAATAGAATTGAAACTTTCCTTCACGATGGCTAGGAAATTTTGCATTCAGTTTTTTTTTGATAATCAAATTTATTTGCATTTGTAAGAAAAAACAAACAAAAGACAGCAGGTGATTACACAGCAAATCAGAGTCCACCATCAGTAGACAGCAAAAGTCACAGCCATAATTTACACCTTTCAAGTCAGTCCCGTCGTTGGAAAGGCAATATAACAATATAGGGGAAAGAACAGGCACACATCTCAAGGCAGTAGATTCAGCCATTTGCCCCATATTTTATGAAATTTCTCAGGACATCCCCGGGCCTCAAAGAGGGGTTCTTCTTGAGCCGCACACCAATCCACCCCCCGTTGCCACTTTCGTATGGTAGGAGGTTTGGCCTGAGCCTAGGCCGCTGCGATGTCTTGCTTGGCCACCGCCACCGCTGTACCCAGGAAGCGTTTGTCGACTCTGGAGCCATCCAAGCCATCGAAAACTCCCAGAAGAAGGCGTATGGGATCGTGAGGGATCTGCCACCCCAGAGTGTGTGTAAGCTCGGACTCCACGCCCGACCAAAATGAAGCGAGGGCAGGACATAACCAAACCATGTGGTAAAAATCGGCCGGGTCTTGGCCACATCGTGTGCAGTCTGGGGAGGCGCGCATCCCTGCCCTATATAGGCGCGCAGGAGTGAGGTAGGCCATGTGAAGGTAGTAGAGTTGGATGAGACGTAGTTTTGAGGAAGTGGTCAGAGTTTTGGGGGCCATAAGAGCATCGCGCCAATCTGCCTCCTCCAGGGGACCCACCCAATCCTCCCAACGGGTTCGTAGTGAGTATAGGGTGGCAGGGCCGTTATTCACGAGGGAACAGTATATCCGGGACACCCCCCCCTCTGCCCAAGTTTCCCATCATAACCTGAGCCTCCAGCAGCCCCTTCCGTTGAGTTCTGCTCGGCGGTGGTGAACTGGTCCATTTTAGTTTGAGTCTGTGGAGCGGGCGTCTTCGGGGCGCGGTCTCTGCCCATCTCGGCCGCGAGTGGGAGCTACTGGTAGATTAGCCGGCTGAGGGGTAAAGGCTCCTGGGGCAGATGGCTCCCAACGGGGGAGGCCCAGCGCCCAAGCCGTCGATACTCAGGCCCAGGCGCCGAACCCACCTCCGCGCAAGCTCATCAACGTCAGACGCCGGCTAAAGCAGGGCAATGTCCCCCGCCGCCCGAAGTGGCGGCCGATCCAAGGAGAATAAAGGCTCACCCGGCTCGGGGCGAGCGTGGGCTCCAACGCTGACGACTCCACGCCGCTCAATGATTGCGGCCGATACTGCCCCCTCCACCCACGATGGTGAGAACGCCGTTGGCGGGGGATCCACTGAGCCAGCTGCATGCGCCCTAGTGGCAGAGGCCCACCGCGACGTCGGGGGGGGGGGCGCAGTGCCGATGGAGGAGGCCCACTTCCAAGATCCCATGCCGCCTGACAAGTGCGGCCGAATCCACCTCCCGCGGGGTAGATGCCTACACCTGGGGTGCGCCAAGGCCGAGAATGGACGAGCCGTGGGGAGGATCCACACCCAGTCCTCCACGCCACTTGATATGCGTGGCCGGTTTCACTGCCTAGTAGGTGGACTATGGCACCCGAGGCGTCCCCCACCCCCATGCCGGCGCGCCAGGCCAAATCGCGTGAGGTTCCAGGCAGCGGAGGGACAAGTGCTCCGATTGCAGAGTCAATATTCAGCCCTGATTTGCGTAGGGCCGGGGGAGAGCAAGTGCTAAGCGTGCCAGTAGGGGAGGCCAGGGTGGGCCAGGCCTCCATGGGAGGTCGCCACAGCAGCCGGGGGCGAGGCAGGGCGTGGCAGTTCAGGCTCACCGGGGGGGGGGCCCAGGCCGATCGTTACTCCCCCCACGCACGCACCCCCACCACAGGCGTAGCTCACTCACCCCCTTCCAATCAGCAGGTCCGCCGCTGGGCCCGATGCATGAGACCGGTCAAGAGCTGCGTAGGTCGCTTCCGGATTGCCGCAGCAGGAGGAGAAGTCCCAGGACCGTGGCGGGAAGGGCGGGGATCAGGAGCACTGAAGTGATGAACCTGGCAGCGGCCAGGAAGAGGCCTCGTGTCCCCAGGCACGTCAGGGACGACTCGGGCAGGGCTCGAGTACAGGAACCCAAGTGCAGGCAGTTGTCAGTCCGTCCCCGGAGATTGCCAGGCTGCACACTCTCGTCAAGGCGGCGGGGGGGGGGAGCCGGAGTGAAGTCCAGCCCCGGCCCAAGCAGGAGGATGGGTGGCGGCTCCTGGGGCCTCTGCCCCTTGATCTAGCGGCCGATCGTCGGGCCGCAGGGAGCGCCGGCCTCCGCAGCCGCCCACGGTCCCACCGGCTGGGCCCAGGAAGGCGGAGATGCGGCCAGGCAGGAGAAGGGAGGGCCGCCCCTGCACTCAAAGCGCCAAATCGCCGCAGCTCCGAGGGCGACTAGGGCGGGCAGCGCTCAACCCGGCAGGTCCTCCCACCGGGGGGTCCCAGGCAGCAGGCTGAAGGAGCCAGAAAAAGAGGGCGAGGGCAGCGCGGCGAGGGTTAAGACCCGGGCGCCGCCATCATGGGAGCTTGCAGGACGGAATTCAGGACGGAGTATCACCACCACGGCTCCGCAAGCTATTCAATCTCCGCAACAGTAAGTACGGCAGGGAACCAGCGGGGGGCTTGTAGGGGCACTGATAGCGACGGATGCCGACGCGGATGATGGAGGGGTCCGGAGCACTCTTACAATGCGAACGCCATCTTGACGCGTCGGCCACCCCCCTCTCTGCATTCTGGTTTTAAAGTGTCAAATATGATAGTGCTATATATGAATGGTGTATGGCGTCTCTTGTTCTGTGCTGTAATAAAATTAACAAAACAGAGTTTTAAAAATAAAAAATGGTAGGACATATAGAAGTTTAATGTTAAATATGACTAGCACCTAAAAGCTATTTTCACTGTAGCAAGAGTCGCTGTCCCATAGAGAAACACTGGGATGCCATATTAAGTTTAATAATGCCATTGCAGCAATGAAACCGCTATAAATGTAATATTTGATTCTTTGTAATATTTGGTAATTACAGCCTACAGCTGCAGCCCCCTGAGTGCTTAACCTTGGATGAGGTGTGTAAAGCTGCTCCTAGAGTGGGGACGTAGGCTTCTGTGTAAAGAAGTGTTTCTGTTCTTCTGTGAGGCTGACAATTTTGGCAGTGCCCATGAACCTAATTAACTTCAAATGGATATCCCATGTCACAGGCATATGTTAGAGGACACCTACACAGGCCCCTTCTTTGTTTCCCCAGCCAACCAGGCTCTAATCACAGTGGGGAGGGAGCTGCCTTCAGAACTGGTTTGAAGTGATCACAGAGAAGGGGTTAGGCATTTCCCTACACACACCTCTGGGTTGGGCACAAATATTCTGCACCAATGGATAAGGGTTTCACCAGCTGGGTTTTAGACAGAGAGGAGCACTGTGGGGGTATTTGCTGGTGAGTACCCAGGAAATGCTGCAAAAGTTGGTAGGGTAACCCCTTGGAAATCTTTACCCCATTGGTTAGGGAGGAGCCAGGAGTCACCCTCCCCCACAAGCTGCTGCCATGCGTAAATGTGGCATCTTCTGTACCCTTCTCTGAACACTTTCCTAACCTGAGGAAGATCAGAACAGGACTACACTTGCTGTCTGAGACCTGAGAAGAGCACTAAAGGAATGGACCTGCTCTCCCTCCTGTATCCAAGACAAAGAAGTGGTCTTCAATGGTCTTAAGGCTGACCTGTTTAAGCTACAGAGACACAACAAGCTACTGGAGGCCTTTCCTACAACTGTTCAGTTCCAATTGAACCTGCCCTAGACCCTTCTGATGGCTTTTGCTGGAGTGAGTCTTGACCTCCCCCCCCCCCCCCCCCCCCCCAAGTGCTGGTCCTGGAACCCTGGGATGTGTCAAAGTGTACTCCTCCTAACATCCTGAGAAATGTGGAAACTTTGACCAGAGCAAACCTGCCAAGCCAGTCCGACAAAAGTGTGTTGCTGCTGGGCTAAAGATTAAGAATTGTCCCACTCATAGCTGTTCCACAGTATCAATTGTGATTCAGCTGGCTCTGGCGGAGAAGGTATCCAACCTTGTGGAGCTCTCTTTGGCTACAGCCTAAAAACGTGTGAACAAAGCCTTCTGCCTTGCCCTGTTAAAGATTTTAGACTTTAATTTTTGAGACTATGTCCCAGGATAAAACGTCCATCTGGGTCGAACCTGATTTCTGTATCTGACCCGTGTGTGCCTCAAATCGCACCTAGGCCCTGGTTTACGCCGGTTGGCGCTTAACACTTTTTGGCACTATTTGTATTTAAAACTTTAAAAGTTAATTTCTCTGGTGTCCTTTTCTATATTGTTAAAATGTACTCCTAGTTCTGTGCCATAGCTACCAGGGGGTACAGCTCAGGTTAATTTAGTGATTCACCCTGACAATGATTGTGAATATTGCTTATTGCTGGCAGCATGAGAGCAGCGTCAGTATTGGCCTGAGTGCCCTGGATTTGCGCTTCCTGAGAGGCTGGGGGCCTGTGCCTGCTGTCTCCAACCCAGCAATGCAGCTCGGGTTGGAGACATCTCAGTGCGCATGTCGGTTTCACCGTCCTAAGACTGTTTCCCAAGGATAGGTCCATTGTAAATTGCACAATAATTAGCTGGCAATGCTTAAGGTTTTCTTTAAATAGGATTCAGTTTTGTGTTCTTCTGAGAAAATGCCAGACTCCAAGGAGTGATTGATGCTGGCTCTGACCGGCACGGCAGCAGAGCTATTGTCAAGGATATACTTGAAGCTACATGTTAGGCAGGGATCCACTAAAGACCCTGAGCCATCGCAATCTTTTGTCAATATGTTGAAGTCCTCACATGATAGAGGAATTTAAGTAGCTTGCAGTTGTGTGGTGAATAACTACCTGAGGCGAAGTATGTGTTCCAATGAAGGTCTTTATTTGTTATTATCTTTCCAATACCTTTAAAGATCTTTAGATTTAGTGATGAAGTGGTTCACAGCAGAGTCACAGAGTTCTTTCTGGATTGCTTTGTAGATTGAGCATTCATGAATTTGTCTTATTTTACAGAGGGCTTTGGTAGGGCAAGTAGCTTAATGGATCCATCGGGCATAGTGGATTCTTTTTACTGTCCTTACTGGAGTTCTGTATATTTTGAGGGCTATGCTGTAAAAAGCTATCTGGGCCATACGTCAGGCACCTGTATTTGTAGTAGCATTTCCCCAGACCACAAGGTTTAGCATCAACCACCATCTCACTTGCTTTATCAGGGTCGAAATACTTCATAGTGTTGTGTCCTCAATGGGGCTTCTTCATGGAATGGAAAGTGTTTACTTGTTTTTCTGGCCAAATCCATTCTGATTTGATCTTTGCTAGTTCATTGAGGAAGATGAACCGACCACAATATGTGGCCTTTCCTAGGAAGGTGCCTTCAACAGCTACACTCTGTGTTTGATTTTTGCTTTTGGTGTGTTAGAATATAAGTGGGCTATGTTGCTGGAGAAATCTCATGCCAAAAAAACAGAGGAAGTCCTTAAGAATTCACACTTTTTACTTTTGGTTATTTATTTATGTATGTATTTATTTGTTTTATTTATTTCCAAGACACATTCTTATAGATGTATAAAACAAAAAATTGTACAAAAATAAGATGAGAAAATTAATTTGCAACAATCACTAGACACAACTCGTCTTGCTACTGACAACCTATGATCATAAACCCTTACGTGCGTCCGTCAACTTTGACCGACACTGAGGAGGGTTGGAAAGCCCCTCTAGAGCTTTGTACCGGAGGGTTTCCCTTTATTTCTCCAGGCTCGGGCTGCTCTGGGAGAGCTTCCCGAGCAGCATGAGCTTTTTTTGGGACTTGTAATAATGATCAGTGCGCAGGGCATGCTGACTTTATTACATTCCAAAAGTGAAAGTAAAGCATGACAAAGGGCTTACTTAACTTTCACTGAATTAGTGCTCTGGGGCATATCGCAATCCTCCAAGCACTGATTCTTTTATGAGGGGTATTGTTGGAAAGGACTCTATCCAATAATACCTCTGCCCAGTGGGTCCTTGCTTGGGAGCGCCATAGGAGAGCCATCCCCAAGCAGGGATCCACTTACTAGCCACCAAGGATAGGGGGAGTGGTCCCTTAGGCAAGGGCTTGTGCTTCCCCACCCCTCTCCAAACGTTGTCTTTCTGCCCACCTCCTGACCCCCCTGGGGGGGAGAAAGCCACTAGACATCAGGAATTGTCTTTTAATGAAAAAAATAGGGGTAGGGCCGCCCACCAGGGCATCGCCATGCCCCTACCCCCGTTGTATATGAATCAATCTTTCTGCTCTCCAGGGGGGAAGATGGCATGATTATCCCCAATCTGCCCCCTTAGAGGGTTGAAAGCCCACAGACACCAGTTTTTTTCTTTTTTTTAATGAAAATATAGTGATGGGGCTGCCCACAATGGGCGAGAAAGCAAAAGACACACAATTGATGGACGGAATGCAGAACAAATCACAACATTCACCCCAGTCAAGAGATCTGGGTTAAGGCCATCATTCTTTTGCTCACCATGCCACCCCAGTTTAGACCTGGCCATATGCAAATCAGTCTTGACCCTGTGCCTCATGGGAACAGTCCAGCCCGAACTGCCAAGCCAGGTCCTCCCTGAACCGGTTTCGGGGTTTCACCCATCATCAGCCAGGATAGCTTGAATCCAGTGGCAAAGTGAGCCCGGGACCCACGTCTGGGCATACCCGGCGCACTTCGGACGAGAAAGCAAAAGACACACAATGGGCATGGCCATGCCCCCACGAACAAAAAGGTAGACAGTCTTTCTGCTCTCCCTGGGGGGTGCTGATCGGGGTGATTACCCCCAATCTACCCACGGGGGGGCAGGAAGCCCACTAAACACCAGTGATTTTTTTGTTTTTACAAAAATATAGGGAGAGGTGACTGCCCACCAGGGCATGACCATGCCCCCACCCACAATAGACATGGCAACAGCCTTTCTGCCCCTCCTCCCCCAGAGTAGGTGATAGGGTGATTACCACAATCTATCCCACCTGGGGCCAGAAATCCCACTAGACACCAGGGTAATTTTTTTTAAAAATAAAGAGGTAGAGGCTTTCCTCCATGGACAAGGCCATACCCCACCCCAGAAAATGCACAGACAGTCTTTCTGCACCCCTGGTGGTAGATGGGGGTGATCACCGCCAAATCCACTAGACACCAGGGAAAAAGAACCTGGGGCGGGGGCTGCCCTCCATGGGTATGGCGATGCCCTGCATCCCAATAAAGGGCTCAGCATTCTTTCTGACCCCCCTTGGATGTGAATGGGGGCAATTGCCCCCAAATTGCTTCCTCCAACTACTACGTGCTGACCAGACAAGAGGGACTGCATTTATGCAGTAGTGTTTTGTGGGGCTAGGGGCCCCGTTCGGCATGGGCCTGTGTTCTCCCTACCCCAATGCCCAACAGACTTTGTACCCCCACCCTCCCCAGCAGATGGATAAGGGTATTCACTCCCAAGCTCCCAAACTCTAAACACCAGGAATTTCAAAATGGGGCAAAAAAAAAAAAAGGAGGTTGCGGCCTTCCGTGGCATCAAACCATACCGCTGCCCCAGAAGAGGCAATAGTGTCTTTCTGTCCCCCTGGGGGCAGATACGAATTTTGTCCCAATTGGCAATGTTACCTCAAATCTGCCCTCTGGGTGTGATAGAAAGCCCACTAGACCCCAGGCATATTGCATTTGGGGCAAAAGAAAAGGGCGTGGGTGTTGCACTCTGGCATTGGCCACACCCCCAACCTAAAAGGGGTAATCCAATCTTCCTGTCCCTCCTCCAGGGGTAGACTGTTTTTTTTTCCCAATTTGCCCCCAGGGGCAGAAAGCCCAGTGGATGACAGGACTCTTTTTTTTATTTTTTTAATATAAAATAATGGGGTGGGTTTCTTACATTAGTCCCCACCCTCAGCCCTAAAACCTCAACAGTCTTTCTGCTCTCCTGGGGACTATAACATCCCATCCCACAGGCAAGAGCGAGGAAATTTTATTTTTTTGGGTGTTGGTTTCCATATAGGCCAGGAGAGTGGGGCTAAATCCCAATATCTTGCCACTTGCCATGGTGAATGGCTGCACTTTTTGGGTTCGGGTAAGCCGCCACCTGGAGAAAAGTACCAGACCCAGACATTTGGAAAACTAGACACCGAGGGGAGTCCAGGGTGGTATGCCTTGCATGGATCCCATAACATTTTCTTACCCACAATTCTCTGCATACCTCAAACTCCCGGAATACACAGGGGCCCACAAAAGTCCTACTGCCCAGCATTCCCCTCTCATTCAGATTCAGGTGGACCTTTTGACCACAACAGGAAAAGCCCCAAAACGTAATGTGGAAACATCAATATTTCCTGTCAAAAACCTAACCTGATTTGACAATAGGGGTAGCTGCGTTAACTGCCGCCTGGCTCGGCCGCCACCTAGGGAAACCTACTCAAACCCACAAATTTCTGAAAAGTAGACATCCGGGGAAGTCCAGGGTGGTGTACTTTGCATGGATCCCATGAAGTGTTCTTAAGCACAATTCCCTTAAAACCTCAAACTTTGCCTAAAATCACAAATTTTCCTTTCATTTCCTTGATGGAAACTTCTGTAATTGGGAGGAATACCCAAAATTCATACCACTCAGCGTTACCCCACTTGTGCCGATAAAATGCTGCACCTCTTATGTGGCTGGGCCTAGTGCATGCAACATGAATGGATCAAACCAAATTCAATGGACGTCCTCATTGGCTTCCATTGACCTTGGTTTGATCCGTTCCTGTCACACGTACTAGGCACAGCCACACAAGTACTTACTTATTCCTACTATGCCTCTTTGGGTATAGATCATCAACCTGGACTCTCCAGCCATCTCTGTCCTGGGCTTTTCTTTCAATCTGACTCCAGGGGTAGCCCATCTCCTTGCAGTTAGCCCCGAGCCCTCGGCGCCAGGTGTTTGTTGGCCTTCCTCTTTTCCTTTTCCCTTGAGGGTTCCAGGTCAGGGGTTGCCTGGTGGTGTTTGATGCGGGCTTGCAGAGGGTGTGACCTATGCAACCCCAGCATCTTTTCATGATTTCTTCATGAGCAGGGAGCTGGAAAGTCTGCTGCCATAGCTTGTTGTTGCTGATGGTGTGTGGCCAGCGGATTTGGAGGATTTTCCTCAGACAGGTGTTGATGAATGTCTAGACTTTGTTAGCTGTGGTCACTGTTGCCCTCCAAGTTTCAAGTTTAAGTTTATTGCTTAGTTAATAAAACCCAGTGCATAATAATCAAGCGATTTTAAAACCATAGATATACATAAGTAAGATAAAATGTTTCAAATGTTTGGCAACTTATCATTGAACTTTTTCTAAGTGCAAAGTGCTGTGCAATAAAGTTGTTTAAGACAACAAGTAATGCTCTTGGCATGATGGTTTGATAGTATATTGTTATCAATGTTCACTCTGTCCTTGGTGTTCTCATTCCTATTGTGGTGTCAGCGAACAGTGCGTCCCGATGCTTTGCGGTTCAGATTCTGCAGGGCTCGGTGCGTCCATGCACCTGTTCCGTTCAGTGGCCGGTGGCATTTTGTTTTCTACTAACTTAGAAATTTCACCAGCCTACAGTTTAGCTGCGGATCCTCATGCCTAAAGCAGGCCTGCACTGCTTGCCTCCGCCAACGAATCCCTCTTTAATCAAAAGGAGCTTGAGCAGCTGCCTTCTTTCCTCCAGCAGCTCCTTGCAGGTACATAGAAGATGCAGCAGGTCTTCTGTTCAGGGCCGCATAAGCGGCAGGAAGTTTGTGTCGGGTACCTCAACCAAGGTGGAAGATTCAAAGCACACAGGAGTATGCCCAGGCGATGCCCCAGGAATTTTGTTTTAATAGATTTAGGGTAACCCTGGTTAAAACATTTTTGAGTTGCGAGAGTTCTTTAGTTATTTAAGGTCATCCAGGCGTTAGCTCGAGCTGAGAAGGTAGCCTTGTCCTCCACAAGTGAAAGCTGTTTTATTGCTTTCCATACCATTTTTTAACCTGTGTGGTGGATGTATGCAGAGCTATCCAGAGCTGAGACAGCCCAGTTGTTACCAGGGACTACTGGAGGTAGCTTCTTGCGGGTGCTGTTCCTCTCTGTAGTAGTTCATGCCATAATAGTTGGTTTAAGGTTTTTGGAGCGGAGTTCCTGATCTTATTCCAGCAGATAATGTAAGCTCCCTGCCTGGCCAAGGATTGTTTAAATATGCCGAACTCCAGCCGTTTCTGAGCTAGTGAGGTATATTTTGGGAGGCTTAACATAATTCTGTATACCTTGATTAGGGTGCTGTCCAGTATCTTGGCGTCTCTTCCTCGCATAGTTTCGCTGCCATACGTGATTGTTGGAGGTATTTTGGCTTGTGCGATCCTGAGGAGGGGGCTTAGTGTGGGCCCTGACAGTTTTGATTTGAGGTTTCTTTTAGTGTTACTGCTAGCGCCAGCCCTTTCCTTTTGATTACTTCATTCTGTCGGGCAAAGAGACCTTCTTTGTCGATAAAGATGCCAAGGTACTTATAATCATCTATATTTGTATGTTTCCCAGGTGCCAGGTCCGTGGCCTTTTTCTCTTGATATTGATGGTCATTCTTCGTGTTTTTTCATAGTTGACCTTCAGGCTGTTCTCCGTGGCATAATTCTGAATTTTATTAAGGAGATATTGTAGGTCCACTTGGGTGTGGCTGACCAGAACCACATCGTCAGCATACAGGAAACTGGTTAAGGTCTTTCCTCCCAGCCTAGGGTCATGGGAATTGCTGATGTTGAGTTCCTGCGTCAAGTTGGCCAGAAATAGATTGAATAAGGTGGGAGCGAGCACACACCCATGCTTCAGGCTTTGGTGGTTGGTACTAGTCTGTAAAGGTATGTGCCTGCTCCTAGTTTCACCTGTACCCATGTGTCCGTATGGAGAAGTATCAACATTTTTAGTAGAGGTTGGGGAATTTCCCAGCTGGCCAGCTTCCCCCACAGCCTTGCCCTGTCTATATGGTCGAAGGCTGTGCTAAAGTCGATACAGCAGAAGTGTAACGTGAGATTAGTGGCCGTTGCCGCATCTTATGAATAGTGAAATGGCCAAGATGTTTGTTGTCGTGCCTGAAGGTTATTAGAATCCTGCCTGGTTAAGTGGAATTATCACATTGTCCGCTGCCCAATATGTGAGTTTTGCTAGCACAGTCCCTGCAAAATATTTTGCCTCATTGTCGATTAATGCCACCAAGCGGTAGTTTTTTGGTAGTGACTTGTCTCCGTTTTTTGTGATTCGAGGAAATCCTTGAGCCTTTCCATGAAGCTGGAGTTATGCCAAGGGATCCAACTTCCAGAAAAAGAAGGCCCAAGATTCCTGCCCAGTCTTCCGCCCTTTTTTTAAAAAGTGCTGGTGGTGTGCCATTAGGGCCTGGGCCCCCTTCCTGTCTCCCTTTTGCTATTTGTTGCATTATCAGGTGTATGCTTGAAGCCCTGGCTTCGTACTCATATGTGTCAGTTGCGTCCGGCGTGGGTGTGACGTTGTCCTCCTCTAGTAGGTCTCCTATGGTGGGGTACTCTGCCGTTTTCCTGGATGTCTGGCTTATCGCCTTTTGTGCGGTTTGATGGTTGAAGTGGTCCCTTAGAAAGTTTACCCAGGTCTCCTCCGGAATGTGAGATGCAATTCCCCCATGGTGTGGGTACATTATCTTGTTGATCGTTTCCTAGATGCGTATACTGTCATTGAGGTTAATGTCATGCAGTAGCTTTGCCCAATCCTCGTCCTTCCGCACTCAGGAACTCTCCAAACAGAAATACGAGATGTTTATTTCCCACATTAGATTTTTGAGTGAGGTTCTTTGTTGTCCGAGAATTGTGTGGAGGGTTGTTCTCCCCAGGTTTTGTTGCAGAGTCTTAGAGTGCTATTTATGGCTCTTTTGATTTGCTTTAATTGTTTCTGTTGGCCATTCGTGATCCTACTTCCCTGGTTTGGGTCTTGATGGAAGTTTGTTTTGGGTGATGTGGCGTGAAGGGTGGTTTCAACGTCCGTGATGGCTTCACCCTCCTGTAGATCTTGTCATTGAATGCCAGGTAGGGCATTTATAGTTCTCGAGATCCACCTGAGGTCAGCGTGCATGCTTCATGGTCCTGGTGCTGTCCGGGACCTGCTTTGTTTTTGGCCAATTGGTGCTGGCCACCTTCATGGTGACTGCCCCAGAGCCCCTCTAAGCACTGATCTGGTACGCCTGGTCGGGCTAGCCGCTGTGGTGTGCTGACAGAGCAGAGGAGAAGGATATCCTGGGTTTTGGTGAGGGGCAATGTTAATTCCCCAGGCTTTAAAGATGCGGTGCTCAGTTACTACTTTTTGAGTGATTGTTGCCGTTCTCCAGGTAGCCTTGGTAGCTTCGAACTTCGAAAGGGCTGCAGGCCGGATGACCTCTATTGAGAGTAGATCGGTTGAAGTTAAGTCCGCTTGGTTTGGGGTGGATGATAATAACCTCAGGATGTTTCCTCTTTTCAGAACGTCATGGTTCCATTTGGAAATATACTCAGGCTTGAGGAGTATGATGTTTGTATCATTCTGCATGTTTAGAGAAGGCTGTGTTAGGAGTATCGGCCCTCTGACATGCTGGATGACTGATTGTTGTCCATCTAGCTGGGTTTGCTCCTGCTCTTTAGTGTTTCTTGCCTTCAGGGGTTCTGAGTTAGTTTTGGGTGGCCCTAAGAGTGCCTGCTCAGAGGAGAGAGCGTTTCCTCTTGTGTGTTGACCTTGGCTGCGACCTGACAACTACTCCCTGTGGTTTTATCCTTGACTGGGACTTGAGCGTAGGTGCCAATGCTTGTGCTAGGCAAGCACTTGGTGCCTGTCTGTTCACAGCCTGAGCCTTTGCCTGACTCCCCTGCTGCCCCGTGATCCCTGGTGTCCACTGTTCAATCTCGGTCAAAGCTCCTCCCGGGCAAGGTCTAGACAGGTTGGGGCTGGGGGGTGGCCAGAGTGAGGGGTGCAGTGGTGTAACCTGGTACTCGATATGGATGACTCGTATTTCTGTTTGGAGAGTTCCTGAGTGTTGTAGGGGCCCTGGTGCCTGAGGTGATTGTGCTCCTGGCGTTTTGGTGAGTGGACATACCTCCTGGCCTAGTGCGGATGTTAGGTACTTGTAGCTTCTGATTTTGGGGACCTGAGTAGCAGGGCAAGGTCTCTGCTTGATC
Organism: Calotriton arnoldi; assembly: GCA_963921515.1. Taxonomy (NCBI): domain Eukaryota; kingdom Metazoa; phylum Chordata; class Amphibia; order Caudata; family Salamandridae; genus Calotriton; species Calotriton arnoldi. The sequence goes on from CAWUFW010000334.1 coordinate 3,074,533, forward strand.
TCGTTGTTGGCCAAAGATGGGGTAGAAAGCTGTTTGGTTTGTGAGCATTTACTGGTTCCAGCCTTTCCTTTTTTGCTGACGTCGTTGCTTTGCATTGGACTTTGTTTTTAAGGTCCCAGCTAGGGCCAGAGGTGCTTCTTTGGGGGTTCCTTTGTGACCTGTGGTAGTGGAGGGGCCTGTTCCCTCAGGCTGGTGGTTTGAGCACTGCTGCAAGTTGTTTGCCCTATTGGACAGTCCCAGTTCTGGTTCTGTGTGGGTGCTCTTTCCTGGTAAGAGTGTAGTGCAAGTGGCTGTGGGTTCTTTCTTTAGATCGTTGAGTACAGCTCTGAGCATGGAGGGGAGAGTGGACAGTTTGTCCACGATCGGGCCTCATCCACAGCTTGTTCACAGCTCGGACTGGGCTCTCTTTATAAGGCAGTTAAGTTCCTCCAGTTTCTCGCCAATACCAGCAAAGAACAATGCCAGAGTATTCAGTAGGGACAGCTGAATGTCCATCTTGTCTGATTGGTACTGAAGCGCCTCTGCAGACAACTGCATGGTATTCAAGAGAGAGGCCTACGCGGTGCCATACTACGACTCGACAGCCCTGCCGGAGTTGGTCCCCTATATGGTGTCCAGGTTGGGTCCGACTCTGTTTTCTCTGGAAAATTGGCAGGGGAGGCCACATGCGGACCGTCCTGCAGGTAGGAGGCCAGCATATCCTTCCATTCTTGCGTGTCCAGGTATGAGAGGGCCCCCAGCCCCTCCTCTTGGTGTTCTGGGTGGACCGAGCCAAGGGGGTGTAGGTTAGCGCTGGTGGGAGACTGGGCCCAAGATGGTATGGAAGCATTAGCTCTAGCTGTTATGGTTGTATACAGAAATATGGGTTGCCGGCGGGTTAGCGCAGGTTCGCAAGATATACTCCAGCTCACACCTCTATTCTATCACAGCGTGACTGGAGTGCGAATGTGGTATAACACGAAACCAGCCACAGAAAGTACACTAAACCACAAGTCCCAGAAGGCAACAGGACGGTGAAGAAAGGCACTTCCTTCAACCGCCCTATTGACAGCAAGCAGTATTTAAACTACGCCCCTTGGATTGTCCAATGCTTGACAATCCGGTTGGGAGTAGGATTCTTCCAGCCTTTGGCAAGCCGCTTGTTTCCGTATGCCGTGTTGGGCTTAACGTGTTTCTACTAGCAGTTCCTCATCGATAGTCAGAAATTCCAAGAACGCGCCCCAGGAGGGGAGCGTATTTCTTTGTTTTCGTTGAGGTTCCCAGGACTCGCCCCAGGAGGGGTGCACATTCTTTGTTGCTGGTCGCTTTGTCAGGACGCGCCCTAGGAGGGGCGTGTCAATTACGTCCATTGTCGGGTGTTCTTGGACAGAGTGTTGTCGGCTGCCGAACGGCTATCTTTGTTGTTCTATTTTTTTTCCACTAAAGGAGCAGGAACAGTAGAATCCTAACCCGTGCCTGCATTTGTATGCATATTCTAAATGGATCCGTGGAAACTGTACTTTCTTCCCGCTGTGCTGTGTTAATAGCTGAGGAAGATTCTTATCAGAACGGACCGACGTCGGTGTCAGTTAAGTACTCCTCTGTGTGCATTTCGTTTTGCTCTCTTTCATTTATGACTATTGTCCGCTTGATTGAAGAGGCCGGCAGAATACTCTCTTTTATCAGGCCGAGATTTTCATTTTATTTTGTTTCTGGTTCATTACTCAGCATGGCCATTTTGGAGATTCCTCAAGGGAGTTCATTTTTACATGTATTGACTTCCCATATTTGATAAGGAAACCGAACATAAACCAGTGCCAGTTCTTTTGTAATACGGCTGCCTGAAGAGTGTGTAGTGAGTATGAGTATTGATAATAACTGATTGTTTCTATCAATTCTGATCACTGAATTCTATCTGTGCATTGGGACACAACTACTTTATTTTCTTTCTACAGGGCGCACAGAGGGTCCTACACGGAGGATAGTCATCCTGCTCTATTGGGACGTTACAGACGAGGTCTTCCAGTTATCTTCAGCAGCTTTGCCTTATTTTATCTCATTCCCTTTTTTCCCACTGTGTGGTGTTTCTCAAGAAACTTGTTATATTTGCTCTTGTGCAATAGCACATGGGGGGATTGGGGAAACAGGCTTCACTCATCGCCCCCGCTGGTCGGAAACTTAAGGTTAGTGGTATGCTAATCTGACTACACCTTACACTAGCAGTCCGGACCCCGGAGTCTGAGCTGGCAGTACTGTCCTTCTGGGTTAAGGTGAGGCCCTCTTCTGGTTGGTGTTTCTGCACCCTCCCCTCACTGTTTGGAGCTTTTTTGGGATTGTGTATGCCTGGAGTCTCTCCTAGTTTTTGCCCCTGAGGGTGCCGTCATTGGGCTGCGTGGATAGCAGCAAGGGCACGTCGGCTGAGTGAGATGCTGGTGAGAATGCTGTAGATAGAGCCAGTCACTCACGCCCTGGTCACCAGCAGACTCGACTACGGCAACGCACTCTACGCCGTAATAAACAAAAACCTCATCCGCAAGCTACAGAACATCCAGAACGCCGCCGCAAGACTGGTCCTCAACCTGCCAAAACACTGCCACATCTCCCAGCACCTGCGCACACTCCACTGGCTCCCCGTCGAGGCGAGAATCACCTTTAAGATGCTCACCCACGCACACAAGGCCCTCCATGGCACCGGACCAGCATACCTGAACAGCCGACTCAAATTCCACGCACCCCAAAGGACCCTACGATCAGCCCAGCTCTCCTACGCCGTGGTCCCCCGCACCAGAAAGACCAGATCGGGAGGCCGCTCCTTCTCCTTCCTCGCAGCCAAAGCATGGAACGCCCTTCCGCTCCACCTCAGACAGACAACATCGCTCTCCATCTTCGCAAGAAACCTCAAAACCTGGCTCTTCGACAGACCCCCTCCTTGATGGAATGGAACCTGCACCCCCCCCCCACCCCTAGCGCCTTGAGACCCTTACGGGTGAGTAGTCGCGCTTTAACAAACTCCTGATTGCTTGGTTGTTGGCTGGGCTTGAGGATCCTGTGTGCCCGGACTGTGAAGTGGTTTGGTCCGTGGTGGTTAGTATCATATCGGTTGTCGTATGTTGATTGAGAAAGAGAGAGGGCCGGTGAGGTGTCTGTTGTGCTGATTGCCCATCTCTCGGTGCTTTGGAGACTGTAAAGACTGCTGTAGGGGCTGAAGCGGGGTCTGCAGCTCTTTGAGAGCGGCGTTGCTTGATAAAAGGGTGGAGCTGGCATCCTTCAGAAAGCGACATTTTGTATCCATTTTTTTCTGGATTAAAGATTCTGTACGTTTCTGTACACCCCCCCTCCGTGCTTGTCCTCGGCGTGTCCTTTAATTGTGACTCGATTGCAATTGGTGGCGCTTGTGAGCTAAGTTGAGTAGGTGGTTGTGACTTCCCTTTGTTCCCCTCCAGCCTTCGGGGAAGAGGCACCCATGATCTCCCGGACCTTATTGGGTATTCAGTGCCTGCTCTACGCAACGTGGGTGGTCTACTTCCTGTTGTGATAGTGGCTGGCTACACTGACTGCGTCAGTTGGGGCAGGTGAGCAACTGGACCTGGGCCTTCGAGAGTGCTGCCCTCTCAGTTGATCGGTCAGTCCCTCTATTGGGCGCTGCCTTACCCCTCATGTGCAAATTTACCTGGTGGCTCTGGGTCCTAGCCTTGATAAATGAGGTAGGAGGGGGTTACAAGCGTGCCTTAATGGTCTAGACTGAAGCTCCACTGCCCCAGTTTCTTCCGGCCAGGAAGATGGTGGAGGGGGAGCAGTGTATTTGCCGTGCCGCCCTCACTCTTGCTCTGCTGCATCGGGGGCAGTGGCTCGGCCCCCCTCCTCAAGTTCTCCAAAAGATTCAGGAGAATTCCCTTGGTTGGGTGGCAACTGGCAGGATGTTCGCAACTCTCCTGAATTGATGTGGGCCGGTGGTGGGCCAGGGTGTTTTGGACCAGGGCTTATGCTGGAGACGCTGGGTAACTCCACTGATACACGCCTATCTTGCTCCCCCTCCCGCCGTCCCCGTATCTCTGTCTCTGTCGCTGCCTGTCTGCATTCTGTGGTCCTCAAAGGTAGCAGTGATGAGGCTGGTTGCGGTAGTGGCGAGTGGGGCTTACCAGACGTGCCGCGGGCAGCACCCGGACCTATCCGGGCAGCTTCAGCAACCACCTGGGGCTCGCTCTCGGCAGCAGCTGACTACAGCTGCTGCACTTGCACTGCAGCGGATGCCGAACTCCTAGGAGGGATGGGTGACTTGGGTATCTGGGGTGTCCGGATGCATGGCTCGTCCCGACACCCAAACTCCCGCCCCTTGGGCAGCTCAGGGGTTCAGAGGCTCCGCTCTTGGCTCAGCGGCTTGGCTGCGGCTTCATTGGTTGCGGCTGCGGTTTGGCAGTGTGTGACGTCAGGTCGCTCAGCTTCAACTTCTCAGAACCACAATGTAAAGGTTGTTCTCCAAGTTTCTGCTCTATACAGAAGGACCGATTTTAAGTTGGTGTTAAAAAGCCAGATCTTGGTTTGCAGTGTTGGGTCCGTGAAGCTCCAGATCTTCTTTAGCTGAATGAAGGCAGCCCTTAATTTGCCGATTCTTATCTTAATGTTGGCGTCTGTGCAGCCCTGCTTGTCTGTGACACTGCCCAAATAGGTGAGACCTCAACCTACTCCAGTACATCGCCTGCAAGAGTGATTGCAGTTGTGCTGGTCGTGTTAGCCTTCATGATCTTGGTTTTTCCCCTGTGGATGTTGAGTCCAAGTTTTGCTGATGTGGCTGCTAAATTGTCACACTAGTGGCCAAGCATTTTTATCGACACAAATGGGGTAACGCTGGTTGGTAGCAATTATGTGAATTCCTTGTGATTCCGGAGGTTTTTATCACAGAAATGCAACGGCAAAGTCTGATTTCAGGCAAAGTTTGAGATTTGCGGGGGATTGTGGGTAAGAAAACCTCGTGGAATCCACACAAGGCACAACACCCTGGAATCCCCTCATTGTCCAGTGTTCAAAAAGGTCTGTGGTTCGTAGGTTTATTTGGGTTGTGCCACAGCACGACCCCAAATACCACAGCTACCCCATTGTTTATCAATGTAGCGCTTTAGCGCCTTTTGTATCATGGTCTCTTGGCCCACCCACTCAAGTGGGGTACCTTTCTTGTCACGCAACATGTTGCAACTCAGGTTGGTAGGAAATTTAAGCTCCCAGCAGATTCCAGAACTTTCCATCACAGAAATGTGAGAAAAATGTTTTTTTTAGTCGAAGTTGGAGTGTGTTAAGGGATTCTGGGTAAAAAAAAAAAAGACCTGATGAGTACCATGTAAGTCACCCCCTTCCTGGATTCCCCCAGATGTCTAGTTTTCAAAAATGTGCTAATTTGCTAGGTTTCCTTAGGTGCCGTCTGAGCTAGGGCCCAAAATCCACAGCTACCAACTTTGCAAAAAAAAAGGGTAATTTTTGATTGGAAAAATGTGATGTATCCATGTTGCATTTTGGGCCGTTTCCTGTCGCGGGCACTAGGCCTACCCACACCAGTGAGGTGCCATTTTTATCAGGAGACCTGGACGAATGCTAGGTGGAAGGAGTTTTGTGGCTCCCCACAGAATCCAAAACCTTCCATCACAGAAACGTGAGGGAACTATGTTTTTGTTTTGTCAAAGTCTGAGGTTTGCAAGGGTTGCTGGGTAAAAAACAACCTGTTGTAAGCCACTCAGATCAGCCCACCCCGGATACCCCAGGTTTCTAGTTTTAAAAAATGTGCAAATTTGCTAGGTTTCCTTAGATGCCGACTGAGCTTGGGCCCGAAATCCACAGCTACTCCCTTTCCAAAAAAGGGTCAGCTTTGAGTGGAAAAATGTAATGTATCCATATTGCGTTTTGGGTCGTTTTCTGCTGCGGGCACTACGCCTACCCACACAAGTCAAGAACCATTTGTATCCGAAGACATGTGGAGCATAGAATAATTGAATATTTGTTATTACCAATTTGATTTTGCTGCATTTATGCCTTCCAAACGTAAGCCATTGTATAAGAAAGAAGACATTTTGAAAAATATCCTCTAAATTATATGCTAGTACTGGTACCTACAAATTCAGAGATATACAAAAAAACACTGCTCTTAAACTCCATATCTTATGACCATTTCAGAAATACATAGGTTTCCTTGCTACCCATTTTTAACTTTACATATTTCACCATATCAATTGGTCTGTACTTGGTACACATAGTAAAACCATTGTACTTTGCAGCTCAGTTGTTGGCTCTGGGTACCTTGGGTTTATGGATAACCTCCAAACCCTATATATCCCCACAACATAAGGGTCTAGTGGACGAAATGGTATACTGCTTTTGTAAATAGACCATTGGGAGAAAAAGTTACAAATGAATACAACACATGGCTGTTTTTTTATTTTTTTACTCATTTTCAATATTTCTTTATTTCAGCAGTTAGTTTCTTCGGGAGAAGCTTGAATGATATACACATATGGCCTCTTGCTGATATCGGAATTCTGTCTACTTTTCAGAAATCTATAGCTTTCCTGGATAACCCATGTGTTTCTCACACGTTTCCACCACAAACTTGCCTATTTTCAGAAAGAACAAATTTGTCCTTGATATAAAACAAGAGAGATCAGAGATGAAAAGGCTAAGTAGTAGGACACTGTTGGAAAAGGGCCCTCTCCGAAGAGTCACCCCAAACATTTTGCCTTCCTCCTCCTCTTTTTCTGACCATATTTTTGTTGGCTTTAAGACTCTGGGACTTTACCACTGCTGACCAGTGCTAAAGTGCCATATAATAAAAGCTCTGTGGTACGCTACCTGTGGGTGAGCACAGATTATCTTTTAGTGTGTATCTAGCATACCCTGACTATAGTGGTGGTTCCTGCCTGGATGCATACCTCAGCCAACCGGGAATCCCATTTCTAACACAGGGCTGAAATGCACCTCTGCCCCAAACCACTTGGTACTGGACTTTTATCTGATAAAACACCATTCCCAGTCAAAGACATCTGGACCCAGTTTCTTGAGGGTAGCTGTCAGATCTTAAGTAGCAAAGCGTGATGAATATTATAAAACTATAATTTCTCTCTTAGAATATTCCAGTCCACCAGGTCGAAAGCAGCCTGGAAATCCACAAAACCGCATCATTTACCAGTTGTTACTATGATTCTCCTGGCCAACGTCCAAAGAAGTTTACAGTAGTCTATTGTGGAATAGTTTCCCCTGAAGCCACCTTGTTGTCTCTGTACAATGCCTGTGCCTGAGGCCCAGGCATTTTAGGTATTGTGGGAGAGCTGTTGCAAAACTCTTGACGGAGGTATCCTGCAAAGAAATCAAGCAATAGTTTGCTGAGTTATTTCTATAAACTTTTTTTGTAAATCGGCTTGATAAAGGAACACCGCCATGAATCTAGGATCACCCCCTTGGATGCAAGCCATTGAAAAAAGGGGCCTAATGTGGCAGTCCACCAAATAGGGCCAGCGTTAAATATTACTTAAGGGAGACTCCCAAGGCCACTTGGCCATGAAGATTTCGTGCTTTTAATGATTTCAGCAATAACATCGTACTTCAGACTACATCCTTAAAGAGGACAAACCAAAGACTCAAAAACCTCAATTCAAAATAAGACTTGCCCCGACTACTGAGGACTCTGCTTCTGAAAGGGGAATGGCAGTGACGATGCTGGACAGCGCGGCAGAAGTCACAATAGCTCGCCCGAACCTGATGGTTTATCTGGCGGTAGTAGTTCTGAGTGAGCATATCACGGTGGAAACACCTCATACAAGGGTAAGTGTCCCTCATCGTTTATACAAAATTACGGTCCAAATGGAAGAGGACATACCCAGGACAGTTAAGGGTCTCTTTGGGGAGAACCTGACTCACGGTTATGACATTCTTTTGGCTGAAAAGGAATGGCCACCTGAGTTCGTAATGAAGGGCCTGTGGCGTTCTGAACCTTCTTGTCAGCCACAGACTCCTGGTTCTGGAATGTGATGAAGGTTGCCTAGCACTGTTTGAACTGTGAGTTCAGTTATACTTGGCTTGCTGCTGGATGGGGTCTCTAAGTCTCTACTTACTTGAATAAAGTCTACTCACTTCAACTAACTACGCCTAGACGCTGTCTTGTGAGAGACCTACTTCTACATTTTGACGACGATCTACCTACGCATATTATGAGACCCCTGTGAGAAGTTGGCCTGGCATATGCTGTCCACTAATTATAGTGGGCGCCTTGCACCAGTCCAAATCGACTCTTATGGTAGGTAGGTTAAAGATAACCTTATTGAAAGCTATCCTAGTGGTAGCTGTGGAGAGCAGCCTTCAGGCTAAGTCTTGAAGGAATGTAAAGCAGCTTGTTTTTACCAGTCTATAATCTCTTGAGTGACCAAATGAAAGAGCACCACACCAGGTATATATTGAAAATATATGTATTTATTACTAAACACACCCCTCTAGTCTCTTTATGAGGCTAGATTTCGAAGTACATAGGTTATAAGATCTTAAATCACAGTAATAGCACAAATACACGTTTGGGCCCTAGGGGCGTACCAAACCATATACCAATAAAGTGGTATGCGAACCACGACTGAACTAGACACTAGGCCTAGAGCCTCTAGAAGTGCTTGGACCACAAGGAACCACCCAAGGTAGTGACACAGGGGACCCACGGGAGACGCGTGCAGTGTAAATACACAACCGCGATACGCCGTTAACTTCTATGGAGAAAGTCGGGATCGGGAAAATAGAGGAAAGGGACACTTTAAAGAGGACTAGGACAAAACCCTTTGAGATCTAGGACTTTGAAGAGTCTCTACCCACGGGAGCACCGGAGTACTCGTGTTACCTCACCCAGGGAAGCCGGGTGCATAGGTGCCTTTCGGGGTCGGGTTTCGTCGTCGGTTCTTATGGCGATCTGCTGCAAAGTGCTGCTGGCGACCAGGAGAAAAGTGTCCGGGTGGATCCAAGAGTGGATCGGAGTTCTGAAGAACCTGAAAGCAGAGGGGACAGAGTCTGGGTCACTAGCCAGTGACCAGGGAGGTGATGGACAGATGCCCACCGATGTCGAGTGCTTCAGGTTCGATGACGGTCGTCTTGACTCTTCAGCCACGAGGTCCGGGAGGCGTTGTCGGCGACCAGGAGCAGGATTCGGGCTGTTGCTCGATGTCTGTCGAGTGCAGAGGTGTCGGCGACCAGATTGGACCCAACAAGCCTTGGCAACGGCAAGTCTCGAGTAAGATGTGGATCGTCGATGATGCAGACCAGCAAGGTCTGGGGAACTCACCCAGCGAGGGTAAGTGAGGGCAGGCCTGGAGCAACCAGACTGCCAAGTAAAGAAAAGATTGGCCTTCGTTAAGGGCTACTAGCCAACGGGCTAGCGACCGCGAAGGAGCCTCGTGACGCCGCACGTGGAGCTGGCTTACAGGACACTCGTGGAGTGGGGGCCAGTGATCTTCGGTGCAGGTGGTGCTGGAGGCTAGGGCTACTCGGAGCCCAAAGCACGACTTCTTGGGAGACCCAGAAGATGGTGCACTTGCAAATGTGCTCGGTGTCCAGGGGTCACGGTCTCAAGTCACCCACGACAGCCACGGGCCTCAGCTTTGCTGGGGACTCAGGGTAGCCTCGGGAAGTCTGAGAATCCACCTCTGGTGATGCGATGACTTCGGCGTCCGACGGGAGCTCCAGTGATGCGAACCGGACAGATGCTTCTTTGGTGCCTGCCAAGCAGGGGAGTCACTCCTTGACCCCAAGGGAGATTCTTCAGTCCTCTAATCGTGAGTAGAGCGTCGAAGGTCCAGGATTCTGTTTCAGAGTTTCGTCCAGGTATATCTAAAGTCCTAGGGACTGGGTTCCTACCTTTATTCTAAAAATAGGGGATGGACTACTCTGTGGCCCCACCTATGGGTGGGTCAGGGCAGAGGGGTGGCTACACCCCTTTCCCTTTGTCCAGTTCGCGCCAAAGCAGGGGCTGCAAGCCCCTGATCCGGTTTGAACTGGGGTATGCACAGGGACACCAAATGTGCCCCCAGTGCAGGACTTCAAAGCACCCGAAAGTGCTCCCGCCCAGCCCCAATACACATTGTCCTGTCTGGGGAGGTGGTCACACCTCCCTGGGACAGGAAACCTATTGTCCAGGCCTCCCCTGCCGGAGTTTCGTCCAGCAGCAGGAGGCCAGACTCGTGTCTGTGGCAGCAGCATCCATTTTGTGATGCCAGGGCTCTGGAAAGAAGTTACCGGACTCGTCAGAGTTAACATGCCTTTCCCTCTAGAAGGGTGGAATGCTACCCCCGCCGCCAGGATTGGCGGGGGGTAGTATTCCAAGATGTTTGACACCAAACACGACATGTTTAGGTGCAGCCATTCCATAGTTAGCATTTTACCGCGAGGATATAATGCGTTTAAGAGTATATGGTCAGGCTGCACTACAAACAGCATCAGAGATGGTCTCCGAACGCTGCAGAGGGGCCCTGCTCATGCAGGGGCACCCTCTCACATAGGAACCATGCACTCTGCCTTTAGGATTGATAAGGCCTGCCTTAGGAGTGACTTATAGGTTTATATGTGTGTATGCTTTTAGTGATATAGGTAACCTATACCACAGCAAGGGGTGCATGCACCACCTTACCCAGGCTGCAGTAGCAGACCTGTGGTGTCAGTTTGGATGGCCTACCAGGGGTGGCATAATACATGCTGCAGCCCCTGGCAGGCTCTCTGAGGTACCTATGCCCTTGGTACATAGTATACCATATACTAGGGACTTACAAGGGCACTCCAGATCCCAATCAGTGATGTGCCTAAGGCACATGGAGACCCTTTTAAAGAGGAAACAGCTAGGCTGGGGTTCTGAATAGCAGGGCCCCAGCCAGACTAATGTCGAAAACCAGTGAAGTATCAGCAAAAAGTGGGGGTACCCCTGTGAAGCAGATCCTACTCTCCTACAACCCCAACAGCCAATTCTTCTATAAGAAAGCTTTACAACCGTTTACTCTCAAATACTAACTTCCTACCTCCCGGTGGGGACGATGTTCTTCTTCATCTGCGGAAGCGGAGGAGGTTGCAGTGGTATCCTGATTTCTGCTGCCTTGATTCAAGTCCTGTAGTATCCTGATTTCTGCTGCCTCGACTTCATCGCAGTGAATAGTCTTCCACAGTTGTGCGGACGCTGGGAGGAAGTTTTGCGGATTGAATTTAGTGCACGGCTGGCCACATCCATTGTCTCTGACGAGGTACGTGCGCTGCGGCAGGTCATTTGGGCTTCCCTAGATACTTGTCTCGGCTGTCTGGCCTTGCCTGGCCTTGCCTGACTTGCTGTGTGGCCTACTCCTTGCTTGCCTGGCCTCAACATCATCGCGTACAAACGCGGCGGCCATCTTAGGAGACTCGTCCTTACCAGACTTCCTGTGCGGCCTTGCCCTTGTTTGCCTGGACCCAACGTCATCGCGTACAAACGCGGTGGCCATTTTCTATCTGCCTGGGCCCAGCATCATCACACGCAAACGCGGCGGCCATCTTCGTGGGATCTTCGCGTTCAGCCTGTCTCTGCCTGACCGCATCTCATGTTCACCTGTTTAGTTACGCGCTGACGCGCACAGCTTGTCTCTTGCTTGCCTTTATCTGAGTCAATTTCAAGTTGAGGAATTCACCTACGTGCTGATGCGTACAGCTTGCTTTCTTACTTTCTATGTTATGTGCTGAAGCGCACAGCTCTTCTTAACTGGCTTTAACACACGTGCTGACACACACAGCCGGATCCTCACGCGCTGATGCGCACAGGTTATTTTCTTATTGTTTTACATTACGCGCTGACGCGCACAGCTTTTCTTAACTGTATTTATTACTCACGTTAGTTTTGATTCTGCTTCTGTGCTATTACGCATAGCTGTTACCTGGTGTATTACAGATTGTGCGCTGACCTGTACTGCTGTGTCTATTTCTGATGCATTTATTTTATACAAGTTTTCTTCCAACAGGTGTGTGTCACTCTCGCTGATACACACAGCTTTTGGCATTCTGGCACTCATTTTCAACATCTGTTCTGTAGTAAAGCATTTCGAGCATAATGCAGAATGTTCCTGCACCACCGTTTTTCCTCTCTTCCCCAAGTGTACCTCCCATACCCTGGCAAAAGTGCAAGAAGGTATTTTCTCATTATGCTCTTGTTTGTGGTACCTCCCTAAGTGCAGAGAGGAGAACTTCTCTGCTCATGCATTGCTTAGGTTCGGAAGGACAGGAGGTATTTGAGCACCTCCCTGAACTTACTGATAGTGAATCTGCATCACTCAATGAGTACGAAATTTGTATAAAAAAACTAGATTTACACTATCTTCCAAAAATAAGTACTGTGCTTGAACGCTATCATTTTGGTAGAAGGATGCAGAGGCAAGAAGAATCGGTGGAGCAGTACATAACAATTTTGCGCAAGTTAGCCTCTACCTGTAACTTTGGTGCCACATTGGAGGAATGCCTGAGAGATCAGTTTATGTTGGGTTGCGTTCAAGACAAGACTAGGGATGCTCTCTGGCAAAAGGACAATCCCTCTCTTCAAGAGGTCATTACCATCGCAAAGAGCCATGAGCATTCGAAAGCGTGTGTCGACATCATAAAGAAAGAATCTTCTGCTGTTAAGAACGATCATTCTGAGGTCAAGGCTGTTTTTGATAAGTCTGTTAAATCTAAAAGTGACTTAGATCAAAGATCTTCTTATCAAGCTCAAAGATCTTCTTATCAAGCTCAAAGACCTTCTAATCAAAAGCACTTTCAAGGCAAATGCTACAGGTGTGGTGACTCTGGTCACATGGCCGATTTTAAGAACTGTCCAGGTTGGAAAGTCATTTGCAAAATTTGTGGTAAGAAAGGTCACGTTTCCAAATGCTGTAGATCTGGTAAAGATCACAAGACTGTCAAAGAAGTTGATCTTTTTGATGACGATGCTGAAGAAGTCATTATTTGTCAGGTTTCAGGAGATAAGCCAGATGGTCCTTAGGAGCACGTTTTAGTTAATGATGCATCTGTCAAAATGCTGTTTGACTCTGGGGCCAAGATTACACTTGTTCCCAAAGTATTTTATGAGAGCGATTTACAGGATAATGTTGTCCTTAAAAAACCTGACATCAGACCAAAAGGATATGGTGGAGTCACCATTGATCTACTTAGTTACTTTTGGGAGTCAATTAATTTCAAGGGGAGGGTGATCTCTGGAAAGATTTACGTCTCGATGAAAGGTGACTCACTTATAAATTGGCTTCATCAAAGGGATCTGCATGTGTTTCTTGACCCCAACGAAGATCCTCAGGTCTGTCTGAAGGAGTTGCCACCTGTTAGGTTAGTTGACAATTTGATTCATGATTTGATTAAAGATTTTCCAGCTGTTTTCGCAAGTGACCTAGGTTGTTTCAAAAATTACGTACATCGCATAATACTTAAGCAAAATATTATTCCAAAGGTTGCCAGGGTTAGGAATGTTCCTCTCTTAGTAAGAGAGAGCATGAAGTGTGAGCTAGACAAACTCCTGGCCAGAGGTATCATCCAAGAAGTCGAGGCAACAGAGTGGGTCTCTCCAGTAGTGATGGCTCATAAGGCCAATGGCAAGGCCCGGCTCTGTGTGGACTTGAGGGAACTCAACAGAGAGGTGGTCGTTGACCACTACCCACTGCCCAATATTACTGAAATGTTGTGTTCCCTTGAAGGGGCGAGGCATTTTTCCTCCTTGGATTTGACCTCTGCTTACCACCAGTTTAGGATACACCCTTCTTCTCAAGATCTCACGGCCTTTGTGACGCCCTTTGGTACATTTAAGTTTCTAAGAATGCCCTTTGGACTAATTTCGGCTGCCTCTGTTTTCCAGAGGGTAATGGAGGGCATTCTTGGAGGTCTAAAGGGTGTAAAGGTGTATCAGGACGATGTGCTCCTTTTTGGAGTTGCTTTGGAACAACATGACTTGAGGCTGAGGTCTGTTTTAAGGAAGTTACAAGATGCCGTGCTCACACTTCAAGCTGATAAATGCAAATTTAATGTCAAGGAAATTGAGTACCTTGGGCATTTTGTTTCAGCAGAAGGAATCAAACCCAAGGCGGCTCTTGTGAATTCTATTCTCAATTTACGCTCGCCTTCTAGCAAGGATGAGCTTATAACATTTTTGAGTATGGCTGAATTTTACCATAAATTCATTCCAAATTTTGCAGGGAAAACCTTGTCTCTAAGGTCGTTGTTGAAGAAAGGGAGTGAATTTGAGTGGTCAAAAGATTGTGAAAAGGAATTCATTGGTATAAAAAATCACCTCAACGATGCACCATGCCTGAGTAGTTTTGATTTACAAAGTCGTCTTATCTCATGACTGATGCCAGCTCAACTGGTCTAGGGGCTGTCTTATTACAAAAAGTAGATGGTGTAGAAAAAACGGTCTTGTTCATCTCCAGGCCTCTAAGAGGTGCTGAATGTAATTACTCTGTTGTTGAAAAAGAGGCGCTTGGGGTGTTCTGGGCTGTGCGCAAGTTAAGAAAATTTTTGTGGGGTAAAAGATTTAAGATTCTATCTGACCACAAACCTCTCAAAGAGGTCTTTACCAAGAAGGGCATAGATTTGGTCTCTCACCGCATACGCAAGTGGGTGGTGGCCCTTCAAGAATTCGATTTTGAATTATCGTATTTACCTGGTTCTAACAATGTTCTCGCAGACTGTCTTTCTAGACTTGGGTGTACGATTGATGACAAGGTTGATGGTTTTGAGTGGTTTGGAGGAGAAGATTTGGAAGAGGATGTGAATGTGTGTTTGATCAGTCAATGTGTTGTTTCGGAAAATGAATGGAAGGAACACCTTGTTGGTGATGTGACTCGGCAAAAGGTCATCGCCATGGTGAAAAGTGTTTGGTGTGAAAAGAAGGACTGTGATGATCTGCTCAGGGGTTTTTGGCATGTCAAGGAGGATTTGGCTATCGTGGAAGGTTTACTTATGCGTGGTAGTAAGCTTATTCCACCACTTGCTTTGAGGGAGAAATTGGTTAGGAATGCTCATGCCTCGCACATGGGCATTGCCAAGACCAAGGAGAGAATCAGGGAACTGTACTGGTGGCCTGCCATGGATGTTTTTGTAGAAAGACTTGTTCAGGAGTGTGCAGAGTGTGCAAATTGTGACAAGTCGTTCAAGTGTAGGACACAACCCATGGTAGTTAGGGACCAGGCTGCTGCTCCTTGGTCTGACATTTCCATAGACATTTTGGGGCCAGTGAAGTTGAGATCGCGGTGGCCGGAGATTAAGATTGTGAATTCTGTTGAGTCTGCTGTTGTAGTAGAGTTTTTGGATGAACTTTTTGAGCGTGAAGGCTTCCCGCAAACCATCATGTCTGATAATGGAGTTCAATTCACTTCTCGTTTCGTGGAAGATTTTCTGGCTTCAAGAGGGATTAGACACAAGAGGTCTGCCATGTATCACCCACAAAGTAATGGTGTGGTTGAGAGATTCATCAAGGTCCTTAAGGAAGCTATGCAACAGGCAAGGTCTTGTGGTGATTGCTGGGAGGTTGCTGTGAGAAGAAAGGTTAGGGAATATCGTTTCACTCCCCATTCTTCAACAGGTGTAGCTCCCTTTCGGCTGTTTAAAGGTAGGATGGCGAATGTTGAGGTGGCTCCCTCTTGGGTTTCTGCAAAGAGAGCGTTGGTTGATGACAAGGTGGGTAGCACGGATGGTTGGAAAGAAAGAGAGAAATGTAAGATGGATGAAAGGAAAGTCCGTTATGATGAGAAAAAGGCTGTGAAGAGCACGATAATCGAAGTTGGTGACTGGGTCAAGATCAAGTTGCCAAGGAAAACCTCTGGTACTTCCAAATTCAGTCAGCCAGTTCAGGTCATCAAGGTATTTAAGAATGCCATAAAGACAAGTGATCACAGGATTTGGAATTTGGGCAGAGTGGCAAAGTGCCTCTCTCCACCTTCGTGTCCCACCAGTGGTTCCTCTTCGCAATTGGTGGAACAAGAATCTGAGGCTCCAGAGAGGGGTTTAAGACCGCTTCGCTTGAAGCGTGTTCCTCTTTGTTTACGAGATTTTGTTTCTTAATATACTTGTATTATGTATAACTTGTTTATTTTATGCTTTTCTTTGTCTCTTTTGTTTGACCTCTTTTATAAGGTTCTATCTTCTGTTTGTTTATGAAGGGGGAGGTGATGTGGTGTTCTGAACCTTCTTGTCAGCCACAGACTCCTGGTTCTGGAATGTGGTGAAGGATGCCTAGCACTGTTTGAACTGTGAGTTCAGTTATACTTGGCTTGCTGCTGGATGAGGTTTCTAAGTCTCTACTTACTTGAATTAAGTCTACTCACTTCAACTAACTACGCCTGGACGCTTTCTTGTGAGAGACCTACTTCTACAGTGCCCAATAGGAGAAACAGTAATTTTACCAGCTTTCTCCGAACTCGTTCCAGAATCAGTTAAACATTCATACGCGCAGGAGTGGGTGCCAACGCTAGCACCTGCAACATACTGAAATTATGTTGGGTGGCATGATGAGTCTCCTCATCACAAAATCCCATTAAAACCAGTCCCTCAACCCCAGAGACAATACCCAATAAAAAATTAAGTTAAAAAACAAGTTAAGGAAATCCTAGATCAACTTGAATACCACGGTGTAATAGAAAATTGCACCTCTTCAATGAATAATCCCTTGTTTCCCGTAATGAAACCGGACAATTCATATAGTCTAGTCTTAGACTGCAGACATTTGAACACTTCCACATGCACGTTTGGGGTACAAAATGCACATAGTGCCGCACTAATGAATAAGATTGTGCAGAAGAAATACAAAACAACACTAGATATCTCAAACGGATTCTTCCGCCAGAATATAGCGCCTAGAAGCAGACATTTGACTGCATTTTCGGCGCTAGGTTCACAGCGTCAATTTTCTCGTTTACCACAGGGGTATAAGAATAGCCCCGGACTGTTTTCAGCAAGAGTAACAGAGTTAATTAAAATTTTTGATGAGGTGGCATTGTCCAATGTAGATGATATTTATCTGACGGACGATAAATTAATGGAGAGCTAGAGTGAACCACATAATTCTTGGGTTCGCTCACCTGTGTTACCAATTTAATTTTAAAAAATCAAAAATTGCCCATCTCAATGTCCTGCTTCTGGGATACAAGTTGTCAAGTAAAGGGAAAAGTCTGGCTTGTGAAAAATGTGCACTACTCCAACCTCCAACAACTCTGAAAAGATTACAATCCATTTTAGAAATTAAAAATGTTGGCAGAACATACATTTTTGGATTACTCAGAATGAGTAAAACCATTTTACGATTTAATCAGACCTGCTTTTTCAATCAGTCATTGGACACAGGAACATACAAACATTTTATGTTCATAGAAGCTGACATGATAGCTTCCAAACATTTGCACACATGTATAAATTTGACTAAACTGGTAATCCGCGTAGATGCTAGACCAACCGGATATACCTATATCACTTTCAATGAGGGTGATACGGTACCCATTTCATACAAATCACATTTGTACACAAACGCTGAAATGCCTTTTGCTCCCACTGACAAAATTCTCACAGCAGTACCTACTGCTGTAGTGAGAGAGAGAGAACTGGCTCAGGGTAAGCGAATAATTGTAGTTAGCCCAGTACCGACCTTAGAGGCCGCTCCCAAAGCAAGCGTTCCAAACGCTAAAACCTTGCGTCCACGGTGTATTCAATAGGCCAACTCCAGGCCTTGAAAAATCATAAAAATTTTACTAGACTTGCAGGTCTAGTGACTTAAATAATCTACTCGACCTATTTGTTATGCTCTTGACCCATAAACTGGTTTCAAATGATGTGATCGTGGGCAAATAATTTAATTAATTGAGCTGCCATTTTCTTCATTATCACACATGAGAGCACCTTCAAATGTGCGAATTCAACATGTCTGCTGTACAAAAAACTTTTTTTATTGATTTAATATACTAAACTTTCATTCTATATATAATACAAATCTAGCCACATATAGGACACACATGACCCCTGACTTGCCTCTTAGTTCATTAACAGCATTTTCATCAGGGCGAGGTCAGGAATGTTTCTCAAATCATGTTTACAAACTATAATTTTAATAAATGCATAACTAAAGCATGAAGTGGTAAATTTGTAATCAGCAGATTTTACATTGAAATGGCCACAAACTTTACCACGGACATGAAGCTTTACTGATGAAACAATATAGTGTACAAACAATAATGTTTGTAAATAGAGTTTCTGCAAATATGTGTCATTTGCACATCACCAAGTAAAGTGTTCTGGTTTGTTTTGCTCCTATTTAACTCTGTTTGCATCACACTTCTTAATTACAAAACAATTTGCTTTTGTAAATCCTGATATATTTTGAAATACTTGTAATATTAAATTACATGCTATTTATTTAAAATGTTATGTGTTACAGAAGAATAACTGGCATCTCCAGACAGCTCACTTGACAAAAACCTCTAACTCTAGTAAGAGAGAGAAAAATGAACCTAATTTTCCAAGCAGCAATTATTTAAAAGAAAAACTGACATTTGACCTCTTTCCTTGAACAGACAGCAAATGTGCCAAGATAAAAACAAGATTTAATGGCATCTCTATTGCTCATTCACTTTCTGAATGAACAGAACACCTGTTCCTTTCCAGCCTAAGGTTACTCGCTAGATGGGACTAGTAGGTGCTAAAAATAGCTCAACCTGATAAAATGTTACTTGTGAGTGCCACAGATGTAGATTACAGAATTGATTCTACACTACAAACACAAGCATTTTTGCAGTACGAACAAGAATATCCTCTGCTGAATGAAATAATGCCTCTAGCTCAATATGAATACATCATTTATACCGATGGATCTGCTCAACCTGTCATAGGGACACGTCAACAATATTCCTCTTTGTGCGCAATCGTGAAGGGGCGCATGCGTGAAGGGAAGTTCCGTCCTAAAAAAACACGCATGCAGTCCCTAGGGGACTCTACAGCGCAGTTGGCAGAGCTAAAAGCCCTGATAATGGCACTACAAAGTACGGACTCCGAATTCCCCACACTCATAGTTTGCGATTCATACTATTGTGTCCAGTCCTATAACAAATATCTTCACTATTGGGGTCAAAATGGATTTCGGAATTCAAAGGGTTGCGCAATCAAACACAAGATGCTTTAGGAGCAAGTGGCAAAGCTGAATGAATGCGTGCCAAGGTCTCAAGTTATCCTTACATTGATTCATCAGCATGTTGGTGTTCATGTTGAAGGGAATTCCATGGCCGTTGAGGCCGCAAAGGCAACAGTCCTCACTGCTGCCATCGCTGCAATCACTTGTTCTAGTACGAGATTAGACAGAGACATATGGTGGCTGTCAATGCAGCCCACTACGACACCCACTTGCGGAAAGACTTTCCACTCAAGTACTGCTAAAAGTTAGATGCACAAAGCATTTCGTATGCTCAGATTCCAGGAGTGGGGGATCGAGTAATACCAAACACTGATCGAAGACTGGGATTAATACTAGCTGCACATGAGGTTCTGAATTCAGCTCACGCAGGGATTACAGCTACAGTATCATTACGGAAGCATCGCTATTGGTTGCCAAGTATCACCAAACAGACCAAGGACTTTGTCCTTAAATGGCATATCTGTCAGCAGATGAAAGGTTCCACCGTAGCAACTCCAGCGCAGACACCTCTATTGGCTTGTGTTTATTTGGACCACTGTCGCCCCTTACACTCTGATGAGGCTTACAAATACATCTTGTTGGCAGTGGATTCATTATCCAGATTCGTGTTGGGTTGGCCACAGCACTTGGCTGATGCCCAAACTGTTATAAAGGATTTGCGAGTCTTCATCGGGACATACGCAATTGGCACACTGCATTCTGACCAGGGACCGGCGTTTAGCTGTTGGGCTTACAAAGAAGCAATGGGAAGTTTGGGTGTGGCCTTGCGGTTCACCTCCCCCTACCATCCTGAGGGAAATTTGGTAGTTGAGAGGAAAAACCGTGACTTCAAGCAATCCTTAACAAAAAGGGTATCAAACTTGGGTGGCAGTTGGGTCAGTCACCTATATGGGGTCTGGAGGGCACTTAATAACATGCCAAGGAAATCCCTGGGGGTATGTACTCCATATATGTCCTGTTTGGGGTGAGAATGCGGGTGCCAGGCCCCGATAGTGTCAGCGCAGTGGCAGCAGAAACACCATTTGACATCAATGAACTTTTGGCTGTTTTACAGGAACTCAATGAATTCCGGGCTTTACAAAGCAATGTCCAAGTAAAACGCACAGACACTGGGGAAATGAAGGTAGTTCCGGCAATACCTTTCTGGGTCACTAAGAGTGGGGACTTGGTCAGAGAGAAAATAGTGGACAAGAAAGAATTTGGGCCATCTTGCAGAGCGCCTTTACCTGTTTTGGCTGTCGAAGGTACTAGAACTGTACTTCTTTTACCCCTTGCCGGTTGCAGAGAGAAAAGGTTTGTCTCTATTGATCTGATCAAACCACACTATGGGGCCGATTCTCAACAGTAGGCCATGTGGGGTCCTGGGTAGCTGCTGCACTCCTCTCTCTACCGTTCAGGAAATTCAGATGGAAGCTTTAATAACCACAGAAGATTCCACTCTCCAAAGAGAAGCTGTAAACAACAATGACATGATACTCCTGTTGAAACTACTACAACTGTACAATCAACAAGTGCAGACATCTCAGTTCGAAAGATTGATGACGTCTTTGTAAATATGCCACAGGTCGAGTCATCTCCCAGTTCTACATAACCTGCTGAGCTGCCAAGAATAGACTGGACAGCGTCTAGCTACTTCATGGATTATGACGCCTTCTCATCGGATTCAAGTGAGCCTGAGCTGCCACCACCGCCTCTCCCTTTCAAGCCACGAGTGTATGCTCTCTATCTTTGGCTGAAAAAGACATACTTTGTTGTTCCATGGATACATCTCTGGATTACAATCGGATTACTTTTCCTTGTCCTCTAGATTGGTTTGGTAACTGTCTTTTTCTACTTCTGAATGGACACTATCTCCCAGAACGCACTGCAGTACCACTTGTGAACTTGGTTCTGAAACCACATGCATCATCGCACTGTGAATTAAGGGACTTGTCCCTGGTGAACATTACAGCAGTACCAGTTCCTGAAGGGATAGTGTGGGAAAGGGTATCCCGAGATGTGTATGGTCCTACTGAACTTTTACAAATTCCATGTTTGTTAAAAATTTCTTTAAATTATATCATCACCTCTAGTAATTTGTTTGATGATTGGGACATTGAAACCGTGCACAATTTGCTTGCAGATCTAGAGCAATCAGCTGCATTTTCTAATGATGGTACATCTAATTTTGGAGACTTGTTCTGTTATCAACATTATGGTCACCATTCCTTACACAAACCTAGTATCCTATGTGCGGTTTACAATTACACTCAATGGGAACACTGCCCAACACCGCCAAAAGGTAGTTTGAAAATATTTGCACAAAAGTTTGTTTATTTTTCTGGTTTTGACAGTTCAGACCCAGCCTCTTATTATTATAGGCTTGCACCTACACCTGCAAAGAAAAATATGCTAACAAACACCAAGCTGATATACTTTGCTTCCTTTATTTCCCAACTGTCTGTACAGGGTTTCAACTTTTGGGAAGACACAATAGACACAAAATTGTCTGGGGGACAAAAGATTGGCAGGTTCATGGAACTGAGGCCTTATTTAGAGCATGCCTCATACCTCATCAAATGATTTTCCTGAATAAAACAGTGCAACAAACTTCCAGTCTTTGGATAGCCAAGATGAAGGATTTGAACACACCTCATATTTCCGCACTCTCATGCTTCGAGAATTGGCAGCACTTAACACATTTCAGTGAGGATACACTGGATACCATGATGCGTAATGGTTCTTTCAATTCATCAGACCCCAATTGGAAGGGATGGTTGATTTGGCCTGTGGACACAAATGGGTGTCAATCTAGATTCCTGGGCAACACCGAAGGGTTTAAAAACAATCGGCCAGATCAGCAATATGTACAAACAGAACACTCGGGTTGGTGTTGTCATATAGTGTTGGGAAGATGTGCCTAGATTGGCTAAAAACCTCAACACTTTCCCAGGTGAAGCGACACTTGTCCCTACTTACCGATGACATGGATTTCAGGGATTTTTTATTAGGTCCGTCGAACCCACGTCAAAGGCACTTCTTGCACGGAATACACAGCGACTTGTGGAAAATTTCTCAACAGGAAGCTGCTGAGAGATTGCACAAGATCGACAGGGTTAATTTAGAAAAGGCTTTGGCTGTGGTTGACAACAGCATGACCACATTGTCATCCAGAAATTATTCACTGGGCAACATAGTATTGTGTGCAATTGATATAATACAGCAAGGTATGTCTATATTACAGCATGGACAATTACGATCCTTTGTAATCCTAAACTGGATATATGCAACACTACATTCTGGCCACTTGGCATCGCGTTACATCAATAGTCCTAGTCTGTTTTCTGAATATAATCTAACAGAAAGGCAGATAGTAATGGCACGCAGAGATGCGAAATATACCATGTTGCACCAGTTACCTTTCACCGTAGCTGAGACCCCATCCACAGAATGGATAATCCATGGATACATCACCCTACCGGTCACAACTTTTCAATTCCAGTATTATCTCCAATACCAACAGGTGGGCAGATATGAAGCGCTAGGGGAAGGTTATGTGTATAAGTATTGGGAATTACCATTCAGGTTTAGATGCAGGAATGGGGACATGGAAGTTTTCCTTAGTGGTTCCGACTGTTACAATGCTTTAAGCGGGTCCATAATTTGCAAAAACATTTCTCTTCACGGGACATGCAATGCTTCAGTGGCGGGGGCGCTAGAGGGCGCACGGCAAGATGGCCACACGCTAGTGTAGCTCTGCCCGGCTGGGCTGCTATCCGACCATTATCCACCACCAAATCACTGCATCCACGACGCTACTGCACGGGGATTGCAAGGTATCACTCCCCTGCTTTCATTTTGGGAAACGTGAAGAGCCCAGCGCTGCCTCCGCGCTGGGGATCCTGCTTGACAAGTTCCTAGCGAGCGCGGGCAATATGGCGCCCGCGGTGCGGCTTTGAGGTGAAGTTCTCCCGCTGCGGCCGCTGCTGTGTGAGCAGTTATGAATGACGGAGGATTGCTGACCGATTATTGAGGCAGAAGCCGGCACGGGGTGACATCTGCTGTGCCTGAGGTGTATTGCCGTGGGATCGACCGCCGCTGAGGTATCGTGGTCCTGCCACGCGGGAGCGGAGCCCCGCTGTGTGAGGAGGAGGAATGGCAGCCTGAACACAGCTCCCTGACCCGGGCTGCCTCGGAGGGTGCCCGCCGCCTGTCACGACCTCCTGGTGCCGACCGCGGTTAGTGGGGCTTGGCCTGACCGGGCTCGCGGCTGCGGAGCTGGGTGCGGGCCAGGGGGTGCGGGTCGCGCTCTGCGAGCTGTGGGGAGCATCGGGGGGGAGTGAGGCACGGGTGTGGTGGGTGCCGTCGGCGCTGCCAGCGCCCTGCAGAAAATTGACCATCGGAATTAGGGGCGCCGCCTGGAGTGGGCCAGACCTCTCTTCTCCCTGCGGCCTACTTGATTTGAGGGACACCGTGCTTACATGTGCGGCCTGCCGCTGCAGCGCAGTCCTGAACTTAAGCAAGCGGCGGCCGCTGCGAGGAAAGTGCTGTGAGGCCCGGGGTGGCCGGGGGCCTGTGTGTACTGAGCGCTAAGTGGCCCGGTGGATAGCGCGTCGTGGTGGCGGTGCCTTGGGCCCCGAGATTGTGTCCCTGAATCACGTGGATTGGCGCTGGATGTGGCATAGCTGTGAGGAACGACGTGCTAGAATTCTGCGGCCTGGTACTGTCCGCCTGTGAGTTACGGGCTCTGACTAACATTGCCGTGCTGGTCCCCCGCTGGTGACATTGGTACTGGTGGCACCCCCCTCTGCCTGGGGTTGTCCGCTGTCAGGACCTCCCTCTGTGTTGGCGAGACAATTGGTGGGAGCCTGTTGGGCACACACAGCACGACAGACTTGTGGCCTCTTGGACTGGCCTCTGCTGCTCTGCCCGCTGGGGTGGAGGACATGAAGGGGGGGGCTGTCTGCCTGGGTGCATCTGTGAGGATTCCCCTGGTCGTGAGTCCCCCTTATTGGGGATTGCCTATCATTGCAGCGCAGGGCCGCCTGCTGGGTCGAGCACATTGGGCTTGTGGATTTGTGGTGTGCCGCCTGGATTCTGTCCGGCGCAGTGGGTTGTGCAGTCGGAACTGCGTGGAGCAGACAATCTTGGGCTGGGGGCCGGAGAAGCCCAGTGTTTGGGCCTCGTCTCTTTCTGCCTCACGTCTAGGTGCAGCTTTGCAGGGGGCCTGACTGGTGCCACCTTTTCCACCAAGGCACTGCTTATGTGAGTGGGCTGACTGTCCTCTGGCTACATACCTAGTCGTTGGCGCCGGTCTACAGAGGGTGCCGGCGCTAGGTGTTTATTATACTTTGTACACAGGCATCTCACACCCTTGTGGTTGACAATGGGGAGGATGGATAAATCGCAGCCACGCCTCACTTTTGAAGCACGAAAATCATCGAAGACGACGCAAAAAGCAGCCTCTGACTCTGAGGCGGATGCCCTTAGCGACGCACCTCCTACCCTTGAGGCCACACTACTGGCAATGCAGCGCAGCCTCCAATCCATTGAGGGCACAATGGCAGCGGTAAACCATCGTCTGGACCATATGTCTGCGCAGTTGGAGAAACAAAACACCCACATGGGTGAGGTGGAACAACGAGTATCTGCGTCAGAGGATGGCCTGAGCGAGGTCGCGGGTAAGACACTAAATATGGAGAAGGTCCTGGCCCTCATTCAGGCCAAGAATGAGGATTTAGAGGCGCGGTCCCGGCGCAACAACATAAGACTCACGGAGCTGCCGGAATCCACCAATGTGGGAAAAATGGAGACCTTCATAGAAAATCTCATCAAAGATATTTTTGGTACCGAACAGTTGTCAAATATGTTCATCGTGGAGCGCGCGCACCGCTCCCTCGCGGCGCGTCCTGTCCCGGGGGCTCCTCCCCGCCCAATTATAGCTAGGGTGTTAAACTACAGGGACCGCGATGCCATTCTCCGGATGGACAGAGACAAGGGTTCCATAGTCCATCAAGGTAATGCTCTGGCCTTCTTCCCTGATTTTACTGTTGCTGTGCAAGCTGCCCGCAGAGAATTTGGTAATGTGAAAAAATGTCTGCAATCTGAAGGGGTCCCCTATGCGATGCTCTATCCTGCTCGATTGAGGATTGGCCCTGATGGAGACTCAAAAATCTTCTCTAATCCTAAGGCGGCCCTTGAACATGCGAAGCAGCTGAAGTGGAATCGGCGGGAGTCCAGCGCGGCACGAAGCGATGAGGAACAGTAGTAGGGGAGTCTGTCATCTCATAAACTGGACTATTGTTTTACTGCTTTCTACTGTTTTGGTACACACTGTATTAAGAATGCTATATATCTTATGTATATGTGCTCCCCTAGGACAACCGGCTCATACTGGACTGCACGCTGGGGGTTTTTAGAATGGTTAATGTGGCACAGTCCCTAGATCTGCTCAGCCGTCTCCTACTAGTTGGGAGGTTAGGAGCGCTCCGACGTCCCCCTCGAATGGGTGTACCCCACAAACAAGTTATTCTGTTTTGTTTTTGGTTGGGGCAGGTTGTATCACATTGGGATGGCTTTGGCGAGTTGGGGAAGCTGAAGTGGGTGGGGGGTGGGGGGTTTGTGGTTCAGGGGAAGGTATTGGCACTGTCGTTTTCTTTGACACAGGACATTGAGATGCATCACCGAATAGCAGTCACAAGAGCTGAGGCATATTGTCCTCTTGGTAGGGTATCATGGTATGAGCGGTATGAGTGGTAGAGTAAAGTGCTTGACCTGGAACGTGCGGGGCCTGTATACCCCCAAAACAATTCGAGCAGTGCTGGCATACTTGGATAGGATGGATGTGCAAGTGGCGTTCCTTCAAGAAGCACATCTTACTAGATCCTCTGAACGAAATGTGTGTACTAGATGGGCAGGAGTGCGAATTGCATCCTCTTACTCGACCTACTCACGGGGCGTAATGATTCTTGTTAAAAAAGGGAGTCCCATTTACTGTCCTGCGGTCTGATACGGATGAGCATGGACGAGTGGCGATGGTTTATGGTCAATTGGGGAATATGAGCGTACTACTGGTGAATGTTTATGGACCGAATGTGGATGACCCTTCCTTTTTCACAGATGTATGGCGCCGGATAGCTGGGTTCCCATCGGCTGAGATTCTCTGGGGGGGCGATTTTAACGTGTGTTTGGATGGAGCTCTTGACCGCATGAGCAGAGGTGCAACTAGGTTCAAGCAGGCATCGGAGACGTTATTGGGGGTCATGGAGGCAGGAAACTTACATGATGTATGGCGCACTCAACATCCGGGGGAACAGGAAAGCACCTTTATATCCTCTGTACACGGGACGTGGTCCCGCATAGATTTCTGGCTTGTCACTGAGACTGTTTGTACCTGGATGATGAAGGTTAGTCACATGGCACGAACACTCTCACATCATTCCCCGGTGGTTCTTGAATTGCAGGTACCAACTTGTGAGCGACCCCCTTTCACGTGGCGGCTACAGCCGTCTTCGCTGACGGACCCTGTCTTTAGACAGACCATTGGGAGGCAATCCGTAACTTTTTCAGGGAAAACGAAGGATCGGTTGACAGTGCAGGAGTGCTGTGGGAGGTGTTTAAAGTAACGATTAGGGGCACTTGCATAGGGGCGCAGGCTGGAGTGTTGCGGGATCTTAGACGTAGGATTCATAAGCTGGCAGCTGATATCTCTACATTAGAATGAGAGTACGATAAGTCCCTCTCCTCCACAATGTTAGCTGCAATACAGGATCTTGTTACGGAACATAACAATACCGTGGATCAAGAGCTGTTGCACAGATCTAGGCGCAGTATAGCTCGTTATTAAGGGGAAGGGGGTCGCCCGGGTAGGTCTCTGGCCCAGAAGCTCGTGGCACCACGTAGTCAGGCTTGAGTCACTGAGCTGCTGGATGAAGATGGAGTGGCCTATTACACAACCCCGAGGTCAGTGATATTATTGTTGGGTACTACACGAAACTATATGCGAAGGGGGCTACAGTGCCACAAACGGAGATATACTCCTATCTTGACGACGTCGCACTGGGGTGGTTATCCCGGGAACAGAGGGAATACATTACACAGCCTTTTGATGTCGAAGACGTAAAATTAGCTATAATGTCTCTTCCCACATGTAAGGCTGCGGGACTGGTCGGGCTCCCTAGTGAGTTCTATAAGGCTTATGTGGATGAATTGGCCCCTCGGCTGCTGGAGGTGTATGCGGAGGCATACGATGAGGGAAAACTCCCACCCACCCTTAAAGAGGCTCTCTTGGTGACACTCCTGAAGCCCGTCAAGGCTGCCAATCGGTGCGACTCCTATAGGCCTCTTTCCATAATTAATATAGATGCCAAGATATTGGCTAAAATGATAGCCATCAGAAGTTCCCCTTCTGGTTCTGCCGGATCAGTCGGGTTTCGTGACAGCTAGATCCACTGCGCACAATTTACGTACGGTGTTCTCCACACTGCATTATTTTGATCCAGCCTTCCAGGCAGTTGCTGTGTTACTAGACGCAGCAAAGGCATTTGATTCCCTTCAGTGGGATTATATGTTTACCGTTTTTACCAGAATGGGCCTTCCTCCATTTTTTCTGCAGTGGATAAGGGTGCTATCGAGCCTCTGGCACGAGTGCACGTTAACGGATGCGTGTCTTCAGCGTTCCCTATAGAGCGGGGCACGCGTCAGGGTTGCCCCTTGTCACCGATGCTTTTCGCGCTCGCGTTAGAGCCGTTGGCCTGTAAACTTCAGCAGCGGCATGCTGCGGCTGCGTTGCGCTTTCGCCAGCGACCATTGGTGGTTTCCCTTTACGCTGATGATATGCTGTTGTACGTGAGGGAGCCTGCCACCTTCCTACCGGCACTTCTTCAGGAGTATGTTAAGTTTGAGAGGAAATCTGGCCCGGGGATTAATTGGGCGAAGTCTACTGTGTTTACGCTCACGGCTGGAACTCTGGAGGTAGAAACGGAATTCCCGCTGGCGTGGACTCAGGATCCGATGAAGTACCTAGGGATATGGTTGCACAGAGACCCGGATCGGGTGATCTCTGAGAACTATGGCCGGGCGATCACACGGATCATTGAGCAGACGGAGCGGTGGACTTGTTTGCCTCTTTCGCTAGCCAATCGAATCGCGGTAATTAAAATGACTATTTTGCCAAAATTACTTTATCTCTTCGTAAATATTCCGATTAGATTGAACATTGCGTTGTTCCGGACTCTCCAGTCTGCATTGCTCACGTTCGTATGGGGTGGTAAGAAGCCCAGATGTAGTTGGGATGTCTTAGTGCAGCCCTTCGACCGCGGGGGCTTCGAGGCACCTGATTTACGGCTCTATTATCTCTGCGCACAAGCGCAGTTTGCGCACTATTGGCACTTTCCACAGCGATTTCAACCCCATACTGCAATAGAGGCAGATGATGTTCTCCCATTGCCGCTGCAGGCGGCTACCCTTTCTGGGGGTATGGGCGGTCCTAGAACCGAAATAAATCCTGCTCTCTGCACAGCGTGGGCCTGGAGGGCCTTAGCCAAAAGGTCCCAGCTTACCCCATTGTATGCCCCGTCGCTGCCACTTGCTGCCCACCCTGTTATCTCGGCGGCACGGGAGAAACTTGCGCTACGGTAACTAGCTGCTGCCGGAATTACTACCTTGGGGGACTTGTATAAACAGGGGCAGTTCCGTACACTGCAGGACGTACAAGGGGATCGACGTCGCAGCTTTATGCTAGGGTTCGTATATGTCCGGGTGCGGCAAGCGGTTAGGGATATCTACCCGGCTTTTCCAGCAGAGCCTAGGCCGATGCGAGCACTGCAGGCGGTGCTGGCAGGGACAGAGAGAAAGGGCGTAATAACCAGGCTCTATAATGCCTCGCAAAGGGAAAATGAGCCAGGAGAACACCCCTCTTATTTGAAATGGAGTGTGGCGCTGGGACCCGCATTAACGACTCAGCACTGGCAAACCTGCTGTGCATTAACCGGGCGCCTCACCTCAAACTGTAATCTCCGCATGATCCACTTTAAGTTTTTGCACCAATTGTACTATACCCCATTGCAACTTTGTAAGTTTGGGCTGCGGGAAAAT
This sequence comes from Calotriton arnoldi, assembly GCA_963921515.1. Taxonomy (NCBI): domain Eukaryota; kingdom Metazoa; phylum Chordata; class Amphibia; order Caudata; family Salamandridae; genus Calotriton; species Calotriton arnoldi. The sequence continues at coordinate 3,103,757 of CAWUFW010000334.1, forward strand.
GCTAATTGTGTGAGGTGCGGACAGGCAGACGCCGATTTTCTGCATCTGGCATGGACGTGTGCTGGTGTATTTGAGTTTTGGACTAGGGTGGTGAAGGTGTTAACGGATGTTGTTATGGAACCTGTGCGCTGTACTCCGGATGTGTGCCTTCTGGGCAGCGTTAAGTGTCTCAAGCCCTGCAACCGGCGCATTGTTGCAGTCTCGACCCTGATGGCCAAGAGGGCGGTGGCACTGAACTGGGGGGCAAAATCTATTCCCACTGTTAAAAAATGGATTCATGATTTACTCTACTGCAGGGATCAGTTGGAGGCCTACGCTGAAGAAGTACCTGAGGCTTCACGGCCTAAAGATTTTTGGGCCCCCCTCACTATATATCTGTTAAGCCACCCTGATTTGTGATGCTGTGATTGCTTACAGGCTGCTCTGTGCTAGAAATAGGAATGACTGTTACCGCAACTGTATTCATTGCCATGGTGCAATATGTAATAATCTACTGATTTTGTGATGCTCATGTTCCTTCAATTGAATGATGTAATCTCATTAGCCATGCCGGGTTGGGGGCGGGTGGGGGGGTGGGTATGTTGGGGATTGGTGCATTGATCAGTGCATCACTGTGCATTATAACATGTTTATCAAAAACCTAATAAACAAATAAAAAAATAAAAAAATGCTTCAGTGGCAAATCTATCTTGTTATCTGAAGGGTTCTCCAGATGCTGTGATTCAGCCGGTTTTTAAGCTGCTCTCGAATGGGAACTACGTGAGGCTGAATGATCAAGGTTGCTGCGGAATGGAAGCTGGCATCACTTATCTGGTAACGGCTAGTTCCATAGTCACTTGTTGCACACAAGTACTGTTTCCACATGCCCGCACAGTTAGGGAAGCAACGCTATGGCCTTTGATTAACGTTTCCAACATACGCTTTCATTCTCTGACAAAGCTGAAAGCCATGCTTTTTCAGAAAGTATGAGGCCTTAACTTAGGCCAGAGAGACATTTGATCTCCAGGTTGCAAGGTACTCATCTGAGATACAGACACTACTCAACACTAACTTCCCACTGCATTTTCGGGAGCTAATTCACCGTATCTTTAATATGTCTGAAACGAAGGGAATAGTGCACTTTTTAAAATGTATCGGCCCTGGACTGGTTAGCAATCGGAACCCTGCAGAGGCCCCTGATTTTCTCCCGTGCAAAAACAACAATTGATGGACAGAATGCAGAACAATGTCGTACATTCACCCCAGTACAGAGATCTGGGCCTAAATCCATCGTTTTTTTGCTCACCATGCCATTCCAGTTTGGACCCAGCCGTATGCAAATCAGTCTTGACCCTGCGCCCAATGGGAACAGTCCAGCCCGAACTGCAAGGCCAGGTCCTCCCTGGACTGGAAACAAGCATCCTAGGACCGGTTTCGGGCTTTCAGCCCTCATCAGCCAGGATAGCTTGACTCCAGTGGCATGGAGAGCATGGGACCCACGTCTGGGCATACCCGTCCCACTCGGGATGACAAATACAAAAACAACAATTGATGGACAGAATGCAGAACAATGTCGTACATTCACCCCAGTACAGAGATCTGGGCCTAAATCCATCGTTTTTTTGCTCACCATGCCATTCCAGTTTGGACCCAGCCATAAGCAAATCAGTCTTGACCCTGCGCCCAATGGGAACAGTCCAGCCCGAACTGCCAGGCCAGGTCCTCCCTGGACTGGAAACAAGCATCCTAGGACCGGTTTCGGGCTTTCAGCCCTCATCAGCCAGGATAGCTTGACTCCAGTGGCATGGAGAGCACGGGACCCACGTCTGGGCATACCCGTCCCACTCGGGGTGACAAATGCAAAAACAGCAATTGATGGACAGAATGCAGAACAATGTCGTACATTCACCCCAGTACAGAGATCTGGGCCTAAATCCATCGGTTTTTTGCTCACCATGCCATTCCAGTTTGGACCCAGCCATATGCAAATCAGTCTTGACCCTGCGCCCAATGGGAACAGTCCAGCCCGAACTGCCAGGCCAGGTCCTCCCTGGACTGAAAACAAGCATCCTAGGACCGGTTTCGGGCTTTCAGCCCTCATCAGCCAGGATAGCTTGACTCCAGTGACATGGAGAGCATGGGACCCACGTCTGGACATACCCGTCCCACTCGGGATGACAAATGCAAAAACAACAATTGATGGACAAAATGCAGAACAATGTCGTACATTCACCCCAGTACAGAGATCTGGGCCTAAATCCATCGTTTTTTTGCTCACCATGCCATTCCAGTTTGGACTCAGCCATATGAAAATCAGTCTTGACCCTGCGCCCAATGGGAACAGTCCAGCCCGAACTGCCAGGCCAGGTCCTCCCTGGACTGGAAACAAGCATCCTAGGACCGGTTTCGGGCTTTCAGCCCTCATCAGCCAGGATAGCTTGACTCCAGTGGCATGGACGGCACGGGACCCACGTCTGGGCATACCCGTCCCACTCGGAGTGACAAATGCAAAAACAACAATTGATGGACAGAATGCAGAACAATGTCGTACATTCACCCCAGTACAGAGATCTGGGCCTAAATCCATCTTTTTTTTGCTCACCATGCCATTCCAGTTTGGACCCAGCCATATGCAAATCAGTCTTGACGCTGCGCCCAATGGGAACAGTCCAGCCCGAACTGCCAAGCCAAGGTCCTCCCTGGACTGGAAACAAGCATCCTAGGACCGGTTTCGGGCTTTCAGCCCTCATCAGCCAGGATAGCTTGACTCCAGTGGCATGGAGAGCACGGGACCCACGTCTGGGCATACCCGTCCCACTCGGGGTGACAAATGCAAAAACAAAAATTGATGGACAGAATGCAGAACAATGTCGTACATTCACCCCAGTACAGAGATCTGGGCCTAAATCCATCGTTTTTTTGCTCGCCATGCCATTCCAGTTTGGACCCAGCCATATGCAAATCAGTCTTGATCCTGCGCCCAATGGGAACAGTCCAGCCCAAACTGCCAGGCCAGGTCCTCCCTGGACTGGAAACAAGCATCCTAGGACCGGTTTCGGGCTTTCAGCCCTCATCAGCCAGGATAGCTTGACTCCAGTGGCATGGAGAGCACGGGACCCACGTCTGGGCATACCCGTCCCACTCGGGGTGACAAATGCAAAAACAACAATTGATGGACAGAATGCAGAACAATGTCGTACATTCACCCCAGTACAGAGATCTGGGCCTAAATCCATCGGTTTTTTGCTCACCATGCCATTCCAGTTTGGACCCAGCCATATGCAAATCAGTCTTGACCCTGCGCCCAATGGGAACAGTCCAGCCCGAACTGCCAGGCCAGGTCCTCCCTGGACTGAAAACAAGCATCCTAGGACCGGTTTCGGGCGTTCAGCCCTCATCAGCCAGGATAGCTTGACTACAGTGACATGGAGAGCATGGGACCCACGTCTGGACATACCCGTCCCACTGGGATGACAAATGCAAAAACAACAATTGATGGACAAAATGCAGAACAATGTCGTACATTCACCCCAGTACAGAGATCTGGGCCTAAATCCATCGTTTTTTGCTCACCATGCCATTCCAGTTTGGACCCAGCCATATGCAAATCAGTCTTGACCCTGCGCCCAATGGGAACAGTCCAGCCCGAACTGCCAGGCCAGGTCCTCCCTGGACTGGAAACAAGCATCCTAGGACCGGTTTCGCTTTCAGCCCTCATCAGCCAGGATAGCTTGACTCCAGTGGCATGGAGAGCACGGGACCCATGTCTGGGCATACCCGTCCCACTGGGTGACAAATGCAAAAACAACAATTGATGGACAGAATGCAGAACAATGTCGTACATTCACCCCAGTACAGAGATCTGGGCCTAATCCATCGTTTTGCTCGCCATGCCATTCCAGTTTGGACCCAGCCATATGCAAATCAGTCTTGATCCTGCGCCCAATGGGAACAGTCCAGCCCGAACTGCCAGGCCAGGTCCTCCCTGGACTGGAAACAAGCATCCTAGGACCGGCTTCGGGCTTTCAGCCCTCATCAGCCAGGATAGCTTGACTCCAGTGGCATGGAGAGCACGGGACCCACGTCTGGGCATACCCGTCCCACTCGGGTGACAAATGCTAAAACAACAATTGATGGACAGAATGCAGAACAATGTCGTACATTCACCCCAGTACAGAGATCTGGGCCTAAATCCATCGTTTTTTTGCTCACCATGCCATTCCAGTTTGGACCCAGCCATATGCAAATCAGTCTTGACCCTGTGCCCAATGGGAAAAGTCCAGCCCGAACTGCCAGGCCAGGTCCTCCCTGTACTGGAAACAAGCATCCTAGGACCGGTTTCGGGCTTTCAGCCCTCATCAGCCAGGATAGCTTGACTCCAGTGGCATGGAGAGCACGGGACCCACGTCTGGGCATACCCGTCCCACTCGGGGTGACAAATGCAAAAACAACAATTGATGGACAGAATGCAGAACAATGTCGTACATTCACCCCAGTACAGAGATCTGGGCCTAAATCCATCGTTTTTTTGCTCACCATGCCATTCCAGTTTGGACCCAGCCATATGCAAATCAGTCTTGACCCTGCGCCCAATCGGAACAGTCCAGCCCGAACTGCCAGGCCAGGTCCTCCCTGGACTGGAAACAAGCATCCTAGGACAGGTTTCGGGCTTTCAGCCCTCATCAGCCAGGATAGCTTGACTCCAGTGGCATGGAGAGCACGGGACCCACGTCTGGGCATACCCGTCCACTAGGAACTACACGACGTCGTATTCCTCACTTTTTCTTTTTCATCTGGGTAGTCTTTTCTGGGAATTAAATTGGCAGCTGGGGGACATTTTTCTGGTTGAGGGAAACATAGACTTCTCTATTACCAATTGAGTAATGGGGTTTTAGGGTTTTAAGAGCATTAGGTGGATTATTTGAAGACTTGGTTTTATTTCAAAGTTGGTGCCTAATAACGACTTTCTAACAAGTAAAAATAAACACTCTCTTCACTGGCATGATTTACAGAGAATAAACTTTGGAAATACCCTGTTTAGGCTACTTTCATGACCACTGGCATTATGTGGCAGGGGAGGGCCAAATTATGCAGCTGGGTTGACTAAATATCCCGGCAAGAAAAGCCAAATTATGCACTGTAATGCAACACATTTTGTGATAGCATTATTTCATTATTTTTACACATTGTAACAGTCTGGGCAAAATTTCACCTTAGTAGCAGTTTAACACCGAAGTACAACAATAAGCAATTGAAAGATGACCGTCAACCTTTATGAAGGGCCTTTCATTGTTCGGGAACACGTGTTGCCATGTTTTTCGTAACTTTTGATCTGTATTAGCTAGAAAAATATTTGGGTTAAAATCTGCAGATAATGCAGCAGATGATGGATTATGCATCAGATTCATAATTATGAAGAAAAATGCAGCAGCTGCAGAATTGCACAATTCCAGTGGCCCTGGCTATATCTTTCTCCACCTTCATAAACTGAAGCTGGGCACCAGGAGACAAAGGTATTTCAGGGTTCCGTTAGTTGTTTATCACCCAAGCCCGATTTACAGTTTAAAACTTCCCTTTCATGCCCCCCTTAACTTCGTGGTCTAACCATATTCTTATGCTCTCAATTAGTTTAGTTTGCTTGGCATGTTGGGCATTCGCTAAAAGCAATGCCTTTCAGCATTCCTTGGAAATGTGGTGTGTATAAAGGATAACATTTTAAGCATAGCTAATTCAGGTATTGCCCCTACATTTAGGGAAGTCAGAAATGAGGTGCCTAAATGGGTGCCTTTAACATGTGCTAATTCATCCTCTATGGAAAATAAGGGGACTGCAGATACATTGAAGCAATCATTCCCTGGTATGTTTGGAACAGGGATTTCATTGGTGGCTGGATTTAAGAAGGAAAGCTGTAGGAAATTACCATCTTTTGTGTGGTGTACCCCAAATTTTTTCCTGAACTCTTTTTGCTGGCTATAGAACTCTGTGCACTTTATCCCAGCTAACCAGGCGTAATGTGCTTGTAGTACTCCTTTCAACATGATGAAATTGGTATAACCCTATTAGAATGTTTAACTTACCTAAAAGTCCCTAGCTAATAGTACACAGTGCACCCAGGACCTGCAAGCTATGTCACTAGTGGACTGCAGCACTCTTTGTGCCATCCACTACAATGGCAGTGTAAAACATGGCTTCAGGCTACCATTGTAGCCTGGCTAAACACCTGTTAACCTGCAATTCAACCTGTCAAATTAAACCCCTTTGACAGGGCTTAACCTTCCTATTAAATATATAAATCGGGCACCCCTCATTAGGCCTTAGTGCCCATAAGGTAGGGATCATGGTATTAAAAAGTAGGACATGTAGAAGTTTAATGTTAAACATGTCCTTATAGTGCAAAAGCCCCAGAAGCTATTTTCACTGTAGCAAACCTGGCTGTTCTATATGAAAACACTGGGTGCAATATTAAATTTAATAATGTTCTCACCTGCTAGGAAACAGCCAGAAATGTTGTTCTTGCATTCTACATCACAGATTAATTCAGATTTTTAATAAATATGAAGGAAAAGGTATTTTTAGAAGGTTACCTTTCTTCCTGCCTAGAGCCTATAAATGCTAATTGGTATTAACCTCCTGCTGTAAAAATGTAAGTCCGTTTTTATATAGCGCAGCTACTCACCCTTACGGGTCTCAAGGCGCTGGGGGCCGTCGTGGAAATTAAGTGAGCTATTGCCCAGAGTCACATGGTGCTGAGCTGAGCTGCCGCCGGAGCCGGGGATCGAACCGTGAACCCTGTGCTCCGAAGTCAGCTGCCCTGGCCGCTGCACCACACCTCTGCTGCAGCCCTCTGAATGCTCAACTCTGAATGAGGTATGAAAAAAGCTTCCAGAGCAGGAGTCAAATTCTTGGGTGTGGGGAGGTGTTTCTGCTCCTCTAGCAGAGGGACCATTTGGGCAAATATCTTCAAAAGGGCATCCCTTGTCACAGGCAGTTATCAGATGACACTTGCACAGAGCCCTTCTTTGTTCTTCCAGTCAGTAAAGTTCTAATCACAGTGGGAAGGGAGCTTCTCCCAGAGCGGGTTTGAAATGACCACAGAGGATGGGTTGTTCAGTTCCCGACCACACCTCTGTGGTTGGCACATTGGCCCTACACAATGGGAGAAGGGTTTCACCATCTTGGATTTAGACAGAGGGGGACACTGTGGGATTGTTTGCTGCACACCAAAAATGCTACACAAGTGGGTAGGGCTACTCCTGAGAATCTGTACCCTATTGGTTAGGGAGGGACCAGAAGTCCCAACCACCCTCCAAATTTCAAGGTTTTTAAATGAGAATAGTAATGCTTAAAATATAAGTCTAATCTTTTTATATATATAATAAAGCCACTCTTATGGACATGCCCTTTGAGGGCCGTCGCCTATTCGGCGACAAGGCAGACAACGCCCTGGAGCGCTTTAAGGACTCTCGGGCTACGGCCATGTCCTTGGGACTCTCCACCACCCGCCCTGCGCAGTCTGTGTTTCGCCCCTTTCGTGGCTGCGGAAGGGGTGCCCCGCCACGTCCCGCCCAGAGCCACAGGCCAGCGCAAGCTGTGCAGCCCCTGCGCGGCCGGGGACGTAGAAACCACCGCCGTGGTTCTGGGGGCCAGCGGACGGGCCAGTCCACCACAGCCCCCTCTACAGCAGCCTCCAAGCCTTCCTAGTCCGACCTTTCAGGGCCACCAAACGCCAGTGGGGGTCAGGATTCGCCATCACCTCCCCCACTGGCGCACCATAACGTCGGACAGGTGGGTTTTGCAAATAGTCCAAAGGGGCTACTCCCTCCCCTTCGAGACTACCCCTCCCGCCATGTCACCTCAGTACCATCGCATGTCGGAGGATCATCTGGCCCTTCTCCAACAGGAAATGTTGGCACTCTTGGCCAAGGGAGCCATTGAGCGAGTTCCTGTCCCAGAAGTAGGTCGTGGTTGCTATTCCCACTACTTTCTGGTGCCCAAGAAGGACAAAGACCTGCGTCCTATCTTGGATCTTAGGAACGTCAACTGCTTCCTCTGGAAGGAGAAGTTCAAGATGTTGATGCTAGCTCAGGTCCTGCCTGCCCTCGACCCTCGAGACTGGATGGTAGCGTTGGACTTGCAGGATGCTTATTTTCACATCCCCGTCCTGCCGGCCCACCGGCGTCACCTGCGGTTCACGGTAGGCCACGAGCACTTTCAGTTTACCGTGCTCCCCTTTGGCCTTACCAGCGCCCCTCGGGTGTTCACGAAAGTGATGGCGGTGGTCGCAGCTCATCTGCACAGATCAGGGGTTCCAGTCTTCCCCTATCTCGACGACTGGCTGTTGAAGGCGTGCTCGCCCTAGGCTGTCGTCTCCTACCTCAAGACTACGGCCGATCTCCTGCATTCGCTGTGGTTTTCCATCAACATGCCGAAGTCACACCTGACTCCCTCTCAGAAGCTCCTCTTCATCGGAGAGGTTCTGGACACTACGCAGTTTCTGGTCTATCCTCCAGAGCAGCGAGTCCGGGATATTCGGGCTATGATTCCGATCTTTGAGCCTCTATCCCGGGTTTCGGTCAGGATGACCCTCAGGCTACTGGGCCTGATGGCCTCCTGCATTCTGCTGATGGACCATGCCAGATGGCATATGCGGGCTCTGCAGTGGGACCTGAAGTTCCAGTGGGCACAACATTAGGGGAACCTGTCCGATTGCGTCCAGATCTCGGAGGGCACTGCACACCAATTGCAGTGGTGGCTAACAAACCAGAATTGGGTGGACGGCAGATCCCTCTCCCTTCCCCAACCAGAATTCACAAAGGTGACCGATGCATCACTTCTGGGATGGGGCGGCCACATGGGGGAGGCGGAGATCAGAGGCCTCTGGTCTCTGGCGGAGTCCGGGCTCCACATCAACCTTCTGGAGCTTCGGGCGATTCGTCTTGCACTCAAAGCATTCCTTCCCTATGTCTGGGGAAGAGTAGTGCAGGTGTTCACTGACAACACCACCACCATGTGGTACTGCAACAAACAAGGCAGGGTGGGGTCGTGGACCCTATGTCAAGAGGCCATCCGCCTCTGGACATGGCTGGAACATCAGGGCATATCCCTGGTGGTTCATCACCTGGCAGGTTCGCTGAATGCCAGGGCGGACGAACTCAGCCGCAGGTGCATGATGGATAACGAATGGAGTCTTCACTTGGAGGTGGTGCAAGGTCTCTTTCAGCAGTGGGGAGAGCCTTGGTTAGATCTATTCGCCACCGGAGAGAACGCGCAATGTCAGCAATTCTGCGCGTTGGAATTTCCAAGGCGGCACTCGCTAGGCGACGCTTTTTGTCGCAAGTGGAGTTGCGGTCTTCTGTACGCCTTTCCGCCTATACCACTTCTGCCCAGAGTGCTGAAGAAGATCAGGCGCGACCGGGCCCAAGTCATTCTTGTGGCTCCGGATTGGGCACGAAGAGTCTGGTATCCCAAGCTGCTACACATGGCCATCGATCCTCCGATCCGACTGCCTCTTCGGGAGGATCTTCTGTCGCAGCAGCAGGGGACGGTCCTCCACCCGAACCTGTCCAGCCTCCACCTCCATGCGTGGAGATTGAGCGGAGGCAGTTGACGTTGTTTGACCTGCCGCCTGAAGTCTGTGATGTTATCTTGGCAGCCAGGCGTCCCTCCACTAAGACGGTAAACGCCTGCAGATGGAACAAATTTGTGGCATAGTGCACAGCAAAGGCTGTGGATCCCCTTTCCGCCCTTCTTTCTGAGGTCCTCTTGTTCCTCCTTTCTTTGGCCCAGCAGGGCTCTGCTCTGGGCACTCTAAAGGGCTACCTCTCGGCCATTTCAGCCTTTCTTAGGCTTCCTGATCAGCCTTCTCTTTTCAAGTCCCCTGTTGTAAATCACTTCCTTAAGGGCATTACTCATCTTTTTCCTCCTGTTCCCTTCGTAATGCCCCAGTGGGACTTGAACTTGGTTCTTACATATCTTATGTGTGTTCCCTTTGAGCCGCTACATAACTGCCCTCTCAGGCTTCTTACTTTAAAAACTGCCTTTCTGGTGGCCATCACCTCTGCGCGCAGGGTGAGTGAGCTCCAAGCACTTTCTTCTAAGCCTCCTTTTCTGACTGTTCATCCGGACAAGGTTGTCCTTCAAACTCGTCCTTCCTTCCTTCCCAAAGTGGTTACTCCTTTCCATATTGGACAGACCATCACTTTGCCTACCTTGTTTCCGCCTCCGCATCCTTCCAAAGAAGAAGAGAGGCTCCACCGTCTGGATCCAAAGCGTGCGCTTTCCTTTTACTTGGATCGCACAAAACAATTCCGAGTGGATGACCAGCTCTTTGTTGGCTACGTGGGCGCCAAAAAAGGCCGGGCCTTGCACAAGCGGACCATTTCTAGATGGGTCGTTTTGTGCATTAAAGCGTGTTATTCCTTGGCAAAGAAGGAGCCTCCAGTGGGGTTGCGCGCCCATTCCACCAGGGCGACAGCAGCTACCACTGATTTGGGACGTGGCGTCCCCCTTAATGACATCTGTCAGGCAGCTATGTGGGCATTGCTGCACACGTTCACTAGACCCTACTGCCTGGACAGCCAAGTCCGGAGAGACGGCTTCTTTGGCCGTTCTGTTCTCCAGGACTTCCTGGTGTGAACTTAGTTTGCAGACCCACCTCCGGGGTTGGTATTGCTGGGGTATCTATTCTAAGGTAATGAATCTATAACTAACTGTTTCTTTCAGATGAACAAGTTACTTACCTTCGGTAATGATATATCTGTAAGAACATAGGTTAGTTATAGATTCCTTACCGCCCCACCCATCCTCCCCGTTCTGCGAACTGACTTCTAGGGTTAAGGACTTCCTTTCAGGGCCCTAGTTTTGTGCACCAGTGGTCAGTCTCTTGCATGGCTCTGCGCTTATGGCGTGGAAAGTCGTGTACAGAACTGACGTCAGCGTGCGAGGGCGGCGTCTATGTAGCTACTGTGACGTCATCCCGGCGACCACGACACCAACAACGAACGCAGAGTCGACCGACGCCACCTTCCGATATGCAGGGGTACTGCTGACAAAAAACTTTCCGGATCCTGTCTGACGCCTGGGGGTAATTCTAAGGTAAGGAAAAAATGTAAGTAAATCTATAACTAACCTATGTTTCTTACAGATATATTGTTATCGAAGGTAAGTAAATGGTTCGACAGGACTATCCTAAAGGACATGACACGCTCTAACAACTATATTACCGTTCATGTAGTATTTTTTATGTTTACAAATCTCATATGGCACTAGGAGTGCGATTTTTAAAGTACACATATATATATATATATATATATATATATATATATATGTGTGTGTGTTTTATATAATTTTATGTTGATTTTCTTTTATATTGTGTTTTATGATATTGTAATATTTTATACTAACTACAGGCAAGAGTTTTTAATGTGGGCATTTGGTTTGCTGTGCTTTTATGGATCGCTTGCTAAAATCCTAATAAAGTTTGATTTGACTAAGGTGGTAGGATGTGTTAACACTTAGTCCCGCATAAGTTTCCTTAAGGATCTGTTTATGATGGAAGGTGTTCCCAGCATCCTCATTACTGACAAGGGGCTGCAGTTTACCTCGGATGAAATGTGTGAGTTCCTAAAAAACATAAAAGTCCATATTTCACCTTAAAACTGCACTGTGCTGCCCCAGGGCGAATGGGTTGATGGAGAGAGTTAACCAAATCATCAAAGAATGTATGCAACTGGCCCATATGTCAGGGTGTCCGGTTGACAAAATCCCTTCAAAATATGCTTTGGTTATACCACACTGCCCCAAATTTGATCACCAATATTTCACCCTTCCTAGCATTAAAGGGCAGACTTCTAGGTACAAAAATGTTGCCTAATTGATTAGGTGGAGGAGAACCCAGATGGGTGTGTCGAGATGAAATGTTTAAGTTTATTAAATAATTGCTAATTTACTTAAAACCATTTCAATAAAATTCAACTAAAAATAATTACATAATTCCATGTTATACATAAAATTAACAGACTTAAGTCTTTACACATGTTAAAAAGTATCAAATTATAAGAAGAAGAGTAAAAGTCCATTAAATTAATGACCTAGAAGAACCACGCTATAGGGTGATTGAGTTCAGTATGTAATACAAAGGTACATGTAGAATGAATACCAAATTTAAAATTTACGTCTTTACACACTTGCATATTTGCAGTTCTCAGTTTGTTGAATGAGAAATAGGGTTTGTAGTGACCGGGGACTGCTACAGTGTTATCGGGTAGAGAATCGAGCTGTTCTTGAATGCCACATGTCTTTTATATTACAGTCTGAGTCTGTTGGGCAGGGCGAACAGCATTCTGATACAAACTTTGCTCAACCTTGTGCAAAAATTTAACAAAGCAGCAGTTCAGTTGGTGATTCCCTGGGCCAAAGCAGGCCAGGATTGCCTGCCTTCTTGTGCGAATTCCCCTTCGGTTGAAAGCCCTTGCTAGGAAATAGCACCTTTCTTTGCATACGGTTATACAGGAACAGACTAAATGCATCAGATCTTCCTTTCCAGTCCCCCAAAGGCGGCAAGTGACGGGAAGATTTCCCCGCAACCAGGGTGCCAGATGAACTTTAACTGATAGTAACCCCAGCCTATATTTTAAGAACTGCAGCTTGATAAAGGCTGGATAGCCTGTTGCAAAATAGTTTTGGAGGGTAAGAGTTGTATAATTGTTAAGCGACATCCATCCATGTGCTCTTTTGGATAGTGTAGCCTTATCCTCCATGGAAGACTGGATTTTAAGTCATTTTGTAACCAGACGCTTGAAGATCTGGGAACTGATAGGTGAGTCCCAAAGTTCTGTCAGTCCTGTGAGATTCAGAGACTCTTGTAAGTACATTCTTGCTAGTGATGTGTTACGGTACTGTAGTTCATCCCATAACATGTGGTTCAGAGTGTTTGGTTCGGCTTTCCGAATCTTATTCCAACATGTTATGTATACTCCGCGCTTGGCTAGCGACTGTTTTAACAGTCCGAATTCCAGTCTTATCTGGGCCGGTGAGGTGTAGTTGGGCAAAGAAAAAATGGTTCTATAGACTAGGGTGATTGTGGTATCTAGGATGCTGGCATCTTGCCCTCTTAATGCTTCGCTCGTATGAAATTATTGGCAGAAGTTTTGCTCTTGCGACTTCGAGCAGAGGCTTCAGTGAAGTGGCAGCTAGTTTTTTATTCAGGTTTTTCAGTGCTTTACCCAAAGCCAGGCCTTTCCTCCTTGTCACCTCCTGGGCTGTGAAAACTAGGTGTTGCTGTGCCGCCTAATTTGTGAGCTTTGGAGTTACATATTTATAGTTGTTCAGTCAGCTCAGCCAAAAAGAGGTTAAATAAAGTTGGGGCCAAGACACATCCTTGTTTTAGACCGCATGTAGTTTTAATTTTGCGGGAAAGGTGCGTTCCTGCACCTATCTTAACTTGAACCCATGTTTCACTATGCAGCATTATCAGCAGGTTTAGCAATTTTTGTGATATTCCCCAACTGGCTAGCTTCTGCCACAACCTCCCTCGGTCCATGCAGTCGAAGGCACCTTTAAAATCAGTGTAACAAAAGAATAGATGTGTGCCAGATGCGCAGGCAGCATCCATTAGTAGGGAAATTGCCAGTATGTTTGTGATCATGCCAGATGCTTTTTGAAATCCAGTCTGGTTGTATGGTATGATGGCATTATTGGAGGCCCGTGCTGTTAACTCTTCAAGTATGATTCCAGCAAAGTACTTGCCATTGTTATCGGTAAACGTTATCAGACGGTAGTTTGCTGGAGAAGACCTGTCTCTTTAAAGATTGGTGATATGATGAAGCCTTTCCATGTGGCTGGTGTGTTATATGTGCTCCTGACCTGTGTAAATACTGGTGTCAACATTTCTGCCCAGGATCGTGTTTGAACAGCGCTGGGGGGATGCTATTAGGTCCCAGGGCTCCTTCTTTTTGCCCTTTGTTTATTTGTTTTTTGATGCTCACTGTGTCCATCTCAGTCTGACCTTCATCTTGTGCTGTAGTTGAAGCTTCCCAGCTGTCTGCTGGTTATCTATTTCTTCATGATTAAAGTGATTTTTTTAGATAATGGATCCATGAAGCTTCGGTGATGTACGAATCAATGCCTCTATGGCCAGATTTGAGGAGTTGGTTCATCGTGGTCCAAAGTCTTGCACTATTGTTGTAGTTCAGATCAGTGTTAACTTGGCCCAGAGCTCATTGTCTAGATCTCTTTTTATTGACCATCTTAACTTTTTGTTCTGTTTTTTATGAAATCTTAGAGCCGCAAGGACAGTCAAATCTCCTGGTCATTTCCTTAGGTTTCGAAGAGCTTTGTTTATTCCAGTTTTGTGCTCCCGGAATCTAGGGTCGTGTAATGCACTGATGGCCCCCTTCCAAGCTTTGTTGCCATGGTCAGGTTTGCTAATTTTGGCATAGATTTCCCGAAGTACTTCTATAAGAATTTCCATTTGTTTACAACGTCTGTTTCTGTGCTTATGTGATTCTGAATTATGCCCCCTATGTTTGCATGCAGTTGTGCAAGAACAACTGGTGTAGGCTTAATACATCTATAATTTGAAGTGTAGGTTTCATCTGCGGTCTCACTAATGTATTTTGGGTAAATGAGGGTTGGAGAGATTGTGACCTCTTGCGAAGGTGGTCGCTTCCTGGTCTATCTGAGATTTGAAAAGAATGAACGATTGAAATGTGGGTAAGGATACAAAAGTGTAGTTGAGACAGGAGCTAGATCTGTTTGAGTAGAAAGTGGCGGCCTGAGGAATATCTTTTTGGCACCTGCCATTCAGAGCCCTAAGGCTTAGATGTTCTAGGTCTTCCAGTAGTTCGCTCCCGAGTTTTGTTTGACGGGCGTTTGTATTTCTGCCTTTTTCGAGTATTTCCCATAACGCAGTTTGAGCTAATGTTAGGTCGCCAGTGGATACGCCAAGTAAATATAGGTTAAAATTCCCAGGTATGACCAGATGAGTTGTCTTTCTCTTCCACTATCCTAGTTATTTCTTGCACTACCTATTTGCAGTCTTTGAGTTTACTTTTGGGATGGATGTAGACATTAAAGATTACTTCGACAGCGGCTCCTGTGATTTTGTTGGAACATTTCGTTGCATTCATTCCTATTGATTTGATATCCGGTGCTGTTTCCGAGGCAATGCTGGCTATCGAGATGTAGGTAGCCAGCCCTCCTGAAAGGTGATTGTATTTTGCCCGTTTCACAGCTGGAGTACTAAAGCTTGTGTAGCCTTGGATGTAGACTGGGTCAGCCGACCAGGTCTCCTGAAGAAGGATGAAACCAAAGGATCTCAGATAATTATTCAGATCCAGGTCGCTCAATTTTGTGTTCAAGCCATTGATGTTCCATGAGCACTTGCAAAGTAGTCTGGCATTTAGTCCGACTTGGGGTTCCTGGGCAATTTTTGGTTGTGTAGGCGTTGGCGAACGTCTGTTAGTTCTGACAATATCACCTATATTTCCTTGGGGTCTGACATGGGGAGTTTGTTCCATCTCCCCATGGCTTCTGTATTTAGGATGGTGTGTTTCTTCGGGACCCTTTGCTCCCTTGAGCACTGATGTATTAACTATTTGCTGCTGATCTGGCTTCCATTTGTAGCATTGAGGGAGAAGGGGCATAGGATATCCAATCATTTGACAGGGGATGACATTAGTGCCCAATTTTTTGAAGGCTGGTCCTTCTGAGAAAACTTGTTTTGTAATGTCGGTTGTGATCCATGTAGTCTTAGTTACTTCCCCACCGGGTGCTTCGTTGGAGCTTTCAAACTGTATTGCCACAAGGTCTTTTGATTATAAGTCGCTTAGTCTTGAGATGGCAGCTAGTAGCCTGAGAATGTTACCCCTGTTTAAAACATCATGCCTTCCTCTGGAAACGTATTGCGGTATAAAAATTAGTACTTGGGTGTTATCCTCTTGACCTTCTGTGGAAGTCTGACAGATCTCTGGATCTGTGCACTCTTTGACATGTATTACGGTGTTAAAGGTGCATTCTTGCAGTATGGCGCCAGGCGTTGTGGTTTCCTTATGGCCCTTAGATGTAGTATTGTGCTGATAACTGGAATGGGGTTTCTGAACTGAATCTAAAGTTGTTGAGGAAATTGGTGGTTTACCGGTTTGAATTGTGCATTTTTTCTGTAAGGTAAAGTTATTTCCAATTCTCAGTGGAGGCAAGGGTTCTTCGATGCTGTATTGGTTTATCTGCTTGGGTTCTGTGAGGCTGTCTGTTGAAGTCTGGATAGTGGCTTCCACTCCCGCCACTGTTTGTGTTGAGGCAGACTTTTTAGGGTTCATATTGGCAAATATGTTTGTACAAGATGACCTCCCAGAGAATTCGCTGATAGGGGGGTTTGGCTGGTTTAAACCGGCTGTTTTCTGAGCCCGATATGGGACTGATCCACATGCGGCTGTCCAATGGGTTGTTCATCCCCCAGTTTTACCATTCCTTTGTCAGATGGATCCAGCAAGAATAGTCCGGTGGTTAGTTAAACCCCCTTGTGTGGCCAGATGATTAGTTGGAGCCTTCATTTTGGTGGATCTTGTTTTTATTTCAAATAGAGGATAAAAGTTTGCTTGGGCAGCAGATTTTTTATTCGCCCCTTACTCCTTTGAGACCGTCTGTATTTGGCGTTTTCCTTTATATTTTCCAAACCACTTAGCCTAGTGTTGATTTCAGTATCTTGCTGCTGGGGTGAGGGATAGGTTTCCCTTAGCATTCTTGGGTTGGGTTTTAATGTTGCATCCAGCATGTCCCTCTGTATTTCTTAGTGTTGATGTGCTTGTTCCATACGTCTGCTGATGCCTGCTGTGGCTCGGGCGGTGCAAGGGGCGAACATCCGATTTCGATGGGCTTTGAGGTTGTTGTATCTACCCAGATTGGTTTTATTCCCAGGGTTCTTGTGTTTTGTTTAAGATCATATAGTAGGTCATTTAACATTTTAGGAAGAGTTGACAGTTTTTTGATAATGTTTATCCAAGGACACTTTATTTGAGTAAAAGAGGTGCCTTCCTGTACCCTTCTTACAAGGGAGTTTAACTCTCCTAGTTTGCCATCACTCACTGCTACATAAACTGCTAACGTATTAAGTATTGAAAGTTGGATATCCATCTTGTTTGACTGGAACTGTAGGGCTTCTACTGAGAGCTGGACCATATTTAAAAGAGATGCCCATGTCGTGTTTGAGGGAGGTAATTGTTCTGCACTTGCCTCACACTTACTTACTTAGATATGAGAGTGGTTCACTGTCTCTCCTCGATTTTGTCTTGGGTTAGGGGAGGTGCTATAGAGAGGTTCCTGTACTTCCTTGTAGAGGACTAGCGATCGGAGTGCTGTTAAGATTCCCAGCGCTGTTTGTGGTTATTGAGCTTCCCTTGGGCGCCATGTCTTGCATTCTGCTAATTGCTTGTGTGAAGGGAATAGTCACACTGCGTTCTTCATGTTCTCTTTGTCTATCTTGTGGGAAGCTTAACTTAGGTTCTCCAGCCCTTGGACTTGTAGGGAGCTCTACAGGTTTACTGTTTCCCATGTCAGAGTGTTGTACAGAGTTTATGGTTGAAATTGACAATTGAGTGGATGCGAGAGTTGGTAGATTGATGGAGGTTGATGGCGGAGGAGGTAATACTAGATCAATTGGAGGATCATAAGTTAAGGGAGTTTGTGACCCCGTAAGATTTTCATTTCTTGAGAAGTTAGAATTTAATAATGGAAGAGGGTGACCCGGATCGGTTGGCGTGTCAGAAATTAAAGGGGTTTAAAGTCCAGTGAGATTTTGATTGCTTGAAAAGAGCGCTGATCCGGCATTTTTTAGGAAATTAAATTTGGTGTACATTTTAGGCTGCTTTGAATGCTAAATGTCTGTTTGGGTCCTGAGTGCCCCTTGATAAATTGTTGGTTCCGCTTGGTTTGAAAAGTCTATTAGAGGGCTTAATTATTTTTTTTTGGAGCATTGACTTGGCTTTGGATTTTGCTCCTTTCACAATCATTGCCTTGCCAGGGGGGTTGTTATCGCTGTTTTCTTTGCCTGGCTTCATCAATTTTTTTCGGTCAATAAAGGCTCACCCCTAGTCTTTCCTGATCTCATAATCGCACGGTGATCCAAGCAGCCTGAGATGGCTGCTTACCTTAGAAGTAAGACTTTGTGGGTTGCAGTCCTATGTCGAAGGTGATGCTTAAGAGCTCAACCACAGTTGGTATCCTTTGGTGTCTTTTGGTGTCCTTAGGGCTGTCTTTTATTTTTGAATATTATATAATTTTTTGTATATGCCTTGCATCTTATTCACCCTTGGACTTATTATATACTAGGTGCCTTTGCTGGATATTATGCTTCAGTTAGCTCCTTCAGTTATAACTGTTTGGTCACGACGAAGGTCTGGTGGAGTCTACTTTATTTATGGCTTTTCATGGGGTAGACTTTTCTTAATGGTTCGAAGCGGGTGTGCTGCCACGTCCCCTCTATATAGGCTTCTGTCGGTGGTTTTAGATGGGGGGCACAAAAGGTACTGTAAATCTTAATGCAAGTTATTTTTGCCTTCACCTGAATTCCGCAAGAAACCTTCGCTTACGTCACAATATAGGCCCAGCTGGGCATTTGGAGAGCCACAGGGATCAGTCCATTTGATAATGGGTGCCAGAAAACCAACAATACGGGTGAGAGAGGAGGTGGAGAAGCCTGGTAGCTCCTGCTGCACCCCATCCCCACACCCCCTTCTGACTAGCAAAATTCCAGGAGGGACGATGCAGTCCCAGGGATATCGGGTGTTGGGGGCGCAGGGAGCTACAGAGCTCAGGAACTGAAGATAGCGGGTGCCTAGGGACCAAGAAGGCAGTCCAGGCACTACTATCAGTGCTGGTGAGTCTGGGCTGATAGTACGACCAGCAGTGCAGGCGAAAAGATGATGAGGAGAGCCATGGGCGTCCGCAGGGGGGGGCAAGGAGGGGCGCTTGCCCCACCCCTGGAGTGCCCCTCCTTGCCCCCCTGCTTTTACAGACGCCTTTTGTCTGTAATTCTGGGCCCTGCAGGGAGCAGAGCTGTTCCCTGCCAGAGGCCTCAACTCCCTGATGGGGCGCCTCGCACTCCTCCTCGCAGCCCCTCCCGCCCATTGTCATTCTGTCTGTGGCTGATTGTCACATACAGAATGACAATGGCCAGTTTGAGCTGCTAAAGCATACTTCCCACCCTGGAACCTCTAAAGCGCCTTACTTAGCTTAAAATCACTGAGGAGCCCAGCGGAAGGTAAAGTTCAAAGTTGAAGCTTAAATATGACACAAATGGGAGGAGAAGCAGAAGAGCAATGCGGGGTTAAAAGAAGTCTCCTCTTGCAGTTGGGGCGCACAGTGAAGGCAGTGGGGGTACCCTGGGGGGTTTCGGTCCTGGAAAAAATGCAAGTAGGGGATCCGTGCAAGAAGACGCGTATATTCTAACAAATGTACCTGCTTGTGTTCGATAAATTGTGAAGTCTTGTTACTCTCCGGTGCCATTTCATTTTGTAGTGTGAAAGGAACGGACAACGCTTTATCTCGCTATGAAACTGTTAAAGAAATGTAAATCAATCTGTTGTTTTAATTGTCTGTAATGAAAGAGAGAGATAAAGAAATGTTTGTGCATGTCTGTCTGTATACAAGAATAAACACAAACAGCTCCAATAAAAATACAAGGGCCATTTAGAAAAATACCAGACTGACTTCAGGCAGCAGTAGAAAAGATT
Organism: Calotriton arnoldi; assembly: GCA_963921515.1. Classification (NCBI taxonomy): domain Eukaryota; kingdom Metazoa; phylum Chordata; class Amphibia; order Caudata; family Salamandridae; genus Calotriton; species Calotriton arnoldi. Next base: position 3,123,463 of record CAWUFW010000334.1, read on the forward strand.
TGATCGTGCCAGTAAAGGTGAGCAGTAGGGGATGTGAAAGAACAGTAATGTGCGCATGTGTGCGCTGTCCTGGGGGTTCCCACCCTTCACACCACCAATTATGAAAGATAGATCAGTAAAAGGATGGATTGATGAGTGAAAGGGTGGATGATGGGCGAGTGAATGGGTGGATGGATGAGAGAAATGATGGATGGATTGATGAATTAATAAGTGAAAGGGTTAATGGATGGATGGATGACTGAATGGATGGATGGGTGGAAGAGTGGATGGATGAGTGAAAGGGTGGCTTGGGTGAAAAGGTAAATGGTTGGATGGATGAGTGAATAGAATTCATGAGTGGAAGAGTGGGTGGATGAGTGAGAGGATGGATTGGGTGAAAGGGTGGATGGATGATGGATGAGTGAAATGATGGATTGGGTGAAAGGGTGGATGGTTGATGGATGGATAAGTGAAATGGTGGCTGGATGGGTGAAAGGGTAAGTGGTTGGATGGAGGAGTGGATGGATGGGTGGAAGAGTGGATGGATGAGTGAAAGGATGGCTTGGGTGAAAGGGTAAATGGTTGGATGGATGAGTGAATGGATGGATTGGTGGAAGAGTGGATGGATGAGTGAAAGGATGGATTCGGTGAAAGGGTGGATGGATGATGGATGGATTGGGTGAAAGGGTGGATGGAGGGATGGATGAGTGAAATGATGGATGGAAGAATAGACGTTGGATAGGTTTGCAAATGGTTGAAAAGGTTTGGAAATGGATGGGAACACAGATAGAAGGACAGAATGAATGGTGAAAGACTGAATGGTGGATGAAAAAATTAATAGATAACAGAAAGTACATTTGAAATGGTGTATGTCAGGGGTTTGATGGAAGGATGAATGGCTAGATCCTTGGACAAGAGAGCTCTTCTGGGGAGGGTTGTGATGACTTACTTTGCTTTCTTGGTGCCATAAGAGCTTTAGTTCAAAGTGGGAGGTATTTCAATTTTCTGGCTACTCCCTTGCCTATGTATTACTATTCTGTATTTGCTGTGTGCTTATGTGTGGGATCCATACATCATGCATACGACATTTTGAGTGACACCCAACTGCTACTTGAATGTTACACTAGTAATTGTAAATGTTTGCATGCTTTGTTTTAGGTGTAATGTTTTTGGGAGAGCCTCATAGTGCCATAAGCTGTGCTTGAGATGTATATTGTGTTTGTAACAATAGGCAAGGTGTCAAAAATAAACTATGTAATAGTGTACTGACAGTGCCTTCTTTAAGAAAGCTGCAGGAAAAGCACCTTTGTGACTTCCGTCAGCTAGTGCAACTCTCTGCGAAGCCCCCATAAGCAAAATCAGATTCCATATTTTAAGTTCCACTTGCTGAAACACCCATAATGCGTTCCCTATAGTGGGTTCATCACAGCAATCCTCCCTTTAGTTCACCTATGCTTGCCGCGTTACATCTCACAATGGCACTCAGATAGGAGATGCTAGTAACAAAGTCTAACCGAGCAGATCTTCCTGAGCACTTCTCTCATCATACATGTCTGCTCACGACCATGAGTTGTAAACAAAATATCAGACTGGACAACCCAGTGCAGTAACCATATAAATAGATTATTATCATATGAAATACCTCAAAAAGACCTGCACAGTTGCTCAAAGCTGTGTGCATACCAAAAAACCGTGAAGTGCACGATTGTCTCAACCTAATATAAACTTATTTTGACTTGTACTTAAGTGGTTGTCTATTTACTTACTTTTATACTATCACGCAACTCCCTCTGATGTGTCTGTAAAACGTACCTTTTGTTCCGAAGATTTGTCCTGAATTTTGACCTTCTGTCCTGAATTTTCGTCCTGAATTTTGACCCTTTGTCCTGAATTTTTACACTTACCGTCCTGAATTTGCAACCATGCCAGTTGGTCACCCTACATTAACTGGTGAGTTCACTTCGGGCGCTGTGCTCACACATGACGTCACCAAAAGTACAGAGTTCACCCGAACGTGTCTGCAAAGCATTCACCAATGCATCCATGGTACTTACAATGTGAAACGCTCGGATGCGCAGATCTGGACAGGACTGAAGCCCAGAAGCATGACTGAAGCACGCACCTCCACTAGCAGGGAAAAGACACGCTAGAAGCCGCGCAGGAACCATGAGCCTCCTTCCCCGCCACAAACGTCCTGCTCAGCCCCCATTCCAGAACAAGGATTTCTCTGAAGTGACCCCTCAGCCAGGGCTTTAAATGGGCGGGTCCCCCGGGTCGCAGAGGACGTTGCAACGGGTCCTTATCGGGCTCTAACGTCATGCCCTTTATTCTGACATAAAAACTGATCGATTTCTAAATAATGAATGTAAAAAGGCAATCCATATCAGCGATTTAGTTCCTGTTTGTGTTTGACGTTTTACTTAATATTTCATTCCCTTAGAGTGTTAGCGATTTCCCGGATGTTGTGTTTCTGTATTTTTTCCGTGTAGCATATTACGCTTGTAAAGCGCCTACTTTGATCTGAGCCACCACCAGGTGCTAAGAACGAGCCATGGTTGAATGCTAAGCATCCGAGAATGTGATTTTTATGACCCCTTCTGAGAGGCCCAGAACCAGCCCGCCTCTGAACGGTTTCAGCGACCCTCCCTGCCCCCACCCTTTGTTTTCTTTTAGACTGGTGCCACCAAGGTGATATCCTTGCCTGAAGGCAGGGATTTCACCTAAGCACTTGATGTGTTGTGAATGTGAGCATGGGATGGGAGTGGGAAGATGTGCACAGCAGGGGAAAGGATGGCCAGTGAGGTGACGCTTTCTTTGTATAGGAATTTCTGCTGGCATCATAGCCTGGGTTTGCTGTCTGTGCACTTGTATAGATGTGTATTCCATACAAGTGCACAGACAGCAAACCCTGGGCTATGACGCCAGCAGGAATTACTTTACAAAGGAAAAGCGTCACCTGCACTGCCATCCCTTTCCCTGCTGTCTGTGCACTTGTATGGAATACACATCCACGGCGCTGCTCACCAGATGAATGGTGAACAGGGCCATGGATCTGTCTCTTTTTGCATCCAAGGGCACCGGCGAAGAAGCCGAGGAGGCCCAGGCAAGGAGAAACCAGGAGACATTTGACCCACATCTATCTACACAGTGAGACCTTCGGGAGGGGCTGGATGCCAGGACGACAGTGCTGCTGATCAGCCCGACTCCACTGAATAGTATCAGAAGAGCAGGCAGCAGTTTTTAAGTAAGTTCCAGTAACTTTAATGCATTCTACAGCATCAGCATTACCTACTGGCTGCATATCTAGGTTACTCTAAGTGAACGGTGTTCTAGACTTACATGCATGGAAACGTCAAGGAGGACAGTTCCCTCCGAATATGCAAATGTAGTGTAAGCTTGTAGTGTTCAGCTTTGGGGTGCCAGGGGGTAACTTTAGGGTTCAGGTTGGGTGTGGGTTTTAGGGTGCCAGGGAGTAATTTTAGGGTTCAGGGTGGGTTAGGGATTGGGGTGCCAGGGGGTAATTTTAGGGTTCCGGGTGGGTATGGGTTTTGGGTTGCCAGGGGGTAATTTTAGGGTTTCAGGCGGGTATGGGTGTTGGTGTGCCAGGGGGTAATTTTAGGGTTCAGTGTGGGTATGGGTTTTGGGGTGCCAGGGGGAAAATTTTAGGGTTCAGGGTGGGTATGGGTTTTGGGGTACCAGGGGGGTAATTTTAGGGTTCATGGCGGGTTTGGGTTTTAAGGGGCCAGGGGGGTAATTTTAGGGTTCAGGGCGGGTATGAGTTTTGGGGGGGCAGGGGTAATTTTAGGGTTCAGGGTGGGTATGGGTTTTGGGGTGCCAGGGGGATAATTTTAGGGTTCATGGTGGGTATGGGTTTTGGGGTACCAGGGGGTAATTTTAGGGTTCCGGGTGGGTATGGGTTTTGGGGTGCCGGGGGTAATTTTAGGGTTCCAGGCGGGTATGGGTGTTGGTGTGCCAGGGGGTAATTTTAGGGGTCAGTGTGGGTATGGGTTTTGGGGTGCCAGGGGGATAATTTTAGGGTTCATGGTGGGTATGGGTGTTGGGGTACCAGGGGGATAATTTTAGGGTTCAGGGCGGGTATGGGTGTTGGGGTACCAGGGGGATAATTTTAGGGTTCAGGGCGGGTATGGGTTTTAAGGGGCCAGGAGAGTAATTTTAGGGTTCAGGGTGGGTATGGGTTTTGGGGTGCCAGGGGGATAATTTTAAGGTTCATGGTGGGTATGGGTTTTGGGGTACCAGGGGGGTCATTTTAGGGTTCAGGGTGGGTATGGGTTTTGGGGTGCATGGTGGGGACATTTTAGGGTTCAGGGCGGGTATGAGTTTTGGGGTGCCAGGGGGACAATTTTAGGGGTCAGGGCGGGTATGGTTTATGGGTTTTGGGGTGCCAGGGGGCTAATTTTAGGGATCAGGGAATGTATGAGTTTTAAGGGGCCAGGGGGGTAATTTTAGGGTTCATGTGTGCTCTAATTGTTGTCCAGTTTCAAATGCAGAATTCACCACTTTTTTTTCTCAGCTTGGCCTGAGCATTACCCGATCCTGATTGTCTGCCATTTTAGCCCCGCCCCTATTGATTAACATTAGCCACGCCCCTTCATTTGCCAGGTTAGCCCCCCCCCCCGGAAAGATTTCTGCGGATGCCCATGAGGAGAGCAAAGAGGCAAGGTTAGTGTGACACAATCAGGAGCAGCTGGCAGGCCAAAGACAGGCCAGGCAGAGGGCTGCCCACCGCTTAACAAGCCGCACTGGCCTAATGCCGGCCGCTTCTGTTGTCGCAGCAGGAACTAATCTGCTGCCTTACCGTGAATTCCTGCTCTGCATTTGCTGCGGGACTCCGCTCCCCCGCTGCTGTAGTCTTGCTACAGTCACGCGGTGCCTCTCACCAGCTGCAAACAAATGAGCGAAGATAAGGCGGAGGGGCAGGAGAGCAGAGAGTGGGTGAGGGAGGCCGGGGCTGGCTGTAATGCGGCGTGCGGTTAATGCGTGCGGTGGGTGAAACTCGCTATGCCTCTCCAGTCTCTCCGGCCCCAGCCTCAGCCCTTTGCAGTCCCAGCGCAGATTCTGCTCAGACCCGCACCGGCACTCCGACAACTCCGACCCAATTGGCTCAGCAGCTCCGCTCTGCTCCAAACTCTGTGGCCACTCCTCCTTTCTGGAACGGAAGGAGAATCAGCCTCTCCTCTCTACTGAGATGAAATGAATCAATTAAGAGCACTTCACCAAAAGAGTTACAAGATGAGATATAACTTAAGACATGGTACCAAAGATGGTAATTGGAAGGCTGGGGATTTGGTTTTAATTAAACTTCTGTATCCCCGCTAAAGAGGGGGAAGCAAGTTTTTAAAACCTATGAAGGTGGTGGATGTGGGAAAAATGTGGTTACTCTTGAGGATGGGAGGTCATGGAGTATGGATAGGTTGTCTCCATGTCACCCCTCTTAAATCAACTGAGTTCAGAGAGAATTCTGGTGAGAGTTGCAACTCAGGGGTAAGTCATAGGAATGCAAGATCTCACAAGGTTCCGGTGTGGCACAAGGATTATGTCCTGCATTAAAACAAATGTATTTTCAGCTCGTGTGGGTTCACCCCAATTGCAGGATTATTTTTTGTTCTCGAATTCCAGGAATCTCTGCAGAGTTTAGATGCCTTCAGTTGTGCAATTGCGAGATGTCTGTAACAAATGTCATGTGTTTTATAAATCTTAATAAAAGGTTGGTCCTTTTTTTAATAGGAGGGAAATGTGTTATCTGTCCACAGTTCACTCTTTAGATATATGTACAGTTTAATTATGCCCCCCTTTCTTCCTAACCTTTTCTAGCCCTTTGTTCCCCCGCGCTCTCCCTGTCTTGGTGCATGCCAACATTCTACTGTCAGTTGGTATGACAGAGTGTTGGACAAGAGCTGACTGAACAGCTGTTGTGGCTGCTGGAGGCTATTGTTGTAAAAATGTAAGTCCGTTTTATATAGCGCAGCTACTCACCCTTACGGGTCTCAAGGCGCTGGGGGCCGTAGTGGAAATTAAGTGAGCTATTGCCCAGAGTCACATGGTGCTGAGGTGAGGTGAGCTGAGCTGCCGCCGGAGCCAGGGATCGAACCGTGAACCCTGTGCTCCGAAGTCAGCTGCCCTGGCCGCTGCACCACACTTGTAAGAGAATAAAGACCTTTGAAAATCTTCAGAAACCATTGTTTCTCTTCTTGCAGGGACTCACCCCAAATCTCACTTCCTCCCCATCAGGGGTAAGATTTGGCTGGATCAAAAAAAGAGAATTCACAGCTGGGAGCTAAAAAGTGGAGAGAACATGTAGGGAGTGTACGCATTTTTAACCCACTCGCTCTCAGAGCACGGCATCCGATGGTCAGCACTCTGCATTTCCACCTCTAATGCATCTTTCCTTGGTTGTGACTGTAGTTGGTGGTAGCCAGCATTCAGGTCTACCTTTAAAAAACACCTTTTGTTATTGCGTCTTTGTTGTCTGATCGTAGGTGTCGGATACCATTTTGGGGTCCCTGGGCACAAAAGGGGTTACTGGGCCTCAAGGGAGGAGACTGATTTACTTACCTCTTAAGTGCCACGTCCTGCCTGCTATGAACACTGATAACTCAGCCTCAAGTACACCCCTTTAGCACTTAACTCTCATAGTGGCGAGGCGACCAGCCTAAAGCTTACTCATGAGGTGGTGTGGAGTTAAAGCCTTGACTCAACAATTCACTTAGTAACACTCAACTTTGTAATGTTGTCAAGTCAGTTCTTGCTAAGGAAAAGTACTTCAATATACCATTACTCAATACTCTACAGAGATATGAAACATTGGAATGCAAGGCTACTGCTGATAGATCCTTATCTAGGGCTTAAGGAAATATGTGCTAGACAGGTACTGCTAATGGTATGTGAGGTGATCAGCTTTCCGTAAGCTCAGTGATCAAGGGGTCAGTCTCTGTATTGTGCCCTATTGCTTGTATGCCCACAAATCTAGTCTGTTGCAGTTTTCTACCCCATACAGGGCCTCATGTGGAACCTAGGTTTTCCTACTGTCAATTTAGCGGGGACCTGTAATGCGAGGCCCAAGCTGATGGATTCAGTTTTGTGGTCTTCTTTGCCCCAGTCCTGTCTCTTCTTAGAGAAACCTGACGTTCTAGATAGGCCATAGTTGGGCAGGGGAGTGGTCCATGTACTTCCCAGGCTTAATGTAAACCACTTCAGCCCACACACCACCCACAGGAGATTGAAGGTGTAATGTAGCTGAGTCTTGGGCTCACGGTCTACAATCCCTGGGTGGTGTTAGATGGGTCTCTGTGCCTTTTAAGTGCTTGATAGCACTGCAACGATCAGTAAGTCCCTCTGGGCACCTGGGCCCATGCTGCACACAACCTCCCCGCTTGACGCTGGCTGTCAAGGACACCAGTTCTTGAGCTCGGAACATTTCCCCAAAACCTTATAGGTTGTCTCTTACACTAGTCAGTGAGACGTTCTGGAACATTGACGAACAAGTTACTTACCTTCGGTAACGGTGTATCTGTAAGAGACATATATTAGTTATAGATTCCTTACCTTACAATTATCCCCAGGGTCATACTGGATCCGGAGAATTTTTTCTTCCGCAGTACCCCTGCGCGTCGGCAGGTGGCGTCTGTCGACTCTGCGTCTATCGTCAGCGTCATGGTTGCCGGCATGACGTCGAACTGCCTACTTAGACGCCGCCCCGCGCGCTGACGTCAGTTCTGACACGACTTTCCACGCCACAAGCGCAGAGCCTTGAAAGACACTGACCACTGGTGCGCCAGACTAGGGCCCTGCAACGGAGTCCCTATCCCTAGAAGTCAGTTTGCAGAGCGGGGAGGATGGGTGGGGCGGTAAGGAATCTATAACTAATATATGTCTCTTACAGATACATCGTTACCGACGGTAAGTAACGTGTTAATGTGAAAGAGACTATTAGTTATAGATTCCTTACCTTAAAATAGATACCCCAGCAATACCAACCCCAGAGGAGGGACAGCGAACCAAGTTCACACCAGAAAGTCATGGAGGTCAGAACGGGCAAAGTAGCTGTCCCTCCGGACTTGACTATCCAGGCAGTAATGTCTGGTGAACGTGTGCATAGAAGCCCATGTGGCCGCCTGGCAGATGTCAATGAATGGGACTCCACGTGACAAAGCAGTAGTTGCTGCTGTAGCTCTAGTGGAATGAGTTTGCAGCCCCACTGGAGGTTCCTTTTTAGAGGAAGAATTAACAAACATGAATCTGGAAAAACCTGAATGGGCTTGGCTCCCCACAGCCCTTACGACTAAAGGGTGGTCAACTCTTTAGGAAAGGAAATGGAAAACAATTAAAATCCTTAATCCCTAAAAGAAGCACACTACAGATTATCAACTGGAACGTGGCAGGTCTTTACTCCCTAACGACAGATGAAAAAACATTGGACATCTTAAACACGGGAGACATGATATGCATGCAAGAAACGTGGGTGACTGCTCCCATACCTATTTCAGGGTTCCAAATAAGCCATATACCTACACACAAGAAAAATTTGTTCGGAAAACCAATGGGCGGCTTTGCAATCTATGTGAGACTAGAATTACAAGTGGAAATCAAAGAATGGTCAAATAACAATTGGAACCTACTGGCAGTCAACATAAGTGGCTTAGCACTAGATGAAATGCCCAAGTCAATATCTTTGATAAACTTATACATAAATCCACAAAGAGACACAAAATTGGCCATAGTGAAGAATACAATCAAGCTTATAAAAGGATACATATATGAACATCCAGGAGATCAGTACATAATGGCCGGCGATTTTAATACTCGCAATTTAGACCAACCTGATCTATCCCAAGGAGGCCGTGAAAGATTGATCCTCCAAGCATGCATCTGCAAATTTGATCTTGGGTCAGTGGCATTAGTAGCTCCCACAGGGGGCCCTACGATGCACACTTACAGAGATACATCGACCTTGGACTATATCTTCTTAAGCAGCTAACTATCAAAGAGGTGTACAGCCTTCGAGGTACATCGGAGGAACGAAAGCGATCACAATCCAATCACCATAGACATCAGTCTGAGCACAAACGTCCATAAAATCTGCAATCCAGCCGGCCATAAGTATGAAACAAATACAGGCCCACTCTTAAAAAGGGTCAAATGGGGACCGGTCGCAATGACCAACTATGAAGATTGGAAACATACCATTGCAACTGGCCAATGGTCCCATGAGGTAATAAAGATAGGGCAATGGTCCCGGCTGCTAGACATGCTCCACGTGTCATTAACTCCACAAATTCAAGAGGAACGCCAAATTGTGCTGAAAGGAGTCTGGTGGCCCCGAATTTCCGGTAACAAGAAAGTTTGTAGAGAGCAAATAAACGTACAGACAAGCTGCTAAACAACACCGAAAAGAAAGAACCATAGCTACAGAAAGCAAGCTGAAAGTGGCCAGAAGACAATACAAGAAGATTGTGTGGAGCCAAAAACATCAAGAAACCCAGGAACAGTGGAAACACTTATTCTCCTTGCTTACGCCCAGCAAAGCCAAAGAATTTTGGAAATACGTAAACAGCTTAGCGACTACGTCATACAGCAAGGAGAACGTCGTACCGGCAACCAAATGGGAGCAGCAGGTGGAGAACCTATATGTAGACTCGGCTACACCAAAGACCTTTCATATAGAGCAGCTGACGAATCTTTTAGAAGACACGGAGGACAGCACCATAATAACAACTAGGGCAGAGGTACTAAAGATACTAAGTAATAGCCAGAGCGACGGGGCTCCAGGACCGAATGGCATACTGGGGATCATTTTTAAAGACGACTGAACGTTCTGGGCCCCAGTGATGCTCAACCTGTTCAATGAATGCCTTGCCACATCTGCCATACTGGAAGCATGGAAGGGCTCGATCCTCTAACCAATACATAACAAGGGAGATCCAACTCTGCCTGAAAACTACAGGTTAATTGCCCTCCTCAACGTAGATGGCAAATTCTTTGCAAAAATTCTCTTAAAAGAACTAGAGCAATGGATTACAGACAATAAATTCATAACGTCCTATCAGACAGGATTCAGACCCAACGCATCAACTCTCGACAACATCAGTGCTCTCGCCTACCTGGGCTCAAAGGCGTGTGAAAGAAACACTCCATTATAGGCCTGTTTGTCGACTACTGTGCGGCCTTTGATTGCATTGACCGTAACATCCTGTGGAAAAAACTGGCAGGATGGGGCATTCCAAAACAACTGCTTGCAGCAATTGCAGCCTTATACATGGATACATGGGTGAGGATCAAGCTAACGCAATCACATGCCACCAGACAGATTTCCACAAACAGGCTTAAAGCAGGGGTGCGTACTTGCCCCAACTTTATTTAACCTATATACAGCGGATCTAGGGGAAGAGCTATTAAAAGGCAGAACCTTTACACCATTGTTAGGACAGAAACAATTCCCAGTAATACAGTAGGCGGACAACTTGGTCTTGATGGATCAGACTCGAATAGGAATGAGGAGGGCCCTGGACATATTACACGAGTACAATAAACGCAACGCCCTCCACGCATATGCGGAAAAAACAAAAGTCCTGATTTTCGGCCGATGCCCTCTAAAATGCAAACTCAAGTGGAAACTCGGCCCATTAAAGTTTGACACGGACTCCAAGTACAACTACATTGAAGTTTGTCTCATGGACTCAGGGAAACGTACACTGCAGACAAATGCAATAGGAGCCAAAGCAGCAAAGACAACGTATGCTCTATCTTGTCTCAACCACAAGCTAAACAACCACTCGGCAGAGGCAATACGAAGAGTAATCGGGGCCAAACTAGTACCAACTCTAAGATATGGCCACCTTGCCTACCCTGGAAGGCTAACAGAGGCACTAGAGCGAAACCACACATTATCATATAAAAAGGGATTTGGCATGCCAAAGCACACTCGGGGCACTTTAATACGCCTGGAATTTAATCTTGCAAGCATGGACGTAGCATGCAAAAAAGACATAATCAATTACTACTTCCAGGTGAGCCGGGCTGACCCTGAGTCCCTGCGGGGTGCCCTTATGGCAATGTTCTCAGACAAGACAAGCGCCTGGGCGAAGTACCTGGAACTAGCTGCTTCAACATTAAATCTTGATCTAACATCTCTGACGACGGCTCTCCAAATCAGCAAAGCACAGCTAAAAAGCTAAGTACAGACACAGGCTAAGAAGACCTCGAGGGATTTGGATCTAATCAAGGCAAGAAGCATTAGAGGTGCAGAGGAGCTTGTAATATCCCATGAAACCTTTCTTTGCCAACCATACTTGAGAGCAGCAATTGGAAAGCATGCATTTAAGAACATTTTATCATTTAGGCTACCGACTACACCCATCAGGGAGTACAGGGCACACTGGAATAACTGGGTCCTGGCACAGGAACAATGTAGACTGTGTAATTACCACTCTGAATCAGTTGCCCACATCGTATGCTGCTGCCCAAGCTTATCACAACAGAGACGCAGATATCTGAGGCCTATCCTTATGCAACATGAGATAAGATCATGCAAGGAAGCACTACTATTCATATTTACATCTGTCACTCCAAAAGTCCTAGCACAGGTCGGCAAATTCTTCGCGGAAGCAGGCAGAATACTACGAGAGTCTGTATCATCATTAGGGGGAGCTGATAATCACACAAAATCCTCTATGGATCCGCCCCTGTCCCGCACAACAGAACCCCGTAATACTGCAGCACTTGAAGCTGACACCTTTATAAACCTGCCTGTTCGAACAAGCTTGCACATGCCGATTGCCAAACATTAAAAGACTCATGTTTCGATCCCGCTTCAAACACTGACGAACTTGCACAGATTTTAAACGCATCACACTTTGTTACAGTTGAGCTTATTATTTCTGTTTGCACGAGCCATTTGGAGGGACAGAACAACTAGACTGACTAATCAAATAATCACATCATCTTTCTCGTCACAAGGATCTGATAAAGAGACACTCAAAAAAAAGGAACCATTCTGAGATGACCGTCTTAAATTCCTTTTTAAAGTTTTACTCACTGCTGATAATGAAGCTGGCTGCTTTAACCACGATCAGCTTCAAGTCACTTACATATTGTCTGGACTACTCCCGCACATGGTTTTAATATTGTTAACCTTCTCTTGACAACGAATTCCTTTTATCATGTTTTATGTTTTATTGCGATAAATGATTGTTATGGTTTTAATTAACTAAACAATAAATTTTGATATTGATTGATTGAGGGTTCCTTTTTAGCTAAAGCGTAACAAATCTTTATACAAAGGATGACCCATCGAGAGATGGTACACTTTTGCACAGCCCGACCTTTCTTGGCACCCACATAGCCAACAAAGAGTTGATCGTCACCCAGAAATCCTTTGTGTGGTCAAGGTAGAAAGACAGCGCTCGTTTCAGGTCCAGATGGTGGAGTCTTTCCTCCTCTTTGGAAGGGTGCGGAGGCGGGAAAAAGGTGGGCAGAGTGATAGTCTGTCCGATGTGAAAAGGAGTGACAACTTTAGGTAGGAACGAGGGTCTTCTTCGAAGCACCACTTTGTCCGGATGCACCGAGAAAAAAGGGGGCTTAGAAGAAAGAGCCTGAAGCTCACTCACTCCGCGAGCAGAGGTGATAGCAACAAGAAAAGCTGTTTTCAGAGTGAGAAGCCTGAGAGGACAGTTGTGAAGAGGCTCGAAGGGAGCCCATATAAGATAAGTCAAGACAAGGTTCAAGTCCCAATGAGGCATTATGAAAGGAGATGGAGGAAAGAGGTGAATAATGCCTTTAAAGAACCTTATTACAATAGGGGACTTGAACAAAGAGGGCTGATCTGGTAGCTGAATAAAAGCAGAGATGGCTGCCAGATAGCCTTTAGGGGTGCCCAGAGCAGAGCCCTGCTGGGCCAAAGAAAGAAGGAACAAAAGAACCTCGGAAAGAGGAGAAGAGAGGGAATCCACCACCTTTGCTGTGCACCATGCCACAAACTTGTTCCATCGACAGGCGTATACCGTCTTAGTGGAGGGACGCCTGGCTGCCAAGATGACGATACAGACTTCGGGTGGAAGGTAAAAAGCTGTCAACTGTCACCGCTCAATCTCCACGCAAGTAGGTGGAGGCTGGACAGGTTCAGGTGGAGGACCGTCCCCTGCTGCTGCGACAGAAGATCCTCCCGAAGGGGCAGTCTGATCGGAGGATCGATGGCCATGCTCAGTAGCTCGGGGTACCAGACTCTTCGTGCCCAGTCCGGTGCCACAAGAATGACTTGGGCCTGGTCGCGCTTGATTTCCTTCAGCACTCGGGGCAGAAGTGGTACAGGCGGAAAGGCGAACAGGAAGCCGCAGTTCCACTCGCGACGAAAATGGTCGCCGAGCGGGTACTGCCTTGGAAATTCCAACACGCAGAACTGTTGACATTGTGCGTTCTCTTCGGTGGCGGACAGATCTAACCAAGGCACTCCCCACTGCTGAAAGAGACCTTGGACCACCTCCGAGTGAAGACGCCGTTCGTGATCCACCAGGCACTGACGGCAGAGTTTGTCCGCCCTGGTGTTCTGGGAACCTGCCAGGTGTTAAACCACCAGGGTTATGCCCTGACACTCAGCCATGTCCAACGGCGAAGAGCCTCTTGACATTGGGGCCACGACCCCACCCCGCCCTGTTTGTTGCAGTACCACATGGCGGTGGTGTTGTCCGTGAATACCTGCACTGCCTTCCCCTTGAGGGAGGGAAGGAATGCCTTCAGTGCCAGGCGAATCGCCTGAAGCTCCAACAGGTTGATATGGAGCCCGGACTCTGCCGGAGACCAGACTCCTCTGATCTCCGCCTCTCCTAAGTGGCCGTGCCATCCCAGAAGTGATGCATCGGTCACCACCGTGAGATCTGGTTGGGGAAGGGAGAAGGATCTGCCTCTGACCCAATCCTGGTTCGTTAACCACCACTGCAGTTGGGGGCGCTAGAGGGCGCCAGGCAAGATGGCCGCTCGATAGAGTAGCTCCGCCGGCCAAGCCATCTATCCAACCAGTATCCTGCAGTCCCTGTCAGCAATCTACGTCCAGCCTACAGCAGAAGTGCGGTGGAGATCAGCGGGCGGCTATCCTGGTGCAGAGCTGCCTTCTACGACCTCTGATGGCTGCGAACGGGGCCTGACAGCCTGTTGGGCCTGAAGCGCCGCATGGCGGCCTGGGCTGGGCTCTAACCGCGAGCTGCGGTGAGTGCTGCGCCGTGCTGCCCGGACCTGGGGGGTAGCGTGAGGGGCTCCCGTGATTCGGTTTGGGGCTGGTGGGCTGCGCGGACTGGGCTGGGGCTGCGGGGCGCCCTGGTGAGGCTTCTTCCTTGGCTCGCTGGTGTGCGCGCCGTGTCCCGGTCTGAGCGGCGTGCCGGCCGTTGGCCGGGGATTGCTGGCTCCGCTCCCGCCGCTGCCTGGCGTTACAGGGCCGGCTCACATCGCGCGACCTCGGACGTCGGTGGGGACTGTGCCGCTGCCCGGGCCCGCACTGAGGCATGTGCCCTCCCCTGCCATCTATTTTGCGGGCCCCCTCTGGCCTGATTGGACAGCTACCTGCGGGGGCACGCTCTGCGGCCTATATCCAGGCGACCGGAGGAGCGGGACCCTATCTGCGACCAGAGTTGCTGCTGCCAGCGTCCCGTGACAATGAGCTGAGGTGAAGCGGTGCGGCAGGCGGCCGCTTGAACTGCCTTCCCTGGAGCTGATTCAGCATATCTCCTAGGCCACCATTTATAGCGAGGCCTTTCTTTGCTGTGCACTACTGGCTGCCTGAGGCTCTCATGCCTGCTGGCGAACATTGTACTCCCCTTCTCCGCTTGCCAAATATGCCGAGACCGAGGGAGACTCCGAGCATTCCAGTGCCTCCAGCCGCTTTCAAGAACTGGGACCCAACTGCCAAGTGCCATATCCCCTGCACTCCTTTACGGTCGGCCCTACTGGACAGAGTTGTTTTTTTTCCACGCAGACTGCTGCAGGGCCCTTTCTGCTTCTCCTGCTCTTGGGCCTGACTCGTCTGTGTACCTGAGTGAAACCGCGGCTTGCACATTCCACATCTTCAGTGGCGACTGCTGTCTTCTGAGGGGGTCGTGCGGTGGGGCGTGCGGTGCGCTGGGGGCCGCCTGCTGGCACGCCGCTGCGTGGAGCTGCCTGACCGGGTGCGGCGCCTCGTTGCTGTGCCCCCCCGGTGGGAGTCGCCCCGCTGCTGCCTTGACCGCGCCGACGCTGCTGTGAGCCACCTGACGCGTTGACACACGGTGCCCTCTCTCCTTCACCCATGTTACTGGCCGCTGGTCTCCTGCTCCCGGCGCGCTGGGCTCTCTTCGTGCGGACACCATCTTCCTGCCTGATCGCGGCCTGCATCAGGTATTAGCGCCATGGGGAAGTCTGAGCGCAGCCAGCCGCGCCTCACCTTTGAGCCCCGACGGTCCACAAAAACCTCCCAGCAGGCTGCTTCGGACTCCGAACTTGATGCCCTTGGTGATCAGCTGTCCAATATCGATAAGACTCTCCTCGCAGTTCAAGCCAGCCTCCAATCTATCGATCGGAAAATCGATAATCTGAACCTACGTATGGATCATATGTCGCAGAAGCTAGACAAACACGCAATGCGACTGGGTGAGGCCGAAACACGTATATCGGAGGCTGAAGATGGACTACAACAAGTGACTGTGAAGGCGACATCTATGGAGAGGGTGTTGGCTGTCATACAAGCCCGTAATGAAGACTTGGAAGCCCGGTCGCGCCGCAATAATGTGCGCATCACTGGCCTACCGGAGTCCACAAATACTGGCCGCCTCGAGACCTATGTGGAAAAACTTCTCCGGGACATACTTGGAGCGGAGCACCTGTCCCAGGTACTAATTGTGGAGCGGGCCCACAGGTCTCTTGCTTCTCGTCCCCCGCCAGGCGCGGTGCCGCGCCCCATCATTGCCCGCCTGCTCAACTACCGCGACCGCGATGCCATCCTTCGTATGGCCCGGGAGAAAGGCACTATAACACACGAGGGCAGCACCCTCGCGTTCTACCCTGATTTCACCGCTGCAGTACAGGAAGCTCGACGCAAATACCAGCCAGTGAAAAAACTACTCATTGCGGCACAGATCCCCTACGCCATGCTTTACCCAGCGCGGCTGCGCATTGATGACAATGGGAGACCTCGGATTTTCACCACCCCAAAGTCCGCCATGGATTACGCGAAGACACTGACCTGACGCAACCGGGCCCCCTCCTCCGAGGCGGATGGTGTTGGCGGCACTTCTTTTGAGACGCCAGACAAACAATGACACTTGTGGGGCATGTGAGTTATGTGGCTGTTCTGCCCCCCTCTGTCTTGCTCTGATTTGTGACTCCTTCAACCCTAACTGCATTGAGACTTGACATTGTGGCAAGGGAATGATGCTCTGGGGTGTACATTATGATGTATGCAGTTTCCTATACTCTTTGACTACTACAGCTCAGGTGTAGGTAGATCTATTATTACTTTGTGATTTCACACGCTAATGGCTAGGTGACACTGACACTTTTGCTCGGCCATCTCCCACTACAACGGGAGGTATTCTGCGCTCCAGCGCTCCCACATGGGTGATCCCCATTACTGTTCACTACGTTGTTGCCACATTTGGGGGCTATCTGGGGGGGTTTGGATGGCTTTGGCATGTTGGGGTTGCTAAAGTGGGTAGTGGGGGTGGGGGGATTTCGAAGGGGTTGGTTATGTGGCTGTCTTTATCATTATTTTCTAGTTCACTGAAGATGTGCTTTCATGCAGTGTGGTGATATCATGCTCAATGTATAATATGCTTTTGGCTTGCACGCTGCTCACTCTGTAATTACCTGTCTCACATGGAATGTACGGGGGCTCAACTCACCAAAGAAGATACGTCAGGTTTTAGCATATTTAGACTGCCATGATGTCGCAATTGCCCTATTACAGGAAACGCACCTAGCCCCGCACTCCGATGTCCATGCTGGATCGCAGTGGTCTGGTTATAGACTGGCCTCCTCCTACTCCTCTTATTCTCGGGGGTGCTCACGATGATCAAGAAGAATGTCCCCTTCACCATGCTCAAAGCTTGTACTGACAATGCTGGGCGCTACGCCATGGTACATGCGAAACTAGCAGGCAGCCTAGTCACCATCGTAAACCCATACGGCCCAAACATAGACGACCCTGGCATTTTTGAGCGCATCATCTCTACCCTACGTAGCTGGCCTGAAGCTGTGATATTATGGGGAGGGGATTTCAACACTCACTTAGACCCCAGCAAAGACCAGACCAGCGGCAGAGTAGGACAATCACTTAGGACTGCCCGGGTCATTAACAATGGAATGGCTGAACTGGGACTGATGGATGTCTGGCGGCAGCGAAATTGGGACAAGCGGGAAGGCACACATGTTTCCACAGCGCATGGCAGCTGGTCCCGATTAGATTATTGGCTGCTGAGTGAGGCAGCGGGAGGCTGGGTGTCTCGCATGGAAGGATTGCCTGTCTGTATTGCACTGCATTTCCCAAACACTGCACGCCGCTCGTTCACCTGGCGACTCTGCTCGGAGGCCCTGCTAGATCCTCTCTATGTCACGACTATCCGTGACGCCATCACGCAATACTTCTCTCACAATAAGGGTTCGGTTGACAGCGCGATTACTCTTTGGCAGGCCTTCAAGGCCACTATACGGGGCACTTGCATAAGCACGGCTGCTGGTATTCTGACAGATCTGCGGGGACAACTCACTAAACTTGAATCCACATTACATGACCTTGAACGCGCCTACGAGACCTCGCCGTGCGATCAGACGCTGGTGTCGATCAGGGAGGCCACACTGGAATACACTGCACTAGCGGAGTGGGAGATTAAATACATTGTGGGAGATTAAATACATTGCTAGACGACATGTTGCCCGTGCATACGGGGAGGGGGGACGACCGGGACGCCACCTGGCACATAAGATTAACGATCGACTGCACTACCACATTATCACTAAGATTACAGACGATACTGGATGTGACCACTACACCACCCCAGAAATTTTAGCACAATTCCGTACCACGTATGCAGATTTATACACCACACGAGGGGTGGCCGACGATGATGAGCTAGATGCATACCTTGCAGACATTGCCATCGCCTGGCTATCGGATGGACAGAGGGAGTTTCTGAGCCAACCGGTCACGGCAGAAGAGGTTTGCGCAGCGATTAAGTCCCTACCCAACAAAAAGGCCCCCGGTCCCGACGGCTTCCCTAGCAAATTTTATAAAGAATATGCGGAGGAACTTGCCCCTCATCTACTAGAGATGTACGCTGAGGCATATGACTCTGGCAAGCTGCCACCCACCCTTCGGGAAGCCCTGATCATTGCCCTACTTAAAAATGACAAACCGCCCCACAGATGCGAGTCATATCGGCCGCTGTCGCTAATTAACACAGACGCCAAGATATTGGCTAAGATCTTGGCTGTTCGTTTGCAGCCGTTTATGCAGGGTCTGGTCCTACCGGATCAACCTGGCTTTATTCCGACCAGATCCACCTCGCACAACTTGCGAACTCTGTTTGCCATGTTTCATCTCCTTGATCCAGATCTGCAGGCAGCGGCTGTCATGTTGGATGCAGCCAAGGCCTTTGACTCCATAGAATGGAGATATCTTTTTAATATCCTGCGTCGTATCAATCAATCAATCAGGAGTTTGTTAAAGCGCGACTACTCACCCGTAAGGGTCTCAAGGCGCTAGGGGGTGCAGGTTCCATTCCATCAAGGAGGGGGTCTGTCGAAGAGCCAGGTTTTGAGGTTTCTTGCGAAGATGGGGAGCGATGTTGTCTGTCTGAGGTGGAGCGGAAGGGCGTTCCATGCTTTGGCTGCGAGGAAGGAGAAGGAGCGGCCTCCCGATCTGGTCTTTCTGGTGCGGGGGACCACGGCGTAGGAGAGCTGGGCTGATCGTAGGGTCCTTTGGGGTGCGTGGAATTTGAGTCGACTGTTCAGGTATGCTGGTCCGGTGCCGTGGAGGGCCTTGTGTGCGTGGGTGAGCATCTTAAAGGTGATTCTCGCCTCGACGGGGAGCCAGTGGAGTGTGCGCAGGTGCTGGGAGATGTGGCAGTGTTTTGGCAGGTTGAGGACCAGTCTTGCGGCGGCGTTCTGGATGTTCTGTAGCTTGCGGATGAGGTTTTTGTTTATTCCGGCGTAGAGTGCGTTGCCGTAGTCGAGTCTGCTGGTGACCAGGGCGTGAGTGACTGTCTTTTGGTGTTCGAGGGGATCCATTTGAAGGTCTTACGAAGGAGGCGAAGGGTGTGGAAGCAGGAAGACGAGACAGAGTTGATCTGGCGGTCCATTTTGAGCTCGGAGTCCAGGATGATTCCCAGGTTGCGTGCGTGGTCTGTGGGGGTTGGCAGGTTTCCGAGGGCGGGGGGCCACCAGGTGTCGCTCCAGGCGTCGGGGTTTGGGCCCATGATGAGTACTTCTGTTTTGTTGATGTTTAGTTGTAGGCAGCTGTTTTTCATCCATTTGGCGACGGCTTCCATGCCTTCTCGAAAGTTGCGTCTGGCGGTGTTGGGCTCGTTGGATAGGGAGAGGATGAGCTGGGTGTCGTCTGCGTATGACACGATGTTGAGTCCGTAGGTTCTGACGGTGGGGTTAAGTGGAGCCATGTAGACGTTGAAGAGCATCGGGCTGAGGGAGGAGCCCTGGGGGACTCCGCAGGTGGTAGGTGTGGGGTCCGAGAGGAAAGGGGGGAGTCTGACCCGCTGCATCCTGCCGGAGAGGAATGGGCTTCCCCCCCATGTTTGTCAACTGGATACGCTGCTATACACTGAACCGACGGCCCGTGTCAGAGTGGAGGGTAGCACCTCTGACCCCATATGCATCACTAGAGGGACACGGCAGGGCTGCCCCCTCTCGCCCCTTCTTTTTGCACTGACACTGGAGCCCCTTGCCTGTATTGTTAGGCAGCGACACCGGGCCTCGGCCCTTCGTTTTGTCCACCGCCCTGTCGGCATTTCCCTATATGAGGATGACATGCTGCTCTTCATACGCGAACCGCATACCTACATGGCACCACTACTCCGAGAATATGTCCGTTTCGGGATGTTTTCCGGCCTACAAATTAACTGGTCCAAATTGGTGGTGGTCCCGCTGACGGAGTGCACCCTACCGTGCGAACTTGACTTCCCTCTGGAATGGGCAACGGACCCCGTGAAATATTTAGGGGTGTGGGTGCACAGAGACCCAGACACGGTCATACGTGAAAATTATGGCCCTGCATATGCGAAGTTGGAGCGACAGGTAGACAAATGGGTG
Organism: Calotriton arnoldi; assembly: GCA_963921515.1. NCBI lineage: Eukaryota > Metazoa > Chordata > Amphibia > Caudata > Salamandridae > Calotriton > Calotriton arnoldi. The sequence goes on from CAWUFW010000334.1 coordinate 3,143,737, forward strand.
AAACTACCGCTCTCGCTGGCCGACCGTATTGCTCTAATCAAAATGGTGGTGCTTCCCCAATTTTTATATCTGTTTAGCAACATACCGATCCCTCTCGCAAAACAATTTTTTGAAACTGTGCGATCTTTGCTCCTTAAGCTTGTATGGGGTGGTAAACAAGCCCGTGTGATTTGGGAAACACTTACGCTGGACTACAGACATGGTGGGTTTAGCGTACCAGATTTTTACTTGTGTTATTTATGTGCTCATGCCCAATACGCACACTACTGGCTTGGCGCGCACTAATTCATCCCACGCGTAGCGGTGGAGGATGGAGACGCCCACCCCATCCCGCTGGGCTCTGTGTTGACACACTCTAGGAGACAGACCCCCCGCTCAGAAATCAACACAGTGGATGCTACCATAGGAGCCTGGCAGGCATTAGGCCGATTGGCCGGGAAATTACCGTTTTACTCCCCCCTTTTACCTCTAGCATATCATTCGAACTTATCAGTGACACATGACGCAGGTGCTATACGTGTCCTGCACCAGGTAGGATTAGTCAAGATGCAAGATCTGTTTCCGTACGGGGTCTTTCTGGCCGACAGTGACTTAAACTACATACAAAATAAAACACCTCTATTCATATTCCAATTCCACAGGCTCAAAAAAGCGTTACAAGCCCACTACCATACCTTCCCTACGGAACCCTTGACACTACAAACTCTCCATACCCTACTGAGCAGCCCTACGTGCCATAAACTTCTCACCAAGCTCTATCGATCCGCTAGGGAGGAGAAACAGATGCCACATAATCATAGCTTAGAAAAGTGGAATACTCGCTTGACCCCACCACTTACACTTAAGGATTGGGAATATTGCTGCCAGCTCACGGGCGCCCTCACCTCCAATGGCAATCTCCGGATAATTCATTTTAAATACATACACCAAGCGTATTATACCCCACACAAGCTGTTCAAATATGGACTCCGCGACACCGACACATGTAAGAGGTGTGGCGCGACAGATGCTGACTTTTGGCATCCATCTTGGGAATGTCGGAAAGTGGCGCTGTTCTGGGAGGGTGTGATTTGCACGCTATCCAAAATAGTTGGGATCGAATTGCAGTGTTCACCGCATGTGTGTCTGTTGGGTCTCGTGCCCTCGGTGAAGGGCGCTATAAGTAAGCTGGTGAGAATTGCTTTACTCATGGCTAAGAGATGTGTAGCGATGGTCTGGGAAAGCACAGTTGGTCCGCTGACGGCACGATGGCTCCGAGATTTGGCAACCTGCCGAGACAATTTGGTACTCTATGCGGAGGAACTCCCCACCGCCTCCAAGCCGCACGATATCTGGGACCCTCTGCTACAGTATTTGAGATCAATTGAGCAAGCTAAGTCCTCAAACAACACGGAAGACTGAGTATGTAATTGATACACGGTTGAGCGCGATTATATGTGAACCATTACTATACTGTATCTGATTGACATCTATGTTTATGCCACGAGTTGCTCCGTTGGTTATGCAATCTGACAAGTTTATTGCTGATGTATTGTAAACTGCATATGTTTGATAAAACTCAATTAAAAATAAAAACACCACTGCAGTTGTTGTGCAGTTCCCTCCGAAATCTGGACGTAGTCGGAAAGATTCCCCTGATGCTGCGCCCACTGGAACTTCATGTCCCACTGCAGAGCCCACATATGCCATCTGGCATGATCCACCAACAGGATGCAGGATGCCATGAGCCCCAGTAGCCTCAGGGTCATTCTCACCGAAATCCGGGTTAGAGGCTGAAACATCGGTATGATAGCCCGAATATCCCGGGCTCGCTGCTCGGGAGGATAGGCCCAAAACTTCACTGTGTCCAGAACAGCTCCGATGAAAGGGAGCGACTGAGATGGAATCAGGTGTGACTTCGGCATGTTGATAGTGAACCCCAGCGAATGCAGGAGGTCCACCGTAGTCTGGAGGTGGGAGACGACAGCCGTGGGCGAGCCTGCCATCAACAGCCAGTCGTCAAGATAGGGGAAGACTGGAACCCCCGATCTGCGCAGGTGAGCTGCACAGCCGCCATCACCTTGGTGAACACCCGAGGGGCGCTGGTAAGGCCAAACGGGAGCACGGTGAACTGAAAATGCTCATGACCTACTGTGAACCTCAGGTAGCGTCTGTGGGCTGGCAGGATGGGGATCTGGAAATAGGCGTCCTGCAAGTCCAACGCCACCATCCAGTCTCTAGGGTCGAGGGCAGGCAGGGCCTGAGCCAACATGAGCATTTTGAACTTCTCCTTCCGGAGGAAGCGGTTGAGGGCCCTGAGGTCAAGGATAGGATGCAGGCCCTTGTCCTTCTTGGGCACCAGAAAGTAGCGGGAATAGCAACCATGACCTACTTCTGGCGCAGGGACCCTTTCTATAGCTCCCTTGGCCAAGAGAGCTGAAACTTCCTGAGCGAGAAGTGCCAAATGATCCTCCGACATGCGGTCGAGAGACTTTGGCATGGAGGGAGGGGTAGTCTCGAAGGGGAGGGAGTAGCCCCTTCGGACTATCTGCAAAACCCACCTGTCTGATGTGATGGATTACACAATCACAGAAAAAGAGGTAAGAGGAAATAGTCCCAAATCGCCCTCCTACAACATCATAAATCACACAAAAAAGAAAAGGGACTGTAAAAAAGGCTCATGTGGTAAGTGAACTCAGGAGAGGTGTGAGAACGGGTACATACTGTAGAGAGGAGTGAAACAGGGCACACACTGTGTATCTAAAACTGCCCTCACACACAGCAAGCTGTGTCATGCTTCATCATAGGGCCTGCTAACACACCTCCGCGCTAGCCAACGCTGGAGGTGGAGCAATAGGGAGGGGGAAACAAACACCATACAAGAGGAGTCATAATATTAAAGACCTTGTTGTGCACACAAGACCGAGGCCCTTCACACCAGTAACTATGAACATGGCCCATAGTTTCCTCCCCGGGACCTTACCCCCTGTAACAGGTCACACCAAATGTGGTTCGTGTGATGTCTGCCACCTGACCGCCAAAACCAAAACCATAGACATTGGCCTACCCAGCCTGTGGGAACAAAGGAAACATACGAATTGTAATTCTACGTATGTTATCTATCTAATCAAATGCTCATGTGACCTTATCTACATAGGCATGACCACCAGGAAGGTTAAGGTCAGGATTATGGATGTGATGGATTGCCAGTGGGGGAGGTGATGGTGAATCCTGCCACGCACTGGCCGCTGATGGGCCTGAAGGGTCAGACTAGGAGGGTTTGGAGGCTGCTGCAGGGGGGAGAAGGGTGGACTGGCCCACCCTCTGGTTCCCAGACCTGCGTCGCTGGGTCCCACGTCCGTGGCCACGCAGAGACTGGGCAGCTTGCATAGACCGGTGTAGAGACTGGGCCAGACGTGGTGGGGTGCCCCTTCCGTAGCCATGAAAAGGGGCGAAAAGCATGACTGAGGAACTTGTTAATCCTTAAAGCGCACCAGCACCGAGTCTGCCTTGTCACCAAAAAGCGACGGCCATCGAAGGGCATATCCAGCAAGGTTGACTGGACATCCCCCCAAAAAACCAGACGTCCTCAACCAGGCATAGCACCGAAGGGCTGCCAACGTGGCAATCATTTTGCCCAGTGAGTCGGTGGTATCCAGTCCACAGCGAATCGTGATTTTTGCTGCGTCCCTCCCATCTGCCACGGCTTGGGAGAGGACAGCCCGGGCCTTCTCTGGGCAGTGAGGCAGCACTTGCGCAACCATATCCCAGATTGTATGGGACTATCGGCCCAAGAGGTACGCAGTATTCACGGACCTCAGTGCCAAGCTGGAGGAAGGGAATATTCGCTTCCCAAGATGATCCAGCTTTTTGGATTCCGTGTCTGGAGGAGCAGGAGGGAATGCGCCCTTGGAAGATGAAGCTTGGACCACTAAGCTCTCAGGGGAGAGGAAAATGGGATCGCCAGGGGCCGTCTGGTGGTGGCAGGCAATCATCCGTTCCACAGGAGCCCCTGTGCTGGGCTTGGGCCAAGTGCCCAGTAGGACGTCCGTGAGGGCTTCATTGAAGGGCAAGAGGGGTTCAGAGGAAGTTGCTGCAAGATGAAGCACCTCCTTCAGGAGATTAGTCCTGACTGCCACTGTAGGGAGCTCCAGGCCCAAGGCCTCAGCTTCCCTACGCATCACCACAGCATAGGACACCCCCTCCTCCGTAGCCACGGTAGAGGGAGAAAGCATGCCATGGTCTGGTGAAGTGTCCACACCACTGGTGTCACCCAATTCCTCTCTCCAGTCCGGTTCTTCCAGCTGGTCTGCTAAAGGGTCCAGCGCCCCCCCCCCCCCCAGTCCTCATCACCACCTTCAGGGCGATAGGGAACACCTGGGATAAACAAGGGAACAAAAGTACCCTCCAGCATTGGATTCGATGTCGACCGACGTCGGTTAGGCTCCGGGTCCATCTCGGAGATGAGGATGGGGACTGGGTTGGCTGGGGGCACGCCCAACGCCAGAGGCGTCGGCACCGGGATCGGCACCTGGGAAGGTCGCGTGAGGTCGACCGGAACCGATCCGGGTCCAAGCCTGGATCCAGGGAGGCCCTTCGGCGCCGGGGCCGGAGCCACTGGTGACCACGGAGGAGCCGACCGACGCCACCTGCCGATGCGCTGGAGTACTAGTGAAGAAAAATTTCTCCGGATCCAGTCTGACGCCAGGGGATAATTCTAAGGTAAGTAAATGTAAGGTAAACAATCTATGACTAATAGTCTCTTTCAGATTAACCATTTCAGTCCTTCTCTTCTCCTTTCTCAGAAATGTTTTTGTATTCAACAAGTGCTGTGTAGGAAAGTAGGATCTGCTTCTTATGGTTACCCCCACTTTTTGCTTGATTTGATGCTATTTTTGACTAGCCTGGCGGGGATCCTGCTAATCAGGACCCCAGTCTATCTGCTTTCTCCCTAAATTGGTAAGTTCAGTACTTTGGTACATCCCAGATTGGATACTGGGGTACCCTTGTCAGTCCCTAGTATATGGTACCCATGTACCCAGGGCATAGGTACCCCAGAGGTCCCCCATGGGTTGAAGCATGTATTATGCCACCCATGGGAGACCATTCAAATTGGAACTACAGGCCTGCCATTGCAGCCTGTGTAAGTTGGTGCTTGACCCCTTAGTAAAGATATAGGTTTTCTATATCTTGGGTCACTGCACTTAAAACCTGTAAGTCACCCCTATAGCAGGCCTTTACAATCCTGAGGGCAGGGTGCTTGGGTCTAAGTGAGAGGGTGCCCCTACATGAGCAGGACACCCCTGCAGCCTACGGAGTCCATTCTCCCGGGTTGTCAGTGAAGCAGCCATATACGATATAGAGGGGCAATGTGTAATTACGCGATGACCATCTCGAAACTGGCTGCAACGAATTCTATCATGTTTGGTATCAAACGTTGGAATCATTCCCCCACACCGTAAACGGTGTGGGGGGTATGATTCCAACCACTGGAAAAGCCCTCCGTTAGGCTCTCAGTGTCCCCGGTACCGGCCTTCTTGACCTGGACAGCACAAAATGGTTGCTGACGACCAGAGACACATTTCTGCCCTCCTGCTGCTGAGCCAAGCTCGAACAGAGGAAGGTGGAACAATGGGCATCCTATCACAGGGAGGTGTGACCAACTCCCAGACAGGATTTAGTGTATTAGGGCTGGGTGGGTGTGCTTCCCAGCGCCAGAAAGTCTGCATGAGGGGCACATTTGGTGTCCCTGTGCATAGTCCAGTTCAAACCAGTCCTGGGAGCCGCTGGCTCCCGCTCTGGCGCTACACTGGACAAAGGACATGGGAGTAAACTCCCCCCTGTCCAGACCCTCCCCTGGGAGGGTCCCCTGAATCGCCCCAACCCTTTCCCTAGGGTACTTAAGGGCTCACCTGGGTGTAGGTCCCTAGATTCATCGTGGGACAAGATTCAATTCCAATACCACTTCAACTTCGACCGTCTACACACTCTGGACTTCGTAAGGGCCCGACTTCGTCCCCCTGCTTGTCTGCTGTAACGTCTGTGTCCGTGTTTCGTACAGAAACCCTCCAAGGCCTGTGGAGCATCAAAGACACTTGAAGGAATCTCCCTTGAAGTGAAGGAGTCCCTTCCCTGCATTCGCAGGCACCTCAACACTGCTGACCGGTCTGCTGATCCCGAGCTCCTTCGGACTCTGAAGGGTTCAACAACACAGGTGGTGGTTTTCTACGTCCCTCGAGGCCCGAGTTTCCTCTCAGGGAGTTGAGGCCAGTATCCCTCGTGGGGACTGCAATAACAGAAACCCTGTGCACCGCGTACTTTTGCAAGTGTAAAGGCTTGTTGGCAACTTTGCAACAAGCGCATCGGGCTCTGAGTAGCCACAACCTCTGGCAACTTCTTCCATCAAGATCTTCAGCCACATCGCATCGTGTGCACCGTGGCCTGCTGCTTTGGTAAACTGCCCAAGGTCCTCCTGCGGCCACAGTGCCTTCGGCCTGTGGAGGGTCATATACTACTTCTGTGGGCTCCCCTGATTGCTCGGGCCTGCCCTGACTCCCCTGCTCTTGGTGAGTCTCCTGGACCTTGCTGGTCCCAACTTTGTACCTTTTTGACTTCCTGCGTGGGTTGCATTTGCCAGGGCTTGTTGGTGCTCCCACCGGACACTGACCCCTCAGCACCCAACATCCTTCGTGGGACTGCTCGAATCCGGCTCCTGGTCGTCCTCAGCGTCACCTGGTCCCCACAGCTGCAGAGTCAAGGTCATCGACATCATCCCTGAAGCACCCGACATCGGAGGGCATTCGTCTTCCAAGTCTCCTGATCACTCCAGAGTGACTTAGACTCTGTCCCCTCTGCTTTTAGGTACTCTTCTTCAAGAATACACGTTTGGATTCCCACGGACACTTTCTCCTCTTCCAGCAGCGGCACTTTCCTGAAGTTCTCCATTGGGTTCGACGGCGGTTTCCGACACCACTTCACCCCTATGCACCGGCTTCCCTGGTATAGGTAACGTGGGTACTAGGGTATCCACGGGTGGGGTGGCTCTCCAACCTTCTGTCTTCCACGGGGTTTCTTCAGGGTCCACTGGCAAGGGTCCTTAATCTTTAAAAATCCAACGGCGACTTACACGTAGAGTTGTACGGAGCCCGAGGTGCTGTTCTCACACTGCACGCGCTCTCCGTGGGGTCCCTATCTACTTACCTTGGGTGGTCCTTGGTTCCCCAGCGATTCTACATCCTTTCGACATATACTGACTTGAGTCGTGGTTCTTATACCACTTTTTTAGTATATGGTTCCCCACCCCCATCCCCCCACCGGGCCCACTGTGTATTAGTGCTATTTACTGTGATTTCTGTGCTAAAGTATTGTGTGCTTTGTGTATATCTCCATGTGGGAAATACTGTACGTACTAGATAGTGTTCTATAATAAATACATATTTTTATAAATACTTTGTGTGGTTCTTTTTCATTTAATCTATACTATAAGATTGCATTCTGGTAAAACAAGCTGCTTTACACTCCTTCAAAACTAAGCCTGAAGGCTGCTCTCCACAGCTACCACTTAGAGAGCTTTCTAAGGTTGTCTAAGACCACTTAAATCACCATAAGGGTTGTCTGGGCTGGTGCAAGGTGCCCACTTACATTAGTGGACATCATATACCAGGCCAGCTTCTCACATGCTGTTCCTAAATTGTTTTGAGACGGTTGCCTGACCTTGTTTGTTCATTTTCTTCCAGAGAAGACACACTCCTTTTTAGGTCGAGCCTAAAGTCAGTGGGCATGTGCTGCTCTGCGAGACTTCTTGTACTGGGGTATGGAATAGAAGCCCCACCCACTCTCCACCCATATTTGTCATTGGCTTATGTCATTGTCCTTCGTAAATGCTGGCTTCTGATTCGTAAATAGGCTTGATAGTCCCTCCTTAGTACCGCCTTGTCTTCATCTGTAACCTCCCATGGCGATTGGCCCTTTTACTTCAGTTGTTACATGGTACGTGTTCTTAAGTCTGTAAGCACTATTTTCTTTATTGAGTTTCTCTTACTGCAGACACGACATGCTTTGCATACGTTCAGCGCGCCATGCACGCTTTCTCTTTTGAAGCAGCAGGGACAATGGTGGCCACTTCTTTCCAATGCCATAGGTCTCACATTTAAATGCGAGATCTATTCCATTGCAAATACTTTTTTTTGTCTGTCTTTGGGGAAGAGTTTGAGCTACAGTCTGAGCAGTACAGCTTGCCTACATCAGAGAGAGAGGACGGGCGTCCGCATTTCGCTGTTCTGAAATGCAGAGTGAGGGATTTGCACGCAAGAGGAAATAAGGATAGGACTGTTGGCTCACTTCGTGAGGAAATTTGTGTAGCGCTGCACTGTGAATGGAATCAGATCTGGGCGCTGAACGAAAGGGTTCGGAATTTCATACATCACCACGTGGGACCATGCGTGTTTCGAAGAAGTTGACGGCTTGGAAAGATAACATATTCAAGCAGGACAGTCTGGAACAGAACCAAGGAAGGTATGCTTTCTAAACCCAAACTAGTTACGAGAGCAAATACCCCTCCTTGAGCATAAATCAGGAAGGGTGGCTGTTTATCTCTGTGTGTTGAGACTTGAAATTACTTTATTTTTTAGATTCTATCCTTGTAGACTCCAATGTACTTCCAGTTCTTGAAAGTTGTTTTATGAGAAAATGGCTGTGTTAGAAGCGGATGACTGTCACGTGTACCTGCTTCATTGATTTTCGTGGGACACTGTACAACCACTGTGTACTTCAATGTGTGGGCACAATCATTCTGCTTGTTGTTTTTCAATATCTTTTATTTTGAGCTGTGGCGTTTGTTTAGCGTACGTGCACGACTTTTCAAGCCGTGTAGCGCTTTCGTACTTTCTGGCGCCTTTATCAGTTATGGGGTTGCCAGTGACTGGAATCTAGATGGTTTGGGGTCGTTGTGTTTGGTTGGCGCATTCATTTTCAACTTCTTAATGTATTATTCTATAGCTCGTTATTTTTTTCTTCTTTCCCTGATTTCGGGCAGTTTTTGGCTTTATTATAGTTAATGTTCACTTTTACTACCAACTGTTGCTGTTGCTTTTACTTACTCCCAGACTTACTTTTCATTGAAAGATATTTTAGGCTGGGGCATTACTCAAATATTTGTATATATTACTAAAAGCATGCATGCAAATGTGAAGTTTCCACAAAGGGCCCACCTGCAGCTTCATCCTTCTGAGGTCCTTCAACTCCGACCTCAGCACCCAACGCTTACTCTTGCCCATGGAACAAGCTGCACAAGGATAACACTTTACATATTGCATATAAAAACTGATTTTTGTCCCCGCCTAAATGACAGGTTTTGCTATTACTCAATTATCTGGTGCGTCTGTTTTCAGCCTAAGAAGAATGAAAAGCCGCGTTGACCCTGCCTATGCTTATAGACCTGATCTACAAACTAATCCTAAATCGCCGTAGCAGACGCCCGATTTACTGAGCTAACTTACTGGGTACAGACTAGCTCCTTTTTCCTGTGTGAATTTTGCCCAAATCAAAATAGGACTGTTTCAGGGTTGTTTTTGTGCCTTTGAAAAAGTTCGCATGTTTCTATGCGTGCTTTATGACTTTCATTCTATAGTATTTCATGTTCAACTTTATACATGAAAGGTTACCGGTCATTGTAAAGCGTGCGTCTTACTGGTGTAGCCTCTTAGCGCTAGGAAAGTATCCTTCATAACAGTGGCGTTACGGAAAATTGAGGGGCCCCCCTGCAGAATGTGACGAGGGGTCCCTGAGACTTCCATTTCTCACTGATATTCGTTGATTTTGTGCTGAATGGGGCTCCTTAAAGGGTTTGGCTCCCCTTCTGCACTACACCCCTGCTGCACCTCTTGCAAGCCGTTGTCAACTGCGCTGTGCAGCTCACTGATTGTAAACAGAATTCTGTTGCTAAATTGAGCGAGTATGCACTGTCCAGGGCAGTGCTTTAAAGGGACCGGTACCCTCCGGTATGGAGTATCGGCAGTTCTTTGAAAGGGAGAGTACCAACACTTCTCAGCAGTTTTGCAATACTTTTAAAGGGATAGTAAGGGCATTTTATATATTTCGAATTCCTAAAACTTTTCCATGCTACCGTGGCTCTATATCGTTATTCAGTTTCCGATGACCGGTCAACAGATGGAGGGCATATTATGCAAACTTCAGTGCCAACAAAGGAACACAACAAGGCTGTCGGGCTAAGGCAGGCACACTGAAATGATGCGATTCTACGGCCGCTTTTTTTTTGCCACATACCTGTGGATGTGCCGCCTAATCCTGCATACTCTGCAGATTTTATTTATAAAAAAAAGATTTGTCTTGCTTAGTCTGATTTACAGTTACTAAAACGTGGCGACACGTGTTATGGCGCAGTGGAAGCCCCTTACTAAAGATAGACTTGTCATCTTTCAGTTGTTTATGGCTGTGTTTGGTTGTTAAACTGTTAAAATCTTTGCCCAGATATATCGTTACCCTTTGTGTGAAAATAAGAATGAAGCAATGCCATCACAAAATGTGCCACATTACACCTCATATTTTGCCCTTTCGTGCCCCATAATTTGGTCCTCACCTGTAGCTTAATTCCAGTGACCCTGAGCATAGGTCATGGCAATATTTCTGGGTCAGTGGGTAGCTGACCCTTAGTACAACATTTTATCTTGGCCCCTCTGCTGAGACTCCAACCCCCCCGGCATTTGTTTTCTGAAAACCAGACCTAGCTGTGCTGATAAGGCCGTGCGATGAACTGAGCACCCACTACAGAGATGTGTGAGTGTGTCTCAGGACAGAGTTCAGAAATGCTAAGGGGCTCTCACCTCGAACTTTACCTTTATACAAGGTGCACAACCGTATTACAATTAGTTAAACACGGTTATTTGGGCAATAGTGTCTCTATATAGAATTTTAATTGATATGACATACCTTAATATTTCCAATTAAGTTCAGTTGCTGGTCTGTAGCGAAAATAGCATAGCTGTTATGTTTAAATTTCATACATCCCTTCAGTTGACCAGGTGGTGACACGTGTATGTACCCCGTACCAAGCTATTCAAACCTGCGAGTGGAGGTACACAGGTCTGCAGCCCTCTTGATAAATGTACGTTTGGCAGGAATTGGCTGAGGAAAAACAAAGCTGAGTCACCTGCCAGGTCCCTGGTGAATGTCAGCTTTTGGCTGATGTCTCCAGCAGCCTGAAAGATGACAGTCCGCATACCGGTCATCCTTACCCAAGAGTTGGTCTATAAGGCGACACGTGTGGCGCTTCGGAAGTCCTCTAAATACATTTAAGAAAATTGAATCGTCGCAATATCTGCAAAATGTTTCCAAGACTTGTGCTTAAATATGCAAGTAGCACTGTCTAAAGAGTGTACCTCTAGATAAAAAAAAACTAGGACATTTTAATCCTAATTTATTAATTCTCAACAGCAAATGGGTAAACGTTTTAAGTGGCTCTTTTGAACAGTGAGGGAACTAGCCTTTATTAGTTTAGACGTTTTGTAAACTCCCGGTTGTCATTGTAAGATTATAGAAGTGCTTTTTCTGCTTCACAGCCATGAGTGGAATATAAACCTATACATAGCATGTATCTGATACGATGTAACATTATCTTTATTTGTGGATAAAAACAGGGACGAATCAGTATAAAACTCAGTGTGCTGCTTTCTTTAGTAGTCCCCTCAGAATGACGTACATGGTCAAAGGGGCCTGTGACCGTTATAAGCCACTACCCATCTCTCTCTGAGCCATGTTGGACTATACCATTTTGCAGTGTCTGAGGAATGCCATATAATCACTTTTCTTGGAAACGTGCGCATGTATGAGGCTCTGGCGACGTATCGGGGTTTCATTTTTAAAATGCAGATTTGTAAGCCAGAGACTTGGAGACAACAGATTTGCACACAGAACTTTGAAAGATCATGAGTACGGTCCATTTGCTCAAAAGTACCCGGTTGAAACCAACTGTTGATGTTATGTGGTACAATGAATTCAAGCAGTGCCAAGGGAAAATGTCCTCCTGGCAAAGGTCCAACTGGTTTTTTGTTGTTTTTTTTTTTTGAGTTTTATATAGTGCAAACTAGACCCGAAGATATCATGAGCACCAGTTGCGTTACAGATGGACACATTCATTTTTGTTGGGCAAGGGGAGAGTAAGTGATTTGCCCAGGATCACAGGATGTTGAGCGTCGTTGCCGAGACATGAATCGGGTTCCTCAGCTTCGAAGTCGACCGCTCTAGCCGTAAGGCTACAATGTGTCAACGTCATGGTTGTGTCTCCCTCCCATAGAGGCGTGAGGGAGTTGTACAAGCCCTTCGGCATCTGCAGGCTTTGTCCCATGAGCACATAAAGTCTACAACACCTGCAGTGTCATTCGACAGAGCAGAGCATTGTTATTGGACAATCCCAGTTAATATTAGCTAGTAATGAAGTGACTGGAGGAAGCAAGTGATGCTATTTATTATGACTATGATGAATCACATGTATCCTTGGTATAGCCATGCCCTCACTAACGAGCTGAGACACTATCCTCTTTGCTCAATATTGGTAGGCTTTGGAAGTTGCTCCATATCCAGGGAAGAAGAAAATTAGGCATTTTATTGCACGCCACTACATCTGCCGTTTCCATGATCGTAGCAGTTATTGGCCTCTGTTCCCAACCATCTCTTGTGGTGGGCCACAGATTACGAGTGTCTGAATATGGGAAGATGAATTTGGTACTGGCTAAGGAGCGTCAGGGAGAATGTTCTGAAGCATCAAACATGCATCTAAAGTGGTAGCACTCTTATTAGGTCGAGCCTGGGCAGCACATGCGCTGCTCTGCGAGGCATGCTGTATTCGAGTATAGACTTGAAGCCCCACCCACTCTCCGCCCATATTTGTCATTGGCTTGTGTCAATGTCCTTCGTAAATGCTGGCTTCTGATTCGTTAATAGGCTTGTTAGTCCCTCCTTAGTACTGCCTTGTTTTCACTTGTAACCTACCATGAGGACTGGCCCTTTCACTTCTGTTGTTACACACTATGTTTTATTTAGTCTGTAAGCACTATTTTGTTTAATGAGTTTCTCCTACTGCAGGCACAACATGCTTTTGTGCAACATTCAGCGTGCCATGCATGCTTTCACTTTCCAAGCAGCCCGGGACAATGGTGGCTGCTTATTTGAAATGAAATAGGTCTCGCATTTACAAGAGTTTGTGCTATTGGCGATGTAAATGACAATGCCTTTTATTTGTGTTAATCATCAAAACAGATAAATAAAAAGACATTGTCATTTACAGCTTAAACTCTCGAAATGCGAGACCTATTGCATTGCAAATGCTTGTTTCTCTAGATGATGGCAGGCAGTCGGCAGCGCTGCTGGGAGCCTCCACTGGAGGAAACCCACAACATGAGCCCAAACGGGAGAAAAATCTTGAAACCCATCATATTTTTGTGAGCAGCACTTACTGGAAAACAAAAGCCCTGTCCAAAGGCTAACACTGCACTTGAAGAGAGACTGCTGTCTCAAGACTCCTCACAGACGTCATCTAATCCAATTAGAGCACTCCAGGAAGAAGCAAAAGGCAGGACACATTAAAAGATTACTTTTGCACTTCAAAAGGAAGCCGTCTCCATCCTCCCCACACTTCAGTGTTTGATGTTACACAAAAGCTTCAGGAATCCTAGCAATACAGAATGCTAGTCTGGCGGGCTACCCCTATCTTGCACAATGTATTTTCAGTGGCAATCCGAGATGGATTCCACTGAACTCCATCAATGCTGTGTGCGCACTCATGCACGTTCTATCACTCCTTTGCTACATACATGCTGTTAGACCTGGCACCATTGGTGTGGGTCTCCCTTCCATTATTTGCTGTTGCCTCCTATGTTTTTGATATGTTTTTGCTGGTCTAGATGCTTTGGGCACTTTGCCACTGCTATTCAGTGCCAAAGTGCAAGAGCTCCCTATTGTAAATTTTTGTAATGGATTAGTGACTCCATGATTGGCCATTTGATTTACTTGTCAGACCCTAGTACAGTGCACCATGTGTGCCCAGGGCCTGTAAATCAAATGCTGCTGGTGGGCTTGCAGCACTGGTTGTGCCACCCACAGAAGCAGCTTGTAAAATGTGGCTCAGGCCTGCCATTGCAGAGCCTGTGTGCAGTCTGGGACTGCCATGTGGACTTGGCAAGTGCACCCACTTGCCAGTCCCTAAACCTTCCCTTTTCTACATGTTAGTCACCCCTAAGGTAGGCCCAAGGTAACCCTATGGGCATGGTGCATTGTATGTGAAAGGTAGGACATGCCCTGGTGTATGTGGCATGTCCTGATAGTGAATTACAGCCAATTTAGTTTTTCACTATTGCAAGGCTATCTGTTCCCATAGGCCAGAATGGGCAGTTTGATTATAACATCTTATAAACATAACTGACCCAAGGAACAAGATAGGAAAATAAAGTTTAGTATGCCTGAACTCGGAATGTTAAAATGCATCTTTTAGTGTGGGTTATTTTAACATTCTGTGTTTGAAAATACCACTTTTAGAAAGTAGGTATTTTCTTGCCTAACCATCCAGTATGCCTCTGCTAGGTTTGTGTATTCCATGTCTGGTTTGTGAGTGACAGGGGGCTGGAGAGGGCTTTGGCTCCAGCAGTCTGATGAGTCAGGGCTGGGCTGAATAGAGCCTACATAGAATAGAGAGTAGGGGGAGGAGATTTCCTTTCACTTGCCTGAGCCTTCATAGAATAGAGAGTAGGGGGAGGAGTTTTCCTTTCAGCTACCTGGGCCAGGTCTGCTTTCAACAATGCTGTCTCCACCTCCTGCCAGGAATCTGCACCAGGGAGGACAGAACTGGTTTTGACTAGGTACAGACACTCTCTGCCTTCAGAGAACAAAGGATTTAGTAGTATAAATATTGGGGCCCAGACCCCAGAACTTTAGATCACTTCTGGGAATCAAGACGGACCTTTGTCAAGGAGAGAAACCGAGCAAGCTGAAGGAGGAGACTGCCCCAGTGCTGGTTGCTGTCTGGGGTTGGCCTGCAGTGGTTACTCATTTCCAAGAAAAGGGAGAAAGGAACTTTGTGTACTTTTATCATCTTGAGTAAGATCTCCAAGGGCTTGAAGCTGAGCTTGCCTCCTGTCTGAAGTCACAGGGACACCAAGACTTCACCACCAGCTCTCCCTGAATTTCCTTGCTGGGAATTTTACCTGCAGAGAGGTACCTGCTGTTGTTCTGGGTACCTCTAGTGTCTGCGTGTCGCTGGGAGCTGGAAGCGCGTCGCAACGAGGAAGAAGCGTGACGCCGCCGCAGCAGTTGCCGTCGCATCACCAAAGAAGCGCGTCACCGCCGCAGCTGTTCGCCGTTGCATCGCCGAAGAAGCGTGTCGCATCACCGGAGAAGCGTGCCGCCGCCGCAGAGGTTGCCATCGCATCACCGGAGAAGCGTGTCGCAGGGCCTGTCGCGGCTCCAAAGTTCATCGATTCCGCCGTCGGGCGTGCACGCATCGCATCTACGTTGTCGCATCGCATCAAAGACGCCATTTTGTCGCATCGCACCGGATAGTCGCATCGCATCGAGGCGCCATCTTGTCGCATCGTCACCGGGCTGCAGTAAGAAACGACGCATCAACTCCCCACACAGTAAGGAAGCGACGCATCACCTCCCCTGCGCAGCAATAATGAACCGACGCATCACTCCCCTGAGTGTAAGGAATGGCGCATCAACTTCCCTGCGACCCTTTTATTTGCATTGCGTGACGCATCCCAGGTACTTTGAGAGTAAACTGTCGCATTTACCATCTACATTGAACTAAGCTATTTCTACCATCTGAAAGTCATATTTTTGAGCATTGTATTGTGGATTTTTGTCGTTTGGTCTTGTGTTAAATCTAGATAAAGATTACTTATTTTTCTAAACTGGTGTGGTGTCCATTTGTAGTGTTTTCACTGTATTACTGAATGTGTTCACAAATGCTTTGCACACTGCCTCTGAGATAAGCCTGCCTGCTCGTGCCAAGCTACCAAGGGGGTGAGCAGGGGTTATTTAGGAGTGTAGCCCCCTTACCCTGACTAGAAGCAAGGGTCCCTACTTGGTCAAAGGTACCTACCTCTGCCAACTAGAGACCCCCATTTCTAACACATGCATTATCCAGACACTCAGGATATAGCAAAGGACCTGACTACATGAGACTAGGCAGAACTTTAGAGGGATAAGATCTGCCGCTTAGGTCCAGAGGCAAAAGTCTGCTCTTCAAACCATATGCTGCCAAAACTCCCAAGTTCATCTGGCCCAGAGGGACAGTAGTCCCACTTGCTAAGAAAACCATGCATGGTTCATCCCTCCAGTCCGCAGAGCCTCCCTGCACTATAAATATCGCACATGCCTGGTTTCAACCCTGCTAATGTGTATATTATTATGGTGGTTTTGGATGTAGCTTCAGCTATCAGTATTGTGACTGATCCATCACGTTCACCGATGGCTCAGTGTCCTTGCCATACTATCCATACCATGAATTGTGATTTTACCTTTTTCCTGAGGCGTGTGTTTCTGTCTAAGAACGATATAAGAAAGGCTCTGTCTGCTGTCCCCACAGATATGGGAAAGCATGAGCGGACATTGCACTCCCATCCCCGCCGTTGCTACCCAAGCTCACAGGCGTGCACTGGGGGCTGTCCGTGTGGAAGGCCCTTTTTGGGTCTCCCACACACCACATAGTGCAGCTGGTGGAGAGGCAATGAAGGCTTCGCCATTCGCAGGAGTGCATCAGAAACACGTTTTCAGACTGAGGAAGGCCTTCAAGATGTTCCCTTCCGCAATGCACACAGCCACATTAGGGAGCATTTTAAAAAAATCATTTGAAGTTAAAAAAAAAAAAAAGGGCAACCCAGTAGTCGCTCCAGGAGACTAGGAATGAAACTGTACGTTCTAAAGGAACTCCTGAAGAAGTAGTTTAGAAAACAATAAATAAAAGTAAATACAGGAAGGTTGCTATCGTATGAATTCAATCTACTCAGCAGAATTTATGATAAGCAATAGTGAATACATAAATGTAAACGGACGAGCAACAAACATAAGGAATTAATTTTGATACTTTTTTCAAAACTACATTAGAAACATTGGTACTGTATATGCATTCAGGGTCAGAACAATCGCACTCACTAATGTCTGATACGTAATTATTCTGTTCAAAGTCCATACTTATAAAAGAGGTATCAATAAGTGAAAATTCCACTTGGCCATAGATAAAGTGTCCATCAAAGACTTTGTATTCGTAATGAAGGAGACGCTGTGAAGAAATTTGAAGCCAATGTGGAATAACCAGAGCTTTAAGCGGGGCGGGTCCTGCCGGTGCTGAGCACCGGCAGTTAAAAAAAGCAGTGGCTGAGACGGGTCCCTATCGGGCTCTTCATTTTTGCCCTCACCCTCAGGATGAAAAAAAAATCTTAGCTCTGCAGCAGTACCACCCTTAAATACCTTTGATGTAACTTCAAAGAGACTCCTTATAGTTCTTTCACAGTCTCATCATTTCAGAAGTAAAGCATTTTTGATTTTCTATACAACAAAGCCACAGTTGTTGCTTTCTTGTTGTAGGTGTACTGTTACTTGTTGTATTATATATCTGGATGCAATTACAGAATCAACAAATTACTGCTAATCACAGATTTTTTAGCTTATGTGTTTTAAGCCACGCCATTATAACATCGGCCACGCCCCTTTTAGAGACCCCCCCCAGTTTTTTCATCCCACTGAAAGCCCTGGAAATAACTGTCAACATTTTGGTCCCAAAGGTCAACTGTCAACATGCTCAGAACTATGTGACCTACTGCTAGGGTGACCAGGCGCCCCGGATTTGCCAGGATGGTCCCGGTTTTCCACCTGCTGTCCCGACAGATTTCAGGAAATTTAGCTCATGTCCCGGATTTTAGAGAGGGTTGACTGAAAACGGTGGGAGGTGCTTTTTTATGTTTTACAAAGCAGGGATAGTTAGCAGGTGTTTCAAGAAAGCAAATTAATTAACAGGCAAGCTACTGGGTTTAAAAAATGTGTTTTATGTATGTTCTTACTACCTGTTCTGTAATTCTCTGCTGGGGAGCGCTGTCATTTTGTGCGGTCACTTGAAGTAAAATTGTAGTCCTTCTTCTATTTTTGTGAAATGTCCCGGTTTTTGGCTTTACAATTCTGGTCACCCTACCTACTGCCAAAATGGCTGACCCTTTAAATCCATAGTGTCAAAAGTAGAAGGAAAATAATTCCTATAGAGCAAAACCTGAAGGTGCACAACAAATGTATCTTTAGCTTTAAATATAGTCCCACAACGTGGGGAAACAAAGAACCTCAACCTCCCGATATTTACTTTTACATATTGCATCTTGACCAATTCTTTCGGGAGTTCCTTTAGCACGTTTTTTATTAAATGTAGCTCACATTTTCCTGGAGCTGACCTTGCCCAGAGAGAGCTCTGCACATTTGAAGTCGCTGTCCCCTGGATGGCCCGCACCTGGCTGTGAGTGAAAGCTACTGGCTTATGGGGCTTTCACATACTGGGGACCAGGATACTCCTGCGTGGAGCAGCCCTGGTTAGTTGTACTCCATGGGAAATGACAGTCGGAAATCACACACAACTGAGGGGGAAGAGGAAAGACTCCTACATCAACCTCTACTACAAATACCTAAACACACAAAAAAGAGGTAGGAGTATTTGCAATCATGCTACTATTACGTTAGGTGGCACACGTTGTTTGTTTAAAAAACCGCTCTCGCCCACAAATTTGTGGCATGCTTCATCACAGGGCTTGCTAAACAACACCCCTGCGCTGGCCAACGCCTGGGGTGGAGCAAAAGGGAGGGGTAAGACAATACAAACATAAAATTATAGGGATCAAAAAAGATATAAGTGCAGAATGTAAAATTTAAAACTGGCTAAGGAATATCCGCCTAAATATTTTATTCCCGTACTTCCTGGTCAGGATTAAAAAGAATATAGGAAGGTGGTGACAGGGATTATTAGTAACCCTTCACCCCTCCTAACTGCATATCTGTCAAAGTTGTCTTCCCCCTCTCTTTTGCTGCACCCCAGGCGTTGGTCTGCGCGGGGGTGCCACCGAACATAATAGCGTTATGCAAATACTCCTACCTCTTTTTTGTGTGTTTAAATATCAGTCTCAACCTTCTTCGAGTAACAATTGAAATGAAGCGTCAACACCGGTACTGTGTGTATGTATTTGTGCATGCATGTAGAGCACGTATG
This sequence comes from Calotriton arnoldi, assembly GCA_963921515.1. Taxonomy (NCBI): domain Eukaryota; kingdom Metazoa; phylum Chordata; class Amphibia; order Caudata; family Salamandridae; genus Calotriton; species Calotriton arnoldi. Next base: position 3,162,968 of record CAWUFW010000334.1, read on the forward strand.
AGGTCAAGCCCAGCAGTAATTAAAAAATGATTTTGAAACGGGTCCTTTTCCAGCTCTATATTCATGTCCTTAATTTTACAGTCAAACATACTGATCGATTTCTCAACAATTACTGTAAAAATCCTAAACAATGCTGTTCCTGTTTACAATTCACGTTTAAACCCTGCAATCCCTAAAAGTATTTGCTTTTTTAGGTCGAGCCTAGAGTCAACGCGCATGCGCTGCTCTGCGAGACATGGAGTATCTCCTCTAGGGGGTTTGATAACGCCCCAGGCTTCCCGTTGGCTCCTTTGTGTGCTTTTAGACATTTCCTTCCTTTTATTGGCAAAATCTCACATTTGTTCCACTTTTCGATGGGTGGTTCCCGCCCCTGGCGACTAGCCCTGCTATGTGTAGTATTGCCCTTCTGTTGTATTTGATGATGTAGTTGCACTTCTTTTTCTGTTTCCTTGTTTTGAACAGCTCTTCGCACATGTTTGTGCGCTTCCCTCCATCAGCGTGGCAACTCAATTCAACTTGAACCATGGTGGCCACTTCAGGAGGCCCAACGCCCACAGGTAACATTTTAATTATAATCAGTGCGGCGGCCGCTCCAGCCTGCAGGAGAGGCTACCAGCTGCGGGCAGTGACCAAGTGTGACTGTATGAAGTATGACTGTGCCAACGCGGGCACCCCACTTGTGGGATGCTGTTTATGTATTTATATTGCGCTTGTCTCCCTGTGCCATGTTTGCCCGCCCCACCACCCCTCCCAGATTGCTGTTTTTTAGGTCGAGCCTCGAGTAGCGCGCAAGCGCTGCTCTGGCGAGACTTTAAGTAAGGTGGTTTCAGAAGCTGACCACACGCTCGTGCGTCGTGGCCTTTTTCGGGCGGTTACGCGCGAGCAAAAGGCCATGGTGCACGAGCGTGTGGTCACGCCTGCTGCTCGCAAGCGCGCGCGACGTCGGCTTCATTTTTTTTATTTTACTTTCAGCGCGAGGCGCGCGCACCACTCGCGTCGCCCCCCCTCCTCCCCGCGCGTGCCTTCAAATGCTTGTTCTCTTGTCTGTTTACTACGTTCACACACTTGTGGGCTTCCGGTGCACGTCTTACCGCACACTGCCCCTGGTGAGCGACCTCGGAAACCCCGTTCTCTCTTTTCCTGCTCTAGCCGATCACGGAGAGGTAAGAATATTTTTGAGCTCCTTCAGTGCAATTGTTAAAGCCTTTTAGCCGTAACCCATGGCAGCTTATCCTGACCGTGTTGTTTGTGCCTTTTCTTCAGGAACCATGCCGGCCAAAGGACCACTGCAGTCCGTCCAGGTCTTCGGGCGCAAGGTTAGTGTGGCACGTGCGCGCGCTCTTCCTTCCCGCACCATGGCACCTTTCGTAGCGAAGTTCCATAGCCGAGTACACATAATAAGATCGCTTGTCTACCCTGGGTTTTTCTCAGGCCTTTGTGACTTATTTTCGTAGTATTGTAGTCCGTTCAGCTCCTTTCTCAGTTAGGTTGACAGTTACCTATCTATGTTGCATCCTTTGCATATTTCCTGTATTACTTATAATGCAAGTAATAGCAGAATTGTCAAATGCAGCTTTGGCTCTGTGAATTTCTGAAAGGTTCATTTAGTTTTGAAGGCTTGCTGGTGGACATTAGGGATCCTTTGAGAGGGTCATTTGGGAGATCTTGTCTAACAGTCAAGCTCCAAACACCAGAACCGGGAAACCAAGGTTTGAATCTTCACTTGATCCAATGTTTCGAAATCACCACATCCCTGTGGTGCTATTCGATCATTTGCCAACAATGCAGGATTGCCTATGGGCGATTACGTTTACCTGTAAGCAATACTACACTAATCCAAGCTCTCAAAGTAACTTATTCCTGTCTGAAAGGGGTCTTCCTGTGCCCTCACCATGACCTCCATTGGTCCCAAACTGTCGACGATTTGAGCAGGATCTCACCATAAAAATATCTGCTATAAGCTGTAGCTTTTAAATGAGATACTGATCCAGTCCTGCCTCATTATGGTGCGGCCTCAAACTTGCAAATTATCATTGTTATGAGCAGTCCTGTACCTTAAAACGAGTGGGACGCTGTGAAAAATATATTGAGGGGCCTCTGAGACCCCCCCTCATTCATGGAATCACATCTTAACCATATGTTTTAATATCCCCTCGAATCCTTTTTTTTGTGGCACTTGGGTTCTAGCTTGCTTCTAGTGTTCAAGATCCCCTTTCTTATACCAGTAGTTGCCCTGGCTTGCCGCTGGTGTCAGGGCCTTCTGTTTTTATAGTATTTAGATTGTGGTTTGCTACCATGTGGCAGATGCACTGTTTTGGCAGTGGAGTTCTGGTTGCTGTCAGTGTGGGGTGTCCTTGTAAGGCCTCGCCTACTGGGCAGCACAAACTGTCTTTCTGCAAAAAAGACTTGTCTGCTTACAGTGGTTGGCTTGGTACGCATTGCTTACCGTTGTTTGGCTTTATTGTTACTTTCATTTACTTGTCTCTTATTCATAAGCTAGTATGGGCTTTCCTTGCTTTTCATATGTTTACTCCTTCTCAGTGCACGGCCTGCAGTACTTGTGCCTTTCCACTATTTTCTTTTCAGTCACCGTATTTCTTTTAGCTAAGCAGTTCATGACAGTGCATGTGTTTTCCAGCTGTCTCCCTGATGTACTTTTCTTCCCTTCTCTGCCATGCCTTGTTTCTCTCTCTCGCCCATGTGATCCTCCTTCACCCTCTCCATGTTGTGTTCACACTCATGTGTTTCTCCTCCCTTGCATTGCTTTTTCCCCCCATGTGCTTCTCCTCCTATGCAAAGAATAAACAAGCATTGGCATACCCAATAGGTCTCGCCTTTGGGACCTTATAAGTGTTTAGCCATGCAACAGTTGATGTTGTTGCACCAAGGATATTGTGCTGGATAACTAAACACTTATAAGGTCCCAAAGGCGAGACCTATTGGCTATGCCAATGCTTGTTTTCTTCAGCACTTGCACATCACTCACGGGACGCCCAGAAATGAGCACGGCTGAGTTGAGTTTGCTGTTATTATGGGGACGTGGTGGAGGCTGGGCACTCCACTGGGGCTGCTCCGGTGCAATCGCTGCTCCTATGTCTCCCTTCACCAACAGAGGTATCCTCTGCCCTCCATACCCTCTCTGAGGGCACTGCTGCTGAGCACACCTCAGGAGCAGGGCTGGCGTCTCTCCCGGCCCTGCCCAGTCTTTCCTTGCCCAGCAGCATCTAGCTACCTACGGCAGCCTTGGGGGCCTCCCCCGCACACAGTCCATGGTGCTCAAGTACACCCCTGGTAAGAAACCTACATGGGTTCCTTTCTCCTAAGGCTCAATGTCTTGCCATGAACGTACAGAGCAGAGTTCCTGCTCTGAGAAGTGTTTCTTGTTCTGTGGTGGCGCCACATTGTTCATCCTCCGCATCGAGCCCCTTGGGACTCTAGCCATGAATAACAGCATCAAAGTTCACCAGCACCATGCACGCTAAGGGTTTTGATTGACGTTGTGCTATTGTGCTTGTTTTTTTATGCTCTTCTGTTTATCGGAAAAGGTGTGGCGCAGCGGCCATGGCAGCTGACTCTGGAACTCATGGGGCTCACGGTTCCCGGCTGCGACGGCAGATCAGCCCAGCACCATGTGACTCTGGGCAATAGCTCACTTAATCTTCCCGACGGCCCCCAGCGCCTTGACGCCCTCGGGTAATTGTTCACGCTTTACAAATACTGGACATTTACATTTATCAGAACTGCTGAGCCGTTTTTGAGCCTAGCTTTTTTGGGGGGGGTTTACTTAGAGGCGGTTGCGGCTAAAAACAGATGGGATGCTCTTAGTTCAGACATCTGCGTTTAGTTCGTTTTCAATGCCTTTTCCATGGCTGACCCGTACGCGACAATATGCGCACCTTTAGATTCAAGTCAGCGGTGTAGCTGCTAAAGGGGACATGGTGCTGTGCGCTTAACATGAGGAAGGACTGCTGCCCGGGCTCTACGACTAGTTTACTTTTATATGTTGAACACTGTTGGAGCTGCCCAATGCCGGTAAGTTACTGAGGGGCGTGCATCTATACTATTTCAATGCCCTTGCTTATAGTATGAGTTATCTCTTTGTGTGACACTGTCAGTGAGGGAGCGTGTGCTTTCTATCGGCATACATTTGTCTGAATAAGACTCACCTAGATTCTTGATGTAATATTGTAGTTGAGTGGCGTGTTGTAACGCAACACATTAGGGAATGGCGGAGTTATGCATACTGTAATAGTAGTATGTGATTATTATAAGTCTGTGTGACGTTACTGTGCGCTACGTATCGGCAATCACTAGTTTAAGCTAAACTTTTGCATCTTACAATGTAATGCAGTAGCGTAGCTCCAAGTGAGGGAGTATGCTTACAGTATTTTTAGGTTGGCCAAGAGTCAGATCTTCCCTGACACGTCATATCAACTTGAGGACATCAGGGCCGTCCTTGAGTTGCGCGTAACACCCCCACCCCTGTATCGCAACCCCCTCAATCTCCCAGCTACGTGCATTCAAGCCTTGTGCCTGGTGTCACCATTAACCACTCTCCACAGCATGAAGGCCCGGATATATTCCTGCCATTCAGGAAAACCTGACTCGTGGCTGTTTTCCCCAGCCCTGCTGGCTTGTCAGAGGCGCTAGGCTGGAAAGACATCTCTCTATGGCCCTACTTGCCAGCTGAGCTCAAACATTTTAGAAGCACTTGGGGAAGACATGCACCAGCAAAGGTGGTGGGCGCTTACTTCCCACTCCTACGTTATACCAATGTGACTCCTCAAATCTCTGTTACCAGCATTGATGACTCTGACTTTTATCCTTCTGAGGTCAAGCAGTGAAAACCATTGAATGAATCAATTGCGTCACTTATTGAAGGCTCGAGAGAACTCACAAAGTGGACCCCTGGCTCCGGCTCTTAACGCACTTTGATCCTGGGCAGCCCACTATCTCCCGGCATGGATTAAAAAAGTTTAGGTCTGCTGCAGGCTGGGCGTTGAGTTCCCGTCGGCCTGCCCTCCTCCCTCTTTGAATTGTTGCCAAAGATGTGACTTAAATTTTCCACTCTGCATTTCCCTACTGCCAGTACAAAATAGATTGAATATTAGCCTTGGCCCAGTTACAGATGTATTCTTCGTCTCAATTTCTACCAGCACTCACACAACACACAGTGAATCTTCAGTAAGCATAATTGAGTCAATATGAAGTGTCTTTCAGACCTTTATAAGTAATGTTAAGAATCCACCTCATCACTCGTTTGTTGGTCAACCTCTGCACAATGAATAGGCCGGTTTTAGGAGTGAAAACATAATTTGTTTGTGTGGCACTTTAATGTCCCATAGAACTGTGCCTAATGTCGCATAATTCAAGAATTATATTGAAGTTACCAACCACAATAGGTTACCGACCTCAAGAAGTTGAAAGGCTAAGTGTGCAGGTCGTGTCTCTAGCATGTGATTCACTGGTTGCTTCCATATCTGTGTGCAAGTCGCTGAGCCATCCTACTGCCTTCTGGCTAGTATGTGCAAGGAGACAACGGTTGCAGAAGGCCAGCTTCTCCTGTGCGGGTCTCACCGCCATAATAAAAGTGTGAGACCTCCAGGAAATGAAGCCGGATTGTTTTTCACCCTGTGCGATTTCGGGTGTTTTTTGATGGTGTAAAGCAGGGATACTCAAAGTACAGCCCGGGGGCTGCATGCAGCCCTTCTGACCTTTACATGTGCCCCCTGAGCAGCCGCAGCATCACTGGGCTGCTGTTTACTCGACTCAGCACTAACATTAAAACATTTTTTTAAATGTACAGCAAGCACTTTTTAAAGGTTATTCGCAGGGGCGTGGCCAAGATGGCGGCACGGTAGGACGCGGAACTCTGCTCCTCCGGCCCTGCCACACCATTTGCCTTGTTATAACCTCCTTCCCCGCATTGCAAACACCGGGACTTGTAAGCGCACAGCCTCCTACCTGCTCCGGCACCCAGACGAGGCGAAATCCGGCGCATCTGAGTATTCCTGACGGAGCTTGCGGTGAGAGGAGCCGAAGCGGCCGCGGCCGGGGCTGGCGCCGCGAGGTCACTGTCTCCAGATCCCCCGCCATCAGCATAGCGCCGCGGACCGGAGTGACGCTGAGACACCCTCACCACGCGGGAGGCTGCCCGGAGGTGCCGGGAGCCGGGATTTGCCGCTGTTGGCCGGGAGGGCTGCATCGGGAGCGCGGTCTGTGGGGCGGCCGCCATCTTGCTACAACCTGCGCTCCGGCTTGGAGGTAGCGCGGCCTACCACAGCGCTAAAATGGCGGTCGCCTCCTAACGGCCCGGGAGCTGAACAGAGACTGTGCCGGGGCTTTGACTCCGGCGGGGGCGTCCTCGCTTAGGCACACAGCAATACAGTGCTCCGGCCGGCGGGGCAAGCGGACCCTGGGCTGCCGGCAAGATACTCGGCGGGCCGTGACCTTGCCGATCCGGGCGCTGCTGCCTTCCTTCCACCCTCTGGAACTGAGGGATTTGCGGAGGCCCTGCCTGCATTTGGACACCAAGGATCCACCCCAAGGCCTGCGGCTGGAGGCCCTTCGTTGCAGTGCGCAGAGCTGAGGATCGGCCCTGTGAGGCGTGCTGCCCCTGAGAGAAACGACGGATGCTGCAGCCCCGCGAGCGGAGCCTCCCGCCGCGCGGCCCAGGTGATCGGGGCCCCCGGATGCAGTGAGCCCAGGCGGTGTGGTCGCAGCAGTCAGCACGCCCTGCACCCAGCATCGGGTGGACACCTGGTGAGTTACGTGACCACCCGGGGTTGGAACTGTCACCCTCGCGCGCCCAGGTAGCCTCTGATCCAATATCCCTGAGGTGGGAGAACCCTGCCACGCAGCGCTTGAGCGGGCCTTTGCTCTCTTCCCACCCCGCCACGGCCGGGACGTGGCCCGGGGCTCGGCGGGACTGGCCTCCACATACGAGACGGCGCCCGGGGACTAGATTGGGCACGCGGTGAGGGCACTCCCGGCGGTATAGCGCGCTTACAACACCCTGCTGCACCACACTCGGCCGTCTACGTGGTAATACGAGGGAGGTGGCCCTGGAGCGGGCCCCATTGGTGGTCACAACGCGATCGCTCTTCAGGAAAGCTTGCAGACCCTTCACGCACTCGGCCCCGCATTGCTTGACGCGTGGATTCTGACTGCAGCCTGCGGTACGAAGATGACAGCCCGCGCACGGAGGGAAAAATCCCTCAAAGAGCTTCTGATTAAGCAGCCCGGGAACACGGGGGCATCCCAGGGCCCCTCCACCCATCCGGAACACGCAGCCTCGGGGGCGGAAGCGGACGGCCCAGCAACGAAGGCCTTCATGCTGGAACTCTTCTCTGCCATCAAGGAAGATATAATGGATCTGAAGAGTCAGCTGGCGTCGGATCTCAAGGAGGTGCGCCGGGACGTCGATGAAGTGGGTGAGAGAGTTGCTGTACTGGAAGAACACGAATTGGCGAGGGAAGAAGACCTGCATCAACTTCAGCAAGAGGTCCTCCGCCTCCGAGACCAGAATCTGGACTTCCAGGCCCATGCGGAGGATCTAGAAAATAGATCGCGGAGGAACAACATCCGCATTTGCGCGATACCATCGAAAGCAGAAGGTGATGATCTCCGCGGCTACGTCTTGTCCCTCTTCCAGCAAATCCTGGGCGCCGATGACACACAGGAAATCCAGATGGACCGCGTCCATCGAGTGGGCCTCCCAAGAGGTGGCAAGGCCCCCCGCCTGATGTACTAGTCTGCGTACATGACTTCCAGCTTAAGGAGCAGATCCTGCGCAGGGCTAGGGGGCCCAGCCGATACAATTCCGGGGGCACACGCTGGCCCTTTTCAGGACCTGGCTGCTTCGACTTTGGCCAAACGCAGGGACTTCCGACAGGTTACGTCCTATCTTCGAGATAAGGGAATATCGTATTCATGGGGCCATCCCTTCCGCATCATCTTTCAACACCAGGGGAAGCTGAGGCAGATGCGCTCCTTGGCCGACACCATGGATCTTTTGGGACTTGTGGCAGATAAGACTCTGCAGCCAGATGGCGGTCCCTCCCTTCGCGAAGGGAAACGTCTCCCCGCTGGCGGACTGCTGGCAAACCCACGACACCCATAAAGCCAGGCCCAGAGGAAATGGCGAAGGAACGAAACGCTGTGCTCTCAACCCTCTCTCAGACCCAGGAGCGCCCGAGCACCCCGTGAAGTCTTACAGCGTATCTTAAGGGGAAGGCAACTCTGCAAAGGGGCCGGAGGAGCCCACAACTGGTTCACCTCTCTCGGCTCCCTAGACTTCCTTCGTGGCCTGCGGGCCACCTGGTGCTCTGTTCTAGGAAGTCTTGTCCCCCCCGATCTCCTCCACTAGACAGACTGTTGTCTCTTGTTTCTCTTTCTTGTCCCCAGTTTCTCCGGAATATCTGTAGTCCTATAATGGGCCACTCCTGCATGCTGATTTCTTCTGGGACTATGTTCGTTTGGGCAGGTTTTTGTGTTGTGTTCTGGTTGGGATTTTTGCTGTTTCTTTTGGGGTCCTTTAGTGTCACACATAGGGTCCATTGCTCCCCTGTAGGGGCCCACACATGCTCCCGTCCAACCCACGCGCACCGCTTCCGGCACATCAGACGACCCGCAGGCGTGTTTTCCCCAGTACTGATGCCTAGGGACTTGAAAATCATCAGCCTCAATGTACGAGGCTTGAATCACCCCACTAAGCGCACTGCGATTCTTTCCCTTCTTGAGCAGACCGAGGGCGATATTTGCATGCTTCAGGAGACCCACCTCCTTGCCAAAGATACCTCCCGCATGCGCTCCCGCCGCTTCCCACGCCAATTTTGGTCCTCGGGGATGACGAAAAAGAATGGGGTAGCCATACTGCTTGGGGCCAAATTTGAGGGTAAGGTCCTTTCTACCTTTTATGAGTCCAAGGGGAGGGCATTAGCTCTCAGAATTCAATGGGGTCCCACTGTCTTCACCCTCCTTAACGTGTACGCTCCCAATACCCAGCAGGAGGCTTTCCTCCGTAGGCATTTAACAGAAGGGTTGGCCTCACCCGACCCAGCACTAGTAATCGGGGGGGGATTTCAACCTTGTAATGGACAACGAGCTGGACAGGTCAGGGCAACGCCACACACAGGTCGGAGCCATCTCGCCCGACGGGAAGCGCTGGCTAGCAGAAAACGGCCTACACGATATCTGGCGCCTCCGCCATGCGGACTCGCGCGACTACTCCCATTACTCGGCAGCACACAAAACGTACGCGTGACTAGATATGCTGTTGGTCTCGAGCACGCTTCTCCCGAGAGTGACGGACGCTTCCATAGCTGTGCGCTCCCTGTCGGACCATGCACATGTCTCGCTCTCTTTGCGCTCTGATGGGTTTGGACATGCGCCTTCTAGATGGCGGATGCGCGTAGGCCTTTTGCATTCCCCTGCCGTTGTGAAGGAATTGCGCGCCAAGATCACGACCTACCTTCAACTCAATGATAACTGGGAAGCTTCCCTGGCTGTGGTGTGGGACGCGCTCAAAGCGGTCTTGCGAGGGGAGATTATGTCGATTTCCTCGGCGGAAGCTCGTAGACGGAGAGAAGCCCGCTCAGCTCTTGAACAGGAGGTGGCGGAACTGGAGGCAATACACAAACGCACAGGTGCCCCTCGGATTTGGCGCGCGATGGAAACGAAACGGACACTTCTCAAGCGCCTAGATCTAGATAGGGCCGAATACGCGCTGGTGCGCTAGCGACACAAGTTTTACTTGGGAGGCGACAAATGCGGGAAACTGTTGGCTCAGAGGCTGCGTGCTAGAGCTATAGCGGGGTCCATCTCTTCTTTCAAGAACTCTGCTGGGGAGGAACTTCATCTGGATTCCCAAATCGTTGAGGAATTTAGATCATTTTATTGCACTCTTTATTGCGCCGACCACCAAGACACCACCGAGACCCAAGACTATCTAGCCACTAGCAGTTTTACCCGTCTCCCGAGGGCAGAAGCGGACCCTTTAGAAAGCCCTATTCGAGTAGAAGAGGTCATATCCGCCATCGCTAAACTGAAGCTGGATAAATCGCCCGGGCCCGATGGCTACCCAGCACTTTTTATAAAACGTTTTGCCACGAATTGGCCCCTCTCCTCACACGTCTATATAACTCATTCCAGGACAGTGGAAGGATGACCGAATCAATGGGGAGGCAGCAATTTCGGTCATCCTCAAGCCCAATAAAGACCCAAGCAACTGCGGCTCGTACCGCCCAATTTCCCTACTTAACATTGATGCAAAGCTGTTCACGGGCATTTTAGCGGCGCGGCTGAATCCTCTTATGGCGGGTCTCATTGACCCTGATCAGGCGGGATTCATCCCCTCCCGACAGGGGAGCGACAACACCAAACGCCTTCTACATCTCATAGATGGGGTCCACCGCTCTCGGGTGGGTGCACTGCTTTTTTCGGTTGACGCGGAGAAGGCGTTTGACAGAGTGTGCTGGCCATACCTGTTTGACGTCCTTCGAAGCATGGGATTTGGCCCTCGTTTCCGCACTTGGGTACGGTGCATCTATCACGCTCCGCGGGCATTTATCAGGGCTAATGTTGTCTCCTCATCCCTTTTTCAGATTGCACGGGGCACTAGGCAGGGATGCCCGCTCTCGCCTCTTTTATTTGCCCTATACATGGAACCCCTTGCACAGAAGATCCGGGATCATCCAGACATTCAGGGCATTAAATTTGGGGGCGACCGCCATAAAATAAGCCTCTATGCTGACGACATCATTCTCTCTTTGACACAGCCCTGGTGAATGAACTTGAGGCCTTTGGTCGGATATCGGGCTTTAAAGTAAACCTTGCCAAATCCCAGGTTCTCAATCTATCCCTACCGCAACCGCAGGCCGAGGCCCTTCAACAGTCTCTGCCTCTGCATTGGTCCCATGACCCCATTCCTTACTTGGGCATTCAGCTGACACCTTCACTGCCGCGCACGCTGGAAGTGAACTATACGTCTCTGATGGCGCAAACACGCAGAAATTTAGACGGATGGGCTAAATATACATTATCGTGGTTCGAGCGCATTGCGGCAGTCAAGATAATGGTCTTACCACGCATTCTGTATCTATTCCAAACCCTTCCGCTAACACCGCAGCCCGGTATTGTGCGGTCACTGCAACTAGCGCTGAATAACTTTATCTGGGGGAACAAGAAAGCGCGCCTCTCGATAGCGCAACTCTCGCGTTCCAAAGATGATGGAGGAGTGAGACTATCTCTCATTCATAGGTACTTGCAGGTGGCACATCTCCGATACGTGCTGGAGTGGAACCGCCCGCTATCGGAGAAGCATTGGACCTTTATGGACCAAGCGGTAGCGGGCGCGAATCTCTGGCGTGAACTGTGGCTTCCCCGCCGCCTTCGAGCCTGGGGCCTATATTCATCGCCGGTGACGGCAGCCACTATGAAAGTCTGGGATGCCGTGGCACGGGCGAAGGACCTCACAACGTTCCCCTCCCCGATGACGCCCCTAGTAGACAATCCAGACTTCCCTCCTGGCGCCAAGTCCGCTGTAGCACAGAGATGGCGAGAGGCGGGATGCAAGCGATTAGGCCATCTTTTCGATCCTAAGGGCATCACTCCGTTTAGCCGCATCAGTCAGGACCTTGATCTCCCCCGCTCCGATGAATATTATTATCTGCAGCTGCGGCACTGGGCTACCTCACGGGACTACCTTACGCAGGCCTCTCGCACTTTGACTCCTTTTGAACAATGGGTGGTGAAGAAAACAGACGACAAACACCTTATAACGGAATTGTATACGCTCCTTACACCACGCCAGACAGGGACTCGTACTCGGGGGCAACTCAGATGGGAGGCAGAGCTAGGCAGGGCCCTTACTGACAAAGAGTGGGACAACATCCATTATAGGTCGCACCATACCGCGTATAATACAGCAGGGACTGAGTCCGCATTTAAAGTAGCGGCTTACTGGTACCTCACTCCGGCTAGGATACACCAGTGGAACAAAAACCACACCGAAGAGTGCTGGCGCGGCTGCGGAATGTCAGGCTCCCTAGCGCACCTATTATGGCACTGCCCGAGACTGGAGCGATTCTGGGAACAGGTTTTAAATGATATAGATGAGGCTTTCGACACTGAGATCCCCCGTTTCCCAGCGTACACCCTACTGGGTCTATCAAATCCTCTCACCTTCCCTCTGCACTCAATGCGCGGTAGGCAGATAGCATTAGCTCTTCTTGCAGCGCGTCAGGCGATCCTACTCCACTGGGGTACTGCCACGGTTCCAGACCACTCGGCCTGGCTTCTCAGGCTCTGGATGACCCTGGCAATGGAACGGCTCTCATTAATCCAAGCGCAGAAGGGAGAGAAGTATGCTGAACTCTGGGCACCATTCATCTTGCTACTATCGAAAGACCTCCGTGAGGTCACCTGCCCTAAACTCCTGCAAGTACTTCATTTGATACCCATCCCAGAGAGTGGCGCTGAGCCCCGATAGGACTGGCGGGGGCGGGTGGGCATGTGGCATAAAGTCCCTTAACAGACCCTGATGCTTAGATACGGAATTCCCCCTACTGTTCCCTTTCATTTTTCCTTTGGTTTGTTTCTTGACTAGGGAACCGGGTGGGTGGGAGGGACAGGGAGGGGGTTTCTCCTTGTTGTTTTTTCTTGCATAGAAATCCTGCTTGTGCCAACTGGACCCCCGAGGGCATTGGATGTTTGAACTCTCGAGCCTGGACTCTTCTGGTGGCCTCCCCTCGGGCTATGGGCCTTGTACATCCGACAGCATTATTTGTAGCCGCCGGCCCCTGTGGTTGTAGGCAGAAGGCTGTGTACGATGAAGAGCTGCTTTGCAAATTTCTAATAAAATAGATTTGTTCCATAAAGGTTATTTATTCGCAGGTAAACAAAAGGAAGTAACTAGGCCCTTAACTTTAGGAACAACCTTCATTTTTAAAGACAGCAAACATGTAAAAATACGATAGTCTTTTGAAAATTTCAAAAAGTATATTTCATTGACCTGTAGAATCATTTCACCTTAGTAAATCAAATTATAGCCGTGCATTCAGCAGTATTTTTTTAAAGTGATGGTTTTCAAACATGAATTTAGAAACGTTCATGCTTTCTATCCCCTACCCCGATAACAATGCCATTAGTGATTACATCCAAGCACAGGAGATGGCTTTGTACAGCACGCATCCTGAAGTTTTATATTTCGAGATCCTTTTATATGTGATAATGAAGAAAAAGGAGGGAAATTGAAATAAAGCAATTGCCTAAGGTCACACAATTTTGTCAAGTGGAGAACCTGGGATTTATCCCAGGTTTTCTGGTTGCACATTGTACAATTGAGTTCAGCCAGTAGATATTCATCCTTCGCTTCCCCTATACCCACTTTACAACTCCCCTCCCCTGCTGGCATCAGTACGGCCCTCGGTTACACCAAAGGGAAAATGTTTGTGAGTGCCCCTGGTGTAAAGAGTGCCTGCCTCTTTTGCAGTTTACCATCACTGGTGTGATATTATTGCATTGGTGAGTGGGGCCTGGAGCGCGCGCCACAGGTTTGCTTGTGCACTCCGAGTGCATGCTGCCGAGATGCACGCTCAGCACACTGGTCCTCCGGTGTGTACACTGCCGTTGCCGCCCTCAGATTGGTTGCTTTACTACCTTGAGTTGGTCACTTTCAAGAGTTCAGAAGCAACTGTTGGCAAAGTGCAAAATACTTGCCAAGTGTCCGTTGCGGTTCTAGGTTTTCATTCTTTTGGGTTGCTAGTAGTTAGTTTACTGCTGATAGTTTAGACTACAAATCAATGGTTGTAAGTGTGGGAGCAGAGTTCCTCTACATCAAAAACCTCAAAAGCTGGTGAAAACGGCAAATATTAAGGACATGCATTTTTATTTCCCCAAACTTACACAGACTGTTTTGTAGACTCCACTTTTTTTTTTTACACATTTAATTAAAATGTGTCAATCATTTAAAGTATTTGTCTTCAACCAACTCCTAAGTGCTCAAATACCACGTTCACTTGTCTGTTGCCAAATCTACTGCCAGATCCATGATCACTGCCACACAGTCCATAGCTCGGCTACTTTGCAGTAATGTGCAATAATGTGCTGCATGGTGAAATACTTGTAAGGTCCCAGAGGCGAGGCCGATTCCATTGCAAATGCTTGTCCATATGCTGTCAACAACAACAACAACAAAAAGTTTTATTTGTTAAGGAACTCCTACGGAGGTCCACAAAATGCATCAATACAGTAAAAGACACAATTTTAAATACAATACAACAAATATTTCCCTTTTTTCCTAAAATACAACAATAGATTAAAAAGTGCGATAGAAGGGTGAGTATGCTTTTTATACAATACAAACTTTATCGATATCCCCCCCGTTAGACAATACAATCTAATAGCGAGATTTTAAGTATTTCCTAATAAATAGCCAAAAAAGTTTAAAAAAATTGGAATATCCTATAACAGACCATTTCATTTGGTGGGGATAAAACAAATATTCTGGCCTCCTGGGCCGAATGAATATTACATTTAATAAATGATGGTCTTAAAAACATACGCCTTGCCCTTTGTAATTCCGGACACACAAATAGGACATTATTAAGATCCTGGATTTGAGTATAACACAATTCGCAAATTCTCTCCTCTCTCGGGGTTTTATCCCATATGCCAGTAACATCTCTTAAGGGCAACAGATTAATTTTCAGAAGAAGTATCAGTCTTCTAATCCCATGTGGATGATTCCAAATTAAATAAGGTTGTGGCCTTTTCCCCAAGGCACTACCACAAACCAACTCATTTTGGGACTTAGATTTACTTAGAGCAATATCTCTTGCCATACTAATCGAGCTTGCAGACTTCTTTATGAATAGCTTCAATGCAGACTTTGGCATAGATGAATTACTATTTCAATTCAATTCGTTCTTTATTCGGATAAAAGATATCCATAAAAGTACAGAATAAAATACCAGCACAAATATGCATTAAAAACAATGACAATCGACATACATAAAAACAGTGAACGCATAGCTAAAAGCAATAGGCACACAAAAAACATATACATAGTGCAAAAATCGATACGGCAAATTCATCATAAACTTGTAATTTAGTTAAAACCAATAACAATGATATTTCTAAAAACAGTGTGAATCATAAAATGTAGCAGCATAATGTAATAAAGTGCAGACAATTTAACTTATATGTACCCATAGAGGCACGGGATCGAACAGCCAGTCTTAAAAAGGTACTAACACGAAGGGTTAAAATTTCCCCATTAAGCGTAACAATATCCCTGTAGGCCGTCTTAAAATCAGTAATGGCCGAAGCCTTAAAAAAGGGAATCAGCAGCTGTTTACTATATATTTGGTAGAAGTTGCAAAAAAACAGAAAGTGTAACATGGATTGATTACCGCGGTTTCCACAGCGGCAAGGCATTTGCTCAAGATTGATATTAAAGCCCAAGGGGAAGCACAGTAGGTATTTTAAGGTGCCAGCCCTAAGGCGAAAGAGCAAGCTTCGTTCCCAGCGGTTGGTCACTTTTAAGAGATAACTAGCTGGGAATTTTGTAGGGGGCCGTCAACTTCCACCATAGTTATATACCGGGCGACTGAGGATTTCAAAATTTCTTGCTTATATCTCAAGTCGCCGTAATACTCATACAAAGACTTCTGGATAATCTTTTTGTTAATGCCTGCCATGGTGCTTGGGTTTGTGAAAATATGCAACAAGTTTACAGTGGACAGGCTATCCTTAACGGCCGCCAACCATGGTATGTCACAGCCCTTGTTACATTTAAGACAGTCAACTATGATTTCTCTAGTTAACGTGGCTGCTGGATTTTGCCATACTTTTATCCAGAAAATGGCTGGGCGGGTCCTAATATAATCCTCTATATAGGACAATTTTAACTCATGGTGGCAGACAAAGGATGAGGAACAGATCGGTGCCCCCAGAACTCTCCGACAGAATCTATTTTCTTCTACCTGGATACTGTTGCAATTCACGTGGCCCCAAACTTCAGCTCCATATGTTGCAGTAGGTAAGCACTGAGTTTTGTATATTTTCAATAGAGATAACACTACCTCAGTTCTTCTAGGTTGGGGAAGGCACAGGATCGAATTAACGGCCTTTAAAAACTTGCTCCGGCTATATGCCAAATGAGCAGCCCAAGAGCCAGTATCTGCAAAACCAAACCCAAATATGGAAAAGTGCGTGTGCATAACAGTTTTTCAGAACCAGAGGTAATTACATTAACATGGTGTTTTTTCGGGCCACAACTCATTAAAAATGATTTTTTTAAATTTGTACAAAGATCCAGCTTATTCATAAAATCAACAAAACCCCCAACTAAAATGCGCAGAGCGTTAGGTGTGCGGCCCATTAGGACCGCATCATCCGCATATAATAGGGCAGGTAATTTATTACCGTTGATCATCGGGACGTCCATAGTCCGTGTAGACAACTCATTATGCAGCTCATTAATGTATAGAATAAAAAGCAGAGGGGCCAGCACGCAGCCCTGCCTGACCCCTCTGCCAATAATAATATTCTCTGAGACTTCCCCATCCCTACTGATCCTCACCTTTGCCCCCAGGTCCCTATGTAAATAAGCCAAAAAGTGCACTAAGGCCTCATCCAGCCCATATTTTAAAAGACATAACCATAGGCGTGATCGGTTTACAAAATCAAATGCTGAGGTGAGGTCCATGAAAGCTAGGTAGATGGGAGACTTCCGAGCTATTGTGTACATGCCAACTATCAAATGTAGATTGAGGCATTGCTCTACCGTTCCCAATTTACTTCTAAAACCTAACTGACATTTATTTAAAATACTTTCATCCTCAGCCCAATTCCTGATTTTGTTGAATAACACCCGCCCAAGTATCTTAAGTGTATTATCGATCAAAGAGATCGGTCTATAACAACTGGGGTTGGACCTGTCCCCCTTTTTGAAAATTGGGACTATGATACTGGTCGACCATGTGCTGGGGATCTGGGAGTTTGTTAGGTTGTTAAAAACATTAAGTAAAAGCGGTGCCCAAAACTCCGGTTTAAGCTTAATGAGGTCAATAGAAAGCCCATCAGGACCAGGGGCCTTGTTACCTAAACTTTGGTCAATTGCATCCTCAACTTCAGATAATGATATCTGGATTCGTGTAGCAGCTTGAAGGTCTATATGGACCTCATTCTGAGGAGAAGCTGTATATATTTTTGAGAAATGGGCAACCCAAGCATCGCTAGTTATATTACAGCTTAGGGGACTTAGAGTCTGGCCCATAGTTCTCATGTTTTTAGCTGCTGCCCAGAAGCTGTTTGTATTGTTAAATCTTGCGGCACAGGCCAAATTATCCCACTGTTCTTTCAAGATCTCCTCTTTCCTCTGCTTAACCACTTTGTTATATTGATTCCTCATTAATCTGATAAGGTTTGCATCCCTGGGTGTAGCTGACAAGGCAGCACGAAGCTCTCTATTGGCCCGTGAGCAAACGCTATTAAACCACTTGGGATTGTGGTTATTATTAGGCGCAGGTTTTGAGATCATTTGTTTAATGCCTGCGCATAAGTGGGCAAAAGCAGCAACTACCTCAGGGTTAGGGTCAGTAAGCTGACAAACACGTATCAATAAGTGATCGATAAGATGTTAACATGTTCGAGAACACATTACTGTTGTCGATACCTTTCCAGATAATTCTTAGATTATCAGTTGAGGATGATAGATTACAGGCCCCTGGTTCTGCAGTAAAATTATTTCTAAGGGCAATTCTAAGCATAACCGAGGTTGGGTTGTGGTCCCCAAACACAACAGGTATAACCTCAGCTCTGGCTAAAATATCTTCAAGCGTGGCTGATATAAAAACAATCAATTATTGAGGCACATCCACGACCTCTGTAGGTGGGTATTGAGCGACTGTCATCATGATGGTTTATGGCTGCAATATCCATCACATTTAATAAGTCGTGATTCGACAAGTAATCCAATAGTTCAGTCCCCCTTTTACACAGATTTACATATGGTTCATGGACAGTGTCCAATTTAATTGCCCCAGAGATCTTAACATTAAAATCGCCACCCAGGCAGATTCCAGCTAAATTCTGGTACCCTATTAGGGTTTGTATATCTGAGACAAAATTAAAAGATTTGCAAAAATCATGTTAGGTACACTTAAAAAATCATTGTTATAAAAATTAATAAAACAAATAGAAGCCCCCGTGTATATATCAGGGCTTGGAAGTTTAGACTATTTGTAGGGATAATTTTGACACTACCACCAGACAAAATGTTAACCCAAATAGAAAGGCCACCAGAAGGTCGCCCATATTTAGGGGCAAGTGCACAAACATTAAAACATTGAAAGCCCTCGAGATATAACTCCCTTGTAGCCCAGGTCTCCTGGAACATTAAGATGTCAAATTTATTTACCAGCTTAACCCAGTCCTCATTATCTACTTTGGAGGATAAGCCGGCAATGTTCCAGCTTAACACCTGCAGATGTTGATCTAGTGGCCCAAAAGCGTCTTTTTTCAGGGAAACGGGTACTGTTGTAATAGAGGCTGGTTCGATGAACATTGGTGTGGAATACAGTCAATCTAAAGTATCTAAGCCAGAGAGGGAAGAAAACCTATTTTGTAACAAGAATGGAGAAATAGCAGGTATATTATGGCTGATATTGGGTTTATAAAAATAGCCTAGAGGCAGTGACCAGACATCAGTAGGTGGGGAGCTGTTATGCACTCTTGACATTAATATTGATTTAACAAGAGCCGGTCGACGAAAGTTAATAACAACACAATCTCCCTCTATGGTCTTGTCTGAGGGACCGACCCAGCCAACCCTGCGCACCATCAGGATGTCATTAGTGTTAGACAACCTGAACCCTTTGTGTTTAGCCAGCCAATTAATACTCTTATTGCATAATTGGTCCCACGACTCTGACTGATTTTTCCCTATAGAGGGCACCCCTGCTAAGACCAAGACATAAGGACAGGCCTCGTGTGGTAAGCTTAGAACATCTTTTCTTATGTCAACGGGCCCGCAAACATTGATCCTGGTGACAGGGGCAGGGGCAGGGACGGTACTCTGGGAACTATATGCTAAATTAGCATTATTTGCGGGGGCTATACTAGGTGCATGGTCAGCTAATTGACTAGGTAAGTGTAATGTGTTGGAGTTACCTGGGTTTAAAGTTTTTCTAAGTGAATAGGAATCTCGGGAAAACACATTCTTTGACTTTGCGACAAATGTCACAAGGGCCAATTAGCGGAGGCTGCATAGCAGTTAAGGTTTGCTGTGGCATGCTAAAAGCTGGCCTGCTCTGAGCCTGCGCTTTATGTGACTCCCCTGTTGTGATAACATTTTGGGTACATTGCTGTGCAAACTAGACTTATTAATTAGTGATTCTAGGCGATCCAAGCGCTTCCAAAGTGTAACAAAATTCCTATCAACGAGTTCCTTAACGCGCTCAAACATGGTATCTACGATAATATCAATTGCAGTGTCTCCCAATTTCATATTATTAAAAGTGCTGGTGCAAATTCAGTCTGAGTATGAATTGAATGGTTATGCATATCAATAGGCGTTAAAACAGCAGGGGCGCTGACAGTTACTATATCAGTTGCTATGTCAGCTGAGACTGCTGGGACCGCTGGGCCTTGAATCCATGTGCTTAAAGCAGTACGCTGTGGCTTTAGACGTGATGGTTGCTTCCTCTTTGGGCAGGCAGGCTTATTTGTTTTCCTTTTTCTTTTTGCCCCTGCAATTTCTGGGTTTGGGGAGACATTCACGTTAACGCCAGTGCCAATGTCCTTACAGTATGTCAATGGCAAAAGATCCGCAGCCTCCCTAGGATCCCCAATAACCTTGGTACCCTCATCACCCGGTCCGCTTCCCAAGGCTGGCAAGTGCATATTGTATTCGATTGGCGAATTCAGCAACAATGGGGAGCCATTGGTAATTAGCCTACACGGTCTCGGGCATTCGTCAGAAGTATAAAACCCTCAAATTTAGGGGGTGCCGCCGGTACAGAGAGGGGGACGGAGTAGGTATGACGGATGGGAGCTCCTTTTGACGAATGTGTGACTACAAAGGACCCCACCCCCTTTGTGACTATGAAGCTGGTATCCCCTAAATTTTAGGGTTTTATACTTCTACTCAACAAACAGGTAGGACAGATAGTAAGGGCCTAATTAGGCACCTCACTAGGTAGATTGTACTAGTCTTAAAATAGGATTAGTTAACACATATACCACCAGTAGGGATCCACATGCCCTGACAAATGCCCGAGACCGTGTAGGCTAATTACCAATGGGCAGAAACATGTTGGCAGGTGAGGGATGGGCGTGAATCATTATACTCCTAGCCACCCATCCAATCCATTGTTTTAATCTTACCTAGTGTCCCAGTCATTAAAGTTAATCCCCAGGGCACACTAAGGTATTTTTAAAGTTTTTCTTCTGTATCCCCGGGTCCCCTGTGGTGTTGTCCTGTAAGATTTATGCAAGAACTCCCTCCTGCCTAGTCAGTCTTCGAGGAGGTTGAGTCCGCCCTGGTGACACTGTCCTACCAGGGTGGGGAGAGGATTCCTATGATGAAGCATGACCCCAAAGGTGTGTGAGGTTTCCTCTTCCATTAAGGAGGACTTCCCATAACTAGGAATCTAAGTTTTTGTGCAGTTGATATATATGTGTAAGAACCAATAATCTTGGAGTATCCACTCACACAGCCTTTTGTTCTTTGATGCTTGACTCGTTTGAACCATGACACGTTGCGTGACACCATGATCTGACCATGCTGAGCTGTCACCATTGTCCCTTTGATGTTTGTTATTTTTCACACTTCTTTCTCAAATGGAGTGCGAAATTTCCATCCAGGATGATGGTCTTTCAGTACTACCAGATCACCAACAGCGAGGTCAGGGACCATCGCTCTTCAATCCTTGTTGGCCCTGTCTGTATTGGCTTGTCGTTTCTCTTGGGTGGCTTGAATGTCTATTTCTGCTGGGCTACAGCTGGGCCCAGCTGTGATGACGTCTGGAGTGTGCTTTCTCATGAACAGATCACTTGGGGTGCACCCTGTGGTGCTGTGAGGTGTCTGTCTGTAAGCTCTCAAGAACCGGTGTAGGCAGCACTCAGCGTCCTCACCGTGCTCCGCCCCAATCCTGAGGGCTCTGTTCAGGGCGCTCAACCTCGCTGTTCGCCTGAGGCCACTGTGAGGTTATCTTCCTGTGTCGGATGTGCTGGCTTTAGAGGTATGTTTAGAAATCTTGGCCCTGAAAAGGGGGTCCATTGTCTGTTTTAATTTCTTCAGGGAGTCCCAGGAGTGCGAATACGTTCTCAAGCACTGGCTTGACATTCCTAAATGCGGTGAATCTGACAAGCTCTATCACTGGAAACTTTGTGTGACTGTCTATGATTACATTACGTTAGAAGGGTAAACCCACAGATACTGGGATCTGGGTAACAGGCAGTACAGTAGGAGGTGATCCCAGTATACAGTAAAATAACCAAAAGAAAGATTACATAAACATATATTGACAATATCGTATAAAGAATCAAAATACCAAAATGAAATGAACCAGTGTTATTTAATCACGCTGCTCTTATTACATTATGTAAACATCACAAAATGAGGACAAATTTGTATACACGTGCCCAGAGGGGAGGGGGTGTGTACGGTGAAAAAGTGAGGGTAATGTGACATAAAGAAGAGTGAAATTATATAACCAAAACACATCCGTTTTTCAAAGACAAAATAATAACTCGTTTTCACGCCCAAATTCGCGAATATCTATATCTATTTCTTTAGCCATGCATACAAAAAGGAAAAAACACAGTAGAATAATTTCTGTTGTGTTTGATGCTGGCACAAACAAACAGTGTCGACGTTTCGACCACAAGGTTCTGTAGGTAATTTAACACCTTACGAAGGGGTCTTCTTCAGGACTGGGAGGAGGGAATAGGCACCATATACGCCCTTGCGTATAAAAATCTGCAATTAAATCGCATCAGAGGACCTTTTTACGCGCAATTTGTTACGATGCATCCGCTCCATTCCGGATACGACTCGATGTGGATTGACGCTGCGGGCCGAGACATTTGTGCCGGGGTCAGGAGCATTTTGAGGCCGTTGGATGCATCGTAACATATTGCGCGTAAAAAGGTCCTCTGATGCGATTTAATTGCAGATTTTTATTCTTGTGGTCATAGCGGACTGATACGGTCTATGACCAGCGTTTCAATTGATGGGATAAGTACGATTCTACCGGATGGTTAAAGTTTTGCCTATGTGCAGGCATTCCGTTCTCACGATATTGGAGCCTCTGTGCCCTATATGTTACCTAGACTGATCCGTCTCCGCAAGGGCGTATATGGTGCCTATTCCCTCCTCCCAGTCCTGAAGAAGACCCCTTCGTAAGGTGTTAAATTACCTACAGAACCTTGGGGTCGAAACGTCGACACTGTTTGTTTGTGCCAGCATCAAAAACAACAGAAATTATTCTACTGTGTTTTTTCCTTTTTGTATGCATGGCTAAAGAAATAGATATAGATATTCGCGAATTTGGGCGTGAAAAACTAGTTATTATTTTGTCTTTGAAAAACGGATGTGTTTTGGTTATATAATTTCACTCTTCTTTATGTCACATTACCCTCACTTTTTCACCGTACACACCCCCTCCCCTCTGGGCACGTGTATACAAATTTGTCCTCATTTTGTGATGTTTACATAATGTAATAAGAGCAGTGTGATTAAATAACACTGGTTCATTTCATTTTGGTATTTTGATTCTTTATACGATATTGTCAATATATGTTTATGTAATCTTTCTTTTGGTTATTTTACTGTATACTGTGTCTATGATTACAGCAGTGAGCCTGCCATCGGGGGAACTGCCAAAGTCCATGCTGACACATGACCACAGTGTCGTGCTGGCTTGTCTATGATTACTGGTGCGTTTAGCTGGTCCCCACCTGTGATGGTACAGGAGTGGCAGTTACGGACTTGTTCATCAACCCACTTGTCCATCACTGGGAACCACACTTTGTCTCTGAGGCATGCCTTTATTTTTGTAATCCCCTGGTGTCCCTGGTGCCCCAGTTCGACCACTCTGGCCCATAAGCTTTGAGGCATCACTATTTGGCGTTGTTGTAACAGGAGTCTGGTGCTGCTTCTGCTGAGCTCGTCACACACTCTCCATGGATGGTTCCTTGCTACATGTCTGTCATTTGTGAGGGCTCTTGCGCCATCTAAGAAGTTCTTCCACTGCCGTCTGTACAATGCTTCCTTGGCTCTGGCTATGCTGGTGTCTCTTTCAGTGGCTTAATGGATTTCATCTAGCGATAAGGCTTTTGGGCATGACTCATGCATTATCATTTGTACGACATCTTTGGCCCCTCAACCGTCTCTGAGGGGTTGTTGTCGACTGGTGCTGCCACCGGGTGTCTGGACAGATAGTCCGCTGGGTTATTTATGCCTGGCCAGTATGTGATCTCGAAGGAGTACAGTTGGAGCTGTACAGCCCATCATTCGATAGCAGGTGGCCCATTCCTGGCAGTATCGATAAAGAGAGGGACTAGGGGTTTGTGGTTTGTGGTTGGTCATGATGCGAAATTTCTGCCCACAGAGATTTAAGTGAAAATGTAAGACATGCCCAATCGGATTGCCAATGATTCCCTCTCAACCTGGGCATAGTGCTTCTTGGTGTCGGTGAGTGCCCTGCTTGCGTGTGCAATGGGGAGCCAGGAGCCACCTACTTTTTCTTGCAGCAGGACTGCACCTAGGCCCACTGGGCTGGCGTCCACAACTAGTTCTGTCTTGCGCCGAGGGTCGAAATAGGCCATCATTGCGTCAGCTAGGAGAGCCACTTTCACTTTCTTGAAGGCCCGTTACCCAGGCTGTTCCAGTGCCAGAGGCGATCGTGTTTGGTCAGGGCATGGAGCAGTTCTCACAGGGTGGCCAGATTGGGGATGAACCGCCCGCAATAGTTTGCCATGCCTAGGATGCTGCTGACCAGATGCATTCTGTGGGACAGCTGCTGTCCTGATGGCATCTACCTTCTCTGGGTCGACTTGTAGCCCTTTGCTGGAGAATCGATAGCCAAAGAACTCGACTGAGTTGGTATAAAAGGAACATTTCTGCCTGTAGAGGGTGAGCCCGTTATCTGCTTGTCTCTGCAGCGCTGCACTTAGTCTCGCATGGAGGTCTTCCAATGTGTCTGAGTATATTAAAATTAACATCGCTCATGTTGATTACGCCCATTAGCCCAGAGAGTGTTTCTTGGATGATGTCTTGAAAGACTTCAACTGTGTATGATATTCCAAAGGTGAGGCATCGGTATCAGTCAAATGCGGGTTGAGAAGATGGTAATGTACCTACTTGCTTTATCAAGCTCCAGCTGGTGGTAGCCGGCGTTGAGTTCTATCTTTGAGAACCAGCGAGCTACGTTAAGGTCTGCCACTATCTCATCGATGGTGGGAGTGATGTGCCGCTCACAGTGGATTGTTTTGTTTTGTAGCCTCATGTCCATGCACAACCGGAATCGGATAGCACCTGGTTATTTGGGCTTGGGAAGATGACCAGGGGTGACACCAAGGTGTGGGTCCTGTCGCTCTCTCGATGACCCCTATCTGTTTGAGTGGGCGTAGATGAAAGGGCATCCTAATGTGCTAGAGTGCCGTGGGTCAGATGGTTTCATCAATGTGCAGCTTGACTTTCAGGCCCTTGATGCACCCCAGACCTTGAAACAACTGAGGGAACTGAACTCCTCTAGGATGCTTGCTGCGTGATTCATGTACTTGGTGGGCGAAGAACACCAGCCCGAGGTCCTCCGCTGTGTGGCACCCGAGGAGGGTGCCAGTGCTACCTTTGGTCACATGTAATTTGGCTTGCGTGGTCTGACCCTCACTTACTACAGTGACACTGATCACTCCTCTCAGAGGTCGGGGTTCGGTCACTCCGTATGTATAGAATCTGGCCTTGGTGGGTGTTATTTGTGGGCGCAGCGAAAGTTTGTTGAATTGAGTAGTGTCCACGACATTCATGGTGCGCCCTTGTCTATGAGAGCGGTAATTTCTGCTTTTCCGATGAGAACCTTGCACATGGGCGGTGGTCTTTTCCGGTGATTCTCCCTGCCTGAGAAGAATATTGTGAAGTCTTCGTCATCATCATTGTCTTCAGGTTGGCCTACGGGCTCTGGGTTATTGCGAGAAACGCTCGCTTTCATCCTTGTCTAGGGAGAGCTTGTGTAAAGTGGGATGTCCTCTTCCTCAGTGTCCTAAGCTGTTGGCTTGATCGCCATTGTGGCATACTTTGGCAAAGCGGTTCATGCGGCTGCATGTTGAGCAGGATTTTCCTTGGGCTGGACATGTGTTTGGTGTTCGGTGTTCGGTATATCATGCCACAGTTCCCACATCCTTTTTCGGACTGTCTCACTGGGGCGAAGGTGCGCTGGTGGGTAGGGCGTCGCTGAATTGCGTCAACTTGTTCCTCTTTGATTTTGACTGTTTGCGTAGTTGCGGACAGGGTTGCACTTCATGTCAGCACACCCTCCATGTCTTCAACCCTGGCATCTGCCAGTTCGTGTGACCTGCCAAGGATTAAAATTTCGTTGAGGGAGATGCCTGGCTGGCGAAGGATTATTTCTCTCTGGGTGGATGATCGACACCCTTGGATTATTTGTGCTCTGATTTCATCAGATTGATTAATGCCGGTGCATGTGTTTGCCAGTTTGCACAGGCATGCGTAGAACACATTCATGGACTCACTTTCTGTCAAGAGAGCTTGCCGTAGCTTGAACCTCTCATAATCTGGGTTAAGTTGGGGGTCGAAATATCTATTTAGGGCTGCCACTACTGCATCAAGATCATCATCCCCACCAGTGTTAGGAAGGTGCTCAAAGAGTTTGCACAGTTCTGCGCCACCTACATGAAGCATCGTGGACCTTTTTACTGCGCTGTCGGATTCGCTGGTGGCGCGAAAATGGTGTTGGAGGCATCCGATCCACTGGCGCCATTTCGGCGTGGCTATAACTGGGTAAACAAGCTGGCTGATCGGTGGCAGTGGGGCTACAGATGCTTGTGCGCCACATTGAGGGGCAGGTGGTGATGCATCTTGCAGATCAGCGGACATATCTCCTTCCGGTGCAGCGGACATATTACCTCCGGTGCACTAACGTTGCTAGGGCTTTCAAGGCTGTGAAGTCAAAGGCATCTTGTGAGTATTCTTTGTTTGGTACAGTCACTTGTGGGTATACGTCTGATTACGGACGCTGCCTGCCCCTGGTGTGTGCACACGCACCTGTACAGCTCACAGCAGTCTTCATTTAGTTGAAACGGCACATGGCCTCATTAAACACAGTTCGGCCCTGGAAGAAAACAGGGGAGCAGGCTCTGGTCACACAGCGCCCTGGCAGGGCTGCGAGGAACATCTCAATAGTCTGCTTGGGTGAAGGAGGAGCGAGAAAACACACTTGCATGGGTCGAAGCTGAGGAGGCATGTTTGGGGAAGGCAGGTCAGCGCTTTGCCTTTGGCATGGGCCAGTATGGGAGACCAGGTGTTGGTCTAGGGACTGCAGTGCTGCAGACTGCTGCTGGGTGGCGCCACGACCTTGTGGCAAGCTGAGGTGCGGTACAGAGAGAGAGTGTGTGTGTGCTCCGTGGGCAGCGGAGGGGCTGCGTAGAAGGAGATGATGGGTGCAGGAGCCGAGGTAAGAGTGCAGGACACCAAACTTACAGGAGTGGATATGACTCCACAAATAATTGGAAAAAGTTGGCCTCAGGCAAGGCGATGAACAATTACTAGTTTGGGCAACAAAAACCGGAATATGTAATAAACACCAAGTGAACAATGACTCCACAAATCACTGGCGGGCACGCCACTCCCGATGGGGATCGCTGCACCAGACCGCGGTGTGTCAGCAGTCAAGCACTGGTGGGGTGAGAGCATTTCTGCACGTGTGAGGAACAGACTAGCCTCATCGCCAGTGTGACTTCCACACTCGCCTCGTGGAATAGGCAGCACCTCTAGGGAAGAAAGACCCGTGCTCACAGTATTACTGGGGTCGCTGAGTGAACCACAAGCATTCACTCCACTTTTATTTATGCCTTCGGGCCGCGCCTGGCCTGCCGGTTGTATATGTGCAACATTGTACCGCAGAGGCAGGGTGGCACGCTACACTTGGGGCCCACCAATGTCTTATAGGTTGTAGGATAGAACAAAGATGACCAAGAAGGGACTGGGCAGGTTGGCATGCTGAGGTTGCAAGAGAGGAATGGGGATGAATAGGGGCAGCAGAAAGGTGGGGCATGAAGAGCAGATGCAGAAGCAATAAGGGATGCATAGAAAAACTGCAGGACGATGGACGCTACAGAGGGGTGATTGGCCACACATAGAGAGTGAAGGGTAGCCACTGCATGGGCAGGGACACATAGCAGCAAGTGTTGTGGAGGCACAAAAAGTACATGCAGACAATTTTGGGAACTCTCAGGAACGAATTAGGACACAAAAAAGGGCTAGCGGTGGTGGGGCAGGATGACACAAAAGAGCTTCCAGGGGGATGGGGACATATAGGGGTTACAAGGGACAGTGGCAGAACAAGGGGTTGTGGGGGAAATGGCACCACAAGCGGATTCAGTGGATGTGGAGAACTCAAAGAAATGCTTCAGGGGGAGTTAGGGGCACAAAGGGGGTGGGGTAGGATGCCACAAAGGGACTGCAAGCAGGCAGGGACACATAACAGCTGTTGGGGGCTGGGAGCACAAAAAGCAGGAGCAGAGGGTCACAGAGAGAGGCTGCAGGTTCACGGCAGTGCGGCACACTGAACCAGTTGGGGGGGAAGGGCAGGAAGGGGAAGTCAGAGGAATCGCAGGGAAGCAGGGCTACATAGACGGGTGGCAGGGAACATGCAAGTCTTGCAGGAGGGGTTGGCGACCCAGAGGGCTGAATGGGGAAGTGGTCATGCAGAGGAGTGGCAGGATATGCATGGGCACACAGAGGGCTGGCATGCAGAGGCACAATTCGGGGCTTCAAAAAGCGCATGTGGGAACGGCAGGGAATTCAGCAGGGGTTGCTGGGTGAGGTGGGTGCACACAAAGGGCCAGCAAGGGTTGGGCAGGCTGGCACATGGGCTGCAAAGAGGGTGGGTACACATAAGGGCAGTGAAGAGGGGTTTTGGGTTGCAGGGCCACAACATGAAGATGCAGGGGAGACACAGAGCATGCAGTATGGGTGCACAGTGTGTAAATGGCTGCTGCCAATCCTTCACTCTCCTGACGTTTGTAAAAGCACACATAGTGCCTATATAGGCAACACTCCCCACCCAATGCCAAATAGCATGCATGATGGAATAAATAAATACACAACACAATTTTTTTGGTTGGGAAAATATTGCTGCAGGTTTATTCCATACAAAAGTATGCAACATGGTGGGTTATCTTACGGGCGATCCAAGGGCAGGCAGCGGTGACTAACCTACGCTGCCCTGCCCGCCTGATGAGCCAAATTGCACTGTGGCCAACCCAATCAGTGCTACCAATTATGGTGTGATCTCCCTCACTAGGATCACATGGACCACTGGACCACCATCTTACTCACGCCCCTTTCCGGGTGGAGCGTTGCAAGGCCAGCCCCCGGTTGTTCAGGCTTACAACCGCCCTAAGGACTAGCGGGGCGCCGACGATGTTCTTCCAGGGACCTGCCATGAGGACTCCTGGGATTTGGCACTGGCACCCCTATTGTGCTCCTGAAGAGGTACCCTTCTGCCTCCGGATCGCCCTGTAACCCCGCCAAAGCTCTGGAGTTGGCCCCCGTCGCCTACAGAGCCCCCCACCAAGATTGCCAATTTTCTCACCTGCAACTCGCTGTTTCCAGGGCCTCGCTAATGTCCAATAGGAACAGATCCATGCCTACCTGTGACAAGTGCACCCCATCTTCTTCAAAATAACCTTTGGTGTTCGCCTGGATTAGCCCGTGCCTGATGAAGCCAAAGCCCCTTTGGTCTGTGAACTTGCGCTTGGCGCTGTTTATCCTTCTCCGGGAATGTTCAACTGCCTCCCATGACCTGGCCCCTTGCCAAACCCTACGCGGGACTATTTCAGACCACCATAGCTCGTATTGCCCAATGTATTTGCTGATCTCTCCCATATCTGCCTTCATTGCCTGCAACAATGCCCCTCTACCCATTACCGTGAGGTCGTTGCCTCCGAGGTGGTTGACCAAGATGTTTGGGGGACCTCCCCCCCCTGCCAGTCTCTGCTGCAGTTTGTTGAGTAGGCTGCGCCATCTCATGCCAGGGTACCCCAGCCAGACAATCTGTGTCTGGGAGAACCCGTGTTTCCAAGTCCTGTGTTCTGCCCATTGTGCCAACCTGGCGACGCACGAGTGGCCGATCACCCACATCTTGAACCCTGGCAAAATAAATGGATGCACATTTTCACACACTATTTTAATGTTACTACATATTACACACTGCAAATATCGTAACAAACCATAACATAACACACTGCACACAATACTATACAATATACATAATTGCCTAATGCTAGTAAGAAGCCTATGCTACTGGTGCATGATCAACCGCCGAGCCTGCTGAAACCCCTCACGGGCGGATGTAGCGCTCATAACAACGAGACTCCCAGCGTCCCACCTTTTTTATGCACTCTGGTGACAGGCCTACCTTGAAGGCCGCGGTGGCTGCCCTAATTCTGAATGAATGACTGGAATACTTTCTGTCTGGGTGGGCCTGGCCGGACCACGCCAAGCAAGCCATCATGATCCGGTCCACCCGGAATTTTGTTAGTGGCACCAAATCAGCATGAATTAAAAAAAATCCTGTTGCAGTCGGACGGACAGCCACATACTCTCTGACCTGAGCGACCGGGCAGTACCGTTTATCCCCCAGCTGCAGTAAAACTACATCTGCCCCTCGCCCAGCCTGGTCAGTTTTGGACTTTCTAATGCGTACTTCTAGGGAGTGACTCGTCAGCTGCACATCCTGGCTGCATAAGGCGTCGCCTGACGCATCTTTTTTGGATCTGGCCACTAGTTCGCTTATCCGAAACGCCCCAAAAAATGCCAGGCAGAATGCCGCAGCAAGCGGCTGGCCTCGAAGTGGGAATTGGTGACCTTGTCGACAGCATCTAACATGCCCTGCAGTATGTTGAAATCAATGGGTGAAATCAATGGGTGCCCTGTTGTCCGGTACCTTGATCTCTGGCCCACCCCTTGAGAGCAGCCCGAATGAGAAAGGCCTTGGCTGGATCCTGCAACCCCCTGAGTTTAGCGTTGTGACTTACAGCTGCCAAGTGGCCGGAGACCCACGAATGGCTCTTCCCCTGCTCCTTAGCCCATAGTACAAAAGATTGAACTCTGTGCTCCTCAATGTGTCTCGCCCTAAATTCCACATTGCAGCACAGACAAGCCCTGACTAGCTCCCTTAGCAAACACAAAACCAGGGGGCACTTAGCTGTCTGCCCGTTGATGGCCTGCACCACTGCCATGTTGTCCGACCAGAATAGAACTTTTCTAGATGTTAGTGCCTCAGGCCATAAATACAGGGCAGCCACTATCGGGAACAACTCAAGTACAGTGACAATCGCTGTGATGTTCTTCTTACGCCAGGCATTCGGCCACTTTTTGGCACACCATTCACTGCCCATTATTGCACCAAAGCCCTCCCTGCCTGACGCATCTGTGAATAGGCAAAGTTCTGGACTCCCCGCCCAAGGGGAACTCCAAATGACAGTACCATTGAACTTCAACAAAAACTCGTTCCACATTAGTAAGTCCTCCCTCAAACCTTTGTTTAGTCTGACCATGTGGTGCTTCTTCTTCACATTAGCTGTTGCCCTGGCTCGTCTCCTTGCGAAAACTCTCCCTGCTGGGATCACTCTGGCTGCAAAATTTAGCTTACCTAAGAGGCTCTGGACGACACCCAGGGTAGCCCTGTCCTTGCCCAAGCCAGCCTGAATATCCTGGCACAAGGCCTGCACTTTTTCTGCCGGAAGCCTGGACACACCCTCAACCATGTCAAGTTCAATGCCCAGAAAAGTGAGAACCTGCACCGGACCCTCAGTCTTCCCCGGAGCCAAGGGAACCCCTAGGTGCCCCGCTAGCTCCTGGAAGCACCATAATGCCATGCTGCAGTCCTGAGTCTCTGCTCCCCCAATGAAAAGGAAGTCATCCAGGTAGTGCGTTGCTTCCTCTATGCTGTGTGACCAAGTGAGTGCCCATTGTAGAAAACCGCTAAAGGCCTCAAAGTACGCGCAGGACACAGCGCAACCCATCGGCATACATTTGTCGAAGAAAAAACGTCCCTGCCACTTGAAACCCAGCAGATGGTGACTCTCCAGGTGGACCGGCAGCAGGCGGAAGGTCGACTCAATGTCCGCCTTAGCCAACCAGGCCCCTTTACCTGCTCTCCTCACCATGTTGACTGCTACATCAAACGAACAGTAAGAAACGGAACATGTTCCGTCCTCAAGCCAATGGTTCACAGAGTTGCCCTCCGGGTAGGACAGGTGATGGATCAAACGGAATGTCCCTGGGTCTTTCTTAGGGACCACCCCCAAGGGGAGACCAAAAAGTTTTCAAGCGGGGGCTGGTCGAATGGCCACGCCACCCTACCCAAGGCTGCCTCCTTCATGTCCTTCTCTTGTACTACTTTTGGGGGCTCCTTTGCTGACCTCAGGTTATCAGCATCCCTGCAGCCTAGCGGGCCTAGATATGGGATCCTGAAACCCTCAAAGAATCCATCAGCCAGGAGCGTGCCATCTTTAGTATTGGGGTATGCCCTGAGCAAGGGAAGGAGGTTGTCAATGATGATTGGCGAGGGGCCCTTAGCAGCGAAATCCCTGGCTTTGGAGGTATCAGGGAGGGGAGATGAAGATGGGCCCAGTATGTCAGATGATGGTGTGCAAGGGGGGGGGACGGGGTGGGCATGGGCGGCCTTGCTACGTACTGCTGGCTAACTGTCCTGTCTACTGGAAGGCGTGGGAGGACCCTCTCGCTTAACACCGCAAGACACTGCTGGGTGATTGGCCCCGCACTTACTGCAGCTGTGTGCAAACTTGCATGCCTTCCCCCAAGAGCAAGACCCTGCGTTAAACAGCCTGCACGTGCCAGCATTAAACCGTTTGCCACCCCGTATCTGGCCACTGCATCCCTGTGCCCCCCGAAAGGGCTGTCTGAAGGGGCGCTTCCCTGGCTGTCCCTGTCCCTTAAAAGTGGCCTGCCCTTTCTGACTCTTGGTCGGGTTATCCTTGAGGTACGGGGTAAACCTACCCATGTGTTCCATCCAGAGCTGGACCTCTTTTTGATCCCATCCCAGCTCTGGACACATAGCCATTTTCTTCCTGAATTCACGGTCATAATTGTACCACCCGATCCCACCTGACTTTATGGCCTCATTGTGTATGGAACGAGAGTATTGAAACAGCGCAGGACCTTGCTCTGGATATTTTTCCATAACCACCGCTAACAGAATTGAGAATGCTTCCAACCAGTTCTCAATAGTTTTATCAGGCCAGGCCTGGTATTTCACTGTTTTCTCCTCATCTTTACCCCCCATCTTCCTCGTGTCCAGCCCATCCAACCCGTGTATCAGCAGAGTGAAAATGTCCACAAACTCCCGTCTCCATATCCCCTCTTGCGCTGTTGCAGATGGGGGTGCTTTGGCTGCCTCAATTAACACTGTGGGAGTGCGGACATCTTGGGAGTTGACCAGCGGGGCCACTAACCCGCCTAACGCACTGAGACCAGGAATGCCTACTGGGGGTGCCTGGGGGGTGGGTGCAGACAAGGGTTGCCCACTCGAAGGCAGGGGGCTGAAGATGGCCGTGGCGCTACTGGTGACCTGCCCTAGTGCTGACTGCAACTGTTTTTCAGGCTGTGGCGCCGGGGCTACTACGGTGGCGGCTGGGCTAGCTGATCTCTGTGCTTGCGCGCCGCTGACCTGATCACCCCAAACCGGAGAAATAGATAGTGCCCCTCCCCCCACCGGCGCAGGAGCCACTGGCGGGGGAGGTGGCCCAGGGTTGGCAAAATGTGTTCTAAAGTCCGCCATAATGCTCAACATAGAGCCCATTATCTTACCCATCTTTTCAATGTTATCACTGCTGGCTGTGGTTGGGTTCATGGAGCATGCCGGTACCGCCACTGGCCCTGCTTCTTGGGGTGGGGAAGTGACTCTGACTTTCGGTGCAGGGGGCTCTGCAGGGAACTCCTTGTTCGTGGGCCGGCGAGCCCGTTTTGGCCTCACAGGTCCCAACTCCACTGGTCCTGCCTGGGGTGCACCAGGTAGGTCTGCTACTACCCCGGAATCTTCCTGATCACACGAGTGGAGGATGCCTTCTGCCCAGTCTAGTCCTTTAGCTTTTGCCATTTCCATGAAGTTCGCCCAGACTGCCTCCTGCGACGTGCGGGGCTGGGACTCCTCAATTGTGGTGATTTGGGAAAACAGAGGGGGTGATCCTTGGCTATCCATGCCTTAGGCTTGTCGTGCAGAAGCCTCTTCGCAGGTCCTGCAGGGATAGAGAAACGTGAAAGGATGTTCCCCACCGCCAATACGCCGCTGATCCGAGGGGATCCGGATACCAGTATAGCCCCAGCGCGTGTCCCTACACCCCAGCGTTCGCCAGTACTTACTTTTTCCCTTGATTCAAGACCAACGCTGCCTGCTGAAGCTACTTCCGAAGATTCTTAGGTGTGAGATATAAGCACCGGTTAACATGTATGACCGGTTAACATGTATGACAGGTTCACATGCGCTGGTCCGGGCACTTGCGCCTGAACCGTGGCCCCCAACTTTCTACCCCCCTTGCAAGCAACCTGGCTTACCCTGCGTGTCTTCGTCACTGAGTGTAGTTGAGGAAACGGGGACCCGTGCTTGAAGCCGAGTAGACTCAACTACTATGCTGTAATATAAATGAAGGAGGTTATGGGACCTAGTTGCCTCATTGTGAGCAGCGCCTGAGGCACCCGTCCGGGGGGGGGGGAGGAGGGGGTGATGTTACCTATTTCCTTAATCGCGACTGTGAGCTGATCGGGCCCGAAGTGACCGTCTATCTGGCGTCCACACAGTTCTCTGGAAAAGACAATGGTTAGCCCGACCAGACAGTGACAACACAGCACCAACATAACCAACGTCCTACACCCGCTGTGTCAGGAAACTGCACTGTCCTACTTACTGCCTTACAAATGCCTATGTGGCCGATCGTCGATCTTTGTCGTTCGGGGTGCGAATGGACAACTTGTTGATACATCTGGGGATGGAAACAACAGTACTGATTTGTTCCACACGCATAAGCACTTTTTCAGTAGAGCACCCCCCTCCGTGGCGCCCGCCAGCTGCACCGTACTTGCAGCGCCTGGGAGAGCTGGGCCCAGCCCCACTGGGTGAGAGGACCTCTCAGGCGGATGCCCTGTGCAGCGCAATGCGGGCACACAACATGCGACCCCCCGCCCTGCGGATTAGCCCATAAATGCAATGGCCGGAGTGCAGGGGTGGGAAAGCTTGACCCTTCAGCATTAGCACATGAGAACAGTAGAATATTTTCACATCTAAATCCCCCTCAAAATAGCCTGCTTCATCATTTGCGTAACATCCCCGCGAGGTTGTCCCCGATGCAGCTGCAGGCCCGGTGTCCCCCTGTGGCGCTGGCGCCCATGTCTGGAGGAACAACTGCCCGCACCCACTGCCGGTAAATGCCTGCAGTTCCCAAATGCCCGCACCACCCCTGGGCACAGTCCAGCGTGAGCACCCCCTGGTAGGTGCAGCTGACCACCCCCCTAAGCGTCGTTGATCAAGAAAGTGACAATGACTGAAATATTATTGAGAGCTCACAGCCATTAAGACCCCTTGATGCGGGCACCAAATGCAGTGGGAGAGTCTAGGACCTTACCCGCTAGGCCATTGTGACTCATGAAGCTTATAATATCCGGTCTGCAATAAGAAGATGAGGGATCAGACTGCTGACTCGAAGTGCTGTACAAGAACCCCAACATGGACATATGCATTTGTTTATTGGTAGGCCCGGGCGCTTAAATGATTCGGCCCGAAACACAGGATGATGAGCCCTCGTTGAGACTCAAACCCACTTACTCAGCGCCAAAGTTGTCAGCGCAAGCTCTGATGCCCCAACATCATTTGCACCTAGGGGGTCGATCATAAAGCAGAGGAGAACAACAGGCACGAGTATTTAAAAGTGCACCTACTGCGGGATAACACCAATTGATCTCACTTGTTTCTCGCACTACGATTTACACATATGCAAGCTGATAACAGAACAGGAGTACAAACCGGATGCATTAACAACCTCACAATTGTTCCAATGCTCCCCAGAATGTCGCCGGTGCCCCCGGGGTAGGAGGCATAGGCGGGGATGGGTGGGAAGCGCATGGAGCCACCCACGGCGACTCCCCGACAGGTGCGGAGATGTCGTGACCTGCACCCTGCGTGACGCCCGCCCGAAACAGGAGCACAGCAGATTACCCGGGGAGGGCCCCGCAACTGGCCTTCCTCTGAGCGACGGGGGCAGGGGCTCTCAGGTAGTAGGCCCGCGTCCCCCGTCTGGCGTTCCGATTTGGGTCCCCCTCCCAGGACCGTGCTGCTAGGCCCCTGGCAAGACGTGCAGCTCCGCCAGCATTATGTGGCTCAGGGACTACAACCTTTGCAACATCGGCACTTAGGCCCAACAATTGCAAATCCGACTCCCGCCACGCACGAAGAGTCACCTAGGGATGGGGGAAGCAAAACTCAGGGTCTCCGGCAAGAAGCGTGCCCGCCGACTGCTGGCCCACTCACACACCTCGCTGTGAACAGGGAGCCACGCCACCCGGGTAGACCCGCGCCGGGCTCTCAGCATGACAGCTGAGGCCGACCTTATGCGGTTCATCGCCTAGCGGTCGGGCCCGCTGCGCTGCCAGCTTGTCCCTTGCCGCAACTCCTCTGGATCTTCCAGTGCGCTGATCTTGGAAGAGGGGGCCGTGCTAAGGAATGGTGAGGGGAGCTGGTAGCGCTCCTTTGTCTACGGCTGTTCGGTCGCCTTCGCGGCGAGAGGCCGGGAAGTTTGTACCCCCCTTACCCTGCCCCCGTCCCAATCCGTCGCCAGCACCCCACCCGCAGGTACCGACACCAGCGGACCTCCTGCGGGGGCCGGGCCAGAGAATGTGCAGCTTGGACGGGGTGCCACACAGGCCATGGCCTTACGTGGTGGGACCGGGCGAGGGGGAGGGGGGGGTTGGTGACCGCACTCACCTCACTTCCCGACGCGGCCGACCGCAGCAGGACCTCAGGACAGCGTGTCCAGCAGCAGACCAACAGCACGACCCACATGACGGAGGGTCCGGCAGAAAAGAGGATGCCAGAAATGCAGGGGGAGGTATAAGTACCTTCCCCCAACCCTCTGTGCGCTGGAAATGACGTGGCCCGCGTGCCGGTCTGAGGGACTCCTCCTCCGGGTCTCCAGACTAGAGGGGTGATGGTGTGCCTAAGTGGCACTAAGGGGAGCCGCCCTTTTAGGTGGCCCACTGCGTGAGCCGCGGGCAGCCGCATTACAGAAGGTGGGCCCACATGTTGCCCTCACTTGTTTCACAGTTCTGTTTAAAAAGAAGGCAGACTTCAAGCAACGGATGTCTGATTAACTCAGACACAGCTGCTACACAGATTGCATGCATCTCTGTGAGCCAAGCTTGTTGTGAGGTGCCCTGCATGCACTGTTGGGTTTGTGTAATTGTACACAAAACACCCTTTACGTCCCTGCATG
Source organism: Calotriton arnoldi (assembly GCA_963921515.1). Classification (NCBI taxonomy): domain Eukaryota; kingdom Metazoa; phylum Chordata; class Amphibia; order Caudata; family Salamandridae; genus Calotriton; species Calotriton arnoldi. The sequence goes on from CAWUFW010000334.1 coordinate 3,199,724, forward strand.
TTACATTCGGTGTTGAGCAGAACGCTGGCACATTGTAGTTAAATAGGCAGTGATTGGAAACATGAATGGCGATTGTACTTGGAGCTATTGTGAGTTGATTTGGGACACTCTTCGACACTCAAGTTATTTGTTGGATTTCAGGGACATTGCACGATGAAACAGAATGTGTAGGATTCTGGAACAGATATTGGTGTACTGCTAGCGCGCTTATCCGTGAATGCCTCTGCAAGTGCACCAAATAAAATAATTGACATTCAGTCAAATAACGAACAGTCAAGTAGCCAACCTTTCCGGTCCGAATATTTCATTTTTCAATAATCCGGCATTTTAAAAATAGATACACAGACTAGAAACTCTCCCCATCTTTCTTTTGTGTCTCTTAATTTCATATGCACATAAAACCAGAACGCATTCAGAAAATGTTCTGTTATATCATACATTTGCAGAGTGCCTCATACCTCAGCCAAGGCACGCTACTTTGTGACAGTTCTTTTGGCGGAAAGTGAGTGTGTGTCTCAAGTTTGCTGTATCAGTAGTGTCTTGACATGCTGTTTTGTCTAGGTATCACTCAGAAGGTAGATCGGACATCTTTATTGTACCAAAAGCATAACTAACTGCCTGTTTCAGTCTGAAGTACCAATATACAATGAATAGTGATCAATTTCATGTGAAATTACTGAAAATTATGTCAATTCTGTCAGCAGCATAAGCGGAAGAACTGTACATGTGACAGTGATACACACTATCATGCTACCATATAATTAAAAACTAGCTTGCACTTCCAGCACGGAATTTGAGCTTCTGACACAGGACGGGCTCACACAAGGCACAAGTCCTAAAAAAAGAAGTGGGAGGGACTAACCAAGTTAGGCAGTATGCAAGTGACACCATGGCACGTGACATCACAGCGCGACATAATGGCCCAGCATCACAGGAAGTGGTATCACAACCCATGACCTCACAGGAAGTGACATCACAAGAAGAGACATCAGATTTTAATACCTCGCACATATGTTTTGCAGGTCTATCATACTTTTGAGCGTATTATGAGATTTAATAAATGAGATTTTGTGTTGGGGTTGTGCCAAAAATGTTACACAATCTGACGCATGATGTAAGCCTCAACGTATAATTTTTTTTTTTTTTAACTCTGCCACAAAGAAATTGGGAACAAGAATAAACGTGGCAGTAGACCTATTCTGCGTAAGTGGAGGCAAGTCTGCATTTTAAAATATCGTATATGGTTAAGGCACCTGCTGCAGAGATTTTTGTGTGCCCAGTAAATCCCAGGAAACAATAATAATGGTAAGATGATTGTTGAGGGTAATGCATTTGCTGGAGAGATCTGTGTTTTCTCTAGTCCCAGTTTTTAATCAAAGTAGCATAGAGGGTTAATATGTCTCCTGGACAGCATATCATCTAAAATGCATATGAAAGATTTTTATTTTATGTAGCTAGGTAAGTGGGTTACTGCTTTTACAAAGAAATTCTTTTGTTACTTGCAGTTCATAAATTGTAATCCTTCTAATATAGCACAGCGAGCAATGAAGGACATGTTACTCCTATACCTTGTAACCTTCACTGTCTTATGTAACACATCCTGTACATTGATTTACACACACATGATGGACTTTCAATGTACAATGTGTACGTGTGATGTAAAGTGCTCTGACACCCAACATTGGGATGAGTATCACTATGAAAGAAATAAAGCAAAATTATGTTATTTAAATTGTTATTAGTGTAAATACTAGGGCAGACCAACACATCTGACATTCTTACAGTACATCAAAAACATCAAAGGAAAGTGGGATCAAGTGGTCTGGGAGGGTCCCTATGAGGAAATCTGTGGGACCATCAACAACTACTTTCGGTTAGTGGTATTTGTTTGCCACTGACATACTGGTAGCTGATAGCGTCATCATTGGGTCTTGTCCTCCGCCAGGAGGTAATCTCTCTGACTGAAGAGATTAAGTGATATCCACAAATCAGTTGATTTGGTTTATTAAAACTTAGAAGGGGTAACGTTAAAAATAACAACAGATGGATGTGGGAATATATAAGGTGTCCCTCACATCTTTCATATTAAAAAAATTGGTCTACATGTTTCAGCCTACTTGCTCCCTAGGGGGTCGGTGGCTTTCGTCAGGACCATCGTAGGAATGGGGTCATGGTAATTGCCCTCTTACTTTCTTGTTATATATGGGGGCGTGTCCGTCCTGGGTAGGATATGAAGGAGCACAGCCATGCCGTGACTTAGGAGGGAGAGCAACCAATCTGTCTCCCACACGTATCCTATGGGGCATATATAACAAGAAAGTAAGAGGGCAATCATCCTACTCCCATCCCCAAGTCCTGTGGGGCTCATAAAACGGAAAATAAGAGGAGAGCAATGCTTTCTCCACTACTCTAGGAAACTGATCTTATCCATACAAAGAACACACCAGGGGACAGTGTCCCGACTGAGAAAACGAAGGGATCATCCCATCACAGATGGTCCTGACGAACGTCACCGACCCCCTGGGGTGCAAGTAGGCTGAAACATGTAGACCACTTTTTTGAATATGAAAGATGTGAGGGACACATGGATGACATCTCTTAGAAAAGGTCTATCCTTACAGGGTTCCAAATTTCTACAGCCAATGAGAGTGATTAAAGTTTTTAAAAATGCCATCAGAACAGAAGATCATAGGGTGTGGAACCTAAACAGGGTGGCAAAGCTGACATGTGGAGTGAGAAAGGATGGAGAATGTAGAGAGGTCCTTAACAAGGGAACTGATGAACAGAATGGGGAAAGTGTGAGAAGAAGTGTTAGACATGTTGTCAAACCTAAATACGTAAATGATTATGTATAGTTTTTAGTTATCTTCTGTAGATCTTGGTTTTGTTATATTTGTAGTATAGTTGTACATTGTTTTTGTGTGTTGTTGTGGAGAGAGGGGTGTGTGGTATCTCAATGACAGCGTTTGGAATTCCTCTTCATGTGTAATCTTTGTTCTTCATATATACAGAATGTAGTGCTTGAAGTCCCTGCGTGGAATGTTGTCATTCAAAACGAGAAGGGAGTTAAGAAGGAAAGGAGCTGAAGGAAGGAGGCTTAGGTGAAAGATTTATCTTGAATAAACCTTCTTTTATGCGAAGCCCAGGTGTATCTCGTATCTTTATGTGACTTAACCTCCTGCAGATAAAATGGAAGAAAAAGGCTGCAGTCTCATTGACAGCCAGCAGACTTCTCAAAATGTTAGGCTGTCATGAAAGGCAGCGTCCTCCTAGAGCTAAATTATGCCGAGACAGAGATTACATGGGAATGAACTGCTGCTGCCCCACAGAGAGAAAACTGATATCCACACAGAGATTGCTTAAAGAACAGACGTTCCAGTCCCAGTAACAACAAGCACACGTGCTCATGAAGAATGTGTGGAACCAAAATGCTGTAGGGTGACCGTGCAGATTCTGCATGGATATGAAATGCTAAGACTCTGCTGAAAGCCAGCCAATGTCCTCATAGAGATTATGTGGTGAATTTGGGCACCCAATTTATATCCTAACAGAAATTCCCTTGGGGTCACAATGGTGGCAGTTCAGCTAATACCCAGATGTATTCACCAACAGTACAAACATGCATACCCAAAAGTGTTGTCACGTACAGGAATTGCCCTATAAATAACAGTTTGCTTCCTGCCTTTATTCCTATTCTCAATTGTAAGAATCTCAGTAAGTTTAGCTAGTGTGGGAGGGTGAAAATTGGATGTGCAGTGCCAGAAATGAATATTCAGATCTCTTCTTCCTTGACATTACATTTTAATAATTCAGCCTTGTATAATTTTTTAAGAGATCCCTTGACATTAACAACCAGCACTGATTAATATTCATTTGCCCTGCCCCTGTGTTACACATTATATGAAATGTGTACAGTTTTGCTAGACAATCTCCTCTTGATTGTATTTTTATCAGGATGCTAATTTGTTACTTGCTCTCTTCTGTCACTGCATGATATTCTTTTACTGCTACACAAATGCTTCTTTAAGTTGGTATTCACACCTGGCCACTTCTGTTTAGTTCTTCTGGAGATTTTCTGAATTTGTGAGCCAGAGTTGAAACAGATTGATGCAAATTCAACAAACTATCAGATAGAAATGCCACAAAGTTGATAGTCCGCAGCTCACGAATTCTAAACTCAGACAGATTGCGTTTGGGGTGGTAGTGTAGAAAGAGGCGACAACAACCGCTAAATGGCAACTCAAACAAACCTGAAGACATAAATCCAGGGCCACTGGAATCATGCAATACTGCGGCTACAACTTTTTTCATATAATGATGGATTTGCTGCATTTGCCACATAATCCATCATCTGATGCATAATCTGCTAATTTTACCAAAAAAAGATGCCTAGCTCAAATGGATTAAAAGATACTAAAAACATGGCAACATATGTTTGCGTGAAGTGGAAGGCCCTTCTCAAAGGTTGACTGTCCTTTTTCAGTTGCTTATATATGTATTTGTTTGTTAATCTGGTACTGAGGTGGAATCTTTGCCCAGGCAGTATTATCATGTGTAAAATGACTAATGAAATTATACTATAACAAATATGTTGCAGTATGCTGCTTAATTTGCCTTTTCTTGCCACAAAATGTTGTCAACATTGCAGCATAATTTGGTGCTCCCTTGCAGCATAATTCCAGTGACTCTGCATGTATCTTCTCAGCAAACAATCGTTCAATGCCATCAGTGGTGTAAACATACATGCCGGCATTCTGAAACAGAAATGAGGGGGATTTTGAAAAAAAATATCACTGCAATTTATTTTCCTTATTGACTTATATTGAAGTGCAGGAGATTTTAGGCAGAAGACAGCTAAAAATAAAGTCTTTTTGAGCTTAAATGCGTGAGTCTCTCCTGAATTGGGTCTGAGGGCACAAAATAATGCCCTCTCTCCCTTCAAAATGTGACGACCCTCCCCTCCACCCCCACTCAGTCTCCATATCTCGCAGATTTTCATTGGCCTTGGGCTGAATGAGGCCCCCTTGAAGAGTTGAGGGGACCCCTGCGCAGCGGGCGCTTGTGTTACGTCCCTGCTACGCTGGAGCACCACATTTAAGAGTAATTCATCAATAATACACTCTGGAGACTGCATGTTTTCAAATAACATCAAAAGGATTCAAGCATAGCAGCATATACCCTACCGATTCGAGTTTCAAGCTTCACACAATCCCTACCTCAGACGATGGACGTCATTTAGTGGTCGCTTGAGGTCTCAGCTGCGACCCCTGGCTTGCCCTTTGCTACCCCTGCCACTACACTCTTTATTTTCTGTCAATTTTTTATTACACTAATAGTGAATAAATAAAATATAATATTCACTAATAGTGTAATAAAAATATAGTACAATAAGCTGAAATATACCCTTCCATGGCAACTTAGCTAAGTAAAAAATGCTTATGTTGTGTGCATGCTTGCGGGTGAGAGTGTGTATATGTTTGAGAGAGTGTATATATGTAAATTTGTGCGTATGTGTGTGCGACTGAAAGTGGAGGTCAAAGGGCGTGTGATGCCACTTCCGCTACCCCTGGCATTTCGATGAATTGACGTCCATGCCTCAGGGACTTAACCCCTTCCATGCATTGGACGGCCAGGAGACGTCCAACGCCATGGTGGGTGTGTTCATCAGACGGCTCCTGGCCATCTTGGCACCCACCCACTGGCGTACCCCCTGTGGGCCACTCTTGGTTGCTCCCCCGCCAGGGATGGCAGCGTAGTTGTTGCTGGAAGTGCTGGAAGCCATTTGCCTCCAGCGTGTGTAGGAGAAAGGTGAGTTTCTCCTCGGGTAGGGGGTTTGTTTTTGAACAAAGAGGCATCGGGGTCAAGGAAGGGGTTTTCCTTTCCTCCGATGTCTCTTTGGAGCATTCCTGCTGCAGGTTCGTGCATGGGGCCACGATCGTGCAGCAGGAATGCCCGTTAGACACCAGGGACTTTTTTTGCCAATTTCAGACATGGTGGGGAGCGGCCCCTTGGGTAGGGTCGCTCCCCTTCGGGGAGCAATTATGTTGGGTGTTTCTACTCCCCTTGGGGGCAGATCAGTTTATATATATATATTATGTTTATACCCCACTAGGCCACCAGGGATTATTTGATTTTTTTTTATGTTGGGGAGCGGCTCCTTGGGCAAGGGTCGCTCCCCTTTAGGGGGTAAATATTTTGTCCGTTTCTGCCCCCCTTGGGGGCAGATCGGCCTTATGCTTTTAAGTCCATCTGCTCCCAAAGGGGGGCAGAAAGCAACTGGACAACGGGTATTTTAATTTTTGGCAGTATTTTTGTTGTGTGGAGCGGCCCCTTGGGCAAGGGTCGCTAAAGGGGGTGAATATTTTGGCTATTTCTGCCCCCCTTGTATTTGGCCTTATGCTTATAGGCACACCTGCCCCCAAGGGGGACAGAAGCCACTAGACACCAGGGATGTAAGGTTGCAGATTATGTTATTGTTGGGCAGCGGCCCCTTGGGCAAGGGTTGCTCCCCTTTAGGGGGTGAATATTTTGCCCAGTTCTGCCCCCCTTGGGGGGACATCAGCCTTATGCTTTTAGGCCCAACTGCTCCCAAGGGGGGCAGAAGCCACTGGACACCAGGGTTTTTATTTTTGGGCAGTATTTATGTTGTGTGGAACGGCCCCTTGGGCAAGGGTCGCTCCCCTTTAGGGGGTGAATATTTTGGCCTTTTCTGCCCCCCTTGGGGGCAGATCAGCCTTATGCTTATAGGCACCCCAAGGGGGGCAGAAGCAACTAGACACCAGGGATGTAAGGTTGCAGAAGATTTTGTTGGTGGGGAGTGGCCCCTTGGGCAAGGGTCGCTCCCCTTTAGGGGGTAAATATTTTGTCAGTGTTGGCAGATTGGCCTTATGCTTTTAGGCCCATCTGCTCCCAGGGGAGGCACAAGCCACTGGACTCCAGGGATTTTATTTTTGGGCAGTATTTTTGTTGTGTGAAGCGGCCCCTTGGGGAAGTATTGCTCCCCTTTAGGGGGTGAATATTTTGGCAGTTTCTGCCCCCTTTGGGGGCAGATCGGCCATATGCTTTTAGGCCCACCTGCCCCCAAGGGGGCAGAAGCCACTAGACACCAGGGATGTAAGGTTGCAGATGATGTTGTCGGGGAGCGGCCCCTTGGGCAAGGGTCGCTCCCCTTAAGGGGTGAATATTTTGTTCGTTTCTGGCCCCCTTGGGGGCAGATTGGCCTTATGCTTTTAGGCCTATCTGCTCCCAAGGGAGGCAGAAGCCACTGGATACCAGGGATTTTATTTTTGGGCAGTGTTTTTGTTATGGGGAGTGGCCCCTTGGGCAAGTGTCTCTCACCTTTAGGGGGTGAATATTTTGGCTGTTTCTGCCCCTTTGTGGACAGATCGGCCTTATGCTTTTATGCCCACCTGCCCCTAAGGGGGGCAGAAGCCACTAGACACCAGAGATGTAAGGTTGCGATGATGTTGTTGTTGGGCAAGGTTCGCTTCCCTTTAGGGGGTGAATATTTTGGCCCAAATCTGCCTTATGCTTTTAGGCACACCTGCTCCCAAGTGGGGCAAAAGCCACTGGACACCAGTGATTTTTTTGGGGGGCAATATTTTTGTTGTGTGGAGCAGCCCCTTGGGCGGTAACTTTTGGAAGTGAATGTTTTGGCCATATGTTTAGGGCCATCTGTCCCCCAGCTTGGCTGGTGGTGTGTTTGTGTGTCTATTGGCACATTATTTGCATATGTGATTGTAATGTTTTATCTATCCTTTTTATTCTAGTGTAAAGC